>JAROYE020000024.1:0-1439510 GCA_029619315.2 Dynastes maya
TGCAGAGTCTCCATAAACACCGTCCATCTCGGCTTCAATTTACGTAGGCGTATTGCCTTTCAAATCACTAACATCGACTGACACAAACGACTGTTAAAGAACAACTTAGCGTCCAACGTGGCTAAAATTTTCAAAAGTATCTTTCAACGCATGCGTACTTATTTTTGACGAGTAACGCCATTTTCATTTCGAGACTTGAAACTTTTCAGACTGCTCCCGTCACTGTATTTCGTTATTTTTCTATTTTTTAGGCTTGGAACAATAATCTCTCGGCTGTTAACGCGGAATTTTGGACGGAACATTGCGATCCCAACAATATCATAGATTACCATGAAATTGACGCCAACAACGGTCGTATTGGACATTATACACTACCAACTCCTCTCTATATTTAGCTTGTCTCTCTATTTGTGATTTAATACATAATTTTCACAAGATTATACTTTTTTTTATTAAATGTAACTAGAATCTTAAAAAAAAAACAATATAACAATAATAAATTTATTTATTTATACTAAATATTACAATATAGTGGAAAGTTTTATAAATACATCCAATATACGTATAATATGCATATCCGTACATCAAAAAATAATCGATTTCATTTAGATGTAATATGACAGATAACGAGGAACATTTAGGGAATTTATTTAGTTGCTGTATACGCCTTCAGTGACCTTACATAATCTAGATATATCTACATGCTAATAAGTATACGAAAATGCGTGAATATAAGTTAAAAATTAGAAGAGAGCGTAAGAAAATTGATATACAGTAGCCGTTTACAGCATACTTTTAAAAACGTTGTATACAGAATTCGAATAAATTTTTAATAAGGTTAAAAACGTCAGAAAATAACCCAAAATATCATGATGGCATATCAAGTTCGTATACACTGGATGTTTGCTGCCTGTACACTTTAATGAATTGTATAAAATGTTTATTCTCGCCGACGAAATTAAAATTTTTAATATTAGTATGACGTACCAATCGTACAAGATTTAAATACTGATTAAATAAATAATTTCAGTCACTACGAATGTATTTCATGATTTTATTAAGAAGAAAATGCTTTTTGGAATAAAACTTAGCTTTGGATCTTAAATCGCCCTAAAAATTTATTTAAAAAAATGGTTCTAATAGACTAAAAACAATTAGAATTAATTTAGATTTGTTTTATAAATGCATCAATTAATTGTGGCTAATACATTGGACCGAGCAATTTAGTAGCTAGATACAGAAAATAAAATTATTCAAAAAAAAAACATTGATTCTAAGCTTTATCGATGATTTTTCCGATTTCTATTTTAGATTTTGAATCTTTTCTTTGAGGTTATGTTTTGAAGTGTTTCTCTGGATAGGCTTATCATGCGTCCCAGTTTGAGACATTGATCCCGGCGTCCCAGCTGGTTTGGTAATATGTCCCGGTTAAAAAATACAATTAGTGTTCAACTAAAAACAATAAGTTCGAAAAAGAAAACACACTCACAGTATAAAAAAATCTTAGTACATCGATTTATATTGATTTTGAATGTTTATTTGTAATTGTAAAATCTAGTGTACTATCAGTTGTGAGCATTCTGATATCTTACTGATCGAACTTTCTTTTTTAATTAAAACATTAATGATCAGCTCTAATATTATTTATATAAACGTAAAAACAAATATGATATTGCAGAAATACTATATATTATCTTTTAAACCCTTCCAAACCCGACGTTTGGATCTCACAGCCTGTAAGCTTGGTAAGCCATGAAAATCAAACCTCAGCTCTCACATATTTTGCCTGTTTCAACTTGTTTCTGTCTTGCGCAATACACTTGTGTCATACGAGGTAAATAACCTGATCGCGTCTTGAATGCATTCTGCATTGCAGTGTTGTGCCGTCAGTCAGAATACAAGCACGATGAATAGGGCGTATGAACAAGAACAAAAAAAATTGTTACAATTGTGGTCTGATTTTTTGTCAGATGAAGATGAACCAGTTCAGTAACAAAATAACAATTCTTCTGATGAATTTGTGCCCGATGACTCATCAAGTAGAAGTTGTTCTTCGGATGAGCAACCAAAACAAAAAAAAACATAAACTGTAGGCTTATAATCTTTTGTAAAAGAAGTAGCTACAGAGAGAATGTTTATTTGATTTCGGTTTTAGACTGAAAAAAGGAGAGAATGTTTATTTGATTTCGGTTTTAGACTGAAAAAAGCCTCAATTGCTTCAACGTCTCGCAATTCTCTCAGATGTAAGCGCACCCACAAAAGTTGTTTTGTCATTGATGGCTCCTTTGCTGGACCAGGGAAGAATTCTGTACACGGATAACTTTTATACGAGTGTTCACTTTGCTCATGAACTTCTGAGTCGTCAAATCCACCTAGTAGGACCTCTTAGAAAGAACAGGAGACTAAATCCAAAGGAGGTGATATCAAAAACGCTCCAAAAGCATGAAACATTTGAGATGGAAAGTAATAGCGGAATTGTCGTTCTTAAGTGGAAAGACAAGCGCGACGTTCTTTGCCTGAGTACAACGCGTACTGCATCAACAACAATAATCCAAAGACGAGGTGAAACGATTGAAAAAACCCAATCTTATATGCGATTAGAGCAAAAGTAAAGCGTTCATAGATCTTTCTGACCAATTAAAATCTTATTGCTCACCTTTGAGAAAAGAAATAAAACGGTACAGAAAAATCGCTTTCGAAATTTTGTTGGGTACATCAGTAATAAACGCAAGGATATAACGAAAAGTAGACTTTCAATTACAGAATTCACAGAAGAAGTTGTGAAAAACTTAAGAGGAAATTACAGAAATTGTGTAACCAGAACATCTTCTAAATTCCGAACACCGTTTAGAAGAAACACTCTCCAAAAATCGTAGAAGATGTGTAAACTGTTATGAAAAGATCAGCGAGGGAGAAGATAGAACAATGGCTCAAACCAAAACACCCAAGAGTAGATTTAAGTGTTTAGGGTGTGACAAATGTTATTGCTTGTCTTGTTTTTTTGACACTCATAGCTGCGCAAAAGTATAATTTATTTATTTACTTGTTTGCCATGTTCTAACATACATTTGTATCATTATTTCTTTCGAATAAAGATTTTTTTCATTTTTAGAATAATTGTCGAAAAAAAAACAAAAAATAATCGGAGCTCAAAATGTTATTTGGTTCCCCAGACCTCTAAAAAGCGTTTTCCATAGGAGCTAATGTAGTCTAAGAACCGTACGTCCACTCACAGACGCAAGCTGGAACACTTGCGTCTGTGAGTGGACGTACGGATTGCATGAGACCCACAAGTCGGGTCTCTGAGCCTCATTACGAAAAATGACTATGAACCAAATGTAGGGTCTTAAAGCCCATCTTGGGCGATTAACGTGTTAAGCTTACTAAATTAGAAATTGTGTTTACAATGCCCAAAAGGAAGTGTAAGTTTCTGAAAAAGCTTAGTGGTGATGTAGGCAAGTGAAGTGCCAAAGTTTGTCTGAATTTCCCGTGACAGAGCAGATATAAAGGGTCATATAAAATGCGTGGAACACAAGACTAACCAAAATTTGGCTCTGCAAGAACCAAATGTGAAGCAGTTATTTTAAATATTCTCGCACCTTTATGTATGGAAGAGTTACATGACACTACTGACACCTTAAACAGAAAAGACGTCGGTGCTAGCAGACATTTCTCAAGTTATGACGGTGTACAAATTAAATTATTAGATTTTGAGTCAGTTCACGGTGAAACTTCCGAAATTTTAACTGCTAGCTCACTGTCAAGAATAAATCGACATGAACTCTAATAAAAAGGTGGCTGTCTCTCGTGGAGAAAATTACAACTCAAATTTTGAAGGCGTGAGAAGAAGAGAGGAAAATAAGATTTACAGACGACTTAGAAAAGAAATGGAAGCAAATATTATTGGTATTGCTTGCACTTCAATCTGCAGTTGATGGCCTTCCATTTAAACTTGAAGCTCTTGTGGTAAAAATGCATAATCACTTTTATATCTGCACAGTCCGAGTGACAAAACTGAGGGAGTTCTATGAATCAGTGGATGTAGGATAGAAAGAAATACTTCAACATTGTCGCACAAGATTCCTTTCCCCATTACCAGTAATAACAAAAAATCAAGCAAATACCACAGTGATGTGAAGATGTTAGGTTGGCAACAGTAGGGAGATGGGCAAAAAGCAGTGTAAGATAGAGTAGTGTGCCTTGTATGTTTATAGTTCTGTATAATACTAATAAAGAGTAAAAAATACAGTGCATCTTGTTATTACCGGATAATTATTTTATTCCACAAGAAGGAAGAATGGTGTAATTCATCATCACAGTTTACGTTGAAAAATAAGTGGCTTCCTGGAACTTCAACGACCGTAGAGCAAGTATATTCCACGATGAAAATTATTTGGAAAAACAATAGGATTGTATTTTATTTAATTTTTTGAAATTATAACATTTTTTAGTAATAATTTTTTCACTAAAACACATTTCCGCCCCGGTTTGAAATTTTGAAATTATGGAATGCCTATGATATCCAATTATGGTCTAAAATTATATTGAAACAAAATATATCATAAGTTCGTAGCTACTCAAAATTGTATTTTTTTTTAATGGAACATGCACAGCTACAACGAGAAGCTTTGGCAAATATTTGTGCAATAAATAAATTTCATACATAGATTTTTGGCAGAGGATTCAAGTTAGTAACA
This sequence comes from Dynastes maya, assembly GCA_029619315.2. Taxonomy (NCBI): domain Eukaryota; kingdom Metazoa; phylum Arthropoda; class Insecta; order Coleoptera; family Scarabaeidae; genus Dynastes; species Dynastes maya. Next base: position 4,698 of record JAROYE020000024.1, read on the forward strand.
GATCACAAGCCTCTCCTAATAATATTTAGTCCACCTAAGAATATTCCCTCCACTGCTGTTACCAGAATACAAAGATGGGCTCACACCTTGTCTTCCTATGATTATGATATTGTTTTTAGGCACGGTAAGGAATTGAAAAACGCGGACACATTATCTCGCCTGTTGTTAGAGAAGAATAAGAGTTGTGAGTTACTTTAACCGAATTTTTCGAGTTAGCAGTTAACGCAAAAGATGTAAAGTGACAAAGATACAACATTGTTGAAACTCAGGGAATACTGCCGATCTGGGGTGGCTTTCTAAAGTAGAAGGACCGAATTTCGCAGCCTATTTCAAAAGAAAAACCGAGTTCTAATTCCTTTTCAACTAAGAAGAAGCTTTTTAGAAATACTACACCATCTGTAGGAATTCCAAGAATGAAAATGCTCGCCAGAAATGAAGTCTTTTGGTCAGGAATAGATAAAGACATGGAGGATTATTGCAATCAGCGTGACGCGTGTGTAATTCACCAACCAAAAGCACGCCCCTAAGACAATAGCCGAGAAAAAAATAGACCATGGCATATACATATTGATTTCCTAAAGTTTTCTAGTTATCACATGTTGCTTTTGGTAGATTCTTATAGTAAATGGAAGGATTTGTATTTAACGCGCAATAGCTCAAATGATGAAAAGGCTACCGGTAAGCTACGACAAAATTTGAAATCCCAGAAGCGGCTGTATCAGACAACGGTCCTCCGCTTAATGGAGAAATGTATAAAGATTTTTGTAAGGCAAATCATATTAAGGGCACTTTCACACTACCTCTACAACCCTGTTCGAATTATACCTTAAAGAATACACCTTTACATAGCTATGAACTTATGAAACGGCCTGTAGATTTTAATATGATTTTAAACCGTGACTCCGGTTGAACTTTCTAACAGGGAAAAAGTAAGGAAATATCGAGATAGCCAGCAAATTTCTCTTCAAATAAGAAACAAATTTTTGAATTGAATTCTCTGTATCCAGCTGGAGAATTAATTCAATTGTAATCAGAAAACAATGAAATACTTAATTGTATAGTTTGATAATACGAGATAAATTGTCGAAATGAGAATCCACGTGAGATTAAATTTAAAACTTATACGCTAGATTCACAGTCTTCTTTTTTTTACGCATTAGGACTTATATAGTAAATACTCTTTAAGTAATTTGGGTAAAGGTAGCGACGATACGGCTTTGTTCGTTATGTGCTGAAGTATTGCATCTCGACAGGCTGATTGAAGAGTTGGAACTGTTTTAAAAAAAACAAATGCATAAAATTAGTATTTCTATAGTAGTAAGGTGAAATAATTATAATAGATGAATCGTACAAATAACGATTATCGAAAAATACTTTCCATCGAGTTTTGTAGCGATTATAAATAAAGATATCGAAAAAAATCATCTTAACTTACCTCCGTACAATTGTATTATCCTAATTTTCTTCGTAGTACCATATACATCGATTACAACATGCAATGGAGCTTCCGTATATGGAATATGCTTAACGCAAGCACCCTGATCCTCTCCGTTTATAATATAATGCATATTCGCCTCCCTATCACTTGTCGGTATATACATTATTCCGACCCTACTAAACGTATCGGTGGCAGATATCCCAACATTCGGCTTCGACGGTCTCAACATATGTAGAGGAACTTGCCCTTTTCCAGTCTTCACGGTATTATTCTCTCCAATTAACATATCTAACGAAGTTAAACGATTGTGGTTATATTGAAATACTCGATTACAAGCTTTCGATATCCCATAGATCCAGGACGATCCAATATTTTTTAATCCTAAATCGGGTAGAGCGTACTTAGGTATTATCCCACTCTCGTGAATGGTGTGAGGGTCTAATTGAGTGAGTCCCAGCCTCATATGACCGCTCCAACCTGTTTCATTTTGTTCTATTTCTACCAAAAAGATCTCCCTAGGTTGTAGAGGCTTTTCACTGAAGGTTAAAGCATTCGCGAAGCTCTCTTTTCTGTATGCTACGGTACTATCCTCGGAAAGTACGATATTTTCACCGTGGAAGCGGTGAAATCTTGTAACTGTGCCTGGAGACATACTTACAAGATTTAATTTGAGATTAATGTTTGTAAGTGATTATCAAACCGCCATCCTATTGCAATTTTACTTTTAAATGTATAGTTCACAGTGCAGCCAAATCAAAACTGGCCATTTTCCCTATTATTACAGTTGTGTTTGGTTCAAGTCGCGCCATCTGTTAGGACATTATTCAGTCAAAATAAGGATACTACTTTTTTACGAGGTATTTATATAAGGCTATTTGCCTTTTTTATTTCGTTTTTTGTCATTGTAACTAGTTAGTTAGAAACATAAAAAGTCTTATTTATTCCTCATCCAAACACTGAGTATAATACTTACAATAAAGCATACCAACCATACACCTTCCTCAAGATAAGTGCAGCAATGAGCACCCTTGTTTATAAAACAAGTAAAGTGTTTATTTAATATCAAAATCGGTGTGAATGCAGTTATGTTAATCATTATTAATATGAAATAAAGGAAAAATGCTTAATACTGTCACGTATCATAAATAATTGTCAATTCGATTATGAAACGTAAGTATAAGTCTCCTTATAATGCAGTAAGGATTCCCTTATTAGTTATATCTTAACGAAATTTATGTTGGTACTTACTGTATCTGGACTAAAAGTGACCATAAAGTTGATGAGCGGTAAGTTCAAATTTGAAGATTAATTTATTGTGCTTAGTATTTTTGTATACAACATAGTTAAACAAAAAATTGAGAGTTTCAGGGGTTAATGTGGAGGCATTTTTCTAAATATCTGGCTACTTATAGAAGAATTAACAGGTAAATGGACGAAATGAATACAAGAAGACAATAATTTTCTAATGCTTTACTATTTTCTATTCTATGTAGATGTATTAAGTTAAGGTTACAATAACCTACTGTGGTGTGGTAATACGAGATAAATTGTCGCAATGAAAATCGAAATGATATTACATTTAAAACTTATATCCTAGATTCATAGTCTTCTTTTTTTTATTCCTTATTCATTTATACAATAAATATTTTTTAAGTAATGTAGGTAAAGGTAGCGATGATACAGCTTTCTTCGTCGTGCACTGAAGTATCGCATCTCGACAGGCTGATTGAAGAGTTGGCACTGTTTGAAAGGAAATAAATGGATAAAATTAGTATTTCTGTGAAATAAAATAGAATAGTAATGTAAAATAATTACGATAGGTGAATTATACAAGGTGAGTCAACGATAGAGTAAAGTAAGTTTATGATTTATCGGTAAAATTTGCGATAAAACTGTATATATCGTACGATATGAAGCGTGTTTTTTTTACCACAAAACTCTGAGCGACTTTGAGAAATTCAATAACACGCACTAATAACCGTGTTCTTTTTGCCCACTCACCTCAGAGACTTTGTGAGATTCTTGCTTCCCCCCGCACCGATGAAGCATATGTAAAGAGGTGACAGCTTTGATGAGATCATTTGAGTGGGTTTTCTGAGCATGCGCAGTAAATTAATATGTCAGTTTTCGGTATATTTTGAATTAAATTAAGAGGTTAATTTTACGCATTTACCGGATATACTGGGAATTTTGTGATTAATAGCAATTATTTATGAAAGTATACAAATAACACTCCTTTTATAAAATAACTAAGTGATTATAAACTGAAATTTTCGCGGGTGATTAGAAAGCGAACCAGTTCAACTTAAAATAAAGTGATCAGAAGTAAAGGTAAGATTCAAAAAACGTTCGAATGAGTTCATACGAATTGTCCGACAGCAATCAGGGCAGTAATGACTAATGACTAACGTGGGCAAATATGCGGTAACAGCCAGAGGCGTGGCGAGCGCATAAAAGTTTACACATAAAATAGAAGGTAAGAAATAAATTATAAAACGTGCTGAAACAGTTACCGTTTTAAAAGTCTTCTGTGAAATCACAAACTGGGTAACATCTGTTAAATGTTTGAATCATTAGATATGTTTCCACAGCTGTTTCAGTCAAGTGAGTACGACGTGGGGAATAAATGTTTTTTAATGCCGAAGACGATCGTTCGACATCTAGCGATGTTATATTTGCATATTTAAAATGATCTTTGAAACTAAGTTGTTTCAAAGAATATTATATACCTTCTTTACTTAATCAAAATATCAACGTGTAACAATCGGCTGTGGTGGCTCAGGTAAATCAGGACACAGTTTGTGAAATAGTCGGGTACGTTTCGGGGACTTTGGAAACTGCCTTTGTACTAGCAACCAATGCATTTACTAGTGGAAAACATGTAGGAATCGTTTGTGCCGCAAGATTTAGAGTATACGTTACATGTAAGAAGTTACCATTGTGTTCTTTAAGAGATCGGCCCAAAAAACGCATGTTTGCGGCACCATCACTCATAAACATTAAAAATTGCTTAGTTGAAACTTCAATTTTGTTCAATGAGTTCAACACCACCTTTAAAATCTCATCGGCAGTACAATTTATAACACTTTTGGAAGCAAGTAAGAAGGAGGATGACGGTCGATGTGGCTCCATTGTACGTACCATTACATTAACCACAGAATGTTTTTGACGATCTGTTGTTTCGTCCATACACAACCACAGTTTTTTATCTTTCAATTCTGTTTTCATTCTTTTTTCTATATATTCACGAGCAAATGGCACTACATTTCGTATCGATGTCCGACTAGGTAATTTACAGTCCGCATATTTATTCCAGGAGGAGACAAATGCTTCTTTGTCTAGTAAACGAAACGATAGATTACATAAAATAAGAGTAACACATAAATCAAATGTAAATTTTTCTTGGTCTCGTATGCCACTTTATAAGTTTATAAGTGATGGTGCCGCAAACATGCGTTTTCCACTAGTAAATGCATTGATTGCTAGTACAAAGGCAGTGTTTCTAAATTCCCCGGAACGTACCCGACTATTTCACAAACTGTGTCCTGATTTACCTGAACCACCACGGCCGATTGTTACACGTTGAGGAACATGGTTGCAGGCTGCCTTTTACTATAGAAAATATTTTGATCAAGTAAAGAAGGTAGTTTTAAAATTCAATCCGACAGAAGCTGCAGCAATCAAGAAAAGCCAGGAAATATTTCAAGATAGTCAGGTTAAAAGAGATTTACAAACTATTTACAACAATTACTTCGGACTAGCGGAGGGAATAGAAAAATTACAAAATGTTTCGATGTCGCTAGTGGATTCTGTTCAAATTGTGAATGATGTTCACGCATAGCTAAATACGAAAATTTGAAAGTATTTTAGAAAAAGACTCCGATTTTCTTATATTAAGACAAATTTGTGAAGGTGCGTGTGAAGATGCATTAAGTTGTTTCAAAGATTATTTTAAACATGCAAATATAACATCGCTAGATGTCGAACGGTCGTTTTCGGCATTAGAAAACATTTATTCCGCACGTCGTACTCACTTGACTGAAACAGCTGTGGAAACATATCTAATGATTCAAATATTTAACAGATCGTCGGCTTAGAGATGTATGTGTTCGCCTGCATACTTCAACTTGAGTTTGGTAGAAGTCACTACCTCCTTTATAGAAATATATCCAGAAATACATAAGTGTATGTCTAAAAATATTCAAATATTATAAAACAAAGTTGTATGTTCAGAATGGAAGTATATTTCTGCAAGGAAAAAATTGGTTGCAGCTAAAACGATTGAAACAACAAAGGACTGTATTAACAACTGCCACTTTAAATGCCAAACATAAATCTCCAGTAAGGAAAGAAAGTAGATTTTTAAGTCATATTATTGTTTAACAACAGATGAGAAACGGCTGTTTCTACCCTCTACAACTAAAAAGTTAAATTCTGATAGCAGGCGACGAAAGGGAAATACCGAAAAGTCTTCTAGAAGACATTATACTTATTTATATATAGCGACAGCTGTGTTCCGCATAATCAGAATAGTGTAATGTCTTTGCAATGGGGAGACTTCTTTCAACTCACCCTTCTCTAAAGGTGATCACCATGAAGTATTCAATACCGGGTCATTCTGCGTTACAAGAAGTTGATGCCGTCCATAGTAACATCGATAGAATTTTAAGAACTCGAGAATATTTTTCTCTGGTAGTATTACTGAGAATACTAACATCAAAAATAGGCCGAACGAGTAAATACAAAATTATTCAAATGCAACCGCAAGACTTCGTGAATTTCCAAAAAATTTTAGTGTATACTCAATCCATATTTGAAATTCAGTACAAATGTTCATACACAGAAGAATTTTCTACTGTTAATTTGAAGAGTAGTAACATGGATTTGGCAAATATATTTTTAAGTGTACGGCTCAATAAAATAAGAAATACACTACCTGAAAACAAGATTTCTGCCATAAAATCCATGTTACCTTGGATGTCAGCTATTGATAGAGCTTACTTTAAAGCGATTTTACCAAAGGATAAGGATACTTCAAGCCGCAACTCATAGATTATATAATCCCTTTTAAGATTTCAATTTTTTCCATTATAAAACTAATATTTTGTTTAGTTTTTTTTTGTTGCAACACAGTTGTATGTTATGTTTGAATAAATATTTTCTCATTTTTTGTATTACAAAGTAGTATGTAATTTTTTCTATGCCCATTTTTCATACTGCTTTTAATTTTTTTTTGAAATTTCTTATAAATACTTGTACTGAATAGCAATGCAGCACCTACAATGTTTTTATAGGTCTAATGATCAACGGTAACTAAAATGGAACACCTAAAAACTTTAATTGCATTTATCTCAAAACTACAGGTATAACACATACTACCTTATAACTAGAGCGGGCCAAGAGCGCCACGCGCCAGGTTCGCAATCAGGCTGCCGGGCGCATATATGTATGTAAACATAGGTAATTTAAATATGTAATTATTAGGACGAGGACCAAAACCACTGTCTATTACGTCGTGAAGACGCGCAAATATACACCTGCAGTTTGGGTTTTTCGTTGATAAATAGGGCGTTGTTCACAGTGGGCCACTACAAAAAAAAGTTCATTCATCGACGGCTACGAACTAACAGCGCGCTTATTCATTTACGGATGACGCGCTCTATTCATCAACAAATGACGAGTCTGCAGATGTTACGTTTGCACCACTTCGTGGCATACTAGAAACAAGCGTCGGTGTGCTCGCTTTAGTGATTATGTCTAACGTAACTATTAAAAATAAACGGCCATTACCTACGCAAGTTAATAAATATCTTAGTGAATTTGTGGATTTACACTACAATGGGAGTACAATTTTCTGTAAAGTTTGTAAAAAGAAACTACTGTGCTGGAGCAAACGTGATTGTGAAAGACATATAAATAGCGCACACCACAGAAATAAAAGAAATGGTGTGTCACAACAACGTCAATTTCAATTAGAATTGCTTTTAACGTTTATGGTATGTGGTCTACCACTTCGTATACTTGATAAAAAAGCATTTCGAAAATTCTGGGGTACATACAATACCGAGTGGATACTACCATCTCGGACAGCGTTACGGAGAGATATTCCACGAATACGTGAGGACATTGAAAATCGAATTAAAGCCGAATTAAAAGATAAACAGCTGTGGCTATGTCTTGATGAGACGACAGATTGCAAAAAAAATTCTATTTTGAATATAATAGTGCGCGTATTAGATCCTATTAAACCAAATTTTGCAATTCTATTAGCCAGCAGAAGATTAAAACAGTGTACTAGTAAAGCAATTACGGCCGTAGTTCTCGAAACGTTACAAAAATTTCAAGTGTCAACCAGTCAACTGTTGTTGTTCATGAGCGATGGTGCAGCAACAATGTGTAGTGTAGGCCGTTCCCTTAAAGAAAAGTGTGAAGGACTTTTACATGTTACGTGTAAAGTCCATGCTTTACATCTTGTGGCACAAACTATTCGAGAGTGTTACCCGGAGGTGGAGTGCATTAATAGCAAACACAAAAAAAAGTTTTCTCAAAGTCCTAAGAGATAGGGCATTCCACGTTAATGCCCTGGTATTCTGAGAACACCACAGCCCATTCTTACGCGTTGGGAACGTGGTTAAAAGCCGCTTTTTTATAATGAACATTTTCAAGAAGTAAATCCGTTATTTTGCAATTCGTCCCTTGCCGAAGCTAGAGCTATTAGGATGAGCCAGAAGGGATTTCTCAGATATTTCTGTTGAAACACAATCAAAGATATTAGCAAAAATTAACAAAGGGTGAGTAGACGCGAATAAATTTGCAAAAATTCTGGATTGTCGTTGGTAGAATCAGTGCAATGTCGTGGACGAAGTTAGTACATTGTTACACAGTATAAACGATGCACAAGTGGACGAGTTTTAGCTAAGTTCGATAGTGTTTTAAAAAGAATCCGGTCATACACGAGATTAAGACAAAATGTTCGATGGGGCATCTGCAGATCCTTGACTAAGTCAAAGATTATTTAATTACGCTGTCTTACTTCGGTAGACGTGGAACGGTCGTTTTCGAAATATAAGAACATTTTTTTCGTCTCGCGAAATCCTTCACGAGGCAAATGGGAAACTTATCTGATGGTTGCAACTTTTAACAAGCTATCCGCATTATTAGAAGGATAGTAATTATTTATTATATCTTTATTTACAGTTACATTATTAAGTACAACAGAATAAAAAAAGCGTTCAGTTTCTCAGCTATTTCCTTTACATCCATTACAACGCATACCGTTTTCAATCAAATAAAAAATCATAATGAAAATTAAAAACTAACTTCAGCGTTTTACATATATTGTACACGCTTGTACACATCTTGTATAATATATTATATTCCGCTCAAAATACTAAACATTATTTTGCGTCAGCTTTTTTTTTTAACTCTTGTGTTTAATTTCGAAAATATCACATATCTGCTGTGACTCACATATACACTATTTACAATAAGCGGCCGTTGCGCCTGATTCCGATTCTGTTGGATGGCGCAATTTGGCCCGCTCTACTTATAACTCTAAGCTGACGAGATGTTACCCAGTTTGTGATTTCACGGGAAGACTTTTAAAACGGTAAGTGTTTCAGCACGTTTTATAATTTATTTCTTACCTTCTATTTTATGTGTAAACTTTTATGCGCTCGCCACACCTCTGGCTGTTACCGCATATTTGCCCAGGTTACTTCTAAGGATAACTGTCCAAATCAACGGTTTCCAAAAATTTTATAAATAGAATCGCACTATTCGTCTTTGCGGGAAAAATTAACGACCTGTCTTCAAATTCTGAGAAATATATCTTTGCGAAAAAAAAAAAATTAGTGGTAACTTCAAATAAAAAGTTCGCAATAATTTTGTTCGTTAATAAGAAATTAAAAGACACGCAATCGTAGGCTGAAGTTCAATGTGTACGTGAAAAAAATCGTTAAATAGAAAAATTCGCTAAAAGGGTGTTCGTAATATAAGATTTGTTTCTGCAGCAATCACAAACTAGTCAGACGCAATTTGATTGGCTAAAAAGAATCTTAAACTATTTTCTGAGTGATTTCACGACAATTGATTGGCTCTGACTAGTTTGCGATTTCTGCAGAAACAAAGCTATAGAAGTTCGACTGTATTTTTAAAATGTGGGGACTTACTAACCATATCATGCGATATATACAGTTTTATCAAAAATTTTACCGATGAATCATAAACTTACTTTACTCTATTGTTGACTCACCCTGTACAAATGACACGGGTCAACACAACCAGTGTGACTAACGAAACATTTTTCATTGTTTTAAAGTGACTAAGAAAAAAATATAAAAAGAAAATTAGGTAATCTTGCAGTTTACAGTTCCCATTTCATGTCGCTCATCTACGCATGTGCTTAACTGGACATGTTAAATTACAAATAGAGTAACCAATGGCAATTTGGTAACGTTAGACTTGGTTTTGTAAATGAACAGTGGTCGTTTGAAATGGGAGCCGTAAAGTGTAGGACTACCAAGAAAATAATCATAACTTACCCCCGTATAATTGTATTATCCTAATTTTTTTGATGGTGTCACAGACATCGATTTTAACATACAACGGATTTTCCGTATATGCAATATCCTCACGGTCAGCACCCTGATCTTCTCCATTTATAATATGATGTATATTTGCCTGTGCATCACTTGTTGGTATGTACATTATTCCAACCCGGGTAAATGTATTGGTAGCAGATATTCCAACGTTCTTGTTTGACGGTCGCAACATTTGTAAACGAACATGCCCATTTCTAGTCATTACGATATTATTCTCATCAGTTAACATATCTAACGAAGTAGCTAAACGATTGGAGTTATATCGAAAATCTCGATCCCTTATTTTTGGTATATCGTAGATCGAATACCGTCCAATACCGTTTAATCCGAAATCGGGGAAATGAGGAATACATCCAGATAGATACCATTTACAGATGAGGCTCCCGGGAACATTTTGGGGTGCCAATGTAGTGAGTGTCAGCCTTACATGATCGTCCCATCTTTCATTCTGCTCTATTTCTATTAAAAATATCTCTGTAGGTTGGAGAGGCTTTTCACTGAAGATGGTTAAGCCATTCGCCAAGCTCTCTTTCAAGTTTATGTATGCCACGGTATTATCCTCGGAAAATACCGCGTTTTTATTATGATGGCGGTAAAATCTTGTAACTGTGTCAGTAGACATACTTACAGGATATAATTTCAGTCTAATAATGCACTTCTTCAGTTGGTCGTAGAGAACTGATGTTATTTTACTTTTCTGAGGTTATTATAATATCTTTACAGTATGGAGGTTACCTTATCTTTATTAATTACAATTTGGATAGCAAGGGGGTTCGGGAAATTAAACAGTAATTAAGGCGGTAAATAGACATAAAGATAATGGTAAATCTGAATATCTAAAATCTACAAAATTCTCTGCTAAATGACAGAAATAATAGTCAATCGGCGTATTTAAATTATACAGGTAATTATCCCTGTTCTGTATTATATCGTAAACATTTGGCGACCTTCCTTAGATTTTCTAAATACCAAGAAGAAATCGTTAAGTGTTTGGATTCCTCAAATTTCACTTCATTATACATCTCTCTGAGGTCATTTCATTACCTGAAAGGGTTCCTTACTTATTTACTTTTATCATTACCGGCCATAAATATTAGCCTACCTGTATGTTTCATGGGATTTTAGAAAATTATTTATTTATTGTTATTTAGGGGGTATAACAATTTACCTACAAGTAAAAGAAAGATATCGCATTAAATAATTCGGCAGAACATTCCTCTCATACTTAGTTATCGATGGAAACTCCTTAATCCCTTAATTAGGGGTCCAGGTAGGGCCATAAAAAGACCCGAAATGTAATACACTTATAGAGTAACCAAAACTTGCGGACTCGCATAGGCGTCGGTATTACGGGTTAATATAAGAATACGAAAAATTCATGAATAAACCTACTTGCTAATTATTCAACAAATTAGAGGGATCAGGATTTGAACTACTGTTAACTTGCATCATTGCATATGTTTCCACAGTTACTTCTTGAAACCTTGTGCGTCGACAAGAAAAAATATTCTGATACATAGAAAACGATCTCTCCACATCTAAGGAAGTTACATTTGCATGTAGAAACTGTTTTTCAGAATCACTTAAAAGTTCACTATTCTTACACTTATTATAAACGGCCTCTAAAGTATTAAAATCGGGATTTTTCCTTAAAACATCTGCCAACTTTTGACTAGCGCATAATCCTGGCGTATCATTTAATATGTGTAATTTATTTTTTACACTCTCCACTATGTCTAATGATTCCTGCAATGACAATTCAGTACATTGTAGTTTTCTGATGGCATCTAGTAATACTGTATAATTCGTACATATTGTTGAGGAATTTGAAATTCTCCTTGACTTTTTCTAATTGCTTTGGATTCATTCCGATTAAATCGCATTATAACTGATTGAATTTGTTGAAAATGGATCAAATAGTAAGAAGCTGCTGTTAGCCAAGTACCCCATCGCGTTAAAATTGGTTCAGGAGGTTCTGGAATACCTGGACAAAATTTACGGAATTCTTTTAAACGTTTAGGAGATTTACGAAACACTGCTTTAGTACTTCCAATCATCCGATCAACGTTTCCGTAATGTTATCGAACAACTTCACCAACTAAATGCAAAGCATGCAGCACGCAGGTTATATGTATTAAGTTAGGAAATATATGTTTTAAGGATCGCCCAACACTTAACATCGTTGCTGCACTATCTGTCACAATCATCACAACTTGATCTTGGGCAATTTTAAATTTTTTCAAAGCGTTCATTATCACTTTTTGAATATTTTCCGCGGTACATTGTTGAACACGTTTGCAAGCTAACAAATATCGAGATGCTGTGTTCTCGCTAGATAAAACGCGAGCTATTACATTCACAATACTGTTTTCTTTATATCGGTCGTCTCGTCCACGGTAATCCATATTTTTTTGGAACACAAATCACGTTTACACACATTTTCTAGCATCTCTTTCATTCGCGGCAAATGATTCTGTAATTGTGTTTGTGAGGGTAATGGGTACTTTGGAACGTATTGTCGCCAAACGTTTTAAAAGCTGCTTTTCTTACCAACGACAACGGGAGATTACAAGAGGTAAACATAATTAATAAATGTATGAGGAATAGTGTATAAGGTATTAAAGTTCTTGCATTTCTCATATGCTTAATACCATTGACATGCCTCTGGCAATCAGTTCTGTCCAATGCAGCCAAACGAACATTGCATATTAAGCAGAAAACTGCACTACCGTCATATTTTAAATGGGGAAGAAGTGACACATACTTATGTACATTAGTAGCAAATCTATTACGAGGCATTGTTTTCTTAGGTATGTAAATATTAGTTCTATATGAAACGATACACTAATTATGTACTTGGTATAATACTACAACACACAAAAACACCAGCTATATTTTCAAAAGCGACACGAAGTACATAACCTTGACCGTTCGACTAATCTCTGCAACAGCTCAACCGGTACTAAAACGAAATCTCTCTCAGCGCGGTTTAACATGATTTATATTCAAGGTCGACACTACATGCCTGCTTCTCTACCGGTTTAGTTTATTTATGAATTTTTCGTATTCTTATATTAACCCGTAATACCGACGCCTATGCGAGTCCGCAAGTTTAGGTTACTCTATACATTTATCCTGTCAAAGATAACAATTCCTTATTTACCCGAATTAGAATTATGAATTTAGAATTAGTAGTTATTGTTAAAGCGTGACAAACGGTTGCACCCGCAGAGACGCCTGTACGGGGGGGGGTGTATGTACGTACGTGGACGCAGAGTTCAGTAATGTGGTAGACATTGAGGAGTTCGCTCGGTCGGTTATTCATCGGATTGTCATTGTGTGTTTTCGAAAACATGGGACGTAAGCCTGGTGTACCCCTTGCATCCCATGTGAAGAAATATATTTGGCGTTTCCCTGGTTTGGAATTTACAAGTTCGCACATTCGCTGCAAATTTTGCGGTATAGGGTTGCCAGGTCGCACGACATTTGAAAGTAGAAGTCACATTAAAAGTAAACGTCATGTATTGAATTTAAGAAACAATATTCCGTACTGGCAATGTTTGTATGATTTTATTTTTATGTTAAGTCTGTGTAACATCCCACAACACTTAGTAGATAATGAAAACTTTCGTCTTTTTTGGGATAAATATGTTCCATCATAGAAGCTACCAACAAAAAGACAATTGCGGTACAATTTACCACATGTGCAAAGTACAGTAAAAGACTGTATAAAAGACGAGTTGAGAAATCAAAAAATCTGGCTCACTGTGGACGAAACTACTGATGCTGAGAAATATAGCGTGATTCATATTGTGGCGCGTCCTTTAAAACGTAATTGTCCAGCAGCTTCCTTGTTGTTAGCCAGTAAAAGGATTGAAAGAACTGATGCCGAAACCGTTGTAAACATAATAAAAAAGATGTTAAGAGAATTTTGTATCGTAGGAGCCCAAATCACCATGTTAGTTTCTAACGGAGCCGTAACAATGCTGAAAGCTGGTAGGATGTTAAAAGTATGCTTTCCGACTCCTCTTCACATAACATGCCTTATACACACGTCATCTCGTAGCAGAAACAATTCGAAGCAAGTATTCTAGGATGAATGATTTAATATCATCTACCAAAAAAGTGTTTGTGAAATCTCCCAAACATATCCGCATATTCAAGCAATTGTATCCGTAAATTCCGTTACCACCTCAGCCTGTATTGACGCGATGGGAAACATGGATCGAGGCAGTATCTTACTATCGCAAATATTATTCCCAAGTAGTGATGATTCTGCACCTCCATTGGACCTAAAACATCAATCATGACAGTAATAATACTTCTCCTCATTTTATCACTCGTTTCGTCAATGCTTACCCAAATATGTTTATTGTCAACTTTATTTGATATAGAAACCATTCCTTTATCGTAGGTTTTCGTAACATGCCTGCGTAAAAGGTTGTTTCACTTGAAATAGAATGCCCATATACGTCTCTAAAAACTTTTTAGCACTGCTAGAGGTATGTTGACAAAAATAAATGCTTCACAAAGTCGGGCATTGAAATTATAAGAATCTTTTGGATTTAATTTAGATTGGTGTTTTTGTGTTTGAACGTGTTGTCACGTGATTTCATGATACAATAAACATTATCTTATAGAAGTGAAAAGGAGTCCGAAAAGTCCTGAATCCAAGGTCCTGTTCAACTGCTCTACAGACTGAGTTGGGTCTGAAAAAGATGCTCGAACAACAGATAAGTCAGTTCTATTAATTTAAATACGCATTTTCTATTGCTCAACTATTCAATTAAAGATTTGAGCAATAAAAATGTACTCGGAACGGAACAAGCTCTTCCCATTAAGTAATAAGGTTTCCCTCATACTCAAGGCTCAACTATGAATTGCATCACCTTATATCTCAGTTCGAAGTTTAAGAGACATCTAGTGGCGATTATGCGTTCTTATCAGGTGCTGAACGAAAAAGGTTATGTTCAAGGTTTGAGGTTACATATTATTGTTCACTTATTTTCTGTATAGGTAATTTCGTGTATTAATTTACGAGTGCTTATCTTACTTACACATTACTATCGTCTATCTGAAAAAATAGCGATGGCTAAATATTTGGAAAGGATAGAAATATTATATGCAAAAATATAGCATTGTAATTTAATAGGTGATATGATTATTATACTGCAGAAGAGGCTACTTTTGTAAATGGTTTCTTAACAATCTTAGAAAAAACAAACAAACATACCTTCTTTCAGATACTTACTGTATATAGAAGTGAAAAATCCAGCGGAAACATTTGGCATGCATTAAAATTTGGAGTACGATGTAGTAGTTGGAGTGAGAACATTTTCAGCTAGGGAATAAAGATATATAAATCAAATATGCATATTTTAATCGCAGAAATGCTTATTTGAATCAGGAAATATAGTTGAAAGTAAAAAAAAAAATATGTTTTCTCTTATACTATTAAATTTAATTATAAAAGTATATAATATCACAAATATAAATAAATACATTCCTATCAACTATATTATGATAATTGCACAGATGAAGAATCATCTTCCTCGCATGCTTCGAGTACGGCTTTGAGGATTTGACGTTTCAGCTTTCGCCTTATTTGGCTGTTCGATAAATTTCTCATTTCCGATGCAACATATTTGACG
Organism: Dynastes maya; assembly: GCA_029619315.2. Taxonomy (NCBI): domain Eukaryota; kingdom Metazoa; phylum Arthropoda; class Insecta; order Coleoptera; family Scarabaeidae; genus Dynastes; species Dynastes maya. The sequence continues at coordinate 20,390 of JAROYE020000024.1, forward strand.
AACAGATCTATATCATCGTCTACGCTGTCATTGTACTTTGTTTTCGTGCTGCACTCTTCATTGTTAGGTTTTCTTCGTTTTTCATAGGGTACATCATCTATCGCACCACCTAAATGATTTTCAATATCGCTTTTACTGCAACAACCCCTATAATCATCCGAGTTTGGTTCGATCTTGATCTCTTCATATTCAATATCGTTAAAATTATACTGAAACGAGAGATAAGGGGTAAAAAATTAAACTTCTCTAAATTCTAACCAATATAAAGTTGGGATCTTCTTTACCGACATAAACTTGTCAATAAATAACCAACTTTATAAGATTGAAATGCCAAAAGAATTACCGTAGAATCATTGTATATTTCCATTTTGGACTTGTATCGTGTATTCAAAAAACTAAATGCCTTATAAGCATACCAAGCTGCATCTTCTAATCGTTTAACATCATCTATACTGCGTGCCAATTTCGCGATTCGTGATTTTTCCCTTCGATACTGCACCAGTAGTATCTTAAATTTTCGCTCCACTTCATAGAAATTAGAATTGAAAACACTGGCGATTTCTTGCCATGCTCGCATCTTCACCAATTTGTTCCTAAAAGCAGGATCGGAGGGGTCCCATAATTCCGGCCTGCCTTGGTATTCCGCGATGAGTTTCAATACTTTCTCATTCGACCAGTCGATAAGAGACATTATAGTCAATTATCAATGCTTAATACTTAAAAAATAACACTAAAAATCCGTGGTAAAGAAAAAGGGAAAACAAAAATAGTGAGCTGTCACGTAACACCACTACAAACAACAAACACAAACAGGGTCATTAAAAGTAATGTTGGCAATAATGGAATATTTTCCTCTTTGATATATAACCACGATAAAGCGCTATGTGGTTGTAATATGAACTAAAACGTTGATTTATTCGAACTAATTTTAATTATTGGATAGCCTTTTGTATGTTTAGTTGAATATCAATGATATTCTTTTAAAATGCACAAAGAAATTGTTTATGCAAATCTAATTATAATGATTTTACTTTAAAGTCAGCGCCAAATGTTTGTAATGCTAACTGAAAAAAAGTGACATGAATTTAAATATTGCTTTATGCGGTAATTTATCAAATAAATTGTGTCACCAACTGAACAATGTTTACGTACTTTATTTGTGAAAAACGTTTTGTAATAATTTCCTTATTTATACAAATTGAACTTTGTTCGTCAAATAAATGTGGTCGTTGTTGACTACGATAATGTGTTTGCTGATGCATTAACTAACAGCTGTTAGTGTTATTTGATGTATTTATTACTTACGAGTCTTACAACAAAACATGTTGCTGTAGATAGCGAAATACCTTAAAATTAGAACATTTTCTAATTACTGAGTTGTGAATGTACAACATAAGTACTTTAGTAAGACAAAAAAAGTACAGAAAACGCCTAAATTGTATTAATTCCACTTGCTGCTAGGACATTTCATTTATATCAATATCATGTATTTGTCCAAACGACATCATTTTTCTTCAAGTAACCAATTAATTGCCCATCTTTTAGAATTTTATTACACCAAATTAGTAATACATTTAATTTACATCTTTTCCAACCACTTTTTCTTTATTTTCTGTTCAAAACGATATAAAAATAATTTTTTTCAGTACATAAATACCGTATAAAGGTGATTAGATGAAAAGGGGAAAATGTAAACATTCTTCACCAATTCTAATAAGCAAATTTACATGAACAAAAAAGGAACATAGGTGTCCAACAGTTATTCGAACATATTTAAACTGTTAAAGCTTAAATATATTTTTGAGCTTGTTAAAAAAGTGAATATCTGTCGCACAGTTTTAAATAAAAGGGAGTATAGTACAAATAATTAAGCAATGAACGCACATCATCCATGACGTTTTATTGCAATTATAAGAACATAAACTTACTAAAAATTACGGTGCCTGATTTGTAACACGAAAATCTATAATTTTCGAAAATAAACGGTATTAGTGACGTCGTACTTTGAAAATTTGTAGTTTTTTTCTAATATTAATATATTTTGCACTAGAGAAACTCATATATTATAAAGGAAAATATATATGAATAGGGAATGTTATTTTTACCATGGTGGTCATCCTGGGTTAACAAATATCGATGTTGCCGGCTTGAATTGGCCGTAAACTGTAATGTAATCCTAACGTGATCAGTTGATCACTGTTTACTTGCAGTTTTATTAATCGATTTTGTTGTAGAGTTTTGTTAGTTCTTTTTAGAATTATAATTTAAATTGTTTCACTTCTTTCAGATGCTTTAAAAATATCTGTCCTTTCTTACTAATAGTATTTTATGTGCAGTTTTGCACTTAATGCTCATGGTATTCTAACCTAATATTAATCCACTTAACGCAAACAACAGCTGTCATAAACAATGCGACAAGACAACATCTAGACATCTGACGCCATTCGTTGTTGATGACGTGCATTCATTGCTTAATTATTTATACTATACTTTTATGGAGTCGTTTAGTTATGATAAATGTAAACTTTTAATAATAATTATAACAAAGGGAACAACAACTTGTAAGGATTCATGTTTGTCAACTTGCACTTCTGACAACTGGCGTCCTCTGTTGGAGGTGGGTAAAACTAAAAACATCGAGTGTTTGACATTTTGTAGTTTTAATTGACCTATAATATTAACACCATAAAAATATCAGTAAAAACAACAAGTAACATAAAATAAGTTTGTTTAATTTACTATAAAGTGAATTTTAATTTAAGATATAACACTGGAAATTTTATTAATCTTGGCAGGTTTCCAGCTACCAGCAGAACCATGTTGCTTCTACATTTCTTTAACATGTAAAATATTTGAGCATGTTGTAATGTTTAGTCTATTTCTAATTTTTATTTTAACGAGAAATAATTGCGAAAATAGTCTGTAATACTAGTAGTACTACTATTGTACTTTCTCATGATGTAGGCATCACCCATAATTTGTACGTTGCATGCCAAGCATACACAATGTATTACCTTTTTTAAGCCGCTTATATTTTACAGTCCATAAATCTTAAAACTGGTGGACAATTTTAAATTAAATTAGCCGCGTAAATCCAATTGCAAGATTCCTAACTTACCGACCGCGTTATGTTGGTTAGACTGTATATGACGAAATGTAACTAGATAAGAAGCCAGTCATGAAAAAAGGCGGGAATATATGAGTTTTGTAATCGTGGTTAACGAACGTTGTTTTAAAAAGAAAACAGCATTTCAGTGTGTAATAGAAAATCGGCATTTCTACAAAACTTTTACTTAAACTTTTTTCTTTTCGTTGTAGTTGGTTTGCTTTAATAGATGCCTGAAAATTATAATTATCTCCATATACTTGATCAACTGTTGTAACCTCCCTAGCACAAACTGTTTCCAAATTCAATTTTGTATGTTAATCTTATTGTGTTTAGGGTTTGTTAAATACCTATAACGCATTTTTGTTATTGACCAATTGATCCGTCAGGATAATTTTCAACACAAAAATAACTACACAACTTTTTTAACAAGAATAACGTTTAATATCTCGCCATTTTACTTACACATTAACAGCTAACGGCTGTCTTATTCTATACACTCTAGAAGGCATAGTTTATAGGTTCGTTCCAACATGCAGTTTGTGTATCGTACATGTACGATACATGGATTAGTTCATGAACCATTTTCTACGCATGCGTTAAAAATGTATTACTTTCCGACCGATTCCGTAATCGTGGAGTGTTGGAACGGTTTACGGACATTTATTGAATTTGGACCTATCTGTAACTTTAAGTTTACCTATAACTATACAGGTTCCCAAAAGAATTAATGAAAACTATTTCATTATTTCTTTTGGGGACCACTAACTGAAGATCTAAATCGTCATCATCACAAGAAGAACTATTTAAGAAATCGGTGAATTCTTCCAAATCCCTTATTTTAACAGGTTTCTTAAACAAATACTAATAGTAAACAATCACGTTATTTGCAGGTTATAAACTGCAGTTATTTATTGCATGTATAGAAATCAAATAAACTAATTACATTCTGCGCATGCCTCTGACTAGCAGTTCCACAATCTGCGGATCGATTCGACCGTTCAGTGAACGATTCGGCTTTCGTCAAATTTTATGTTGGAACATCCGACTATTCGTACATATTTCAGTCAGAAGCATAAATTACTTACTATTCAAGCATGGCTGAACCTCAAAAGATGAAATTTCAACTCATTAATTTTCTGTCTGCCTTACCTATCCATGCGTTAATCTGGGGACAAGCTGTATAACCACGAGTCTATGCTAAAAATGAAAATTTCAAGTTTTTATTTTCTTTAACGTTCTTAATTTCCATTAAATTGTGGGAGATTTACTTTAGAGGTGGTAGCGTAGTAGAAAACTCAACAGCGTGGGAAATCTTCCACTATAGTGGGAGCTATAACTACCCTGCACCCAATAGGTATACAGTTTCCTTGGCACCCGAAAGTTTTAGTTGAACGATCGAATGGAAAAAGTATTCCCTTTCTAAGAGTAGCGCTTTGGTACTACAACCACGCTGTTGGCGAGAACCTGAAATTGTTCTTGGTTATGCAAGAACATACAAGAAAAATGTTTGTTTGTCAGCTTTGACGTATGATGTTACGACTTTTTTGAACTTTTATAACACTTTTACTTCTTATTTCAAAATTTAAAAAATGCAAAGAAATTAAACTTTGTAGTTGTAGCAAAGACATGTATAAATGTTGTATAGCAACACTTTGTTCATTTATATGTTAGTAATTTATTTATTGTGCCAAAAACCATTCCGAAACTGCTCCACAAGAATTAGATTCGTGAATTCAGTGACAGGCTAGGTCATCGTCTGGCTGTTTATGTTTGCATTTTGAACTTTTGCTTTGGATACTTTAAACCACCAGGTATTCATTATTTTTAACAATGAGAAAGGATAGCTGGAAGTTGATTTCCAATTGAGCTATATCTTTTCAACAAAAATGAAGCCGCGTCGTTCTTGTGTTGTTTAGCAACAGAAACTCTGAAGCCCAAATTTGTTCGCGGTGCATATGACGTAAATGTATTGTTCTCTAACGAAATGCACTGTACCATTTTATTAAAAAAAAATGACGTCATAACGTCATATGTCAAAACTGACAAGCAAAATTTTTTTCTTGCATAACCCAAAAAAAAATTCTAAAATCTCGCCAAACAACTTTTATATCAAACATTTTTTTATATAACGTAGCAGCTGTATAGAAGTGTTATTTTATACAATGCGAACAGGCTGTATTTATCGATCGTATTTCTCCTAACAAACAATAACCCGTGAGAAAAGCAGGTACGAGGCACAAAAGGTCACCTCTCCCCTTCGAAATAAAATGTATTCATCTAGTACAGTTGCTGTAATAATAATTTCAACGTTATCTTAATAATTTGTTTTGGTTTATGCTTGAATTACTTTCACATTTACAAAGTAATATATATTTATACATACATATGTAGCTATTGCTTGCATATAAAACTTACTTTGCATATCATCTGTTGTATATAGCTTCGATTGCTTTTGTAAAATATTAAGGCATGCATAAATTTATCTAGAAATAGAAATATGACACAATATTGGTTAATTTTGTTAAATTAACAAGGACGTAACAAATTCTACTCTAATAATAGTCATGCTACCATTTTAAACAATGGTTTTCATGTGGATTGCAATGATTAATCAATCAGAAAAAGGAATGTAATTGAAACATGCTTTCCTTTGTGAAGAATTACAGTATGTACAAATATAGAAATATGATTCAATATTAGACAAGTAATTTTTCGTAATATTATGATGAATTTTTAAAATGTCACATCCATTGTGTATATGGAAATTCTAGAATTCTTTTATGCGTTTTATATTCATCTTTATTTGAAGATAATTCTTGATCCAAGGTGGGTGGCGAGGCACCATACATGAGCAACTAAGAGTCGTATAGCTGTGAAAAAAAAATCTTCATAAGAAAAGTGGCCAAGAAAAAATGTTGGAAATTATTTCTACCACTAAGGAGCGTAACCACTATAGTCATAAAAAAGGATTTTTTTAGAAAATATACCCACATAAGTAGTCAAATAAATCTTGTCGTAGAGCTAGTAGAATTTGGAATCCTTTTTGGGGGACTTTTTTTTTTCTGTAGAACAAAAAATAAAAGTTCGGGGGGAGGGGTAATGTTTTATAATTAAATTGTTGCTGTAATTTCGGTTTTGAATTAACAGAATTTGATAAACAAGATCTCATGTGAAAGAGGAAGCTTTACGGATTAAAGTGATTAAAATAAATAAAATAACCATGACTTATTGATTCTCAAAGCCATCGCTAGAGGGCGTCATTTGGAAAAAAACAGTTTTTATCATTTTTCTCAGAAATTTAAAATGGAACGACCTAATTATTATACCATATTTGGAAAATAGATTAAATTTCAAAGAAAACATGTTAAAGGAGAAATTTGATATATCTACTAGTGTTGGAATTATCGCCAAAAGAATAATTCATAACACGTTAATTCTTACATGGTCACATCTAACTAAGCCTCTTTTATACTTGTTTTAGTGTTTTTTTAACATCCTCGTTAATTTTTAGGCGTAGGACTGGTTTAAATTATGCGGGACACAAAATTTGAAGCGTGTTTAAAGGCGAATGGGCCAAAACAACAACGATTTTAATATTATTAATCAAATGTTCAAAGCAAGAACAAAACAAATAAAAACGGGAAATTTATAAATGTTCAAAGAGGCCCCCGTTTTGCACAATGCAACGTTCACATCTGTTTGTATGTAATACTGAAAACAGCACTTTCAATTTCAGCTCGTCAAATCGTAGCAACGGCATGTCGAATTCTTTCAAACATATTTTAAATTTATGTAATGCATTGTATAGTACAAATGAATACTTTTTGAAATATGCAGGTTTTAAATGGTTAAACCGGTTAAATATGCATTTACAATGGTTTTTAAAAAAATCAATGTCTCTTTGATTTTGAATTATTTTCCAAAAATTCTTTTTATGTTGTTATAATAATAATCGAAGTTACGCAACTGATATCAAACCTTCTTATTTCATCATTCAGGGTGTTTAAAAAAAGACCATGAACTTAATCATATTCATATAACTAAACCTTGCAATATTAAAATTAAATTTCAATATAACTCTAAAAATATTAACTTTAGGTAGAGGAGGTGTTATATGAAAATGAAAGAGTTGTTAAATCCGCATCAGATGGCATGAAAATTTATAGGATGTTCTATATGAAAAAAAAAAAAACGAGTTTTATTTGTTTGAATATTATCAAATTCATATTCTCCTTTTAAACATCCTTTCCTATTATGTTCTTGATTGACTAATTTCGATTATTGTTATATATTATAACAATACCAAATAGTTTTTGTTAAAAATTAAAAATAAAGGATATGGAATTTCTAAACAATATGTTTTCCTAAAACTCGATACATTTGACAAACAACATAGAGTATCGGCACACTCCTCACCACACAAAATATTAATTAATTCGGAACAGGTGTTTCAAAGGCTCACTGGGCCCTCATTTTCAACAGAGTTATCCCTCCGAAGAAAAAGGAAGGGTATATATGTACAAATATCTCTAAACGTGTATGTGTCTGTGTATATCTATTTACGAATACTTATTTTTCTATCGTTTAACTCTAATATGCTGAGTATATGTGAAACGGAGAAGGGTCTTGTCTCATCCCGTCCTCGTAAAATAGAGCGAGACGAAAGGAAGGTTACTTCCCGCTAATTCTCTATCTACGCATTCTAAGCATACTAAACAAATCAATACATATGTTGCAAAACACGGAGACTTGGTCTTTGTCAAGTGTGGACTGAAAAGTTCTTTTATCCTAATAAATCAAACAGGCAAGAGAAACGAAGTGGCGCATTCTCTTTGTTAAGGAGCTTCGAATGTGTTTTCATGTACACTGTCTCAAATGCGTTCAATTCCCGAGGTGAAGTTACGTTTTTAATTAATTTGTGGTTTTCTAAGTTGATTACATGTCCTGTATCATTCATATGGTCGGCTACATTTGACGCTCCTGTTCGACCGAATCTATGCCATCTCATGTGTTCATTAAATCTAGTACCTATCGCTCGGAGAAACGCCAGCATAATCTCAGAACTAATGCAAAGAGCATTAAAAATGGTAGAAGTATGGTGCAAGAAGGAGAACCTTAGAGTAAATCCTGGAAAAATTGCACTTGTACCCTTCACTAAGAGAAGGAAATTGGACGGTTTAAGGGAGCCGATTCTTTGCAACGAAGTAGTACAGATCAGTCAGGAGGCTAAGTTCTTAGGTGTAACCTTGGACTCTAAACTGAACTGGAACTCACATTTACAAAAAATGACCGACAAATGTAAGAGGGTGTTAATGACAACCCGTAGAACAGTTGGGAAAACATGGGGACTCAAACCACATATGATGTACTGGCTGTACACTACAGTGGTAAGACCCATGATAACTTATGGCTGCCTGGTTTGGTGGCCTAAGATCACACAGAAGCATGCGATAATAAGTCTCTCGAAAATTCAGAGACTGGCATGTCTTTGTATAACAGGAGCTATTAAAAGCACTCCAACAGCTGCTATGGAAACCATGCTAAACCTACCTCCTCTTGAGATTTATATCAAGGGAGAAGCCAGAACGGGTGCATACAGACTGAAAAATACTAGCAACTGGAGATCCCACAGTGGATCTGGGCACACCAGAATAGAAGCAGTAGTAACAAACCCTATCTATGATATGGGTAGTGATACAACAATCTCCAGGATCTCCTACGACAAACCTTTCAAAGTTTTCTTGAATTGGGAAGAATGGAGGGATGGAGAGGGGAGAAAACCAAGAACACTAGTCTGGTACACAGATGGGTCCAAAACGGGCACTACATCTGGCGTTGGTGTATATGAAGAAAACCAGGGATACAAAGTATGTGTATCACTTGGGCGATACACCACGGTATTTCAAACAGAAATATATGCTATACAAACCTGCGCGTGGGAGAGTTTGCGTCGGCGACCGCAGGGTGAGACGATGTGCATTCTCTCTGACAGTCAGGCAGCCTTAAAGGCACTAGCATCTTATCGCATAACCTCCAAACTAGTATGGGAGTGCCTGCAAACCCTAATGGCTCTGTCTAAACACAACAAGGTCACACTGGTGTGGGTGCCAGGGCACAGGGGCATAGCGGGCAATGAAATTGCAGACCAGCTAGCGAGGGAAGGTTCAAAAATGAATTATATAGGCCCTGAACCGGGTCTAGGTATTACCAAGAGTGCAGTGCGTGGTGCAATTAATGAGTGGATTATAACACAACACCAATTAAATTGGAAACATGCAGCTGGACAAAAGCACAGCAAACGGATGATGGGAAGACCGTCGCAACATCTGACTGCTGACCTGCTTGAATTAAACAAGATACAGCTTAGAGCAGCAACATGTCTATTAACAGGACATGGCTGTTTGAGAGGCCACTTGCATAAGATGGGGATCTACAAAGATGAGCCCTTATGTAGACTTTGCAATGAGGAGGAGGAAACAGCCTCTCACATTATTTTCGAATGTGCAGCGTTAGCTCAACGCAGATTCGCTATGCGAAGCACAATTGAACTACCAATGGAGAAAGATTTACTATATAGGCTGTTAAACCTGATTGCGGGAACTAACCTGTTTAAGTAAAACAAAACCGAAGCAGGAATAATACAATAAGCTATTAAGCTTCAGTGTTAGGGATGTAACGACCAGCCCTGCTCTGGTAGAAAATCAATCAATCAATCAATCAATCGCTCGTTTTGTTTGTCCAATATAGGCTTTATCACAGTCATTGCATCCAATTTTATAAATTCCCGATCTTTCTTTCATGTTCGGTTTGTCTTTTGGATTACCAAGAAGGTTCTTAAGTGTATTCCGTGAATTGAAACATACGTTTATGTCTTGTTCCCTAAAAACTTTACTGTTACCTTTCGATATTCTATAGAAAAAGAGTTTCACAAATTTCTTATCGCAAGTTTCTACTGGTATCAAGGTCGTAGAATTTCTTACATAATGCCTATGTTGGACTTTCTTAAGGATGCGGTCGACATCTATAGAAGAGTAACCATTGTAAATAGCCACATTTTTATGAATTTAAGCTCTTTGTTGTACCTATTTTGGTTTAAGGGAAATTTCACTAGTCTATTAATTAAGAAACTGATCGCGGCCATTTTATGTTGTTCGCAGTGGTTCGAATCGGTCATAATGAATCTATCAGTGCTCCTTTTTTTTCTATAGATGTCTATTTCTAGTTTTTTTATTGTTTCTAATTACTAGGCTATCTAGGAATGGGAGTTGATTGTTCACTCCTTACGATAAATTTAATAGATCCGAATTTTGGGTTGAGTGTCGTGAGGAAATCGGGGATGTTACTTTTTTTAGTGTCAAAAACCGCGAAAATATCATCTACATATCTAAGCTAAAATCTAGGGAAATACACGGTGTCCTTTTTCTTTGTACATATATACCTTTCTTTTTTCCTCGAGAGGAGGAACAGACAAGCATGGTAGAATTAAGAAAAAAGTTTTTAGTTTTTTGTTTAGATTTATTCGGTAACTCGGTTGAAAATGAGGGCCTAGTGAGCTGTTCCGAATTAATTAATATTTTGTGTGGCGAGGAGTGTGCCGATACTCTGTGTTGTTTGTCATACTACCCCACAGTCCTTGCTATCATTATTGACACATTTGCTTTATATTGCGCTAAAGAATCTGAAAATGTAACAATATATAGTATGTAACATTTAAAATAAGAAACTTATATAACGTATCAAAGAAACTAAACGGCCTGTATACAGGAAAAGGATTTCCTGTATACATGAAAAGGTTTTTAGGTCATAAATCCCTTGATACTAAGTAACTTTTGTTTAAAACAATTTTCAATATTGTGAATAATTCACCGATAACGATAATGTTGAAATAATTTCTAGAAAGGTCATCTTCAATATAAAGAATAATGATTTTAACAATCCTTGACAATTTTTATTCATGTAAACATAATATTATTGATAAATATTGATTATCTCAAGTCTAAATAATCAATATCTATGGTTATTTAGATAACGTTTAATAAATAAACAAAATAATTCCTAATCTCATTAATAAAATGATAAGAAATCCGATTTAGCATCAACAAACATGCAAAACCTGTCTGTTTACAAAACAATAAATGTATTTTTATTTAATCAAGCACTAATTCCCTACGAATTCAAAAATTTCGTTAACTACGCAGTATTCTTTACCCCATAAACGGGTTCTAAAAGCAGCAATATTGATTTTTCAATGGAATTTTCCAGGCCGTTGACGGTTGCCGGCTACGTGGCCGCCGCATCGTGTGGGTCGATAAACACGGTACCCACACCATCTTACTCGCTCCCTATGCGAAGGAGCGAGATGTCGCATCTTATGTGAATCACTCGACCAAACGACGCAGCTGGAGTTTCTAGAATTTTTGGGCGTAGAGGTGGTCGTGGGTATAAAAGGGAGCACCCGCCCTGCCCGGGTCACAGTTCTGTGTTAGTTTTGGTATCGACAGCAGCGGTTGCAACCGAAAAATTATTCAAGAAAGAAAAGATGCTGAAGCGGAGCGGGTACACGGGGAAAATGAAGAAAGACGGGCATCGGGGATTGTTGGGGAATACTGCGAAGAAGAGGAGGAACATATCAGACTAAGTTTTTCGTAGATATGTATATAACCTTTTTTACTCTCTATCCATTTTTTTTTTGATTTCTAAATGTTTTCTCTCGATGTTTTATCGTTGTTTCATCTTTTTTTGTCTTGTTTGCCATTTTGAGTGTCGTAAAAACTCTATAGAAACGAAAAATATCCATTCATATCTGGCCAGGATGAATGGATATTTCTTTTTTGACTTTTACCTCAATTTTTTTCATTAAAAAACATTTTTTCCATCATTCTCTTTGTTAGATTTGAGATGAGTCATCGCGATAATGAGGTATCTGAGCTAATTTAGACAGTATAGTAAAATAGCATGTTGATGTTTCGAATGTAATATTCTGTGTTGATTTCAAATCGAAAACCGGCATAATTATACTTGCATACATAAAGAATTAGCAGAAATCTCTGATTCGCCCTCTCATTCCCCCATTTTTTAAATCTTAATACGTACATTTATTATATATTGCATCCTTTTTCACATATCTTTCTTATTAAATTAATAACTTTTTATATCCATAAATCAAAATCTTGTTGTGTGTGTGCATTGGTTAATTTCAGAGAGTTTCCGAGATGAATTAATTATTTTAAATAGGATCAGCGGCGTTGCAATATTATAGGTTTGCGCTATCGTAAAAAATACGCGCAAAAAAGCGAATTACCTAGGGGGTCAACTGTAGGTCGCAGCATAAAACCGGACGCGCGTACGCAGCTTGCTGCGTCGCACAAAGATGGCGCGACATCGGCTCGTTAAGAAAATGGCCGCCGCGTGTCTCATCCTCTCGCAAATGTCGCTTAAAGACGCTTAACGACTATAAATGAATAGGTAATGTCATAAAGGCCAAGAGCAAAACGTTCTTTTTTTGATTTTTTTAGAAAAATGCTATAGGCACGACCCGATTTAGAGGAAATGTTCCGCAAGGGCGTTCGTAAACTTCCCCCATCGAGTTTCCCAAAGTCGGTTCAGTTTTGACAGTTCCCGGGTCTTTATATTAAGTTATTTTGGTGTTCTAATGTTGGTACCAAGTTCGATGAAATAGATCGAAGAAAAGTTATAAATATATGGACTTGCTCTGAATGAAATAACATCAAAGAAATAACATTTATATAAACTGATATTTTAAAAGTGGTTTGAAGGAATTCTTTTTAGGTTTAGCTTGTTTTATTTTTATTTTCTTTATTTAAATCTTTTTTCTGTTCTTTGATACATATTTATATAGATTTTATTTACCTATAGGTAAATCTCACTGAGTTAACTCAAAATATTGCTAAAAATCAAAACTATGGCGTTTGTAAAAAGATTTTAAAATTGATTTTTCTCAATAAATAAATACTTACGTTATCCAGATATGGTGATTGTGGATTTGTGTTGATTATTTTGTGAACTGCTTTCCCTGTTTCGTTAGCCTAGAGAAAAAAAGAAAAAAGTATAAGAATAACAATTTTAATACCACGCCTAATCTTAAAAAAAAAAACGCTTTTCTAGCCATAAAAGATTATTTTAGTCATTTAATTGCACTATGAAACAATTTTTATAAAGTGATCTTTTTTAACCTCGAAACAAATTAAAAGAATATTTAATCTTTGACAGTTCAAGGCGTGAACTTCATTATTAGAATTGTGAAATCTTTAACTTAACAAAAAGTATGGCCATACTCGAACCAAAACATTTTTTAACGATTGTCCCCCCTGCCCGATGACAACAACAAAAAAAGTAGAGCAAGGTTTGAATTTCGAATGCTATAGAGAAAGTAAGTACAATTTTTTACAATCTTTGTATTATCTTGTTTACACACCGTCTTTTTGTTTTGTTTTTATGGAAAATTGTTTATACTACTACGCAATAGCTTTATTACTTATATCAATCAATATCGTATCGTAATATTTACTAACATCAACACCAGGAAAGGTTTTATTTATTTTTTTATTTTATTTATTTAGTTTTATTTGTTTTTGCGTTTTAAATAACACCCGTATTGTCTTCTATCAAGTCGAAGATAACTTTAATAATTATAGTTGCGAACACTGACATAGATGGCGCTTATTTAGCCTAATAAATCTCACATTTTTTGATATTGAATCCATTGTATGCCGATTGTTTTTTTTTAGCACAGTATATATTAAGAAGAATTTAAACGGTTTAAGTAGGTTTAAGAATAGGAAGAGGAATTAACATGATTTTGAAAGCGTTTTAAAGGATATTTGCAGAAAACTCGAAATGAAGAATATAAGTTAATATTAATTAGGGTAAAGGTGATTGCATTAAAAGTATGCGGTTATTACGTAAGGAGATGTTTATAAATACGTATGTGAAACGAATGTCAAGGTCGATAAAACAGTATCCTAGGTAAAATCCAATAGAGGTTATATACGAGGTCGGTCTATTATGAAAATATTTTGAAACGTCAAAAGAAAATATAACAATATAATGATTTAAAAATGAAAATCGCTCTACGTTTGACAAAGGTTGTTTACATACACCTTTGGTATTTTTGGTGGAAATAGATCAAACATATACAGGGTTTATGAGAAATAATATAATAGATTTTTAACGGAAATTTTTGAAGCAATTTAAAAAGGTTACGGATATATTAGTTGGATGTCGACACGTATTGTAAAGTTAGAAAAGAACATTTCATAATCTTTGGTAAAATTGTTGATTTAAAAATGAAAACTACTGAAATACTAATTACATTAGACAAGCTTTTTTAGGGTTTAAAACACGTACAAGATAAAGGTTATTTACATTTACTTTTGGTATGCTATGCATAGCGGAAACAGACCAAACATATACAGGGTTTATGAGAACCAATAGGATAAAAATAAGATAAGGATTTTTAATGGGAAATTTTTGAAGCAATTTAAAAAAGATGCAATGTGTATTAGTTAGATGTAGACAAATATGTTGAAATGACAAAAGACAATTTATAAATCTTGGATAAAAATGTTGATTTAAAACTTATTACATTGACAAGGTTTAGGATTTAAAATTCGTTGAAGATGAAGGTTGTTTATAGAAATCATTGGTACATGTATTTAGCGGAAATTACGGAAATACATACGGGATTTATGAGAAACAAAAATCAGTCATTATCTATAGTATTTGACAAGGAGAGATGATAGAGATGGAAAATCATTATTAATTTAAAAAAGATACGATGTATTAGTTGGAGGTAGAAAGATATTTTGAAAAGACAAATGAAAATGTAAAAATCTTCGGTAAATTTTAAAAATTAATATACTACTTACATTTGGCAAGCTCTAGGGTTTCAAATACGGACAATATGTAGGTTGTTTACAGATATTTTTGGTAAACATAGCACAAATAGACTTAACGGAAATTTTTGAAGCAAAAAGGATAGGATGTATCAGTTGAATGTAAACAAATATTTTGAAAAACGAACGTAAATGAAAAGTCTTCCGTAAAATTGTTGATTTAAAAATGAAAATTACACTAATTACGTCTGACAAGCTTTAGGGTTTAAAATACGGACAAGATGAAGGTTGTTTACGGATACCTTTGGTATATTTAGCGGAAATTAATGAAATATATACGGGGTTTACGAGAAATGATGTAAGCAGATATTTTGAAATTACGACAGGAAATGTAAAAATCTTCGGTAAAATTGTTGATTAACATGAAACATATACTGATTACGGTTAACAAGCTTTAGGGTTTAAAATACGGACCAAGGTGAAGGTTGTTTACGGATATCTTCCGTACATTTAGTGGAAATTAATGAAATATACACCAAGCTTATGAAAAACAATATTATAGATTTCTAACGGAAACTTTCGAAGCAATTTAAAAGTAGACGCGATGTATCAGTTAGATGCAGGCAAATATTTTGAAATGACAAAGGCAAATATAGAAATCGTCGGTAAAATTATTAACTTATATATGAAAATTGTACCAATTACATTTGACAAGCTTTAGGGTTTAAACTATCGCCGTGATGAAGGTTGTTTACATATATCTTTGGTGTATTTAGTGTAAATTAATGATACAAGATTAATTAGAAACAATACGATTACAGAATTTTATCGGAAATTTGTGAAGCAAAAAGGATAGGATCTATTAGAGGTAGAAAAATATTTTGAAAAAAAAAAAATGTAAAAATCTTCGGCAAAGTTAATTTAAAAATGAAACTTGGTACTAATTACGTTCGACAAGCTTTTAAGTTTAAAATACGGACAAGTTGAAGGTTTGTTACGGTTATCTTTGGTATATTTAGCGGAAATTAATCAAATATATACGGGGTTTATCAGAAACAATATTATTATCGATTTTAAACGGAAATTTTTGAAACAAAAAGGATAGGATGCATTAATCAGATGTAGGCAAACAGAAAATATAAACATCTTTGGTAAAATTGTTGATTTAAAAAAAATGAAACTCGTCCTAATTACGTTCGACAAGCTTTTGGGTTTAAAATACGGACAAGATGAAGGTTGCTCACGGATATCTTTGGTATATTTAGCGGAAATTAATCAAACATACAAGGTTAATTAGAAACAATACGAAGTAGGAAAATATTTTGAAAAGAAAATGTAAAAATCTTCGGCAAAATTGTTGATTTAAAAATGAAACTCGTTCTAATTACGTTCGACAAGCTTTTGGGTTTAAAATACGGTCAAGATGAAGGTTTGTTACGGTTATCTTTGACATATTTAGCGGAGATTAATCAAATATGTACAGGGTTCATTAGAAACAATACGATTACAGATTTTTAACGGAAATTTTTGAAACAAAAATGTTAGGATGCATTAGTCAGATGTAGGCAAATACTTTGAGATGACAAATGAAAATATAAACATCTTTTTTAAAATTGTTGATTTAAAAAAAATGAAACTCGTTCTAATTACGTTCGACAAGCTTTAGGGTTTAAAATACGGACAGGATGAAGGTTGTTTACGGATATCTTTGGTATATTTAGCGGAAATTAATCAAACATACAAGGTTAATTAGAAACAATACGATTACGGATTTTTATCGGAAATTTGTGAAGCAAAAAGGATGGGATCTATTAGTTAGAGGTAGAAAAATATTTTTAAAAGAAAATGTAAAAATCTTCGGTAAAATTGTTGATTTAAAAATGAAACTTGTACTAATTACGTTTGACAAGCTTTTGGGTTTAAAATATGGATAAGATGAAGGTTTGTTACGGTTGTCTTTGATATATTTAGCGGAAATTAATCAAATATGTTCAGGGTTCATTAGAATCAATACGATTACAGATTTTTATCGGAAATTTGTGAAGCAAAAAGGATAGGATCTATTAGTTAGAAGTAGAAAAATATTTTGAAATGAAAATGTAAACATCTTCGGTAAAATTGTTGATTTAGAAATGAAACTTGTACTAATTACGTTTGACAAGCTTTTGAGTTTAAAATACGGACAAGATGAAGGTTTGTTACGGTTATCTTTGGTATGTTTAGCGGAAATTAATCAAATATGGACGGGGTTTATCAGAAACAATACGATTATCGATTTTAAACGGAAATTTGCGAAGCAAAAAGGATAGGATCTATTAGTTAGAGGCAGAAAAATATTTTGAAAAGAAAATGTAAAAATCTTCGGTAAAATTGTTGATTTAAAAATGAAACTTGTACTAATTACGTTTGACAAGCCTTTGGGTTTAAAATACGAACAAGCTGAAGTTTTGTTACGGTTATTTTTGGTATATTTAGCGGAAATTAATCAAATATTTACAAGGTCTATTAGAAACAATACGGTTACAGATTTTTAACGGAAACTTTTGAAACAAAAATGATAGGATGCATTAGTCAGATGTAGGCAAATAATTTGAGATGACAAATGAAAATATAAACATCTTTGGTAACATTGTTGATTTAAAAAAAAATGAAACTCATTCTAATTACGTTCGACAAGCTTTAGGGTTTAAAATACGGACAGGATGAAGGTTGTTTACGGATATCTTCGGTATATTTAGCGAAAATTGATCAAACATACAAGGTTAATTAGAAACAATACGATTACGGATTTTTATCGGAAATTTGTGAAGCAAAAGGGATAGGATCTATTAGTTAGAGGTAGAAAAATATTTTGAAAAGAAAATGTAAAAATCTTCGGTAAAATTGTTGATTTAAAAATGAAACTTGTACTAATTACGTTTGGACAAGCTTTTGGGTTTAAAATACGAACAAGATGAAGGTTTGTTACGGTTATCTTTGGTGTATTTAGCGGAAATTAGTCAAATATATACGGTGTTTATCAGAAACAATTTGATTATCGATTTTAAACGGAAATTTTTGAAGCAAAGGAAATCATTAGTCAGAATAAATAGAAAAATCCTAAATGTTATTTAAAATGAATCGTATTACGTACAGTAGGGTTAAAATACGATCAGATGAGTTGTTCGATCTTGTATTTACGGAAACAATAAAGAAAAATGATAAGATTTATCGAATTCTGACAAAGTAGATATATAGTAGAAAATTTGAAAAAAATCTTGGAAAAGTGTTAAAATGAACTCGTTTAATTACGTTTGACAAGCTTTTGGGTTTAAAATACGAAAGATGAAGTTGTTACGGTATCTTTGGTATATTTAGCGGAAATTAATCAAATATACAAGGTAATTAGAACAATACGATTACAGATTTTTAACGAAATTTTGAAACAAAAAGGATAGGATGCATTAGTCAGAGTAGAAAATATTTGAGAAAAAAAATAAAATCTTTGGTAAAATGTTGATTTAAAAAAATGAAACTCGTTTAATTACGTTCGACAAGCTTTAGGTTTAAAATACGGACAAGATGAAGGTTGTTACGGATATCTTTGTATATTTAGCGGAAATTAATCAAACAACAAGGAATTAGAAACAATACGATTACGATTTTTATCGGAAATTTTGAAGCAAAAAGGATAGGATCTATTAGTTAGAGGTAGAAAAATATTGAAAAAGAAAATTAAAAATCTTGGTAAATTTGATTTAAAAATGAAACTTGTACTAATTACGTTCGACAAGCTTTTGGGTTTAAAATACGGACAAGATGAAGGTTGCTCACGGATATCTTTGGTATATTTAGCGGAAATTAATCAAATATTTACGGGGTTTATCAGAAGCAATATTATTATCGATTTTAAACGGAAATTTTTGAAACAAAAAGTATAGGATGCATTAGTCAGATGTAGGCAAACAGAAAATATAAACATCTTTGGTAAAATTGTTGATTTAAAAAAAATGAAACTCGTTTTAATTACGTTCGACAAGCTTTTGGGTTTAAAATACGGACAAGATGAAGGTTGCTCACGGATATCTTTGGTATATTTAGCGGAAATTAATCAAAATTACGGTATAGATTATTACGAAAATCGAAATCAAAATATAGGTTAATTAGAAACAGAAATTAAACATTTGGAAAATTGTTGATTTAAAAATGAAACTCGTTTTAATTACGTTCGACAAGCTTTTGGGTTTAAAATACGGAAAAATGAAGGTTGCTCACGATATCTTTGGTATATTTAGCGGAAATTAATCAAACATACAAGTTAATAGAAACAATCGAAGTAGGAAAATATTTTGAAAAGAAAATGTAAAAATTTTCGGCAAAATTGTTGATTTAAAAATGAAACTCGTTCTAATTACGTTCGACAAGCTTTTGGGTTTAAAATACGGATAAGATGAAGGTTGCTCACGGATATCTTTGGTATATTTAGCGGAAATTAATCAAACATACAATGTTAATTAGAAACAATTACGAATTTTTAACGGAAATTTTGAAACAAAAAGGATAGGATCATTAAGAGTAGCAAAAAAAATTAAAATCTTCGGCAAAATTGTGATTTAAAAATGAAACTCGTCTAATCACGTTCGACAAGCTTTTGGGTTTAAAATACGGACAAGATGAAGGTTGTTACGGATATCTTTGGTATATTTAGCGGAAATTAATCAAACATACAAGGTTAATTAGAAACAATACGATACAGAATTTAGTAATTTGTGAAGAAAAATACTTTGAGTGAAAAGAAAAAGTAAAAATCTTCGGCAAAATTGTTGATTTAAAAATGAAACTCGTTCTAATTACGTTTGACAAGCTTTTGGGTTTAAAATACGAACAAGATGAAGGTTTGTTACGGTTATCTTTGGTATATTTAGCGGAAATTAATCAAATATATACGGGGTTTATCAGAAACAATACGATACGGATTTTTAACAGAAATTTTTGAAACAAAAATGATTGGATGCATTAGTCAGTTGTAGGCAAATACTTTGAGAGAAAATGTTAAAATCTTTGGTAAAATTTTGATTTAAAAAAATGAAACTCGTTCTAATTACGTTCGACAAGCTTTTGGGTTTAAAATACGGACAAGATGAAGGTTGCTCACGGATATCTTTGGTATATTTAGCGGAAATTAATCAAACATACAAGGTTAATTAGAAACAATACGATTACAGATTTTTATCGGAAATTTGTGAAGCAAAAAGGATAGGATCTATTAGTTAGAGGTAGAAAAATATTTTGAAAAGAAAATGTAAAAATCTTCGGTAAAATTGATTTAAAAATGAAACTTGTACTAATTACGTTTGACAAGCTTTTGGGTTTAAAATACGGACAAGTTGAAGGTTTGTTACGGTTATTTTTGGTATATTTAGCGGAAATTAATCAAATATGTAGAAGGTTTATTAGAAACAATACGGTTACAGATTTTTAACGGAAATCTTTGAAGCAAAAAGGATAGGATCCATCAGTTGGATGTTGACAGACAAGTATTTCGAACACGAAAGAAAATGTAAGAATCTTCCGTAAAATTTAAAAACGAAAATTACGTTAATTACGTTTGACGAGCCTTCCGGTTTAAAATACGAACAAGATGAAAGTTGTTTACAAATATCTTTGGCATATTTAGCGGAAATTAATCAAATATATAGGAGAAACAATATGATAATAGATTTTAAACGGAAATTTTTGAAACAAAAAGGATAGGATCCGTTAGTTGGACGCAAAGTATTTTGAACACGAAAGAAAATGTAAAAATCTTCTGCAAAATTGTTGATTTAAAAACGTAGATTACACTAATTACATTTGACAAGCTCTAAGGTTTAAAATACGGACAAGATGAAAGTTGTTTACATATATCTTTGGTATATATAGCTGAATTTGATCAAATCTATACAGGATTTACGAGAAACAATATGATAATAGACTTTTAATGGAAATTTTTGAAGCAAAAAGGATCGGATGTATGTAGATAAATATTTCGAACACGAAAGAAAATTTAAAAATCTTCGGTAAAATTGTTGATTTAAAAACGAAAATTACACTAATTACGTTTGACAAGCTTCCGGGTTTAAAATGCGGACAAAATGAAGGTTGTTTACGGATATCTTTTGTATATTTAGCGGAAATTAATCGGATATTTAGCGGATTTATGAGAAACAGTATGATACTAGATTTTTATCGGACATTTTTTTAAATAATTTGAAAAAGGATGAATTAGGCTAAATGCAGGCAAATACTTTGAAATAAAATATAAAAACCTTCGGTAAAATTGATTTAAATATAAAAATTACACTAATTATAGGTGGCGAAGATTGATAAAATCTAAGGTTTATGGGAAATAATATCACAGATTTGATGAAAATATTCGAAGCAATTCAAGGAAACTGGGGGATTATTTAGCTGTAGAAAATATTAAATAATTCGTAAAGATTCGACGGTGTAAACAGTGTAATATTATACTTTAAAAAGATATTTACGTCTAGGAAATAAGCACAATTTAGGAAACATTCCCCATAGTAAAAACTTGTTTTTTAAACCGGAGTAAATTGCTACAAATTCTAAAACGCTTAGAGAATGATAAGCATTGGAATAAACCTAATAGAAGTAACATTTTATAAATGAAGTATCATTTTTATTAATAGTTAATTACACAATAAAACATAAATCCTTAAACATAAATAGAAAAATGTAATTTAAGACAACAAATATTTAATACACAGATGAATCAGAAAGGAAATCTAACATTCTACATGTAGGTAGTTATCGGTACGTCAGTTGTGAAAGGTAACGTTAAGTACGACAAAAAAATTTTGATTATAAAATAAGCTAAATAACAGCAGATATTGAAAAATGCATCTTTTAATATTTACATTAACATAACCGTAATCCTTCGGTTTGAACAAATTCTGAAGCTTCTTACGGTACGCGACTTTATGCCATTAGAATTTTGACGATACGAAATGTAAAATGTAATACGACTTTTGGCCAGGAGAATTGTAACTAACCCCTTGCTAACTATCTTAATCGTAATATAAACCCACTTTCTAGTATTAAACATGAGAAAGATCGAGTAATATTGAATGCCACGTCATCAAATGTAATCGTATGTTTTCATGGATCTCGACGTTTCGGAAATACGCGCCCGATCTTCAGGGAAATTGATAAACGGCCTGAACAACACGTCCTTGAAGTACGGTTGGTATTGGTGGAAATATTGAGATTGTATTTGAAAATTTATCTTCAAGAGGAAGATATTTATTTAGTCTTAGATATTATTGGCATGATTTAAAAAAAAATTTACTATTTATCTAGCATGATAATTCATTTTCAAACGTATATCTCTACGGCAACATAATACTTCAAATGGTTTTTTCCCATATACATTTAATATCATATATACCTACCTTTAGATGATTTTTGCTATATATTCAATGATCGTAACGCTTTGTTTCCTATTGTTATCGATGTTTTTTCACTACATATGTATATTTCGTTCCTTTTTTCAGTATTTTCGGCCTTTTCACAAGATAAGTAAAGAAGTAATGCTTTGTGTTTTATGGTCTCGGTGTTTAGTTGGGTGTTGAATGCATGTTAAATGTATTTTTAATATAATCGTGTTTATGTTCCGTGTATTTATAAAAATGATATTGGGGGAATAACGGGAATAAATAATAAGAGCAATATACCAATTTGGATATTGGTTATAATATAATGGATTGAAAGAGCTATTCTGAAGAAATGGTTAAGTGAAAATGAAAGGATGGAATTCGTTTGAGGATAATTTAGATTGGAAGATAATATAAGAAGGTACTAATTTATCTTTTATATTTTGATGTTTTATCGTATTGGATGGATTACATGTTGTTGCAAAGCTACAAAATATCCCCACTGTAATTGTATGCTCGTTTTGTATAGTGTGAATGCATGGAATGCATTGCCTTTATATATTTGCTGCCCCAACATTTAAAATTTTCCATTTTAAAGATTTTTTTTCTAATCCAAATGTATACGTTTAAAAATGTATTTCTTCTCTATTTATATACAACATTTATTTAATAACTCTCTAAAATACATTTTATTTAGGAACTACGATTACATTTCCCAAAAGACGCAATTTCGCATTCTTAGAAGGTTAGGTTTTTTTAATTTCTTTGTAAGTAATGATTGATAGTGTGTGCTTGGATAATATTTCGATATTTGACATCTTTAACGGCTTGCAACTAACTTCACAACCTAGCAATACGGAAACCGGATATAACCTATAAATTTTGTCACAAATGTGTGTAATATTGAAATTAAATCCCATAAATAAGGATAGATTACATGTAATAAGAAGTATAATCATGCAAAATACAAATATGTTATAAGTATGAAGTTAGTAAAATATACAAATCCATTCAGTTAAAGTTACCAACTTAAATTTAGACGTAATTCATATTTTTTTTAATTTCTGATATTAAATTATACCGGGCGTTCTAACCAAGATCCGATGAAATCATTTTCCGTGATCTATTGAACATGATAACCGCTTCCAAACCAACGAATTATTTAGATCATAGGTATCGAAAAAACGGCTGATATGAATCTATTTCATATATCATCGAATCTAGTTAGCTTAGGGCCTGATACCCACGTAGAAAACAAATCGTGCAACATGATGGTAGCTTAGTTAGAGTAGGCGACGAGAAATCAAGAAGAGACAAAAGCCGTCCGCGACTTTATTTAGAATCAGGGGAGGCGGAGATCAGTTCATATGAATGACTCCGTGAAAATCGATTTTTTTGGGTCGGTTATTTTGCCTTGTGATATATTTTTTTTTATTTAAAAAGTTCCCTAGTCATTTTATACGACTTTAGGTTAAAACTTTGAGAATTTTACAGTTATAATTCAAAAATTAAAAATAGATTTTTCTCGAGAATTTTAATAGAAATGGCTTCCGTTTTTCTAATGTACAAAATTAAAAAAAAAATTATAGAAAATTTCGAAATTTCACTTCTGAATGATACCGTTTTGCTATTATTTAAGCCCATGTTTTTCCAACATTTAGGTTGGAAATTTTTTATCAAGCTGATTTTAAAGATTAACATTATACTAATAAATAAATACTGGAAATGATATAGAAAAAAAAGTATTGATAATACTAAATTTTTTATAGCTTTATACGATTAGATTTTTACCTGAAATTAAAAATTATACACAAAAATTTAAATCTCCATTTAAAGGGAATAATCCTCCCGCCCCCACCCTCCTTCATTATTTTAATTATTCATTAACTCTACTACGAAGTCGCATTCCCGAAGGAATCATATTGGCGAAAGTCCAATTAGATTCATATATTCCAAATTTTGGGTCAGATATTTCTAAATATCTGAGTAATGAATTCCTTGCTTTTAATATGAAGGCTGCCTTTATTTCTTTCTTACTTCCCATCGCTGTCTATGTATGAAATTTACCTTCGATATTTTTTTGGTATACATCATGATATATGGCTTGTATCCTAGGTATGTTCTGTAATTTCCAAAATGTGCTTCGAGAGTGCTTAATTAAGAGTTAGAGGATGAAATTTTGATGCTAATCTAACAGAATGCTATAAACGATTTTGATGCTGATGGCTTGATGCGTGAATTGTCAATATTTTTTTTGAAACTGTTTGACAGGTTCCTAGCAATTTTGACAGATTTGTAAGTCGTTTGATTCAGTAGCGATTTTGACGTGTTTAATCGATGTTTAAAATTGGCTTATCTAGGTGCTGATAGATTTGGATGCTGTTTCACACTTTAATATGCGATTTTGACAGATTTGTGAATGTAAAATTCTTTTTCTTGGAAAATATATGATAGTGTTTAGCGTGTGGATACCAGGCAAGTAGAACGAAATTTTGATGCTTAAAGATCCATTATCCAACAGATTGCTGTAGAAGATGGTTTGACGCGTGGATTGTCAATATTTACTTTTGACTGCTTGGTGAATTTTTAGCGATTTTGATATATTTGAATGTCGTTTGATTCAGTAGCGATTCTTACGTGTTTATTTGGATGTTTTAAACGGGTTTTTCCATGTATTGAGATGTCTGGATGCTGTTTGACACTTCAATATACGATTTTGACAGATTTGTGAATGCTACATTCTTTTCCTTGGAAAATATATGATATTTAGCCTGCGATATCGAGCGAGTAGAACAAAATTTTGATGATAATGATTATCTACTATCCAAGAGACTGCTGTAGAAGATCTTGATGCTGATCGTTTGACGCGTGAATTATCAATATTTTTTTTTTACTGTTTGACGGGTTTGTAATGATTTTAACAGATTTGTATACATGTCGTTTGATTCAGTAGCGACTTTGACGTGTTTGATGGATGTTGAAGACGGCCATATCGACGTATTGACAGATTACATCAGATTTTCTCCGAGGAAAATATATTTAGCGTGTAATATCGGGCAAGTAGAAGGAAATTTCGATGCTGATGATTATCCATTATCTAAGAGATTGCCTTAGAAGATATTGATGCTGATGGTTTGACGAGTAAAAATTGACAATATTTTTTCGACTCTGTTTGACAGATTTGTATGTCGTTTAATTCAGTAGCGATTTTGACGTGTTTAATGGATGTTTAGAATGGGCTCATCGATATATTGACGGATGTGGATGGTGTTTGTCACTTCATTATGCGATTTTGACAGATTTGTGAATGCTACATTCTTTTCCTTGGAAAATATATGATGGTATTTAACGTGTAATATCGGGCAAGAAAGAATGAAACTTTGATGATGATTATGTATTATCCAACAGATTGCTGTAGAAGATATCGAAGCTGATGCAATATTTTCTTTTGACTGTTTGATGGATTTCTAGCGATTTTGATAGATTTGTATGTCGTTTGATTCAGTAGCGATTTTCACGTATTTATTTGATGTTTAAACGAGCTGATCGAGATACTGACAGATTTGAATGCTGTTTGATACTTCAATATGCGATTTTGACAGATTTGTGAATGCGATATTCTTCTCTTTGGAAAATATATGGTAATATTTAGCGTGTGATATTGAGAAAAAGTAGAACGAAGTTTCGATGCTGATGATTTTTCGTTATCCAACAGATTGTCATAGAAGGTATTGAAGGTGATGATTTGACGCGTGAATTGTCAATATTTCTTCGACTCTGTTTGACAGATTTGTATGTCGTTTAATTCAGTAGCGATTTTGACGTGTTTAATGGATGTTTAGAATGGGCTCATCGATATATTGACGGATGTGGATGGTGTTTGACACTTCATTATGCGATTTTGACAGATTTGTGAATGCTACATTCTTTTCCTTGGAAAATATATGATGGTATTTAACGTGTAATATCGGGCAAGAAAGAATGAAACTTTGATGATAATGATTATGTATTATCCAACAGATTGCTGTAGAAGATATCGAAGCTGATGCAATATTTTCTTTTGACTGTTTGACGGATTTCTAGCGATTTTGATAGATTTGTATGCCGTTTGATTCAGTAGCGATTTTCACGTATTTAATTGATGTTTAAACGAGCTGATCGAGATACTGACAGATTTGAATGCTGTTTGATACTTCAATATGCGATTTTGACAGATTTGTGAATGCGATATTCTTCTTCTTGGAAAATATATGATAATATTTTGCGTGTGATATCTTGAAAGTAGAACGAAATTTCGATGCTGATGATTATTTGTTATCCGACAGATTGCCATAGAAGGTATTGAAGGTGATGGTTTGACGAGTAAAAATTGACAATATTTTTTCGACTCTGTTTGACAGATTTGTATGTCGTTTAATTCAGTAGCGATTTTGACGTGTTTAATGGATGTTTAGAATGGGCTCATCGATATATTGACGGATGTGGATGGTGTTTGACACTTCATTATGCGATTTTGACAGATTTGTGAATGCTACATTCTTTTCCTTGAAAAATATATGATGGTATTTAACGTGTAATATCGGGCAAGAAAAAATGAAACTTTGATGATAATGATTATGTATTATCCAACAGATTGCTGTAGAAGATATCGAAGCTGATGCAATATTTTCTTTTGACTGTTTGACGGATTTCTAGCGATTTTGATAGATTTGTATGTCGTTTGATTCAGTAGCGATTTTCACGTATTTAATTGATGTTTAAACGAGCTGATCGAGATACTGACAGATTTGAATGCTGTTTGATACTTCAA
This sequence comes from Dynastes maya, assembly GCA_029619315.2. Lineage (NCBI taxonomy): Eukaryota > Metazoa > Arthropoda > Insecta > Coleoptera > Scarabaeidae > Dynastes > Dynastes maya. The sequence continues at coordinate 47,579 of JAROYE020000024.1, forward strand.
TATGCGATTTTGACAGATTTGTGAATGCGATATTCTTCTCTTTGGAAAATATATGGTAATATTTAGCGTGTGATATTGAGAAAAAGTAGAACGAAGTTTCGATGCTGATGATTTTTCGTTATCCAACAGATTGTCATAGAAGGTATTGAAGGTGATGATTTGACGCGTGAATTGTCAATATTTCTTCGACTCTGTTTGACAGATTTGTATGTCGTTTAATTCAGTAGCGATTTTGACGTGTTTAATGGATGTTTAGAATGGGCTCATCGATATATTGACGGATGTGGATGGTGTTTGACACTTCATTATGCGATTTTGACAGATTTGTGAATGCTACATTCTTTTCCTTGGAAAATATATGATGGTATTTAACGTGTAATATCGGGCAAGAAAGAATGAAACTTTGATGATAATGATTATGTATTATCCAACAGATTGCTGTAGAAGATATCGAAGCTGATGCAATATTTTCTTTTGACTGTTTGACGGATTTCTAGCGATTTTGATAGATTTGTATGCCGTTTGATTCAGTAGCGATTTTCACGTATTTAATTGATGTTTAAACGAGCTGATCGAGATACTGACAGATTTGAATGCTGTTTGATACTTCAATATGCGATTTTGACAGATTTGTGAATGCGATATTCTTCTTCTTGGAAAATATATGATAATATTTTGCGTGTGATATCTTGAAAGTAGAACGAAATTTCGATGCTGATGATTATTTGTTATCCGACAGATTGCCATAGAAGGTATTGAAGGTGATGGTTTGACGAGTAAAAATTGACAATATTTTTTCGACTCTGTTTGACAGATTTGTATGTCGTTTAATTCAGTAGCGATTTTGACGTGTTTAATGGATGTTTAGAATGGGCTCATCGATATATTGACGGATGTGGATGGTGTTTGACACTTCATTATGCGATTTTGACAGATTTGTGAATGCTACATTCTTTTCCTTGAAAAATATATGATGGTATTTAACGTGTAATATCGGGCAAGAAAAAATGAAACTTTGATGATAATGATTATGTATTATCCAACAGATTGCTGTAGAAGATATCGAAGCTGATGCAATATTTTCTTTTGACTGTTTGACGGATTTCTAGCGATTTTGATAGATTTGTATGTCGTTTGATTCAGTAGCGATTTTCACGTATTTAATTGATGTTTAAACGAGCTGATCGAGATACTGACAGATTTGAATGCTGTTTGATACTTCAATATGCGATTTTGACAGATTTGTGAATGCGATATTCTTCTCCTTGGAAAATATATGATAATATTTAGCGTGTGATATTGAGAAAAAGTAGAACGAAGTTTCGATGTTGATGATTATTCGTTATGCAACAGATTGCCATAGAAGGTATTGAAGGTGATGGTTTGACGCGTGAATTGTCAATATTTTTCGACTCTGTTTGATGGGTTTCTAGCGATTTTGACAGATTTGTACATATGTCGTTTGATTCAGTAGCGATTTTGACGTGTTTTATTGATGTTTAAATGGGAAGCTGACAGATTTGAATGCCGTTTGACACTTCAATATGCGATTTTGACAGATTTGCGAATGCTGTATTCTCCTTGGAAAATATATGATAGTATTTAGAGCCTAGCCTGTGATATCGTGAAAGTACAACGAATTTTAATTTTGCTACGCATATTTTGTGAGAGAGTAAAAATTCTCTGAGGAAAATTTTATACTTTGATATACTCTAATGCGGATGTCAAGATTTTGTGTAAAATTAAGGTGATTATAGCTGAAATCTGCTTTAAAGTATGGAATATAAATTGCGTCAGAAGTTGAATCTTGTTTGAAATTCGGAAAATATGAGAAATGAGTTAATTTGAAAGAATGTCGTTTTCAAGGGTTCGCTGTTTGTGGTTTGAATCACGGCAAACTTTGCTAACTTCATAAATATGTATGTATATTTGAGTTTGAGTCGCTTGAATTCTGTTGCTTGTTTTTAATAATATAGGGAAAAATAGCTGTCATTAATGAGAAATTAGTGCAATTTTAAGGTTTTCAATAATGACTAAACGTTAATAATAGCTATTTAACAGTAGGACTTTCCAAAGAAATGAAATTATACGAAACGTTAATTCAAAGATAACTTCCGTAAGATTATATTATTTTATTAAATCTACCTATGTATATTCTTTCAGAAAAATGACAAATATCGAAATATTTAATAAAGAAATATTATATTTTTTTTAAACACTATACTACAGAAAAAACAATATGAATCATATTATTAATGAATTATTAACATTACACAAGAATTGCCTCATTATCTTTAAACTAAAATACAAAATCGCTGTTTGTTTTCTTGGGGCCACTTGTTTTCTTCGGTTAGCTGTAGTGGCGACTACATCCCCCAACAAAAAATTAATCTATAACTATGCATGTTTTAATATATATTTTCTAGAAATTTTTAAGCTTATCAAAATTATATATCTGTTTGTATTAGTTTTTTTGAGTGCATCTTACTCTTTCGTAGAAATCTAGATTTTAACTAGGAATAAGTTTTATGGCGGGAATTTTGAAATATATTTTCATTTGTATCTATTATATAAAAGTAATAAATACATGTTTTTAAATAGTAAAATTGCAATAGAGAATATAAACTAAAATGGGGATGTTTATGCATATTTATATTTGAAATACATCAACTATTGAAATGGGATTTTTTAAATAAATTTAGTAAAACTTATTCTAAAGTGAAATAAAAAAAAATTATTACTTATAAAATATAAATTTCCTAATTTTCAAGAATTCGAGTAAATGAAATTATACATAAGCGCTAGTTACAATTTTCATAAATAAATTCCTTATATACTGATAATATATCGTGTTGAATATGCTATTATTTATTGACAAAATTCTATGTATGAAGTTTTGAATCGCGGTGCAAAACAAAAATATTATTAAAGTACGTGAAATATTATTTTGGAAATTAAAATAAATGTAGACAACATTCTGTTACATCCGTATTTTAAAGAGAGTTAAAATAGTTCGGTATATAATTTTGAAAATGAAAGAAAATTTTTTTAATTAGGAATAAAATATCAAAAGAGTCGATGTAGGTAAAACAGACAAAATATCTGCATTTAAAGCCAAAAAATATTTTTAAAACCACGTGATTTACAGCGGTAACAAGCGGAAGTTTACTTCTTAATTTAATATCCCGGATATGCGGTTATTAAAATGTCCTAAATTTTATCATTATCTTTGCGGCAATTTATAATGTAGGATAAATATAGTAGTAGGTACATGAAATATTAATTATGAATTTTAGTGAAATTTAAATTAAGTTAGAAGATATTAAATATATTAGATATATCAATAATGACGTCAGCGTAACGGTGGTACCACCAAAATACTTAAAAAAAAATTGTTAATTCTAACGTATATGTATGTAATATATAAGGTAATTTTGGTTATGAATAAGGTTTATTTATTTAAAATAACAGGTTGTTAAGATAGATTTACGAAGGTCCTAAGACGAAAACCAAGAAATAATATACTTATGCATATATAAAATGTATGATAAAAATAAATAGAAATAGTAGTTATATTCGTAAGAAATTCAAGCATTTTGAGGGAGTAAAGGTGAACTATATACAAATGTATATATATTTAGAATAAATATATTAGGTAATATTAGGTATGTACGATGTTACTAAAAGGTAAATTTCTTATATAAATAGCTGCTATATTCTTAAAACACATTAAATAATCCATCATTGCGAAGGATATCATTATATAAACAATTTGCTGTAATAGCAACACACACCTCCAACCAAGTGAAGAATACTTAAATAATATTTTAAAATAGCGCTCAATTCATATCAAAATATAATACGGATAGGTTAGACATAAACTGAATGTCTCTAAGACATACGATACTCCAAGGTAAATGATAGTTTGTTATATATCGGGAAGGCTGCGTAGAAAACAGTATATATGTGTAAATACAAAAATTATTAGGTATTAAGTTTATAATAACCCCCTCCGAAGTAAAATGAAAATATGTAATACATAAATTTGAAAACAGAAAAATTAGAGAATTTGAAGCTATATTCTTTTAGGTTTAAGAGACAAATAAGAGGTAAAATACCCTATACATTATATTATATATATATATATATAAAAAACAGTGCAGAGGTGGTGGGTGGGCACAAAAACATAAAATAGAAGTATACGCCCCTTAGGTGATTTACAATAGAATTCAATAGCTATTTAAGCATTAATAATCTAAAATGAAGTATTTTTTACATTATTAAAGAAAAAAACCAAAAGAAATTAGTGCAGTGGTGGTGGGTGGGTCCAAAAATGTTATAAAATAGAAGTACACGCCGTTTAGGTCATTTACAATAGAATTTATCTACTGTACAAGTAATAATTTAAAATAAAGTATTTTTTAAAAGTGCTAAGGTAAAAGAACAGAAATATATACGATTTATTAAGATATAAAGCGTGGTAAAACGTAGATATCCCCATTTTATACGATTAAAATCTTTGAAATACTCTTAAACATAATTTCTTTAAAATACACAAAAACCCGAGGTTTAACTTATGTTGTACATCGACGAGGTTGCGTAAAAAAGGGTATGTAAATAAAAAAATTATTCGGTATTAAATTTATAACCCCCTTCGCGTTCAAAGTAAAAAAAAAAAAATAAAAATATATGTAAGTGAAAACGTGAAAAATGCGAGAATTTGAAGATATTATTTTTAGGTTTAAGGTATAGAGGTAAAACAGCCTATAGATTATTAAAGAACAACAAGAAAATAGTGCAGTGGCGGTGGGTGGGCACAAAAATGTTATAAAGATAGAAATACACGCTGTTTGGGTTATTTACAATAGAATTCAACTACCGTTTCAATATGATATACTCGTAAAATTATTACAAAATAGGATGTATTATTATTATTATTATACAACAATCTAAAATATATTTTTTAAGAGCGTTAAGATATACTGAATAAGGATGTTATTAAGATAAATTGTAAAACGTTATAAAAATACCGATTATCCCTATTTTAAACTTTAAAAAAACTTTAAAAATATACGAAACCGTAAGGTAAATGATAATTTATGTTGTACATAAAAAAGGTTGCGTAAAAAAGGTATATAAATATAAAAATTGTTAGGTATTTAGTTTATAATCCTCTTTATACTGAAACAAGATTAAAAAATTATAGAAAAATAAATTCATAAATGTGTGGGTAATACATAAATCTGAGAACGTTAAAATATGAGAATTTCAAGCTACAATTTTTAGGTTTAAGGTAAGATGTGAAACATTATTAAAAAAAAAAACCAGTGCAGTGGTGGTGGGTGGGCACAAAAAGGTTATCAAATAGAAATACAAGTCGTTTAGGTTATTTATAATTGACTGCTTTTTAGATTTGAGGTACTCCCAAAATTATTACAATATAACATGTATCTTATGGTTATACGTATAAAAATCTAAAATATATGTTTTTTTAAGAGTGTTAACATACGTTGAATAAGGGTGTTATATTATTTAAGGTAAAAGATAAGAAATATATTATAGATCTAGAGTAAAATACAAATATCCCTATTTTATATAACTAAAAATAAATTAGAAAACGTTAAAAACGTCAGAAATTTTTAGATTTAAGGTACAAAGAAGATGTAAAACATCCCATACATTATTAAAAAAAAAACAGTGCAGCGGTGGTGGGTGGGCACAAAAGGGGGCTATAAAATAGAAATTGAGCTCGTTTAGGTTATTTATAATTGACTATTTAGGAAATAAGATAAATTATGAGATAGGTACGATATTTAATGCAAGTGATATTGATGGAATAATAGAAGGTATACACAGAACAAATTATAGAAACGTTAATTTTTTTTATATAAAGGTCTAAATGTTAAGTACATCTTGAATATTTACAACAATAGAATAAGCCTATTTTTAACGGTGTATATGAGGATTTTTATATTTTAAAATGTGTATAAGACAACATTTTATTACAGAATTTAACAATATAGCAGGGCATCTGCATATTATATTTACAACATTAAGGAATCTATTGAAATAATAGCGATATAAACAAAAGGTTACATATATTCAAAGCTGGTGTATGATGAAAACACATCTATAAAGGTTTTAAGTAAAATAGGTTTAAGCAAATAAGAAAATTCGACAATAACAAGAAATATGCTACTAGGAATGTAGAGAAATTCATACGAAATGTTTTTTGAAAGCGTTTAAGTAATGTTTCTATTCTATTAATATAAAAGGTATCATAAAAATCAAGAAATTTGCTTATATTTATAACTTACAAACGATTCAAAACCTAGCCAAATCTATGTTTATTTGAACGACTGGCTACATAAATTACATTACGAGATTGCAAGATATCAAAGTTGTAAAAAGTGTATTCCACTTAATAGAATCTCTTTCTTTTACATCTTAAAGATCTAAGGAAGTCTTGAAACGTTTGATAAGTATTATAAGGAAATAAAAGTGAAATATTAGCAGTTACGATGAGAACTAAATTACATATTTACTAGAAAAATATTCAGGAACAATTTCCATTTTGAAAGTATCACATTTACAAGGCAATAATGTTGATGAAGATAAGAAAATCGTTTGCGAAGCTGAAGAAAGAAAAATGAGAGACATTCCAAGGTTCTACAAGTATAATAAACGTTAATTTATATTATGATGCAAATATAAGACGAAAAATGTTTTTTTTATAGATTCAATAAGTGAAATCAATAAATATGCAATTAATTATAAGCCATTGTATAAGTATTTTAAGGTTGCAAGATAAATCGAAGCCTTTTTTACCCAGTTAAATGATTAATTCCGTTTAAGGTTAAAAAAGAATAAGGTATCTGGAAAGGAAAATATATAAAAATATGCCATATATTAGAAAAAAAAATGGTAATATAAGGAATATGAGGAAAAATTAAAAAATTATGTAAAGTAACTATGTGGGAACAATTAAAATTGTTGCCCAATAAAGAAACTATAGAAGGTGCAATGGTGGAGGATGGACCCAAAGAACAAAAAGAAACGAGGTGGTAAATTCATACAGAAAAAACATTTATAATTTAGGGTATTATATTTAAGTGAAAATACAACAAACGAACCTCAAAAGTAGTGGTACATGAATAAAACTATCAAAAAGGAAATCTTTTAAAAATTCAATTATACACAAAATTAAAATATTAAAAAATTTAGGAATATCATTACTACATAATAAAGAGATCTTTAAGCTAAAAATTATAAACAATTATTTACTTATAGACCGTTTTTTAAGTAAGAAGATTGATCAAAAATATCGAACTTTATAAGTCGAGAAATAACATAAGTATATAATATTTAGGAAAAGTAAAAGAAACAAGAAACAGTGTAGTGGTGATGGTTGGGTACATAAACTATAAATATATGTCTTGTAAGGTTATACAAATAACATTTACTTAAAGGATAAAATGTTAAACACTTGATAGATTTATAACAAATTAAAATTATAATTTTATCATAAGGGTACACACAAGACCTATAATATTGCCAGAAAAAAAACATGAAAAGATATATTGAAAGCGGTTTATGTCACAATTGAAATTGAATTACAATGAAAGGATAGTCAAGAAACAAAATGTAAAACTCTAAAATGTGTACATATGAAACTATAATGTCGGCAAAGCAACTGTGAGATGGTATCATAAAGAAAGCTGATGCGATGACAGGTATTTTTTTTATTAAATAAATAATTTATGCTATTTGATAAGCCATACTAGTTTAAAATTGTAAAAAAATAGATTTATATCAACTAAATTAAACAAAAATAAGTGGTATATATGACGCCCAAGGTATAGAGAAAAAAATATACTTATAATGTAGAACTTCATAATCAAAAGTCTCCAAAAATAGTGTATGAATAAATTTATTAAAAAAAGTCCTCATTCTTATTGAATAAAATAATTATAAGTGAAACAATGAAATTGTTAGGAATGTTATTTAATATACAGGGTGTTCATTAAACATACGGCAAAAATTCAAGGGGTTATTCCATGAACTATTCTAAGAATATTTTGTCCTTTGATGATTTTTGAAAAGCCTCTTTGTTTCGAAGGTACAGGGCGAGAAAAATTTTCGACAAAACCAACATTCTATTACCAAAAATTACATTTAAAGTTTCTTAATATACTAAATGACTACCTCCAGCTAGGATCCCAGAATTCAATCTTCTCCTCACTGACTGCCGAACTCTTTCAAAAACCCCAGGGTCGTTTCTTATTGAGTTACACCCAGCAATTATCCGATTTCTTAAATCTTCCACATTTTCCACTGGAGTAGAATAAACTAATAACTTTAGATGGCCCCATAGGAAATAATCCGGGGGGTTTAAGTCCGGGGATCGAGCAGGCCATAAGTGAGGTCTACCTCGACCAATCCAACGATCTCCGTATGTTGCTGTTAAAAACTCACGAGCAATCACACCAAAATGCGCTGGTGCACCATCGTGGATAAACCACATTGCATTTCTTGTTGCCAATGGTACATCCTCCAGAAACAGAGGTAGCGTTTGTTCCAAAAAGTTTCGATACACCTCACCGGTAAGTCTTCCTGGTAGAAATACCGGTCCAATTAGCCAGTCACCCACAATTCCTAACCAAACGTTCAACGAGAACTGATGTGAAAACGATCTTCAAGTACCTCATGTGGATTTTCTTCAGCCCACACATGGTTATTGTGAAAATTCCTTATCGCATTTCTTGAGAAATTCGCTTCATCGGTAAAAAGAATCATTGTCAGTAGTTGAGGGATTTGAACCAATGTGTGCAAAAGCCACCGACACAATGCAATCTGTGGAGGAAAATCAGCAGGAAGAAGTGCCGGAACGCGTTGTATATGGTATGGGTGCAATAAATACTCCCTAAGTATTTTCCAAACAGTCCCATTACTTACATTCAAAGTATTTGTAATTTTTCGAGTAGAAGTACCTGGATCTTTCTCTATCATGTCCAGCGCATTCACTTCTAATTCTACCGTTCTTACTGTTAATGGCCTTCCTGGTCCTCCACTTCGTTTCATTGTGCCTGTTTCATGAAGACGTTGGTGAATACTTTGGAAGGTTTTTCTATCAGGAACATTACGGTCAGGAAATCGTTTAATGTACAACCTTCTAGCTTCGGATGAATTGCCATCAGCAAGTCCATAAATGAAATGCATGTCAGTCATCTCGGCGTTCGTATAGCGATTCATGATAGAGGACTTCACTAACAAAAGTTTAAGTATTAAAAGACAGAAAATACATTCACGTCATTCAGCCTCAACAAATTTGACACATACAAAATGATCAATCACGAAACGTATTCAAATGAACTCCACGTTTTAACTGATTTACTTTTCTATGTCTGCGCTTACCTATTGTTAGTGGGTAAAACAGCCGTTCCTTGTAAATCGGAATGTTGTTAAACGATAACAACGCGTTTTTACAATTTTTTTATACTCGGTAAGTCCAATGTTGTACATATTCTTATTTCGGCTACATTAATAATTTCAAAAATATCAAAATTGGTTTTGTCGAAAATTTTTCTCGCCCTGTATCTTCGAAACAAAGGGGCTTTTCAAAAGTCGTAAAAGTACAAAATATTCTTAGAATAGTTCATGGAAGAACCTCTTTAATTTTTGCCATATGTTTAATAAACACCCTGTATAGACAGGGTTTCTAGCCGAAAAATTAAAAACTAATTATTTATTTACATAAATGAAATAGGTTTACAAATAGTACTTTACGGGTTGAAAATGATGTGACAAAAGACAGCGTCTTATGAACCAGCAAATTTTATAATGAATCTCTAGTCAAGAAACAAAGTACATACATATATTGAAAAAAGAAAACAATCCACAATGCTGATAGGGGGTTGTAGAAATAAACTACAAACACATTTCGCAAGATTATAACATATTAACTTGAGAATTTAAAATACACTACCATATTTACTATGAATTAAAACTATAAATTAATTTAAGGATTAAGGATACATATGAGACCATAAAGTTGGTACAAAGAAAACCACAAAAATGTATTACATTAAATATTAGAAGCTGATGACGTCACAGCAGGGAAAATTCCCAAAACTCCCCCATATATTATTTAGCGTTATTTACAATAAAAATACTTTAAGCTACAAACAAAGTGTTTAAAATTAAAATATACCCAATATTTTCTTAATAAAAAAAAATAACATGTTATAATACTTCATTATAAGCCATGATACTTTATAATTTTAAAGAAAACCAAAGCGAATTATCAGAAAAAGTCACAAAGATATCTATAAAATAATTATAATGAAATTTAGAGAAGTATACAGAAAAAGATTGCATAGTTTAAGGTACAATTTCAAAATTTACACAACAAAAAGACCACAATAGTGTAATGAAATAAAATATATAAAACATCGAAAAAAAACAGTGCAGTGGTGGTGGGCGGGCACATAAATAATTTCATTTCATCGAAATTCATCGTAAAAGTTTCTATTTGGGTTAAATTATCAAAGTTTGCGGAATAAAACAATCGCCGGTCTTTCGCGATTTAAAATAAAAGAAAGATGAGCGACGCCATTAAATTTTCTCTTATTCAGCCTTCGTTGAATTAAAGTGTTTCTTAACTCCGATTCCAATTTAAAGTGTTCGATTATGAAATCAAAGTATTTATTCGAAGAGAAAAAGGGTTAAATTTCCAGAACAGGCAGTTTCCTGTAAAGGTTATATAAACAGAGAGTTTATATAACAGTGGCATCGATCAAATTTCAAGGTTAGTTACATTTATAATTTTAAAGTTCGTTAATTTCGTTTTATTAATTTGGAAATTCGTTATAAAATTGCCAAAAGGGTTTCCAGGGATACTCCCGAACCCACTAAGATTTGAAAAATTTAGTGTAAGTTAGAAAATTTAATAATTCTCCCAAAAATCCCCTGAGAAAGATATTTCAATATATGACATTTACCTGAGCATCCAATGTATAATAAACTAAAATCATTTTACTTAAAACAAATACTTATGAGACTAACATTACTAAAAGAAAACATCGAAAGATTATATTAGAAGGTGATGATGCAAGCCATTTCTTTAAAGAAACAAATAATATATTCTATGCTACTGATTGTAAGCCATTACACTTTAAAGCTGTAAAAAATGAAAGTATTACAATTGTTAAATTGAACAGTAACTTACTTAATTATTATAGCTTTCTATTAATTACGGGGTACCCCAAGGTAAAGTGTTAAGACCACTATTATTTACACTATAGATCAGAGATGTTTTATAACTTCTAGAACAAATTTAAAAGATGTTATAGAGAAGGTAAATAAGGAATATAAACATCATATACCTATTTAATTGAAGAAATTACATTTGTTTAAAGTTTAAATACAAAAAACATGAAGTTACTTCTATATAAATCCATATAAATAAATAATGAAAATTATTCTTAAGTAGCAAATGTACCTATACAAATCTAACGTTGAACACGTTAAGTTCTACTAGCTTTAAAAGAGAAAAATCATATTTCAAAGATTGGTTATAATTTATAAAATAAACTAAAATGCAAAGCAATGAAATAGAATGGCATACAGTATATTTTAAAAAAGAATTTAAAAAGAAACAAGGATTGAAATGAAGAGTATTTTAACATTACTATTTTTAAATATCATCTAAAATTGTATACTCGAGTATAATTGATATTTTGCTAAAAACAAATAGAAGCATTATTAAACTAAAGATACTACTCTAAAACTAATATGTACACAAAAAGAATTATCTAAGGATATATTGATAAATCCAATAAAAATACACGTACAACATTTTATATATATATATAAAAAAGAACGTATACAAAGTGCAGAGGTGGTGGGTGGGCCCAGAATACCAATAAAAGGTTTAAAAAATGATCAACATAGTAGCAGTTTCATATTAAGTTCACAGAAATATTGAAACTTAAGATTTCATGATATCGAAGTGCATACAACAATTATTGTATATAAAAAGTTGAAAGCAGTAGATAAATTAATACTTTCTCAAAATATCATGCGATTTATGCTTAAAAGCAAATTCGTAAGTAAAAATTGTGAATATTTATGTAAAATTGCGTTTCATGCAAGGTTAGATTAGTGAATTTCCCGCCTATTTTAATCTCGAAGCTTTTGAAAAACAAGCGAAGTAAAACTAAAAACGGAAGTGTACACTAAATACAGAGAATAATCCTATTTAATCTTTTTCCTAGTTAACAGCCCTGTTACGAGTTGCAGATATGCAGTGATATGATACTTCGCGGTGACGCTAGACGGTAAACCCGAGTACAATATTACAATTTGGAAAGACACTTGTAATTTGAAATAATTTATAGAATTTTATTTTAAGAATAATAAATATTTTAAAATAGAAATCGTTTTGCTGAACTATTACTGATCAAAAATTGACAAACGCTATCGATAATTGAAGATAAAAGGAACACCAAGGTAACAGGCTGCGCTAGAAAATAGACGTGTTTAGAAGTGAGTTGTATTCAAAAGTAGTGGATATTTCAAAGTGCAATTTTTATTATACCGTGTCATTTGAAAGAACGCAGTATTTACTTAGGAAAGAGTATCAAGCTGACAGTCCCGAATTCACGAAAGATTACGTCATGACAGTTACAAATATAATGTATCTCATTCCTGGAAATTTCCAGCTATCACATCACGGCGTATATTGGTTTAAAGTTTACTCTACCGAAGTGAGTTCAAGGAAATTGAGTTATTGCATTTAAATGACAAGTTATCTATAGACAAGTGATAATGTGTAATTACAGGATGTCCCGTATCGTTATGTTCAAATTTCGGGGGAGCAAATTAAACTTAATTCTAAGAAGAAGTTCAATTAATACTTTTAAAATGTCCATCTCCTTGTCGAATGCAAGCTTGTACTCGTACGTCTGCAGATGCAGTAGTCATTCGTATTTTACGCCTGCTTTGTCGCATTTGTTCGCCAGCTTGCTGAATACGCTCCAATTCTTCCTCCGTATTTAAAACTTGCTTTTATACTAAATCTATCATATACCCTCATAAATACAAATCTGGGTGATTAAGGTCCAATCCATCTTGGATAATTGGTGTTAATGAAATTCCGTACGGCAATTCCAAAATGTGCTGGTGCACCGTCCGTTTAAAACTGTATGTCTCGCCTTATAACCAATGGAACATCATCTAACAGTGGTGGCGGTTCCCCGAAAAGAAACTGAAGGTAATTGTCTGTATTTAATCCCGCAGGAAGAACGAATGGATCAATTAATAAATAGCGATTATGCCACCCCAAACGTGAAGAGAAAATTGATGTGCGTATTGCCTTCGGAATCTGTGAGACCAGTTCTTGTAAATGTAGCTTCATCTGTCCGGAGAACTGTTTCGCAAAAACTAAATTAAGTCGTGACTGTCTTATGATCCAGTTAGAATCAACAAGACGAGGATAGTGGTCTGCCTTAAGCAAATCTTGCATCTTACGATTACACGTCAACTTCTTGTTACTTCAAATTGAAATAAACTTCTCTTTTTCAAAATGCCAACACAGATGACATTTCCGCAATATCAATAGCACGTGACTGTCTTATGATCCAGTTAGAATCAACTAGATGAGGATGGTGGTTTGCCTTAAACAAATCTTGCATCTTACGATTACACATCAACTTCCTGTTACTTCAAAATGAAATAAACTTCTCTTTTTCAAAATGCCAACACAGATGACATTTGCGCAATATCAATAGCACGTGACTGTCTTATGATCCAGTTAGAATCAAGTAAATGAGGATGGTGGTTTGCTTTAAACAAATCTTGCATCTTACGATTACACGTCAACTTCATGTTACTTCAAAATGAAATAAATTTATCTTTTTCAAAAGGCCAACACCAATGACATTTGGGCAATATCAACAGTACGTGACTGTCTTATGATCCAGTTAGAATCAAGTAAATGAGGATGGTGGTTTGCCTTAAACAAATCTTGCATCTTACGATTACACATCAACTTCTTGTTACTTCAAAATGAAATAAACTTCTCTTTTTCAAAATGCCAACACAGATGACATTTCCGCAATATCAATAGCACGTGACTGTCTTATGATCCAGTTAGAATCAACTAGATGAGGAAAGTGGTCTGCCTTAAACAAATCTTGCATCTTACGATTACACGTCAACTTCTTGTTACTTCAAATTGAAATGAACTTCTCTTTTTCAAAAGGCCAACACAGATGACATTTCCGCAATATCAATAGCACGTGACTGTCTTATGGTCCAGTTAGAATCGACTAGATGAGGATAGTGGTTTGCCTTAAACAAATCTTGTATCTTACGATTACACATCAACTTCCTGTTACTTCAAAATGAAATAAACTTCTCTTTTTCAAAATGCCAACACAGATGACATTTGCGCAATATCAATAGCACGTGACTGTCTTATGATCCAGTTAGAATCAAGTAAATGAGGATGGTGGTTTGCCTTAAACAAATCTTGCATCTTACGATTACACGTCAACTTCATGTTACTTCAAAATGAAATAAATTTATCTTTTTCAAAATGCCAACACAGATGACATTTCCGCAATATCAATAGCACGTGACTGTCTTATGATCCAGTTAGAATCGACTAGATGAGGATAGCGGTTTGCCTTAAACAAATCTTGCATCTTACGATTACACGTCAACTTCCTGTTACTTCAAAATGAAATAAACTTCTCTTTTTCAAAAGGCCAACACAGATGACATTTCCGCAATATCAATAGCACGTGACTGTCTTATGATCCAGTTAGAATCGACTAGATGAGGATAGCGGTTTGCCTTAAACAAATCTTGCATCTTACGATTACACGTCAACTTCTTGTTACTTCAAAATGAAATAAACTTCTCTTTTTCAAAATGCCAACACAGATGACATTTCCGCAATATCAATAGCACGTGACTGTCTTATGATCCAGTTAGAATCGACTAGATGAGGATAGCGGTTTGCCTTAAACAAATCTTGCATCTTACGATTACACGTCAACTTCCTGTTACTTCAAAATGAAATAAACTTCTCTTTTTCAAAAGGCCAACACAGATGACATTTCCGCAATATCAATAGCACGTGACTGTCTTATGATCCAGTTAGAATCGACTAGATGAGGATAGCGGTTTGCCTTAAACAAATCTTGCATCTTACGATTACACGTCAACTTCTTGTTACTTCAAAATGAAATAAACTTCTCTTTTTCAAAATGCCAACACAGATGACATTTCCGCAATATCAATAGCACGTGACTGTCTTATGATCCAGTTAGAATCGACTAGATGAGGATAGCGGTTTGCCTTAAACAAATCTTGCATCTTACGATTACACGTCAACTTCTTGTTACTTCAAAATGAAATAAACTTCTCTTTTTCAAAATGCCAACACAGATGACATTTCCGCAATATCAATAGCACGTGACTGTCTTATGATCCAGTTAGAATCGACTAGATGAGGATAGCGGTTTGCCTTAAACAAATCTTGCATCTTACGATTACACGTCAACTTCCTGTTACTTCAAAATGAAATAAACTTCTCTTTTTCAAAAGGCCAACACAGATGACATTTCCGCAATATCAATAGCACGTGACTGTCTTATGATCCAGTTAGAATCGACTAGATGAGGATAGCGGTTTGCCTTAAACAAATCTTGCATCTTACGATTACACGTCAACTTCTTGTTACTTCAAAATGAAATAAACTTCTCTTTTTCAAAATGCCAACACAGATGACATTTCCGCAATATCAATAGCACGTGACTGTCTTATGATCCAGTTAGAATCGACTAGATGAGGATAGCGGTTTGCCTTAAACAAATCTTGCATCTTACGATTACACGTCAACTTCTTGTTACTTCAAAATGAAATAAACTTCTCTTTTTCAAAATGCCAACACAGATGACATTTCCGCAATATCAATAGCACGTGACTGTCTTATGATCCAGTTAGAATCGACTAGATGAGGATAGCGGTTTGCCTTAAACAAATCTTGCATCTTACGATTACACGTCAACTTCTTGTTACTTCAAAATGAAATAAACTTCTCTTTTTCAAAATGCCAACACAGATGACATTTCCGCAATATCAATAGCACGTGACTGTCTTATGATCCAGTTAGAATCGACTAGATGAGGATAGCGGTTTGCCTTAAACAAATCTTGCATCTTACGATTACACGTCAACTTCCTGTTACTTCAAAATGAAATAAACTTCTCTTTTTCAAAAGGCCAACACAGATGACATTTCCGCAATATCAATAGCACGTGACTGTCTTATGATCCAGTTAGAATCGACTAGATGAGGATAGCGGTTTGCCTTAAACAAATCTTGCATCTTACGATTACACGTCAACTTCTTGTTACTTCAAAATGAAATAAATTTATCTTTTTCAAAAGGCCAACACAGATGACATTTCCGCAATATCAATAGCACGTGACTGTCTTATGATCCAGTTAGAATCAACTAGATGAGGATAGTGGTCTGTCTTGAGCAAATCTTGCATCTTACGATTACACGTCAACTTCTTGTTACTTCAAAATGAAATAAATTTATCTTTTTCAAAAGGCCAACACAGATGACATTTCCGCAATATCAATAGCACGTGACTGTCTTATGATCCAGTTAGAATCAACTAGATGAGGATAGTGGTCTGTCTTGAGCAAATCTTGCATCTTACGATTACACGTCAACTTCTTGTTACTTCAAAATGAAATAAATTTATCTTTTTCAAAAGGCCAACACAGATGACATTTCCGCAATATCAATAGCACGTGACTGTCTTATGATCCAGTTAGAATCAACTAGATGAGGATAGTGGTCTGTCTTGAGCAAATCTTGCATCTTACGATTACACGTCAACTTCTTGTTACTTCAAAATGAAATAAATTTATCTTTTTCAAAAGGCCAACACAGATGACATTTCCGCAATATCAATAGCACGTGACTGTCTTATGATCCAGTTAGAATCAACTAGATGAGGATAGTGGTCTGTCTTGAGCAAATCTTGCATCTTACGATTACACGTCAACTTCTTGTTACTTCAAAATGAAATAAACTTCTCTTTTTCAAAAGGCCAACACAGATGACATTTCCGCAATATCAATAGCACGTGACTGTCTTATAATCCAGTTAGAATCAACTAGACGAGGATAGTGGTCTGTCTTGAGCAAATCTTGCATCTTACGGTTACACGTCAACTTCTTGTTACTTCAAATTGAAATAAACTTCTCTTTTTCAAAATGCCAACACAGATGACATTTCCGCAATATCAATAGCGCGTGACTGTCTTATGATCCAGTTAGAATCAAGTAAATGAGGATGGTGGTTTGCCTTAAACAAATCTTGCATCTTACGATTACACGTCAACTTCTTGTTACTTCAAAATGAAATAAATTTCTCTTTTTCAAAAGGCCAACACAGATGACATTTCCGCAATATCAATAGCACGTGATTGTCTTATGATCCATTTAGAATCAAGTAAATGAGGATGGTGGTTTGCCCTAAACAAATCTTGCATCTTACGATTACACGTCAGCTTCTTGTTACTTCAAAATGAAATAAACTTTTCTTTTTCAAAATGCCAACACAGATGACATTTCCGCAAATCAATAGCACGTGACAGTCTTATGATCCAGATAGAATCGACTAGATGAGGATAGTGGTTTGCCTTAAACAAATCTTGCATCTTACGATTACACGTCAACTTCTTGTTACTTCAAAATGAAATAAATTTCTCTTTTTCAAAAGGCCAACATAGATGACATTTCCGCAATATCAATAGCACGTGACTGTCTTATGATCCAGTTAGAATCGACTAGATGAGGATAGTGGTTTGCCTTAAACAAATCTTGCATCTTACGATTACACGTCAGCTTCTTGTTACTTCAAAATGAAATAAACTTTTCTTTTTCAAAGTGCCAACACAGATGACATTTCCGCAAATCAATAGCACGTGACTGTCTTATGATCCAGTTAGAATCGACTAGATGACGATGGTGGTTTGCCTTAAACAAATCTTGCATCTTACGATTACACGTCAACTTCTTGTTACTTCAAAATGAAATAAACTTTTCTTTTTCAAAAGGCCAACACAGATGACATTTCCGCAAATCAATAGCACGTGACTGTCTTATGATCCAGTTAGAATCAACTAGATGAGGATAGTGGTTTGCCTTAAACAAATCTTGCAACTTACGATTACACGTCAATTTCTTGCTACTTCAAAATGAAATAAACTTCTCTTTTTCAAAAGGCCAACACAGATGACATTTCCGCAATATCAATAGCACGTGACTGTCTTATGATCCAGTTAGAATCAACTAGATGAGGATAGTGGTTTGCCTTAAACAAATCTTGCAACTTACGATTACACGTCAATTTCTTGCTACTTCAAAATGAAATAAATTTCTCTTTTTCAAAATGCCAACACAGATGACATTTTCGCAATATCAATAGCACGTGACTGTCTTATGATCCAGTTAGAATCAACTAGACGAGGATAGTGGTTTGCCTTAAGCAAATCTTGCATCTTACGATTACACGTCAACTTCTTGTTACTTCAAAATGAAATAAACTTCTCTTTTTCAAAATGCCAACACAGATGACATTTTTGCAATATCAATAGCACGTGACTGTCTTATGATCCAGTTAGAATCAACTAGACGAGGATAGTGGTCTGCCTTAAGCAAATCTTGCATCTTACGATTACACGTCAACTTCTTGTTACTTCAAAATGAAATAAACTTCTCTTTTTCAAAAGGCCAACATAGATGACATTTCCGCAATATCAATAGCACGTGACTGTCTTATGATCCAGTTAGAAACAACTAGACGATGATAGTGATCTGTCTTGAGCAAATCTTGCATCTTACGATTACACGTCAACTTCTTATTACTTCAAAATGAAATAAATTTCTCTTTTTCAAAAGGCCAACACAGATGACATTTCCGCAATATCAATAGCACGTGATGGTCTTATGATCCAGTTAGAATCAACTAGACGAGGATAGTGGTCTGCCTTAAGCAAATCTTGCATCTTACGATTACACATCAATTTCTTATTACTTCAAAATGAAATATCAATAGTATTTTATTAACATTACCATGATTATCGTTAAAACACCTATAACTTTAAAACGAATCACGATAGACCGAAAACATTTGCGTTTTTTCTTCTTAGAACCAAGCCTATTTTATGCTCCTAAAATTTGAATATAACACTTGTGTATATTTATATTCACTAGAACAACGTTGATAAAATATTCATCACGCAAAAATGTTAGAAGGAAGGCAATGGATGCTACGAAGAATATCATCTATATTGAAGTTAATTCTCCTTCAAAAATAATTTGCTTGTTTGTAATTTTTATAGTAAAATTGGAATTTTAATTATGTGTATCTAATATCAAAAATATGTTTGATAATCAATCATTTGAAAACTTCCTTAGGAAAACTAACACAGCAGACATAGAAGAACTTGCTGCTTGTCCATTAAAAGATTTTACCAAAAACTGTGAATTACTTATGTTTTAGATAAAGAAATCCAAGACAACGATAGAGGTCCCCAACTAACTTATGTTAATTACATGATTAATCAAGAAGTTCGCTCGTTTCTTTGATAATGGTTCGAGATATTTTCTAATCTAGCCTTTGCATGTTAAATATTGAAATTTACAAGTTATATTTGCCATAAATAATATCGGTATTGTAGACGAATCAAAAAATTTACCGAACAACCAAAACATCTCGAGAAGTATGTAAGAAAGGTAACGATAATACAAAATGTAGTAGAAATAAATAAATCCCCACTCGTACGGATTCTGTGATGAACATGTTTTATACAAAAATAAGAGGAACTATCTATAAGAAGCGCAGTGGTGGTGGGAGGGCCCAAAAATCAACCAAAAGCATGAGTCTTGAGTAATGAAATATTCAGATTATAATTTTCTAGAAAGAGCAATATTATGTTCAAGTTATCCAAGATAAAGAATTATTATAGAATACATGTTTAAAAATATCATTTCATTGTCAAAAAATACCAAAGAACAATGATGAAAATTAAGCCTATATCCAAGAAGTAGTCTAATAATTTCCAATGTTAAGGAAGCTATTTTTAAATGTAAAAAAGTCACAAGTTAACATGTAATTTATAAATAATTAATAATTTTAGAAGAGTATTGTTTTAGTTAAAACTCTGCAGAGATAAATGGCCAATTTAAATGCTAAAATATCTAGGAAAGAAATTTATTTCAAATGAAAGTTTTATAAAAAAATGTAAACGCAGCTCCTATATTTTGTGATTTAAAATATCAATATTAAGAATAATTAATAATATATTAATACTAAAGAGAGTAGTGGTGGTGGGAGGGCCAAATTAAGCCTTAAAGATAAATGCTAGTTAATACAAAAAAGATGGATATCCTTTTGCACATATAAAAGAATTAGTTTCAATAAATAAAAATTGAAAAGATTGTGCAGCGGTGGTGGGTGGGCCAAATTTATCCGCAAAAAAGCATGTACATCGTCAAATTAAATGTTAAGACTGTAATAAATTGCAATATTATAAGAAGAAATTACTTTACATTTAGTTAATTCAACGTTAAAATGACAATTGTGAAAGGATCAAGTGATAGTAACGTTATCTACAGTACACGTTTGTTTATAAATCTGTTTATCACAATTTTATAAGAAATTGGGTGATGCAAAAAATGTCAATCAACATGCGGCATGCGGCAAACATGCGGCCCACTGAGCATTTTCCTGCGGCCCGAATCAATTTTGAAAACAGCCAGATAATGCGGCCCGCGGGAGTGTTAAAAACCGTATTTGAAAACGCGCGCGCTGCAACAAGTCGCGCGCACACACACACGTATCACGACGATCGATTCGGTCTATGATCGGCCGCGCTCGTCTCCCACGCCCGCCGCGCCGTGTGCCGCTGCCCAATCGCTTTATTGTCCTTGTGCCTTACGTACGTACGTATGTTTTCTTCTGGCTTGTTCCAGAAAGTTCTATCGCGCGAAAACAGGTGACGCTATCTGAACATTCTAGAAAAGAACTGTCGAGAAATCACATTTCCGTATATAAGCCAAGACCGCTCGGTTGAGTTCAGTCAGTTGCTATAGAATTGCGAGTTCAGTTGCGTATTTATTGTTACAACACGTAACAGTACTTATTGTTATAAATAGAGCGGGCCAAGAGCGCCACGCGCCAGGTTCGCAATCAGGCTGCCGGGCGCATATATGTATGTAAACATAGGAAATTTAAATATGTAATTATTAGGACGAGGACCAAAACCACTGTCTAAGACGCGCAAATATACACCTGCAGTTTGGGTGTTCGTTGATAAATAGGGCGTTGTTCACAGTGGGCCACTACAAAAAAAAAGTTCATTCATCGACGGCTACGAACTAACAGCGCGCTTATTCATTTACGGTGATGACGAGTCTGCAGATGTTACGTTTGCACCACTTCGTGGCATACTAGAAACAAGCGTCGGTGTGCTCGCTTTAGTGATTATGTCTAACGTAACTATTAAAAATAAACGGCCATTACCTACGAAAGTTAATAAATTTCTTAGTGAATTTGTGGATTTACACTACAATGGGAAGTACAATTTTCTGTAAAGTTTGTAAAAAGAAACTACTGTGCTGGAGCAAACGTGATTGTGAAAGACATATAAATAGCGCACACCACAGAAATAAAAGAAATGGTGTGTCACAACAACGTCAATTTCAATTAGAATTGCTTTTAACGTTTATGGTATGTGGTCTACCACTTGATAAAAAAGCATTTCGAAAATTCTGGGGTACATACAATACCGAGTGGATACTACCATCTCGACAGCGTTACGGAGAGATATTCCACGAATACGTGAGGACATTGAAAATCGAATTAAAGCCGAATTAAAGATAAACAGCTGTGGCTATGTCTTGATGAGACGACAGATTGCAAAAAAAATTCTATTTTGAATATAATAGTGCGCGTATTAGATCCTATTAAACCAAATTTTGCAATTCTATTAGCCAGCAGAAGATTAAAACAGTGCACTAGTAAAGCAATTACGGCCGTAGTTCTCGAAACGTTACAAAAATTTCAGTGTCCCTTAAAGAAAAGTGTGAAGGACTTTTACATGTTACGTGAAAAGTCCATGCTTTACATCTTGTGGCACAAACTATTCGAGAGTGTTACCCGGAGGTGGATGCATTAATAGCAAACACAAAAAAAGTGTTTCTCAAAAGTCCTAAGAGGACTAGGGCATTCCACAGGTTATGCCTTGGTATTCGAGAACCACCACAGCCCATTCTTACGCGTTGGGGAACGTGGTTAAAAGCCGCTTTTTATTATAATGAACATTTTCAAGAAGTCAAATCCGTTATTTTGCAATTCGTCCCTGCCGAAGCTAGAGCTATTAGGATGAGCCAGAAGGGATTTCTCGATATTTCTGTTGAAACACATCTAAAGAATATTAGCAACAATTACAAAGGGTTAGTAGACGCGATAGAAAATTTGCAAAATTCTGGATTGTCGTTGGTAGAATCAGTGCAAGTCGTGGACGAAGTTAGTACATTGTTACACAGTATAAACGATGCAACAAGTGGACGAGTTTTAGCTAAGTTCGATAGTGTTTTAAAAAAGAATCCGGACTACACGAGATTAAGACAAATGTGCGATGGGGCATCTGCAGATTCCTTGACTAAGTCTAAAGATTATTTTAATTACGCCTGTCTTACTTCGGTAGACGTGGAACGGTCGTTTTCGAAATATAAGAACATTTTTTCGTCTCGGCGAACATCCTTCACCGAGGCAAATGTGGAAACTTATCTGATGGTGCAACGTTTTAAACAAGCCTATCCGCATTATTAAGAAGGATAGAATTTATTTATTATATCTTTATTTACAGTTACATTATTAAGTACAACAGAATAAAAAAAGCGTTCAGTTTCTCAGTTATTTCCTTATTACATCCCATTTACAACGCATACCGTTTTCAATCAAATAAAAAATCATAATGAAAATAAAAACACCTCAGCGTGTATATATATATATATATATATATATATATATATATATCCGCTCTAATTACTAAACATTATTATTGCGTCAGCTTTTATTTTTTTACTCTTGTGTATATTCAAATATCACATATTGCTGTGACTCAATAACGCTATTACAATAAGCGCCGTGCGCTGATTCCGATTCTGTTGGATGGCGCAATTTGGCCCGCTCTAGTTATAAATAAATGAAGTTTTCAACATGTCTCTTTCAAAACCAAATGGAAGTAAGAGGAAAATCGTAGATGAGCATCGTATCTTTTAAGAAATGCGGGAATTAGAGTTTTTTTGCTGTGAAGCAAAAGACAAAATTATTTGCTTGATTTGTAACAGTATAGTCGGTGTCTCAAACAAAATCAGACTCTTTCATTGCATTTTCTATTGCCTGTGACGAAAGTACAGATGTGTGTGGTGTGGCGCAACTCGCTGTTTTTCTTCGTGCTGTTGATAGAGATATCAACGTTTATGAAGAATTACTGGAATTGGTAC
Organism: Dynastes maya; assembly: GCA_029619315.2. Lineage (NCBI taxonomy): Eukaryota > Metazoa > Arthropoda > Insecta > Coleoptera > Scarabaeidae > Dynastes > Dynastes maya. The sequence continues at coordinate 71,185 of JAROYE020000024.1, forward strand.
CTTTGGTACAACAACTGGGGAGGATTTTTTCAATGCTGTTTACGGACTTCTGCAAAAGTACAATTTAGATTTGTCAAAACTGTGTTCCGTTGCAACAGACGGAGCTCCTTCCATGACTGGAGTAAATAATGGCTTCATTAAAATATTACAGACAAAGATCAAACCAGATTTTCATCATGTGCATTGTATAAACCACCAAGAAGTTTTATGCTCAAAAGTGATCAAGTTGGAAAGCGTTTTAAAATCAGTGAAAAAAATTATAAACTTCATAAGGGCACGTGGCTTGAATCAGCGACAGTTTTTTTGCATTTTCACGTGATTTAGAAAGCGAGTACACTGGTTTACCTTATTATGCAGAGGTGCGATGGCTTTCGTGTTCTATGGTTCTCGATCGGTTTTGGAAATTTAAAGAAGAAATACCCTTTTTCATGGAAGTGAAAGGACAAGATGTCAGCTTATTATCCGACGTACCTTTTTTACAAGATCATTCATTTATGGTAGATATTACAAAACACTTGTCGGACTTAAATACGAAATTGCAAGGACCACGTCAAGTTATAGCAGATATGCATGATCATGTGAAAGCTTTCAAGTGTAAGATGATGCAGTGGGAAAAACAGTTAGCAATGGATAATCTGTCACATTTTCTGACTTGTAAGGCGTATCAGGAAAGTACGAGTGTCCCAATATCATACAAAATGTATACAGAGAAAATGGGAAGCCTTCTGGCAGAATTTGAAAAGCGTTTCAAGATTTTAAGTACCAAGAAAACAATTTTTCTTTATTTACTGGTCTTTTCACTGTCGATATTGATAAAGTTCCCCCTCACTTGCAGATGGAAGTAATTGAGATTCAGTGTCAGACTCATTTAAAACAAAAATTTGATAGTGTTGGTACATTCGAATTTTATAAGTACTTGCCTGTTCAATACCAAGAAATAAGAAAATTTGCCTGTAAAATCCTGTCAATGTTTGGAAGTACCTATAAGTGTGAACAATTATCTTCTTTGATGAAAGGAAACAAATCTTCCGCAAGATCGCGATTGACGGACCCACAGTTGGACGCTGTTTTAAAAGTTATTTCCCCCGACAAATTCACGCCACAAATAGACAACTTAATTAAAGACAAAAAATGTCAAATATCTGGCAAAAGAAGTTAATGTTTGTGTTTTTTTGTAATGTCCTTTTTATTGAAAATTTAATAAATATGCTTGTCTTATAATAGTACTTTTTTTCGTTAAGATTTTCAGAAGTTTTTCTTCTTTAAGATTAGGTTTTGCGGCCCACCTAGTCTACGGTCTTAATGCTTTTGGCTCACCAGTGACTTTGAGTTTGACATGGCTGGTGTAGCCCCTTGACGGATTCAAAATTTTCTATTGATTTACATAAAAAATTGCAAAAACTAAATACACAGGCTAATAAAAAAAATATTTGTAAAAATTTTAAGGCTCATCAGACATCTCAGATTTTTGAACTTGTCAATCATATTAGCTACGATAGGCTCATAGTTTGGGTCATTCACAATATCAGGCCCAACGAAAACACCCTCTTTCAGGTTTGGGCAAGCCTACCATCATGTCGAAGAGAAGTAAACGATCAACACCCGAAATCCGTACCGAGCCGTTACGTCCGATGTATAAGAAGGCCTAACAGTTCTGAGGTATACTGTCTTAGGTGAACGATCAGCCATAAATGCGTTTACACATTCAGACCGTCTCTGCGTTTTGAATTGGTTTATCCAAATTATAGGTATTGGTTTTATTTTAAAAAATAGTGTAATGATATTTCCGTACTTTGCTGGTGATACCTGCAATGTTTTTTTAGTGTTGTATAAGCGATAAAACCTTTTCTGAAATTATAAAAACAGGGTAGCATAAAAGCGTGATTCGGGCGATCTATTTATAGTACTGTGGCGTCGGTTGTTTTGTTTGTGAGTTACATTTTGTAAAAGAAGATCTTAAAAAAGATGTTATTCCAACGGCGCTCGGTCACGTGTTTGGTTTTTGCTTTGAAATTTCGATTTTCTAAAATAAAATCGAATGCGATGTGAAGAAGGGCTCAGTTGACGACTGGCTTCCTCTTTAAACCGGAAGCGTTGCGTTCAAACGCTTCCGTGACTTCTTTAATTCATAAATGTTTAGGTTCGGTGGTGAAGTTTTTATATTTCTTTGTTTGTTTATTTTCATTGATATTGGTGATGAATGTTGATTAGAACTTCCGTATGCGATGCTGATCGTTGCTTGTCTTTTTTTCGAATGTTACAAAAATGTGTATAATTTCACAGGGGTTAATTTGGTTGCCTAATTTCAAGGCATTACAAGGAAACTTAGTATAAATTCCAGAACATACTCCCCCCCTTGGACAATTCTTAATAATTGTTCAAGATATTAACAAAAATACAGTTGTTTGTATATTAACTATAACATTAATTTGTCTTTTCTGAACTGTTTCTCGCATTCACTATATCATCTTCGATTGGCAACGGGCAAATTTTAGCTACAGGGCGCTTAACGAGTCCTTTAGCTGTCTTCAATGAAATCACCCGAACAACTCCGTCGTTACCAGGATGTAGCTCGATGATTCGTCCCATCACCCATTTGCAGGGAGGCAGATGATCTTCCTTGATAATCACCAATGCCCCAATGGTCACGGATGGAGAAGGGAATTTCCATTTACTGCGCTGTTGCAAGTGGTGTAAATATTCTTTCGACCATCTTTCCCAAAATCGTTGATACAATTGCTGAAGAAGTTCAAATCTCTTCAAGCGATTCATTGGAATATCGATCAACTGAGATTCTGGTAATCCTAACAATGCTCTTCCCACTAAGAAGTGTGCCGGGGTAAGGGGTGTGAAATCGTCTGGATCTGTGGATAACGGGAACAAAGGTCGGGAGTTTAAGGTTGCTTCAATTTGTGCAAGAACTGTAATAAACTCTTCAAATGTTAAATATGTGTTACCTACGACCTTATACAAATGCCTCTTAATACCTCTTACACCAGACTCCCAGAGACCTCCGAAGTGAGGTGAGCGTGGTGGAATAAAATTCCATTGAATACCTTCGCATGCACATGCTTTCGCAATATCTGAATTTGCTACCTTAAAAAACTGTTTTAATTGATTATTAGTGCCAACAAAGTTAGTGCCGTTGTCAGACCACATTTTTGAGGGTATGCCTCGTCGTGCTATGAATCGTCGAAAACATGCTAAGAAAGTATCCGTAGTCAAATTGCTGAGTAAGTCGATGTGCATTGCTTTTGTTGATAAACATATAAATATGCAAATCCATGCCTTTGATAGTTTGAATCCACGTCCCTTTCGATCTCTCACCAAGAATGGGCCAGCTAATTCGTCGTCTGTGCATAGCATTTCAATAGTTTGTTGAATGTTTTCAAATTCATCTAATATGTGGCTGACATTACATAACCTAATATCCAGTTCTTTAAGATGAGTATCAGTTTTGACTGATAATTGTGAAATAGATTCCACAAATTTGACGAAATTCGTTACTCGTTGTTTTATTACACCACGTTTTCGAACGTTAATTTTTATGTCTTCCATTGCAATCGGTAAAATGGCAAATGTGTAAGGTATATCGTATAAACCGTAAATTTAACAAATTACATGCGTGAAAAATAATAGAAAATGAAAAACAACAAGTCCTTGCATAGATTGAATGTAAATGAATTGTGTGAATTGAGAATATGGAGTAGAACATAGGATTGACTTACAGGAGTTATTGACCTCTTCCCTTGTATTTCCTTTTCCTTCTTCTTGTCGAAGGATCCGGCTCGAAGGACCAAGATTAATGGTGAAGTTTTTATATTTCTTTGTTTGTTTATTTTCATTGATATTGGTGATGAATGTTGATTAAAACTTCCGTATGCGATGCTGATCGTTGCTTGTCTTTTTTTCGAATGTTACAAAAATGTGTATAATTTCACAGGGGTTAATTTGGTTGCCTAATTTCAAGGCATTACAAGGAAACTTAGTATAAATTCCAGAACATTCGGTATCAAGCGCAAATACAAAGTTCTCCCAATTAATTGCAATCAGCGTTCTCTTCTGGTATTCATCTATAGTTCTATATTTTTTTTTGCGCATAATTTGCAATTCATTTTTAGTTTTACACTTTTTTCACAAAATCTTACTAAAAATAATAGTGACACAACTGTTTAACATGTGTCTAACAGACATATGCTTACTGGAATTAATGTATGTGCTATACCTGCAAAGCATTTTCGATGGCACCTTACTTGATCTTATATCTCTATAAATATGGAAGATATCGCTTGTAACTTTACCTCCGAAAACTGTAAGACCTCAGCAAACAACTTTTATATGATTTTTCTTCATATAAGCTTTGTAAGTAGAGTTATTTATTACCAGAACTACCAGTTTAAATCATTCGCGAAATTTTAAAATACCAACTCTACTTATAAGTAGAGTTGCTCAATTTGCGCCAACAGCCAGTGGCGGGCACATAGGCTTCTGATAAATGTGGAAATCTTTCTCAAATATTTAAAACATTCACCATCTTTAGGCAAGGCTTTTACAAATTGTTTCATTAAGCCTAACTATATGTGTAGAGGTGGTAGAAGAATCTTTTTTCGATCTACTAAAGGTTTATGCAATATGTTCTTCTCGCTAGGTGTAACAAGATTTTCTTACGGGCCATTGTTTTGTGGACCAATGTCGATCCCTTGCTCTGCTGTCCCATTCACATAAATCCCTTTTGTTGACCAAGGATCATACAAACAACTTTCAAATCCCCGCATAGCATTCAATCGTGAGCCGGATAGTTAATTTTCTGTAAAATCATGTCAAGACTTTCCGTCATATGGATTGAATGAGCAACAGGCAGTGAAGCATAAGTATTTTTATTGTGTAAAAGAACAGCTTTTAAACTAGTTTTTGATTAGTCTATAAAAAGCCTCCAATCTGCCTTCTTGTACTCAATGCCAAATTCATTCATTAAACCACCAATATCAGGGCAGTAAACCAAATTCTCTTCCTGCTTGAAAAGCTGAGCGAACTGTTGATCTCTTGTTCTATATTGGTAAATGGATGTTCCAGATGCCAATAAATGTTTTTCTTTCAGCCTAGAACCAAGCACTTCCGCTTTTTCCTTAGTCAAACTCAAATCTCTCGCTAAGTCATTTAACTCGGCTGGTGTAAACAACTGCGCTTAAAAATTTTCTGGAGAACATTGAAATAAAAAGAAACAACACTTCTCCTCTGGACCGAATTTTAGATCTTTTGGTCCTTGTTTTAAAAATTTAATTCTTGTTTTAAAAGTTCCCCTAACCCATGATAAAAATTTCCATTGTTAATATTTTTAGTTACCAATAAAGTTTTCTAGATCATGTAATATTTTCCCTAAAAAGACCTTTAAGAAAATGATTGAACAAGATCTTTGAGGTATCTGCGTAGCAGATTTTTGGCGTAATAAATTTTCATTTGGTTTTTTAATGATTTCGCATTTTGACAATGTTAAATACGATGGAAGCCATATATATTAATACGATTGACTTTGTTTAGATCAAGAATAAATTGCTAAACAGCCCTACAGCAATTTCTAATATCAAATTCAATTTAAATTCTTATTTGAATTCTCACACCTTCACAACATATTTCTTGACTCACCTCAATCCGTGTCGAAGAACAGACCACGATCGCATGTACCAACATCCAAACCATGAAGACGCTCATGCTGCAATTCTTCAAGACCATCTTTCCAAAATCGAAATTCTCCGCGATTTGGGTGTCCATCATCGCCCTAACGGTGCTGAACATCCCGAAGAGCGTCCCCAGAAATACCAGAACGATAAAACAGACCAACTGGAAGGTGTAGGTTACATTTATGATATCAGAAGCATCGCAAAGCAGACTACAAGTTGTCGAAAGCATTTTTAACTCATCTAAAGGTGTTAGAACCGTCCCAAAACTATTTTTGATCTTATTCTGTGAGAAGTTCCTAAGGTAATCGTTGACTATTTGATATCTCTGCTTGATCAATTCAACACTTGTTGAGAAATTCATTAGTACGGCGAAGATTATCAAGATCAAAATGGGTTTTATGATTTCCACTAGATTTTCGTCTGTGAAGAAGTGGCTCGATATCACTGCCATGTAAAAAAATAAGCCACATATCAAATTCAATAAGATCTGCTTTCGTTTGCCATTGTAATCGATACCCTTGCATAAAAATATAATATTCTGATCAATTCTAAAGATGTATTTGCAGAATTTCTTCATTTTATCGCATTGTATTAATGTAAAGACGATGAAGATGCACCCTAGAATGGTGTAAAGGTATTTATTGACTACCTCTTCGAATATTACGACGTTTATGGAGGAATCAGAATTGTAATTTTGGTCGTATGCGAAGATTGATGGTAGAGTTGCTTGAATAACCAAGAGTAATAGAGTGTGAATGGATTTTAGTATGCTTGTTTTGGTTATTAGTGAATTTTGACGTATTTTAATGTCGATTGGCCATACGCCGATGATATTGCAGAAGAGCGTGATGGGAAATAAGCTGGATAAGAAGGATTTTTGCTTGGGACGTTTGAAAAGTTTAATTTTCCCGTTAGCCACTGGAAAGAATAATTTAGATTGTAACATTTATTTGTTAAGGCGATAGGATACTTACTTCTGACTGTTCTGGACTAATATAAAGCTTCTACTTATTTTCCAGTTCCTCAAAGCTCTTTATATATCTAAAATTTGTGTGTATAGGTTATCAATTAATAGCATCGGCAATAACCATATCATTTCCATAAAATATCTCATAATCGTGTAAATAATTTGTACTTTGATGGCTTTGACTGAATAAAATCGACATTATCTAAACCTCTTTGTGTGGTTTTTATTTACCTTAACCCTTAAATATCATGTTACTATTTTCCAATAAAAATACAAGTCTCAATGGTAGATCTTTGGACTCAGATATGTAAGACCATAAGCAAATAACCACGTAAGTACCAATTCCTATCTTGTTAGGTATGATTCAAGATAATCTCGAAGCTATTACATGAGTTTTCGCAATTATCGAGCAAGTAGCATAAAAATAAATAACCCAGTACATTTGGAAAACGTTTAAATAAAGCTTAAAAGGAGTTTGCTGCAAAGAGCTAATTGCTAACAGTATTTACAAATGCTTAGGGATACTTTCAGTTATGTGCTCATCAATCTCATCATTGTGTAACTATAGCAAACACTACAATCCATTACATCATTATCAGTAAACAAAATCTTCGTCCAGAAACAACCTTATATACATAGTTTACAAATCAATCTACTCTAAAAATGATACATTGTCCACAAATATGAAGTTTGATCAACTTTACCAAGCTCTGCATCCCCTAAATATAGTTCTGAAAGTATTCGGATTATTTTACTGCAAAATCTCAACATTAAATCAGTTTATTCAATACGAGAAATCATGTATTTCAGTAATATTCAGCATATGCCTGCAGTGTGGATCAATAAGTATAACTTTAGACCATATCCTAATACCAAGATCGTATAAAAGCTACTTTTACATTTCAGTATTCAGCGTAGTGCATTTTGAAATCCCTAGTGTTAGAAGATGGAGAATAAGTCAGATGTTCGTGTGCTTAGCGACTTGCAATGCTATTTTGATGGGGCTTATAGTTATTTTGAATATATTTCGCGAAAAATACGTAGTGAAAGGTTTACACTACTTATACCGCTCAAGAACAAAGGAGATCGAAAATTATAAGTCAAAATGGAACTATTTTTCTACCTGTTGTATAATTTTAGGTAAAGATCTCTACTTATTGGATGGTCTATCTATCTTTGCACTGTATACAGGCTGTGTGTCCTAGGTTGAGTAGATTGCCAGACATCTTTCTTACTACCAAATAGGAGGTCAAAGATAAGACTTCGATTCCTTCGTGTATTTCAATGTTATTTATTTAATCCCTTTTGCCTATCTACCCTTATCGGGTGTAAGGTATTGTGGAGTTGGATTGTTAGCTTATGCTTTTCTTACATATTTCCCGCCATCTCTTCCTGTCCTGTGTAGTTTGCTGTGTATTCTCCCAGTTTTCTTCCTTCTCTACTACTGCTAATCTTGATTTTCCAACCATGTTCTTCTAAGTCTTCCTCTTGTTTTATTTACCCTGGCTTCTAGAACTTGTCTTGTCGTGACCATACCATCTCATTTGCGCTTCCTCGATCACTTTCATTATCGGTTTTACTTCCAGATTACTCCTGGTAGTTGTATTCCTAATTCTATCTTTTTTATTTTGTTCTCAATTCCTCTTAAGAATCTTATATCTGTTGCTGTTATTCTTGCTCAGTTTCTTTCCGTCCATGTTCTATTGTCCACGTTTCTACTCCGAATGTTAATAAATGTGTTATAACTTCTTTCAATGTTTGATTCTTGATGTCTTTTGGAATTTACATCTTTCCCAGAAACGTATCTTTTATGCTATTGTAAATTTTTCCTCCTGCTGTCACTTTTTTTGTTATTTCCTGATTCAACCGTCCATCCTCTGATATTGCTTCTACGTATTTAAATTTACATCATCTCTTTGTATTACATTTTGTTGTTGTGGATTTTATCTTTTCTTTGCTGATTTTCATGTTGTTTTTTTTTTCAAAACTTTTTTGTCGATGTGTAGGTTATTATTGAGGGTTCTTTAATCTTCCCCTATAATGATCAGATTTCCCATTTAGATTGTTCCTATCTTATCTCATTCCTTAAAACCTTGTCTACTTTTATAGCTGTAAGGCAGGCGTGGGAGTTGAGTTTTCTCTAGGTGTAGTTTTCCATATTTTCTTCCATTTCTTTCTTTCCTATGTGGCTGGTTGTGCATCGTCCCAAGTCACTCCTCTTTTTTCAACGGCACTTCTTAAGTTTTCTAACCATGTCTTTCTTGGACGTCCTCTTCTTCTTTTTTTAGATGTTCTTCCATTCTTCCATCTTCCATTCTTTTTACGTGTCCGAACCAGCGTAATTGACCTTCTTCTATTTTTTCCTCTATTGATCTTATTCCCAGATTCTGTCTGAATGTCGTATTTCTAATTTTGTCCATTTTAGTTTTGTGCTCCATTCTTCGTATAAATCTTATTTCTGTGGCGGTCAGTTTCCTCCTTTGTCTTTCTGTTAATGTCCATGTCTCTGCTCCATGTATAAGTATTGGTGTGATAAGCTTCTCGAAAACCTGCACTCTTTAATACTATTATATAACCTGCCTCCTGCTGTTTTTCTTTTGTCTCTTCTTCATTTTTTCCGTCTTCTGATATCATGGAGCATAGGTATTTAAATGTTTGCACTTGTTGTAGTTCTTCAGTACATATTTTTATGTTGTGTTGTTGTTCATTTCTTCCCATAATCATTGTTTTTGTCTTCTCCGTACTAATTTTCATGTTTATTTCTTCCAAAGCGTTCCTGTATATTTCCAAGTTTTCATTTAGGGTTGCCTCATCCTTAGCTATTAAAACCATGTCATCGGCATAGCACAATTCTGAAATTTCTATCCTAATTTTCCAGTATCCCACTTCGTATCTTTTCACCTTCTTCCTAACTTCCTTTATTGCTTCATCCAGGACTATCGTAAACAGTAGGGGGCTTAGGATGCCTTAGGACGCCCAAGCTTTCAAAAGCTTGGGCGGTCATCACACGTTAAAAAAAACCACAAAAATCACAATTAATCAATAACTCTTGATTACAATATATTGCTTTTTAATTGTATTTAACATACTTGTTCTTTCAGCTTTTACGTTTCTCACTGTTCTAACGACGCTGGTCCTACATTTCGTAAACTACATAATTCTTCTCAGAAAGAAAATATCCCCCATAGAATTCGTCATTTATGCCATACCAACTTTCACCAAAAGTCTCTACATATCCCAATTTACCGCCTACATCTTCGTACTCTATTTGGGGTTTAAAGACCTCAACGAGAGTTTGGTGAAGATGCAATTCGTTGAGGAAGATGTTAAAGATTGCTTAGCAATGAAGAAAGGTATAGTCAGTATTCGAAGAAGGCATGAGTTGCTGTGCCTTTCAGGAAAATCTCTGAATCGTGGATTTTCCGTTCAGGTACTCTTTATCATAGCTGCAGACTTCGTTATTTTCGTCATGGATCTTTACTTTTGGTACGTTAACTTGATCGTTGAACACTTCAAACGAAGGAGTGGACACGCAATACATACAGCTGTGTTTGCGGTATTTGCATTACATGTTTTAGCACGTATTGTGGTTATTTCGGGAGTCTGCGCTGTTACTAAGCAAGAGGTAAAAATATGTCTTTGTATTTTATTTAATAGGACTTAAGATTATATCAAAAACTTCAGGCACAGCGTTCTTTGGATTTGTGCCTCAAAATCGGCCTCCTACATGATAGAAGGGTCTCAAATGAAGTAAGTTGGACGTAGCCAAAGTAAGTTATTTAAATTGGGACCTATTGTCTTTCGATTTTTTTTAGATAAACTTATTCGTACAGCAGATCGAACATTGGGAATTTGGTTTCCATGCTATGGAATTCTTTAAAATCGACTTAACCTTGATTTATTCGGTAAATTGTCAAAGATATTCAGTGTTTGCTTCGAACTTTTTTTTTTAACGGAATGTTATTGAATTTTTCAGACAATACGGAGTGCAATGATGTTCTTGTTGATCTTCATTCAGTTAGATGGAACCAATTAATACATTACAATCATTTCGATTATGAATATTCTACTCTCATCTTCAGAAATTTGTTTTATAATTTGGTATTTGTGTAGTATACAATAGGTTATAGGTTGAACATTGTTTTGAATATTTTAAATTAAGAACAAAATAAAGGAATTTTAACATTTCAATATCTCTTGATTCTCAAACTAAGAAGACGTTCTCAAACTAAAAAATAACTGTAGTGATTACACTAATTAGAGGATGATGTACAGGCCTGCGTTTTTATACCTTTCGGAATGTGAGGAATTGTTTTTAACTGAACTTGGGTAACTTGGGGTCCCTCATTTCAAAGAATCTACATAAATAACTTAATGCATATAAAAAGGTGTTTTTATATTATTGTATCTATAAAATATATAAAAACTCACAATATTAAAAATAATACAAAAAACAGCAATTCCTTTTTTGCCTAAAAGGCTCCGTGTGTGGGTCTTTTTCTTGTAGTCGGTAATAAGAATATTCCTCTTCAACATCCAGCATTAATCCGCCATCATCTTGGTATCCCATAGTCCTTGATACCTTTTCTCCATTTCTTCAATATCCTGATGGAAACACTCACTGTTTGCACTGACTTCACCAAGGTTAGCAGGAAAATAGTCCAAATGTGCGTGAAAAAAGTGAACATTAATTTGTTTAGCATGGTCTCCACGATGTCCACATACTTTTTCGGTGATCATTACCGCTTCAATCCCAGCAGTTTTTATTAGGCTTCTAACTTGAAGACCACTTCTAATAGATCAGGACATTTTTCACACAAGAAACACGGAACACACTTTGAGAACCGCTGACTTAAGGACTCGGATAGTCGATAGTACCGTTTGGTAACCTGGTCGCACCATGATCTATTGCGCAAAATGAGAGAGATGGGAGTTGGCGAAAGCTTTGTTTTTCTGGTAGGATCTTATCTAAGGGGGAGGACTTTTTCAGTAAGTGATGAACGGGTCCTGTCATCAAAGCGATCCATCTTGGAAGGGGTTCCACAGGAATCCCTGCTGGCGCTAGAATTGTTTATATTGTACACTAGTGACATCCCTCACACTCCAGAAGTACAATTAGTAATAAGACACCTTCAAGAGGCGTTGGATGGCCTGGTAAGCTGGCTGTTGACAATCAATGGAGATAAGAGTGTGGCACGTAGGTTCACGTGAAGGAGGAAGCCATCTCCTAAAAGGCTTGAAGTGGTAGGTGTAGAAATCCCTTGGGGGGGGGGGGGGGTTCTTCAGCAAGATATTTGGTAGTAATTTTCAGCAGTTATTGTAGGTTAACAAGCTCTACATGTAATATTTATGTAATAAATATATTTTGTTCTTGAAAACTGTTATAACCCTGGTTCTTCGAAACAAGGCAATTTTTGAAAAATCATTAGAGATACGTCTAGTATTGAAACGCAAAGGTCCATGACATAGATTCTTTTAATTTCACATTTGCTTATTTAATGATTATTAAATTACATAAAATGTTCATTATTCATGTAATCTGTTGTTTTCCATCGACTTCTCGATCTGTTTATTAGCTATATCTAATTGTAGAAGTATCATAAGGTAAGTTGTAGCTGAAGATACAGCCTGCAAGTGAAAAAATATTTAAGAAATTGAGTATTTTTAATTTTTCCAAAAATATTTACCGCATAAAACAATGACATATCGACATCGAAAAAGTTGAAAGCTGTAAATTTCATATTCCAATGGATTATCTGCTTGCCAAACGTGTAGATCTGAAAATTTAAAAATTTTCAAATTTATTTAGAGATGAGAATAAAATAAATTGTTTTAATTGAAATGCTACTTACTTCGGATGATAATTGAGATTCGTAGCGATTGTCTATTTTATAAATGATCTGACCTGCTAATCCAGCCTGAAAAATCGCAACGGATTCTGTATATAGCAAATAATTGGCATTTTGTATAACAGAGAATCTTATTAATAGAGCTATTTGCATACAGGATATCCCACGACATGATTGCCACAGCTTGTTGTTCAAGCAATTTCAAATTAAAAACTATAACTGAGCTAGGGTAATTTGAAATCTGAAGAAATATCCGGTTATATCTCATTTAAAATCAGTTAAGAAGTTGCTTTATTGTATTCATTGTTCAAAATGTCCACCCAAATGTGCTGCATACACATTCGATCTCTTCTCAGAACTGACGTGGCAGCTCTGCTAACAGTCTCAGGATCAGCACGAATATTTTCTAGGGCATCCATAATCCCAGCAACAAGTTGTTCTTTATTTTCAGTATTTTCTGCATAGACTTTCCAATCTTCCCCAAAGGAAATAATCGAGGGGATTTAGGTCTGGTGACCTTGTTGGCCAAGCAACCGCTGCACTTCTCCCAATTCAGCGGTTCGTATAGTTTTGATTAAGAAAAGCTGTTACCTATCTACCAAAGTGAGGAACGTCATCCAATAATGTTGGAAGGGAAACTTAAATAATGAACGGCCGTGGGATCATCAATAATACGTCACTAAACATTCACCTATCTTGAAAATGGGATTCCCTAGTCTCCCGTGGATTTTCAAGTGCCCAATAGTGTGAATTCCTGGTGTTATTGATGCCAATTCTGGCGAAAGCGGCTTCATCACTAAACATTTTCCGACAAAGCCTTCGATTACTAAATAATAAACCACTAAATTCAAGTCTTCTTGCGTGATCGGCAGCTTTTAAAGCTTGTACAGGTACGCGTACAAAGCGAAACTGTGCAAAGGTCTCCTACTTTCTAACCTAGTCTGTTAGATATTTTTCGGACACTAGTAGAAGGTTGAGCAACAACCATATTAAGTATTGTTTTTGTTGCACGGGACATTCAAATGTAGTTGTAAGAAACGTGCCTATTTCTCGTAACCACCGATGGACATTGATAAAAACTTTTCTACAAGGCACTCTATCAGTGGGAAATTGCTACGATATTCATCAATTGCTGCTACTCCGTTTCCATTCAACATTATTATAGTCGGGCCTTTAATCACTGCGATCTTAATAGATCTATTGTAACAAAATGCCCTTATGTGCGTTAGAATAGTTGAAGGCTTTTAATAAACCTTAGTGCTATTCTAGGATCTGCTTCCTTCAATTCAGTAAGTGCAAGGAATGACCTACTGAAATGTTGGTGTTGTGTCCCACTAATGGAAACACATTTACATAGGATGTGTTGTACCGTCTTCAGATCTTCTTGGTACAGATGACAGATTTGATCTTCAGCTTTTCCTAGTTTAAATAAGTGATGTTTTAGGGCTACATGGCCGGTCAGAAATCCTGCTGGTAATCTAAGATCCCTTTTGCTGAATGATAGCGCTATTAGTGTCTTTGGCAAGCTTTCGCTCGTTGTTGTCCTGGAACATTTTTCCAGTACGAGGCCTTTTGATTGTCCTCCCATGCCTTAATTGCTTATTTTATGTGGCTCTTTTGGAGACCACAGAAGGGACCAATGAAAGACATGTTCGCTCCTTCCTTCGCCAACTTATCTGGGCTTAAGACCTCAGTTCTTACCAAGCAACCTTCGGCATACTAGCGACGCCGTAATGGCTTTTTTCTGTAAGTTGGAGATGTGAGAGTTCCATGTTAGTTTTTTCTTCATCGCTGAAGATAATGGTTTTCCCTTCGATGGAGGGTGATTGTAATTATTTGCGGGTTTATGCACAGGCTATGATTTGGCATCATTTATGTGTCATTGAGAGCTCTATGCATAACTTGCGGTATGATATTCTCATATTTTCCACGGATCATAATTACCAGGTAGTCAGCGTACCCTTGCACCTCATATCCGTTAGAAGTTAAGTTCTGTAGAAGATCATCTACAACAAGATATCAGAGTAGAGGTGACAGGACCTCTCCTTGGAGACAGCCTCTGTTAGCTCTAATTATTATCGCTTCGAATCCCAGCGTAGTGCTTATTCGTCGACTTTGGAGCATGGCTTTAATCCATTTTGTAGACGATGGGTGAAAACCCTGTTGCTCTCTCAATGCTTTCGAATGAGGTGTTGTCAAAAGCACCCTCTACGTCCAAGAATGCATAGAGAGTTATTTCTTTTGCCATAATAAATTAGAATGCCGTTATTGTTGATTTTGCCGTCTGATAGGCATGTTGGTTAGGATGAAGCGGGTTTGTTGCAAGTCCGTTTCCATTACAGAATCCGTAAACAAAGTGTATGTCGGCGTATTCTTTATTTGGAAAAATTAACATCCATACTTTGAAGATTTTTCTAATGTAACACAAACAACGAAATACGTTGAATTAAATTATAAGTGACGTTTACTGTCACAATGAATAATAAATGATGAATCACAGCCACCCAGACTTTGCAATAACAGCGAAATTAACAGCAGTAGCTATACCTGCATCAGTAGGATTTCTTAAAACTTCAAATGCTTGTAGCTCAGTTACGATAGAGTTCTGGGTATATGTTTATTAGATATTTTTGAATTGAAATTGCTTGGGAAACATATCCTTAAGCTGTGGCAATCATGTCATGGGACAGCCTGTATAAAGCATATATTACACTATCAGAAAATTTAAATTTAAACGGGTTTAATATAATTTAAGTTATTGATGGGGTACCTATTTCTACTGAAAAGTGGAACAAAGTGGATTTTTTGATTTAATTTTAATGATGACTATTTAGACAAGAAAACAAATGCTTTCCATCAAGCCAATGCTAATATTTAATACCGGGTGGAACATTTTTTTAAGCGAAATAAACATGATTTGAAATCACAAATTTCTGATGCTTTCTACACAAGTTTTAGGGTTATTTTAGCCCATTTTTGCAATATTTACATAGTAGGGTAGTCTGAAAAGTTTCCAGCCTAATACAGAAATTGTTTTTTGTCAAATTCACAACAGGTGTTTCAGAATATAATGGCCTTCTCGTTTAATGAAAATTTCTGTCCTTCGTATGAAGCTTTGAGTCTAGGAAACAGAAAACAGTCGCTAGGGGGTCAGATCTAGTGAATAGGGTAGATGGTTTATCAATTCGAACCCCATTTTGAGAATTTTCTTCAAATACTTCAAACTTTTCAGATTACCCACGTGCTGTTACATGTCTCCATACCTCATTCTTAACAATAGAACACATCAACGTCAAAATCAACAGCCTGGATAGCTTGACCAATGTCCACACTCCAGTTGTAACCGTGTTATACAAATTACTCCCAGGTTCGTGCAGGTATAACTTCATACAGCCATCGAAACAATAATAAGCCAAGGTGGTAAAGCCTATGAACACATCGCCGATGTTCAAAAGTATCTGCATGGAGTAACTCTTATTGAAAAGGGTGCCGATTTCGCATAACTCTGAATGAATCTGTCTAGCGTTGCCTAGCAACTTCACCATGGATTTTGGATAATCACCATTATTCAATACGGGTCCGACTTTGGTAATTTTAACCGTAGGAAGGTATTTCCTTTTTGAGATCAGCGAACGTAGCTCGTCGTTGAGAACAGCAAAGCGTTGCTTCAATAAAAAGATGTAACTGACGAATTGAGCCTCTGCGAAAGCATTTACGAGCATTGGGATGTAACACATCATCAAGCAGTAGGTGGTGAGAGTCGCTACTTGTCGCAGGAACATCGTACAGTTAAGATACTCGCAGATAGCCAATAAGACGATGATGGTGAGAAAATATACTGAGAAATGAAAGATCTTTTAGCTTGGAGAATTTGACTTCTTAGCAAAATCTTACCAAATGTAAGATTCCTTGATAATTTCCAGTTAATTTTCGAAGTATACCCAGTCATGCTTATATCAACTTCGCTTAAAGATTTGATGGCTTGTATCAACGGTTTTTGATGGTAACTGTTCAAAATTATGCAAGACGACATGACAACGATGGAACCGTACAGATGGTACATGTCAATGGTGCGTACTACCTTGTTGGAATCATTTGGATCTTCTCTTTCACCGACCGCGTAGATGTAGTAACCTTAAATGATAAAAAACAGCGTTTTGTTGAGAGAAATTGAAGTCTTAAGCTTTTCTACGTTCATCGAAAGAGTTATCAATTTTGTTTTGTTTGTTGCTGTTATGGTAACCAAACTATATTAACACCAGAAACCATTTGGATGTCATTTCCAAACACAATACTCGCCTTTGATTGCAAGTAACAACGTGGGCTTAAAATTATAAATTAATAGGTTGAGAACGTCAATGTTAGTGTTTTGTTTGCTGTTGTCATAGTAACTAAACAATAATAATACCGGAAACCACTGAGATGCAATATCCAAATGCAAGGCGCGCGTCTAGCTGTTTTTAGACGGAGAAACTAAAGACGTAATAATATACAGAGTGTTCCATTTAAACAAAGTAGGTGCTTGGTTCATTACTTATTGATCAACCTATATATGGAAATATTTTTGGAAAATACTTTATAAGATCTATTATGACTAGAGTAACCAAAACTTGCGGACTCGCATAGGCGTCGGTATTACGGGTTAATATAAGAATACGAAAAATTCATAAATAAACTTACTTGCTAATTATTCAACAAATTAGAGGCATCGGGATGTGAACTACTGTAAACTTGCATCATTGCATATGTTTCCACAGTTATTTCTTTAAACCTTGTGCGTCGACAAGAAAAAATATTCTTATACATGGAAAACGATCTCTCCACATCTAAGGAAGTTACATTTGCATGTAGAAACTGTTTTTTCAAAATCACTTAAAAGTTCACTATTCTTACACTTATTATAAACGGCCTCTAAAGTATTAAAATCGGGATTTTTCCTTAAAAGATCTGCCAACTTTTGACTAGCGCATAATCCTGGCGTATCATTTAATGTGTGTAATTTATTTTTTACACTCTCCACTATGTCTAATGATTCCTGCAATGACAATTCAGTACATTGTAGTTTTCTGATGGCATCTAATAATACTGTATAATTGGTACATATTGTTGTTAAATCTTCTAAAAGTTGAGGAATTTGAAATTCTCTTTGACTTTCTCTAATTGCTTTGGATTCATTCCGATTAAATCGCATTATAACTGATTGAATTTGTTGAAAATGAATCAAATAGTAAGAAGCTGCTGTTAGCCAAGTACCCCATCGCGTTAAAATTGCTTCAGGAGGTTCTGGAATACCTGGACAAAATTTACGAAATTCTTTTAAACGTTTAGGAGATTTACGAAACACTGCTTTAGTACTTCCAATCGTCCGATTAACGTTTCCGTAATGTTGTCGAACAACTTCACCAACTAAATGTAAGGCATGCAGCACACAGGTTATATGTATTAAGTTAGGAAATATATGTTTTAAGGATCGCCCAACACTTAACATCGTTGCTGCACTATCTGTCACAATCATCACAACTTGATCTTGGGCAATTTTAAATTTTTTCAAAGCGTTCATTATCACTTTTTGAATATTTTCCGCGGTACATTGTTGAACACGTTTGCAAGCTACCAAATATCGAGATGCTGTGTTCTCGCTAGATAAAACGCGAGCTATTACATTCACAATACTGTTTTTCTTTATATCGGTCGTCTCATGCACGGTAATCCATATTTTTTTGGAACACAAATCACGTTTACACACATTTTCTAGCATCTCTTTCATTCGCGGCAAATGATTCTGTAATTGTGTTTGTGAGGGTAATGGGTACTTTGGAACGTATTGTCGCCAAAACGTTTTAAAAGCTGTTTTTCTCACCAACGACAACGGAAGATTACAAGAGGTAAACATAATTAATAAATGTATGAGGAATAGTGTATAAGGTATTTCAGTTCTTGCATTTCTCATGTGCTTAATACCATTGACATGCCTCTGGCAATCAGTTCTGGCCAATGCAGCCAAACGAACATTGCATACTAAGCAAAAAACTGCACTACCGTCATATTTTAAAAGGGGAAAAAGTGACACATACTTATGTACATTAGTAGCAAATCGATTACGAGGCATTGTTTTCTTAGGTATGTAAATATTAGTTCTATATGAAACGATACACTAATTCTGTACTTGGTATAATACTACAACACACAAAAAACACCAGCTATATTTTCAAAAGCGACCCGTAAGTACATAACCTTGACCGTTCCACTAATCTCTGCAACAGCTCAACCGGTACTAAAACGAAATCTCTCTCGGCGCGGTTTAACATGATTTATATTCAAGGTCGACACTACATGCCTGCTTCTCTACCGGTTTAGTTTATTTATGAATTTTTCGTATTCTTATATTAACCCGTAATACCGACGCTTATGCGAGTCCGCAAGTTTAGGTTACTCCAATTATGACACCATGTAGGTAAATTTTGATTTCGCCATTTGTTTGTGCTTACAAAATAATATCAAATAACTGCCAAAATTGAAATTTTTTTCCTGAAAATTATAAACTATGGCATTATTTTCATTTAGGAAATGTCGGAAGGAAAGCCCTTTTTTAAATTTTGTTATTACTTTCCCAATTTTCAACACTGTATATTTCTTCTATTTTGATCAAAGCAAACTTGCGTTTTTTGTAAATATTTCCTCATAATCTTATTCATGTGTCTGATTAAAGAGAAGGGTAGGAAAGTAGGTTTTGTAATTCTTTGTACAATCTGAATCAATTTTGCATGAATTATTTACCTAAACGTATCCACCTAAAAATAATATTTCGTAACAGAATTACACTTAAACGGTGACTTGTGTGTAAAAAAATAATTTTAGGGGATTGTTTCCGTAGCACTTATTTAGCAAACACTTCAAAAGTTGAGGAATTTAGAGCAGTTTATTTTATTGAATCAACCAAACCTCCTCTTAAGCGTAGATTATTATTTAAATTAGTCGATTTTAACATTTAAAAATCTTTTCTTTTGTTGGTAATGAAATTACAACAAGCATAATATTATTTGTTTTTGCATCACTGCACGCAGAGAAACGTTTACTTGTCCTCAATTCAAGGAAATTACTGTTTTAAATCAATCCGCTTAAGAGAAGTACATACGTTTAATGAGAAATTATTGTATTTCTTTGTTTAAGACATTTGTTCAAGAAAGCGTTTAGGTATTGTTCATAACTTATAGTTTCATTTTCTTAAAATAAACCATTTATTTACTTACAATTCTTGAAATGCATATTATTTATATCCACATTATCAATTGCACTTACATCGTTTAAAACAGTACGACATATCCGTACATAATGCAGTAAATTATTCACATTGCTTGTGATTTTAAAAAGGCTAAGGTAGGTGGTTATCTACTAAACAATGTTCAAACAAAAGTGAGCTTTAATGTAGAAGTACGCATGAACAAAAGTGCCTAGAAACAATAACTAAGATTGAAGCAGTTCATTAAAACCCTTACCACAACACTTAATTCGTACTGGACGCACGTTTCGATAGCAAAGCTATCATCATCAGCGGCAAGACTGAACTAACAAGCTAAGTGAAAAACTAACCTTATCTAGCAAATTAAAATTAGACAATATGTAAATTTAAAATCTTAAAGTAAATCGTAAAATTAAAACTTTCACTTTAAGTGTATCTTAATGAGCCGAGACTATAATTAGCCTAAAGTGCAAATCTAAAGAAAACCCTGAATTAAGGAACTAAGGACATTGAGCTTACTGACAAAGAAATTTTAGTATCGTTTGACGTAAGTTCACTGTTCCCTAGTGTTCCGGTTGATTTAACTTTGGAATATTTAGAAACACTTTTGTTAGATAACCAAATGGATAGAGAGGAAGTTACTAGCTTCATTTCTTTGACAAAACTTTGCATGAAACAAAACTTTTTCCAAATTAACAACACTTTTTATCAACAAACGGAAGGAACAGCAATGGGTAACAGCTTATCTCCGTTTATGGCTAACCTCTTTATGGGTAAATTTGAAACTGACCTGAAGAATACTTTGGCTTATTTCCCTCGGCTTTGGATCAGATACGTCGATGACATTCTTTGCATCTTTGACATCAGCAAATGTTCAATAATGGATTTCATAGAACAACTTAACTCAAAATTTCCCTCTATCAAATTTACCCACGAAGAAGAAAAAGACAACAGGATTCCTTTCCTCGACATGTTAGTAATAAGAAATAAAAATAAGTTAGAAATAGACGTATATAGGAAACCTACTAGTAATAATAGATTCATCTTACAGGATTCTAATCACTCATATAAACACAAACTTTCGGCTATTAACTTTTTGGTGCACCGGTTACTCAATTTTCCTTTAACTAAAGATAGATATCAAAATGAACTAAAAGAAATCATCAATATTTCTAACTTTAACGGATTCTCTGAAGATGTCGTCTATAATACTATTAGGAAACATGAGAATAGATTAAGAACTAGAAATGTAAGCACATTAGAACGCATTGACGGCCGTAATAATAAGAAATATGTTAAATTACCCTTTTACCCATGTTACACCAAGAGTCTTCAAAAAATCTTTTCTAGGGTTGACCGCAAGATTGTTTTTTCTTCGAGCAATAACCTTAAAAACCTTTTAGGAAGTTCCAAAGACCTAGTGGATAACATGGATAAATCAGGAATTTACAAAATTTCATATAAAGATTGTGATCAAGTGTATATTGGGCAGACAAAAAGATCAACCAAAATTAGGTATAAAGAACATTTGGCTCATCTCAAATTCAGAAGGTTTGATAAATCTAGCGTTGCCCTACATATGCTTGAAAATAACCATAATGTTGATAATATAAAGTTAATAAAAAACGTAAAGAGTACTGCTCAATTAAATTGTTATGAAGGCATGGAAATTTACAAAAACAAAACTCACTTAATGAATTCAGATTTAGGACCACTAAATTCCAGCCTTTATCCTTTGTTACATCTTGTTTAATTATTTATAGTTGTAATTTTAACCATGTGCAATGAACCGCTTCATTGTAATACTAGGATTTAATAACTCACGTCATTCTGACCATTTACTTCATTCAGGGTTTTCTTTAGATTTGCACTTTAGGCTAATTATAGTCCTGTGCAATGAAACGGCTCATTAAGATACACTTAAAGTGAAAGTTTTAATTTTACGATTTACTTTAAGGTTTTAAATTTACATATTGTCTAATTTTATTTTGCTGTATAAGGTTAGTTTTTCACTTAGCTTGTTAGTTCAGTCTTGCTGCTGATGATGATAGCTTGGCTATCGAAACGTGCGTCCAGTACGTGTAAAGTATTGTGGTAAGGGTTTTAGTGAACTGTTTCAGTGTTCCAGTGCCACAGATTTAAAGTACCCGTTTAATAATTAAGATAATGCTAATATAGCTCATGGTATTGATGGAATTACTCCCGGCAAAAACAATGCTAGAAGAGAAAAGCACTAACGCTTTTTGCTCTTGCCCACATTGCTGTTCACCTCTCAGTTTATGCCACTAATCTTCAAAAACAGCACTGAAATATTTCCTGTTGCCACCTATTGCCAAGAGATATAATCATGATACTCTAGAAAATAGCGACAGAAACCGGAATACAGATGCTATACTTACCCATACAATGATATAACCTTTAACGTACAAAGTTTCATAAACATTTTCAAAAGATATCGGTTAATGTAATATGAATACCTTCTGAACTTAAAACTAAATGATTTACTTGGCAGAAACATTTTTCTGTGTTGGATTTTGTTGATTTTCTAATCTCAAGAAAATATTTATTTAATACAAATCAAATTTGACTAAAATTATTTTCTTATACCATTTTTATAGCCTTGAAATAAAAATATTTTCCTGAATAGAGATTGATTTTTGCACGAAAATCTAACAAAAAACCATTTCACTGCGAGTATACCTTACATTCTTCCATTCATCTACACATATATTAATTAATTATTCTTACCAACAAAAAGCAACATCATTGTGAAGCTATAACAACTCCCCAACAAAGATGCTTGATATTTGGCCTTTCCTTCGGCAATGTTGTAAGTGTAAGGACTTAATCCCACGCATTTGGTAATGAAATGTAACGGTATTAAGGTATCGTACACATTCTTCGGTCGAAATAGACCATTTAAGATACTTTTCAAATAAGAAGGAATATCGATGAAGTATTTATTGTCCTTCCTTGGCGCGAACACCGTCATTTAGATTGTCCGAATGATGTATGACTTTTTAGGGCAAACGCATTAGTAATATTAAAAGGTAAAAAGCTATTCGATAATATTTTCCAGTCGCTTTGTTTATTTTGATTTCTATTTATGCGTTTATCGAGTGAATAATGTAGTAATTGTTGTCTTGCGAGAGTTTTTTCAAGCGTAAATGAATGAGCTTTAATACGAGGATGCTTCTAAAAGTTATATGTAACGAACTAGAATGCCTTTGTGTATATTTTTTTTATTACTGGGATAATGGTCTAAATTCTCATCCAATGATACAAGTATCAAAATTTAGGTAATAACTAGAGCAACGCAAACCGCGTTGAAAGCCAGTGGCTGACGCATAAAAGATTACACAAAATAAACATGGCCGGGGCAATTCGGTATAAGCGTCAGTATAACTGCGACTCGAAAGCCGATCTGTTGTGTATGCATCTACGCTGTCGTATACTATATCGTAGTTCTACGTTTGTTTTGAAAATGTTTCCTACGTCGTGAAAACGACCAAAGTTGGACACAATAAGAGAATTTATTGCAGAAATGCCTGATTTAAAGTGTGATGGCGCTAAAATTCAATGTGTAGTGTGTAAAATAGATTTAATGTGTTGGTTGAAAAGTGATTGTCAACGGCACATAAATAGTGCAGGGCATGTTTCAAAAACAAATTCCACACGAGATTATGGCAAATTTAAATTTAATTTGTGTTTATTGCATGTAATTTACCATTTCATTTACTAAGGAAGAAAGCATACCTCTCGTTTTCGAATGAATATTCGGACTTTAAGTTACCAAGTGAGAGAACATTACAGAGAGTTGTGCCGTCTGCTCGTGAGCATGTCGAGAAAAGAATTAAGTCGGAGTTGCAAGATAAAAAACTGTGGTTATGTGTGGACGAAACAACAGATCGTAAAAAACATTCTATGGTTAATGTAATGGTATGCACAATGGAACCACATCGACCGTCACCCTCAATTTTACTAGCTTCCAGACGAATACAATAATGCACTGCCCAAGTAATTTCAATGTTGGTGTTAAATACATTGGAAAAGTTTGAACTTTCAACAAACCAACTGTTGATGTTTATGAGTGATGGTGCCGCAAACATGCTTGCTGTAGGTCGATTTCTTTCTAACTTGTTGCATATTACATGTAAAATTCATACTCTCAGTCTCGCAGCAGATAGTATCAGGAAATGTTATCCCGAAGTAGACGCTCTAATAGCACATACAAAAGCTGTGTTTGTAGAATCCCCAAAACGTATTCGGGAATTTCATAGACTATGCCCCGGTATCCCTGAACCACCACAACCTATTCTTACTCGTCGAGGAACATGATTAGAGGCTGCATTTTATTATCTTAAATATTTTGAGAATATAAAGAACGTGATTTTAGAATTCGATCCAAAGGAAGCTGCGGCTGTCAAGGTAAGCCGCTTGAAATTTCAGGATAGTCAAGTTAAAACAGATTTGGAAATTATTCAGAACAATTACGTGGGACTAGCGGATGCGATAGAAAAACTACAAAATTCTTCGGTGTCGTTAGCGGAATCTTTGCAAATAGTGCAACATGTTCACGCACAGCTGTGCGCGATAGAAGACGCAAGAAATGTTTGTGTTTTAGAAAGGTTTGTAAGTGTTTTAGATAAAGACTCTGATTTTGGCACATTAAGACAAATTTGTGAAGGTGCGTCAACAGAACCGTTAAGTTATTTGAAAGATCATTTTACTTACGCAAAATACGTCACTAGATGTAGAACGTTCGTTTTCGGCATACAAAAACACTTTTTCTTCACGCCGCACTCACTTTGCCGAAACAACTTTGGAAACATATCTAATGTTACAAATATTAAATAGACATTATCCACTTTGTGATTTCACGAAGGACTCTTAACACGGTAAGTGTTTGAGCACGTATCACATTTAATTTATTTTGTGTAAAGTTTTATGCGTCCGCCACTGGCTTTCAACGCAGTTGCGTTGCTCTAATAATAACGTATGTTAAAATTATTTTTCTTAAATATTGTAACTAGTAAAAAATATAGTTTACTTTTGTAATTTTTTGTATAAATGTATAAAAGAAAATTGTAGATACAATTAATCTAAATAAATATCAGTAAAAATAAAAGTTAATAATCTGTGGTGTAAACTGCATTACAAATAATTAGTAAGATTCTAGAAAAACAATTCCTAAATATGAAAATACTTACAGTTGATTTACTGCAGGTGTAAAATATTACAATCGAAACTAGTCAATTATACTTCGTTTAGAATAAAATCACTTGTAAATTAATGTTAAATTGTAAAAATTGTATTGTAAAGTGGACATGTACAATATATTAAAATAAAAGCTAGCTCTATAATGAAATGTAGAGTAATAAATCTCCAAATTATATCCCATCCCCCGCTGTGAATATGATAAGAATGAATAATAATTTTTTTATGATAAAAAAAAAAAATAAGTATCGTAATCTTAGATATTAAAATTGGAAATAATTTATGAAAAATAGAAGGTGACATCTATCACTGAAAGGGGATAAAACACAACACGAAGGAGTATCAAACAGAAAACCATACATGACAACTTTGTATCGAAAAGAATCTCGAAGGTAGGGGTCGCATCAAAGTTGATTTCACCATTAAGGGAAAGTTATCAGGCAGTTGATGACAGCAAAATTTCAAGAGACTCTAAGTTATTCACAAAATTAAGGAGATGATTCGTTCCTGTAATATGATTAGCAAAGTGAGAGAAACCAGATGCGTTTGACTGTTTCAAAATTACGATAAGTTCTGCCAAAACAATTGCATTGGCACGTAGCACATGTGAGCTTGTAAACTCCTTAAACTTAAAAATTAACACATAAGATGGACACAGATGGGCCTCGTCTTTTTTTGAACGCATCTTGTATATTTTAGCAGTCAATAATCACCTTTTTTATCTTTTTACCTTTCGTATATTAAAAAGACCCATTAAGAGAACAATGGTCTGCCTTATAATTAATTCATACGGTAAAGTGGTAGAAGTCCCAACCCAACAAGACAATTCAATCAAATCAAATTGTTATACATACAAAAATAAAGCAAAGAAAAACACTAGACCAGCGCGACCGCAAAAGATGTTTACTATTTTATTCTTTCTCTTTAATTTTTGGTTGGTACATTGAGAACAATGTTTAGTAGTTTTAATTAAATAGCTGGGTAAAGCACTCTGATAATTCTCAGCATGATAGGCTTATGCAGGTTCTAGCGTATTCAAACACCGTTGCGTCATGGTTGCATATGTCCGATAGACCCTGATAATAGTTGAAACTTTCCACGAAGTTTAATAAGTCTTTAATTTGACACCCACTAATTCGATAGGTCATTACACAAATATAAACCTACTAATCTGTAATTTTCTAACGCTAAAATGTAGAGCAAGACGAGCTCATTCAATTCATGTGTGACACTTAATGCAGCAATACGTATATCAATTGACGCGTTCTTTTGAGGGCTTCACATGGGAACTGAAGACGTTCGATTGCGGATTGATGGCTTGTCTCAAGGGAAAGATGGGGAATTTAGACTCCCTTCTATACAGAATGATGATGGGTAATTGACGACTGAAGTCTTACGCATGTATGAGGCATACAAGATAATTGCGGAACAAAAGATGTAGGAGGTACTGCTGTAATTACGAAAGCAGAAGTTCAATTATAATGATTCCGTTAGACCCTGATAATAGTTGAAACTTTCCACGAAGTTTAATGTCTTTAATTTGACACCCACTAATTCGATAGGTCATTACACAAATATAAACCTACTAATCTGTAATTTTCTAACGCTAAAATGTAGAGCAAGACGAGCTCTTTCAATCCATGTATGACACTTAATGCAGCAATACCAATTTCACGTTTTAATTCTACGAGGAATTAACTTACGCAAATGCAGCAATTTTCTGTCGCAGTTTGTTAATCGGGTTTGAAACTGCGGTACAAAGTTTTCTGAGTAATGTGAGCTTATTTTCGGCATGAATTGTGAAATTTTGTAAAAACCATTTTTGGTTGGATTTCAACTGCGTGGCCCCATAGTGCAACGTGAACGCCCGCACTCGTTTTTAAACGTGTGGAGACGACCCGAAACCGATTTTGGAGTCCATTGTCATAGGAGATGAAACAATGGCTCTGTATTATGGTCCTATATCCAAAAAGAAATAGATGGGATGGCGGCGACCTGATGAACCTCGTTCTAGAAAGAGTAGTAGTAATAAATAAAGCTGGCCACGAGCGGTACCGCGCAGTAGCGTAGAGTCGACCAGGCCTCGCGTTCCACTAGAGTTATTCTGCTAATAGAGATGTTTGCTGCCGCAAATAATTTCGCTCGTCTTTTAAATAAAAATTAAATAACACGTGCTCAAACACTTACCATTTTAAGAGTCCTTCGTGAAATCACAAAGTGAATAATGTCTGTTAAATATCTGCAACATTAGATATGTTTTAACTGTTGTTTCGGCAAAACTAGTACGGCATGAGGAAAAAATGCGTTTATATGCAGAGAACGAACGTTCTACATCTAGTGACGTAATATTTGCGTAAGTAAAATTACTTAACGATTCTGTTGACGCGCCTTCACAAATGTGTCTTAATGTGCCAAAATCAGAATTTTTCTCAAAAACACTTTCAAATTTTTCTAGAACAGAAACATTTTTTGCGTCTTCAATCGCGCATAGCTGCGCGTGAACATGTTGCACTATTTGTAGAGATTCTTCTAACGGCACCGCAGGATTTTGTAATTTTCTATTGCATCTGCTAGCCCGAAGTAATTGTCGTGAATGATTTTTAAATCCATTTTAACCTGACTATCTTGAAATTTCGACTGGCTTTTCTGGATAGCGGCAGCTTCCTTTGTATCGAATTGTAAAACCACGTTCTTAATATTGTCAAAATATTTATGATAATAAAACGCGGCCTGCAACCATGTTCCCCAACGAGTTAGAATAGGTTCTGGTGGCTCTGGTATACGGGGGCACAGTCTGTGAAATTCGCGAATATGTTTCGGTGATTTGACAAATACTGCTTTGGTATGCGCTATTAAAGCGTCTACCTCAGGATAACATTTTCTGATACTATCTGCCACAAGCTTGAGAGCATGAATTTTACACGTAATGTGTAACAAATTAGCAGAATGCTTTTTAAGAGACCGGCCTACAGAAAGCATGTTTGCAGCACCATCACTCACTAACATCAAGAGTTGGTTCGTTGAAAGTTCAAACTTGTCCAATGTATTTAACACCAACTTTGAAATTACTTCGGCAGTACACTGTTGTATTCGTTCGGAGACTAATAGAATTGAAGGTGCCGATTGATGAGGTTCCAATTTGCGTGCCATTACATTAAGAACAGAATGTTTCTTCCGATCTGTTGTTTCGTCGACACATAACAACAATTTTTGATCTTTCAACTCCGATTTTATTTTTTGTTCAATATGTTCGCGCGCAGATGGCACAATTCTTCGTAACGATGTTCGACTTGGTAATTTGCACTCCGAATAGTTATTCCAAAAGCAGATAAATGGTTCCTTGTCTAGTAAATTAAACGGTATATTACATGCGATAAACGTAACGCATAAATTAAAGATAAATTTTTCATTGCTCGTGCGCAATTTCTTTTTGAGACATGCTTTTCACTATTTACGTGTCGTAGACAATGTTGTCTGGACCAACACATTAACGGGATTTTACAGATTACACATTTAATTTTAGCACCTTCATATATTAAGTCTGGAATTTTTGCAATAAATTTTCGAAGTTTGTCCGACCGCGGTCGTTTTGCTGACGAAATCATAATTTTTCTAGGATAGATAAACAATTGCGCAAATGACCGGCAACGAAAATGTCCGTACTGCTCCGCAGACGAAGCAATACTACCGTTCCTCTCGGTCCGAACTGATTCTACGCCGATGCGCGGTACCACTCGTGGCCAGCGTTAGTAATAAATGTATTCTTAGGGGAGATTATATTGAAAAATAAAAATTGTCATTTTTATTTTTCAATTTATAGTGCCTTCCTCATACAATATATGAGGCAGCTATTTGTGTAAATGATACTTTAAAAGATCAACATGCTGTATATTTAACAGAATAGAACAACCTTCCCAACCTATTTTATCCAAATTAATGACAGATGGTCATCTGCGTCAATGTATCTTTTTCAAATTTTTAAAATTAATAGAATTGTAAAGAAAATTATGGGTTATGTGGTATATTAGTTACACATATGCCAATATACAAAGCCATTATTGCTATTGTGGTTACCCGTGTTACAATATAAAAGTAGTTTGTTTATTTAATATGTTCCATTAATATAAACTATTATCTTTGTTACATAAAAGCGGATATCTCTTTCATTTATATACAAGGGAAAATTGAAAAAAAAATATAGTAAACCATGAATCTTGATAAAATATTATATTATTTTATTTATTTACATGTATTTTATTTTTCATGTTGTAAGGAAAAGCTACATTTTTGTGATTTTGAAAGGTATCTGAATTTTGGATTATTATTCTTATTTCTTTTGATGGAATTACTTTTCTAAATGCCCCTTGTAGAATTGCACACTGACTACTTAAGCTGGAGTAAACTAGCCCATAGCTCAGTTTACACACGGTTCCCATCAAATTCAACATGAAGAGGTTTCTACTTTTTGAGGTCCTAAGTGTTTTATGCAGGTAAAACCATACCAAATAGCTTTATTTTCAAAATATTAATTTTTTCAAATTAATATTTTGATAGTGGCATCGTCAGTGGGGACAAACTGAATACCATGCCTTTTCCACGAGATTTCCTGTTTGGTACCACATCAGCGGCGTACCAAATCGAAGGATCTTGGAACGTAGACGGTAATTGATATACTTTATTAATTATTATTATACAGTGCATTTCAGATAACACTGGCTATAGGTATTTACATAAGGAAAACCTTTATGTGATGTTAATGGTTTTCCTATGGGAAATGTTTGATTTATTTTGCTGTCCATACCTAACTGGAACGGTTTTTATGAGGTTTTGAGACATTTTATGCCTTGAAACAAAAAATAATGTTGAAAATAAAAACGAGGAAACCCAACGTGGGGGGTCGGCATCCTAGGTAATCACATTGTTGGTCCGTTTTTTATCGACGGTTCACCGAATGCCCACGATGGGGCACCACTACATTGCACAAGGGAAATTACAGAATTGAATACAGTAAAACTTCGTTATAACTAGAGCCCGGTAACAAGGAGCCGTGCCATAGCCGTACCTGCCTAGTATACAACAACAGTAGTAAGAAAATAGAAAAAAATATAACAGAACTAATACATAATTGTAGTATGTGAAAAGTAGTGAAGCACTCACCCTTTTAAGCAGCCTTGGCTACGGAACAGTAAAACTAGAAGCACCATTATCAGTATTAACATCATATGGATAAGAGTGGAAAAAAGTTGACACCATTAGATGTGTTTCCACAGTTGTCTCGGTGAGCGATGTTCGCCGTGGTGAGAAAATGAGCTTATATTCTGAAAAAGAGCGTTCAACATCTACCGATGTTGTACATGCATGATTAAAATACTCTTTGTACTTAGTCAGTGGATTATTCGATACACCATCACAAATTTGTTTTAGTATGCTAAAATCGCGATCTTTCTGTAGCACATTCTCGAACTTTTCTAAAACGCGATTATATTTTGCGTCATGTATAGTCAATAGCTGTGTATGCACTCCGTCCATCATTTGCAGAGACTCCAATAACGATAACGATCTGTTTTGTAATTGGCCTATTGCGTCAGCTAATCCTTTATAGTAGCTACGAATGTTTTTTTAAATCTGTTTCAACGGAAATATCTTGAAATTTCGACTGGCTCTCCTTAATAGCTGCAGCTTCGACAGGATTGAATTGCGCAACAACAGCTTTTACTATTTTGAAATGTTCATCATAATAAAAAGCTGCCTGCAACCATGTTCCCCAACGTGTAAGAATTGGCTCCGGTGGTTGACGAATACCAGGACACCCTGTGTGAAACGATCGTAGGCGTTTGGGAGATTTTAAAAATACTTTTTTTGTGCTTGCTATTAATGCACCTACCTCGGGAGAACATTGTCGAATGGTTTCTGCTGCAAGATGTAAAGTATACACGTAACATGTAAACACTTGCAACCATGTTCAAGAAGAGAACAGCCTACCGAACGTATTATCGCTGCGCCATCGCTCATAAACATCAACACTTTATCTTTTGAAATTTGACATTTTTCCAACGTACTAAGTACAACCTTCGTAATTGCTGCAGCAGTACACTCTTGTAGTCTTCGGCTAGCTAGTAACAGTGGTAATGTAGGTTTACTAGGGTCTAGTATGCGTACCATAATATTTACAATTGAATTTTTTTACAGTCTCTTGTCTCGTCAACACATAACCAAAGAAACTGTTTTTTCAATATGCGTTTCATTTTCTTTTCCACGTCATCGCGTACAAATGCAACATGCTTACGTGCCGTTTTCTCCGTTGGCAACCGCAACTTGGGATTGTATTTGTCCCAAAAGTCCTTAAACGGTTGTTTATCGAGTAAGCCTAGTGACAAATAACATAAGAATTACATAAAACAAAATGTACTTCTCGGTGGCATGCCCAATTTTCGTTTACTATGCTGTGCGGAATTTACGTGTCTTTTACAGTTCCACTTCTTATTTGACGTCAAATGTATTTTGCACACTTTACAAACTATCTTACTCCCGTTGTAAAACAAATCGGGAAGGTCAGAAATAAACTTATTTACTATGTCCTGAAAGGGTCGTTTTTTAGCCTTCGACATGTTCACTAAAAACTACAATTAATAACTACGTCTATATCAATAAAATCAACACGCCGTATCCGCTATCCAATGCTAAACTGAACTGAGTGATGATGATTTGTCGTGTCGTATCATAATGGACCAGTCCTCCCCGCCCACCTAAACACAGTTACACCGCCGCTGCGATTGCTCTCCAGTTACCGGGCTCTAGTTATAACGCTCTTCTAGGGCATTAGAAAAAAGAGCGCCATAACCGGGAAAGCGTTATTACCGGGAAATCTTAAAAACGGCTAAAAATGAACAAAATTTATTTTAAAACGTTTTTACATATACTTACACATTAAAAAAAAACATTTGACGATATACATGTACCTATAAAAACAAAATGCAAGTATTTTACTTCTTTTAAATAAAGTAAATGTTAACAAAACCTACTTTATACAAAACTATTAGGTTAAAAAAAGAAATATGTATAAAACAAACTATACATTCCTGCAAATTTTACTTCTTAAAAAAATCATCAATTCTATCCCTGTACAAGAAAAAAATGCTCTGATTGTTTTCAAAGCCTCCAAAACGTCGTTTATTTTTGGCGTAATTATTTCTGATGAATCTTCATCCTCTTCATTTTCCACTTCTGATGGTGCATTGTAATCGGCGATTAGTGTCTCAAGGCTTAAAAATTCATTGGTTACTGCCCATTGTCGAAGTCATCAAAACCTTCCAATTCAATCAATCTTTTTTCCATTTGTGAAAGGTCTCGCCAGCCTTTGCTAATTTCTACCTCTTCTGTTTCTTCTTCCCTTGTAAAGTTCCCAACACCTGCTTTATTGAAACAATTAAAAATGGTCTCTTTCGTGATGTCTATCCATGCAGCGTATAAGAAGTGGATAGCATCAAAAACAGAAATTGTTGGAGAAGTCGAGTTTGAGCTGTCCATAATCGATGGATATCCTTGGACCATGGTAGGAAATCAAGTTGATGTTTTCGAGATTCACCTGCTTCAGATGCGCAGCGCAATTGTCGACAAGCAAAAGTATTTTTCGGTCTTTCAATTCGATCTCCCACTCATTAAGCCATTGCACAAATCTATCTGCAGTAATCCATGCACGAGATTGAGACGAATAAATACAGGGAAGGGTTTTCACATTCCTAAAGCAAGCTTAGCGTATTTTCCAATTACGAGCGGTTTTTTCTTGTCTGTGCCTGTGCAATTCGTGCATACGAGGACCGCTAGGCGTTCTCTGCTTAATTTTCCTCCGTGGCATTTTTGGTTTTTTAAAACTAAAGATTTATCAGGCATCACTTTAAAAAAGCAACCCGAATTCATCCGCATCATAAATTTCTGAGGAATTGTAGCCAGAGATGCCGATATTAGACTTTTCCAGTCGGATGTTACATCAGGATGTACTGAATTTGACTCACCACAAATTTGTTTGTAAACGATAGAATGCCTGTTTTTAAATCTATCGAGCCACCTAGTTGAAGCGGTAGTTATTCCAAGACGTTCGGCCATTTGGAGGGCCTTTTCTTGTAAAACAGGGCCACTTACCGGGATGTTGGAGCTCCTAGCCTGGATGAACCAACTTTTCAGAATCGTTTCTAGCTCTTCATATTTTGCGGATGGTATTTTTTTTACGACTGGTTCCCTCATGCATCGAAACGAATTCACTCCGCTTCTTTAAAATTATACCTAAAATTGAAGCACTGATGTGTTTTGACGCCGCAAAATCTTTTTGATTTAAATTGGATTTATCAAAGTCTTTTATAAGATTAATTTTTTTCTTTTAACGAAAACGATTTTCGCGATATGTTGCCAGGAACTTGAAAAGTAAAAGACTGACAGGAAACCTTGATTACGCATCCGCCAACCGAACAAGTAAGATTCTCGGAAAATTGTCTGGCCAAGATGTGTGGAACATCTTGGAGGGATTTGTTGACATTAATATTTCATAGAAATTGTAATGGTGTTCACTTCCCAGAAACCATTAGATCATTTCCGTTTGCTTTTTAAAAATTTAATTTTAATTTATCTTTATACTTTTCTTGTGTTTGCAAACCAAAGTTAAAAAATTAATAATTCAAGTATGTATGTACATTAAAAAATCCTCCAATGAGGCGTTATAAGCGGGAAAGTAAGCGGGAAGTAAATTAATCGCTGGGACCGGGACCAAGGAAAGAAAGCGTTATAGCCGGGAACGTTATAACGAAGTTTTACTGTAATGAATTTACAGATGGATGGATAGGTCACCATGGGCCACTGAAGTGGCCGGCAAGAAGCGCTGATTTAACTCAGTTAGACTCTTTTGTTTGTTGTTACATTGCAAGGAGGGTTTTTGACAATATTTGACATCAATGAATTAAGGCAGAGAATAGTGGCAGCATTTAGAGAAATAACTGTAAGAAATCTTGTGAAGCGTTACTTTCGAGAAAGATTAGGGCACTGTTTAGCAGCTTTTGGTCAACAGTTTGAACAATTGTTTAGTTAACTTACTTCATGATACAATTTTTTGCATAATTTATTGTTTGTTACCTGTTTTAGTTTAGGTGAGTAATTAATTTTTGATAACTTTTTGTTCATAGTTGTTTGTTTCCTTTATGTGTTACCAGTATATTTTTTGTTTAAATAAATAAGAGCCATTCTGAATTACATGTCTGCTTGTAGTGCTTGATACAACATGGGCTGAGATTTCCAGCTGCAAAATTGTGTCTCATTATCTCTGCTAAAAATTCCTAAAATCGTCGCTAAAGCTGCTACTTTTTTTTCTTTAATTTCGACTTTACACTTTTCTTTCAAGGCATAAAATATCTCAAATCCTCATAAAAATCGTTCCAACTTGGTACGGACAAAATAATAAATCAAACACTCCCCGTAGGAACACCATTAACACTACATAAAAGTTTCACTATATATACCTATGGCTAGTGTTCTGAAATGCACTGTATGTTAATTATGACAGCCACAGCAATACTAAAACAATCCCCCCATTTGCACATTACGTATCACGTGGGAACGTTTCCCGGCTCATTCGTGCTTGCTCCCAGTCTTCCCCATTTTCGGTTTTGTCTTATTTAATTCTAGCCTCTACATTTGTTTTGTTATGCATTATAGTTGTCCCCGAATTATCTTGATCACATATCAAAATGATCACTCACATTATCATTGACAATTGTCCACTGATTCTGCCAATCGAGCATAAGAAATCTTTGACAATTTTCAGTTACATACAATCCTGACAAATTAAGTTAAAAACCAATACAAATTCCATTTGTAATTTCTCCATTATTAAAGCTACAGTAACCAAGATGCAATCTGTTCAAATAGTTCATCATACAATTAAGAAAATTTTGAGTTTATTTAACTTTATTACTGAACATTTGTTCCAGGAAAATTCCCTAGCATATGGGACGTCGCAACTCACGAGAATCCCGAGAAAATCCCCGATAAGTCCAACGGAGACGTAGCTTGCGATTCCTACAAACGCTACAAGCTAGACGTGAAAGCTTTGAAAGATCTAAATGTTGATGTTTACAAGTTCTCTTTGTCCATGTCTCGGGTCCTACCATCTGGAAGGATGAACCATCAAGGATTGGAATTCTACAACAAAGTAATCGATGAATTGGTGGCTAATGAGATTCAACCAATGGTCACCTTATTCCATTGGGATACCCCAGATGAGCTCCAGAATATGGGCGGTTGGACCAATCCGTTTACGGTGAATTATTTCATGGAATATGCCAGGGTGGCCTTTGAAACCTTCGGTGATCGCGTGAGGCATTGGATTACCTTTAATGATCCTTTTAATTTTTGTTTGAGATCCACAACAGATGGAGATTTTCCTCCATACGATTTAGTTGACAACAGACTGCTTTACTTATGCTCTGGTGTTATTTTGAGAACTCATGGAAACGTGTATAGGTTATATAACACGACATTTAAGCCAAGTCAAAATGGTAAGATTATTTGTGTGTGGTATGAGGGTAGTCAAGTTCAATCTTTACCAATAGGTCTTCTATCAATCGCACTTGAAACACCATGGTTTGAACCAGGTTCAACCAAACCAGCCGATGTAGAAGCCGCAGAATCTCTTTTTACATATACGGTGAACTGATTGACTCTAACACTTTCTAATGTTTAACTAAAAAGTGCCTTTAAGCTAGGGCAATTTGCTGAACCCATATTTAAAACCGGCCAATACCCAGCTAGAATGGAAGAGGACGTCTCAAAGCGCAGTTTGGCTGAAGGATTCCTCATATCGCGTTTGTTAAAATTCACTGGCGAAGAAGCAAGTCGGATCAAGAAATCGGCCGATTTTTTTGCCCTAAATTTCAACACGGAAGTCAAAGCTTTTGGCAGGAAGTACGACGAATCTGATCCACCTAGTCTGTATAAGGATGCCAGTGCTGAGGCTGTGTTTAAAAATCATTGGAACATGTCTTCAACGAGTTGGATAAAAGTACGTCAATTATTAAATCAAATCCATCAAGGTTTGCGATTATAATTTGCAGGCGGCGCCCAAAGCATTTAGGAAGATGCTAAAGAGAATTAAGGAAGAGTATGGGAATATTCCGATTTACGTAACTGAAAATGGTTTTCCGGATGATGGTACTTCAGAGGATTACGATAGAATCCAGTTCCATCAAGTAAGTGAACTGAGGAAGCTTGTTTCGATCTGTTTTGGTTGACGTTTTATGTTGATGGTTGAGTGAATTAGTATGATGAATTCTAATTTAAACAAAATTTTGTATAAATCTTATTATATTTGAATATTATTATGTCAATCAAATTTTCTAGTTCGATTTGTTTGAAAGTTTGTTAAATAATAGCAATGATTGTGTATGAAACAAATTACTAATAGATTCGTTTTGTTTCTAGACGTATCTAAGCGCATTATTGGATTCAGTACATGAAGATAACGTTACAATTATGGGCTATAACGTAAGAAGTCTTTTGGATTGCTTCGAATGGAACGAAGGTTATACGTAAGTGCTTAGCATTTGTATACAGTATTGTGTACAATCATAATGAGCGAAAGGGCAGAAACAGTTAAATATCTCCGGGTTTTGCTATGAAGTTCAGTACTTGTAGGTAACTGATTATGAAGATGGGAGTGAAAATATTGGCATTTTAATCTGATTGCCGAATCTGTTTGGACGTTGCCTTCAACTTTGAAATCTTGAATGAAAAACCCTGTATATTTCTTTATATTTTGATAAAACACAATATTCCAATTTCAACAATTTTCAGTTTTCTACATTTCTTTTAATAGTATACCAAGATATTAGCTGGAATTACAACTCCGGGTGTCTCAGATTCAATATTACAAGCGATCAATTAATTCTTTGTTAGGTTTCTAGGTTTCTTAGAGGGTGGTTTACTAGGGGTAAATTAAAAAAGTATATCTCTTATGATTCTGCAAACCATTTTCGACAACACCTTGCTCGATCTTATATCTCTTCAAATAAGGAAGATATCGCTTGTAACGTTGAATCTGGGACACCCAGCATATTAACCCCTTATTGCATGATTTTTTATTTTTGGGCGCAAAAAATCACTAGAATAAAATAAATTATGGTGATAATAGAAAAAATAGTTTAAAAAATGTAAAGGTTTTTAGGATTTTTTTTGAAAAATGGCACCTAATGAGACCTAAGTCAGGCGTTCCAGGAGTGACAATATTGCTCTGGGCACCGGCAAAAATTTCAAAAGCATAACTGAAGCCAGAAATTCCACTTAAGACAAATACTTTGTACCCCCACTTATGTGGTTTTTTTTGCATTATATTGTTTGAGAGTCGATCTAGCTTTAGTAGGAATTATCTGCTCATCCACGGCTACATTTTCCTCTAGTGGAATCAATTGTAAACGGTTTTGTAAGTCTTGAAGCAGTAGCCCTATTTTAAATAATTTGCCATGCCCAGGGTTAACTTTTGGTATAAAGTCATCGTTGTTATTGAAGTGGAGAAACCGTTTTATCTCTTCCCATCTGTTACATGACATAACTGAAGAGACGGCGGGGTGATCTATCTCTGGAGACCAATAATGTCGTGCTCGAGGTAGTTGTATAATTGAAATATATATAGGCATACGCCTATTGGATTAGATGTTAGGTGCAGCAAATAATTGCTACTGTTATTCGAAAAGCAATTATATTGGCTAAACTATCAGTAGTTCCAGTCTGTAGAGGTTACTGGGGTAAACCTTGCAAGGTTACTGGTAAACGTGGCTCTGCGTGGTATGGGCATTGTATCAGTTCCTGTTCCAAAAAATTACTTCAAATGGATGGAATTGAAGATTGTTACACTTCAGCAAGATTTACTCGTACTTACCGAGCAATTTTGCAAAAGCGACATATGCTGCCATTGCAAAGACATGCTTTCCTGACACCTGATTTATGGAAAGAAATGCCATTAAACGAGATAGGAGTTTGTTGATTATTTAATCAAAAACCATCGTAACTGGCCAATGTCCTACTTAAACTGTATTTACTCTTAATAAAAGTCAAATATGCTAAAATAGCGCCAAATTGTTTCTTGTGATGTCAGGTTCACCTAAACAGCTCGTAATGTAATCACAACAACTATCAATCTGCCAATTTCTAATTTATTTTTATTGAATCCAACATCTCTTATATTTTTGCCTTTTGTTCTCATTATTATTTTCCCTTGTTTTACAATTGCTTCGTCGTTGCTGTATGTCTTGATTATCACCGTACTAGTTGCAAAATCCAACAAGCTGGGCACCCGGGGGGTAAACCTAATTCGAGTACGCTGAATCCATTGGTACCAACCGTTTTCAATAGTTGGCTTGCCTTTTATAGCAATTTCAATTTAAAAATTTTAGGCCCAATGAACCTTCTGAAACATTCTGGAATTCGGACCATGAACCGCCATGCTCAATCCTCCTCTAACCAGTCTATTATTAAGATTGTCATTGGGACATTTCAGCCTCATCACGTTGATATTGTATGTCTGGGAGACTACGAATAGAGCTTTATGGTAATCTAGTAGTAAGTTCAACATTATTGGTCGCTTTAATGCTGACGATATTTGCTTGTAAACAAGATCTCGCAAGAGTTTCCTCAGAGTTGACGATGTGCATTGGATAATGTTCCATCTAATGTCAGAGCCAACATACTTTACGTGCACGTTGGTGCACCAGCTCATAATGCAAGAATTTCAAGAGCATGGTTCAACGAACATTTTCCAGATATTAATCTCCTTGGCTTCTCCGTTTTGAGACTTTCTAAAGGAAAACGCCTCCAGCCAATGAATAGAAAGTAATTAATAGAATTAACGCCACAGTTCAATTAATTATTTCACAAAGGCTTTGTATTCAAATTGATGGCTACCTGTTTGAGCATTTATATTAATAAATAATACTGCGCTAGTTGCAAAATGCAACAAGCTGGGCACCTGGGGGGTAAACCTAATTCGAGCATGCTGAATCCAATGGTGCCAACCGTTTTTAAAAGTTAGCTTGCGTTTTCGAGCAATTTCAATTGAAACATTTTAGGCCCAACTAACCTTTTGGAACATTCTGGAATTTTCTGGAAAATCTGATCAATGGCCGAAGATTTTTCTGGAACCTTTGAGAAGTTTCCAGAAACTTCTATCCCCGCCATTGCCACTTGGTCAAATGGGTATATAAGCGGCGCTGGTAACCGCTGAGAGCTCAGTCTGTTTTCAGAAGTCAAAGTGTTAATATCTAAATATTAAAGCAAGCCCTACGAGTGTAGACCTAGGAATTTTACTGGGGTGGGTAAACTGCTGCTGGTACTCCTATGATTATAGGTCAAGAAAATTTGCTGGGGTGGGTAAACCGTAGCAGGCATTCCTATGATTATAGATTTAGACAATTTGCTGGAGTGGGTAAACTGTAGTTGGTATCTCTATGTGTGTACTCGAAAATCGTTTCTCACCCAAACCCTTAAGGTTTGGGTTTTTTCAGCTAGTTCAAATATAATTCCTGTTCCAACAAGACCAATTTCAATAGAACAATTTGAGCCATCAGCATTAGAAACCATGAAAACCAAATTGAAAACATGCTCACTGCTTTTCACCGTTTAAATATTCGAATGAATGTCATTAAAAATTCATTTTTTGCATTCCCATATAGAAAAATTATCCGAGCAATGCCGAACAATCATCAAGCGAATCCGATGAGAATGGCGAGCGTTTGCATCAAGTGACGGCGAGGCTCCAACATTGGTACGGCAGCAAAAAGCTACATCCACTTTTGGGTGACATTTGTTGGAATTTACAAGAAGATGATGATACAGAAAAATTAGGGCAATCAGAGAATGAAAAAATCAAGAAAAATATCTTTTTTGCAAAAAATCGATTGAATCGATTCAGTTTTTTTTAAATAGATTCTATTCGATGTGTATATTCGTCGACAGGATGTATATTCGATCGATTTCCGTCGGTTTAAATTCAATAAATGGTCAAAAAATGATAAAAATTAAATTTTTTGGGGTCTTCGGGCCTAAAATTTTTAAATCGAAATTGCTCGAAAACGCGAGCTAACTTTTAAAAACGGTTAGCACCATTAGATTCAGCATACTCGGATTAGGTTCACCCCCTGGGTGTCCAGTTTGTTGCAAAAGAAGGTCTAAAATTCGAGCACAGTGTTATTTTTGAATTAAAGTATAACATATGTGGTATTGTTGGTTTCGTCTTTTCGTTAGTTTTCCAAAAACGTAAAAAATATCCAGGCTATACCATTTTGTTGGAATGCGAAATAAAACGTCTCTGATCAGTCTTTTTGCTTTAAAACTATTTCTATATTTAATACTATTTAACACTCTATTTGATAGAGCGTGAACTTACATTGCAGTTGTCTCTTTTTATGTATATACATGAAGTTTGTAACTCAACATTAATTGAATATTACCAACACTCCCACTAATTAATGGTTTTCAGATTCATATTATGGCAATGTGAATTGTGTTGCTCCTTTCGTGAATATATCTGCCACCATGTCTTTGGAACTGATTGGGATTAGTCGAATTTGATTATTTGCAAGCTTTTCTCTGACGAAGTGGTGTTT
The DNA here is from genome assembly GCA_029619315.2 of Dynastes maya. Lineage (NCBI taxonomy): Eukaryota > Metazoa > Arthropoda > Insecta > Coleoptera > Scarabaeidae > Dynastes > Dynastes maya. The sequence goes on from JAROYE020000024.1 coordinate 111,774, forward strand.
AATATCAATGTGTTTACTACGGGGATGATACCCATCATTCATAGCTAAGTTAATAGCGCTGTGATTATCGCAATACATTGGAACAGGTGGGTTTTCACTACCAGAAATTTCTTCTTCAAGGCTTTTCGGCCACATTGCTTCTTGTGCGGTGCAGGAAAGCGCCATATACTCAGCAGTTTGTTGTTCTCGGGCGTTCCAGGTTACTGCGCCTTTACCCTTAAAAAATATATAGCCGGTTGTGGACTTTCTGTCTGATTGGTCTGAAGCCTAGTCTGCGTCACTGTATCCAAGAAGGTCAGTTTCCACAGACCTACAATACTCTAATTTATATGATATGGTACCTTTAATATATCTTAAAATTCTCTTGACTGCATTCCAGTGCTGAGTACCTGGATTGTTGTTAAATCTACTTACAAGATTTACTGCAAACATTATGACTGGCCTTGTGGATTGGGCGGCATATAATAAACTGCCCACAGCTTCTTGATACGGCACTGTGCTCATGTCTTCTTCTTCTTCCTTTGTATCTGGGCATAAACTCTTATCTAGTTTGACATTTATATCTATCGGTGTTGAAATTGGATTGCATGAACTCATATTGAAACCAGTTAATACATTTCTCAGATACTCCTCTTGATCTATCCATAGTTTTCCATGTCGTCTATCTCTTGTGATTCTAAATCATAGACAATTTTTGATTTCACTCATGTCTTTCATTTTAAACTCTTGCTTTAGATGCTGTTTAACTTTTGTCACAAGTAATTCATCATTGCTAACAAAAATCAGATCATCTACATACACACCTATGAGTAATTTCTTTTCTTTCTCGATCAAATAATATAAGCAGCTATCAACCTTTGACCTTTTCAAGCCTAGTTTTAATAAGGCTGCGCTAAGCGTTATATTTCAGGCTCTGCTTGCTTGCTTCAGCCCATAAATAGATTTCCTTAGGTTGCAAACCTTGGAGCCTTTGATATCTTCTGTCAGTTCTCCTTGTAGAAAGGCTGACACTGCATCCATCTGATGGATTTCCAAGTCTTCTTGAGCTGCCATTGCTAATAAATAACTTAATTACTGGTGAGTACGTCTCATCATAGTCCACACCCTTTCTTTGGACGCAACCTTTAATCACAAGCCTAGCTTTATAATGCGTTGATCCATCTAGCATACTCTTAGTTTTAAACACCCATTTTGATTTAAGCAATTTCTTGTTTGTTGGTAAATCGCGTAATGTCCAGTTTTATTACAATTATAATATCGTACCAGGCTATTTTTATTTCCACTCTTATTGTGATGTTTGAAAACTCGCTTTGTATTGTTACCACTAACAAAGGCTACATTTTGATCATTTTCTTTCTCTTTAACTTCCTGCTACAGTTTTATTTTTACAAAATCAGCTGTAATCGTAAGACCAGAATTTTCTATTGCCATTATCATTGGTTTGTACTTTTCAGGTAAACCAGTAAGTAAAAAGGTGCCTGTCCATTCATCACTGACTTCAAAGTTTATGTTATTCAACATCTGTGCAGTATTCACTACTGTAGAAACATATTTTTCTATTGAACTGCAATTATCTAACTTTGTAAGTATTAGTTTTCTCATCAAATAAACCTTTCTACATAAACCAGAGTCTTGATAGGCGTCTTTCAAACTGTTCCACACTTCCTTTGCGGTTTTGACGGTTCTAATATGCACAAAGTTGGATGAATGGATCATAATAATTTTTGATTTTGCTTTTGAATCCTTTTTCTGTTGTTCTGACGTCTCTGACTCCTCTGGAGTGTCATTTGTAATGGAGGACCATAAATCTTCACACTCTAAATACGCTTGCATTGCAAATGCCCAATCGTTGTAGTTTTCGCGACCCGTAAGTTTATCTATTGTCGGTAGAACTGTGCTCGCCATCTTGACCGATTACTACTATAACAACGCGATACGTTCGATATGTATTAATATGTATTACAGTACTTTTTCACGTTGCGAACACGACTGATGGGTACTGGGCCCATAACCTGTTGGAATGCGAAATAAAACGTCTCTGATTAGTCTTTTTGTTTTAAAACTATTGGTATATTTAATACTATTTAACACTCTATTTGACAGAACGTGACCTTACATTGAAGTTGTCTCTTTTTATGTATATACATGAAGTTTGTAACTTAACATTAATTGAATATTACCAACACATTTAAGATAAGAAAGTTGGTATAATTTCCGGTAACACTGAAAATGCAATTGAATGGCCGATAATATCAAAAGTCAGTTCACAAAAGATACAAGTCGATTTGTTTTTTCTAATTTTATCGTGCAGAATTTATTTATTTTTTCTTTTGTGCAGGATCAAATACGGTCTGTATCAAGTTGGCCTTGATAAAGAAGACAAAGCTAGGATACCGAAACTATCATCAGTGGCGTACAAAGAAATTATTCATAACAGAAAGTTACCTGCTGAAGCGACAAAGAAGCCTTAGTTCCTTAATTCAATGGCAACTTGGGAAACGTAGTAATAGACCATCTGTACATGAATTATTTAACAGTTCTTTATTTTTCCATGCTATAATTATATAAAATGTCTTTATAAAACAATAATTGAATAGTATACAGCAATATTCAAGAAAAAAGCGGAAGAAACAATAAATGAGATTAGTGCTGTTTAAGCAGCTCTTACGAATCCAATTTGTTTATTGCCCAAATCGTAAATGGTGTAATACTTGGACAAGAAAGCACCTCCAAGGGTCCAACGCTTTTCTTCGGAAACGGTTGTAGATGCTCTAAACGCCGATATGCATACCGTGAAAGGTCCAATCGATAACTGGAAAATACAAACGGGGAGTAAAGTACCAACATAAGATGAGCAAAATTAATTTTGTAAATTTAGAATAAGCCCGCAAGCAAAATGGCGCTATTTTTTCATTTAGTACATACTAGGGTACGTAAGAATTCATTTATAGACGCGAGTCCCATACATATAGCGAATAATGTTGGCGCTTGTACTAAGAGCGTCCTCGATTCGCTTCGCGCGCTCCCCACCTTACACTTTCATAGCGGGCAAATGTTGTAGCACTGTCCATATCCGGTATGTAGTTCACTATATTAGTTCTCAATCTTGAGAAAGGAAGTATAACCTCATCTACACGTGTCCTACGAGCAAAAGCCCACATTTTGTTTATTTTTAGCAGTGTTTCTTTTATTTTTATAAATTAACTGAAGGCAAGCGCATTTTATATTATCCGTTATTAGACCTAAGTTGTTGTGGATCATTAGTAGAGTAACCTAAACTTGCGGACTCGCATAGGTGTCGGTATTACGGGTTAATATAAGAATACGAAAAATTCATAAATAAACTAAATCGGTAGAGAAGCAAGCATGTAGTGTCGACCTTGAATATAAATCATGTTAAACCGCGCTGAGAGAGATTTCGTTTTAGTACCGGTTGAGCTGTTGCAGAGATTAGTCGAACGGTCAAGGTTATGTACTTACGGGTCGCTTTTGAAAATATAGCTGGTGCTTTTTGTGTGTTGTAGTATTATACCAAGTACATAATTAGTGTATCGTTTCATATAGAACTAATATTTACATACCTAAGAAAACACTACCTCGTAATAGATTTGCCACTAATGTACATAAGTATGTGTCACTTCTTCCCCATTTAAAATATGACGGTAGTGCAGTTTTTTGCTTAATATGCAATGTTCGTTTGGCTGCATTGGACAGAACTGATTGCCAGAGGCATGTCAATGGTATTAAGCATATGAGAAATGCAAGAACTGAAATACCTTATACACTATTCCTCATACATTTATTAATTATGTTTACCTCTTGTAATCTTCCGTTGTCGTTGGTGAGAAAAGCAGCTTTTAAAACGTTTTGGCGACAATACGTTCCAAAGTACCCATTACCCTCACAAACACAATTATAGAATCATTTGCCGCGAATGAAGGAGATGCTAGAAAATGTGTGTAAACGTGATTTGTGTTCCAAAAAAATATAGATTACCGTGGACGAGACGACCGATATAAAGAAAAACAGTATTGTGAATGTAATAGCTCGCGTTTTATCTAGCGAGAACACAGCATCTCGATATTTGTTAGCTTGCAAACGTGTTCAACAATGTACCGCGGAAAATATTCAAAAAGTGATAATGAACGCTTTGAAAAAATTTAAAATTGCCCAAGATCTAGTTGTGATGATTGTGACAGATAGTGCAGCAACGATGTTAAGTGTTGGGCGATCCTTAAAACATATATTTCCTAACTTAATACCTATAACCTGCGTGCTGCATGCTTTGCATTTAGCTGGTGAAGTTGTTCGACAACATTACGGAAACGTTGATCGGATGATTGGAAGTACTAAAGCAGTGTTTCGTAAATCTCCTAAACGTTTAAAAGAATTTCGTAAATTTTATCCAGGTATTCCAGAACCTCCTGAAGCAATTTTAACGCGATGGGGTACTTGGCTAACAGCAGCTTCTTACTATTTGATCCATTTTCAACAAATTCAATCAGTTATAATGCGATTTAATCGGAATGAAAGCAATTAGAGAAAGTCAAAGAGAATTTCAAATTCCTCAACTTTTAGAAGATTTAACAACAATATGTACGAATTATACAGTATTACTAGATGCCATCAGAAAACTACAATGTACTGAATTGTCATTGCAGGAATCATTAGACATAGTGGAGAGTGTAAAAAATAAATTACACACATTAAATGATACGCTAGGATTATGCGCTAGTCAAAAGTTGGCAGATGTTTTAAGGAAAAATCCCGATTTTAATACTTTAGAGGCCGTTTATAATAAGTGTAAGAATAGTGAACTTTTAAGTGATTTTGAAAAACAGTTTCTAATGCAAATGTAACTTCCTTAGATGTGGAGAGATCGTTTTCTATGTATAAGAATATTTTTTCTTGTCGACGCACAAGGTTTAAAGAAGTAACTGTGGAAACATATGCAATGATGCAAGTTTACAGTAGTTCACATCCTGATGACTCTAATTTGTTGAATAATTAGCAAGTAAGTTTATTTATGAATTTTTCGTATTCTTATATTAATCCGTAATACCGACGCCTATGCGAGTCCGCAAGTTTTGGTTACTCTAATCATTAGTAACTAACAAAAAATAACAAAACCAGTATAAGTGCTAGACGGGATCTACTGTTACCACCGATATAGAAGGCCTCACAGCTCTTCGATGATGTCACGCTGCTTAGGTGATGTATCGCCATGCACGATATTAGCCTAAACGGTAAAGGAATCGTTTTTTGCATTCCTTTGCAAGTTTTGAAGGCCTTCCGGTTTATAGAGGATGCCAAATGAGCCCTTCTTCGCATCCCATTCGATTTGATTTTGGAAAAACGAGCTTTCAAAGCAAAAACCAAACACGTAACCGAGCACCCTTTTCATAAATGATGTATTTGTGGTGGATATTTAATCGACCAATTACAACAGGGCCTTGATAATCCGAACACCAAAAATTTGCACCCTGTTCGAATCCACGAAGTGTTCGAATTATACAGTCCCTGGCCATAATACTTGAAACATGTCATAAATCAACCCTTTTACCTGGAAATTCCCATCTTATTATAGTGATATTCTTTTGCTTTGAATCCGATCGTTTATAGGGGGACTAGATTATTGTATCAATAAATAAAAATACCAGAGAAATGATATTTAGAAGAGTAAAGTACGTATATATAAATATTTCAGTTATCAACTTACATTTAGCGAGTTCACAGTTTAGAGAATGCATCGATATTTTTTAAAATATTTCGTCATAACCGTATAGAAGCTAAGTTGTGGAGTATCGTTAAGTGTTTTTGATTGATATATCGTTATTGCAAAGGTAAATTCTTATCTATCTCTCTCTTAATAATTAATTATTTGGAATTTGAAAAAATTGAAATATTTGGGGTTTTTTGTAGAAAATGCCCGGGAAAGATTTAACAAGTGAACAAAAAGCCGCTATACAAGCTCTTCTACAATCAAACAAACATTCACAACGAGAAATTGCAAAATTACAGAAAGTATCTCCTTCTTCTGTATCGCGTTTTGCTAGAAACTTAAACGAAGGAACTTGCACATTGACACAAAGACGGGCAAAGTGCGGTCGGAGAAGAAAAACTTCGAACAGATCTGACCGTGAAATTGTTCATCAGGTTTTGAGCAATAGATCTGCTACAATTAAAATGATTCAAAAAAATTTACAAGAGGGAGGAATAGAGATTTCGACCAGAACTGTCAGGCGCCGATTGCGCGAAAATCGCCTAATGGGCCGAAGATCTGTAAAAAAGCCGCGTTTAACAGAAAAAATGAAATCTGCTCGTCTCAACTTTGCAAGAGAATATGGACATTTCACAGACGAGAATTGGAAAAAGGTGAATAACTTAATAACATGATTTTTACTGAATTAATGTTTGCATTATTTAATAGGTTTTCTTTAGTGACGAGTGCTCGCTCTGTGTGTTAGTGCAGCGAGCACAATTTGTTCGTAGACGACCTGGCAAACGTCTCATAGAGTCCACGGTTCTTCGAACCGTAAAACACCCTCCGCAGATAATGATTTGGGGGTGATTAGTGGAGACGGACCCGGCCCTTTGTATTTTGTAGAAGGTACAATGCGTCAAGAGCAGTACATAAATGTGTTAAAAAACACGTTATTACCGTATTTTAAGCTAGGACGTCGCATACCGACAGGGCGTATATTTATGCAAGATAATGCTCCTTGCCATGAGGCAAAAAAGGTTAAGAAATTCTTTGAAGACAATCACATACCTCTTTTACGTTGCCCCGGAAATTCACCGGACCTCAATCCCATCGAGAACGTATGGAATCGACTAAAAAGTAAGGTATATGAAAGAGAAAACCCTACAAAGGAAATATTAATGAAGAATATAAAGGATGTATGGGAGAACGATGAAGATATAAAAGGGACAATCGTATCTTGCATTGAAAGTATGCTCCGAAGAATTAAGGGTGTTATTAAAAATCATGGGTTATGGACTAAATATTAATTACTTATTTAATATTTACATATGTTACATATTTTTACAATATATTTTATAAATAAAAAATATAATACATGTATAGTTTATATTTTATTATGAAGAAACTACAAAATATTGAGTGTTTCAAGTAATTTGCCCAGAGACTGTAGTATGGAGAATATTTGACTAGGTATTTTTTAAAATAAAACATTGATTTTTCGAAATAAGGAATGTAATTTAAAAAGAACACAATGACATTCAATCAGAAACGTAACTATTGAACTTATTACACTTATTTAAAGAAATCTAAAAAGGCAGTTTGTCGGGAGGTATTAAGTGACATGTAAAAGGCTTTGTTTCGCCATTTACGTAAAAAAAAGGGGGGAGGGGCTCCTCGGTCCCGCGTTAAAAATTTTTTCCGAAAATAATTCGCGTCATCCTTGGGACTATGCAATTTACTTCAAATTATATTTTAAAAAGAAAAAGATATCTGTTATAATTTCCCAGATATTTACACAAATAAAAAACATAAAAATCTTCGGAGGTGGCTGTACCCCCAAATCGGCGAGATACGCTAGGTAAGAAAAAAATGGTGTTCTTATACCAAGGTACTCTTTCAGTCTGTGCAGTTTCAACGAAATCGAGAAGTGCGGGTTGCCGGTGTTCCCTTCTAAGCTATGTTTCCGATAAACAAATATAATTCAGGTCTTTAATGTTATGTGTTACAGCCTCCAACTGGAGAACTTTTTCGTAATTCAAACATTATACATTTAGGTAAAAAACATGAGGATTTAATACAGACAGTCCGTCGAGGTTTTGAATAAAAAAATCAGTATTAGAGCTATTATTGTTAAAAGTACAATTATAATCGACATAAAGGTCTACATATAAATTGTTGCTCTCGTTCGTATTTGTATTCAGTACTACAGTTCTTTTAAATATATTTAAAATATAAGTCAATAATTTCGTCTTTCCAGAGTAGCGCAAATATAAGCCATTCTGAGAGAAATCCTGATCAAATAAGGTTCTATTACAATCTACAGAGAATTTATGGCGCCTACCTTGTATGTCCCATACAAAATGGCAGATTTGTTCATCAAAACAAGATCTAATTTTATTAAAAAAAAATAGAGAAAATAATGTATGTGAATTTTAACTTGCCCTGTATAAAATGAAAACATTATACGTTACTATAAAACTACAACTAATTAATTAATCTTAATATGTGAGCTTTAATCTTGTCTTCAATAACTTCTTTGGTGTTTTCTATAACAGATATATCGGATTTTGCCACAACCACAGCAGTTGATTGGTCTGTATATTACGCATTATATAGTAGTTTAAATTAAATATAAATAGGAATGGACAGAGAAAACGATTTTTTAAATTCTTTTAACCCTAGGATGCATAACACGGGCCTCCGAAGCCCAGCGTGCTATTCTAAGCTTCATAACTTCTTGATCTTTAAATTTTTTTCTTTTGGGCCTTGTCTATGCCTCAATTGGATCTTCCTGTTGCTATTTCTAATTGGCGTTTGATCTATATAATTTATAAGAAGATCTATTTTAAATATTTGAATTCTACCGCGTATTTACATTTCTCGGGCCTCGTAGGCCCGGTTTATTTTAGATTGATAATCGTTTATATTTACATCCAAAACTGTCTTTGTTTAAATAATTTCTTGCTCCTGGCGTCAATGTACTGCATATTGCAATATTATTTGGAATACAATGTGTTGACAATCGGCTGCAACATGTTGTAACATGTAGGAACAGGTCTGCTTCTGCGCTCAACGGAGTTTGCAAGTTTCAACGGCGAATGCAGGTTTCAACACGCAGAAATGCATATGATATAAATATGCGAACGCATAAAAAAGACTTTAGTTGTTAAAATTTGCTTGAGGTGTTTGTTTGTGAATGTTCGATTTAGCGGCTTCAAGTTCAAGAAAATCGACCGGGCAACGTGCAACAGTGAGGTATGGAGATCCCAATTACGAGGTAACTCTAATGCGGTGGGCAGAGGAATGTGATGAAGTTTTATCGGAAGAGAGTGAAACGTCTGAAATTGAACAATCTGGTCAAGATTCATTAGAAGCCAATTCAGACTCTTCAAATTCTGAGTCTGAAGAAGATGTAGCTACAGCGGAGGCCGATAGTGATAATCCCAATTGTTTCGCTTCTCCATCCGGCATCCAGTGGAATAAAGTTCCGCCAAGCTGTACGAAAACTGCAAAACGTAACATACTGCGTTTAGCACTAGGTGTAAAAATGCTTTCAAATGTTTTATTACAAGAACGATCTTAGAAGAAGTCGTCAAGTGCACAAACCTTGAAACTCTGAAAGCTGAATGCTTTCTTAGGTTTGCTGATACAAGCTGGTGTGGAAGGAAACTGGGACGTACCGATAAGAGAACTGTTTTCTTCTGATAAATGTAATCCTATTTATCAAGCTACTATGGGAATTAATCGGTTTGAAGATATTAGACGGTACCTGCGTTTTGATGACAAAAGAACCCGTGATTTTCGCCTACAGACCTATAGATTAGCTCCGATATCGTATATATAGAACTTATTTTTACAACAATGCAGGTCATCTTTGGTGCCAAACGAAAGTGTTGCCATTGACGAGCAGTTACTCTCGTATAGAGGAAGATGTTCATTTATTCAGTATATGCCAAATAAACCATCAAAATACGGTATCAAGATTTTCTGGATGTGTGAGTCAGAATCAGGACTTGCAATTGATGGAATGGTATATACCGGGCGACGACCCAATCAACCTACCCATACAAATCTTGCTTCTGAAGTAGTGCAAACTTTAGTACGCAGCATCCACTTCTCTGGACTAAATGTTACAATGGATAACTCCTTTACAAGCATTCCATTGGCTAACTGTTTATTAGAAAAGAACCTAAGAGTGGTTGGAACACTAAGAAAAAATAAGAGAGAAATACTAAATGAAATAAGAGATGCAAAGAACAAAGTGGTCTACTCTTCTACATTTGGTTTTTATGACAAAATGACTATGGTTGGCTACATTCTTAAGAAAAACAAGTCAGTCATTTTGCTCAGCACCATGCACAATGACATGTCTGTAAGTGAAAATGTTAAGCAGAAACCGGAATTAATACTTTATTATAACAAGACCAAAGGGGGAGTAGACGTAATGGATCAAAAACAGTCCAACTATACATGTAAAAGGCAAACGAAGCGTTGGCCTATGGCGCTTTTTTCTAATATGATCGATATTGCAGCACTAAATGCATTTATTATATTTTCCACGTTGAAACCTGATTATCATAGGAATCTAACACACGCTAGACGACTATTTTTGAAGGAATTCGCTGAACAATTGGTAATACCGCATATGACAAGGAGGTCAAAAAATCCGAAAATACCAAAAAATACCAAAAAATTCAATAAATTGTATGAACAAATTTATTAACATTGAAAAAACTGCGACTGATGCCGTTACAAATAAAAGGAAGAGATGATGTGTCCCTCTAGTTTAGACAGAAAAAACAAACTAGCAATAATGTGTGCAACGAACATAGTGTAAGAATTTGTAAAAATTACTAATTTTAAGCATGTATTTACATTTATAAGAGCTGTAATCTTTAGTTAGAGGTTTTGTTTAATTATTTAAGATTTTTATACGCACAAATAAATTATTTAAATATATTTCATGTTCTTAATAATAATAATAATAATAATAATAATAATTTATTTCTGTCATGACCTATCATAGGCATTAACGTTGTCAATATAAATGTATATATAAAGTGATATATAAATACGTAAATAAAATCTGTGTAGATATAAAAAGTATATAAAAAAGAATAGGACAAAACGCACATGTAAATGTATAACACTTACAGGTAAAGTCAAACACTGTATAAATAAAATAAGTTAAAGTTTATCGTATGGTGTTGAAATACTCGTCGAGTGTGTAAAATTCGCCGTGAAGGAGCAACCTTTTCAATTTCAATTTAAATTGTTTTTCATTTAAAGATTTGTACGTTTCGGGTAGATGATTGTATAACTTCACAGCCAAATAGTTGGTGGAAACTTGCGCCGTCTTTAGCCGATGATATGGTATTACGTAGTTATTCCTGTGACGTGTATTATGCTCATGAAGCATACTGTGCGTTACGTACTTTGATTTATTGGTGTGTACATATAGCGCACACGACATTATGTAACAACACGCCAGAGTAAGTATACCATTTTTCTTAAACAATGATCTGCAAGATGTTCTGCAGTCTACGTTGCTTAAGATTCTTACTACTTGTTTCTGTTTCAGGAACAGCTTTACGGCCTCAGGTGAATGTCCCCATATTAGAATCCCATACGTAGCTTTACTGTGAAATAAAGCAAAATATGCTGCTCTTGCTGCGTCATATGCTGCTACCGCCATGATCCTTCTAATAGCATATGTTGCAGTGGACAACTTTCTTGAGGTGTCGTCAATATGCACTTTGTAGTCCAGTTTATTAGAAATGTGTAGGCCAAGGAAGCAGATACATTTCTTATCAGGTAATGTTTTAGTAGATAGTAATAGAGTTTGAGTTTTGCTTTTGTTTAAACAGAAACCGTTACTCATGAACCATTCATCTGCCTCCATTAGCGCTAATTCGGACTTTGCTTGCAGATCTCTATGCATATCTCCTCTAGTTAGTAGCGTTGTATCGTCGGCATATAGACATATTTTATCACAATGTATATTGCGTGGGAGATCGTTCGCATATATTAGGAAAAGTATTGGGCCCAAAACAGATCCCTGAGGAACGCCATTACGAACTGGACGCATGTTGGACTCTGTATTTTGCCATACTACTAGCTGTTTCCTTTCCATCAAGTATGACTGAAGTAATTTGAGTGCAGGCCCTCTTATACCGCAGTAATCCAGTTTGGCCAGTAAAATTGGTACATTGACACAATCGAATGCTTTTGAGAGATCGCAACAGGTCAGTATAACATCATCCTTCTCATCAAAAGCTGTTGTTATCGCTTGTATTATTTCATTGACTGCTGTTATCGTTGATCTACCAGATCGATACCCGTGCTGTTCTTTACAGTAAACGTTGTTCTTTGTGAAGAAACTTACTACACGATTTTTAATCGCTGTTTCGAATATTTTGGAGAATATAGGTACCAGCGCGATAGGCCGATAGTTGCATAAATCTCTTTCGTCTCCTTTTTTGTATACGGGTACTATCTTTGTCAGTTTTAATTCGTTTGGGTAGATACCTTTTAGCATACACTCGTTGAATGAGTTAGCAAGAGCTTCTGCGATGTCAGTTTTAAGCAGCTTGACTATATTTGATGATAGACCGTAAACATCGAGTGACCTACTTTCTTTATATATTTTTAACAGAGTAAAAAAACAACCGGGCCTGAGAGAGACCCGAGAAATGTTAATCTGTATATCCGAACACCCATGCATCCTAGGGTTAAGTAGGAGCAATGCACTCTGTAACAATTTTTCAATCTATATTAGATTTTTGTGTTAAAGGAAGCCGCCCTATTTTAAAAATTCAATTTATCAAATTAAAGAAATATATGTAATAATGTATGTTTTTTAAGAAATCCGTTTTATTTGTGTGTAAAGAGAAAAACTAAAAGAAATGAAATATGTGATGAAAATTTAAATTTAAAAACACATACAGAATATGCTATGAAGAAGAGACCTACGAAGTTTAACAGTTCATTCTTTAAGTTAAATAAATTTGACAAATTACCTTTTGGGTATAATCCTTTCCGGTTAAGGTAAAGTTGGTACCGCCGATGACAAACGTTATGAATGGTAACTTATTTACGGTATCACATTCGACCTATAAATGTTTTTTCTTAAATAAAATCCATGTACGTTTCATTGGTTATATATTTACCTCAAACCTTCCAAAATAAAAAGGTTTGGCGCCAATTTGTTCGTTGATGTCTTTCAACATCTCTTGGGAGGTTATAATGCTGTTGGAACTGGTATCTGGTAGTCCCGTACAGTCGTTGTTGCACACCGGAATTGTTTTGTTAGCAACTTTTATGAATATCCTGTAAATTTCGAAAAACAAAAGTTAGGCGTTATAAAATCTTATCGTTTAAATCGTACTTATCCATTGAGAATTCCCATAGTGCTGAATCAACGTTTATTGGAACGTAAGTTATCCTATCTGGAACTTTATTAGTGACATGAATGTGTTTCTTGTCGATTTCGCCCAAAATAACACTTCCTCCTTTATCGGAAGCTTTATCCCTGTAAAAATTATAATTTAATAATCAAAATGTAATTGAATAATTCGAAATTAGATTAACCTGTTTAGGAATATCGAAAAAACGGGGTTGGTAATATTAGTTTGTGCCAAGATATTATTGAAGAACGGGGTTAAATCATTATGAGGTAATCCCAGTCCGATAACGCCATCTGCTTTGCTGAAAACGTACCAGTAAGGAAGGTTTGTCATTTCAATAAAAGTTTGAGTGATTACAGTATGACCAAACTAAAATTTAAAAAAAAAATAGATTAATAATTTTAGAACGCTTGAGCAACGTAATTTATAAATAGGTAATTACTTTCAATGTATCCCGTGAACGATACCCTGTCAAATTGTAGGAACCTTCGTTTGCGTTGTACGGTCGGCCGTCTTTTTTATACGTTGATGATTGTATATGGTTATACTTATTGTGGAACCCTAAAAATATATTTAATTTATACAAATTAATTATAATTACTCTTAGGATGAATCTCTTACAGCAACCAATTTTCCTAATTGGACAATCTTTGGACATAACCCAAGATGTGGACCATGCTGTGTCGAATATAACCCTAGTAGATTTTCCGGGACTTCCAACACCGATTACGGCATAAAATTCCATCTACCGTTTCCGAGAATTAATAAAAACAGATTAAAATAAGGATCTGTGAAATACTTTTCGACGGACGTGTACATGAATGAATTTTAAATTCGCTCGGTTCAGCGTATCACTCATAGATGGCGCTATAAAGTGCATTTTTTTGACGTTTATGTTGACAATCAAGTAGATTATACATTATTATTATTAAAATAAGTAACAGATAAAATGGATAATATATCAGCTGAAGAATTAAACAACAATTTATTGAGCTCAGATTTATTTAAATGTAAAGTCTGTTTACAGATTTTAAGGCCACCTATTATGTACGTAGTACGAGGTGGTAATTGTTGTGGAAGCTGTATAGCTGGTAAAGATTGCCAACAAAACTACGAACTGGAAGCTGTCTTATCGAAACTCATAGTACCTTGTAAATTTCACATTCATGGATGTAGATTTAAAGGCAATGTAAAACACGTTGATAATCACGAGACTACATGCAATTTTCACAGTTTAATATGTCCGTACACCTATTCCGGTGAGTGTACCGAAGAGTATGTAACAAATATAATTGAACACTTCGAAGAAGTACATACGCATTCAATCATTAGTACAGAAACGGATACGATTAAATTGTGTTTTCATATCGCCACATTGCACAACCGATTGAATTTGTTAGTGTTTCAAAATGAGAAGTTTTTGGTGCATATTATACAAGATTTGGATGACGATAAAGTGTATTATTTAGTTTATTACATAGGCAATGCAGAGAAGGCTAATAAATTCTTATGCACAATCGAATATGCTGCAGGAAATACAAAAATGGAAATAATCGTAACTGTATTACACGAATCAACATTTACTTTAGATTATGATAAATCAAATGCGGCAAGTTTTAATATGGAATTCCTACGAGAAATGTTCAAGGATAACGTTTATGTTAGCATAAAAATGTCAACGAAAGATACTCCAACATATTCGGAAAGTTACGAAAGATTATTGAACTGCTTTGAATGTCCCGTTTGTAATGCGATAATGCGACCACCAATTTTTCAATGTCTTTCGGGTCATAGTATTTGTAATAAGTGTCGACCTAAGGTATCTCATTGTCCGACATGTCGTTCGAACTACGGAAGCACACGTAATTATACGTTGGAAAATATTAGCTCGACAATCAAGTATCCATGTTCATATCAAGAATGGGGTTGTCGGGACTACTTTTCGGTAACCGAAATTGCTCAGCATGAAAGCGATTGTTGTTTGAAGCCGTTTGATTGTCCTTTTTCCGGGTATATGGGTTGCAAATGGAACGGTGCATTGAACAGTATGGTGAATCATATACAAACGAATCATCCCGAGCATATTTCGCTTGGTAATATTTACAGTGAGACGATTCCCTATTCCGAGGATAAGCAATTTTTTAATATAAAAATTTTATCAGCGTATGGGAAGGTCTTCCGATTATGCCATCAACGGCATATCGGAACACAGAACGGATACTGGTCTGTTCAGTTAATTGGTGTGAAAGGGGAAGCGAAAGGTTATACATGCCAGATTGCCTTAGTCGATCAGAGAAATTCTGAGAGGAAATTAATACGAACTGATGTTTGTCAAGATATGACAACACAGGATTTCATGTTTAATCAATGCATCATGTTACCATTGAGCGTTGTGTATTGGTTTTGCCATAAAGGACATCTACAGTTTTACTATAAAATTATAAAACAGGCTGCAATTTAGATTAAGTAGTAATTTATTTGTAAATAGGGAATAAAGAAGGCAAAAAGTTGGCAATATTTGATTTCTTAATTTATTATAACGGTGTATAGTTTAAAATTTTATTCGTTGAATGTTTTGTCGATTAACTATAAAAATATTTACTAATTTGTCTAATAAAATATAATTACTGAATTGTTTTCTTTTTATATACGATGTGTCCCCTCTCTTGTAAATTTTCCTATTTTTAATTATTTTTTTAAGGAAGATTATTCCCGATCAATTGTTTTGCTTATTTTAGGATGTCAAATACAGATGTCAAACTTGCAAAAAAAGAAAAATACAGGGCGCTATAAAAATTAAAAAATATGAAATCAACTCTTCCCAAAGTATCATTATATAATTTTATTTTTTTTGTGGAAAATGGCACTTAAAAATGTGATTTAACCTGATTTTGTAGGATCTATATTTTATAATCATGCTTCTAGTAATAGTAAAATAAAAATAAAAAGCGAAGTTGGCATTCCTGGTAATATGAACCGTGTTGAGAATAAATTCAATAAAATTTAACGTCACGACTACATAGTCGCCTTCATCAGAAGCTAAGAAATCTTTAAAAAAAACCACAGTTAAAATGAAACAGTACTAACATATTAATATTCATCGTAAGTTTACATAACCGTCCCAAAGATTAGAGACATGCTGCGATGAATGCGACACTTCTGTTGGAATTTTTGATGTTTCGTTCAAATTGTTGGTGTTCTAAGTGAGTTCTTTTTACCACAAAACTCTGAGAAACTCAACAAAATGCAGTAATAACCGTGTTCTTTTTACGCACTCACCTCAGAGATTTTTGCCTCCCTCCGCACCGATGAAGCATATGTAACGAGGGGGCAGCTTTGATGATTTTTTTTTGTTTTCCGAGCATGCGCATTAAATTTATATGTCAGTTTTGTGTGAATTTTAAAATTAAGAGATCAGTTTTACCCATTTATGGGCAATATTCGGAATTTTGTGATTAATAGTAATTATTTATGAAAGTATACGAATAACTAAGTGATTGTAGATTGAAATTTTTGCAAGTGATTAGAAAGTGAACCGGCTCAACTGAAGATAAAGTGATTAGATGTAAAGGTAAGATTGAAAAAATGTTAAAATGAGCTCATATTTGTCCTAGATTTTTGTGATAGCAATGGTATATACATACCATTAATTAGGGCAGTAATGATTAACTTACATAGTCGGTAGTACGAAAAATAAATGATTAGGATTTGAACTTGTTCAGTAGGTATCTTAGCAATTGCGCCGAAACTGAATATTTGTAAATGGAACGTTGTCAGATCAGCGCCAAACAAAGACTTTAGTACAATTGACTGTAAATAATAAAATATTGCAGATGGAAGTAGATTCAGGGGCTGGCATTTCAATAATACCAGAAAAGGTGTTACAAGGGAAAGGTTTTAGAAGGTTGCAGGTTAATAGTTGTTAAGAATGGAATAGTTCCACTAATAGGGCGAAACTTAATGAAATCATTTGAAATTAAAGTAGATTTTACAAATAATATAAGTAATATACACAGTGTTGAAAAAGACAAGGATTTAAGCGCTCTATTAAGGAAGTATTCAACCGCGGGGTGGGAAGTTTAAATAAATTTAAGTGCTCTATTAAGGAAGTATTCAACCACGGGGTAGGAAGTTTAAATGAATGACCTTCGTTCAATTTTTTGGTGTTCATATTCATAGAGAAATCATAGGTAGCGCTAATTGTCGAGCGGGAATTTTGAATTTTTGACTAGCTTGTTTTGTGGTTAGGTCAATTAGGGTGCCTGTAATCGCTTATGGACGAGCACCGCGATCAAACGTTAATAAGATTTAATAAATTGAGGTTAGATATCAGAGTTGTCTAGGCGATTTGGACGTTTTTGTACATGTACATTACGTTTTTCTGTTTAATACTGTTTTAATATAACTAGAACTAATATTTACATACCTAAGAAAACAATGCCTCGTAATAGATTTGCTACTAATGTACATAAGTATGTGTCACTTTTTCCCCATTTAAAATATGACGGTAGTGCAGTTTTTTGCTTAATATGCAATGTTCGTTTGGCTGCATTGGACAGAACTGATTGCCAGAGGCATGTCAATGGTATTAAGCATATGGGAAATGCAAGAACTGAAATACCTTATACACTATTCCTCATACATTTATTAATTATGTTTACCTCTTGTAATCTTCCGTTGTCGTTGGTGAGAAAAGCAGCTTTTAAAACGTTTTGGCGACAATACGTTCCAAAGTCCCCCTTACCCTCACAAACACAATTACAGAATCATTTGCCGCGAATGAAAGAGATGCTAGAAAATGTGTGTAAACGTGATTTGTGTTCCAAAAAAATATGGATTACCGTGGATGAGACGACCGATATAAAGAAAAACAGTATTGTGAATGTAATAGCTCGCGTTTTATCTAGCGAGAACACAGCATCTCGATATTTGTTAGCTTGCAAACGTGTTCAACAATGTACCGCGGAAAATATTCAAAAAGTGATAATGAACGCTTTGAAAAAATTTAAAATTGCCCAAGATCAAGTTGTGATGATTGTGACAGATAGTGCAGCAACGATGTTAAGTGTTGGGCGATCCTTAAAACATATATTTCTTAACTTAATACGTATAACCTGCGTGCTGCATGCTTTGCATTTAGTTGGTGAAGTTGTTCGACAACATTACGGAAACGTTGATCGGATGATTGCAAGTACTAAAGCAGTGTTTCGTAAATCTCCTAAACGTTTAAAAGAATTTCGTAAATTTTGTCCAGGTATTCCAGAACCTCCTGAACCAATTTTAACGCGATGTGGTACTTGGCTAACAGCAGCTCCTTACTATTTGATCCATTTTCAACAAATTCAATCAGTTATAATGCGATTTAATCGGAATGAATCCAAAGCAATTAGAGAAAGTCAAAGAGAATTTCAAATTCCTCAACTTTTAGAAGATTTAACAACAATATGTACCAATTATACAGTATTCTAGATGCCATCAGAAAACTACAATGTACTGAATTGTCATTGCAGGAATCATTAGACATAGTGGAGAGTGTAAAAAATAAATTACACATATTAAATGATACGCCAGGATTATGCGCTAGTCAAAAGTTGGCAGATGTTTTAACGAAAAATCCCGATTTTAATACTTTAGAGGCCGTTTATAATAAGTGTAAGAATAGTGAACTTTTAAGTGATTTTGAAAAACAGTCTCTACATGCAAATGTAACGTCCTTAGATGTGGAGAGATCGTTTTCTATGTATAAGAATATTTTTTCTTGTCGACGCACAAGGTTTAAAGAAGTAACTGTGGAAACATATGCAATGATGCAAGTTTACAGTAGTTCACATCCTGATGACTCTAATTTGTTGAATAATTAGCAAGTAAGTTTATTTATGAATTTTTCGTATTCTTATATTAACCCGTAATACCGACGCCTATGCGGGTCCGCAAGTTTTGGTTACTCTACATATTACTAAGTTTAAAAATGTTGATAGAAAGTGCACCTGAGTATTTTGTGGTGAGAGATATAGAGAGAAATATAGGATCTTTTCAGAACATTGAAGTCTCAAGAATTGCTGAGAGTGCAACTGAGGAAGAAACTTTAGTGTTTGTTGTAGGTTTTATATAAAAAAAAAGGGTTTGTTATTATAGTAATTTGTGTTACAGCAAATAGGGAATTGTCCTCTTTGTCAACAGGATCTGGTTTCTATACCTACCACTAGCAAGCAACATGGGTATATTACATTGAGAGAATATTCTGGAAACAGATCTCTAACTTATTGTGAAAAACAATACGTTTCTGACCTCTTATTTATTTATAAATACTGTAATAATGTATTACCAAACATTGTACACCAAAATGCGTTGAAAATATTATGCAGTATTATACAAACCAAAGTAAATTTTGATTATATTAAATGCCCTGAACATAAAGAACGTGTAAAGGTGTATACTATACAAAAATTTATCAAATTAATAATATATAACTACTTTAAAGGTTTAAGTAAAGTGCTTGCTGGAAATGAAAATCGATTTATAAATGACTCATTACTTAATTATTGTACAAACAAATACAATAAATTAAGGAGGCATTAAATGCAACTGAAAATATATGAATAATTTGTCATTTTATTGTTATTTATTCATGATTTATGTAATGTATGCTGTACATGCAATAAAAAACATATCACTTAGTATGTGTACTTTAATTTCATCTTTCTTTCGGCTTAATGTTAAAATTTTTAGAGCATTTACAAATATTAATTATTCACAAATGTAAAACATATTTAAGTAAATCAAATTTTATATACGTGATAAGGAGAAAATTATGATTTTCAATCTATTTTACTGCATGACTTATTTTATTAAAAACTGTTTGCCTTATTGCAGCAATAATAGCGTAGTGATTATTAAAATAAGTATTTCAGTAAACAAAACTAAGTGTTTGGTGGTTACATTACGTTGTTTCGTCCTAGAAATGAAATATAAATTAGGATATAACCTGTCCTAACGAACATTTGTTGGATTCAACAAATGTTCGTCAGAACAGGTTATATTCTAATTTATATTTCAAAACTTCAAATAACAGAAATACGAGTACATTTGAATCTGCGCGCGCTCACCATTCCAATAGTTCATAGAGATATAGTAGATGGCGCAAAGTTTCGAACTCTAATTGAGTATTAGGAGTTGCCTATCTCGACTATCTCTGTATTCAACTCTGTTTAGGGAGGAGCTACGATGTTATAAATATACAAAACTTGAATTGAAAGTGCAGCTGGAGGTGAAACCTATATTTTGCAAACCTAGGACTGTACCGTTTTTACTGAAAAATCAAATGAATAATGAATTAGATGAGTTAGCGAGGAAAGGTGTTATTACGTTAGTAGATAATTCTGATTGGGGGACACCCTTAGTACATGTAATTAAAGAAAATGGTAATATTCTGCAATGCGCTGGACTATAAGGTTATAGTTAACAAATTTATGGAAGATGTTAAACATCCGAGAACATTCCGAGAATTCAGGAACTCTTTTGTGGCGTGGCGTTGCGCGGGGGTGAATATTTTACTATAAGAGAAAAACAATAAAGGCAGAAAATAAAATATGCAATATTTTTGCCTGTGAGTGTAGAAGCAAATAAAGCTGAAATATTTCATTTTACAACTTGAAGTGGCCGTAAATTGGAACTTGGGGAAATCTACGCAATTATCACACGTTTCAAAAGGAATTGTATATCAAGTTCGTTGGCAATACTGTAATATATACAGTGATGACAACTATAAGATATATACTATAATCGTTATAAAAATGAGCTGACGGTGCTAAGATTTTTTTTTCATTGGCGCACTAAAAATGGTCACTTCAATAACATTTTATAAACAAGTCAAGGATAAAAATGTTGATATCCATTTTGAAAACGAATAATGTTTTTTTTTGTTCATTTCTTATGAAGAGGTAGGTTATAAAAATTTAGATTGATTGATTTTTTTCCTAAAATCTTACATTTTAACGAGAGCAAATAAATGTTTGAATATGTGTATTTTATTTGATTTTGAAAAGAGAGTATTTGCAACATAGTCTTGGGTAAAAATTGATAATTTTGGCAACACTGCACGATTGACCTGTGGCATCACTGATTAGTATCAACAAACAACATAATTCAATAGAATCGATGAGAATATGGTCTTGTTCTTCAATTTGTTGTTAACAAATGCATTATTCACGTTAAAATGACAAACGCTAAGTTTAACACTTATGAATAGAGTTGGCATTTCTTAAATTTCGGGGAAGATTTAAGTTGGTAGTTCCAGCAATAAAGAACATATTCGCTTCTATTACCAGTATTACGTTGAAATTGGCGTTTATGTCTTTTATTGCTGGAATTTCAACACTTATCATTAGCCTGGGCAAACAGCGGTAACAGTCAGTGTAGTAGATATGTGGTGCGGAGTTGGCGATTATTTATTTCACGCGTTCACAGCGTCAGTACCAAATCGATGCTGTATGCGAGTAGTTCTGTGTATATGTAGGCTGTCGTAACTTATTTCGTAATTGTACGCTTGTGTTTGCTTTAAAAATGTCGCAGTTAGGTACGTCACGAAAACGGTCAATGGCAGACACAGTTAAAAACTTTATAGTGGACATGCCGGACTTCATTTTTGATGGCGCTAAAATTCAATATCTAGTTTGTAAAATCCCTTTAATGTGTTGGTTCAGAAGCCATTGTTAACGTCACATCAAAAGCCAACAGCATTCTTCTGCAAAAAGTGGCATACGAGACCAAGAAAAATTTACATTTGATTTATGTGTTACTTTTATTTTATGTAATCTATCGTTTCATTTACTAGACAAAGAAGCATTTGTCTCCTTTGGAATAAATATGCGGATTGCAAATTACCTAGTTGGACATCGACACGAAATGTGGGGCTATTTGCTCGCGAACATATAGAAAAAAGAATGAAAGCGGAATTGAAAGATAAAAAACTGTGGTTGTGTGTGGACGAAACAACAGATCGTCAAAAACATTCTGTGGTTAATGTAATGGTACGTACAATGGAACCACAACGACCGTCATCCTCCTTCTTACTTGCTTCCAAAAGAGTTATAAATTGTACTGCCGATGAGAGGTGGTGTTGAACTCATTGAACAAATTTGAAGTTTCAACTATGCAACTTTTAATGTTTATGAGTGATGGTGCCGCAAACATGCGTTCTTTGGGCCGATCTCTTAAAGAACACAGTGGTAACTTCTTACATGTAACGCGTAAAATCCATACTCTAAATCTTGCGGCACAAACGATTCCTACATGTTTTCCACTAGTAAATGCGTTGATTGCTAGTACAAAGGCAGTGTTTCTAAAGTCCTCGAAACGTACCCGACTATTTCACAAACTGTGTCCTGATTTACCTGAACCACCACAGTCGATTGTTACACGTTGGGAAACATGGTTGCAGGCTGCGTTTTACTACAACAAATATTTTGATCAAGTAAAGAAGGTAGTTGTAAAATTCAATTCGACAGAAGCTGCAGCAATCAAGAAAAGCCAGGAAATATTTCAAGATAGTCAGGTTAAAAGAGATTTACAAACTATTCGCAACAATTACTTCGGACTAGCGGAGGGAATAGAAAAATTACAAAATGTTTCGATGTCGCCAATGGATTCTATTCAAATTGTGAATGATGTTCACGCACAGTTATGCGCTGTAGAAGGCGAAACAAATTGGTGTGTAATACGCAAATTTGAAGGTGTTTTAGAGAAAGACTCCGATTTTCTTATATTGAGACAAATTTGTGAAGGTGCGTGTGAGGATGCATTAAGTTGTTTCAAAGATTATTTTAATGTGCGAATATAATGTCGCTAGATGTCGAACGGTCGTTTTCGGCATTAAAAAACATTTATTCCGCACGTCGTACTCACTCGACTGAAACAGCTGTGAAAACATATCTAATGATTCAAATATTTAACAGATGTTACCCAGTTTGTGATTTCACGGAAGACTTTTAAAACGGTAAGTGTTTCAGCACGTTTTATAATTTATTTCTTACCTTCTATTCTATGTGTAAACTTTTATGCGCTCGCCACGCTTCTGGCTGTTACCGCATATTTGCCCAGGTGTCATAATCCTTAACAAATATAGGTTTTAGTGACGCAAACAAATGCATACACGCAGTGAAATGGTTTCTTGCATCAATAAGATAGATTTTTTCCCAAAAATCAAAATATTTTTATTTCAAGACTATAAAAATGTATAATATAAGAAAATAGTTTTCTTGAAATTTTATTTGTATTAAATAAATATTTTCTTGGTCTAAGTAAAAAATATCAGCTATATATTCTAACAATATAAGCAAAATTAAAAAATTGAATACTCTGTTTTCCTTTTAAAACACATTTGTGTTATCCCAAAAGTTTACTAAAATGAACCTATCAGGTTTTTGCACTCAGCCCTTCAATTGTTGAATTATTTTGAATTTTGTGCGTTACTGTATCATAACCCTATATATTCTACAATTTTAAAATAAGTAATTCTGACCCCAATTATTTTCTTTTTTCAATGGGGCGAGTGTTTGCAATTTTTGCATCTCAAACATATTGAAGGCAATTTCAATTAAGCGGCATTTTTTAATAATATAGCGTGCTAGGTGTGCTGGCTACTTCTTCGTTTGAGTTGGCACCACACTCCAAAATATTCTGGCAACACTGCCTTGCGATCGTTTGAAAATAGCCAATCACAAGTTACATTTTTAGCGTTTAAATTAAAATCTGCTTCTTTTATAGTACAGTAAATACTAAATTTACTCTATTTTAGATTGATTAATATTCGCTGCCATTTCTTGTGAAATCTGTTGATAAGGAGTCTATGTAAATAATAAATATATGTAACTTATATAAATACGAAAGATATTGAATCAATAAACGATGATATTAAGGATTTTAAATATGCTGTCCTATTTATCATTATTTACATTTAATTTCTAATATTTGTCGTGATAGCCAGTACTGTGAAATATAAATAAAATTATTGAATAAAGAACTTAATACATTGCTAATGTTTTTTTTTTAATGTTGACATTCTAATACTCAAGGATGGACTACAAAATCCGTTACCTTTGAACGACGGGGTGACTTTGTTCTTATATAAATATATTCTTGATTAAGAATAAAACTTACGTCTAAAAATCTTAGAAGAGGAATCGTATCGTTTGTTCTATATTCCGTATATGGTCTTTTCAGCCAATCCAACCAAATACCATGTTCAGGTATGTTAGGGGCTTTTTGAATGGTACTCCATGGGGTAGGTTGCCTGTATAAGTCGATTACTCTGTGAAAAAATGGTTAACATTAATTTAAAACATTCTGAACGAATTAAATATAATTTCACGACTCCTTTTAGCGTAATATATGCGCAAGATGATAATGAATATCAAACATGCATAAGTAATCTATTTATAATTATTCAACATTGAGATTACTTCATTTGTTTGTTGAGTTCCACTTGATATCCGATAATTTACATTGTTGTATGATTCTAGAACACAATAAAGAGTTTTACTTACACTTTAGAATCAGCCAGGCACAGTAAAGATAAAATATAGGGTAAAATAAACACGAGCCCCATGATTTTATTTTGTTTTAAAGTTTTCGGTTTCTCGAAACTTTCTCTTTGATAATGCGTTTACATCCGACAACGTTTAAGATATAACTGGGTATAAACAAATCGATCGGTCATTCAAATACGAAGAATATCAGAAGCTAGGAAGCAGCCAATAAAACTGTAGGATTTCAGGGGAATTACTGAACTTATGACCGCTTACCGAGGTACCCAGACGCGCACTCAGAAATTTTCTTGGAGGGGGGACTCACAGGCAGATATAGTGTACACGTATACTACATGTGTATTTTTATTAGCATTGCAAATACAGGATGACCACGAGGAATAGGGCGTTTTTAAAAAAATAAGGCTATATTTAGGAATATACAAACCTCACCGATTTTGTTTAAATTTGGGTTATGTGTAGCTCATTAGGGGACAATTACAAATACGTAAAAATTTTAGCGGGCTGACTTTCCGGAGTGTAGATATTAGCGTTAAAAAATATGAAAAATTGCCGCCATGTTTGGAAAGAATCTACTGGGTTTGGTAACTTTTCTTGTTACAATGTTGGTCATACTTAGCCGTTGGTAGGGCAACAGGTAACCGTTCATCGATCCGGTAGCCATTTTCGTTCAATTCAAATCGTAGGATTTGTAAATTTGTGGGGGCATTACGCCAAGCTAAATACCATTGCCATGCAAGTGGAAATTGCACCATCAACCACTGTTGATTGGGCCTCATTTGGGGTGGTATTGGAAGCATACATAAAATCACCTCAGCAGTTAGGAGTAGAAGGGGTGATCGTCGAAATAGATGAATCCAGGTTTGGAAAAAGGAAATACCACCGGAGACATGCTGTTGACGGGCAGCGGGCGTTTGGAGGATACGAGAGGAGCACTGGCAAAGTTTTTATGGTGCCCGTCGAGGAGCGTGGCGCAAGCATGTTGTTGCCTACTATAAGGAGATGGATTCTGCCAGGCACCACAATAATAAAATGATTACTGGCAAGCGTCGTGTTTCTAGAATAACATTGGCTAAATTTTGTCCAGTTATATTAGTTACAGGAACAAATTTCATTGGCCATTATATTGAAATATTGAGACTTGTTGATTTTTCGCACTATTTGATAAACAATTATTTTATTGCAAATACTTATTATTTAATTTTGGATGTTCCAGCTTATGTACGTTGCGTTTCTACCGCATTCTAGAAAATGTTTGATGAAAACTTGATCATTAGACTCAATTTTTTCGTTCGAAATATAGCTCTGAAATTTCCTTCGTTGAAAGTGGGTGCATTATCCAAAGAAATCCTCCATAGTCGCGATGCCCTCTTAAAGGAATGCACTGACGTCTACAAAGAATAACTGTTTTTATAATTGGTTCCAAGTTCTTTCTATTTTCAGTAGCTTGTTGAGTACTGTTTATATTAATTTGATCGTGTATAGATTTAGTTTTTTTTTTTATTTTTAATGTTTTGAAGATTGTGAAATGTTAAAATAGAATTTTTGTGATACTGAGTTGTTTGGTGATTGGCGAAGTATTCTAAGGCATGTTTCCGATTGAATAGCATATTCTACTATCCAGGAAATTGTTCTTTCGATTTTCTTACTGAAGTAGAAGAAAACAAAAAACAGTATCTACAATAAACGTTATTCTCTATTTCAGAATATAGTATCCAATCAAATTTCGTAAACCAGGAATATTGAAAACTTCTCTTGGCTTTTGCATTTGTTGGAAATGAAAATTGGGGATCTGGTTTCCAAAGTTCATTTAATAAATCTAATTTTTCCTCTGATGTTAAAAATTTGTTTTTGTATGATGCAATACCGTATTTATGTTTGGAATATCGTTCTGTTACTTCGGTAGATGTTGATGTTGAAGGTTGTGGAGGTGAAGGAACAGGAACAGCGACATTATCGACATCATCATCTTCTTTCCTTTTTTTACAGAAACTAAGAATTGTCGTTTGTTTTCTTTTATCTGCCATTATTATTGCTGCTACAATTTTTTTTATATAACAATAATTAAAGAAAGTATGTAGTAAAGAACTGATTCGTAGTTCTACGTTTGTTTTAAAAATATTGCCTACGTCGCGAAAACGACCAATGTTGAACAAAGTTATAGAATTTATAGCAGAAATGCCTGACCCAAAGTATGATGGCGTTAAAATTCAATGTGTAGCTTGTAATATCCCTTTAATATGTTGGTCCAAAAGGGATTGTCTACGTCACGCAAATAGTAAATAGCATTATTAAAAAAAAAATTGCACACGACACTATGACAAATTTAAATTTAATTTATGTGTTACCTTTATTGCATGTAATCTACCGTTTAATTTACTAGACAAGGAAGCATATGTCTTCTTCTGGAATAAATATTCGGACTGCAAATTACCAAGTCGGGCATCGTAACAAAGAATTGTGCCATCTGCTCGTGAACATGTTGAAAAAAGAATTAAATCGGAGTTGAAAGATAAAACACTGTGGTTATGTGTGGACGAAACAACAGATCGTAAAAAACATTTTGTGGTTAATGTAATGGTACGTACAATGGAGCTACATCAATCGTCACCTTCAATTCTATTAGCTTCCAGACGAGTACAACAATGTACTGCCGAAGTAATTTCAAAGTTAGTGTTAAATACATTGGAAAAGTTTGATCTTTCAACAAACCAACTGTTGATGTTTATGAGTGATGGTGCCGCAAACATGCTTTCTGTAGGTCGGTCTCTTAAAAAACATTGTGCTAACTGGTTACATATTACATGTAAAATTCATGCTTTCAGTCATGTGGCAGATAGTATTAGAAAATGTTATCCTGAGGTAGACGCTTTCATAGCGCATACAAAAGCAGTGTTTGTCAAATCTCCAAAACGTATTCGCAAATTTCACAGGCTGTGCCCCCCATATGCCTGAGCCACCAGAACCTATTCTTACACGTTGGGGAACATGGTTACAGGCCGCGTTTTATTATCATAAATATTTTGAGAATATTAAGAACGCTATCAAGGAAAGCCAGTTGAAATTTCAAGATAGTCAGGTTGAAATGGATTAAAAAACTATTCACAACAATAACTTCGGACTAGTGGAGGCAATAGAAAAATTACAAAATCCTTCGGTGTCGTTAGTGGAATCTCTGCAAATAGTGCAACATGTTCACGCACAGCTATGCGCGGTAGAAGACGCAAAAAATGTTTGTGTTCTAGAAAGGTTTGAAGGTGTTTTAGAGATATTCGATTTTGGCACTTAAGACAAATTTGAAGGTGCATCACAACCCTTAAGGTTCCAAGATTTTAATTACGCAAATATAACGTCGCTAGATGTAGAACGTTCGTTTTCTGCATATAAACACATTTTTTCCTCACGCTGCGTTCGGTTTGCCGAGACAAGTGTGGAAACATATCTAATGTTGCACATATTTAACAGACATTATTCACTTTGTGATTTCACGGAAGACTCTTAAGACGGTAAGTGTTTGAATACGTATTATATTTTATTTCTGACCATTTATTTTGTGTAAACTTTTATGCACCCGCCACTGGCTGTTGGCGCAAATTGAGCAACTCTAATTATTAGTTATCAATTTACTGAATGTGTAAAATCTCGGCATAATAATATAATTCGAGTAATTATAATTTATTTTAAATTAGTCTTGGGGTGGGCTGAAGCCCGTGAGTCCCCCAATAGGTGCGCGTCTGGAGGTACCTCTGAATCTTGGGTAAATACCTAAATATGCGCAAATATTTATTGATATCTATTGTATTTGAGTACGGGAATAAATAAGCATATTATGTAAATCTGTACAGGTTTATAATTTGAATTTATCTCGTTAAATAAAAGCATAAAGATATGTCTTCATATCTAAGAGTGACAGGAAGTGTATTTAAAATATGTTTACAGGAACAATCAATTATATAACACGTATTTTCGAGGTTTTTTGTATATATAATATTTCAACTTCACAAAAGGTGTATAAAGTAGATTTTTTAAAATTATTTGCTAATAGCCTCATATTTTTTATTAATTACTTGGTTTTCTGTTTTAATATGTTTAGTTTTTGTAAACTTTGTTATTAAATATACAGTGTGATTGATTTAGTGATAAGCAGGAAGTGAAAACGTCTGTTCGTTCTAATCGTCAGCAAAAGCAACCAACAGAAAAAGGATTTTCCTTCAATCGTGATGCAGTTTGCAAATCAAAAGACAATGGCAAGTAGTTTCTGCGAGTCAGCCTACTGTAGGCAGAAAAACCCAATCCAATATATTCAGGGACAATCCAAGGTCAACAGGCTATGCAAAACAAAAAGTAACTGCAGAGAATGTGAGTAGTTTTTGGAAATTATTTATCGATGACTCGATCCCGAGACACATCAAACAACGCACCGAGGCTGAAGCTCGAAGACAACTGGACAGTCAAGACTGGCAATTATTTTTAGGAGATCTAGAATCCTTTATTGACATTCTATGCGCACGTGGTGCTTAGGATTCTAGTCCTTGTGGCCTAAAAAGTGGGGAATATCGTTTTTTAGTCAAACGATATCTAGAAACAAATTTAGAGAAATCCTGCGATATCTCAGATTCGATCTTAATTCTATAAGGAAAGAAAGATTAAAACATGACAAGTTTGCTCTAGTTTCTGAAATATGGCAAAAATTTGCTTACAATTGCAAAATTTGTTATGTGCCCAGAGAAAACATAACAATAGACGAACAACTTTTTCTTACAAAAGCAAGATGTCGATTTACGCAATATATGTCCAATAAACCAGATAAGTTTAGCATTAAATTTTGGCTTGCTATTGACACTGAAGATAAATATGTGAGGAATGCCTTTCCATATTTAGGCAAAGATGATTCGAGACCAATAGGACAACCACTTGGTGAATACGTCGTTCTAAAATTATAAGAGCCTTACACCAATAAAGGAAGAAATCTGACAACGGACAATTTTTTTCAAAGTTTGGAACTTGCAAAGAAATTAGCAAAACTAAACATCACAATTGTTGGAACTGTGAACAGGTCGAGAAAAGAAATTCCCGAAGTAATCAAAAAAAAGCAAAGGTTCTTTATATGAAATTGTTTTATTCACAAGTAAAGAAAATGTTTGCACTTTGACAGTATATCAAGCCAAAATAAACACAAATGTTCTCCTTCTAAGTACGCAACATCCAACAGTTTCGATTGATGCTGGTACAAAGAAAAAGCCAGAAACAGTTTTATACTATAATTGCACAAAATATGGCGTTGACGTAGTAGATCAAATGGCCCGAAAATACAGCGTGAAGGCACCCTTAAGAAGATGGCCGGTCCATGTTTTTTGTAATATATTGGATCTTGCTGCAATTAATGCGTTTGCTGTATACAAAGACATCATTGGCAAAAAAATAAAACGTCGCGATTTCATTCTGCAATTGGCAGAAGAACTCTCGCAACAATCCAATGACAACGAAGAAGACCCTCAGGAGGGAACATCGAATCAAAAATGCAACAAGAACTTACAGGCTGGATCAAAGACAGATAAGCAATCTCGCAAAAGACGTACATGTCAAGAAAAGAAATGCGAAAATAAGACTTACGATAGATGTAAGAACTGTAACAAGAACATATGTGGAAAATATGGATTTTTTGAATGTAATTGTAGTCTTTTTTTTAATTTCTAACAAGTTATAAATTATTTTAAAGTTAAACTCATAGTAGCTATTTTAAAATTAACTGATAGGTGGCTATGAAATATTTACAAATCTAAATAAACTAATAGGCTTATGGGACAAATGAAAAGCTTTAATAGTATTGGTGTATAACAGTTACGAAAAGGTTTACTTGAAGATATTAAACAGTTACAATTATTATTTGTGTAATTTCCATTCAAATTAATTGTGGATCCACAGAATGGCACAGAGAGTACATGAAAATAACACACGATAATAACGGACAATTAATTATTAATGTAGGTAAACAATAAACTTTCATTTGTTTTGTATCTGTCAAAGGTTGATATTTTTATTTGAATTTCTGGGCCTCCTGTTAGTTTGCTGAAATCGTTTCGTATTCATGGTTACCTTTCAGTTAATTTTGAAATCGTTACTGTGACTTTAACTTTAAAATAAATTGTAACTTGTTAGATATCACTGTAAAGAGAATTTTAAGCTTTTTTAAAATAGTAAAATATATGGTTACGATTACAATTATAAAAACCAAGCTACGGTACTCTTTTCTTTTTATTGCTTTCGTTTTTTTGAACACGTAGCGTTATTAATCTTATAATGTAGACCATTTTTGTTTGATAAAGATGTTGACTAATATTGATAATAACAGAGATATAACCGCAGACATGACAAATCAGCCTGTATTAGTTCATTAAATTAATCCTATTGATGACCATCAACATTTATCGCTGTCTGTTGGATATAATGACAACTAGAACTCGTTCGCTTTCATTCTCGCGACATCTGTCCACAGAGCAATGTACTTCGAATACGTGATCAGGAATTTTCATACTATTTTTCAAGTACAGACCAATTTTTATTTGATTTTACCTTCTTCGAAAGCAAAATTATTTTTTCTTCTTCGTAGGTTACTATTTGATACGTGACAAGTGGTTCCGCAGCGTATTGTGTTGCTGGTGCTGGATGCACCACTATTTAATCTCCGTTTTTTTTTTTGGTCGAAAGCATGTCGATGTCATGGTAACCGGATGATGTGGTGTGGGTAAAACGGATGAGTTCTAGATAGCTATGATTGGTACTAGTATGCATGCCGTACAGATCTGTATTAAGTACACAGATGCTAGCAATATTTTAAATTGTGTTTACTGAGGACTGTTTGCATTGCGATAGTTTCACTTGTTTCATATTATTTGATTTATTGGTTGTGGATAGAAATACATACAGATTAAAGGACGAGTGAGGAGTGGATTTGGCTTTAAAAAATTGCAACGATGACTAATCGTAACACGGCTTAACCAAATTACAGAAATGTGAAAAAAATATTTGGAAAAAGAATAATAAACTAATTAATAGAGTTCGCTAACTGGAGAGCAATCGCAGCGGCGGTGTGACTGTGTTTAGGTGGACGGGGAGGGCTGGTCGATTATGATACGACACGACAAATCATCATCACTCACTGACAGTTCAGTTTAGCATTGAATAGCGGATAGGGCGTGTTGATTTTATTGATATAGACGTAGTTATTAATTGTAGTTTTTAGTGAACATGTCGAAGGCTAAAAAATGACTCTTTCGAGACATAGTAAATAAGTTTATTTCTGACTTTCTCGATTTGTTTTACAGGAGTAAGATAGTTTGTAAAGTGTGCAAAATACATTTGATGTCAAATAAGAAGTGGAACTGTACAAGGCACGTAAATTCCGTACAGCATAGAAAACGAAATTCTTATATTGATAAAGTGTAATTTGCCACTAGGCTTACTCGATAAACAACCGTTTAAGGACTTTTGGGACAAATACAATCCCGAGTTGCGGTTGCCAACGGAGAAAACGGCACGTAAGCATGTTGCATTTGTACGCGATGACGTGGAAAAGAAAATGAAACGCATATTGAAAAAAACAGTTTCTTTGGTTACGTGTTGACGAGACAACAGACTGTAAAAAAATGTAAATATTATGGTACGTATACTAGATCCTAGTAAACCTACATTACCACTGTTACTAGCTAGCCGAAGACTACAAGAGTGTACTGCTGCAGCAATTACGAAGGTTGTTCTTAGTACGTTGGAAAAATTTCAAATTTCAAAAGGTAAAGTGTTGATGTTTATGAGCGATGGCGCGGCGATAATGCGTTCGGTAGGGCCTTCTCTTCTTGAACATGGTTGCAAGTGTTTACATGTTACGTGTAAAGTGCATGCTTTACATCTTGTGATAGAAACCATTCGACAATGCTCTCCCGACGTAGATGCATGAATAGCAAGCACAAAAAAGGTATTTTTGAAATCTCCCAAACGCCGATACAGAGTGTCCTGGTATTCGTCAACCACTGGAGCTGCTTACACGTTGGGGAACATGGTTGCAGGCAGCTTTTTATTATGCTGAACATTTCAAAATAGTAAAAGCTGTTGTTGCACAATTCAGTCCTGCCGAAGCTGCAGCTATTAAGGAGAGCCAGTCGAAATTTCAAGATATTTCCGTTGAAACAGATTTAAAAAATATTCGTAGCTACTATAAAGGATTAGCTGACGCAACAGACCAATTACAAAATAGATCGTTATCATTATTGGAGTCTTTGCAAATTATGGACGGAGTGCATACACAGCTACTGACTATACATGACGCAAAATATAATCGCGTTTTAGAAAAGTTCGAGAGTGTGCTACAGAAAGATCCCGATTTTAGCACATTAAAAGAAATTTGTGATATTTCGAAATTAATAAAAAAATAAAAGCTGACGCAATAATAATGTTTAGTAATTAGAGCGGATATATATATATATATATATATATATATATATATATATATATATATATATATATATGTACACGCTGAGGTGTTTTTATTTTCATTATGATTTTTTATTTGATTGAAAACGGTATGCGTTGTAAATGGGATGTAATAAGGAAATAACTGAGAAACTGAACGCTTTTTTTATTCTGTTGTACTTAATAATGTAACTGTAAATAAAGATATAATAAATAAATTCTATCCTTCTTAATAATGCGGATAGGCTTGTTTAAAAAGTTGCACCATCAGATAAGTTTCCACATTTGCCTCGGTGAAGGATGTTCGCCGAGACGAAAAAATGTTCTTATATTTCGAAAACGACCGTTCCACGTCTACCGAAGTAAGACAGGCGTAATTAAAATAATCTTTAGACTTAGTCAAGGAATCTGCAGATGCCCCATCGCACATTTGTCTTAATCTCGTGTAGTCCGGATTCTTTTTTAAAACACTATCGAACTTAGCTAAAACTCGTCCACTTGTTGCATCGTTTATACTGTGTAACAATGTACTAACTTCGTCCACGACTTGCACTGATTCTACCAACGACAATCCAGAATTTTGCAAATTTTTTATCGCGTCTACTAACCCTTTGTAATTGTTGCTAATATTCTTTAGATGTGTTTCAACAGAAATATCGAGAAATCCCTTCTGGCTCATCCTAATAGCTCTAGCTTCGGCAGGGACGAATTGCAAAATAACGGATTTGACTTCTTGAAAATGTTCATTATAATAAAAAGCGGTTTTTAACCACGTTCCCCAACGCGTAAGAATGGGCTGTGGTGGTTCTCGAATACCAGGGCATAACCTGTGGAATGCCCTAGTCCTCTTAGGACTTTTGAGAAACACTTTTTTTGTGTTTGCTATTAATGCATCCACCTCCGGGTAACACTCTCGAATAGTTTGTGCCACAAGATGTAAAGCATGGACTTTACACGTAACATGTAAAAGTCCTTCACACTTTTCTTTAAGGGAACGGCCTACACTACACATTGTTGCTGCACCATCGCTCATGAACAACAACAGTTGACTGGTTGACACTTGAAATTTTTGTAACGTTTCGAGAACTACGGCCGTAATTGCTTTACTAGTACACTGTTTTAATCTTCTGCTGGCTAATAGAATTGCAAAATTTGGTTTAATAGAATCTAATACGCGCACTATTATATTCAAAATAGATTTTTTTTTGCAATCTGTCGTCTCATCAAGACATAGCCACAGCTGTTTATCTTTTAATTCGGCTTTACTTCGATTTTCAATGTCCTCACGTATTCGTGGAATATCTCTCCGTAACGCTGTCCGAGATGGTAGTATCCACTCGGTATTGTATGTACCCCAGAAGTTTTGAAATGCTTTTTATCAAGTATACGAAGTGGTAGACCACATACCATAAACGTTAAAAGCAATTCTAATTGAAATTGACGTTGTTGTGACACACCATTTCTTTTATTTCTGTAGTGTGCGCTATTTATATGTCTTTCACAATCACGTTTGCTCCAGCACAGTAGTTTCTTTTTACAAAACTTTACAGAAAATTGTACTCCCATTGTAGTGTAAATCCACAAATTCACTAAGAAATTTATTAACTTTCGTAGGTAATGGCCGTTTATTTTTAATAGTTACGTTAGACATAATCACTAAAGCGAGCACATCGACGCTTGTTTCTAGTATGCCACGAAGTGGTGCAAACGTAACATCTGCAGACTCGTCATTTGTTGATGAATAGAGCGCGTCATCCGTAAATGAATAAGCGCGCTGTTAGTTCGTAGCCGTCGATGAATGAACTTTTTTTTTGTAGTGGCCCACTGTGAACAACGCCCTATTTATCAACGAACACCCAAACTGCAGGTGTATACTTGCGCGTCTTCACGACGTAATAGACATTGGTTTTGGTCCTCGTCCTAATAATTACATATTTAAATTACCTATATTTACATACATATATGCGCCCGGCAGCCTGATTGCGAACCTGGCGCGTGGCGCTCTTGGCACGCTCTATTCATTACACAGCTGTTTCCATCTCTTTTTGTCCAAGGCAGTCCTCTGCCACGTTCTTTCTCCTAATTCATCGCAGTTCCAATTCGATGGCCAGGGACTGTATGTTAAGTTATTTTGTACGTTAAATAATATCGTATTCATTTGTTTTCGTTCAGGTAGCTATTGTTTTTAGAAGGTTTATGGTATTATTGATAATAAACAACAAACGCCTGAGGTTTGTCGTATACCATTCGTTCGGAGTGGACGTTTTGCTGTCATTCTTCGGCATCCAGACTAGCGATATGCAAAACAATCTTAATACGTCCCAGAGTATCGTCTGAATTCTTTAGGCATGCTTGGAATTCCGTACACAACGCATCTGTACGAGAGATGCTCCTCCCGCACATACATACAAATATACGAACCGTCCTTGCATGAGATGTCTAATATCGTTGTACTGCATGTAGACGTAAGGTTGGCAACATTACGCTTACAACATGGTTGATGTGAAAAGGGGCGTAAAATAGTCAAATTTATTCTCTCATTTGCTGCCCTATTAGGATTATGTCAATTTTACATGCTAAATGCACTTTCTAAGTATACTTTTGGATAAAAGTGTTTTTGATTAATTGTGTAACCACCGTTCGTCGAGCTCATCGTAGAAATATTTCCTTTCTTCTCATCTCGTCTATTTCACAAAAGAAAGAGCTCTGGACGTGCTACACACATATATCATCCTCAATTCTGCACGGCGAGTACTTGTTAGAGAATAATTTATTTTTCATAAGAGCTCTACGTCAAGGAAAATAGGGAGCCTAAAGTAGAGGAACTTGGGAATCCAGATATATATATACACAAAGAACGAAGAGGAACGGCAGAAACTACTCGGTATAAGTTTTCGAGAGCCCAAGTAAGTAGGCTAAGGTTGCGGTTGGTGTATTATAATCCAGGGTAGGAGTACGAACGTCTAAACACATTTACTGAAAAGTTACGAAGCGCTCATTGGGAAAATATGTGTAAAGGATACTGTTTTGTCGCCGTCTGAAAAGGGTATTTCATTCTTCTAAACTGATTGTAACAATAGATAGAAGATGGATCCGTCTCGATGATTTAGAAATGAAGGGACAATTGAGAGGATAAGAACATAACTAATTCCGCCTAAAATTTCAAATTCTTAAGGTCTTCACGAGGCTCTCGATGATCAGACTTCCACAAATAAGCGTCAGTGTTCAATATCTGTTGATAGAGATAGTTGAAGAATTCTTTAATAGTATTTTTTAGTAGATGTTATCTCTATTTGCCCTAAAAGTTTATTTTAACGTTCCTTCATTAACATACTTTCACGAAAAACACATTTGGCATCGTTATAGAACAACAGTAATAATTAGAGTTTGTTAAAAAGGAGGTACCGGATGGCAGTAGCGTAACGATAGCGGCGTGGGTAGGGGTAATTTTCAACTCGTAGTCGATCTCGACAGTACCGCGAGAGAGTTCAAAGTGACAGTACGTTGCACGCTGCACGCCAAATAAGTACGCAGAGATGGGTGCACGTGTGCAAGGTACAGTAAAGGAATGTATAAAAGACGAGTTGAGAAATAAGAAAATCTGCCTATGTGTGGATGAAACAACTGATGCTCAGAAACACAGCGTCATTCATGTTGTAGCGCGTCCTTTAAAACGTGATGGTCCACTAGCTTCATTGTTGTTATCCAGTAAAAGGATTCAGAAAACTAATGCAGAAACCGTTGTCAAGATAATAACAGATTCGTTGAAAGAATGCCTGAGAGTTGGTAGGATGTTGAAAATATGCTTTCCGACTCTTCTTCATATAACATGCCTCATACACGCATGTCACCTCGTAGCAAAAACCATTCGAAAGAAGCATTCGATGGTGGATAAGTTAATAACATCTACCAAAAAAGTATTCATCAAATCTCCCAAACACATCCGTGTATTCAAACAATTGTGTCCGAAATTACATTCTAATCGGTAAATTAATCTTAGAAAAAATGTCTTATACTCAGTATCAATGGTCTGTTTGCGTCAATTTAAAAATTGTGAACGTCTTTCTTGGACTAAAAAATGGATACACTTGCCATAGCAGTTTATGGGGTAGCCGTGCAAAAGAAAAGCACTGGCAACAAACTATATGGCCTCTAAGGGCCGATCTGACTGTAGGAAAAGCAAACAGCATTAATGAGGCATTAATAGACAAGGAAAAAATCACGCTGCCGCCTCACCATGTCAAACTGGAGTTAATAAAACAGTTTATTAAGGCATTAGATAAGTCAGGTGATTCTTTTAAGTATGTTCAACATTTCCAGCACTTAGCACGGAAAAATTAAAAGCAGGAATTTTAGACGATCTACATAGGGATTGCCCACAAAGAGAATACAGAAGAAAATCTTATAAAAAGCGGTTTTCGTAACTTTCAATGTAATGTATTCTGCGTTTATTTATAGAATTTCTTAAGTAAAGTTTAACTCAAAAACTTAGAAATGAATATGTTTGTTTTTCTTTATAAATACTTAAGGCGTATACATATCTCAAAAATTGGAGCCAAGCGAGAAAAAATAATAGGTTTGTTTCTGCAGCGATTTAAAATCGTTTGAAATCGTTAGAGCATGCGCATTACAAAAATAGTGTTCGTGCAGTTCAAACGCCAAACTCTGACTACTAGTTTGACGTAATTTGGCGTTCGTGCAGATTTCCAAATTAATTTCTAACCGTTTGCTGATAATTGCTCCAATTTGAAGATTATCGTCCAGTGATCCATCAGACGCATGCGCATTGTTATATTGTAAAACTGCAGAAACAAACCTAATATCACATTCATGATCAGGACAGGGAGGGGGGATCCCCCAAGTAGGTATTGTCACCTGTTTTATGGGCGTCTCTTGTGGACGACCTAATAACAAAGTTGTTTAAAGAAGGCCTTTATTGCCTAGGATATGCTGACGACCTAGCAATAGTAGTACGAGGCAAATGTGCAAGATGCCCTAAATACAGTAGATAACTGGTGTAAACAGGAAACACTTACAGTTAATGGCCAAAAGATACAAATCATCGTATTCATAAAGAAACGCATAATTCGAGGCTTAAAACCAATTATGTTAGGAGGAGTGGAGATCTCATTTGTCAAAGAAACGAAATACCTTGGTGTATGGTTCGATCAAAGACTTACATGGAATCCTTACATCAATAAAACCATCAACAAATCTACTATTGCCTTAAGCAGATGTAGAAGGTTGCGTGGAAAAACGTGGGGACTAAGCCCAAAAATGATGCTGTGGTTATATATGAGGGTCATCAGACCAATGATAACATATGGCTCGGTGGTATGGTGGACAAAGACATTGGAAGGAACAAGGCGGCTAAGTGGCATACAAAGACTAGCATGTTTGTGTGCCACGGGGACCATCAGAATCACGCCGACAGCTCTGGAGGTTATACTAGACAAGCAAGAAAGTAACTATCGATCTATTGCTATCTATTCAGACAGTCAAGCAGTGATAAAATCACTTGACTC
The DNA here is from genome assembly GCA_029619315.2 of Dynastes maya. NCBI lineage: Eukaryota > Metazoa > Arthropoda > Insecta > Coleoptera > Scarabaeidae > Dynastes > Dynastes maya. The sequence goes on from JAROYE020000024.1 coordinate 150,418, forward strand.
CACACAGGTAAAGTCGCAACTTGTGTGGGAATGCATGAATGCCCTCAATAGGTTGGGCAGCCAATCTAAAGTGATCCTGGTCTGGGTACCAGGACATCGAGGGAATGTTAAGGCAGACGAATTAGCCCGAGCAGGCTCGTAAAATGCTGATAGAAACCCAAAACATTCGGTAGGCATAGCATAAACGATGGTTAAAGCAATTACTAAACAAAGGAAAAATGAGAAATCTCATGACTGGTGGAAGAGTATCTCGGGTCAGAGACAGGCCAAGCAATTTCTGATTGGACACACGCTTAAATTTACAGCAGACCTACTACGTAGGGACAGAAAGTCTGACAGAACAATAGTAGGTCTGCTAACAGGACACTGTATGCTTAAGGAACATATGAGCAACTTAGGCCTGACAGAGGAAACAGCATATAGACTCTGCCAGGCCGTGCTCTGCGATTGTACAGCATTAACAGAAATACGGCTCTTAGAAGTGGGATAGGAATATCCAAAAGCCAAAACTTATGCAGAGGAATCACTCACAAGGCTGCTAGGTCTGGTGAAAAAGGGAAAGCTAGCGTAATTGATCTAATGATAGAGGAACCACAATAGATGTGAAAAGGTCGTAGTGGAATAGGTCAAGAACCACCAAGTTATCTAACAACGAATCTTACAATTCTGGCAACAGTTTGAGTATTCCCCAGTGTAACAAGTGAGATTCCCATGATGAGGGTTGAAAATCAATCAGCCTGTACAAATGTGAAAATTTGACAGTAACGTTTTTGATTAAAATAACATTAGAATGGAAACTTTGTGTTCTACAATGTTGCCAAATGTGTTTTTCGTGAAAGTACATATGTTAATGAAGACATGCTAAAAACAAACTTTCAAGGCAAAATGAAAACACCTACAAAAAATTTTAAATATTTTTCTATTCGAAATTGGAGCTGTCTTTATCAGCAAATGAATTGTATGTCTCGAAAAGTAGCTTCAAATTTCTTCCGAGTGTTGTCCGGTTTGTAACAGTATGATGTTTATTGCAGTTAATGTCCTTTTCCTGAAATGAAGAACTAGGCTGGGAGATGGTGGATATATTTCACTTGGGGCTGATGTAGTAATCTAGTCAGCAAGTGCTGTAGTGCTACTTTCTGAAGATGCAAAAGGTTCAGGCAAAGACTTCTCCTCTAATTGCTTAATCCTAAGAGGTAACATTCTGGTCTAAAATTGCAAAGTATAAAATGCTTTTTTGCCTCTGTTTTGTCGAATATTGTTTTATGCAAAGCCTAACATGAAGATTAATATTATTTACAATAACGTGGAAAGAATTAAGACAGGAGCTATTTTGATGAAAGTAGTTTAATTTTCGTATTTTAATCCTTTTATCTTTACTGCGGAGTTGTATTTTGTGCATCGAGAACTAGTCAAGGCAACTTTCCTGAAAATGTTACCATATAAAAGAATTTTCTACTTGGAAGTTTAAAAAGTTCGTCTACTTTCGGATAGATTCTTGCTGACATTTGCAAAGTTTTACATTGACAACACTGGACACGCCTCAAAGTGGTAACTTCCATCTAGAGACATCGTATACCGCCACCATTATTTGCTCCCTTCTGTTTATTCTTTACTAGTAGCCAAATAATTAAAGTTTACAAACGTTGAGAAAGTTTATTAGAAGAGTATAAAGTAAACATTGCAGTAAAACTTGTTCTCTTGGGTTATACATTCTAAAATATGATTTGAAAGATTATAATCACTTAGAATATGGCAAACGAATATATTCTCGGCACACTCCGCACCACACAAATTATTAATTAACTCGGAAAGGCTGTTTCGAGGACACGTGGATCTTCACCTTCAGCCACGCACCGATTGATGTGAGAGAACATATATTAAATCTAACGAACCCACTCTATCCCTACTTTTCAAGAAAAATATATACAAGCCGCTTAAACCAGAAAGAATGTTGAATAAGGAGAAAAGGCGGAAAAAGGCCTATACAAAACGCAAGATATGTGGCTATCCCACCCTAATAAAAATGAGTGAGTTAACGGTTATGTTCTTTCTGTTCTCCAAATTTGTGTTCCTACCGTCTCTATCTTTAAAATTAAAGATACATGCGGAATATACGAAAGGCGTCTCTGTTATAGCACAACCATAAATCAAATGACCTGTTACCGTAATAATAATAATAATAATGTTTATTGTCCAACAGGTAAACCCAATTACAGGACAAATATACACATTGTGAACACAATACATATTGATTTAAAAACATGACATAACTATACAAAAAACTATTATGTTTCGTGTATCATGGCGCCAACTCTCCGGTGAAAATATCACTAAATATCTTCTCAGCGTTCCTAATCAAGTGATAGATTGGCGACCGCAAACGAAGATTGGTCCTCGGTGTCGGCATAGTAAAGGTTGGAGCATAATGAGATGCTATTCGAGGTACGTTGAATCCTATGTGGGAGACCAGCTGCATACAGTCGATCCTATCATTTAATAATTTGTGTAAAAATCGGGCGCTATGGTAATCACGACGGGATGACAATGAACGAAATTGATGCGATTCGAGAAGGGTGTTGTAAGAAGTATGCCAAGGCGGATATTCGCCATTAACTTTGAACGACAAGAATTTGAGGAATCGACGCTGAACACGTTCAATTGGAGCTTGATGGGACATATAGAAAGGATACCAAACAATAGAGGCATACTCCAATTTCGAGAGTACAAATGCAAAATAAAGGGATTTTAGCACTAGTGCGTCATTGAAATATTTGGACGTTCTCATAAGAAAACCCATCATTTTAGAGGCAGATGAACAAATTTGTTCAATATGTATGTTAAACGATAAAGTTGGATCAAAAGTGACACCTAGATCTTTAAGATTGGTAATCTTGTCGACGGAAATATCGTTGATTTGATAAGTGGAGATATATGGATTTGTTTTTCTCGTGAAGCACATAAAATTACATTTACTAGAATTTAATGTCAGTGTATTGGATTTTGACCACTCGGTCAGTATATTAATGCTCGTCTGAAGACTCTCGATATCTTGTTGGCAGTTAATATTACAAAACAGTTTAACATCGTCGGCATAAGCGAGGACATGGCAAGATAAGGTTGTTAAGAGGTCGTTTATGTATAGAATGAACATCAATGGACCAAGATTGGATCCTTGTGAGATACCGCTGCTAGATACAAATTCAAACGAATTAAATCCATTATAAAATACATAGTTAGTTCTTTTTACCAAGTAAGATTTAATTAACAAGGAGAAGTTGGGAGCTAAACCAAACGAGTCCAGTTTATATAGAAGTAATTCATGACTGAGAGTATAATAAATCGAAAAGACAGGAAAAGTGTAAAGGTCCCTTCTCTTTATTGATTAAGTTTGCATTCTTATTTATGTTGGGTATCGATTATGTGTTATGCGACACTTGACGCTCCTATCTTCTCGTACCTGTAGTTAGAACATACTGCGTACAAACACTGTATGTTATTTGGGCAAGCGCAAGATCACTTCAACTTGCACTTCAAATATTTGCAGCTCTCAAACTTTAAATTTGATTTCAAAGTCAAAGTTTGACATAAAACTGTGTCGAATTTTTGTTATAAATGCGTATTAGCGTTCACAAGTACTTAGCATGAAATTTTACTTCGTCCAGCAAATCGTTGCCTTAGTGAGAAAAGCGCGTAACTCCATTACAGGAGACTAAATAAACTGTTTTGTTTTAAAATAATGAACACGTAAACCCTTGTTTCTCTTTTAGAGGATCTTTTTGGGAAAAATAATTTTGAAAACCTTTTTTCAGTTATCTTTAGATGGCAGTTAAATTTTATTTTGGATAGAAAATTAAGTTACGTGCTTTTCTTACTAACCAGGAAACATCCCGAACCCGTAAATTCCAAAAAAATTGAAACTTTGCGGACAAGTAGTCCTCACCCCAAGATATTCGAAGCCATTTCTCTTATACATATTCCATCCTTCTCTCCGCACATAATTACATTCTACAACATCCAGCGGTGAAATGCTTGTAAAAACAAAGCTTCATCACACACTACATCGAAAACAAAAGCTTTCCAACAAAGGCCTTCTTAGCTTACGAATAAGGACCTGTTTACGTAACGCTAGGGCACAAGGATAAAATTCACAGCCTACCCTACATGAACTCTCTGAAACCTTGCGTACCACCTCTATTGTCTCCGACTTTGAGTCCTTGTTATGATATTATTCCTATCTGTACCTATCTCTGTAAGCGATCGTTTCCTTATGTGTAAACGTGGAATAAATGCTAAATAAGCCGTATCGCGTCGCATACGTTGATTAACGCCTCGTTCGAGGCATTTGATATTGAAATATTTGCATAGATTGAATAGTATTAACCTAGATTCGTGACGCTGAGCGTCGGTCGCCAGGCTACGTTTATATGAAAATATTCGTGACCCGTTGTAATAAATGGAGGGCGCACTTCGTCGTACTCAGTCGCGTGGGAGAATTCTTGAAGTTGGTGATGTTTATGCTTTTGGACGGTGCGCGAAAGGGTTGGTAGGTGAAGATGATCGAATTGAATTTTGGACTTCGTTGCAAAGTAATTCTTTTACAAGAGACACGCAGGGAAATGGTTTCTTGTTGTAAGAAAATAGATGTTCTTACAAAAATGCTTTTATCCGAGAAAACGTTTTTGTTTCAATTATAAAAATGTATAATATAAGAAAATAATTTTATTGAAATTTTATTAGGATTAAATAAACATTTTCTTAGGGTTAGAAAATCAACCAATTCCAAGAGAGAAAATGTTTGTTCCAAGTAAATCATCTAGTTTTAAATTAAGAAAATATTCATATTAAAGGCAAGATTGAAAAGATGGTTCAGATCTCATAAAGTTCTATTAAGAAATTAGGCGATCGGTTTCGTGTACAAAAAACCCATCAGGCCAGCTACAAGGAAATTTCTATAAAAGAAAAATTACAATAATGAAAAAGAAAATTAAAGTTAATAATTAAAATTAGGAGCAAGTGAATGGATTAATGAAAAAAAAATGTTTATATGTCACAATGTAATTGAATCATTTCTTTAAAAGCAAACAGCATTCTTCTGTCAAAAAGTGGCGCACGAGACCAAGAAAAATTTACATTTGATTTATGTGTTACTCTTATTTTATGTAATCTATCGTTTCGTTTACTAGACAAAGCATTTGTCTCTTTCTGGAATAAATATGCGGACTGTAAATTACTTAGTCATGTATTTGTCACAACTGTCAAATAAATAATTATTTGCATACCATGCTAAATTCTGTTGTTGTATCCAAATCATACTAGATTTTGTTACTTTTGTAAAAGTGTGAAAGTTATCATTCCTTTGTTTCATGGCCAACTAAGATAGTCTTCGATATTATTAAGTAGGTTTTCGCTATTATCTGGAAAAAGGAAAAATATATCACTACGCGGTTTTCGCCACTATTTTAGCCTGGCAAAACTCTTCAAATGCAACATAAAAAAGCGTATATAGTGGAACTTCCCTAACTCGAACCTTTAAAATCCTGCCTAAAAATTCGAGTTACGGAAAATTCGAGATACGGAAAAACCGAAAAAAAACTTCAAAATTTCATTTTTTTTGAGAAATATACATTATTATACACTAATTTAACTCAAAAAGTACATATGTATTAATAAGATATTATTTAAATAACAGATATGTATTTGGAGATTAATGTATAAAGAACCCGAACAAATAAAGCAACGTAGATAATAATATATAACAGTGTAGACATGTTTATTTCAAAGTTTTAAAACACTTTCTTCTAATGGTTTGGGAAAGTAGTATGTTATTCAATTTTGACGCGACACTCTAGAGCGATTTGCTTCATAAAATTTTTCTACTTTATTCAATGACATGTAAATTGAATCCAGTGTTGTCTCCTCTGTTATAAAGTAGTTTTTTAAAGTTTCAAGAGCGCATATGATTTCTCTATGTGATGGTTTTTGAACAGGAACTTCTTCATCACTTTCTTCTTCCTCTTGTAGGGTTGATGCAATTATTGACACACTTTCCTAAATATCATGGTCTGTAAGCTGATCAGTCGTCAACACATTAGAATCCATTTCAAGAAAAGATTCTAATGTCACATCCTCTATATTTAATAATTCGTTACATCTTTTCAAATCGTTCTGTATTTCTTCAAGAACAACGGCATCCTGTTTCTCAATCAGCAAGCTTTCTCTTAACTGAGATAGAGGAATTTCATCCTCTTCTTCATATTGAGCGATATTAAAGCCTGCTTGTTTGAAACAATTTTGAATTACAACTTGTTTTAAATCAACATTTCAAGTCATTGTAACCTGTTTAACACAATCCAAAAGCGTTATTTTAGGAACAGACATGTTTTTTTTTCTAAGCCATCCAAAATAAGTTTTAAAATTCTGTTTTTGTAGTGATGCTTAAAGCTTCTTATAATACCCTGGTTTAAAGGTTGCAATTTGGATGTAGCATTAGGTGGAAAAAACTGCAATTTAATGGCTTGCAGTTTATGCTGTATTGGAGGATGTCCAGGGCAATTATCTGCAAACATTATTACATTCCGCTTTTCCATTAAAAACTGTTTATCTAGTTTAATTAACCATTCCTCAAAAATTTCGCTAGTCATCCATGCCTTCCTGTTATTTTTATAGTTCACTGGTAACCATTTAATTCCTCGAAAACATCTTGGCTTAGCGCTTTTTCCAATAATCACAGGTTTTAGTTTTTCTATACTACTCATATTTGAAGCAAGGAGACATGTAACACGCTCTTTGCTAGGTTTGCCACCAAAACATTTGTCGTGCTTAAATGCTAAAGTTTTGTTAGGCATGCATTTAAAAAACAACCCGGTCTCATCGGCATTGAAAATATCGTCTTCACTATAGGAGTCCAATATCCTCGGCAGCACATTTCTGATCCAGTCAACAACCTGGTTTTCATCAGCTGCAGAACTTTCCCCACATACGTTCTTCTGCGATATATATCGTATTTAAAATTTTTATAATAAAAAATCCGATATTACAGATATCACGCTAAGTTTTTACCTTTTTTTAAATTTATGAAGCCAACCGGCACTGGCCTTAAAACTTGTTACTCCTAAATGTTGACCATATTCTATGGCCTTTTCTTGTAAAAGTGTTCCTGACATAGGAATATTTGCATCTCTTGTTGATGTAAACCATTTAAATACGGCTGTATTCAAACTTCTATTTGTAACGTCTCTGTTTCTTTTCATTTCTGTTTGGCCTCGGTTAGTCGCGAACTTTCGAATACTTGTTTTATTTTTAATTGTGGTTGACAAAGTACTGGGCGGTATGTCATATTCAGCAGCGATAATCTTCTTTTTAATTCCAGTTTCCACCTTTTTTAATATCTCCAATTTCTTTTCGATATTTAAACTTTTCAATTTACGTTTCGGAGCCATATTGACGCAACAATAAACTTATCGGTCACAAAACACACCACACAAATGACGATATAAGCGAAAAGCGAAATTCTAGTCTCACAGAAATTGGTAATTCCCTCACGTAATAAACTGTAAACAAACAACTGGCGAAATTTCTCGGAAATTTCGAGTTAGAGAGGTCCTAACTTATATACATTCTTCAATTTTCGTTCGAGTTAAGGAAATATTCGAGTTAAAGAAATTCGAATTAAAGAGGTTAAAATGTATAAAAACCGGAAATAAAATTAATTCGAATTAGAGAAAATTTCGAGTTAGAAGAGTTCGACTATAGTTACATTTGAGTTTTTAGAGATAATTGAGAAAATCTCGTACAGTTGGAAATAACGCCATCTGGTACACATCTTGAACACTAAAGGGTGGGACAAATTGCAACGCGAAGGAGCTCGTACGCGGAGTACATCAGTAATTCCGCGAATAAGTGCAGGGCAACGTGGGATATTGTCAGACAGATTCAGGGCTCTGTCAATCATCATCCGTTTAATTTGAAAGATTTCGGTGGGAACAGCCAAGATGCTAAACATACTTTGGATAGCATTAATGACTACTTCATTGAGTTCTGTGATGGTTTCGAAGACAACGAAGAAGCACTAGTAGAATCAGAATTAGTTAAATACGTCCCGGAATCACTGGCATTGTATCTGGCCGACAACAATGAGGTAGTAAGCATTATCAATAGCTTGAACAACACCAAAGCGACTGGAAAAGATGGAATTCCGGTTTCTATGCTCAAGTCTTGTTCTGAGATTCTAGCACCCCCCTTGGCCCACATAATAAATACTATTTTTCAAACCGGCAAATTTGACAGAATTATGAAATTTGTGATCAAACATGGTGTTTTGCATCCAAATCAAAATGGTTTTGTAAAAAAAAGATCTACCATGCGAGCGGCGTTTCAATTCCTAGAGGAGGTTCTCACTGGTATGAGCAACAAAGAAATCACTGCTTGTGTTTTCATGGATTTGTCCAAGGCATTTGACTGTGTGCATCACCGTTTACTCTTGCATAAGCTAGAAAAAATGGGAATTAGAGGCGTGGCATTGGAGCTAATGGGGTCTTACCTCACAAATAGAAAACAGGCTGTAGTGGTTTATGATGCATCTGGTGCGGAGGTTTCATCATCCTGGCGAACAATTCGTTTTGGTGTTCCTCAGGGCTCCACTCTCGGTCCGCTCTTGTTCCTTCTGTACATCAATGATCTACCAGAAGTTATTGACGGCTTAGCTATTTTGTATGCAGATGACACCTCGTGCATTGTTCGGGAGCGTACCTGTGAACGAATAAAAAATACATTAGAAAATAACTTCAAATTCATACATGCCTGGTGTAAAACAAATAGATTACAACTGAATACCAATAAAACTAACATTCTTTTGTATAACGCAGATCCAGTCGGCTTCAACATAAAATATAACGAAGAACAACTTACTTGTGTAAAACAAGCACGCTTCCTCGGAGTGGTAGTTGATAACAATTTATCTTGGAAACCCCACATAGAGATCTTGCTGCAAGGTTGAGTGGTTTCTGCTACAGTCTGAGAGTGATTTCACAAAATGTCGATGTTCGGACTGCGCTGAGTGTTTATCACGCGTGTGTTCAGTCTCGGCTTCAATACGGAGTTATCTTTTGGGGCAGCGCTGTAGATGCGAAAAGAATATTTATGTTACAGAAGAGATGTGTTCGGGCAATATTTCAATTAAAAACTAGAGACTCGTGTAAATCAGTATTTAAAGACTTTAATATACTTACCTTACCATCGATTTATATACTAGAATCTGCACTGTTTGTAAAAAGTAACAATGAACTGTTTCAAAAATATGTACCGGACCACGAGCAGAATACACGAAGTAAAGATAGCTTGCATTTGCTACCTCCGCAAACTCATCTGACAAAGGTGCAAAGACAGGTTGTGTGGCAATGTATCGCAATATATAACCGTTTACCCAATACTTTAAAACAAATGCCGCTTTCCAGGTTTAAAATAAAGCTCAAGATATTATTATCTAGTCGGCCATTTTATACGGTAAATGAGTTTTTAAATGCGCCTCATTTATTATAGTTCGTACATTTTATTTATATATTTTATCTTTTATATTTACATATTCAATGTTTGTTGTTTTATATGTTTATGTTTTTATATTTTATACATACTCTGACGTATTCTATGCATGTGCATTATGGAATAAACGATATTATTATTATTATTATTATTATTTAAAGCAGCGCTGAATGCCCATTCAAACAAGTCCACATTTCTCTAATTCGGGTAAAAACTGCAGGTTCAATTTTACAAGATTCGGCGACGCTTACTATATTCATTATTCACAATATGACAAAACGTCTTTAACCAAAGTGGTACGTAATTGATTAAGCTTTTTAATGAAGCATTTGAAATCGTAGTTAATCGTGGAATTTTTACTGACTAATTTAAAATTTACTGTTGGCCCCAGCAACGGCGTCCTCTTGCGCTCATATTTGGAATTTAAACATATTTTCAATAAATTTCCGTTCGCCACTTTAGTTATGAAAATCTTTTCCCATCACTATAGTTATTGTAGCTTCCAAGATATAGCCGGTCCTTATTCCTAGTGAGACACGCTGTATATCCTGTTCATAGATCTGAAAGCGGCGTTTGATTCAGTAGACCGCAACATCCTCCAACAATAGTAGTAAACCTAACCGAAATGGTCTCGTTTAGCTTTTGAACGGGGCTATTAAGTTGGCGGTGCACTAAGTGTATTGGGGTTGTACAAAATGAAATTTCCGCGGTTGTAATTAGGGTAAATTAACTTAACCAGATCTCTAATTTGCCGTACGGTCGAGTTACACCATCACCGGACTTAGTAGGTTTTATCGAAATGGGTGATTTTAGCTTGGGAGACCTTCTCTTGTTAGATCAAATCTAAACTTCTTATTTATCGGAAGCTTCCTATTCCAAAGCGTAAACTAAGCGTGGAAAGAATACACGGTACATATTTGTTTGGATCGCGGCAATCCTCGTCGAACCCGTCCGAGCGACGCCGACCAACCAGTTTCATCGTCACTCGGACGCCTAGCCGCCTCTGCCAAGCGAATTGGGGTAGTTCGACGCGGCGAAATCTCCCCAAAGCACGACGTGTTAGGCTTTATCATGACAAGACCGGTTTTCCTCTCGTATTGCCGATATCGTCACCTGTTACATCGGCCGGTTTGAAGCCGTAAAAGCATCACAAAGACGTGTTACGCCAGGAAAATAAAGATTAAAGCATCCGTTTGTTCGTTGTTATGTTTAAATTGGATTAGTTAGTTGGTTATATTTAATTGAAAGACATGCAAACTAATGTGCATATCGACACGAAGAACTTCAAAAGTTCTCCCGATCATAGGATAAAGGGTTCTGGATATTCGCACAGGAATTTAGAGGTAGGATCTTGTATTTATGTAAACAGGTGCTACACAAGCTTTCTAAGTTGTAAAGGTGTTGTTCAGAAACTGAGGGAATTTGTCCAGAAATCAAAATTTGTCTGTAACGTTTTTTGATAATTAGGGTTGATATCAGAGAAGAGAGAAATGAAAACCAAAATACGCTATCACCCAGAAAAAGGTAATTCTTTTCCTGAGCAATTTATAAAGAAAGTTTTAGAATAAAAATTTCTCGGAGAGAAATTCTGCATTCGATGAAATTATATTCAAGTCTATAAAATGTATACTTTTCGCTGTACATAATACAACAGCCTGTAGGAAAAGGATAGCAGATTTATTAATAAATTAACCTTCAAACTAGAAAATTTCCTGTAGACATTTGTGAAAAAGTTACACTCAAAGAAAGTACGAATTTAAATGAAGTTTTAGTTGGATTAGGTAAACAGATCGCTCAAAATTCAACCGAAGGAACTGTCCAGTTACTGTAGCTGAACTGTTTTATTTGATGCCGTTTATTTCTGACAAATGAATCAGTTTATTCGTAGTAAATGAACTGAAGTTTATTTAAAGTGTAGTTCAGTTACATTACATGAATTCGTGTACAGGGAGTGGACTAAGTTCATTTGCCATAAATAAGTAAAACTGCACGCAAAGAAACGTTTACTTGTATCAAGACTGTCCGCCTCGATTCAAGACAATTACTGTTTCAATTATCCACAATACAATAACTGCTTTAAATCAAAAGAAATACTTCCTTGGCGCTTTTTCTCCGTTTAAGAGAAGTATATACTTGTAATGAAATAATTGTATTTCTTTGTGTAAGACATTTGTTAACTTGATTCAAGAAAATCTTGCAGAAAATTTGAAGAAAGCGATTCTTAGTATAAGTAAATGGCCGTTGTAAAACAAAACAATAATTTCTTACGAATAGTAAATGGTTTTCTTAATTGCAGAAAGCGTTTAGGTATTGTTCATAATTGAATTGATTCGTTTTCTTAAAATAAAGCATTTATCTACTTAGAATTCTTGGAATGCATATTATTTATATCCACAACATTCAATGCACTTAACTTGTTTAAAACAGTACTACATATCCGTACATAATGTAGTCACAGTCTTTATGATTTTAAAAAGGCTAAAGTAGAAATTATCTACAGAATAATGTTCAGGCAAAAGTGAACTTTTAATGTAGAAGTACGGATGAAAAAAAAGAGCCAAGAAATAATAACCAAGATAATGCTAATAATAGCTCATGATATAACAATGTGAGAAAAGAAAAGCACTAACATTTATTGCCCCTGTCCACATTGCTCTTACATCCCTCAGTTTATGCTATTAATCTTCAAAAATGGTAACTGAAATATTTTTTGGCACCACCTAGTGCCAATAGATAATCATGCCTTCCTAGATAATAGCGACGGAATCGGAATACAGATACCATACTTACCTACACAATGATATAAACTTTAACGTACAACGTTTCATAATCATTTTCAAAAGATACCGGTTAATGTATTATTTTTTTTTCCTCTTTATTACTATTTACCACGTGTACTGATTTAATTATAGATGTTTTAAATATATAATAAATAACAATAATAAAGAAAGGGACAAATAAACTTAAATATTAACTCATTAATTACACTGTGCTCGAATTGAAGACTTTTCTTTGCAGCAAGCTGGACACCCGTGGGGTGAACCTAATTCGAGTAAAAAAACATTGTTTTTTGTTTTTTTTCATTATCCATTCTCTGATTGCCCTGATTCTTGTGTATCGTCGTCTTCTTCTTGTAAGTTCCGTTTGTTATATTGGTCGCCGGCAAAACGGGTATTCCACAAGCATATGTAGCACATATTTTTGCTATAACCCGTTTGCGTACCTCTTAAAAGAGCCACCACTTTTAAGTCGGCACAAATTTTCCACTTTTGGTCATTACATTGCACTAAATCGATGACTTTTTTTAGCGATGCATTGTATTGCTGCTCAGTGCAATTGGAATGGAATTTTTTGAATTGGTGTTGTGTAGCAAAGCCGCTTTCAAACTGCTTTTTGACTAGTCCATAAACAATCGCCAATGCTCGGGATTATATTCATTTTGCATCATTAAAATCAAACCAGGGATATTAGCGCAATGATAATTGTCGCTGTGATAGGTTCAGGCTTCTTATCATATTATTCAAACGTGATTGCGCGATTTTTTGACTTTTGAAAACCAACTGACTTCTCAGCGGTTAACAGCACTGCTTATATGCCGATTTGACCAAGTGGCAGCAGAGGGGATGGAAGTTTCTAGGTTCACGAATGGTCCATGAACGCTCCATGGAAGATTCTTGAAAAAGTTCTAGAATGTTCCAGAAGGTTCTTTGGGCCTAAACGCGAGCTAACTTTTAAAAACGGTTGGCACCATTGGATTCAGCGTACTCGAATTGGATTTAACCTCCGGGTGCCCAGCTTGTTGCATTTTGCAAAGTTGACGTCACTTCCGGTGAAACCGGAAACGAAGTTGAACTCTCGATAATACCAAAAGTTAGCTTAGAAAAAATAAAAATTGACCTATTTTTTCCGAAAACGCCAGTCTCAGTTGTTCAAAAGTTAGTAGGAGTGGGGGGGATACTTTAGGTCCTCACTGTATAAAACTTGCTTCTAATGTTCATTATTTTTTTTTCATTATTGTATTTTTTCTTTTATTGGATATCCTTGTAGATGGCCTGATGATGTGTTTTTTGAACACGAAATCAGTCGCCTAATTTCTCTCTAGAACTTTGTGAGATCTGGACCATCTTTTCATTCCTACCTTTAATATGAATATTTTCTTAACCTAAAGCTAAATGATTTGCTTGGGAGAAACGTTTTTTTGTCTTGGATTTTCTTAGGGTTAAGAAAATATTTATTTAATACAGATATTTTCTTGAATAGAGACTGGTTTTTGCAAGCATATCTACTTTCTCGATGCAAGAAATCATTTCTCTGTGTGTATTTCGTTGTACCATCTGTTAGTTGTCTTTTTTTTAACATATTCCGCAGAAATCCTCTTTTATTCACCTCAAGAAATTTTCTGCCCATTCTTTTATATCTTTATGAGCATTTACAACAATAAAACCCTCTTGTTTTCTCCGCCTCTCTTATTTCTTTGTTTCGACTCGTTTCAGTTACAATTTCCATAAAGGCCATTTGAGAAAACAAGAGACTCGGGACGAAACCGAGCTTTCACTGGATCCAGTCGCCTGTGAATCCTTTATTCGAAAGACGATCGTCTATTGTTACGATATCGACGAAAATGACAAAAACTGGGTGGTTTCGTTTTAATTATATGCCGTCTCTTAAATGGAGCAAAGAATAACGGACTCGCAGTAGCAGCGTCGCCAAAATTTTCCACCGAAACGATTCTCGTTTTCATTCAAAGGCTTCCGGAATTCGCAGCGGACTAGATCCCGGAACTTTACGATGTTGTACATAATTGTTAATGGAACGGCTCTCACGGCATCTCATAGGATGATAATTTAATGCCAATTGCTCTCGGTTAATTATTGATACTAGATGGTAGTTGATGTTATGGTTATTACCAAACTTAAAATTTTATGCAGAGAAAACGGCTGAAATATGCACATGTATGTGCAGATGTTTTTACGAAGATATGAAGAAAAATATGCAAGATATGCGGAAAAATATGCAAGATATGAATTTAAAATATGCACTATTTTGTAAAAGATATATTAACTTAAATAATTATAACATAAAAACTGAATTTTGCTGTAGGAAGAAAAATTATGTGAAATAATAGAGTATATAAGCCTATTTAGTGCTTTTAATGCTTGAATTTTCGACATGTTCGTGGATCTATATGTAGTTCGACATCCGCCCTAAAATTACCACAAAAAATTTGAGAAACATTTTTCAGCTTTTTGTATCCTACATTCTTATCAAGAACTGAAGCTAATTTTTTACATATCGAATTCCCTATCTCGCCCTTCACCATCTGGCATTTTTTCCTTCAAAATCATTTACTAAGTTCACTGAATCAAGTAAAAACAAATTTATGCATTCGAGCTTCGCAATTGTGGTATGCACACAATTGTAATTGGTTTTGATAAAAGTTAATTGTTGAGTTAATAATGCTGACTTTAAAATAGGCTTACTATTTTCAAGGGCAACGCACGAGTTGTCATGATTTATGTTTTACAGCTTTAAATGAACGTCGTTTTTTCCCAGATTTCCAGAAGGTAACAGCTTTTGTCTTATATTCTAAATCGACAATATCTCCTTCTTCTGGTGCACATTCTTCTTCTTCAAATTGTATAACTTCTAAGACTTCTTCCCGTGAAGGTGGATATCTATCATCAACAAATTCTACAGAATGTGGCCTAAATTCTTGCAAGAATTCTACCGTTACGTCGTTATCTACTTCAAAGGTTGTATCGTCCTGAGATCTAATTAATATATTCTTCAATACATCGTGCATTTCACATTCTTCATTGTTGAAAACTATTGGACGATTATCATTTGCGATATTAAATGTCAGTATTAGTAATCGAACTATATTTACTGGATTTACTACCATTGTTGAACCAGTACTTTAATTCTCGCAGTCAGGTGCAGTATTAAAAAGTTACAAAAGTGACTTTTTCTTATATACTTATTTTTATCTAAACAAATCAACAATTTTAAACTATTACATATTAACTATTACTCACATTAAAGATTATTGTACTTATTATAAGTATAAGTCATACTTTATCATTGTTATCATATGTATGTACAGCTGTCGTCGCATTATATCTGCCTTCATAAGTATCATTACCAATTTACAAATTCATATATCGAATCTTAAAGAACTAATAAACTCATTGCATAAATTATTCTATCACATTGATTGTGAATCAGCAATAAAGATATCCGAAATACGTGTACACATCGAAGATAATATAAGATAATACATTATTCACACAATATATGCGGATTACACAGGCATTGACAATTACAATTATAGGCACAAGCATGGAAGAAGGCCATCAATTTATGTTCTATAAGGAAAAAATAAGGATACAGCAACAATTATAATTACTAAATAAGATCTCACCATTAATATTAGGCAAGTGAGGTTGCTTATTCAACCAATCCCGTAATACTTGAATGTCCTCTTCCTTCAATTGTCTATTGCTCTTAAAAGTATCGAAAGTTTTCTCGGAAACCTTGGCCATTGCAACAAACAACTGCTTGTAACTTCGCTATACCACTGAACGTGTTCGTTTGATGAAAACTATCAGAATTAACTACATAGTGTATATATTAAAACCTTGCTGTTACCAATTTACAAAACAAGTTCTTCAAACACGTATTAGCATATTTTTTGCGCAACTCGTTGGTTAATTATAGTAATTGTTAACAAAAAAGTTCGCGAATGTTCAGGTTCTAATGAAGCTTGGTAGAAATAAGGTAGAACTTCACTCTGAACACAAGACCACTTGCAATATAGTAATACTATAGAAGAAATCGATTTGAAAACCATCACCAGATTAACATTTCTTTTATCTTTACTTTTTATTTGTAAAACCAGTCCCGTTAAACACACATGCTTAACAGGACTGGTTTTACAAATAAAAAGTAAAGGTAAAAATGTATTTTCTGCTCTTTGTTGTTGGCTGTGTATTGTTGCACAGTTTAGGCGCTTATGCTTTGGAAGAGAACAATTTTGACATTGTTATAAAAGAGATTTCTATACAATAAATTAATTTATTATCTTCAAAGAAATGATTTAATGAAAGGCTGCAATTTTAGAGCAAAATTTATTTAATAACTGTTGCATAGAACAATAACAAATTATAGGGATACGATGATGCAAAATTCAAGTCATCTTATTTGCCTTTTAAATCATTGCATTCAAGGTTATTTTGCTCTTTCTAAAAGCATTTGATTGGCTCAAAGATATCAAAAATTATATGTCAAAAATCAAGTAAAATTTCAGGGGTGGTTTCACCCTCTTAAAACGAAATTGGGCCGATAAGGAAAATGGCTTCGAACATCTTGAAGGACCACTTGCCCACAAAGTTTCAATTTTTTTTTTAATTTACGGGTTCGAGATGTTCCCTTATAAGAATAAATCTCAATCAACTTTTTGTAACTGTGCTCGTATTATAAGGATTTCATTAATTGATAGGACTCTCAAAGATAGTTTTTCCGTCATTGGTTATTCTAGCAGTAGTTCAAAATGTGTTTCTTGCCCATAGTGACCTGACAAGCTAGTTTTGTTTACTAGACTCTCAAAATTTATGTTTGTGTTTATAAATATGTCATCTATGAGTAGTACCAGTTTCACAGACTCTAGTAGGTTCTGTAATAGTTTCTCGTAGACCAAATGCACTAAGCAAATCCTGGAACGTTTTGACATTTTTATCATTCTCCTTCATAAGATTTATGACGAAATCTCCACACAATACTATGGTGTATCTACCCGTATTGTGTTTTAAATTCAGTAGAATATCTTCAAAAGTATAAAAAAAAACTATCTAAATTAGCATATGATGGTCTATATATGTTTAAAATTATAAATTTGAGTGTAGGGAGAATGACTGCAGAGCATTCTATTATATTTTCTACACTTTCCTGTTTTAGGTGCCCGAGTTCATGTTCTTTGATATCGTTTCGTAGAAAGATACAAGAACCACCATGAATGTTTACTGATCGTATGAAGGCTAGAAATCAACTTATAGTTCTTGATGGTAACATGGCCAATATGCGCAGGTTTGAGCCTGTGCTCAGTAAAAGCTAATACAGAATACGGTCGATTACTACTTAACAAGTACGCTTCAATGTAATCTATTTTGTTTGTAATACATTGTATGTTTTGAGCCACAAACAGAAATGGAAATTGAAGCTTTCTTTAAAAGTGGATTCATTCAGTCAAATGCAACTTATACCACATATGTACATAGCAAACCTGTTATAGCCACACAATGACCGGCAATGGAGATAGCAAATCTGCTCTATTTTGCATTACTCCGATCGTAAATCTAATACCCTAATGTCGCGTAAAAGCCACCAAACCGACTATTACGAGTTATACAGATGTACTATAATACACCTCGATGGTGTTCCAATTGAATTGTAAAATTTTATTACCTTCACTCATAAAATTATCCAAGTTGTTCGAAATGGGGCGAATTTTGTACTGGTTATATTCTAAGGTGTAATAAATAACGCTGGCCACGAGCGGTACCGCGCATCGGCGTAAAATCAGTCCGGACCGAGAGGAACGGTAGTATCACTTCGACTGCGGAGCAGTGCGGACATTTTCGCTGCCGGTCATTTGCGCAATTGTTTATCTGTCCTAGAAAAATTATGATTTCGTCAGCAAAACGACCGCGATCGGACAAACTTCGAAAATTTATTGCAAAAATTCCAGACTTAATATATGAAGGTGCTAAAATTAAATGTGTAATCTGTAAAATCCCGTTAATGTGTTGGTCCAGACAACATTGTCTACGACACGTAAATAGTGAAAAGCATGTCTCAAAAAGAAATTGCGCACGAGACAATGAAAAATTTATATTTAATTTATGCGTTACGTTTATTGCATGTAATATACCGTTTAATTTACTAGACAAGGAACCATTTATCTGCTTTTGGAATAACTATTCGGAGTGCAAATTACCAAGTCGAACATCGTTACGAAGAATTGTGCCATCTGCGCGCGAACATATTGAACCAAAAATAAATCGGAGTTGAAAGATCAAAAATTGTGGTTATGTGTCGACGAAACAACAGATCGGAAGAAACATTCTGTTCTTAATGTAATGGCACGCAAATTGGAACCTCATCAATCGGCACCTTCAATTCTATTAGTCTCCGAACGAATACAACAGTGTACTGCCGAAGTAATTTCAAAGTTAGTGTTAAATACATTGGACAAGTTTGAACTTTAAACAAACCAACTCTTGATGTTAGTGAGTGATGGTGCTGCAAACATGCTTTCTGTAGGCCGGTCTCTTAAAAAGCATTCTGCTAATTTGTTACACATTACGTGTAAAATTCATGCTCTCAATCTTGTGGCGGATAGTATCAGAAAATGTTATCCTGAGGTAGACGCTTTAATAGCGCATACCAAAGCAGTATTTGTCAAATCACCGAAACGTATTCGCGAATTTCACAGACTGTGCCCCCGTATACCAGAGCCAGCAGAACCTTTTCTAACTCATTGGGGAACATGGTTGCAGGCTGCGTTTTATTATCATAAATATTTTGACAATATTAAAAACGTGGTTTTACAATTCGATACAAAGGAAGCTGCCGCTATCCAAAAAAGCCAGTCGAAATTTCAAGATAGTCAGGTTAAAATGGATTTAAAAATCATTCACGACAACTACTTCGAGCTAGCAGATGCAATAGAAAAATTACAAAATCCTGCGGTGCCGTTAGAAGAATCTCTATAAATAGTGCAACATGTTCACGCACAGCTATGCGCGATTGAAGACGCAAAAAGTGTTCCTGTTTTAGAAAAATTTGAAAGTGTTTTTGAGAAAAATTCTGATTTTGGCACATTAAGACACATTTGTGAAGGTGCGTCAACAGAATCGTTAAGTTATTTGAAAGATTATTTTACTTACGCAAATATTACGTCACTAGATGTAGAACGTTCGTTCTCTGCATATAAACGCATTTTTTCCTCATGCCGTACTAGTTTTGCCGAAACAACAGTTGAAACATATCTAATGTTGCAGATATTTAACAGACATTATTCACTTTGTGATTTCACGGAGGACTCTTAAAATGGTAAGTGTTTGAGCACGTGTTATTTAATTTTTATTTAAAAGATGAGCGAAATTATTTGCGGCAGCAAACATCTCTATTAGCAGAATAACTCTAGTGGAACGCGAGGCCTGGTCGACTCTACGCTATTGCGCGGTACCGCTCGTGGCCAGCTTTAGTTATGACAAAACAACACATAGGATTCTGAAACTAGAATGGTCACAGAAGCTCATCAAGAAGATTTAAAAATATTTGATGTCATTATATATATTTATATAACAATAATGCGGCTACAAGTGACATGGGATTGTGAATCAGCAAAATCTGGGGCTCATATTTACTTTGGAAATATAAGCTCAAAATAGCTCTCAAAGCCGAAGGTTCAGAAGACTCCAACAAGTGTTTCTGGTGATTTAAACATTTCATTCAACTATGTGACACATAAAGATGCAAAATTAGATATTTGCTTTAAATCTGTATTTCTTGGGACCAAAGATATATGAATATTTAAGCAAAGTACTACATTTACCAAGTATGAGGACATTAAGACGAATGATTGTTTCAGATGGCGTAGAGAACTTCAAATATTCATCTAGATGTATAAAGAGGAATGTATATTGTGTATAGTTGAAGTGAGGTTAATTTGTTTTGCATCAGTACAGATGGAATCGTAGTGTTTCATAAAATAGAAATATACGATATTAACCTTAGAAATTTGCTGTGATGCTTTTCGTAAAAGCATCCATATAAATTGGAAAAAACCTGAATGGGATATGTCTTGGAAACATACCGCTTGCTCTGGAAAAAGATTTAGAGGTGTCGGACAACACAATGAATGCCTTGCATAGTGTTAATCTATACGTTAGAGCTTTTACTTTTTAATTCACCATATATTTGTTAAAATTCTTTATACGATATATAATTTTCTATCAATTAAAATTTATTAAGAGAGTGTTAACATTCCAAAAGAAAAGGATGCGAAGACTGCTGCTTCAAGACATTTGTAATTTTTGATTTGTTTCAAATCTATAGTTTGTAGAATTATTTTCTTTTTTTTTCCAAACAAGTGCAATACATATTTGGTTATTTGATATAAAATAATTTCAAGCATATTCGTACATGATAAGAGTCTTAGTATGTAGGTTGTATTACGCATTTTAGTAAGGAACTATTAAAGTAAACGGAGATGTAAGGGTAAGAATTAAATTTTGTTATGTGAACGAAGATGGCACTTCACCTGAAACGAAGTTGACAAATAATGGATTTTATCAAAGTAGGCCGATCATTCAGAAAATTTGCACAATGTCATAACTTTTCATTCTGAACAAATGTTCTTGGTAACATTTCAGCATACTGTGGACGAAAAAGGCACATTACCCAAACGAAAATAGTTTTTGTTCAACTGTTAAGGCCTACTTGATTTAAAAAAATTGAAAGCAAACTAAAAATAAGTTTCAAACCAAGCAAGGCCTAGTTCCAAAAGGTCAAATTGCGATTCAAAGATTTTTAGTTTCGCACACCTCTAGTAACATGCAGCTGGGACACGCTGTATATAACGAATAACACGTAACACAAAACATAACGCACGCTCTCGTTTCTTAAACTGAACGAAAAATAAAGAAGCGGACGCTGACAATGCGAGAATCGATTTTTGCAGACATCCCGCTACTCCGGTGAAACGCCTCTGTATCCCAGAGACGATTACTTCGCTCTAGTAATAATTTGGAAAATAGGATTTTCATACTGGAAATAATTGTTGTAAATGTGTTTTTAATTTGTTATAAATAAATAAACAAAAAAAAATGTTAATCAATAAGCAATATGTAAATATAAATTAGATTGATTATTCAGCTTTTTATGATAAAATTTATTTATATATTGTTTTGTATGGTTCACTTCCAACAATGAGTTAATTTTGAATGAAAGCTGTTAAATTATTCGTGAAAGTATTGAAAACTACTGTGTAATTTCAAGAAACGGTAGTGTATTTCACATCGCATACTTTCCTTCAATCTGCTAATAAGAAACAACCACTTAAGTGTAGAGTAAAACGAAGCACTTTCCAATGTAACATCCCCTTGATTTACGGCAAAAAGTGGGCGAATGTAGCGCCCTCTTCAGATAGAGAGACGGTCAATTAAATTTAATTCTTTCCTCTTCCTTATCTTTCCTTATTTCTTTCCTCGTTTCTTTTCACAAAAGAAAACCATCGTTTAGCCTTAACCAACGTTTTCGACGTTATAGAATGGGAATAAAAAGAGAAAGATAAGAAGTGGAAGAAGTGGAAGTAGTGGAAAGGGTGAGTAAGGCGATAAAAATATCGGGTAACATTTTTAAAATCTTTTTTAGGCCTCGTTTATCTAATAGGCACTTAAAGTGTTTGCCGAAGGATAATTGCTTAAAGTAAACAAGGCTACTGTAGGTATCATCCACCATAAAACCCTCTAATGTAAAAAGCTTTCATTTGGAAAGTTTCAATGTTTGAGAAGTGAGTTGCCAGAAAGCAAATAGCACTTTTACTACTGGGGCGAAAAAAGGTTTGTTTGTTGTACTTCTCAACTTTTCATTCTTCTATTTTATTAGCTAATTGTAAACCGCGGTGTATTTTGGTGCATTTCTTCGTTTTTGAAACACCGTGTTATTTCGGGAAATTGATCGAAAAACAGTAGCTTTGAAGCACGAAATCTTTTAGCTAATTTTCGCTGTGAAACCAACTCTGCTTTAAGGGCTTCACTCAGTCTTTGTTCTCTCACCTGGCGCAAAATTCCTGGTCAACCACTTTTGGTCAAATCAACATACGAGGGGATATCCAAAAGAAACCAAACTG
The DNA here is from genome assembly GCA_029619315.2 of Dynastes maya. Taxonomy (NCBI): domain Eukaryota; kingdom Metazoa; phylum Arthropoda; class Insecta; order Coleoptera; family Scarabaeidae; genus Dynastes; species Dynastes maya. The sequence continues at coordinate 172,868 of JAROYE020000024.1, forward strand.
ATGTTGTCGTTGACGGAATTTTATGTGCTCGTAGTTTTTGCAATGACTGATTCTCGTGAACAGCGCGTGGTCGTAAAGTTTTGCTTCTTGCTCGGAAAAACTGGTACAGAAACTCTTGAAATGTTAAAAATGGCCTACAAGAATGATGCTATAGGGAAAACTCAAGTGTTTGAGTGGTTTTCTCGTTTCAAAAGAGGTGAAATGTTAATTGATGACGATCCTCGCTCTAGTCGTTCTTCCACGTCCCGAACCGATGAAACTGTTGAAAAAATTCGCGAAATCATCCTGGAAGGTCGACGACGGACCATTGAAGAAGTTATGGAACCGTCTGGAGTGACTTGGAGTTCAGTTCAGCGAATTTTAATAAAAGATTTGGGGAAGAAAATGGTGGCTGCCAAATTCGTGCCTCGCCTGCTGACTGCTGCACAATAATTTTTTTTTAAATATACAATTAATAATAATAATACAATAATAATAATAATAATTCATTGAGCTATTTTAAAATCATGAAATCTCTCAAGCCCATTTACCTTGTTTATGCCATACAATTGATCAGTTTCAATGGAAATTCCCTTACAATGAAAATGAGCAGATATCATTTTTGAACCACAAACTCTTCAATAATTCGTATATTTCGTCGTTTAACCAAAGCCCGAAGAAATAGAATTCATCCTGGTATAAAGGGAAAACGATACGGATGATTTGTGTACGCTCCAAAACAAAAGAAAGGAGGAAAAGTGGAGAGGGATGCTCATCCAAGAGCACCGAGTTTGTTGCTGCTATTTATCGACGTCGGTTCGAACGATGATGGATCGTAAACTTTTCGGGGATGACAAACTTGTATACACATTATCGTATTATCGCATTGTCCAGTTACCGCTGTTTGTGTAGCGGGGGCTTCTTCCGTGGCATGTTTGGATGTGATAAAATCAATTGTTCGGAAAAATCTAGGTGCGAGATGAATGTAAATACAGTTGCTGCGATAAAAAATATATTGAAGATGAAATTCTTCTTTTATAGCCGAAAAATGTATCTGCTACATTTTCGTTTAAGCTCTCTTGGTAAAGGGCGTCAAATTATAAGTGACCCAATTTGAATCGTTAATTGGACATAAACCCGCAAAAGATTACAATCGTCCCTTTTACAAGGAGAAGATAAGTCTGTCTTAAATCACCCTCCATTGAAGGGAAAACCATCAGCTTCAGCGACGAAGTTAAATATTTGGGAGTTACGTTTGACAAAAAACTAACATGGAAGTCCAACATCTCCAACCTACAGAAAAAAATCCATTACGGCATCACTTGTATGCCGAAAATTGCTTGGTAAGAACTGGGGTCGTGAGCCTCAAACGACCTTCTGGTCCTATACAATAACGCAGGCCAACAAAAAAATATTTGTCAAAAACTTTTTAAACAAATACATCCAAATCTTATATATTTTTGGGTGCTGAAATCGTATCTGGTATCAGTTTTTTTTGTATCACCCACAGTTCTCTGACAATATGACATCGATTATATTTTAACACGGGGAAAATTGGATATATAAAAAAATAAAAACACTTAACTTATACCCTACTTTTATTTAATTAGGCTACAATTTTTATCTGCCACAACATATACCACTTCAATACAAATATTTTAGGTGCTTATTTTTGTATTGCCTTTCCCTTTTCTCTGTAAAGTTACTTATATAGCTATTTCTACGATGCGAGCATTTTGTTGTTCTCGATGAAGTGACCAACAGTAATCACCCATCATGTTGATATTCCACCGTTCCTGGTACCGTTTCTCCATCACCTTTATGTCCTGATGGAACCGTTCCCCCTGTTCTTCACTCACATCGCCCAAATTTTCAGGAAAAAAGTCAAGATGGTTGTGCAGGAAGTGGATTTTAAGGCTCATCATACATCCCAGATTTTTGAACTTGTCAATCATATTAGCTACGATAAGTTCATAGTTTGGGTTTTTCACATTGCCCAAATATTTAGTCACAACTTGCTTAAATGATATCCAAGCCTCCTTTTCCTTTGTAGTCATCCTTGCTTCAAAGTTGGAATCGAACATCATTTTACGAATATCAGGCCCAAGGAAAGCACCTTCTTTCAGTTTGGCTTCTGATAAATGTGGAAATATTTCACACAAATATTTAAAACATTCACCATCTTTAGGCAAGGCTTTTACAAATTGTTTCATTAAGCCTAACTTTATGTGTAGAGGTGGTAGAAGAATCTTTTTTCGATCTACTCGAGGTTTATGCAATATATTCTTCTCGCAAGGTGTTAAGGTGTTTCTTACGAGCCATTGTTTTATGGACCAAAACATATAAACATGGAAGCTTTGTAAATCCCTTTTGATGACCAAGGATCATGCAAACAGCTTTCAAATCCCCACATAGCATCTAATCGTGAGCCGGATAGTTAATTTTTCGTAAAATCATGTTAAGATTTTCGTAAGTTTCTATCGTATGGATTGGATGAGCAACAGGCAGTGAAGCACAAGTATTTCCATTGTGTTAAAGAACAGCTTTTAAACTAGTTTTTTATGAGTCTATAAAAAGCCTCCAATCTGCCTTCTTGTACTCAATACCAAATTCGTTCATTAAACTACCAATATCATGGTAGTAAACCAAATCCTCTTCCTGCTTGAAAAACTGAGCAAACTGTTGATCTCTTGTTCTATATTGGTAAATAGATGTTCCAGATGCCAATAAATGTTTTTCTTTCAGCCTAGAACCAAGCGATTTTGCTTTTTCCTTGGTCAAACACAAATGTCTCACTAAATCATTTAACTCAACTTGTGTAAACAACTGCGGTTTTAAATTTAGCAAACAACTGTCCCATTTACCAGAACTGCCAACCTAATAACATTTGATTTTACTGCCAACGTATTACGTAATACGTTACATGTGAATGCGCGTTTTAAGTATTAAAATGTGAAAGATTGGTTTGTGGTACAACTTTATTATTATTATTTTCTGACTCAGTACATCCAAAAACATAAGAATTAGGTAAAATTAATAAAAGGGTTTTTTATCGTTGCCCTGTGTAATCCGACCCATCTTCACCTACGCCTCTCTGGTTTGGTGATCGAGAACCACTCAGAAGGCTGTGCAACAGCAGCTTCAACATGTTCAGAGACTTGCATATCTCAACATCACAGGAGTGATGCGTGCCCGACCCATAGTTGCTCTGGAAGTCCTGCTGGGAATATCGCCGCTTCACACCAATTCAAAGATCTTAGAGGGCATCTCAAAATCTTTGAAGATCCCAACATAAAACTTACTGAATGTATATTGCAAAGGACACGATCCCTATGTAATACAAGTTTGATCAGCCTTATAAGGTAATTATTGATAGCCGTACTGAGTGGGCATCAATGTAAAAGAGGTACCCTGGAATGACTCGCGAATAGAAGGTGTTGGAACAGGTATAGGGATCAGTGGTCCCAACGACTACTTAAAATGCCTACAGGACCCCACACCAATATATTTCAAGCAGAGATTTCTGCCTTAAACCCGTGCGCCATAAAGAACCTCGACGAAGGGGTACGAGGCGCAACTATAAATATATTCAGCGACAGTTCTAAAGGCTATTAAGGCCTACACATATGAATCTGTTCTGATACACGAATGTGTACACAATTTAAGGCAACTGGAGCGCAGTAACTACGTTACTTTGCGGTGGGTTCCAAGCCACCAATGGATCGAAGGAAATGAAAAGGCAGGTAAGCTGGCCAAAGAAGCAGCGAACATGCCTTTCATTGGTCCTAATCCCTTCTGTGGTCTCCAAAAGAGCCACATAAAAGGCCTCGTACTGGGAAAATGTTCCAGAACAAAAGCAGGCGAAAGCATTCATATAAGGCTCGCTAAAGGCAGCAAAAATAGCGCTATTGTTCAGCAAAGGGGATCTTAGATTACTGGCAAGTTCCCTGACAGGCCATGTAGCTCTAAAATATCACTTATTTAAACTAGAAAAACCTGAAGATCAAATCTGTCGTCTATGCCAAGAAGATCTGGAGACAGAACACATCCTATGTAAATGTGTTACCGTTAGTAGCACACGACAGCAACATTTCAGTAGGCCATTTTTGCACTTACTAAACTGAAGAAAGCAGATCCTAGAGTAGTGCTAAGGTTTATTAAAAGCCTCCAACTATTCTAACACACATAAGGGCATTTTGTTACAATATATCTATTAAGGTAGTAGTGATTAAAGGCATCTGTGCCATGGCCCGACTATAATAATAATAATAATAATAATATATACGCATTGACCTGATAAGCTGGAGGCAGCAGAGATGGGGACATCGCTGGGAAAAGTGTATGTAACATGCAAATATGTAAATGTAAGCCGATTGTGGAGAAACGAAAACAAGATGGTAGATTTAAAATCCGCCTAAAGCATAGAAAGTTCTTCATCCAAGACGGTCGACAGCATCGTTTTGTTTTTGTTTTACCCAAATACGGACAGCTTTGGCCGTAAAGCATATGTTGCTGCGGTAACCCAGTATGCCGATCTGCTGCCCTTATGCTCCCTATAAAAAGAACCTAAGCTTATTATTAAAGGAGATTGCCCCGCGTTGCATATGAAGTTATCCTTTTTTTTAGGACTACATACATTAGCTTCTAAATGTCGAAAGCGGGGTCGATAAAGTAGGTTACGCTTACAGTAAGAGATGGGAAATCTCACAACACCAAGTGTAATTAATGTTAACGTCTTCTATCTTTTATTTAAAAAAGATGAAATAATTTGTTGTGTCTAATAAAAATTTTATACTAAAATATTTTTTTTTATTTCCTAATAAATCCTTTCGTCCTTTTATTTCGATCTATATTTCGAACTATTGATTCGACCTATTCAAATTAAATATGCAAGAACGTATCTGTAAGGGCGGAATTTCTTCCAGCTATTTTCCTCTGTGGATAAATACGAACAGCGCAGCTTAGTTTCAATAATGGTTAGAGAAGAAGCAAGAGACAAAATTTACGATTATTTGCAGGGCTAAAGCAGTTCTTGTTATTTTATTCATTATTCCTTTCTTTCGTCTTACATTTGTTTTTTCAAATGAAGTAGTTTAGTTGTTTTGATGTCTAGCAACTCGACCTAGTTTAAGTTCAATATTAGGGTAAGACATAACAGATCCAGAACACTTAACGAAGCTACATTTAAACCAACAATTAACTATACAAAACTATTATAAGGTTAAGAATAACACTGTGCTCGAATTAACTCGAACTTTTTTGCAACAAGCTGGATACCCGGGGGTGAACCTAATTCGAATATGCCGAATCCAATGGTGCTAACCGTTTTTGAAAGTTAGCTCGCGTTTTCGAGCAATTTCAATTTAAAAAATTTATGCCCAAAGATCCCAAAAAACATAATTTTTATAATTTTTTGACCATTTATTGAATTTAAATCAATGGAAATTGATCGAATAGACGTCATATCGGCACATCGAATAGAAACTATTTGGAAAAAATTGAATCGTTTCAGTCGATCTTTCATAATTTGTCTGCAAAAAAATAAGTTTTTTTATTTTTTTCAATTTTCATTCTCTGATTGTCCTGATTCTTCTGTATCATCATCTTCTTGTAAATTCCAACAAATGTCATCCAAAAGGGCATGTAGCTTTTTGCCGCTGTACCAATGTCCAAGCCTCACCGTCACTTGATGAAAGCGCTCGCAATGCTCATCGGATTCGTTTGGTGATTGTTCGGCGAATTTTTCTACATGGGAATGCAAAAAAGGCATTTTTAATGACATTCGAACATTTAAACGGTGAAAAGCAGTGAGCATGTCTTCAATTAATATGCGCCAATTTTTGGATCCATAAATTCCGAGAATATTGTCGATAACCGCTTTCACATAGTCCCATGCCACAAGCTCCATTGACTGCATTTTCAAATTGTTTTGTCCCTCATTAAACGACGAATGGTCGGTCCATTTAATACTCCTCTAAAATAAATATAATACAAAATGAAATTTCAATAGATCAATATTCAGATTCAGACATCTATTTTCTTTTATTTTCATTCCACTTAACCGTGGAAAAACGCGACGCAATTCGTTGAATGAATTTCCTTCCGAATTCAATGCTTTTATGAAATTTTTAACAATTCCTAGTTTAATGCGGAGCGGTGGTAACAAAACCTTTTCGATCTCAATAATGTTGTTTTGTCGTAATCTAAATTTCTCATGTAAAAGCCAGTTCCGTTCGTTATATTGGTCGCCGGCAAAACGGGTATTCCATATGCACGTTTGCATACCTCTTAGAAGAGCCGCCACTTTTAAGTCCGCACAAATCTTCCACTTTTGGTCATTTATATTGATATATATATATATAGATGCTTATGCTCAATGCAATCGAAATGGAATTTTTTGAATTGGTGTTGTGTAGCAGAACAGCTTTCAAACCGCTTTTTGACGAGTCGATAAACAATCGTCAATGTTCGGGATTATATTCATTTTGCATCGTTAAAATCAAACCACGGATATCAGTGTAATAAGCGAGTGAATTATTCTCAATGGATTCGAAAGAATTCGTAAAATGACGATTGATTGCTGCGTATATCCGAACATCTGCTGCCAAAATGTTCGTTTGTTTCAAGTCAAGGTTCACGAATGGTCCATAAACGGTCCATGCAAGATTCTCGAAGGTTCCAGAAACCTCTTCGGCCACTGATCAGATTTTCCAGAAAATTGCAGAAGGTTCTTTGGGTCTTAAATTTTTAAATTGAAATTGCTCGAAAACGCGAGCTAACTTTTAAAAACGATTGGCACCATTGGATTCAGCGTACTCGAATTAGATTTACCACCCGGGTGCCCAGCTTGTTGCATTTTGCAACTAGCACAGTGTAATTAAGGAAAACCAGTTAAACGAGTTTTCTTGTAGATAACTCAACTAAATCTCGTACGTTGACAGCTGACAGATCACTGCGTCACGACAAAACCACTCGGCGGCTCGTCGCGCAACTGCCGCTCCACACGACGCGTACGGGTACTAGTTTCTGGACGAGCCCGGTATCTTTATTGTGTTATTTTTTGACAGCTATTGAAGACATTTAAGCTTGTGTGATATAAAGGACATTGAATACAGGTCTACGGACGTTGTTTAAATTAAAAACTTTGCCATGGCAATTATATTTTATTTGCACTTAAAAGTTCGTATAAGAAATGGGCGACATTGAATACAATATATGTTGTACTCCACCTAAGCTTGGTAATTTATTATTTACAAGGGAATATCCCGAACCCGAAAATTCAGAAAAGTTTGAAACTTTGTGAACAAGTAGTCCACACCCAAAGATGTTAGAAAGTATTTTCCTTATCGCCCCAATCTCGTTTTAAGGAGTTGAAACTACCTACCCCTGAAAGTTTAGTAGATTTTCTTAAAATAACTCGGCAATGGCTGGAGCAAGTACGTCATATCATATATCAAAGTAATCATCTGATCGAGCTCTATTACATACATGAAAATAACATCCTAGTTCCCTTTAAAAAATGTATGGTGTCCTCCCCCATCCCTTCGATTAGGAGCGTATTCAAATCCCACGTTATGTATGTTACGGAGCTCTGCGAACAGTATAAAAATTATATTTTATTTTATGTAATATATGTTATTAGTAAAAGACGAAACTTGCCCTGCAATACGACGCCTTAAATAACTGTGAATCCATGTGAAAATAGACATGTTACGTTTACATAGACTTTTTTTTTCAGTTAGAAAAACAAGTGCATTGTTTATCAATATATTATAGTAGCTACAATTATTTACTTGTACTACCCTAGCAGTGACAGTTATAAAAATAGCGACGATACATGCTTTAGGGTGACATCATTCACAGCTATTGAACAAGTAATATGTTCGATTTTCTAACACATTGTGATAGTATAATTTATCTAATGAGGTTCATATTTTGTTACAATTTGATATATAAATTAGTAAATCATTTCAAGGATAATTGCAAGACAGATGTAGTGCATTGAAAGTTACATACAATAAAAATGATGAAATATGACTATCTCTAACGTGAGTAATAATTTACGTGTACTGGCTTCAATTTATTGATTTATTTAGATAAGAAAATGTATATAATGAAAAGTCGCTTTTGTAATTTGTTAGTGCTACATGTGAGTTTTAGAATATTACCACGACAATGACAGCCATAAATCCAGTAAATGTAGTTCGTTTACTTATGGTAACATTTAGTGTTGTAAATGATAGCCGACCTATGGGTTTCAACAATAAAGAAAGTGAGATTCACGACCTATTAAGGTTTATATTAATTAGATCTCGAGACGACACAACATGTGTGGTAGGTGATGTCGTAACACTAGAATTCTTGCAAGAATTTAGACCATATTCTGCAGAATTTGTCGATGACAGATATCCACCTCCACGGGAAGAAATATTAGAAGTTTTACAATTTTAAGAAGAAGAAAGCGTTCTTTATAGACGAAACATAAAATGTTTAGAAGTCAATGGCGGTATTTTTGAACATTTATTTAAAAAATGTTAAGATTAAAAAAAATGTTAATGTACGAAATTTTGTTTATTTGTAATTATGCTATAACTTGACAACAAATGAAAATCAAATAAGAATTATATGAGTTCTTTTACATTATTTTCACGTGTACTATACACTCCTGGAGTTGGGTCTGTTTCATCTGACTCACCTTGTATACTGGGCAAAAGTTTTTGGTAGAAATGACTTTTTCACATGAGTCTGTATACCTTTCATTTTTAGCGCATATTCAGGATTGATTCTTCTCGAACCGAGCCGACGTTATTCTCACGTAGTTATCTTTGATCTACGAAGTTTTTATTTCAGCGAAATAACGTCTTCGCCTCGTGTCAAAGGAGATATACCGCATCTTCTTAATGAAACTATGGAACGAGGACTCAGGATCTTACGTAGACATCCATGTAAATATTTAAACCTATAGCCTAAAGCGTGTACGAACTTTAAAGGGAAACCTTTCAGAGGGCGAAGAACATATTCCTGGAAAGATTGTGGATGTCTTACAGCGAAAGAAAACCCCGCATAGAATCGTCGTTTTTAGTTATACAGAAAAGAGTCTTATATTTATGTATGCGTGCCATAAAGGGAAGAAATAGACGGGAACACAAGTCTATCATCTTATATGCCGTAGAATGAGCGGAAGGCTAAAGAGTATTCGATAAATTCTCTCGCGTAATAAGGCAATTCCCACGCAATATCCCGTATTACGTTATTTACGAAGTTATGCCGAAAGGCGAGGACCGTTTTTCGCTACCCAACATCAACACCAGCGCCTTCTGCGCGGTGGCAAATATAATCGCGTGACATTTACACCACCGACATCTATCGGAGAGTGTGGGAAGTGCTCGGTTTGGCGTAAAATATTCATCTCGTTTGCCAGATATGCACGTCACAAATAACGGTTAACACTTAAGGAAATGTTCTTTAAGCGTCAAGCGGTGGTTCGTCTTTCATTTTCCCAAAGGATGGATGGATCAATGGTCTGGGGATGAAATGGGCCCTAGTTTTTTTGGAATGACTAAATTATTTCTTATTCAACCAAATACTTTACCTTAATAAATAATTTGTTCCAACGAACACAAAGTTTCAGACGTATAAGCAATTATTTTAGGCAGGAAAGCCAACAACATCAACAAATGTGATACAATGGATCTGGATCCTAAGTGCAAAGAAAAACTTACAAATCTCACTAAGAATTAACCTAAATGCAATCCCCTCCATGAGTTCTAAATAGAAGAATTGAGCGCACCTGTGGAACTAGGTATTGAACAACATCTTGAAGAATAAGATCATCTCAGATAAGTTCATCAGGGATTCAAGTTGTTTGGAATTGAACACCAGAGAAATTAGATTGAACAAAAGATGACAGGATTCAGTATTTATGTTGCAAAATATAGTTGCATGTCAAATCTGTGAAGTCGACATCAGTAAGGACAAGCAGTAACCTGCTGTTGAGTTTTTTATCCCACCAATGGTGGTCCAACTCTTCTCTACCGAGCAAAATACGAGGCAGGCGCTATAAGTTCTCGGCCTGGTAGAGCAAAAATTAACTTGGTCAAATATAACAATTTTTATTTTTCATAATCTCAAATCACTTCAATACAAAATAGCATACATTTTTTCCCTCAAAATGTTACAATGTTAAAATGTATTACAGCTGCTTGCAACTCACTATCGTCCTTAAAACGATAAGGTCTTTCTTCTGAGAAAATAATAATTACTTGGAGTCATGTCCGGACTGTACGGTGGATATTCGAATTCTTGAAAGCTGCATTCGCGCATGGCAGCTTGTGAAATGGCGACAGTATGGATGGGTGCATTGTCGTGCAAAAATCAAACACCTTTGGTCAATTTTTCTCGACGTTTTGCACGAATATCGTCCCTCAATCTATGCAACAAAGACGCACAATATGTGCTGTTTACAGTTGTATTGCGCTCTTTAAAATCAATGAGTAAAACACCCTCACAATCCCAGAATTATGAGTACTCACTTTGATAGGAAAGATATATATAAAACGACATGAATCTCACCAGATGGCAAGACGGCAAACCAGATCGACCTTTTATTAATAGAAAATAAGCATGCCACCTCTGCCCACAACGCCAGAAGCTACCGAGGAACTGAGTAATTCGGACCATTTCATGTCGGTAATGACTATAAGACAGGAAATCTCAAGACAAGTAATGAAGAAAAGGGAACTACTCAAGAGATTTGAAATAAAATTGCTGCTAGAGGAAAACACCAAACAACTTTTTGAGGAAGCAATATCAACAGGACTATTCAACACAATAGAAGAAGAAGATTCTAACTTGGAGTGGACACAAATACAGGAAATTATAACTGAAGTAGCAGAAGGATTGCTAGGAAAGAAAAGTGAAGGAAAAACATAAGGACTGGTTCGATGATCAATGTAAACAAGAACTAGAACATAGAAGTAGAGCTAAAATACAAATGTGTAGGCTAAACACACCAGACATGAGGGCAGAATACGAGCGAGTGAAGAAAAGATTCAAACGGATCTGTAGGGAGAAAAAACGAGCCCTTTGGGAAGAAAAATTGCAGTCGATAGAAGGACATATGGTAAATAAGCATATCAGGAATTTCTACCAAGAAGTTAAGAAGAGTAAAGCATTGGGACCTGGTAATGCGTGTGTCTATAAAAGTAAAGATGGAGCACCAATAAGCGATTCAACTGGAAAATTAGAAAGTTGGTCTGAGTACTTTGAAGGGTTGTTGAATCCACGGAGCAGCGGTAGCGAAAATCTCCAAATATAGAATGTGGAATAGCAAGAAAGTGGTGTAGGTACAAATAGAGGAACCAACAGACGAAGCAATTGAGGAAATAATAAAGAAGTTAAAAAATAACAAAAGTCCGGGAGGAAATGGCATTCCAGCAGAAATACTAAAAGAAGGAGGGTAAACGATTCAGTGACTTAATAAAGAAAATATGGAGGGAAGAGGAACTACCGGATGGGTGGAAAAACGCCGTGATCTGCCCTATCCACGAAAAGGGTGACAAAACGCTATGCGAAAATTATAGAGGAATAGCCCTCCTAGATACAATCCTAGCACTGCTAATAAGAAATAGATTATGTGAGTACGAAAATGAAGCTATAGGAGAATGCCAAGGGGTGTTTAAGCGGGATCGATCTACAGTAGACCAGATTTTTACGGTGAAGCAATTATTATGTAATAGCTATGAGCAAAATTTAGAGCTACATATACTTTTTGTAGATTATAAGCAAGTGTGCGATTGAATAGACAGGGAATAATTATATAGAGCAATGCATTCACTAACAATACCTACAAAATTAATAAGGTTGGTTAGAATAACATTGGACGAAACATTAAACCAGGTGATGCTGGAAGGGAACCTATCCAGGATGTTTGCGGTTCGAAGGGGCTTAAGACAAGGTGACCTTCTATCTACAACATTGTTTAAGTTTGTGTTGGAAGCTATCCTAAGAGAGAGTGGTATACAGACCGGAGGGATTATATACTGTACAAAACAAATCATTGCCTTCACAGACGACATTGCGCTAATTACAAGATCAAAAGCAGAATTGGAAAGGATGTTCAGGCAACTAGAAGGAGCCGTACGAAAGTTTGGACTCCACGTTAATGAAGAAAACATAAAATACATGGAATTGAGGGCAAAAGAAACAATACCAGAGGAGAAGATAAAGTTCAGAATTTCGGATGGCAGAGAGTGTCATTTTGAGAAAGTGGAAAATTTTGTCTACCTGGGAGTGATGATCACAAATAAAGCAGGAGAAGATTTAGAAATAGAGAAGAGAATGTCAAGAGGAAGCAAAGCTGCGAGAGTATCAAACAAAATCATTAAATCTAAAGTGATCTCCCGGAAAACAAAGGAAAGACTATACAAAACGGTAATTCCAACCATTGTCTCATTTCCTGTGGCAATGGACTCCAAAATCGTTTCGGGTCGTCTCCATACATGTTTAAAAACGAGCGTCTACATTCCACCCCACGTTCACGTTGGAGAGCAGAAAGAAGATGCAGTACTCATCTTGCAGTAATCTTGTTCATACCCAAATAGTTATGGAGAATTCGGCGGATATTTGTTTCAGAAATGTTAGACGTCACTGCTAATTCCTTTACTTTCAAACTTTTCTTCAATAATTGAAATGTTTTGACGCGTTATCAGTTCAATTACCCGACAGGGGTGCTCATTATTTTCAAGGGATTCTTGCCCCAAACGGAAACATTTCGCTCACTTTTCTACAGTGGAATATGAAGGAGATAAATCACCATAAATACCGTCTAAACGTTGTTTAATATGATTAGGCGTATGCCCTTTTTTTGTTAAAAAATTAATGACTTCGCGGTACTCAATTTTCGTTAGCTGAGACATTCTGACTGGCTGCTAACTATGTGCAACAACTATGGCAACTATGACGTAACGAAGTTTGAACACGCTCGAAACTGCATAAGCCTGTTAGGACGAGAATTTATGGGGTCTACCTCGTAGTTCGATCAAAGCTATAGTATTTGTGCGTGGTACAACTATCCTCACGTGACCTTAAATTGAAGTTCTTTTTCTGCCAAAGGATATTGCCTAGATGAAGGATTATCAGAAAGATATTTTAAGAGGAAGATAGATGTAAGTTGGTCATTGAGAAAATTGTTATTGCGTTAAATCTTTCCTTTGCTACACAAGTCATAAACTACTACCGGAGGAAATCCTTTTCTGTTAGTAAATTCATTGGAAAGGTATTGTAGGTTTCTCATAACCTTTGCTTTCAACAAGTAATTTACTGTAAGTGTATACGAGGTGTGGCAATTAAATAACCGGACAGGTGCTACTATCGGCAAACAGCGAGCACGCCACGGCAGGTTTGAACATGTCTGTGCTTGTAGATGCTTCCCCCACCCTGAGCTCGATGGGCACGGTTGTACGTCGCTCAGTCTCGCTGTAACAATCGTCCGTTCAAGTCCCTACGCTAGCGTCGCGTCGAAAAAATGCAGAGTGTTGAGATCGAGCAATGAGTTAACCTCAAGTTTCTTGTGAAACACGAGGTTCTAACTACCCTTCGTGAACGAGTGAGAAAACGAAGACCCGATTTGTGGAAGAGCCAATCCTGGATGCTCCAGCAAGACAATGCGCCAGCTCATTCCTCCTTGTCTGCGAAGGCGTTCTTTGCGAAATCCGGCATCACCGTGTTGGACCACCCACCGTACTTGCCCGATCTGGCCCCCTGTGACTTTTTTTTATTTCCTAAGGTAAAATCGACGGTTTGACGGTGTGGAACCGGTGAAAGTGACGAAGGTTCTCAACAAGTTGACGGAAATGGACGTCCAGCACTGCTTTCGACGATGGAAAATTCGTTGTAGGGATCGGCAAGGAGAGTATATTGAAGGGGATAATTGGTGTAATGTAATTGGTGATCAATAAAATGTTTTGTAGTACCAGTCTGGTTATTTAATTGCCACACCTTGTATAGCTTCAAAGAGATTACGTCGAGAAATAAATTTACTTAATGCAAAACAATTGCCTTGTCTTCCTTAACACATGTATTTATCATATCATCCTCGTAATTCAATTGAAATGAATTAAATAACAAGAAATCTTTCAAAAGACTTTATATCGTCATTAATCTAAATAATCAAACGAAACAGAATTACCAAGAGTTCGTTACGGTCCGGGCATTAAATTAGAATGTTTTGTTATTCCAAGTGTACTTTCCACTACCAACGCCGTCCACAACTTTGTGAAAACATCACCAACGAATGGGCGTCCTCTTGCGAAACAGTTCCGCCTACAATTTTGCGAGAACGCATTCATACAACTTCACACCGCATTTCCTCTCGTTAAGCGGATTACGTTAAATTTATTTCTCCACAGTGGGATTGTTTATTTCGAATAACGAATTTAAATATTGTACTTTAATTTTCCAGCGGAGCTGTACCGTTACAACTCGTATCTACTGCCCTGGTTAAAGTTTTCAAGTTTTTGTTTTTGCCCAGTAAATAAAGTAATTCTAATATTTATATATAACAACTATTTTTCATCTTTGCCATTAATGAATAGTTTGGGCAACCAGCGGTAACAGTCAGTGTAGTAGATATATGGTGCGGAGTTGGCGATTATTTATTTCACGCGTTCACAACGTCAGTACTAAATCGATGCCGTATGCGAGTAGTTCTGTGTATATGTAGGCTGTCGTAACTTATTTCGTTAATGTACGCTTATGTTTGCCTTAAAAATGTCGCAGTTAGGTACATCGCGAAAACGACCAATGGTAGACACAGATAAAAACTTTATAGTGGACATGCCGGACTTAATTTTTGATGAATGTGTTGGTCCAAAAGCCACTGTCAACGTCACATCGAAAGCAAACAGCATTCTTCTGCAAAAGTGGCATACGAGACCAAGAAAAAATTACATTTGGTTTATGTGTTACTCTTATTTTATGTAATCTATCGTTTCGTTTACTAGACAAAGAAGCATTTGTCTCCTTCTGGAATAAATATGCGGACTGTAAATTACCTAGTCGGACATCGATACGAAATGTCGTGCCATTTGCTCGTGAACATATAGAAAAAAGAATGAAAAGGGAATTGAAAGATAAAAAACTGTGGTTGTGTGTGGACGAAACAACAGATCGTCAAAAAATTCTGTGGTTATTCTAATGGTACGTACAATGGAACCACATCGACCGCCATCCTGCTTCTTTCTTGCTTCCAAAAGAGTTATAAATTGTACTGCCGATGAGATTTTAAAGGCGGTATTGAACTCATTGAACAGATTTGAAGTTTCAACTAAGCAACTTTTAATGTTTATGAGTGATGGTGCCGCAAACATGCGTTCTTTGGGTCGATCTCTTAAAGAACACAGTGGTAACTTCTTACATGTAACGTGTAAAATCCATACTCTAAATCTTGCGGCACAAATGATTCCTACATGTTTTCCACTAGTAAATGCATTGATTGCTAGTACAAAGGCAGTGTTTCTAAAGTCCTCGAAACGTACCCGACTATTTTACAAACTGTGTCCTGATTTACCTGAACCACCACAGCCGATTGTTACACGTTGGGGAACATGGTTGCAGGCTGTGTTTTACTACAACAAATATTTTGATCAAGTAAAGAAGGTAGTTTTAAAATTCAATCCGACAGAAGCTGCAGCAATCAAGAAAAGCCAGGAAATATTTCAAGATAGTCAGGTTAAAAGAGATTTACAAACTATTCACAACAATTACTTCGGACTAGGGGAGGGAATAGAAAAATTACAAAATGTCGCTGGTGGATTCTATTCAAATTGTGAATGATGTTCACGCACAGTTATGCGCTGTAGAAGGCGAAACAAATTGGTGTGTAATACGAAAATTTGAAAGTGTTTTAGAGAAAGACTCCGATTTTCTTATATTAAGACAAATTTGTGAAGGTGCGTGTGAAGATGCATTAAGTTGTTTCAAAGATTATTTTAAATATGCAAATATAACATCGCTAGATATTGAACGGTCGTTTTCGGCATTAAAAAACATTTATTCCGGACGTCGTACTCACTTGATTGAAACAGCTGTGGAAACATATCTAATGATTCAAATATTTAACAAATGTTACCCAGTTTGTGATTTCACGGAAGACTTTTAAGACGGTAAGTGTTTCAGCACGTTTTATAATTTATTTCTTACCTTCTATTTTATGTGTAAACATTTTGCGCTTGTCACGCCTCTGGCTGTTACCGCATTCGCCCAGGTTATTAATGAATAATGATGGCAAACACAGAATATCGGAAGGTATTGGTAAAGTTTTTAGGGAATAAGATATGAACGTGTATTTCATTTCGGGAAATACACTCATAAGCCTAGGCAATCCGAAAGATAAACCGGATACGAAGGAAAAGTCGGAAATTTATAAAATCGGTGACTGTGATAAAGTCTATATTCGACAAACGAAACCGGCGATAGGCATCAAATTGAAAGAACATACAGCTCATTACCGCTATGGAAAGATGGAATCGTCAAGTGAAACACATAAACGAAACCGGGCATAATCTTAAATTAGAAGCTCTCAAATTAATTAAGAACGTAACTTCGCCGCTTACGAAAGCATTCATATGAAAAAGAATTCAAATCTGTTAAACATTAACATTAAACAAGAAAAAAGGCCCACTAAACGATTCAGCTCTGATGGATTTATTGGTGTAAGACGGACCTGCGTTTACGTTTTGTGCTACAGGCAAGAACTTTTCTTTTTAGTTTCTTATATATCGCATTTAAAGAATTTTATTTTGATTTATAAGATGTAAATAAATTTGGTTAGTGTTACTTACTTTCTTCTTTGATGAACCTCTGGACACAATAGCATACCATTCGGTAAGATTCGTCTATGTGCGTCGTGCTTGATTAAGATCACAAGTCACACACTTTTTCTTAGTCACTGAATCCGCAAACAACTTTTGTTTTCCTGATTAGCAAGCACGTGGTAGTTACTTATTTCTCGTTAGTTGATTTTATTCTAATGACTAAGGATTCATGATGCGCGTGGTGACATCCCGTAGTCGAAGTTGTGACTATATTATAAAGTCAATAATATAGGATTCCTGTTGTCGATAAGTGTAAGAATATATCAGTTAAAGTAAGGAAAGGTTATAACAAACAGCTTATCTGCATATTATCTACGAATCCAGAATAAGTTGACTAAGGAAGGGTCCGAAAGTTTTGTTACTTCACGTTCGACGCGTTGAAGTTTCTAAGCTTCGTGCAGAGAGGGCACGAGTAGATCACAATGTACTGGTTCCAGGTTCCGATTTCCCACATATACGGTCTTTGTTCTTGTGTCCACGTCTTTGGTAATGTCGCCCATTATCATATTAAACGATGTTGGACTTAGTACACTTCCCTGACGTAATCTTTCATTCACAATAAATGATTCCGATTCCATATTATTTCTTCTTACGATGTTTCTTGTTTCTCTATGTATGCTTAATATATCTCGTTGTAAATGACCGTTTATTTCACGTTATCTTAATCTTTCCATTATCATTTCGTTTCAGAGCAAAAAGGGCTTTGTTCCCGTTTCTCGTATTCCTTCCTGTAACTGTTTGATAATAAAAATGTGGTCCTGAATACTCCTTCCTTTTTTGAATCCACTTTGCGATGTTTCCATGTCATGTCCTATTTCATCTATTAATCTTTGCTCTAGTAACCTTTCGTACACTTTTGATGGAATTCTCATCAAGGTAATGTCTCTATAATTTTCACATTGTGTTCTATCTTCCTTCTTAAAAATGGTGCCCATTATCCACTCCTCATCCTAGCATCCACTATAAAATTAGCTTCTTTAGTGTCTCCATTACCTCTTCCACTTCTACTCCCTTGTTTCCTGGACTCGCGTCTCCTCTTTCACACCACTCTACAACCTCTTGACTATTTGCTACATTCAGTAGGTGTATGAAATAATCTCTCCATCTTTCAATTACTTGGTTACTTTCTATTAATATGTTGGTCTCTTACTTGTGTTATGGGCTGCTGTTGTTGATCGTTCATCCTTACGTTTTTCAATACTTTGTAAATGATCCTAACAATAAAAGCAATTATTTTTGTGTGTAAAATGCATTAATTTGCTCATAACATAAAATGTTTTGCATAAAAAGTTTTTTATTTATTTAAACACAAAAGTTTGTTGATTGAACGTTTATTGGATGAACTAACTTTTTTTTCTCAGTTCATACATCAAATAATAATGTACTACAATATTGGAAACACATAAAAGACATCTTTCGATAAAACCCCTCGCTTAAATTTTATCCGAGACCCAACTCTGCCAGTTCCCCCTCTCCATATATGTGACGAATCTCTAAGCCGTGTTTGTGAGCCTAGATAGTCCCTAGTCGATGATAAAAGATGAGCAGATCCAAGCGGGTAGCCTGAGACCTATCTATACATCGCAGTTTTTCGGGGGTCCAAGTATATCGCCTTGGATTCTGGACGCAGTCTTCGTTTTTCAAACCTCGAATACAGACGAAAGCTATGACCTGATGCGGACGTTCTTAATGGTGCTTCGCAGCGTTTTTCTCCAGTTCGTCGCTGCCGGACTAAATCGAATCTACCACGAAAATTCTACCACAAAAGCGATACGGGGGAGGGTAAGGATATATGAACGAAATCGAAATGGAACTTTTTGCTTTGCTTGGAATCGTTTAGCAGACTTGTACTTGATGTAAATTTCATTGCAAATTGTTGAGAGGTCTTTCTATCCCTTACACACGTAGCAGTTTGTAAGCAGTGTGATTTGGGGGAGACCGCAAGCCATGAGGATAATCTCTTTTAAACCTGTTTATACGACCCAATAAGTACAATGTAAATGTAAAAGGATATAATTTTATACAGGTTTAGTATATTTATAAATGAAATTCTGTACTAACAGATGTATGTAGATATGTTGCAAATTATATGTTCGGGTTATTTTCAAGAGTTTGTAAAATGAATTTTGTTTAAATTACTTACAAATTCAATCCCCCCTTGTGTGTAAAATGTGTGTATTATAAAATCCTAGTTGAATTTAGATATAACGAGTATAAGTGTGTTTACAAATATTTCCAAATTATTTTAACACTATTTTATAACTTAAATACCCTTTAAACTTGCTTCTACGTTAATTTCTACGAGAATTTTCTTCTGTGTTGTTTCGCTTAGATCCGCATTTAAGCTGGAAAAATCATATATTCTCGCTTCTAAAATCTCCAGCTTTGTATTCGCACTTCGCAGAATAAGAACAGTCGTTGATGTAGAGGCAGCACTATCCAGTTACTATTAGAGTTTGTTAAAAAGGTGGTACCGGCAGTGGCACACTGCATAAAAGTAGGTACGTAATATACAATATTAGTGAAAAATAATATTGTTACCTTTTTCTGTCGTCTTGATGTCCACTGTGGCAATTGGCAACCGCCCTGGTAAGCCGCGTAGAATTGCAATACTAGCAACGTTTCCATTGTCGTTTCATTCAGCCGTCGACGGTGTTGTGAATACGTTGTCGTATACTTCGAAAATGATCGTTCGACATCCAGTGAAGTAAGATTTGCAAATGTCAGATATGCCTTTTCCTCATCTGGGCACTCTTGATTATCAGTTATAGACCGAACCTTTTGTAAATCGGGATTTTTCGTTAAAATTGCACCAAATTTTTGAGCAACATCGACTCCTACAGTGTTCGTAAAATTTTCTAGAGCGGCTTGTAAATTGTTTATGCAATTTAATGCGTCTCGTGCAGATAAGTGACTGTTTTCTAATTGCTTAATAGCTTGTGCAACTTCAGAATAGTTCATGGAAATTTCATCTATTTGTTGTTGAACGTCCGAATTGGAAAAAAGGTTGCTGACTATCTCGAACTGCTGCAGAATCATTCGAATCAAGTTTCAAGATGAGATTTTTCACTTGTGAAAAGTATTTTTGATAGTAAGATACTGCCTGGAGCCATGTTCCCTATCTCGTTATTACAGGCAGAGGTGGTGGTGGTAATTTCGGACACAATTGTTTGAATACACGGATGTGTTTGGGAGATTTGACGAACACTTTTTTGGTAGATACTATTAACTTATCCACCATCGGATACTTCTTTCGAATGGATTCTGCTACGAGGTGACATGCGTGTATGAGGCATGTTACGCGAAGAAGAGTCGGAAAGCATATTTTCAACATCGTACCAACTCTCAGCATTGGGTTCCTGTGATACAAAATTCTCTCAACGAATCTTTTATCATCTTGACAACGGTTTCTATATTAGTTTTCTGAATCCTTTTACTGGATAACAACAATGAAGCTGGTGGACCATCACGTTTTAAAGGACGCGCTACAACATGAATGACACTCTGTTTCTGAGCACATAGGCAGATTTTCTTATTTCTCAACTCGTCTTCTATACAATCCTTTACTGTACCTTGAACACGTGGCAAATTGTATCGTAATTGCATAGATATTGGCAGCTTCCATGAGGGAACGTATTTAGCCCAAAAAAGACGAAAGTGTTCATTAGATACTAGATGTTGTGGGATGTTGCACACACTTAACATAAAAGTAAAATCATATAAAAATTGCCAGTATGGAATACTGTTTCTTAAATTCAATACATGACGTTTAGTTTTACAATGTTTTCTACATTGAAACCTATCGCGACTTAGCAATCCGCTATTGCATTTTGTGCAATAAATATGCGGACTTCTATATTCTAATCCAGGGAAATGCCTGAGATATTTATTCACATTCGAAGAGAACGTTACACCCTTTGGGCGTCTCATCTCCGCGTACTTATTTGGCGTGCAGCGTGCAATGTACTGTCGCTTTGAGCTCTCTCGCAGTACTGTCGAGATCGGCTACGAGTTGAAAATTACCCCTACCCACGCCGCTACCGTTGCGCTACTGCCATCCAGTACCACCCTTTTAACAAACTCTATTTATAATACATTATTTTCGTCACAATTAGTGCCTTTTATAAAGATAAAATGAACGTATTTCAGCGTTTTTCAAAAAATCGCTTCCTTTTTAGAGTGTATGGACGGTCCTGCGCGGTGTATAAGCTCTTTGAAGTTTGTCATAACATCGGGAGCCTCTTTAGTATGTAAATTGTGTGTTAAGTTTTCCATGGCTTTTTGTTACTATCACCCCCTTGCTGTAAAGGGTGAAATCCAGTTAATTGTTCCTCAATATGCGAATGACCCACGAAGAAAATTTAATCTTACTGGGACTCGAACACACAGCGTCTAACTCTGCCCAGTCAAGCGTACCACTTACCACTTACCACTCTTACCACTGAAGCACCGAGCCGTTCAAATAAAATATAATAAGAAAATTGTGAATATTATGCGTTATTTTATCAACACATTGTACAGTACCGTGCAATCGAATTAGGGCCACTATATAAATTTGAGTTTTAGCTTAATAAATAATACAAAGTATCAACGTTTGATAAAAACAATTTTTATTTATTTATATTAACACGTACATTAATATTTCGTCGAACAACCCTTTGCTTTTATGACAGCAGCAATTCTTTTTGGCATGCTTGCTATACACGCTGCTGCAACTTCTTTAAGGTGAGCATTATTTTGCCAGCTATTTGTTATGTTTGTTTCCAAAACGTCAACTGTTGTATTGGGAGATGCATAAACTGTACGTTTTAAAGAATTCCAAACATTTTCGATTGGATTCAGATCGGGGGAATTGCCTGGCCATGGCAATATCTTCAGTTTTCTTGCTGAAAACATTTTTAGAATTGTTTTTGCCATGTGGCACGGTGCACCATCTTGCATAAATGTATAAGAGTAATTTTCAGGGTCTAAAGATGTCATGTACGGGATTAAGATTGATTCCATAACTTGTTTATATTGAATTTGATTCATGGTACCCGTTACAAAATAGAGCGGTCCAAGCCCTTCCCCTGATATACAGGACCAAATCATGACTGCCGGTGGATGTTTCACTGTTTTTACCACTGCGCTTTCATCATACCGTTCCGATGGTCTTCTTCTAACGAAACGAACAACTTCAGTTACAGCCTCTAGCTGTGACTCGTCACTAAAAACAACCTTTAGAAACAGAAATTTTCATTACATTTTCGAATTTACTAAAATTGTTCCAAATTTTGAAAATATACGTAAAATATTGATCCAAATTTTTCCAATCCTCAACAGTAAAATGCCGATGCTGTTGCGCCCACTGCAATCTTGCCTTTTTCATCCTTAAAGTAAGTTTCGGCTTTTTTGCAGGGTGTCTACTTCTGATATTGGCTTCATATAAGCGCGATTTTAATGTTCGATCTGATATTTTTATATTATCAGCCTGTAATATACGCTGAAGTTCTTTAATGCACAGTTGCCTGTTTTCTAATGCCCTTTTTATGATAATTCTGTCTTACCGTGGCGAAGTTTTGCGAATATCGCGACAATGAGAATGACCACTTGAAGTCGCTGGTAAATTTTCTTTCTTTCACATCGCTTCCGCTGACGAGAAACTCGTTCTCTTCTGGCTATTTCCCGATGCGAATATAGCCCCGTCTCTAATAACACTTGAATTCTTGTTTTTTTCTCATTTGAAATCTCTTTATGTTTGCCCATTTCACAAAATTTATCAATAAAAAAAGAAAACTAAACGTCACGAGATTTCAATTTAATTACACTAAAACAACATGTAAAACGAATATTGTAGCACGAAAATATAATACTTGCACTTTACACCATCAAAACTACACGTAGACTAACTTGAAGCAGGTAAAGCCAGTCATCGATTACCGACCCTAAACGTACCTTGGATAGAAAGGAATGTTTGGTGGGGCTTATAATAACGAGAATTTTATACCTACTTAAGAGGATTATCTCAAATACAATTAAAAACATTTTATTGCGGAAAATATTTAGAAATTTTGGTTGTTATAATATTAATAGCAAATATTTGTATATAATCAAAGTGGCCCTAATTCGATTGCACGGTACTGTAAATACATAAAATATTTTACTTTTTATACTGAAAAAATAGCATGCATAATACTACATTCTTTTGTGTACGGGTTTAAAAAAATACAAGTCTTGGTTGTTCTATTTTTTTATCGCACCCTGTATACTTTTATATATTTTTAAAATGTGCCGACTTACTAACCATATCATACGACATATACAGTTTTATCGCAAATTTTACCGATAAATCATAAACTTAGTTTGCTCTATCGTTGACTCACCCTGTACATAGAGAAGTGAAGCTAGATCAGAAATCGTGAATCCCAAAGTTGTCCACGATCTCAGTATAAATTTAAATCTAAATTCTTTTTACTATACCGTTCCATTATGTACAAAATCGCATTAACACTCTTAACATTGCAGTGTTTGGAAAAAAATGTAATCTCATTCTAAGGTAAGTAGAAATATGACAAATTCCGCTGTAATCTTATATATCCTACAATCTCATCTGTTGCAATAAGCACGAATTTAGCTCTCAAATTGAATCTCGTTTCTATTTTACTACCGTCACGAAATAGCGAAATACTGCAGCGAAAAGCTGAATATAAAACGTTCTGTCTTGATGCAACCGTTGGCGGCTATCCCTGCAAGACGGCTTCGATTAAATGAAAATGCGCATTAATCGTATTTTTCTCTTTTTCGCAAATCGTCGCGAGCTTTTTAAATGAGAATTCCGCCCGATAATTACCCCTGCAATCTCCTTTCCCTCCCAAAGGGAAATAAGCGTCGCGTCGTCGGCATCTCGTAATGGGCAGATCTTATGCTCTCTGTACAGGAAGCGTACTTTCTAGTAAGTAATTTCGTTTATTACGAAAGAGTCCGTGTACAATTACCCTATGCTTTTGAAGCGAAATTGCGAAATACGTCTTAGATCTAAAGAAAAGGATAATACGCAGTTATATTCTTATTATGTGATTTGACAGATCTTAAAAAAGGTTTTGAGTTTTAACTGTGAAACGTTTGTAATAACTAAAGTGTTACTTTGTATTTATACAGAGTGTTTCAGGAGGAAATGTAAATATTTTAGTAGGTGTTACTGTAGATTAATTCGAATGAAAAATTCCATATAACATGTGTCCATGTTTTATTGGTTATTGAGATACAGCTGTTTTAATGTAACCCAAACTACTACACTCACAGAAAAAAGTCAAAGGCAAAAATAAAAGGTATTACGCAAAGGCGAATGGTTAAGTTAAAGTTTATTTTCAAAAATTTCACTTCCGACTTCAATGCACTTTCGAATCCTGTTGATAACACTACGTATAGCTTTTCTGAGGTTGTATTGGCGTTCTTTTGCGAGGGCAGCACAATTCATAATCCGAACGATCAATTCGTCTCTTGTGTTTACTTTTTCTTTGTAGACTTCGCCTTTCAACCATCCCCACAGGCAAAAATCTAAAGGGGTAAGGTCTGGGAACCTTGGTAGCCAAGAAACGGGACCATTTCTGCCGATACATCTTTCGGGGAATGTTAGGTTTAGGTGCTGTGTCACCAGATGACTAAAATGAGCAGGGGCCCCGTCATGCTGGAAGAACATACTCATCCTTGTAGCCAAAGGAACATTTTCCAATAATGCTGGTAGCTCGTTTTCAAGAAAGTCTAGATAACGCGGCCCTGTAAGAATATGAGCTGATTGTCTATCATACCACACCACACATTTACAGAGAAACGTTCTTGAAAATGTGTCTCCATAAAGGCATGTGGGTTTTCGTCGAACCACCGATGTGAGTTACGAGTGTTATTGATACCGTCACGAGTGAAAGTGGCTTCATCAGTATTAATGGTATTACTCGGCGATTTGTAATTAGCCAACGACAAAATTCCAATCGTCTACCTTCATCTCTTTCTCGAAGGTGTTGAAGCCGCTGTAAATGATAAGGATGAAAGCCGTGCACATTTTCCGTGTTACTTTGTTGCTCTTACATTTCACTTCACTTTCATTTTGGCCCTTAATATTCTTTCCAACATGCGTAGGTTTCCTTAAATAAGTCGATTATTCTCAGAAACGGTTCAAGTTTTGCTTTTTTCTGGAAAATCTGCATCGTCATCGTTCAACCATTGACTCCCATCAACGGCGAAGGCATAAAACTTTGATAAAGCGATTTGCAAATAAAACAGAAACGAGACTTAATTACGCATATAATTCCGACAGTTTCTATCGAACTGTAACTTTGCGGAGGAATTTACGAACTCCACCCAACCGAAAGGATAGCGATGAAAGCGCAGAAACAAAGTCATAATAGTAAAAGGACAATAATAATCTGATTTATGGCGGTCGCTTGGTCGCCGAAAAATTTCCGAACTGACCTTATAGAAGTCGACCTAGATATTAAGGAATTTACGCTCTTAAACTTGCTGACATTCACGGCCTTAACTTCTAGCGTTTATTGTTCGATACAACGTGACCAGGATTTAGACGCGCTCATCTTGACAAGGTAGAGAAATACACTGCAATATTGACGATATTTTATTAGGTTATGCTTGGGAAATGTGTTGTTTTCTTATTTTCGCTATATTCCCTGAGGAAATTCAATGTTGAGAAATTTATTATTTCATGTTGGGAAATAAACAATCTAAATTTTATACATTTAAAATACACACGAAAAGATTGCCTAGCAACAATAACCAAAAAATGAATACTAATATAGCTCATGGTATTGGTGAAATCATTTCCGGCAAAAAACAAAGCGAGGGAAGACGGCATGTCTATGTTTCTCGACGCTAGGTGGCGTGGGGAGATATATCGTGATTCTGTTTGTGGAGAATGTCAACATATACTCGAGAGGTGACAAACAATAGCGACGGAGAAGGACACGTACGGAACCGCGCCGATGACGCTAGGTAGGCAGAAACATGTTCGCGGGTTTACGCTGTCCCTTTTCCCTCACTTTGTTTTTTGCCGGAAATGATTCCACCAATACCATGAGCTATATTAGCATGAATTTTTTGGTTACTTACACATTTACTTTGGAAAACCACATAGTTAGCCACGTGATTTCAATACTTGGTTTTTTATTTAGAAATATTGAGTAATTAAATAAAGGGGTATCCTTTCTTTTGCAAACCACCACAGACCGCATTAAATCAAAAAGGCGGGAGTATGTAGTGGTGCCTTCTCTCTGTTTAACAAATTTGTGTTCCTTTTTATGTAGATAGTTCCAGGGAATTAATTGATCGATTTGAAGCGTGTGTTGCAACGTCAATATCTGTGAGTGATTAATTTTATGAATTATTAAAATATTTCATATCTATCATTTCTATTAAATATTTCTTGAATGCAATTTTCGTTTACACCGTTGTATTTCAAACTCTTCATACCTCAGTTATGAAGTCAAAAAGATGAGAGGTGGAATTTAAAAAAAAGAAATGGTTTGGGGGAGATTTCTTAGAGGGTGATTTATTAGGTGTAGTTTTAAAAAGTATATCTTTTAGGATTCCGCAAACCATTTTCGACGACACCTTGCTCGACCTTATATCTCTACAAATAAGGAAGATATCGCTTGTAACAGTGAATCTGGGACACCCGATATATTCCTTATTCCTCATCTAACTAAAATCAGTTGCGATACCGAAGCAACGCACTCACAAATTATTCAGCGGCAAATCTTTTCATTACACACAAATAAATTTGATCCTTCGGTAAACTTCTTTCGAGCAATAAAGTCAGAGCCGCGCGTCGGCTTTCTCCAGACTCATTCGGAATTAATAAAGTTGCTCTGAAGCCTATCCATTATTTAACGTTTACCGTTTGTTCGCATCTCATCCCCTCTCCGTGCGGTAATATCCTTGTACCAAAGGCTGGGGAAGCTGAAAATTTACATTCGCGACGCTTTACGCCGTGCCTCCACATCTCGTGGAGCAGATCTGTTAAACGACCCGCGGAGAATCTGGCTCAAAACAAATTTCTCTCGGGAAAAGGCTTCGGTATGGTAGATACTTCTTTTCGGAAGGAATTGCTGCTTGTAAATTGAGTGTAGTAAATAAATACGAGATACACGAATATTGATTTTTTGAGAAGTAATAGGATATTAACGAGAATCTTGCTATTGAGTAACACAATAGTTTAGTTGATGATCGTCTATCAAACATAACATTTTTAAGGACTGAAATCGTTTGAAGTCACAAGGCTTTTACCTTAAGAGCAATGTTTAAAACATATTATTGATGTAATGTTATATGGAATTAACATCTTTCATGGGCATTTAAAGTTGGAGGAAAAGGATTGGTTGATCCAATACATAATTGATTCAGTCAATGAATTGTTGCATTTAAGTACATCCAAAATACTTCAGTATTTTAAACACCATGCATTGTTTGTTGAATAAGTGGCATTCAAACAATTTTTAATAATGGTATTGTTTAATAATCCAGAAATTATTGTTTTATTGGTAAATGGAGTGTTGTGGAGTTTAAAGTGCTGGTAGAAGGAATGTCCTGGTGCGCCCGATATAGGGCATCCTTATCACCCAAGCTCTCCATACGACATCTTGGTCCTGACATCCAGGAGACCTCTTTTACCAATTAGTGGTAGCAATGAATTTTTTCCTCGGGCGAACATGTGTCGAGTCTGCTCAATGTTTTGCTCCCACGTAAGTCGTCTATCCAACGTGACTCCCGGATACTTAACTGAGGATGTCTGGTTCGCTTAGTGAAACGTATGGGGATACTTTTGCTCTCATTCACTCGCCCATTCGACAATACTGTCAAAGGGGGTCTACAACCTAGAAATCATCAGATTTCTTCCCTATTCGCGCTATAAATGGCGGTGTCATCCGCATACACGGAAAGGCGAACCTGTGAATGCTTCGGGACGTCACGGGTGTATATAAGAAACAACTCCAGGCCAAGAAGTGAACCCTGAGCGACCCCGAAACCGATCCGATGTGTCTAAGATGTTGATCTTCCAACCTTCACTTCAAAAGTTCTTGTGTTTAGATAAGAGAAGATTGTTAATCTTATAAGACCCCTGTTGAATCCGATCTTCTCCTTTTTGAAAGCAATGCCGTCGTGCCACACAGTGTCAAACACCCGTTCTTCTTCCTCTTATATTAGGCAGGTAGCCTGTTATAAGGGATTTCCCTCATATGGGGTATCAACGGAAGTGGATACCCAGCTATGTTTCCAACGTTTGGGTGGTCGTCCTGGTTGTATTATTTCCGTTAGGTGTTTCAGCATTGAACTCACGTCAGTAGAGTTATGCCCCTATCTCTTTGGGCTTTTCTTATCTCCTTTCTTAAATACAGGAATCGTTACGCTTGTTTTCCAATCTTCGGGTATTTTCCCTGTGTCGTAGGAGTCTATGAGTTTGCTCTGCTAATTCATTCCCACAGTACTTTAGCAGTTCATTATTTATTCCGTGGAGGACAGGAGATTTTTGGTTTTTTAATGTTTTTAAGTATTGTAGTATTCAATATTTACATCGGAAATCAGCTGTCAATCTAGAACGAAAAGGATGTTCAGTATAGCCACTCGATAGCAATGAAAATCCCTCTAGCGGAGAAAAAGCTAATTTCGACAGTCACAATTTTCCCCCAGGCCGACTGGCCTTGAAGTGTGGACATTAAATATAATATTTAAGTCCAGATAACGACGATCTTAGTGTAACGTAGATAAAATTCCGTCCAAATGGAGAAATTGCACAGAAAATGTCTCCATTTGTAAATCGTCGAAATTAATGTCAAATTCTTCTAAAACAGACAATAGGGTATATTCAAAGGCATTTCTAACATTATTCCGTAAATTAAATATCTGTCTTAATGTCATTAAGTAAATCGTCAGTAAAATTTTATATTTAGACCTTGTCATTTGTAATTTAGGTCACAGAGTCGTTTAATTTCAGTCATCTGGTAGCGTTACCACATTCATTCTCTTATTTATTATTTTGTAGAATTTTTTCTTCGTTGTGTGACGATTTTTAGTTTTGCAAAGGTCTTTAAAGTGTCTTTCCCATTGTGCCTTGTCGATTTTGTTCGTCTGTACTAACTTGTTGGTTTTGGACTTTCTGTTTCTTAACCATCTGGACCATCTTTCTTTGTCCTTCGTATAAGTCGTATTCCATTGAGTTTGTGAACGTTTCCCAGTATTCTTCTTTCATTTGTCGGATTTGTCTATTATCCATGTTGCGTTTTTGTATATAATTTGCTTTGCCTTGTTGTTTGTTAGTACTCCTGAATGTAAAGTAAGCTCTTTTCTCTTTTTCGCAGGTTTTCTTAACTTCTTTTGTATACCATGGTGTTCTGTTCTTGTTTTTTTGTTCTATCGTTGTGAAACTTTCTTATCCCAGATGCTTCATAAGCTGCTTGCAGACGTTTTGCCGTTTTCAACAGAACCTGTTTCGTGTATGTTATTATTAGTAATAGCGAAAGGCGAAGTGAAAAGCATCTCTAATTGCTTCGGAGAGCTTAAGAAATTAAAGTTGGCAAATAAGCCCGAACTGAATCCAAATTGGATTCAGAATTGCCATCTCATTCCTCACTTTGGTCAGAAGCATCCATTCTGCCAGCTTGGAGACCGCGGAGAGAAGACTGATAGGCTTGAAGCTCCGAGGAAAGATGGCATCTTTTCCAGGTTTAGGGATGGTAATTATGACGGCATGCTTCTAAACGGAGGGATATTGGTGAAGCATCAAAATTCTGAGCTGCTGCCCTTAGAAGGGCTTTCAGAGCACGATTTGTGACTTGATTGAAACAGGGGGCCTTGTCGTTCCTCAGCTGTTTAATCCTAACTAACAACTCGCTACACTCCGTTCTTTCCAATTCTTTCTCATCCTCCGAAGGGAGATAACCTCGCATAGACGCGCACACCTCTTCAATTGAAACGTAATTTGAATTGTTAAATTTGTCAATAAATGTCAAACGTAATTTAAAATTTCAATCTTGGATTTAACTGTTACATATATAGTTGTAACTAACATAAAAATAATTCTTGATTACGTATTTTTATGATCATATTGTATTAGAATATATGAAGGACAACAAATTAAAACTACCAAATGTAAAATTGTCCGTAGTATTACCATTAGATCAAAAATGTGTCTAATATGGGTCTCTAAAATCTTATTCAATCAAATCTTATCTAATTTATTTACCAGCTTTACAAATTTCAAACAAGGATTGCACTTTATGTGTATTTCATATCTTGGAATTTGTAATTTTACGAATACTTAGATGAATTTGAAACGTCCATTTTTCAGCAGATCTTTCCTACTTCAGATCGGCGAGAGAATAAACGGCCTCCCTCAAACTTCTGCATCCATCCTTCCGATTCTCTTGCTTCTACCTTCGAGTGCTAAGATTACAGCCATATTTTACCTGTCAAACCCCACCTCTGGTTATACATCTTTATTACAATTCATTAGGCATTTCTCAGCGATCTGAATTCTACAGCTACCGCCACCTTCAGGGACATCGCAGACTAAAGTAAAGCGATTCTTACAGCTCTCAGAACATCTTACACATTGGAGCGGTCTTTCGTAAGTTCAACGAGCAAATAAATTGGGGGATTTTTATCTTGTAGAGTATTCTCCTTACTGTGCGGAGAAAATATATGCTAGAATTGATGGTGGGAAGCAGGTAGGAATGTACCTACTACAATCTTGACTTTTTCTTCTATTACACTTTCGGAATTTTGCACCGAAATGGGAAGGGGAAACAAATGACTTCCCGTGCTTTAATTAGGAATGTGAGCTGGTTGTAGATGGGCTCATTAGAAACATTAATAATGGAAGGAAAAAATGAGCAGCAAGGGAACGGCCGAACTTGCTTAATATATGGAGGAAATTTGGGAATAACAAATGGTAATATTTTTTCCCTTGTTTTGGTAATTGAGTTTTATATTTCTCGAGATAATTATTTTAATATCTCATTAATTAAAGGGGGGATTCTAAAGGCCGTTCTTATTTCTGGAAAAATCCATTTATTATGTTAAATGTTAGTGAAAGAAAAGTATTGAAATTTATTACAGTTTCAGTTTCTATTACCAAGATTCTTAACAAGTGTGGCTTAGCTCAGTTTCTAAATTTTGAATTGGGAGCATGAAACATTCAACAAATAAAATACTGAAAACCGTAATTTCAATAAAACATATTTATTATTAAAGCACGAAGGAAAATTTACAAACAAATAATACAGACAAGTTAGAAAATTGCATATATATACAGCAATGTGAATGTTTCCAAAGTATTGAGCATTGCATTTGGTCATTCACGGTACGATTTATGGGAATGGTAAAATAAGTAAGTAATAAAAATAATGCAGTTGTAATTTTATTTGACTGTTGCTGAAGTCGGCGACTCGGTACTTGAACTTCTGGTTAATAATATACGATGTTGAATTGGAGACCACTGAATGCAATTTCGATCGTCCTGCTGGATGGTTAAATCTCCGCGGGAACCATTCAGAGTTTTCAGGGAGAGGTAAGAAGGGATCGTACGAGTATATATATATAGTTCAGCAAAAGTTTAAAATATTTAACAGGTTTAATATATTGACCAAATAAAATATGAAAATTCAAAGAAAATACAAATATCAAGCGAGCAAAATGAAAGTTGAATATTACTTGCAAATAACTACCTTAATACGTTATGTTCTCAAAGTAAAATATGAACATAAATATAGACTAGTATGACAGAGAAATAGATAAAGTAATATGCGGTAGGTTAGGCGCAATTTGCATTCTCTTAACTTATTACAAAAATCACTACTCGATCGAGCATGCATGAGAAATGGAAAGAGTTATAGTTAACGATCATAACACTGTAAATTACAACAAATAGCGGTACAAAACGGCGTGAACTAACTACAAAAGATATTAATTATAGCTCGTGGTGTTACACAAAGAAATAGCTTAAAACTAACTCGCATGGACGATCGGGTGGCACACGCTGTAGGTATGGGCATGATCTGACTTGTTCTGACGGGTCGATGGCGGAGAGCTCGTTTTGATGCAGAGTTCTAATCGAGGTCCAGAAGGGTAGACCCACGTGAAATCCGTACCTTAGCATGTAATCTAGACGATCGGCTCAAACGTAAACAAAGCTCAAAACCAAAAAAGCGATCGACAGAAAGGGAGCCTTGCGTACCATATATCACACCAGGTGTTATGCCACACAGCCAATACGTAGTACGCCAAGGTTATAGGGTCTCTAGGTCACTCGACCTAGCTACGGATGTTCTCAGCTGACCAGCGTAAAGATAATTTTTGCTTCTTCAACTATTGTGAAAGTGATAATTTGTCATCAGAATCAAACTCATCGAAAGAAGTACAGAAACCAGCATGTTCGAAACAATTACTGATAGTTTTCTCCGTAACTTTTTGGCATGCTTTATGACTAAAATTTATTGCATCCAGTAAATTTATAGATCTAGATTTACCTTCGTCAACTGGGTTAATGGAGTTTATAAGCAAAAAATTTCGATAGTAGCTTTTAAATGCGTGTATTATTTCCATAGGCTGAAGCTTGGAGCTAGTGTTTAGTGGCAGAAACACTAACTTAATATTACGCAAATTTTTCACTGTAGGATGCGGAGGGCAGTTGTCAACTAATAGAATAATTTTTCTATTCATTAGTAATATCTGTTTATCTCACAGCCTCGGTTCTTCTAAAAAAACAAATCATCAGTACAGCCCGGTAACAGGGAGCTGTGCCATAGCCGTACCTACCAACTATACAAAAACAATAGTAAGAAAATAGAAAAAAAATAACAGAACTGATACATAATTATAATATGTGAAAAGTAGTGAAACACTCACCCTTTTAAGCAGCCTTGGCTACGGAACAGTAAAACAAGAAGCACCATTATCAGTATTAACATCATATGGATAAGAGTGGCAAAAAGTTGACACCATTAGATGTGTTTTCACAGTTGTCTCGGTGAGCGATGTTCGCCGTGGTGAGAAAATGAGTTTATATTTTGAAAAAGAGCGTTCAACATCTACCGATGTTATACATGCTTGATTAAAATACTCTTTGTACTTAATCAGTGGATTATTCGATACACCATCACAAATTTGTTTTAATGTGCTAAAATCGGGATCTCTCTGTAGCACACTCTCGAACTTTTCTAAAACGCGATTATATTTTGCGTCATGTATAGTCAGTAGCTGTGTATGCACTCCGTCCATAATTTGCAGAGACAGCAATAATGACAACGATCTATTTTGTAATTGGTCTATCGCGTCAGCTAATCCTTTATAGTGGCTACGAATATTTTTTAAATCTGTTTCTACGGAAATATCTTGAAATTTCGACTGGCTCTCCTTAATAGCTGCAGCTTGGACAGGATTGAATTGTGCAACAACAGCTTTTACTATTTTGAAATGTTCAGCATAGTAAAAAGCTACCTGCAACCATGTTCCCCAACGTGTAAGAATTGACTCCGGTGGTTGACGAATACCAGGACACTCTGTGTGAAATGATCGTAGGGAGAGGAGATTTCAAAAATACTTTTTTTGTGCTTGCTATTAATGCATCTACCTCGGGAGAGCATTGTCGAATGGTTTCTGCCACAAGATGTAAAGCATGCACTTTACACGTGAGATGTAAACACTTGCAACCATGTTCAAGAAGAGAACGGCCTACCGAACGCATTATCGCTGCGCCATCGCTCATAAACATCAACACTTTATCTTTTTAAATTTGAAATTTTTCCAACGTACTAAGTACAACCTTCATAATTGCTGCAGCAGTACACTCTTGTAGTCTTCGGCTAGCTAGTAACAGTGGTAATGTAGGTTTATTAGGTTCTAGTATGCGTACCATCATATTTACAATTGATTTTTTTTACCGTCTGTTGTCTCGTCAACATATAACCAAAGAAGCTGTTTTTTTAATATGCGTTTCATTTTTTTTTCCACGTCATCGCGTACAAATGCCACATGCTTACGTGTCGTTTTCTCCGTTGGCAACCGCAACTCGGGATTATATTTGTCCCAAAAGTCCTTTGTTTATCGAGTAGAGAAGAATTACATAAAAAAATGCACTTCTCAGTGGCATGCCCAATTTTCGCTTTCTATGCTGTGCGGAATTTACGTGTCTTGTACAGTTCCACTTCTTATTTGACATAAAATGTATTTTGCACATTTTACGAAATATCTTACTCCCGTTGTAAAACAAATCGGGAAAGTCAGAAGTAAACTTATTTACTATGTCTTGAAAGGGTCGTTTTTTAGCCTTCGACATGTTCACTAAAAACTACAACTAATAACTACGTCTATATCAATAAAATGAACACGCCCTATCCGCCATCCAATGCTAAACTGAACTGAGTGATGATGATTTGTCGTGTCGTATCATAATCGACCAACCCTTCCCGCCCACCTAAACACAGTCGCACCGCCGCTGCAATTGCTCTCCAGTTACCGGGCTCTTTTTTATTAGATTTATAATTCGGATAAGAACATATTAATATATTATATTTTCGGAAAATCCTATAAGAACATATTATTTTTTTTTAATTATTCTCACGTGTGTAATACACTCCTAGAGTTTGGTCCGTTCCTCCCGATTCAGCCTGTACTTAACCGCTTCAAGTAGGTATAAGATTCTTTAACAACAGATTAAAAATTTTGACTTATTTTCTAAAAAGGTTAAAATAACTCATTTTCGTTATAAATTTGATATACGACAGTATACTTTCATTTAAAAAATAATAAAAATGTGGAAGTCACGCAAAAGCTAAAACGTTCTTTTTTATATATTTTTTTTACGTGTCAGATATCCTTGACAACATATAGCTTGTAATATATAACACCAAACGACCGGTTGATTATATTAACAGTTAAAATTTTTTATAAGGATGCGATAGATTGCTATGAACAAATTGTAGAGATGCCTTCGGGATCAGTCAGATATTTAAGCCCGAAAATTCAAAATCATCCAATGCCTTTCTCAAAAATTACTATCGGAACCCACAGCGCGTATACATTCGTCTCCTTTTGTTTCTTTGTTACTCGATACTACATAAGATGTAACAAGAAAAGACCAGCTCAGCATTGTAATTGGAACTGCCAATGTTACACGTAGTGATGAGATGATTTCGATAAATTTCGACGTCAAGAAAACTTTTTTAGGATTCTACTAGTTACAAGACCAATCAGTTGAGGGCATGACAAATGAAGTTTTAACTGTATTAGACCGTCTTAATATAAGTATTTCAATACAAAAATGTTATGGCCAAGGATATGATGGTGCCAGTGTCATGAGCGGGGCCTACAACAGAGTGCAAACAAAAATTAAGAACATTCAAAGTAATGCTGAATATGTTCATTGCGCTAATCATAATCTAAATTCGGTTGTGACTGATGTTCGCGGAAGTATCAAGATTTTTTGACACTCTTCAGAGCATTTATTCATTTTTTGGATTAAGTATCAAACGCTGGGATATTTTGGCATCTTTTACATCTGAATCGGAAGCTACGTTTGAGGTTACATGGCGAATTGTAAAGCGATTCACAGGCATGAAAGTGGTTAACGATTATTTTGCTGTTTTGGATCTTAAAATCATCACTAGCGCTGACAGAGATGTTCCTATTCAAAAACGCACTCAATTTTCAAACAAATATTCGGAAATAATCGAACCATCTATAGTACTCGAGTACCAACACCTTTTGACTATTGTTGAGAAAGATTTGACTAGCAGATTGTCAACAAGGGTATTTTTAGCATTAATTATGAAGCAATATGGAATTCTCGAGAGGGATTTCATTCAGATGTACAGAGCTTTTCTATTATTCTTGACGTTACCTGTAGCAGTGGGAAGTCTCAAGAGATCGTTCAGTAAATTAAAATTTATTTAAGATTTCAAATGGGCCAGATCAGATTGAACTATCTAGCTCTTCTTTCAATAGAATCCAAAATCGAGTCCGAAATGGATTTGACCCAAGTAATCAATGAATTTGCCAATGCAAAGGCTAGAAAAAGAATTTTAGTCTATATAGCTTCAGCTCGCGTATATATATATATATATATATATATATATATATAGAAGTAAAAATGTTATTTATTACGATTTTATGTCAGCCTAGTAATAAGCAATAAAGAAAGACTGTTTTAACGTGTTTTAAATGATATTAAAAATTTTAATTTTGCACCGAGGCCCCGAGCTGCCTTGTTACGCCTCTGACTGCAAATCGATAGCCGTCGCGTATAACACGCAAATAAAACAGCACGGGAAAGACCTGTTTGCTTCATTAATACATTTACTACAAATTAATTTCATTTATGAATATATATATGTACCAACGTACATTATGTTGAGAGCTCAACTCAATGAGCTCGCGCTAGTATAAATTTTATTGATTATTTATTGGTAATACCTGATTACTGGCAGTACCGTTTTTAATACGTGTTATTAAATTCTGTGTATGTAATAGATATCTACGCTTGCTTGATAGGAAATTGAAGATAAATCTATAAATTCAATTAGTATAGTTTAATTCCGTGGTAAATATTCCAACTGGAGCTAATTCCGAATATTCGTGCAAACGATTCAGTTCGGAATTAATGGGAATACACACTTTGATTGTTCTTAGTAGAGTTGCTCACTGGCGCCAACGGGCAGTGGCGGAGGTTCGATACAACCCTCAGTATAACTGCGAGTCTCAACCAGATCTGTTGTGTATACATGTACGCTGCCGTAAATACTATTTCGTAGTTCTACGTTTGTTTTAAAAATGTTGCCTACGTCGCGAAAACGACCAATGTTGGATAAAGTTACAGAATTTATAGCAGAAATGCCTGACTTAAATTATGATGGCGTTAAAATTCAATGTGTAGTTTGTAATATCCCTTTAATGTGTTAGTCCAAAAGGGATTGTCTACGTCACGTAAATAGTAAACAGCATTCTTAAAAAAAAAATTGCACACGACACTGTAACAAATTTAAATCTAATTTATGTGTTACCTTTATTGCATGTAATCTACCGTTTAATTTACTAGACAAGGAAGCATATGTCTTCTTTTGAAATAAATATTCGGATTGCAAATTACCAAGTCGACCATCGTTACAAAGAATTGTGCCATCTGCTCGTGACCATGTTGAAAGAAGAATTTACAGTCCGCATATTTATTCCAGAAGGAGACAAATGCTTCTTCGTCCAGTAAACGAAACGATAGGTTACATAAAATAAGAGACACATTAATCAAATGAAAATTTTTCTTGGTCTCGTATGGCACTTTTTGAAGAGGAATGCGGTTTGCTTTCGATGTGATGTTGACAATGGCTTCTGGACCAACACATTAAAGGGATTTTACAAACTAGACATTGAATTTTAGCGCCATCAAGAATTAATTCCGGCATGTCCACTGTAAAGTTTTTTTATTGTGTCTGCCATTGGTCGTTTTCTCGACGTACCTAACTGCGACAACTGCGTACAATTACGGAATAAGTTACGACAGCCTACATATACACAGAACTACTCGCATACAGCATCGATTTAGTATTGACGCTGTGAACGCGTGAAATAAATAGTCGCCGACTCCGCACCACATATCTACTACACTGACTGTTACCGCTGTTCGCCCAGACTACTGATTACATTACTTTGAATTGCTTCTTTTAACCCTTATTCCCCACTCAAAAACTATCCCCAAAGCTGCGTTATTTCTGACAAGATAGGAGCAATTCTATTGGTTGGATATCTATTGCTATCTTCAGAAATCGGGTAAAAACAAATTTACTGAAAGTGAATTGTAGATTCTTGCTAGTTGTAAAGATTAGCAACCTGACTACTGTTACTACGGGCGGCTACGTGAATCAAACAGGGCTTTTACAATGAAGCGGGTAGAGAGCCTTCGTCTTTCACAAACAAAGGAGCAATTACAAATTGAACGGGAGATGTGAATGAGGACATGTTCCCAGAAACTTAGGAAGTAACTGCATGAGGACCGTTATAAAACGTGACCTAATGTTTACGAAATCTTAACAAATTAGGAGAATTCAGCGAAAGCCTAATTTTATAGCGGCTGTTCGTGCTATTTTATTCAGAAACTGAAAGATATACTAAAAGGGTTTGTGTTTCCTTATTATTAACGCTGGCCACGAGCGGTACCGCGCAACGGCGTAGAATCAGTTCGGACCGAGAGGAACGGTAATATTACTTCGTCTGCGGAGCAGTACGGACATTTTCGCTGCCGGTCATTTGCGCAATTGTTTATCTGTCCTAGAAAAATTATGATTTCGTCAGCAGAACGACCGCGGTCGGACAAATTTCGAAAATTTATTGCAGAAATTCCAGAATTAATATATGAAGGTGCTAAAATTAAATGTGTAATCTGTAAAATCCCGTTAATGTGTTGGTCCAGACAACATTGTCTACGACACGTAAATAGTGAAAAGCATGTCTCAAAAAGAAATTGCGCACGAGACAATGAAAAATTTATATTTAATTTATGCGTTACGTTTATCGCATGTAATATACCGTTTAATTTACTAGACAAGGAACCATTTATCTGCTTTTGGAATAACTATTTGGAGTGCAAATTACCAAGTCGAACATCGTTACGAAGAATTGTGCCATCTGCGCGCGAACATATTGAACAAAAAATAAAATCGGAGTTGAAAGATCAAAAATTGTGGTTATGTGTCGACGAAACAACAGATCGGAAGAAACATTCTGTTCTTAATGTAATGGCATGTAATGGCAAACCTCATCAATCGGCACCTCCAATTCTATTAGTCTCCAAACAAATACAACAGTGTACTGCCGAAGTAATTTCAAAGTTAGTGTTAAATACATTGGACAAGTTTGAACTTTCAACAAACCAACTCTTGATGTTAGTGAGTGATGGTGCTGCAAACATGCTTTCTGTAGGCAAACCATTTCTCTGCGTATGGAGTTTCGGGGGAGATCGAAATTAAATTTGATAAGTAAATATTACAGTATATTGTGTTTTTAGTTTGAATATTTTTATCGTGATTACAATGTCACAATTTTATTTCACCTATGTTGTATATCCTGTCAATTTCATCGGCGATGTTTTAAAAGATTCTCCGCCGCGCTGTGTACAATTTCCGATTCGTCGATTACAAAAAGCGCATAGAGGACGAGCAGAGGATGCCGACGGTCGCTTCGGAAGTTGTCAATCGTTTGATCGCTCGTTAAACGTAAATATTGACGCACCAAGGTGAAGCACCTATCGCCCTCGCAGGACCTGATGCACGGGTAACACGCGCGAGACCCAGGCACTGTATGTGACGGCAGGATACAGAGATAGACACCGGAAAGTCGGTGCAGCAGGAAATAATAAATCAGGATGACAAATGTTCGTGTTTTAGCGGCGCTTCGGTCCTTCCGAAATTGACGTGTCAGCCAATAAAATATGCGGATGAATCCTAGACCATGAAGCAGCCAAATAAACAAATATAAAGGGTACGTATTATGTGGATCTAAGAAAACAATTGGACGTAATTTATACGAATTTTTCCCGTTGGTTCGATATAATTGATCACCGCATTTTATTGGAAAAACTAAGTTTTTTCGGTATTGATAGATCATTTTTTGGTTTAATTCGTTCCTATTTACTTAATAGAGTGAATTACGTTTATTTTAACGGATACAGATCTTGTTCTTTTCTTTCTACATCTGGTGTACCACAAGGGTCGAACTTAGGTCCACTTCGATTTAATATCTTCATCGATGACCTTATTAAATCTATCACTTGTCCCATATTAGGCTACGCGAACGATGTCAAAATATACAGTACCATACACTCCTCATCTGATATTAATTTTCTGCAAGACAATCTTAATAAAATACATCAATGGTGTTTGCGCAATAACCTACTTTTGAATATAAACAAATGTTTTGTTGTGTCATTTTCTAGAAAGTTCTGCAAAGTGGAATCTCAATGCACAATTAACAACATCAGTATTTCCCGACAATCATCAATTAAAGATTTGGGCGTAACATTTGATGAGAAGCTTATGTTTTCCAATCACGTCTTAAGTATTATAAATGCAGCTTATAAGTCTCTCGGTTTTATTATCCGGATATGTACTTTGCCCAGGTTGTTTCTAAGCTTGAACGAGTCCAACGACAATTTTTGAAATACCTCTCTTACAAGAGTAGATACCGTCACTCAGCAATTCGAAACAAACGCCGTGGTCTACTCTCAAAGAAAGTTTTGTTGTTGCAAGACAACGCCCGTCCGCACACGACTCATAACACCATAGAAACTATCAACAGGTTTGACTTTGAGACCCTGGAATACCCTCCCTACAGCCCTGATCTCGCTTCCTCAGACTTTCATCTCTTTGAACACTTAAGGAAGGTTTGAGAGGTCGTCGATTTGCCTCAGACAGAGGGATGCGGTGCAAAAGTGGCTTCACAGCCAACCGAAAACCTTCTACCAGGAAGGCATACGGAAGCTTGTGGCTCGCTGGACCAAGTGCATTGCTAAAGGTGGAGACTATATCGAAAAATAATGTATCTGTTGTACACCTATCTCTGTTTAATACAGTTGTAGAACTAAAAGTGTAAGTAATTTTTGACTTACCCTCGTACGTGGAATAGTCTATGGTGAATTGTTGGAAAGACACTTCATTTCGCTTGGTGATAGAAGGAAGAACATTAGTGTAGCATTTGTGTTCAACACCCTCACAAACAGAATCGACTCGCCCGACCTCTCCGGTCTAGACGTTTACGTGCCGCATCTCCAAGCTATATCTAATCAACTTCTCTGTGTTCCAACGATTCGAACAAATATTTTATGGAAAGCGCTTCTGGTACACGCAGTACGGTATTTTAACCTTTTGAACGTGGATTTGCCTTGATAGCACTATATTTATTCATGTACATTCAGATACTACCTTTGTACCCTTTTTGGATTGTAATCTGTTGGGTATATAATAAATACTATTACTATTATTATCACTATTATAACAATTACATAGGGGGATAGTGTCTTAGGTTTTTATAAACGATCGCTAGATGGCACTACTGGGATTTGACATTACTATCTTCGTAAAATTGGACATTTGTTATTGTTAAAACAGTGACAGCACAGAAATTGTTCGCGTAGTTGAAATGAAATTTTGCACGACATAACAAACCCGGCCCACTATGTCAGGTAACACACAACCGAGAAGACGAAAGGATAAAAAGAACAGAAAAGACGAACAAATCGAAGAAGAAATCGTACAACCGCTACCTTTGCCAACACCACCTATACCAAATGACGATACAAATATACAAGTGCACAAAGAGAGGTCATTAGGAGGCGGAGTTTGCTCAAAATCCGTCTTTTTCCTCCTTATGATAATCATCATCATCTGGCTGACAATCACAGATTACCATGGTCAAACCGATGTCGAAATCTCCGAATCAGAATCTTGATTCGAGAGAATTTTCGAAGGCTGGATCGAAAAATCAAGCGACATCCATGAAGATGATGGGCGCGAGCATGTTCATTCTGATCAAATAAGCCATGAAGATGAAGAAAACGAAGACCACGACGAGGAAGAATCACAAGGAAGTGACGAAAATGAAGAAGAATCAGCTTCCGAGGAAGCTGAAGACGAGGAAACTAAAGAAACCGAGGAATCTCAACAGGAAGTCGAAGAAGAGGAATTAGAAGATCCAAGAAGACGAAGACGAAGAGAATCAAATAGAATTTGAGGAGGAAGAAGAAGACATTCCTGCTGAAGAATCCGAGCAAGAAAAACAGGAAGAACCTCAGGAACCTGAGGAAAATTGCAATAAGGTGAAGATGAGGACGAAGAGAAAGATGATGTAATATCTGAAGAAAATGAAGACGAAAAGAAGAGGAAGAGACCAAAAACCAGACGAAAGTGTTTGCTCAAAATCCGTCTTCTTCCTCCTTATGATAATTACCAGAATCATCATTTGGCTGACAATCACAGATTACCATGGCCAAACCGATGTCGAAATCCCCGAATCAGAATCTTAATTCGCGAGAATTTTCGAAGGCAGGATCGAAAAATCAAGCGACATCCATGAAGATGATGAGCACGAACATGTTCATTCTGATGAAATAAGCCATGAAAACGAAGAAAACGAAGACCACGACGAGGAAGAATCTCAAGGAAGTGACGAAAATGAAGAAGAATTCCGAGGAAGCTGAAGACGAGGAAACCAAAGAAACCGAGGAATCTCAACAGGAAGTCGAAGAAGAGGAATTAGAAGATCCAAGAAGACGAAGACGAAGAGAATCAAATAGAATTTGAGGAGGAAGAAGAAGACATTCCTGCTGAAGAATCCGAGCAAGAAAAACAGGAAGAACCTCAGGAACCTGAGGAAAATTGCAATAAGGTGAAGATGAGGACGAAGAGAAAGATGATGTAATATCTGAAGAAAATGAAGACGAAGAAGAAGAGGAAGAGACCAAAAACCAGACGAAAGTGTTTGCTCAAAATCCGTCTTCTTCCTCCTTATGATAATTACCAGCATCATCATTTGGTTGACAATCACAGATTACCATGGCCAAACCGATGTCGAAATCCCCGAATCAGAATCTTGATTCGCGAGAATTTTTGAAGGCAGGATTGAAAAATCAAGCGACACCCATGAACATGATGAGCACGGACATGTTCATTCTGATGAAATATGCCGTGAAGACGAAGAAAATGAAGACCAAGACGACGAAGAATCACAAGGAGGTGACGAAAATGAAGAAGAATCAGCTTCCGAGGAAGCTGAAGACGAGGAAACCGAAGAAACCGAGGAATCTCAACAGGAAGTCGAGGAAGAAGAATTAGAAGA
This sequence comes from Dynastes maya, assembly GCA_029619315.2. Lineage (NCBI taxonomy): Eukaryota > Metazoa > Arthropoda > Insecta > Coleoptera > Scarabaeidae > Dynastes > Dynastes maya. The sequence goes on from JAROYE020000024.1 coordinate 215,581, forward strand.
TGAAGAAGAAGAATGCGAACGAGAAAAGGAGGAAGAATCTGAACGAATCCAAGAAGACGAAGACGAAGAGGGTCAAATAGAATTTGAGGAGTTAGAAGAAGTCATTCCTGCTGAAGGATCTGAGCAAGAAAAACAGGTAGTTCCTCAGAAATCTGAGGAAAAATTGCAACAAGGTGAAGATGAGGACGAAGAAAAAGGGGATGTAAAATCTGAAGGAAATGAAGGCGAAGAAGAAAAGGAAGAGACCAAAGAACCAGGCGAAAGAGAAGATTATAAATTAAAGAATGATGAAGAAGAAACAGACAATGTAATCGAAGGTGAAAATCCAGAAACAAGCGCTACTAATAGTATTAAAAAATTGAGTTTTGTGTTACGAGTTTCATAATATTACAAATGCTAACGATTATGTTCATAGGGATGACCTAGACGATGCTTAAAAACATCTAAACAATAATATACAATTAGCCTTAAGCCTCTTCACAAAATTCCTTGAAAATCATCCCGATTCACCCAGAGGGAAAGGCTCATGCGTTAGATTTATGGGCTGAGAACAAGAGAAGTAATGAGATATTGTAGGAATCGATACAATTTTACTTGCAAGTTTTGAATGCGAAAACGTACCGGATGTCTTGTAGGTACATTAATCGCATGCGATTTATCGGAAATTATGTTCATAAAAAACTAATAAAACGCTGAAATATCAACACGATTTAGCTGTTACCTATTTCAAAACCAATAGGATTCCTGAAGCACGTTCTTTGCTAGTTGATATCCTGTATAAATTTCCATATGATGGTTTCGCTTTGGTTCATGACGGTTTCATTCCAAAAATCATTGATGGCAATCTAAGCGAAGCAATTGATTACCTGAGAAAGGCTATTCAAATTAAAGAGCCTGGAGTAATTGATGGCAGATTTAACTTTTATCTTGGCAATTCAACGGTTTCTACCAATTTTTTTCTCTCATTGTTTTCGTAAAAAACAAAAAAAAGGCATCCCTTGTTCATAAAAAATACATTCAATACTCAATTCGATTAATTTTTTTATTGAACTAACAACAGAACTCAACAAAATTTAATTTGCGCGGAATAAACTAAGCTGAGATCGTAAAATATTCCCGAACACCTCTTAGTACCGAGTCAGGACGGCTAATCTTTTAAGAACTCCAATTTAAAACGAAGTATATAAAACCTTTGCGGACTATAAACTGCACTTCCTACACATTTAACCCAGTTTATTTTACGAGGACAAGTCGACCGCCGTTGAGGGAATAGCAGATTTGTCACGTTCGAGTATTATTGCCGTGCCTTGAACGTCCGATACGCTTTTACAAAGTTTAGCTTGAAACTCTTTTGGGAAGTTTTAACTATATGTGTTTTGTTGAATATCAACATTGGTTGTTCTAACTCGCTTCAATTTTAAAATTCTCTACATTTAAAATATTTCAGTGAATGCCTATCTCATATTGTTGGAAAGTTTACAATGGCTTTCCTTTGGCTTTCTCTAGTTTAACGTCCGGTGTAGACTGTACAATTTATCTCAGCCATATGCCGGATGATCCAAGATGGGTGGCGAAGTATCATATACAGATGAGGACCTAAGAGTCGTGTAGCTGTGGGAAAAAATCTTCATAAGAAAAGTGGCCAAGAAAAAATGCTGGAAATTATTTTTAAGTTCCTATTTCTACCGCTAGGGGGATGTAACCACTATGGCCATAATAAAAAAAGGATTTTTCTAGAAAATATACCCATATCAGTTGTCAAATAAATCTTATCGTCGTAGAGCTAGTAGAATTAGGAATCTTTTTTTGGGGGCATTTTTTTCTGTAGAACAAAAGACAAAAGTTCGAGGGGAGGGGTAATGTTTTATAATTAAATTGGTTGTAATTTCGGTTTTAAATCAATCGAATTTGATAAACAAGATCTCATTTGAAAGAGGAAGCTTTACTAAAATAAAAAAATAACCGTGACCTATTGATTCTCAAAGCCATCGCTAGAGGGCGTCATTTGGAAAAATCACAGTTTTTATCATATTTCTCAGAAATTTCAAATGGAACGGCCTAATTATTATTTGTCTGGGCAAGTCAGTGTAGTAGATATGTGGTGCGGAGTCGGCGATTATTTATTTCACGCGTTCACAGCGTCAGTACTAAATCGATGCCGCATGCGAGTAGTTATGTGTATATGTAGGCTGTCGTAACTTATTTCGTAATTGTACGCTTATGTTTGCTTTAAAAATGTCGCAGTTAGGTACGTCGCGAAAACGACCAATGGCAGACACAGTTAAAAACTTTATAGTGGACATGCCGGACTTAATTTTTGATGGCGCTAAAATTCAATGTCTAGTTTGTAAAATCCCTTTAATGTGTTGATCCAGAAGCCATTGTCAACGTCACATCGAAAGCAAACAGCATTTTAGCAAAAAGTGGCATACGAGACCAAGAGAAAATTACATTTGGTTTATGTGTTACTCTTATTTTATGTAATCTATCGTTTCGTTTACTAGACAAAGAAGCATTTGTCTCCTTCTGGAATAAATATGCGATCTGTAAATTACCTAGTCGGACATCGATACGAAATGTAGTGCCATTTGCTCGTGAACATATAGAAAAAAGAATGAATACGGAATTGAAAGATAAAGAACTGTGGTTGTGCGTGGACAAAACAACAGATCGTCAAAAACATTCTGTGGTTAATGTAATGGTACGTACAATGGAACCACATCAACCGTCATCCTCCTTCTTACTTGCTTCCAAAAGAGTTATAAATTGTACTGTCGATGAGATTTTAAAGGTGGTGTTGAACTCATTGAACAAATTTGAAGTTTCAACTAAGCAACTTTTAATGTTTATGAGTGATGGTGCCGCAAACATGCGTTTTTTGGGCCGATCTCTTAAAGAACACAGTGGTAACTTCTTACATGTAACGTGTAAAATCCATATTGTAAATCTTGCGGCACAAACGATTCCTACATGTTTTCCACTAGTAAATGCATTGATTGCTAGTACAAAGGCAGTGTTTCTAAAGTCCTCGAAACGTACCCGACTATTTCTCAAACTGTGTCCTGATTTACCTGAACCACCACAGCCGATTGTTACACGTTGGGGAACATGGTTGCAGGCTGCGTTTTACTACAACAAATATTTTGATCAAGTAAAGAAGGTAGTTTTAAAATTCAATCCGACAGAAGCTGCAGCAATCAAGAAAAGCCAGGAAATATTTCAAGAAGGTCAGGTTAAAAGAGATTTACAAACTATTCACAACAATTACTTCGGACTAGCGGAGGGAATAGAAAAATTACAACATGTTTCGATGTCGCTAGTGGATTCTGTTCAAATTGTGAATGATGTTCACGCACAGTTATGCGCTGTAGAAGGCGAAACAAATTGGTGTGTGAAGATGCATTAAGTTGTTTCAAAGATTATTTTAAATATGCAAATATAACATCGCTGGATGTCGAACGGTCGTTTTCGGCATTAAAAAACATTTATTCCGCACGTCGTACTCACTTGACTGAAACAGCTGTGGAAACATATCTAATGATTCAAATATTTAACAGATGTTACCCAGTTTGTGATTTCACGGAAAGCTTTTAAAACGGTAAGTGTTTCAAGACGTTTTATAATTTATTTCTTACCTTATATTTTATGTGTAAAGTTTTATGTGCTCGCCACGCCTCTGGCTGTTACCGCATATTTGCCCAGGTTAATTATTATATCATATTTGGGAGGTAGATTAAATTTCCAAGAAAAAATGTTAAAGCAGCAATTTGATATATCTATTACTGTTTAAATTATCGGCAAAGGAATAATTAATAAACGTATTAATTCTTATCTAGTCAAGCATGCTACGTAAAATTGAAATTTTTTTTTGCTTTTTTCACAATTAATTAAACCTCTTTTATATAAGATTTAGTGTTTCGCAACGCCTTAGTTGATTTTTAATTGTTGTTCTCAGGACCTTCCTTCGCACTTTATCCAGGCTTAGGACTGGTTAAAACTATGCGGGATACAAAATTTGAAGCATGTTTAAAGGCCAACGGGCCAAAACAACAATGGAAACAACACACATGATTTTAGTATTATTAATCAAACGTTCAAAGCAAAAACGAAACGAATAAAAACGGGAAATTTATAAATGTTCAAAGAGACCCCGGTTTGCACAATGCAACGCTCACATCTGTTTGTAATACTGAAACCAGCACTTTCAACTTCAGCTCGTAAAATCGTAGCAACGGCGTCTCGAATTCTTTCAAACATATTTTCCCGTGTACTTGGACGTGTTTGATACACAATATCTTTTATTCTTCCCCACACGTTATGATCCGGAGATAAAGGAGACAAAGGAAACAAACAACCCCTTCCAATCCAACGGTTTGGAAAAGCAACATCTAAGAAGTTGCAAGTCCTTTGAGAAAAGTGTGCCGGACATCCATCATGTTGGAACCACAAAGATCTCCTTATATCCAAAGGATCATCTTCTAAAAGAACAAGAAGTTAATTTCTTAAAAAGTCGCTATTTAGACGATCATTGAAAATAAACGATCCTATAAATCTGCGTGTCCTAAAACTCAGCACCATACATTGACACTCCATCTGTTTTGGTGATCAACTTCCCGCATCCAGTGAGGATTTGCTTCTGACCAATAGTGCATGTGGTGTAAATTAACTCCCTAAAAATTAGTAAAAGTAGCTTCATCATTCCATAAAATTTGAATTGGTGAATTTCTCTGCACATATTTTTCAGCCAGTAGTAATAGTCGACCCTCCTGTTAAAATCAGTATCTAACAGAGTCTGATGCAAAATTAAATGATAAGGATGCAGCTTAGAATCCCTAACAGTTTGATTCACTGAACCGTAACATACGCCAGAGTGTGTTACTTAAATGCTGATCCCCTCGCAAGTACGCAAGAACGTTTAAAATATTGTCTTCATTTATTACCAATCGCCTTTTAGTGGGAACTCGAATAGGACGCACATTACCCGTTTGTCTTAAGTGCGCTGCTAACCGCCGAAACACTTTTCTGCTATGATGTGTTCGTTCAGGATACCTGACAGTATATTTACATTCTGCAAGAAGAAACTTGTAAGCTTCGACATTAGAATTAGCCATTTTTTACGAATACAAAACAAACTTAACAAACGGTGAACACAAAGCTAAAAAAGAATCAAGATAAAGAGAAATTTTTACAACATGACGCTTGTCGAAGCTTCACTCATTTGACATTTCAATTTATTTCCATTGACGCCTATCACTTTTGCTTTATAGCTACATTAGAGAATATTTAATACGACAAATAAGTATTACTATTATTATTGGCCTCGACTGGAAATCATTAGCCACATACATAATTTCCTAGCCACCCGAACGGACACCAGGACAAACAGAACACACACCTGAAGCCGATCAGGTGACTAACATGTCAAACACAAAGACAGGTAGGCCACGGAAAAAGGGAAAACCCACCCAGGAAAGACACAAAGGATCAATCTCTAAAACGTAATATTGGTGTCGAGCATATATTTATAAATTCTATAATATACATCGATATTTTCCTGGGCAATTAGGTAATTAACATTCAGTGAAAGTTGCATGTTCAATTTTACTAGATCATCTATTAGTTTATTAATTACTATAAAAGAGATGGTTGATGTTTCCACACTCCTTCCGACAAAACCTACAAGTGTCGTTCTCAGACAAATTAATTCTGTGCAGATGGGCCGGAAACCTCCCATGATTAAATGCAATCCTTAAAATTTGAGCAAGCATTCTCTTTTTGATATGGATTTTTTTATACCATCGTTGTCCACCGATTTTAGGAAAGAGCAGATGACAATTTGTAGCTTTGTTTATATAGGAGTTGGTATATAGTGTCTGCCAATCTCTATGCATCTCCTGCTTCAAAATTGCAAAAATATCCGTGTGTGGGATAAGGCACTCTTCGGAAATATCTTTCCCACATGCGTTCTTAGCTTAAATATCTACTTTTTCATTAAATTGAATTTCTGAATGGCCTTTTATCCATACATAATTGATGTGGTAACACAAATTACTTAAGTAATAATCTAAGTAGATTACTTCGCCAATAACTGCAAACGACTTATGATTGAGATTTTGGAGATTCATGAGTACACTCCTGGCATCACTAAAAATGCAAAAGTTATTTAGCTTAGATGTAAGTATATATTCAATAGCCTTTTTTATAGCGGTCGCTTCTGCAGTAAAGACACTGGCTTCTATGGATAATGAATACCCTCTATTATACTGCAATTGTGGTATAAGGACTGCACAACCCATCTCATTTTTAGTACCATCCGTAAAGATTTGTATGGAGTCTTTAAATTGGTGAATTGTACGATTATATACTATCTTGTTTAAATGGACATCTTTTGTAAAATCTGGGAACAATATAACAGGTACATGTCCTAAGTAGTTGAAAGGAAATCCATATGAAGCATCACGATTTATTCCTTTTATCTTGTGGTCGAATTTGGCAGCATTTTTAATGGTTGATGTAAATGGAGGAGATGTTTTCTTTTCCCAGTATGGATATATTAGATTTTGGAGATTTAATTTTGAGCATTTCGTAATAATCTTTGTTCTATGAGCTCTATTTTTTAAAATGAATTTTTCACTAAGATATTTTCTTCTGAGTGTTAGCGGAGGTTCTCCTATTGACAAATAAGTAAACTTAGTTGAATTAAGTAATCATAAAATTGATGAAATAATTGAGGAAGATGTAAAAAAAATTAATACACGTATAAAATTTTTTTAATTTTACATTAGCATGCTTGACCATGTAACAATTAACGTGTTATTAATTATTCTTTTGGCGATAATTCAAACACTAATACAGAGGTATATCAAATTTTACATAAGAAAGATTACATGGCTGCTTAAGTAACAATTTGTTCCTGGTTAAGTCTACATGCATACAAACACACTTTACTTCTTAATTACATCAGTACAGAACTTTAGCGATTTTACAAGGAAATACGTAATCTGATGTTTCAGCTTTTCGTCCATTACAATATTTTTGTAAAATTACCAAAGAATTGGTAATCCTATTTTCAATTCGATATTTTAAAGTCCATTTATTTGGATTCTTCACAAAAATACGTTATTGTCTGCTAGGACCCTTAAACATATACAAAAGCTAACCAAGTTTAATCCCAACGCGACAATTTTCTTTACAAGTCGACCCGTCGAATCTTCTCGAGACCATTACTAACCAAGTTCGAGGCATTCTACTCATACCATCTCCTCGCTTAACAGCAAAACTGGGACCACATACGTTAATATATTGCCCCAAGGCGTCTGTTGTTACGTTAGGATACTTCGTGATAAGGTCAAGGTCATCGTACATAGACAAACGTTCTCTTTTGCAAAGGGTAAGAAAAATGGATGTGTTTGCGAAATCGAGGAGGAAAAGGAATACTTTTATTTTTCGTTCGATAAAGTCATAGTTGGGGAATAGGGTAGCTATAAACCAGAAACCGAGATTTTTACGGTTTGAACGTCCGCGCTATGTAAAACTTTCTCTCTGTTTAGAATATAGGATTTGAAGAAGCGAGGAAAATTGGGAAAATGTTTTTATTCCGGAATTTATTTCTTTTCGATGATTGTCGGTATAAAATGCAGAATTTTACAGAATTTTATTTTGATTTTATTCAGAATTACGACAAAATATACAAAATCAATGTACGCTGACTATAGTGTATGCCGAAAATATTTTTGTTGTTTTTAATTCTTTATAAATATCTACTAAAAATTTCCCGGCAATTTAGTGACCGCCAGATAAGTCGGGCCAAATGTTTTTTTTTTATTATTATTAGTGTAGCAGCGGTAGTAGGAAGACTTGGGTATCCTATAAACATGTGGCATCATCTTACACTAAAATTACACTGTGAAAGTTGGAACAATGTCCAAAGGTATACGGGGGAGGTGTTAAAAATAAAGTTCGGGCAACCACATACACCCAACAGGAATATTCGCACCCTTTTAAATTCCTATTCATGAAATTGTACTTTTCATTTATTGTACCCTAACTAATAATAATTTGTCATCTGTTTGACGTTTTGCTCGGATTTGTTTGGAATTGTTGTGTTATCATAATGACTAGAGCCCGGTAACTTGAGAACAATCGCAGCGGTGGTGTGACTGTGTTTAGGTGGGCGGGGAGGGCTGGTCGATTATGATACGACGCGACAAATCATCATCACTCAGTTCAGTTTAGCATTGGATAGCGGATAGGGCGTGTTGATTTTATTGATATAGACGTAGTTATTAATTGTACTTTTTAGTGAACATGTCGAAGGCTAAAAAACGACCCTTTCAAGACATAGTAAATAAGTTTATTTCTGAGTTTCCCGATTTGTTTTACAACGGGAGTAAGATAGTTTGTAAAGTGTGCAAAATACATTTGATGTCAAATAAGAAGTGGAACTGTACAAGACACGTAAATTCCGCACAGCATAGAAAACGAAAATTGGGCATGCCACCGAGAAGTGCATTTTTTTTAAATGTAATTCTTATGTTGATAAACAGTAACTTGCCACTGGGCTTACTCTATAAATAACCGTTTAAGGACTTTTGGGACAAATACAATCCCGAGTTGCGGTTGCCAACGGAGAAAACGGCACCTAAGCATGTTGCACTTGTACGCGATGACGTGGAAAAGAAAATGAAACGCATATTGAAAAAAACAGTTTCTTTGGTTATGTGTTGACGAGACAACAGACTGTAAAAAAAATTCAATTGTAAATATTATGGTACGCATACTAGACCTAGTAAACCTACATTACCACTGATACTAGCTAGCCGAAGACTACAAGAGTGTACTGCTGCAGCAATTACGAAGGTTGTGCTTAGTACGTTGGAAAAATTTCAAATTTCAAAAGATAAAGTGTTGATGTTTATGAGCGATGGCGCAGCGATAATGCGTTCAGTAGGCCGTTCTCTTCTTGAACATGGTTGCAAGTGTTTACATCTCACGTGTAAAGTGCATGCTTTACATCTTGTGGCAGAAACCATTCGACAATGCTCTCCCGAGGTAGATGCATTAATAGCAAGCACAAAAAAAGTATTTTTGAAATCTCAAAAAACGCCTACGATCATTTATATTCCTAGTTCGGCAAAACAGAACCCAATTTTCTTACACGTTGGGAAGACTCGTTGCAGCCTTTTAATTAGCTGAAATTTCAAAAGCGTAAATTCTGTTTTTGCATATTATATCCTGCGTAAGCCTTGTCTGCTATTATAGCAGCATTACTCTAAATTGTGTTATTTCACTTTTGAAAGAATTTATAAACAAAACAGTTTAGCTGAGCATGTCCAATTATAGAAGAGTTTCAAATTTGTAAGCCTTTAAAATTATTACATGCATAGAGAATCCCCACCCAATAACCTTTTTCAAAGTTCAGATACGCAATGAGGGCTGTTTTAGCAATCACAAATCAATATTGTGATTTATTTATATCAAATACAAATTGGACTAAAAGAAAGTTTCAAACCATTGTTACACAAGAGCACGTAGAGACGCATTTTTCAAAATAAAAAACTACGTTTTGCAGCTTGGCAAAGCCCGAGAAACGGTTTTGAAAACATTTGGTGCCATACACTTTTGCCAAATACTTAAAACCAAATATCGAGACGAAACTGATAATGGTTGCTTTATAAGTATTTTATCAATTTTTCCGTAGCCAAGTCAAAAAGGTGAAAGTTTTCACAAACTTTTCCAACTGACCATAAGTTATGTATTGAGTTCTCTTATTTTTCTCAATATTTTACATTTTTGTTTTTGTTAACTATGTAGCTGTCGGACTATGGCCCCGTCCCTGATCAGTAGTCAAATTTATGGACCCATCAAGAAAAGAATCCATTGTTCATTTCTAATTATCACCAAATTATTAGTTTAAAGAAAAGTTTTCCTGTAGGGTGATACTGTCTTCAAAATTAATACAAGAATAATTTCATTTGCGAAATTCAGATGTTAACTGAGAAATAAGTTAGGAGGTTTCAACATGTTTTCACTCGTGAAAAGATACACAAGTATTTCCATATTAGACCACTCTCTCCTGCATTAACAACATAGTGTTAAAATAACATTGTTATTTTGAATCAAACTCCTATTACCGAAAATTGGTAGTATAAAAGAATGAGTAACAAATTGTTTTTCGTTTTGACACCATGGCCTATTTAAAGCTTTCTTTACGCAAAATGTCATTCCAATTTCAACTGCAATCTCAATCCCAAAGCGTAATATTATTCTTGTGCTTACTTTTATCTAATACCTGCTTTGTCATATGTTCCTTCATTGTTCTTGCTATTATTACCTCTCATTTACTCTTAATTGTTGTTATTTCTTTACTTTATCGAATTTTATTGCAATTAATTAATTAAAAAACAGTTAAGACAGGTTTTCAATTGTTTAAAGAGGACTAAAATTTATTAATTTCAATAGAGAAACTACCCCCACCCCAACTTTTTTTAACTTTTTCAAATTTTCAGATACCGCAAATGAGGGGCTGTTTCATGCAGAATTCAACAATATACATTATTGTCATTTAATTTTATTCAACATAATGATTGCAATAATGGTAATCTAAAAAGAAATGTTCAAAACACAAATATTGCTTACACCAAGAGCAACGTACGAGAGCAAGTTTTCCAGAAATAATACACAGTAGCGTGGATTGTGCAGCTTTGGCAAAGCAGAAATTTACTGGATTTTCAAAAGCATTTGGTCGCTCCGCAATGTATCCACTTTTGTACCAAGAATACTTAAAAACGCAAAAAAATCTCGGAGACGAAAACTGATTGTGAGTTAGAGACTGTAACTTGATAATAGTATTTCTATGGTGCAAATTTATATCGTAGCTCATCAAAATAACTTGGTCGGAAAAAGTTATCACAAAATTTTTTCATAACCTGAAACCATACACGTCTAATGGTTGAATCATCGCAGTTGTCTTGTTTGGTATCGTCAAAATATTTACATTTTTGTCTTTTGGCGTTAATGTATGTAGTTCTGTTGGACAATGTCCACTCCATGAATCTAGTAGTAGCAAATTGTTGGCACCAGCATTTGGCAAGAAAACATCTGTATGCCATGTTTTGAAATGCGTAGATGTTAATTTTCCTGATGTAGAGGCAGATATGTATATATTAATTGGATGAAAGAGTGTTTCTTGTGCGCGAGGGCCTGAAGTACCGCTTGCCTCTTTCAAAATTAGAAATACTGGAGATAATAATCTTCCATTTGCAGAAATTGTAGGCATTATAGTATAACTGTGAGTAATAGAGTGTAAGGACTGTACGGTGGCTTCAACATGTTTTTCACCTCGTGGAAACAATGTACGACCAGAGTGTATTTCCATATTAAAACCACTCTCATCTGCATTAAAAACATAGTCTCTTCCAAGAGAACTAATATAAGGTTTTACTTGATTTATAAATCTGTCGCTTACGTTACGTAATTCGGTAGTATCAATTGCAGCAGAATGAGTAACAAATTTCGTTATTTTGCGTGATACAATGCCATGTGCCTCTTTAAAATGCATTATCCACCTATGTCCTGCTTTAAAACTTGTATGTCCTATTTCGTCTTTCGCCTCTAGAGCCCAACGCCGAATATTTATATCATGCACTACATTTCTTCGTGGAAGTGCACCTTGGAACTGTATAAGTACATATTCTGTGTTATATCTTACTTTTTCAATGTTGGTTCCACCTCTATTAACGCTTTCTTCCCACCTATACAACTGCTGAACTGATTTTACCTTTCTAAATTTGCTTTTAACACTTTCAAGTGTTCTTCTTGCTTTTTTCTCACTTCTCCAAAATTCTACAGCTTTAATCTTATAGTTAAGATCTATAATGCTACCTTCATCGTCAGGAACACGATCTTTGTCTGCCCGATTTGCATTAACTTCTTCTTCTTTCGGTAATTCAATAAACTTTTTGTAAGAATTTTTCTGTTATTTATTATTAATATGATCTTTTTGTATTAAATATTTCTTGAATGCAATTTGGAATATCGTTGTATTCCAAACTCTTCGTACTTCTGTCGTAAAGTCAAAAAGATGAGGGATGCAACGTAAAAGAAATTGGTTTGGGGATGGTTGATTAGAGGGTGGTTTACTGGGGTTAGTTTAAAGAAGTGTATCTTTTAGTATTCTGCAAACCATGTTCGGCGACACCTTGTTCGATCTTATATCTCTACAAATAAGAAAGATTTCGTTTGTAACATTGAATCTGGGACACCCGCTATACAATTTTTTGTTGTTTTCATACCACCGGATGTAACTTTCTTTTTCAATTTAAAGTGACTCTATTAACAAATGAAAATAAAGATAAACTATGAATACGTTGGCTTCCATCCGCGAATTCCTGAAAAATCTGTTTTTCCTTGATTTTACTTTCATTCAATTTAATTAATGAAATACAATTTCAAAACACCGGTAGGATTCGAACTTACGGCTTGCGTTTGCCGGACGATCGCGCCAGCAATTACACCATACAGTCTATTTTCTCTTGCTTATCTAATACAGACACTCCTCATTCTTATCAAGTTTAATCAAAACTTGAACTTGACTCCTGGAGAGGTGTCCTTGTCAATGAAAGGCAACATTGTAATTTTCTATTACCCTAAAAAGTGTATATTGGGCATAGTTACGAGATTTTTTGCGATTTGCGCTACACGATGGTGTCATCTGCCGGAGACGCGGAGTGAGTATGCCACCCGGTTGCAAGAATTCCAGAATCTAAACTTTTTCTCAAACCACTAATTTATGATTTTACCGCATCGATAACACCAACATTTTAACATAAATTTCGTCACTAAATATATAAATGTGAGATATTCTTCAAGCTACCTTACACTAATTAAAACAGCAGCATTGTATAATAACAACTTCCACTTCGCTAAATATGGAAATGTGAAATATTACAACGTCACGCAAAGAGTCATATTCGCGTGGTATACGAACTTTACGGCGGAATACACAGCCAACTATAGTAATCTAACGGCGAAATCTGCATTTGCCTCCGTTGTAAATACAGTTCCTAGCGCGTAACGCGTATGTACCTACCATTGTTGTTTTCTTAACGTTTTCATTTTCGTTTCAAACCTAGCGGAACCCGAGGTGACATGCTGCAAAATATTGTACTTCGAAATGGATTTTTAAGTGCGGAAACGTTGGAATTATAAGACGGTGGCGCTAAGTCGGCGATAAAATTGAAATTTAGGGAAAACGGAAGTGTCCAAGACGAATTACGGTATGCAAAACAAAAGGAATATAGGATAATATTAAAACGCGTGTGTTTAAGCTATAAATGCTTTAAAAAAGGAAATGTTTCTCATTGTGATATTTAAAGAAAGCAAAGCGTTGATGGATTTTTTCATAGCGTTGCATCTAGGGATGGTTTTACAATTGCCTCAAAGGGCATTCTGTCAATGCTGATGATTATAGTTGGCCACGCGCGCCAAGAGGCAGCTGCGTCGTATCTATACGGCTACATACAAGCCTCAGTGTAGCTTCGACCTTCCATTAGCGCGGTACGTGTTGTTTAGAAATGTTGCGTACGTCGCGCAAACGACCGAAAGCGAATCAAGTTAGAGAATTTTTAGCCGAAATTCCTGACTTAACGTATGATGGCGCTAAAATTGAATGTGTAGTATGTAATGTTCTGTTGATGAGTTGGTCCAAAAGGGACTGTCTACGGCACGTAAACAGTGAACGGCATGCTTCAAAAAAAACTTGCACACGAGACTATGACAAATTTATATTTTATTTATATGTTACTTTTATTGTATTTAATATACCGTTTAATTTACTAACAAGGAAAGCGTTTGTCTTTTTTTGGAATAACTATTCGGAGTACACATTACCAAGTCGGACATCGTTACGAAGGATAGCGCCATTTGCTCGTGAATATGTTGAAAAAGAATTAAATCGGAGTTGAAAGAAAAAAAAATGTGGTTGTGTGTGGACAAGCGACAGATCGTAAAAAACATGTCGGTCGTTAATATAATGGCACGTAAAATGGAACCGTATCAATCGTCCACCTTCAATTCTATTAGCTTCCAGACGAATACAACAATGTACTGCCGAAGTAATTTGTAAAGTTCGTGTTAAATACATTGGAAAAGTAAAACTTTCAAACAAACCAACTGTTGATGTTTGTGAGTGATGGTGCCACAAACATGGTCTCTTTAAAAAGCATTCTGTTAACTTGTTGCACATTACGTGTAAAATTCATGTTCTCAATCTTGTGGCAGATGGTATCAGAAAATGTTATCCTGAGGTAGACGCTTTAATATGCGTATACAAATGCAATGTTTGTTAAATCCCCGAAACGTATTCGCGAATTTCACAGACTGTGCCCCCGCATACCTAGGCACAGAACCTATTCTGACACGTTGGGAAAACTTGGTTAAATGCTGCGTTTTATTATCATAAATATTATGAGAATATTAAGAACGTGGTTTTACAAATTCGATCCCAAGGAAGCTGCCGCTATCAAGAAAAGCCAGTCGAAATTTCAAGATAGTCGGGTTAAAACGGATTTAAAAATTATTCACAACAATTACTTCGGACTAGCGGAGGCAATAGAAAAGTTACAAGATCCTTCGGCGTCGTTAGTGGAATCTGTGCAAATAGTGCAACATGTTCACGCACAGCTATGCACGATAGAAGACGCAAAAAATGTTTGTGTCTAGAAAATTTGAAAGTGTTTTAGAGAAGGATTCTGATTTTGGCACATTAAGATACATTTGTGAAGGTGCGTCACAGAGCCGTTAAGTTGTTTTCAAAGAATATTTTAATTACGCAAATATAACGTCATTGGATGTAGAACGTTCGTTCTCTGCATATAAACACATTTTTTCCTCGCGCCGCACTCGGTCTGTCGAAAACAACTGTTGAAACATATCTAATGTTGCAGATATTTAACAGACATTATTCACTTTGCGATTTCACGGAGGACTCTTAAAATGGTGTTTGAGCACGCATTATTTTGTTTTTATTTAACAACTACGCGAAAGTATTTACGACAGCAACATCTACACACAAACAGCTCTAGTGAAACCCGAGGCCTAATCGAAACAACGCCGCTGCCCGTTGGCGCGCGGGCAACTCTACTTGATGGATACACAGTTATATTATTTATTGCCACCTTCACATTTAGCTTGAGGCTCAAATTGATCAGCATACAATTACCACTGAACCCTGCAGAGTCGCACAATGCGATTGTTGTTCGGTTCCCGAAGAGCTCGCATTGTCAGGCTCGAAAATCGATCTCTCAATAAAAATTAACCTTCAATTGCAGGTAATTGTGTATAGCAATCTAGGTTTGTATTCTTGATAATAAGTTCCGATTTTACTGATGAAAAGAAAGATGTTCTATGATGTTTACTATGTTATCAGTAGAGGCGGGCAATATGCTTGCGCCATCCAATCAGAATCGGAATCCAGGCGCAACGCCGCTTATTGGTAAATAGCGTATATGTGAGTCACAGCAGATATGTGATATTTCGAAATTAATACACAAGAGTAAAAAAAGTAAAAGCTGACGACAATAATATATGTTTAGTAATTAGAGCGGAGTATATAGAGTATATATGTACACGCTGAGGGTTTATTTTTCATCTGATTTTTTATTTGATTGAAAACGGTATGCGTTTGAAATGGATGTCATAAGGAAATAATGAGAAACTGAACGCTTTTTGTATTGTCTGTTTGTATCTTAATAAGTAACTGTAAATAAAGATATAAAAATAAAATTCTACCCTTCTTAATAAGCGGATAGGCTGTTTAAAAAGTGCACCATCAGATAAGTTTCCACATTTGCCTCGGTGAAAGGATGTTCGCCGAGACGAAAAAAATGTTTTTTTTTTTTTTTATATTTTCTAAAGAAGGGACCGTCCACGTCTACAGAAGTAAGGACAGGCGTAATTAACAATAATCTTTAGACTTAGTCAAGGAATCTGCAGATGCCCCATAGCAATTTGTCTTAATCCTCGTGTAGTCCGTTCTTTTTTAAAACACTATCGAACTTAGCTAAAACCGTTCCACTGTTGCATCCGTTTATTACTGGTATATATAATTGTAACTAACTTCGTCCACGATTTGCATGATCTCCTACCAACGACAATCCAGAATTTGCAAAAATTTTCTCTATCGCGTCTACTAACTCTTGTAATTGTTGCTATATCTTTAGATGTGTTTTCAACAGAATATCGAGAAATCCCTTCTGATCATTCCTAATAGCTCTAGCTTCGGCAGGGACGATTGCAAAATAACGGATTGACTTCTTGACAAATGTTCATATAATAAAAAAGCGGCTTTTAACCAGTTCCCCAACGCGTAAGTAATGGCTGTGGGGTGCTCGAATACCAGGCATAACCTGTGGAATGCCCTAGTCCTTTCTTAGGTGACTTTGATAAACACCCCTTTTTGTGTTTGCTATTAATGCATCCCACCTCCGGGTAACACTCTAGAATAGTTTGTGGCCACAGATGTAAAGCATTGGACTTTACACGTAACATGTAAAAGTCCTTCACACTTTTCTTTAAGGAAACGGCTACACTACACAATTGTTGCGCACCATGCTCATGAAACAACAAACAGTTGACTGTGTTACCACTTGACATTTTTGTAACGTTTCGAGAATACGGCCGTATAATTGCTTTACTAGTACATTGTTTTAATTCTTCTGCTGCTAATAGATTGCAAATTGGTTTAATAGGATCTAATACGCGCATATATATTCAAAAAGATTTTTTTTGCAATTGTCGCTTATCAAAGACATAGCCACAGCTGTTATCTTTTAATTCGGCTTTAATTCGATTCAATGTCCTCACGTATTCGTGGGAATACTCTCCGTAACGCTGTCCGAGATGGTAGTATCACTCGGTATTTACGATACCCCAGAATTTTCGAATGCTTTTTTATTCAGTATACGAAGTGGTAGACCTACATACCATAAAAAACGTTAAAAGCAATTTAATTGAAATGACGGTGTTGTGACACACATTTCTTGTATTTTTGTGGTTGTGCGCTATATATGTCTTTCACAATAACGTTTGCTCAGCCACAGTAGTTTCTTTTTACAAACTTTACAGAAAAATTGTACTCCCATTGTAGTGTAAATCCACAAATTCACTAGAAAATTATTATTAACTTTCGGAGGTTAATGGCGTTTTTTTAATAGTTAGTTGACATAATCACTAAAAGCGAGCACACGAACGCTTGTTTCTAGTATGCCACGACAAGTGTGCAAAAACGTAACATCTTCAGAATCGTAATTTTGTGATGATAGAGCGCGTCATCCGTAAATGAATAAGCGCGCTGTTAGGCGTAAGCCGTCGATGAAAATGAAATTTTTTTTTTTAGTGGCCCACTGGGGGAAACAACGCAATATTTATCAACGACACCCAAACTGCCAAGTGTATATTTGCGCGTCTTCACGACGTAATAGCAGTGGTTTTGGTCCTCGTCCTAATAATTACATATTTAAAATTAACCTATGTTTATTAACATATAGCGCCGGCAGCCTGATTCCGAACCTGGCGCGTGGCGCTCTTGGCCCGCTCTAGTGATTCTCTTATTTTTACTTTCTATCGACCAGGTTCTTTACTCTATCAGAAATAGAAATCTCTAAACTAAATGCCTCAGTGCGATTCCCACTTCATTACGATTATCCCCACGTAAACTGTCTTTCCCAATAAAACCTTATCCTCGATCCGCGTTTAACTCGGCTTCGACCAATCTACGACCTTTTCCCTTCAAAACACAGACTTGCGGTTCAAATATATTTGCAGTATTCGATTTGAAGGCGACACTAAAGGAGAACTGTGAGAATCTAATTTCGAGATCTAGATTTACATCTTGAGGGGAATTGCACGCCACGTGTCGCGATAATCATCGAACGTAGGACCACATGTCCGCAACACCAAAATAAATACGAGATCGCCATCTGCGACGATGTGTGGAAAACGAACGGAACTTCAGGATAAGTTCGGTGGTGCCGGTGGTGGTGATAGACGTGGTGACAAGTTTTTCATTAAAAAACAGGTCGAGGAGTGATATTTCTAATAGGATGAAAGAATTGTGTGCAACTATTCTGATAGATGGTTATACTATTAAACCGACGTATATTTCGACGTAGAATTAAATAAAAAAAATGGCTTCGATTGTGTACCCATTCGGAGTTATATTCGAGGGACAAGTCTAAAAAACAATAAAAGAACAAAAGATTGCGTTTTAAAATTGAACGGATTTACGGGTAACTAACACGACTTTCTTAATGGAGTCCGCGAAGAGGCTTCATGTAAGTTTCTACAATTGATCTATAGAAAAAATCGAGGAGGGCAATTATGTAGCTGGAATTTTCTTCCGATTTACCAGCATTTCCATAGTCTGAGGAACTCGAAACTTTGTGCGGTAGAAAGAACGGAGTGTTGGGTATCAGGGGAAACATATATAGATTGTTTTTTTTCCCTTTTGAGGGGCCGCGACGATGGGTGTAGGTCGTATCTCGTACAATTTGGCATTAAGACCAACTAAATGTGCGTAGCCCGAGGGAAAAATGTATCCTGCACTGCCCGTAATTTTGAACAATATTCTGAAATGACTGCTTCACGAGTGCAGTAAAAAGCTCTCAACATTTCTAAAAGTTATACCCACCGAATCATTTACGATGCTTGCTGGGCATTCCCCCCCCCAAAATTATTTTTATGTCCTAAAAGGCGTTTTTATGGTTGTGTCTCCGTTTTAATTACTTATTCAAAATGTTAAGTTAAATCTGGGCGTTGTCAACAAGTTTAGTGAGAAGAGGGAACAATTAAAGCATTGCTATTGTAGGCAGGGCACAAGAGAGCTTCGCACCAGGTTAGAAATGTGAGGAAGTCCCGCGCCCGCGACGACGAGTTTGTATGCAAATGATCGGCACGGGCTGTATCCAATACGCACGAAATTATGATTTATGCAAACAGTTTCTGCATAACCCTTAGCGCAGCGTTAGGTAGTAATTATTGAGATAAAATACAGGTACGTAGAGTGTGGTCCAACGTACGCAACGAAATAGCGTGACCTGTTGGCTAATAAGAGGGACACTGTAAATGTGATCACAGTGATTTTCCCGGATTTGAACTTATAATGAAATTAAAGGTAGTGTTTGCGGGTTATCACCGCTGTGTGGCTCTGCTTTGATTACTTAGAGATTTTTGAATACGCATGTATTGTAGTTTATAGCACATTAGTTAATGTGACCTTACCTTGTTAAAAAACAGTACGAACACAAACCGACATAATGAGTAAATTATTCACATTAACTTGTGATTTAAAAGGCTAGAGGGTGGAGGTTGGTCTACAGAATAATGCTCAAACAAAAGTGAACTCAATGTAGAAGTTATAAATGAAAGAGTACTACATGGTATTGATGGAATTTAACTCGGCAAAAACAAGGTTGAGAATGAAAAAAGCACTAAGTACGTTGTGTTCCTGTGTCCAGTATGTTGTTACACCTATCAGGTTTTACGCACTAATCTTTGAAAACGATGGAAACTGAAATAATTCCTGCGTCAAACGTAGTGCCAGTAGATTAGTGTGATTGCCGTCCTGAGAAGTGAAGCACGACGGAACCGGAAGTACAGATAACCATACGTACTCATACAATGATTCAACCTTAAAGATACGGACCGTTCAGTATAAAACAATTTTCAAAAGATACGGCTTACTTAGTGTAATATATTTTTTTTATTTGTTCTAACGACTTCTTGGGAAACACACTAAGACTAGATGGTAAGCGTCGCTTCAACTGCCGCATGGCCTATTTATGTGGGAGAATCTTATACGACATCTTCTCCTTCAACCAACATAGTTGATCCATACAGGTCTGCAATGTAGAAAAACATTGTCAAAGGTCTCTCTGTCTACATCATTCGATCAATTCGTTCACGATTTTGGCGAAGCTTTAGTTGCAAAGATTGTATGTGAAATTGAAAGCCCAAGATCAAAACGTTTAAATCGGGACTGTTTGGTGGATGTGATTTAAAGACTGTATAGACTCAGCCATCTGTAGAACCTGCGTCAGAAGTTCCTCATCGTCGTCACAAGCGTGAGGGTTTGGCATTATCCTGTGTGTATATGTATATATATTGTTATGTTCGACCGTTGTATGTACCGTACACAAAACAACAGCATCGGAGCGGTCGACGATCTGAACGAGTTACAAGGAGGTGGCAGGTTAGCCACTCGTTGGTAAACTAACATATCCCTCTTGTCGGAGACAAATGGAAATTTCCTCTTACCATTTCCCCAGCAATGGCCTTGGGCGTTGATGTTAAATATTAAATATAGTTAGTCCAGATAACGACGAATCTAGGGTAAACATGGAAAAATTACTCTTCAGTTAATTTTCGTTATTCAACGCAAATTTGAACACCAACAATTCATTATAGAAAGAACGTCTTAAAATAAGACAAACAGCGGTAAGTGTGTGGAGAGGACTTTTAAACAATATTTCATCAATAAATCTTTATAGAAAAGGTTTAAGTAAAATCCGTTGGAGAATTTTTCACGTTTCTATAGTATTGTCAGCCAGCTGTAGGTCTATAGATAGTTGGCATATGCAGCGAAATCATTCGTAAAAGTTTATTTTGGTTAAAAGATTAATGCAAAATTGCTTGGGAAATAAAACAATGCGTCTGGTCTTCGCGATTTAAAATAAAAGAAAGATTAAGTGTACATCAAGTCTTTATTTCTAGCTCGTGGAAATAAAGTGTTTTAACTTCGATTGCTCAATTTAAGAGTGCTCTGATGTGAAAACAAAGTAGTTATTCGAAGAGAAAAGGGGTTTAAATGTTCCAGAAACAGGCAGTTTCCTGTGTGAGGGCATCGTTCAAATTTCAAAGAAATCGTTATAAATTGTCCAAGAGAAGGGGATCCAGGGATAGCTCGCCCGAACACTGACTAAGATTGAAAAATTTGTAGTTTGTGAAGTTAGAAAAAATTTAACAATTTTTCCCAAATCCCCCCTGAGAAAATATGTTCAATATAACATTATATATCGGTGTTTTGCTTGATTGACGTATGAGGAAATTTATACTGATCGCCGGGAAATGACACGTTCTCAAGCATTCATTGTTTCTGACTCCTTCTGGCTGAATTGACGGATACTCCATATTGTTTTTTGTGTACCAAAGTCCTTAGATTATTTTGTCGTGTTATTCCTTAGCGTGGTTCTTGATAAACAAGGGGGCCGATATACGCGCATTTTTTCCAATTAAAAAGTTCTTTTCGATGTGCATCGTAACTTTGTCGGGCGACAGCAGGCCATAAACATACTGTTGGTTATTAAAACGTTTGTCTTGCAAGCTCGTTTGTGTAGGGTTCTTCTTTCTATCATAATGTAATAATGAGCGTCTTGGTCCATCCGATCTGACTTTCGACAACAAAGCTCTTAAGTCTGTTCTAACTTGTTTTAATCTGTTAACAAAGGGTTTACCAGGGAGAAAATATTACCCTTTATTTTCTTCCTCGTTTGTAAAGTCGAAACAGAGTTTAGACTTTGGAAATCGACAACCAAAAGCAGACTACGAATGTGACTCTCGGCGATTCAAAAAGTCCTTAACTTTGGCTAAACTGTTTAGAACAATCTTTACGTTTCCATCCTTCACATGTTTCTTGACGCGCCTCAAGAAATCACATTTCTGCTGGGGTTTGTATCTTTACTCTTGGACAAGAATTAAGTTTTCAAAAGTAGCTAACTCCGTGAAATATTAGAGATTTTCCAGTTATTTTATTTGGTTATATTGTTAATTGTAGGGGTTGCGCAAGTTTTGTATCAAAGGACACCTTTTTCGACAAAAACCTTAAGAGAGAAGTTCCATATGATGCGTCTTTATTTTGTGATGTAAACAAACGGGTAAATTGCAAAAAATGTAAATTGTGTCGAAATTTCAGCGGTAGGATCACCCCTTTTACAACGAGTGGGGTTTCATCGAACCTGTCTAATGCCCGGTATTTAACACTCGAGGTGTCCTACAAATCTGGCCCAAGTTTTTCAATCCCTGAGAAGTAAGCTGTGTTTACTTACTGATAGAGCGGGCAAAGGGAGCGCCAACGCGCCAGGTTCGAATCAGGCTGCCGGCGCATTATATGTATGTAAAATAGGTAATTTAAATATGTATATTAGGACGAGGACCAAAACCACTGTTCTATTACGCATCGTGAAAGACGTGCAAATGTATAAAATTGGCAGTTCAGGGTGTCGTTGATAAATAGAGCGGTTGTTCACAGTGGGCAATACAAAAAAATAAAAGTTCATCAGTCGACGGCTACGAATTAAGCAGCGCGCGTTATTGCATTTACGGATGACGCGCTCTATGCATCAACAAAGGGGACGAGTAGGTCAGGGGGGGGGGGGAAAATGTTACGTTTGCTACCCACTTCGTGGCCATACTAGAAAACAGAGCGTTCACGGTGTCGCTCGTCTTAGGGCTTATGTTCTAACGTAACTATTAAAATAAACGGCCTATTACTACGAAATGTTAATTAAATTGTCTTTCAGTGAATTTGGTGATTTACACTAGCAATGGGAGTACCCAATTTTCGTGTAAAGTTGTTAAAAAGAAACTACTGGCTGGAGCACAAAGTTGATTGTGAAAGACAATAAATAGCGCCCACACCAACAGAAATAAAAGAAATGGTGGTCACGAAACCAAAGTCAATTTCAATTAAGAATTGCTTTTAAAACGTTATGGTTTTGGTCTACACTTCGTATACTGATAAAAACGCATTTCGACAAATTCTGGGGAATAACAATACCGAGGTGGATAATACATCTCGGTCAGCGTTACGGAGAGATATTTTTTCCACGAATACGGTTGAGGACATTGAAAATCGAATTACAGCCCGAAATTAAAAATAAACAGCTGTGGCTATATCTGATGAGACGACAGATTGCAAAAAAAAAAAATCTATTGATATAATAGTGCGCGTATTAGATCCTATTAAAACCCAAAATTTTGCAATTTCTATTAGCCAGCGAGATAAAAAACAGTGTACTAGTAAGCAGTACGGCCGTAGTTCTCGAAAACGTTTACAAAAATGTAAAATGTCAACCAGTCAAACTGTTGTTGTTCATGAGCGAGTGGTGGTGCAGCAACAATGTGTAAGTGTAGGCCTTCCCTTAAAGAAACAGTGTGAAGGACTTTACTTGTTTACAGTGTAAAGTCATTGTTTACATCTTTGTGGCACAAACTATGTCGAGAGTGTTACACGGAGGGGGATGCATTGTAATAGCAAACACAAAAAAAAAGTGTGTCTCCAAAAGGTGCTAAGAGGACTAGGCATTCCACAGTTATGCCCTGGTATGCCTGAGAACCACCACAGCCCATTCTTGACGCGTGGCGGAAACGTGGTTAAAAGCCGCTTTTTGATTTTATAATGAAAACATTTTCAAGAAGTCAAATCGTTTTTTGCAATTCGTCCATCGCCGAAGGCTGTAGAGCTATTAGGAAAGCGAGAGGGATTTCTCGCGATATTTTGTTGAAACACATCTAAAGAATATTGCGAACAATTAAAAAGGTGTTAGTAGACGCGATAAGAAAATGTTTCTGCAAAATGTCTGGGACAATTGTCGTTGGTAGAAGGCACCAGTGCAAGGTTCGTGGACGAAGTTAGTAACAATTGTTGCACAAGTATAAAACCGAGCAAGGACAAGTGGACGAGGTTTAGATAAGTTCGATAGTGTTTAAAAAGCATCCGGACTACCCGAGATTAAGACAAATGTGCGATGGGGCATCGCAGATTCCTTGACTAAGTCTAAAGATTTATTGTGAATTACGCCTGTCTACTTCGTTAGACGTGGAAACGGTCGTGTTCGAAATGCAAGACATTTTTTCGTCTCGGCGAAACACCTTCCACGAGGCAAATGTTGGCAGGAAACTTATTGATGGGTGCAACTTTTAAAACAAGCCTATACGCAGTATAGGAAAGGATAGACATTTTTATTTATATATCTTATTTTACAGTTACATTATTGAAGTACCAACAGAATAAAAAAAAAAAGCGTTCGCAGGTTTCTCAGTATTAGCATATTAAATCTCCATTGTACAAACGCATACCGTTTTCAATCAAATAACAAATCATTAATGAAAATCAAAACACCTCAGCGGGTACATATATTATATATTATATATTCCGCTCTAATTAACTAAACATTATTATTGCGGTCAGTCTTTTAATTTTTTATTCTTGATATTAATTCGAAGAGATCACATGATATCTGCTGGGACTCACATATGTACCTATTTACAATAGCGGCCCGTTGCGCCTGAATTCGATTTCTGTGGATGGCGCAATTTGGCCCGCTGGCTTACGTATAACCATCTTTCAGCTATTCGTAAATAGCTACTTTCTAGTGTAGTGCAAAATTTACGAGAATCAATAAAGCATTTGCAAAAGGAAACTATTTTCATTCCAACTTTCACACGCATTCTGGTTTGTGTTGAAATGTTACTTTATTTGACGAACAGTGTTTGGTTGACATTCTATTAGGTTAATTTTGCTGATGTTTGATTCAGTTAGACTGTGATGAATAATGCTAGAGTTGCAAAAATGAAAAAAAAAATTGTTAGGGGTGATTATTGAGTCCTCGTTTAGCGCCACGTTACTCATGGTAGTCCTGATCCGTTTGCTGTTTCACAATTTTACTGAAAGGAACCAGAATAAACGAAGGTGTAGTTGCAATCCGTTTTAAGAGTTTGAAAAATTATATCATTTTAAAAAATTAAATTTGTTGGAAGTGGAAAATATGAAGTTGTTTAATATCTGGTGTAGGGAAATTGTGAGAAAATGGGAATTAAAAAAGAGGATTTTAGTTTGCCGAGTACAAATTTCTTTCTTTAAAACCAACTTTCTCATTGCAAGTTTTTCCTCTGCTTTTTTACATTTAAATTCATGCCTCAATTAAATCACAAGATAACGTATTATTTCAGTTGTGCAAATGAGGCAGGGTTTTTGTTATGGAGTATAAGATAAGATAGTAATTTGGATGAATCATTTCAGTCCAAGCAAGCGCAATACTCGTGTCTATGCGCATTGATAAGATTCCTTCCTTTAAGGGGGTGTATCGGCTTATCAGAGCTAATGTAGCGGTTTGTCCCTAATAGAGGGGTCTCTAGTCGCCGATACTAGGAATCCCTGATGGATTATTTATCGTTCTATGCTTTCTTTTAATATGGACGACAATGTTTAAGCGTTTTTTGTCATATTTCGTTTCGTGTATTTGAGAAGAGTTGATTAATTAATTTGGCTGATGGGTTAACTTAATATTAGAAGATATCACTGAAAAATAGAATATGTCCCCCCCCCCCCTCCGCTGCGAAATATTACTGTCGAGGATGTAATTATGGATGTGTATTAAATGTTTCTGGAATGTTATGATTTTATCTAAATTATGAAATTAAGTGCAAATACTATCGAGATTGTGTTTTATTGGTCAAATTTATTGATTTGTTTTGAAATGAGGAGACTTTGGGAACAGTTGAGAGCATCGGTCTATTGGCTATATTCTCATAATTTTGTCTCTTTATGAAATACTTCCAATAGTTCAAAGTCTTGTAGAGGATATCTGTGTTCTAGGTTAATGTATTTTGTGTTGATTGCATTGTGGAATGTCGCAATTAAGGCCATCATTTCAGATTTCACAGAGGATAGTAAACTGTGATAATAAAACGAAAGTAATATAAATAACATATAAATTTGAATAAATTAAATTGTTGTCAGCAAAAGAAGTTGTAGTTTTAATATAATATTTATCAAGTAAATTTTCATTAAGCGCGCATTAATTATTTATTCAGTTAAAAGACATATCGGAGTAAGTTTTTTTTCGAGATGGTAGTTTAGGATCATGCGTACAAGCAGAGAAAGTGGTTTGTCTTACATGTACAGAAAATAGATTTTTCTTACTAAGATAGTCTCGAATTTAAGAAAATATTGTATTTTAAGACCATAAAAACTGGTATAATAGTAAGGAAAATAATTGACTTTGTAATTTTATTTGTGTTAAAAAATATTTCTCTTGGGGGTTAGGAAGATCAAGAAAATCTAAGACAGAAAAATGTTGTTCCAAGTAATCATTTAGTTGTGATAAGGTGTAAGAAAATATAAAGGAGAATGGAAAATTGGTCCAGATCTCACAAGTTATTGAGAAATTAGGCGATCGGTTTCATGGTCAAAACAACCAGTATCATCCGCGGGGCCGGGCTACAAGGATAGTTCAAGAAAATAAACTGACAATTAATGGAAGGTTTGGTTGCTAAAACCTTAAAATTAATAACAGTTATAGGTTGCACCGGTCCTTGGAATCGGGTATCTGTGTGAATAATAGAATAATATCTTCTTTTGCTTTAAAGGGTAACTCACAAAACAAAACAGCCGACTCAACAGTTTTCCAGTAGGTTTTCCCGTTTTATACGTTTCGGAAAAGGTTTATCGCTTATACAAACACTTAGAAAAATCTACGGTATCACCAAACAAAAGCACACAAAATATCACTACACAGTTATTTTTTTTTAATAAAACACAATCTAATTGTAAACCAACTCAAAACGCAGAGACACGGTACGCACAAATTTTGGTCTTAAGCTGGTGCAATGTCGATCCAGTAGGTAACATTTGGTTTTTTTTTAATAATTTTTATTTCCGAAAACTAATATTATATGGATAACTATTGCACAATTTGGTGTTGACATAATAATTATTATGTATAATATAATTTAACATAAGATCCATATCATTTCTGTAACAAAAAAACAACGCAGAGTATCAAATTGATGGCCTTAAATAAGAAGAAATGTATAAACAGGATACTGTGTTGTGTAGTGGACTGTGTTTTTCTTTTGTTTTTGAAGTGTAGTCAGCATTTCCACTAGAGTAACCGTAAAACTTACGGACACGTATAGGCCGTCGGTATGACGGTCGGGTTAAATAAGGAATACGAATAAATTCATAAATAACACTAAACCGGTAAGGAGAAGCAGGCATGTAGTGTCGACCTTGAATATAACATCATGTTACACCGCGCTGAGAGAGATTCGTTTTAGTACCTGGTTGAGCTGTTGCACGAGATTAGTCGAAGGGTCAAGTTATGTACTTACGTGTCGCTTTGAAAATATAGCTGGTGTTTTTTGTGTGTGTAGTAATTATGCCAAGTACATGACTTAGTGTATCGTCTTCATATAGAAACTAAATTTACATAATAAGACAAACAATGCCTCGTAATAGATTTGCTAATAAGGTACATAAGTATGTGTCCCTGTGTTCCCAATATTTAAAATATGTGGTCTTTAGTGCAGTTTTTTGCTTAATATGCCAATGTTCGTTTGGCTGCATGGACAGAACTGATTGCCACAGGCATGTCAATGGTATTAAGCATAGAAAAAAAATGCAAGAAACTGAAATAACTATACAATATTCCTCATACATTTATTAATTATGTTTACCCTCTTTAATCTTCGTTTCGTGGTGAGAAACAGCAGCTTTTAAAACGTTTTGGCGACAAAACGTTCCAAATCACATATTACCCTTACTAAAACACACAATTACAGAATCATTGGCCGCGAATGAAAGGAGATGCTAGAAAATGCGTGTAAAACGGATTTGTGTTCAAAAAAATAGATTACCGGGATGAGACGAGCCGATAAAAGAAAAAACAGTATTGTGAATGTAATAGTAGAGTTTTACTAGCGGAGAACACAGATCTCGATATTTGTTAGCGGCAAAAGGTTTAACATGTACCGCGGAAAATATTCAAAAAAAGGGATAATGACGCTTGAAAAAATTTTAAATGCCCAAGCTCATGTCCTTAGTGATGATTGTGACAAGATAGTGCAGCTAACGATGTTAAGTGTTGGGCGATCCTTAAAACATATATTTCCTAACTTAATACATATAACCTGCGTGCTGCATGCTTGGCATTAGTTGGTGAAGTTGTTCGAACATTACGGAAACGTTGATCGGATATGATTGGAAGTACTTAAGCAGTGTTTCGTAATCTACTAAACGTTTAAAAGAATTCGTAAAGTGTCCAGGTATTTCCAGGAACCTCATGAAACAAATTTAACGCGATGGGGTACTTGGTAACCAGCACTTCTACTATTTGATCATTTTCAACAAATTCAATCCAGTTAATAATGCGATTCAATCGGAATGAAAATCCAAAAGCAACTAGAGAAAGTCAAGAGAATTTCAAAATTCCTCATCTTTTAGAAGATTTAACAACAATATGTACCAAGTATACCAATTCGTTACTAGATGCCATCAGAAAACTTTACAATGCTAGAAGTGTCATTGCAGGAATCATTTAGACATAGTGGGGAGAATGTAAAAAATAAATTACACACACTTAAATGATACGCAGGATTATGCCGCTAGTCAAAAGTTGCAGATGTTTTTAAGGAAAAATCCCGATTTAAATAACTTTAGAGACCCGTTATAATAAGTGTAAGAATAGTGAACTTTAAGTGAATTTGAAAAACACAGTTTGTCTACATGCAAATGTAACTTCTTAGATGTGGAGAGATCGTTTCCATGTTAAGAATATTTTTTCTTGTCGACGCACAAGGTTAAGAAGTAAACTGTGAAATATATGCAATGATGCAAGTTTACAGTAAGTTCACATCCTGGACCTGCCTATAATGTGTGAATAATTAGAAGGTTAGTTTATTTATGAATTATTTCGTATTCTTATATTAACCCGGAATACGAGCCTATGCGAGCTCCCGCCAGTTTTGGTTACTCTAATTTCCCTACTATATGCTAGTTGTTTATTTGCTACCAAAAATACACTGGTGGTTCAAATACTCAGGTTGTTATTGCACGTAAGTCATTAGTAGACACACTTGCGTGTCGTTGTGTCGGTACGTGTAATACGTGTGACAACTTTTAACAGTAATTTAAGAGGACATAGCGCCAAAGGTTTGAAAAATACATAAATATTCTAATGGCGCGAAATTGAATATTATTTATTAAACTCAAAACAGATACAAAAGCGATTGTCTAAATAAAACAGTAAACATAAAACGGTACGCACAAATACATTATAAAATCGGTAAAGATAACAAGTAAGAAAAAGATTCAGCAGCCAGGTTTGTTAAAACATCATGTGTATAGAATCGTGATGTTATTGTTTCCCTTTTACATGTTTTGAAATGGTAGGTAAATTTGATAAACTCTATGAGTAAATGAATAAAAACATTTCGCCGCATGTGAATATTTGTCGTTAGTATCTGAGGCGTTGTGTCTGGCTGGTTATTTAAGGAGTGTTCTGTTTTATTTCGCGCATTAGTTGGTCCAAACTATGTGCACACTTACAACGATTTGAATATGGAATTGCAAATGGTCAATATACGAGCCAGATTTTACTAAAGTGTTCCCCCCTCTCCTAAGCTAACTTGAACAAACAGAAGACGTGTCTCCAAAAAATAGGTCGATTTCCTATTTTTGGTGAAACTAACTTTTGCCTGACAGTATGGCGCTAGGAAATATCTCAGGTGTTGTTTTGGAGTTAGATGGTATTAAAAAAATGGAGAACAGCAATGGGACTACGATACAAAAAAGCTTAGTGTTTTCTCATGTTCACATTGTGTGTTTGCCGGGAGTGATTCCATCTAATACCATGCGATATTTTATTTAGCAGTATCTGGGTATTGTTTCTAGGCAACCTCTTTTACATGTGGTACTTACATTTCAGTTCACTTTGTGTTTTGTTTTTTTTTGAACTTTATTCTGTAGAATAAACCTCTACTTTAGCCTACACTTTAGCATTGTTATATGTTCGTACTGTTTTTGAAACGAGGTTACAAGTTGCAAATTAATATACGGACATACAATAATATGCATTGCAAAAGCATTCTAAATGAGATAATGCTTTGATTTTAGGAAAATGAATTGATTTATAAACCAATACGCTGTTTGGAATTATAGGAAGGGAAACTATTTACTATCTTAAAAAAAAATTGTATCGTGTTCGTATTATAACGGCGTAATTCTTCACGATTGCGATACACCCTGTTATTGCTGACGAAACTATGAAAGACTTAAGGTCTAAGGAGGGATCTAAGCAAAGATCTCCAAGATCCGCCGATTAAAACTAAACTTTCTTCAAAACCCTATATTCGCTGGGAGAATAAGAGTGGAGCTGGCGAGTATAATTACATTAAAGAATGGATCACTGTAGGCAAATAAATAATGTAGCAAGATCCGATTAGAATAGATTAAGATTTAATGTCATCGGCATAGCAAGTACCGAGAAAGTCAATGTGTTCAGGTAGGGCATTTATGCACAGTACAACTAGCTAGGGGGTCCCAGGTTAGATCCCTGGGGAACACCAAATTAAGGATTTCAGTCTTGTTTAAGACACCATTATTGAAGAAGTCATTGTGGTTTCATTGTTTTATTATTATTGTTAAGAAAACTATTTATGAAAGATATGCTTTATACGTATGGGTAACTCTGTTACCAACTTACCTACAGGTAGTTTCGGAAATGGTTTTGTCTACACGTGTACGAGGAGGTGCCAATTTAATAAAACCGGACAAGTGCTACACCGGTTAAACAGCGAGAAGTACGCCACGGCAGATTTGAAAACATGTCTGTGGTTGTAGATGCTTCCCCCACCCTGAGTCGATGGCGGACGGGTTTTACAGTCGATCAGTTTTGCTGTAGCACTCGTTCGTCAAGTTCTTACGCTAGCGTCGCGTCGGAAAAATGCAGAGGTGTTCCAGATCGAGCAAACGAGTTAACCTCAAGTTTTTTCACCGAGGTTCTAAACTACCCTTTCGTGAACGAGTGAGAAGGACGAAGACCCCTATTGTGGAAGAGTTCTTTGCGAATCCCGGTATAACGTGTGGGACCACCCCAACCGACTCGCCCGACTGTGGCCCCTGTGACTTTTTTATTTTCCTAAGATAAAATCAGGCGCTTCAAGGGGACAAGATTGATAGTGTGGAAGCTGTTTGTGTGAAGCGAAAGCGGACGAGGTTTCAACAGAGATGACAGAAATGGACTTCCAGCATGTTTTCGACAAGTGGAAAATTCGTATGGAGCGTTGTAGGGATCGGCAAAGGAAGAGTTACAATGAATAAATTTTATAATGTACTTGGTGGATCACTAAAATGTTTTGTAGCAACAGTCTGGGGATTAATTGCCACACTCGTATAAGTATGTCTCACGAAGGTTTGACGTAATATCCATATAATATACTTTGTATACCACATGTAGAATCAATTTTCCCAGAGAAAACGAAGTGTGGTATGGTTTGCTATTTTAAGAATAAAGCCAAAACCAAAAATTGTATTCATCGTGCCAAAACCGCCCTTGAATAATTTCATGAGCCAATCAATTATTTTTAGAATACGTGCGGCTATCGATTTGGACCCATCGTCTTACCGTTGGGGCTTCTTGATATTCCTTCTTCCACTTGTCGAGGTCTACAGGGGCGATTATCTGGATGTGCATCCGCAAATGGAGTTTTTCTCTGGGCGTAGAACCTACGCCGAGCAACTGAATCTGAAATATTGGCATCGAGTTTCAGTGTCTCGGAAACAAATCACGAGATTAACACGCTAGGCGCTATACGCGGTCTTCCAAGAAGTGTGATTGACGATCAAATGCCTGGTTCTTCGAAGCGGATGTTGGACGTAATTTGATGATTGAATGAATTATGAGCACTGTAAATCAAGAGGTTTCCTTTCATCGTTGTTAAGTTTTATACTATATACGAGTTCCTGGCCATATTACTTGAAACATGCATAAAGTCAAACACCCTTTTACCTGGAAATTTCGATCCTTAGTTATAGTGTGATAAGTCTTTTGCTTTAATCCGAATGTTTATAGGAGGACTAGATTTCTTGTTACACATAAATAAAAATACCCAGAGAAAAAAAAAAAAAACTTGATTATTTAGAAGAGTAAAAGTACGTATATTAATAAATATTACAGTTATTCAATTACATTTAGCGGAGTTCACAGTTTAGAGAAGTGCTCGATATTTTTCAAAATATTTCGTCATAACCGTTATAGAGCTAAGTTGTGGAGTATCGTTAAAAGTTTTCTGTTGATATATCGTTATTGCAAAGGCCAAAATTGTTATTTATGTTCTCTCTCCTTAATAACTAATTATTTGGAATTGAAAAAAAAAATGAAATATTGGGGTTTTTGTAGAAAAATGCCGGAAAGATTAACAAAGTGAACAAAAAGCCGCTATACAAGCTTTCTACAATCAAACAACAGTTTCACAACGAGAATTGCAAAAATTACAGAAAGGTATCTCCTTCTTTTGTATCGCGTTTTTGTTAGAAACTTAAACGAAGGAGCTAAGCACATCGCACAGAGACGGGCAAAGTGCGGCTGGAAAAGAAAACTTCCGAAGAGATCTGACCGTGACATTGTTCATCAGGCTTTGAAGCAATAGATATGTTAACGCAAGGAATTGGGTACTCGCTTGCTTTTACAAAAAATAAAGTTTGTTAATATATGTAGAAATCATTCCAAACAAATGATCTTGTGTTTTATGTGAATGTGATAAATGTCGCGTTAAGGTATATAAACAATATAAATTTGAAAAACAAATAAATGGCATTTAAACATTGTAATATGGATTAATAAAACGATTTACGCTGTAGTGATGGGTAATTTATTTGTGATGTGTGACACTGGGTTGTATGTCACGCTTACATCTTTAAAACGTAATAGTAAAAATATGAATTTGCCGTGGGCGTCGGAAACGTTTATGAGCATGGTTGTCTATTGGAATCTTAAGATGTACACACTTGTATCGACCGATGTAAAACTGTGGACGAGTGTATTTATCTGCATTTATGATATGAAAACGTCTGTTAACCATTATATGGAATGATGACTTAATTTTTGTCGTATATATATTACGCCGGCACCTCCACCAAAATTAAACAGATGCTTCTTTTCTAAAAAAAAACCGCATATCAGCATTTTGTGGGTTTTTTTTTAGCCTCATTGTCATTGGTATTGAGAATTAAATAGATCTTATTTGGCATAGTCAATATTTTAAGAGCACAACAATCTTTATAGAACTGATTACGTTTGTTACTAATCCTTTACTAGTTTATATTAATTTTTTGCCTTAATTGTTTCGTGGGGTCATAGGACTATCTGCTGCGTAAGTGTGTTAATATTGATCGATTTATTCCTCGGTTGGGGGTCGTTAGATTTTGGGTGTAAATGGCTAATGGGAATAACCCAAGCTACTTAATAACGTTATGCGGTCAAATGTGAATTAAATGTGAAATTATGTAGTAAACTGTTGCGATCTTTAAATATAAGAATGACTTTATCTGGAAAATTTGGAAGGAAATGGGGAGATTCTCGCATATTTACGTATTGTTGCTATGAAGCTTAGACGAAACTAAAAGAAATTCAAAAGACGAAAATGAAAACAGATCTGATGAAATAAAAAGAAAAGAAAAAATACAATACTCTAGAAATTTACTAAGATTCGCCCCCCGGGGCCGCCACATAATGCAGTATCACCTCGTAAGTAACCACACGGTAACAGTTCGTGAACCCGTCGCCTGCCCGCCTAACCCTCCGTTGTTGTAGTGAACGACCTATCGCATTTACAGTTTGTCGCAATGTACGCTCTTTCGTTATAGCTAGACATTTCTTTCCTTATGGTATAGAAATTATAATAGTGCGCTGCGCTGTAGGTAAAAATACATGAGAATATTTCGGATTGCACGGAAATTACCACAGGTCCATTAAGTATATAGGTCAAATTTTAATGTCATCTTTGTTTAAGAATAAATCACTTTTGCCAAACCATGACTTACGCTGCGTTGTATGTAGGCATTAACGTTGCTTGAAGAGCTACTGTGTGCGCAGTGGTGTTTGAGGTTTTAGCCGTATTACGAGTACAGATGACTGTTACACCACAAGGCAATATCATTTATAGTATGCGCCTTGAGTGAGTTCAAAAAGGCATCATCTAGGCAACAAGTGAATTTTGCAAAATCATCATACTCGAAATTTATTCTATTTATTCCCAAAGATATATTAAAGAAAAACTGGTGTATGAGTTTTATAACTAATTCGTCAGAGTTAATACGTTGAATCCATCAGGAATTAATACTTTTCCTTGCACTTTCTCCAAAATGAAAAATAATTCTGTTGGACAAAATATGGTACTATTGTACTTATAATATTATGTTTCCAATTCCTTTCTTCCAGCGAAAAGCTCTTGCTATGTCTTAAAATCGTCTTCGTCGTTTTCCATTGGCATTTTGGCAAATGAAATAACCAACAGCCGAAATCTATCGTAGAATATTGTAAAAAGCGTTTATAAAAAAGGTGAGGTGTACTTCCCTTTGATTATTGATTGAATTAATGTTTTGTTACAAGATATCGGAATAATGCTAACGGAAATATTTTACTGTTACTGGAATATTTGTAAACTGTAGTAATTTTTTTTCACTAACCTTACTGAACGACAAAGACAGTGCGAATCCTTAAAGTGCACCCCCCCCCTCCCCATGATAACATTTGAACGACCAGACATGCTAGTGTTTCTGGAAAAAATAAGCCGATTTCTATTTTCTGTGAACCAACTTTTGCCGTTAGCGGCAGTTCAATTGTATTCCGGTGTTACGGAAGTGACGTAACTTTCTTATTTTAAATAAAATACCTTGTATTTTTACGTTTTCGGAAAGTTATCCAGAGGTGAATCCAGCGATATAACATATGTTATACTTTAAACTACAGAAATATGACGATATGCACGCAAAGTGCTAGGAAAGAGCGACAAATCGTTTCCTGTGTGAAGCGAGCAGATTTAAAAGAACTTCGTTGTTAATCAAAAATCATAATAACAATGTCCCAACTGTTAAATTCAGTTCCCAAAAGCGTAAAATATTCTTGTTATTATGTTATTGTAACCTCATTTGGCTATACTTTCGTATTGTTCCTTCTTTACTTCATGGAACATTGTTGTAATTAATTAATTGGTAGGTTTGTTTAAATTTGTTAGTTTTTGAGAGGCAATGTGCTTAAGTTTCAGTTTCTTATGTTGATTTTACAATGGCTACAGCGTGGACCACGTAAGATAAACATCAATTACCTAATATTAATATTCGTTGATTTTAGCAACAATTACCAGGAAGTGGAACATAAAGAACATTGTCCTTGTACAGACGGAAATATTTGAATTTTGCGCTAAGTAAAGATACACATATAATATAAAATTTACAGTGCGAACTGCTTTAACAGATGATAATATGATTTAAATTATTGTACAATTTGTTGCGCAACCATAGCAAATAAGGTGATAATTATTGCCAGATTTACAAAATATTAAAATTGACCCAGCAATTCTGCATGGTTCGTGTGGAAGCCATCATAAAAGTAACAACACAAAAAAACTAAAGAACAGACATATTGTCAATCAAAGACTAATACATTTAAACAAATTTACCATAATCAATTAATTGCAATGAAGTTCGATAATGGAATTGGAATTGAGATTTGACAGTTTGGAAATGTTATGATTATTTTGCTTAGCAATGAGTCTTAGATAGGTCTGGCGTTACAAGGAACAATTTGGCGTTCTTTCCACGTCAGAGCATAGATGACCCAATGGTTTGGGGGTAAAATAAATGGTTGGAGTGAATGTTTTAGAAAACGTCGAATTTTTAAATTCGCAAAACAGCTGCAAGACCAAAGAAATGCTGATAAGGAGCAGTTGCTTCAGGCTTTAGCTGCAGGTGGTGGTAATTGAAATAGCTGGAATTTAGATGCTTCTAGAACTACGCTGAAGATCAGATTAGAAACTAACACTATGAAAAAATGTAATATATCCAGCTCCAGATGCAATGCCGGCGAGAAATTTGCAAATGTTTTAAGGTTCTGTAAACCATTTTCGACGACACCTTGCTCGATCTTATATCTCCACAAATAAGGAAGATGTTCCCTGTAACATTGAATCTGGGACACCCGGTATACCATACATGCATCTCCAGTATTACAGCTAGAAAATTCTCGGTAATGAAGGTAGGATACTCGTTCTAAACTTGGGCGCGAAAATCAATACCCTCAGAGGAGAGAAAATATACATGAGCGACAGTAGTTCGGCTTCGTGACACCGGCGGCGCTAGCGAGGCGTTTCAGGGGAACGCCTCCGTCAGCTGGTAAGGCCGAAAACATTTCATACAGAACCTTGGCGAGCTTCACAACTCGATCTCGAACTCGAAACATTGCATTTCCTCCTCACTACTGACATAAACACGACACCGAAACATGTGGCGCGTAAATGTGTTTTTAAAAGAGAAGTTATAATAAAACGCTTAAAAAAATTTTTAAAATTAAGTTAATAATCACGGAGGGCCAATAAATATTCTAAAAATTAAATAAATGAGATAAAAAGATGTTGATTATAAAAGGAATACCTAGTTTATTTAAAATATTCGTTTAAATAAAATCAAGTACTGAATCTGTAACATGTGAAAATTACGAAAAATTAGAAAATAAACTCAATTATCAAGAGAAGAAAACAAGCTACATATCAGCAACAACAATTTGGTCATATTTTAGAAGGAAAAAACAAAGAATATATAACAATTAAAACGTTTTACATGAAGACGAACCAACGCTACAATAACCAAAAAGGAAAAAATAAAAATATTGAAACCTACATAGTATTTTTTGATAAATTTATTGTTATACATAAATATAATTATAAATGTTTTTCTTTGAATTGTACCATTGATATATAATGTAAAAAAGGAAGAAATTTTATCATCCTAGTAGACAAGTAAGTGTTATTAAATATATTACATATATGAACTAGATCTGTGTTAGATGCGTTGAATGTGCTCAAGTTATATAGAAAAAAGTTATTGTTACACGTTGCGTAGAAGTATTTTAGTGAATATAACATGAAGGGTCCATTAAAATAGTATTTTTAAGATTAAAAATAAAACCACCACCTTACATATAATATATCGAGATTAAAAATATTTTTGTGCCAAATTTAGAAGGTGAGAAAATATTTTTAGAATTTCCCATACATTACAGTATAATAAATACTAACACAAGATTTCCTTCTCGAAATTTTAAATATCGCACCTCAACGCAATTAATTTTTTTTTTCTAATCTAAACAAAATAAATGTTAATAAACAAAATTTATAAACAAACGAATTGAAATTAAAACCTCGATAACCCAAAACTAAACAGTTAAGCTTTGGCTAAATGGCTACTGGTTTAAGAGACAGCAAACCTGTGATCGCGACTGTGAGTGGTGCACATGCTAATCCTGAGGGCGAGATGGATGCCTTATTATTAGGAAGGACTAGGGTATGTCTTGGTGTGTCGTAGATTTGGTGTTTAGGTGTTGTTTGCACTGACTAGACATTAGAATTATTTTTTTTTATTGAGCGATATTAGCGTTTCGAAAAATATTTAAAAAAATATTTTGCAATATACAGAGTGTTTAAAAAAGCGCGGCACATTAAAGTTATGTTTTCTTTTAAGTTGAACACGCTATACACGGTGCTTCGTTACGTTGCGTTGTATCAAAGCTGTCCGCCTTCATTCAAGACAATTACTGTTTAATTATCTGCAATACAATAACTGTTTTAAATCAAAAGAAATATTTTCTTATCACTTTTTTCTCCGCTTAAGAGAAGTATATACTTGTAATGAATAGAGACGGGATTTTAGCACGTAAAAAACAGCTAAAAAGGCCCTTTTTTAGGCCTTAAAAACTATGTATTTAGGACGAAAAACTGTGATTTAGGCATGTTAGGCAAATACTTAAAAAAAACGGTAAACACAAAAATCATTTTATTTTAAAAAAAGATGAATAAGAAGACGATATTTAATGTAATTTTAGGTACATTTCAGCAATCAAAAGAAATAAAACATACAAATTTTAACTAATAACTAAAATATGTAGATTCATTTGGTTTAAAATAATAAATAAATTAATTAATCGCCGTGTAACATGTCCTCAAATTTCGCGTTTGCGTAGCACATAAGATGTTCTTCCAAGTTGTCGTTAGTAAAATTTGTTCTTCGGTCGGAAAACGGCAGTTTGTACGAAGAAAATGAACGTTCTACGTCACACGAGATTGTAGGACAAAACATAAATATGGACCTGTCAGCTGTGGTATGAGCGGTAGCTTCAACTGCTTCGCCACCGAGCAACTCAGCAATCTCTTTAACCGTTTTGAAACCTAGATTTTTCGAAATCACTTTGACAAAATTATTTTGCCAACTTTTCCTGGGGCATTCTTGAGAGCTGCTTCGGCATTATTAATTACTGCAACAGAATCTGTAAGAGGAAGGCCGAATGTTTCTAATCTTTTGATGTTATCAATGAGAAATTTATAATGCGACTTGATGTATAAAAGATCGTTTTTGACAGTTTGATTGGAAAAGTATTCTTGCGCTTGCTCAATACAGTTAGCTGAATCTTTGTCAAACGATATTACAACCTAAAACATAAGGCGTTAAATAAAAACAATCTTATTTAAAAATTTTGCTAAAAAAGTACTTACTGATTTTATTGCTCGAAATTATTAGCATAAAAAACTACCGCCTCTAACCAAGTTCCCCAACGTGTGAAGACAAGTTCGGGAGGCAAAGGGAGATCTGGCAGATTTTCTTTATACACTGCCACACGCAGTGGAGCTTTTAAAAAGACTCTCTTGGTATTTGAAATGAAACCATTAACATTAGCATATTGATTTCTTAGACATTCACACACCAAATTGAGTCCATGTGCAAAACATGTTAAATGATTAAGATTTTTATAAAAAATCTTCAAATTTGTACCACATTTGAGCATATAAGAAGCACCATCCGTGACTAAAAGCTTGACTTTTTCGTACTTAATTCCATCTGTTGGCCACAAAATACCTAAAATACGAGAGTTGCCTTTAACTTAAATATCTAGCATTAAATTTACAATATATTAAAGTAAGTTTTTTGCATAATATATCTTACCTAAAGCTTGGTTCACGAATCTTGCCATTGTATTGCAATTTGTTCTTTCAAGTTGCTTGTAACCAGTAAATACGGTTTTCCTGGTGTTCAGAACAAAAGCTTACCCACAATCATATTTGCCATAGTACGACCTTTAGAGTCAGTTGTCTCATCTATAGATATCCAAATATCGTTGTTACCAACTTCGTCGCGAATAGTATTAATAGTCTTAAAAAATTAATAAAAATATTATAGGTGTAAACAAAATCTTAATGACACTCAAGTATGAAAATACATTTTTAAATATTATTTATTATATTAATTACCTCATTGTAACATTTTGTTACATATGTTGTTCTTAAGGTTTTCACGCTTGCCACATTCTTGTTGCAGTATTTAGTGAGAAAATTTCGCAGTTTTGAATAGTTTAATCTGTCCAGAGGAATATTTGCAGACATAAAAGCGTCGCATAAATCTCGATTAAAAACGTTGATTTCTCTTGAATTTTTGGTGTCTATTAACATTTGGTTCCTCAACGGTTTCCTAAGATTTGCCTGATGTCCAGGAGCAGTAGCATGTGCTCTAAATGATTTTTCTTTTTGCAAGTTAACTACAATAATATTTTTGAAGCAAGTTAGGAAAGAAAAACAAAAACGTCCTTTACCATTTTTCCGCACGCTTTACAAAACAACTCTTCACTGTTGTTTGGATTCAGCTGAAAGACAGTAGTGCTCCAATTGCCTTCAGCCATTTTTGAACTTTATCGCTATGTGATTCCTTGGATTTTGGCATTGTTGTAGATGGAAATACACAATACACTGAGTAGATAAACAAGCACAAACCGACAGAAACTACCGAAAAATATTCGTTGCAAGCTACGATATAAATGAAAATTCAAAGTACGTCTTTCACTATACACTGATTCGTCAATAGTCCACCTCGCTATAGGAACACACACATATACGCTCCAGAGAAAATCTAATAATTGTATTTCTTTGTTTAAGACATTTGTTAACTTGATTCAAGAAAATCCCGCAGAAAATTTGAAAAAAGCGATTCTTGGTATAAGTAAGTGACTATTATGACACAAAACAATATTTTCTTAAAGATGGTAAATAGTTTTCTTCATTCCAGAAAGCGCTCAGGTATTGTTCATAAATCTATAGTTTTATTTCCTTAAAATAATATATAGAGAATTCGGGAATTCGAATTAACATTTGTTACCAATATCCCGGAAACCGTAATCTTGAATTTCATTTTATTATCAGCTGTAAATGTACATAATTTAACCAAACCATTTTCTCATATCTGCTAGAATTACAAAAAAACATTAATTTGAAGGGGGTTTTGAAATTTTTCAACGAAATCTTACTTAAACACTCAAAACTACTATTACATAGTTTAGAACGTAGGTAGTGGTACGAGTTTGAAATCAGTTATTCCGGAATAAACCCTGGAAGCAACCAAAGTACATCTCAACATCTTGCAAACACTGTATTAAATTTACTATCACGAAAGGATAACCCCAACAAACAAAAACAATGAGCTCTCATGGGCGTAAAGCCACCAAAAAAAGGCAAATATCATCATCGTAAACCTCGTCTGCGATGCGACGTACAAAAAAGCATTTATTACCCTTAGGCAATTCTTTTTCGATAGCGGCCACCAATCATACAACGCGGATAATCCAAGTTTTCAGAGGAGAGATATTTACTGGTAAATGGGAAATGAAATAAACGTCGGCCGGAATCTATAGTATATCTAACAGCGAGCAACTTTTGTAAGAAACCTCATTTCACGCTTCTAGCGCCTACGGACATACAAGATTCGTATAGTTTTTGACAGTTCTTGATAGAATAAAAGAGGGTCAGAGTTGGGAGAGAGTATGAAGCCAAGCAAGTAAGTGTAATGTCTAGAGCAACGCAACTGCGCTGAAAGCCAGTGGCGGACGCATAAAAGTTTATACAAAATAAATTAAATGTGATACGTGCTCAAACACTTACCGTTTTAAGAGTCCTCCGTGAAATCACAAAGTGGATAATGTCTATTTAATATTTGTAACATTAGATATGTTTCCAAAGTTGTTTCGGCAAAGTGAGTGCGGCGTGAAGAAAAAGTTTTTTGTATGCCGAAAACGAACGTTCTACATCTAGTTGACGTTATATTTGCGTAAGTAAAATAATCTTTCAAATAATCTAACGGTTCTGTTGACGCACCTTCACAAATTTGTCTTAATGTGCCAAAATCAGAGTCTTTACCTAAAACATTTTCAAACCTTTCTAAAACAACAAACATTTCTTGCGTCTTCTATCGCGCATAGCTGTGCGTGAACATGTTGCACTATTTGCAAAGATTCCACTAACGACACCGAAGAATTTTGTAGTTTTTCTATCGCATCCGCTAGTCCCACGTAATTGTTCTGAATAATTTCCAAATCTGTTTTAACTTGACTATCCTGAAATTTCAAGCGGCTTACCTACAACACATTAAATCGATTTTACACACTACACATTGAATTTTAGCGCCATCACACTTTAAATCAGGCATTTCTGCAATAAATTCTCTTATTGTGTCCAACTTTGGTAGTTTTCGCGACGTAGGAAACATTTTCAAAACAAACGTAGAACTACGATATAGTATACGACAGCGTAGATGCATACACAACAGATCGGCTTTCGAGTCGCAGTTATACTGACGCTTATACCGAATTGTCCCGGCCGTGTTTATTTTGTGTAAACTTTTATGCGTCAGGTATTGGCTTTCAGCGCAGTTTGCGTTGCTCTAGTAATGACGCAGAATGCATCTGATTTCGAATTCTTTGTTGTCACTGTACTTCCGCTGCAACCGGAAGAATGATAGTAAAGATTGATGAACATTTTATTGGATTTTTTTCGGGATGTAAATCATTAAAAGCATGACACACTTCTTCATGTGTTCTAACACGATCGCCAAAACTGATACGCTCTTTTTCATTTAAATGCACCATTTTCAGCGGTACAGCCGCACAAAGAGCTTCGCGCCAAGTTAAAAGTGAGGTTGCCGCGCCCACGACGCGATGTATGCAGATGAATCGACACG
This sequence comes from Dynastes maya, assembly GCA_029619315.2. NCBI lineage: Eukaryota > Metazoa > Arthropoda > Insecta > Coleoptera > Scarabaeidae > Dynastes > Dynastes maya. The sequence continues at coordinate 257,684 of JAROYE020000024.1, forward strand.
GGCTACCTCAGCGAATGAAATTATTGATTTATTGCAACAGTTTCTTAGCGTTACGGAAAGAGCTACCAAGTATCTCTAAACCAAGTACCTCTAAACAGTAAATGTGAAGTGCTTTATCTCCATTCTTTACAGATAATGGTATCGTACTAAAACCAGTGCGAACGGATCCGGAAAAACAAGGTTCATTATAATCTGCAAAAATGTACAGTGTGTCCCATTTAAATAAAAAAGGTACAATGACCACACTGTACATCATTTTGCAATGTGTGCAATGTGAAAAAATGGCTGCTGTTTTCAAAAGTTGACGGTCTCGTTGTAGCTCCTAAAATTCTTTCACCCTTGCCCCACTTTTCACAAATCTTACACGTACAAATAAGAAGAGGAATCACGTCTATTCCAGGCATGATCGATGTTATAATTCTGACGATATTGAACGTTTTAAATTTGAAGCTCTGTCGGCGAACCGCACCAGCCGTATGGAAGCTATCAGAATGAAACGTGTCCGTCAATTTGTTATATTCGTTCGTCGTATTTCTAAACATTTACGAATCGATCGAGGACATCAACGTCTCCTTGTTTACTTATCAAGAAAAAAAAAGTTCGAAAGTTTTGGCGTAAACATTTGTACTCAGAATGTAATTTTGTACAAAAACGCACGGATAAATATAGACGCTTACGTGCCAGGTATTCAAGAATAAGATAAGATCTAGATACGGTGGTGTAAGAAATAAAATTAGTGTACGATATTTGTTTTATTCCACTTTTGGGATCCTCAGGGGTTAAACCTTGGCCCACTCCTATTGAATATACAGTGGGGTCCTAAAGTGTCACCCCACCATGCTAACTTCTTAACGACAGAAGCTAGCGTTTTTAGAAAAAATAGGTTTCTGTTTTTTATGAGCGAACCGTTATCGGCATTTCAATTGTATTTCTGGTTTCATCGGAAGCGACTTCAACTTTCTTTTTTTCAATACTATACCCTATATATTTTTTGGTTTCTTGGAATGGTAATCGAAAGGCGAATTCAGCGATGCCACATGTGATATACTTTAACTTAAGAAATATGAAGATATGCAGCAATAAAGGTTTGCGTAATCTGTTTTTGTTGTTATGGAAAGTTGGCTAGGAAAGAGCGCCAAATTGTTTCTTATGGCGCCAGACTGTTCTAAAGAGCCCGTCGCTAAGCAAAATAATCATAACAATTGCCAAACTGTCAAATCTCAATTCCAAAAGCGTAAATTATTCTTGTTGTTTATTATTATTACATCCTTCATTTGTCATAGGTTCCTTTTTCGTCCCCGTTATTGTTTTCTCTCATTTTAACTTGTTTTGTTAATTTTTGTACTCCTTTACTTTATTGAATTTATTGCAATTAATTAATTATAATAGGTTTGTTTAAATATGTTGGTTCTTGCTAGACAATGTGTCTGTTTTTAGGCTTTTTGTGTTGTTACTTTTATGATGGATTCAGCACGAACCATGCAAAATTGCTGGGTCAATTTTAATATTATATGAATCTGGCTCAGGCAGGAAGTGATGATAACTTATTGAACTCATTAAGGCCTGTCAACGGGGAAATCGCGGTAAATTCATTTTGTAATGGTGTGAGAAATCACGAATTTCGTGCTATTTTAAAAGCGAGAAATATTGCGACTCTCAAAGATTCAATAAGCAATAGACGAAGAAAGGAACCAACCTTTCCAACCCAAAGGTACGGAAATTCTTACAGATCTCGTGGATATCGAAGTTATTATAATAAAAACACAAGCCCGAAATCTGCAGTTGGAAAACCTACAAAATTTTGAAAATTCAGCTAATAGCTCTGGGACATTTAATAAGAACAAACGCGGTCGTTCACATTTTCGTCACAATTTTGTACTTAATCGTGGTCAAATACAGACGCGTAGAAGACCGAGTGGACCAAGAGGAGGCAACCGGAGTTCTTCCTCTAATCGCGGTAATGTATTTACGGGGTAGAAACTCTATTAGATGAGAATCATTTTTATCATAACGTAACGGAATGAAAATGTTGTACTGAGCATGAATGGTATGAATTACATAGAACTGGGCGATGAAACAAAACATTATTATTACTAGAGCCTGGGTAACAGGGAGCCGTGCCATAGCTGTACCTGCCTAGTATACAAAAACAATAGTAAGAAAATAGAAAAAAAATAACAAAACTAATACATCTCCGTTGGCAACCGCAACTCGGGATTGTATTTGTACCAAAAGTCCTTAAACGGTTGTTTATCGAGTAAGCCTAGTGGCAAATTACAGTTTATCAACATAAGAATTACATAGAAAATGCACTTCTCGGTGGCATGCCCAATTTTCGGTTTCTATGCTGTGCGGAATTTACGTGTCTTGTACAGTTCCACTTCTTATTTGACATGAAATGTATTTTGCATACTTTACAAACTATCTTACTCCTGTTGTAAAACAAATCGGGAAAGTCAGAAATAAACTTATTTACTATGTCTTGAAAGGGTCGTTTTTTAACCTTCGACATGTTCACTAAAAACTATAATTAATAACTACGTCTGTATCAATAAAATCAAAAAGCATTATACTAAATAATAACTACAATTAATAACTACGTCTGTATCAATAAAATCAACACGCCCTGTCCGCTATCAAATGCTAAACTGAACTGAGTGATGATGATTTGTCGTGTCGTATCATAATCGACCAGCCCTCCCGCCCACCTAAACACAGTCACACCGCCGCTGCGATTGTTCTCCAGTTACCCGGGTTCTAATTATTTCTTCTAGATACAGGCGCGCAGTAATTTCTGCGAAGTATTTAAAACGGATGAATTAATAGATACAGCTAAGCAAGTAACTATCAATGGAATTGCAGGTTCCACAAAGTCATATGGTTGTGTTAATATTTGTTTAAATTTGGACAAAAAATAAAATTAATCATGAATTTTTGGCTGTAGAAAACCTTGGAGGTGATATGAATGGAATTATAGGATCAGATTTCTTTAGAAAAACATGATGCAATTATTAATTTCGAAACATTTCATTTAGTTTTTGTCATAATGGATGTAGAAGAACAACTCATTTACAGTCTAAGTATGATACTTTTACAACAATCCCTGCACGTTGTGAAATTGTTAAACATTTTTGGACCGATAGCTTTGATTGTGTCATTCTACCTACCGAAATTTGCAATGGTGTTTTTACTGACTCTGACGGTAATAGAAAATGGCGAATTGTAATAGTTTATAGGCTTTTAAATAAAAACATAGAAGACGATAGTTTTCCTTTGCCAAACATCACCGAAATTTTAGATTCTTTGTCAGGCGCTTTTTATTTTTCACATTTAGATTACCAAGTAGAACTTGTTCTACTTGTAGAAAATATACAGCTTTTACTACAGATAAAGGTCAGTTCCAAATGGCAAGACTTCCAATGGGTTTTAAAACAAGCCCAAGTTGTTTTTCAAGGATCATGACAATAGCAACGTCTGGATTGAAACTATGAATCATGTTTCATATATTTAGATGATTTAATTGCTTTTGGTAACAATTTACAAATCATAATCGAAATTTAGTAGAAGTTTTTAATAGGCTAAAAGAAGTTAATTTAAAATTAAACCCCGTAAAATGTCAGTTTCTAAAAAAAGAAATTTTATATTTAGGGCATATAATTTCCCCTGAAGGCATTTTACTGGACGCGAGTAATATATCAGCTATTCAAAATTATCCAATACCAACAAATGCAGATGAAATTGGATGATTTGTTGCTTTAGGAAATTTTTAATGAAAATTTATACCCAATTTTTCAGAAATAGCAAATCCTTTAAATAAACTAACCTGCAAATTCGTTCAATTTAAACGGGATGACAATTGTAAAACAGCGTTTGAAACCCTTAAGAACGCCTTAATCAACCCACCAATTTTACAATATCCGAACTTCTCCGAGGTTAATCATTTTATTGCAGATGAAAAACCGGTGGCATATGCAAGTAGAACACTAAGCAACGCTGAAATAAATTATGCAACAATTGACTTCTTGCTGAAGTATGGGCCCGTAAAGCATTTTCGACCATACCTTTTCGGACGTGAATTTCAAATCTTTGCAGATCAATATACCTTTGATACATCTATTTAGTTTTAACAATCCTTCTTCAAGATTAACTAAATTTAGACTCATAATTGAAGATTTTGATTTTACAATAAATTATGTAAAGGGAAAAAGGAATGTCATAGCTGATGTATTATCAATCATTCGAATTGAATTTAGTGAATTGAAAGAAATGATATATGACATTAACATAGTTACTAGAGCTTTTACAAAGCGACAGTTGCAAAACAATTTTAACGGTACTACAGATAACAACAGTTTGAATTATTCTAGGCTAATCGAACTTTTAAAACAATCCAATAACGCCGTAGAACTTAAACAAGTAGGAGAAAGTAGCATGAACATTTTTAACATATTACGTAACACAGATATGTTTAAATCGGGAAATATTTTATATGATGAGAGTTTATAGAGTTTGTTAAAAAGGCGGTACCGGCAGTGGCACACCGCATAAAAGTCCTGTCGTCTTGATGTCCACTGTGGCAATTGGCAACCGCCCTGGTAAACTGCGTAGAATGGCAACATCAGCAACGCTGCCATTGTCGATTCATTCAGCCGTCGACGGTGTTGTGAATACGTTGTCGTATACTTCGAAAATGATCGTTCGACATCCAATGAAGTAAGATTTGTAAATGTCAGAAATTCTTTTTCCTCATCTGGGCACTCTTGATTTTCAGTTATAGACCGAACCTTTTGTAAATCGGGATTTTTCGTTAAAATTGCACCAAATTTTTGAGCAACATCGACTCGTATAGTGTTCGTCAAGTTTTCTAGAGCGGCTTGTAAATTGTTTATGCAATTTAATGCGTCTCGTGCAGATAAGTTACTGTTTTCTAATTGCTCAAGAGCTTGTGCAACTTCAAAATAGTTCATGGAAATATCATCTATCTGTTGTCGAACGTCCCAATTGGAAAAAAGCTGCTGAGTATCTGGAACTGCTGCAAAATCATTTGAATCAAGTTTCAAGATGACATTTTTCACTTGTGACAAATATTTCTGATAGTAATATACTGCCTGGAGCCATGTTCCCCATCGCGTTATTACAGGCTGAGGTGGTGGTGGTAATTTCGGACACAATTGTTTGAATACACGGATGTGTTTGGGAGATTTGATGAACACTTTTTTGGTAGATGCTATTAACTTATCCGCCATCTAATGCTTCTTTCGAATGGTTTCTGCTACGAAGTGACATGCGTGTATGAGGCATGTTATGTGAAGAAGAGTCGGAAAGCATATTTTCAACATCCTACCAACTGTCAGCATTGTTGCGGCTCCGTCAGTAACGAACATTGTGACTTGGGTTCCTGTGATACAAAATTCTCTCAACGAATCTTTTATTATCTTGACAACGGTTTCTGCATTATTTTTCTGAATCCGTTTACGGGATAACAACAATGAAATGGTGGACCATCACGTTTTAAAGGACGCGTTACAACATGAATGACGCTGTGTTTCTGAGATCAGTTTTTTAAATCACCACATAGGCAGTTTTTCTGATTTCTCAATCGTCTTTTATAATTCCTTTACTGTACCTTCCCACACGTGGCAAATTGTTCGTAATTGCATAGATGTTGGCAGTTTTCCATTGAAAAGGAAACGTACTTTTAGGCCCAAAAAAGACGAAAGTGTTCAAATTAAAGATACTAAAGGAATTTGGTTGATGGGATGGTTTGCCCCAACCAACTTTAAAAAATTCGGGGACGTTTGCAAGGCGGCTGCAACGTATGTCGCTTTAAAACTCTCTCGCGGTACTGTCGAGATCGACTACGAGTTAAAAATTTACCCCTACCACGCCGCTACCGCTACGCTACTGCCACCAACCTTTAACAAACTCTAATTATTATTTATAAATCAGTAAAGTTCTACAAACGAGTGCAACACAGAGGCGTATCGCGCAAAAGTAAGGTACGTGAGATACAGTATTATTAAAAAAAATATATTCAAACCCTTTTATTGGATAGTATTCTGTCGCAGTGGACATCAAGACATCAATAAAAGGTAAGAATGCATTATTTTTTAATACTGTATCTCACGTTTACTTTTGACGATACTCCTCTGACATGCACTCATTTGTCAAAACTTGTATGTCAATAAATTTTCAAATAAAAGCTTGCGTGCTATCTGAGAAATTATGTTTTTAAAATTTTATACTATTTTATAACTTTCGACAAGAAATAAAACGAATTTGGTTTGATAACATCAATAGAATCAAAAACTGTATATTGTTTATACCATTCTACACCTCCCTAAAAAATAAATAGATATTTTTACGTATATCCCAGCTCACGTTTATTGGGAGTAAACTTTTACTTATTGCTTTTAAAACCAAGGTTTGTAGTTATTTTATAACATAGTTTAAAAATATCAACTTTTTTTTTCAGGGCAAATTTTTTATGTTGTTTTTAATGAAGCGAAAATAATGTATGAAATGTCACAGTTAAAGGTGCTAATCCTGTTGGGCAAATAATATATTTTACATCGATCGATCGGCCAAACACAAGGTACAATATGATTATAAAAAAAAGCGTGACGAGGGGCAATGTCCACTTTTTAAATTATTTTTATGTTTATTCAAATTACATCTAACAGTTAAATCAAGATGGAAACTCCAAAAATTTACATTTAATTTTTAACGCGTGTACATGCATTTGGTGCGTGTTAGGTCGGTTTCGATCTCGACTCGCCAGTATGCCAACACAACTTAATTATCGAAACAGCCAGCCTCTGTTGTCACAACAGAGCAGATCGCGATGGGTGGGACGTATATATTAGTTGGTAAAATTTTGTCCAAAGTGGATGGAGATGACGGATGTAGGTTGGGCGGCGAATAAGGGTTAATTGTTTGGTCGCAAGATTCGTTCAAATGAAACAGGATGAATGTGGGGGGGGGGGCATGCATGTACTACGAAGACAATATGTACTAGTTATCCGAAATGCAATGAGATACTTGTAATTGAGAAAATCCACAATAGACAGAGAACTTTAAATAAGTAACACATTTTAACATGGAGCCAAAGTTGTTATTTTTAAGTGGGAAAATGTGTAAGTGGAATGGGTAAGTAAGTCTAAGTATGATATTTGGGAGTGGATATGTGGAATACGGTAAAATAAAGAAACGTAAAAAGAGCCCATACGAGGCGTGCCAATGAAAAAACGGGATGGTGCTCCAAAACATTTTATCGTTTACCAATTACATTACAAAGTTTATCCCTTCAATGTGCTCTCCTTGCCGATCCTACAACGCTCCGTACGAATTTCACCGTTTAAATTTTTTCACTTTCAAACGCGATCTGCAATACCATTTTTCAATAATTGAAATTTTGAGGCGTTCAGTTCAATTTGGGCCCACCGGGGCGCTCATCGTCTTCAAGGGATTCTTGCTCCAAACGGAAACATTTTGCCCTCTTTTTTACAATGAAATATGCCGTCTAAACGTTATTTAATGTGATTAGGCATATACATATCTTCTTTTTTTAAAAACCGCGCGGTACTCAATTTTGTTACCTGAGGACATTTCAGCACTAGCACGTTGTCTGGCTGGCTACCAAAAACTACTATTCTTCGAGCCGTAATATAATATAGTATAGACCTGCTAAAAACACAACGTTTTAAACTGGCAGAAGTTGGAGAAACTTCTGTTACAACAATTTTAAAATATTACTACATATTGCCAATTTGGAAAAAATGGTTCTTTTTTCTTTTAATCTTAACTTATTTTTCTTTTAACCTTAATTATAGAAACGCCTGCTTAACTTTTCTGTTACATTTGATAATATTCCAAGTGGAACAATCTCAAATCATCAAGAAATAACTTCTAAGACATTTACCCCACTTTCCATCAACTATGTGGGTGCCAAATTATTTAAACGAGCCTTTGATATAAAGGAAATCGGATTGATTGATTGATTACGACATTCGATGGTGGTACTCTCTCCTCGGAGATTATTTTGCGTTCTGCTCTTCGAGGATCCCGTCGACAACAGTGCCTAAGCGAATTAATGATGCTGTGAATTTTGGAGGTGTTAAAGACCGCAGAAAAATCTAGAGCGTGTGTGTGGTCTTGTTAGATCGAATAATGTTCCCTGCTTATCGACCGAGAAAGATGACAGCGCCATACATATTACCAAACTACGATTTGACGTGGTATATTGTATAATACTCATGTATTTCAGTTTCAAAAATCACTATAAAATGGTTGATTTTAGGGCTACTAACATGTTAGTAATTTTTTGTTTAGACTTGTCGGAATATATTTTCATTTTTTTTATTAGATTTTTGGTCAGTTAGTTTAAGTTTTATAAAACCATATCTGAAAGGCAAATTTTAAACGAATAAAAACAGGGCCCCAACAAGAGCGGGAAATAAAAATTAAAAAAGTTTTTATGAAAGATACCAAGATTTCGATTCATGTACAATAATAAATATCCTCCTCGGTTTTCCTGGCACATTTGCATTCTTTTGAGGAAATTTTCAATAGGGAATTGGCATAACGGTAGTTGAATTTGAGTGATACAACGTCTAATCCCCAGTATCAAGGCTTGGATGGTGGTGGCTTGCTAACATAAACTTTTGTCTTCAGAAAACCCCAGAGAAGATAACCTAAAGGCGTTAAATCTGACGATCTGGACGGCCAATTCTGGTCTCCTAAACGGGAGATTCCCTGGTCATGTACCAGGGAACGTCGAAACGTAAATAAGAAAAGTAAATGCAACGACAAAATTCAGTATATCCCTTAAGGCGAGAATGATCATTCACGCGGATACTTCAAAAATATTAAAAAGTCCTACCGGGCTTCAACCCGATAACAAAAACAATATTATCGCTAGCAATAGAATAGCAAACATTGAAAGTTTTACAGAGCTGTATGGCTGGAACGATTGTGTGGTGTGGTGATTGGGGATTACCAGGGAGTCTTTAAGAAAGGAAGGCCTACCATTACCCAAATTTTTCTTTTGAAAATGATTCAAAGCGGTACTTATGAACAAAAGTTGAACTGAAATATACGATTTATCGATTTCAAACTGGCTTATGACTCGGTTATAAGGGAATCATGAACAGGAAAAAGGAGAACAAATTGAACGCTTGAGAACGCGGTGCTAAGGAAGATCTTCGGTGGTATTAAGGAACAGGCAAAGAAAAAATAAGCCAGAAAGCCAGGGTAACTAGATTCCGATAGCTGGGACACAAGAATGCCAGGTAATAGATGGGCGAAAGGGGTATTGAGCAAAGGAGAGGACGCCCGCCGAAGAAATGGTTAGAGGCATGCGAAGAACATCTAAAATTTCTGGGAATGAAAAGATGGCAAAACTTAACCATAGACAGGAAGAGGTGGAGAAAAACAACAAAGAAAATTGAAGCTAAGGGCCTTTAAGGCCTGCAGAGCTGATATATGTATATGGCTGGGACGATGATAATGTACACATACCACATAATTGCACACACCACTTAGCACCTGATTCCAGAAAGTGTTCGTTCTTTAAGTGGGTAAGTGGCTTATGCAACGGGTCATTGCGAATCAAGGTAGCTCTAGCATGCGTGGGCGACATATACGATTATTATCGACACCTTTGAAGAATGTTATTTCTTCATGGGGGAGTTGAGAATCAAGGTTACGACATTTATTGTTTAGGAACTCAGCCAGATAGGATGAAATTGGGACATATAAAGGGACTTACAATCCTAAAAGATGTGAGAAGTGTGGGGTTAGCGACCATTCACAGATCTTTTGGTGAAGAATATTACTAAAACTAAACTACGACGAAAACCTATTCCACATGTTTTTAACCCAGAAGCAATGACTTAAGTTCATACTGCTACTTCAATTCAAGGCGTTTTATTAATCATTTGAAGAACAGAGTGATGAATTTTGAAATTTCCTATACGCTATCATTTTGTGCTCATTTTATGCCGTTTTGTGCTGCAAAAAGGAAATGTTGCGCTTGAATTTTAACGGAGTTATAACATCTAGAATTTTAGGGATGGCATTTCCCCAGCTCCGCTACCACTGGATTTTGAAATTTCGTATACCCTATCATTTTGTGCTACTTTTGTGCTGCAAGAAAAAAAATTTGTGCTTCAATATTAACCGAGTTGTAAGGTTTTGAATTACGGATTTGGCGTGTCCCTGGTTCCGCTGCCGTTGAATTTTGAAATTTACGCTTCGGCGGTTAACTCTGCGATTAATAGCAGAAGAAGTGGGTATTAACAAAGATACAGTGGGAGCCATCTTCCATGAAGATTTGGGTAAGCGTAAGATTTGTTCACGATTTGTGCCGCACATTTTAACAGACGAGCAAAAAGCAAGACGTTTTGAAACCAGCGATTTCATCGACATGTGTGACCGGATCCGTCCTTTCTGGGTTCCATTGTCACAGGGGACGGATCCCACAGTGGATCTGGGCACACCAGAATAGAAGCAGTAGTAACAAACCCTATCTATGATATGGGTAGTGATACAACAATCTCCAGGATCTCCTATGACAAACCTTTCAAAGTTTTCTTGAATTGGGAAGAATGGAGGGATGGAGAGGGGAGAAAACCAAGAACACTAGTCTGGTACACAGATGGGTCCAAAACGGGCACTACATCTGGCGTTGGTGTATATGAGGAAAACCAGGGATACAAAGTATGTGTATCACTTGGGCGATACACCACGGTATTTCAAACAGAAATATATGCTATACAAACCTGCGCGTGGGAGAGTCTGCGTCGGCGACCGCAGGGTGAGACGATGTGCATTCTCTCTGACAGTCAAGCAGCCTTAAAGGCACTAGCATCTTATCGCATAACCTCCAAACTAGTATGGGAGTGCCTGCAAACCCTAATGGCTCTGTCTAAACACAACAAGGTCACACTGGTGTGGGTGCCAGGGCACAGGGGCATAGCGGGCAATGAAATTGCAGACCAGCTAGCGAGGGAAGGTTCAAAAATGAATTATATAGGCCCTGAACCGGGTCTAGGTATTACCAAGAGTGCAGTGCGTGGTGCAATTAATGAGTGGATTATAACACAACACCAATTAAATTGGAAACATGCAGCTGGACAAAAGCACAGCAAACCGATGATGGGAAGACCGTCGCAACATCTGACTGTTGACCTGCTTGAATTAAATAAGATACAGCTTAGAGCAGCAACATGTCTATTAACAGGACATGGCTGTTTGAGAGGCCACTTGCATAAGATGGGGATCTACAAAGATGAGCCCTTATGTAGACTTTGCAATGAGGAGGAGGAAACAGCCTCTCACATTATTTTCGAATGTGCAGCGTTAGCTCAACGCAGATTCGCTATGCGAAGCACAATTGAACTACCAATGGAGAAAGATTTACTACATAGGCTGTTAAACCTGATTGCGGGAACTAACCTGTTTCAGTAAAACAAAACCAAAGCAGGAATAATACAATAAGCTACTAAGCTTCAGTGTTAGGGATGTAAAGACCAGCCCTGCTCTGGTAGAAAATCAATCAATCAATCAATCACAGGGGACGAGTCTTGGTGTTACCAGTACGACCCCGAAACGAAAAGACAATCAATGGAATGGCGATCACCGTCTTCTCCGCGACAAACAAAGAGCCGCATGCAAAAATCCAAGATGATAACATTTTTCGACAAAGAGGGAATCATCCATAAGGAATTCGTGCTCGCTGGCCAAACGGTGAATGCCGCATTCTACTTGGAGTCCCCAAACGTTTTTTGTCATCCGGTGCTTAGGCCACAGATGATCAGGCCGGAAGGGATGTTATGCCGACAATCACCGTCCATACGAGGCATATGACGCCAAATGATCAAACGTGGCGTAATGTTTGGAACACCCACCCTACCTCATCTTGCTCCTGCAAATTTTCCTCGTCTTAGGGATCTTGAGGATCACGTTGGATCAGGAGTTATTACAAAATCAAGACATGGTCAATTAAATACCGAAATACGACGGGATATTATAGATTCAATATACAACGACCGCAATAATTTGACTAGCGGTTTATGGTGTGATTGCTGTCATAAGAAGTGGCGAGCAAGGGAATTCCGTAATATCATTAACAATATTCAGACCTTTCCCCTCCGCCTTTTTAATATGCAAAATTTCCCTTAAAATTAAGTCCTTGCTTTTATTACCTAGATGTAATACTATGATATCGTCATTGTTAAACGAATGATTATACAAAACAAGAATAACTTGAGGTCGTTATTGGTAAACAATAAAGATCCCATCGAAAATCAAAATAAATCCGGAATATATGCGATGATTGTGATGCAATTTATATAGGATAAAGAGGCAGGAACTTATTCAGATAATATTAAAGCACAACATTTTCTTTTTGCAGCGCAAAACGGCACAAAATGAGCAAATAATAATAGCGTATAGGAAATTTAAAAATCCGGGAGTGACGAGGCTGGGGACCTGCACCCAAGTAATGAGCATTATAGGAATATCTAATCTTAACACCAACAAAATATGATAAACAACAAACGACTAAGTTTCTCCTTTAACAATAAAAAGTTCCTTTAATTATAAAGACAATAGCCAACTTCCTAAAGCATAAAATCCCACAGCACACAAACAAGACGATATTCATCATGAAATAAATGCCCGACGAAACGTGATAAAATACACTGCCGCGAGATTCTAACTTTGTCCGTTTTAAAGCCCCAGAGCGGACACCCGCTTGCACGAGCTTCATTATTGTACTTCTTGACAGGTTGTCATTTATCGGATTCTCTGTTCGCCTTCTCTCTTTTAACTCTAAGCTGTTATTGTTGTTGATGATGTCGGGAATTTTCGAATCGAGACCTTTCGCCACCTGCTAGGGTTCTATCTGCGAAAGTAGTCGTCTTTGTCGGTCGTAAGGAAGACCAACTGAAGGCATTTCTTTCTATTCCATTGATGCTCAAGATTAAATTAGAGCGCAGGTGGTGGAATGGCACCAGACGACCGGAGTAATTCGTTTAAATACAAGGGCCTGTCGAAGATCGTCTAGCACTAGGTGGCAGGCACTTTTTTATAAAGAAAGTGTGCTACACATTTTCCTAAATATCTTGAAAAGTGTAAATTTTAGACGCGTAATAAATATGAAAGTTTTTGTACTTTCGTAAGAGTATGATAAGAAAGAGAGAATAGATAGTCGTACTAAAAAAAGAATTAAGTTTTGACACTTGTTCCATTTGAAACTTTAATTGTAAGTGTCGGACACGCTGTGTACTGTTTTCGAAAAATTCATTCGGTTTCGAATCCTACCCTATACTGTCAATAGTTCCGTAAAATTTCAATTTTCCAAGTTAAACACTTCCATAGTTATAGAAGTTCACATGCATTCGGCCACCTGTCAAAAATTTTCAAAAAATTTATATATTTCAAAGATTGTTAGAAATAGCAACATAGTTATTTCATCAAACAAACCTTAAAATTGAATTAGGAATTCAAAAATGTAATAATATATAGGATGTTCTATTTAAAATAATAAAGGGGACAGCTATTTCCGTTATAACCGGGAGCGTCAGATTATTAAAAATATTTTAATTCAATCGTACATGTACGCTTTAGTATATTGCCAAGTTTCCAGAATTTTCCAATGTGTAATCTTTTATATATCGATCGATGCAGTTCTCGGTGAGACACCCTGTATTCATGTATGAAATCTTATGTTAGTTAGCCGGCCTTCAATCTCATACCTTGAATATGATAAGTAAAGCTGGCCACGAGCCACCGCGCAGTAGCGTAGAGTCGACCAGGCCTCGCGTTCCACTAGAGTTATTCTGCTAATAGAGATGTTTCGCTCATCTTTTAAATAAAAATTAAATAACACGTGCTCAAACACTTACCATTTTAAGAGTCCTCCGTGAAATCACAAAGTGAATAATGTCTGTTAAATATCTGCAACATTAGATATGTTTCAACTGTTGTTTCGGCAAAACTAGTACGGCATGAGGAAAAAATGCGTTTATATGCAGAGAACGAACGTTCTACATCTAGTGACGTAATATTTGCGTAAGTAAAATAATCTTTCAAATAACTTAATGATTCTGTTGACGCACCTTCATAAATGTGTCTTAATGTGGCAAAATCAGAATTTTTCTCAAAAACACTTTCAAATTTTTCTAGAACAGAAACATTTTTTGCGTCTTCAATCGCGGATAGCTGTGCGTGAACATGTTGCACTATTTGTAGAGATTGTTCTAACGGCACCGCAGGATTTTGTAATTTTTCTATTGCATCTGCTAGCCCGAAGTAATTGTCGTGAATGATTTTTAAATCCATTTTAACCCGACTATCTTGAAATTTCGACTGGGTTTTCTGGATAGCGGCAGCTTCCTTTGTAGCGAATTGTAAAACCACGTTCTTAATATTGTCAAAATATTTATGATAATAAAACGCGGCCTGCAACCATGTTCCCCAACGAGTTAGAATAGGTTCTGGTGGCTCTGGTATACGGGGGCACAGTCTGTGGAATTCGCGAATACGTTTCGGTGATTTGACAAATACTGCTTTGGTATGCGCTATTAAAGCGTCTACCTCAGGATAACATTTTCTGATACTATCCGCCACAAGATTGAGAGCATGAATTTTACACGTAATGTGTAACAAATTAGCAGAATGCTTTTTAAGAGACCGGCCTACAGAAAGCATGTTTGCAGCACCATCACTCACTAACATCAAGAGTTGGTTTGTTGAAAGTTCAAACTTGTCCAATGTATTTAACACTAACTTTGAAATTACTTCGGCAGTACACTGTTGTATTCGTTTGGAGACTAATAGAATTGAAGGTGCCGATTGATGAGGTTCTAATTTGCGTGCCATTACATTAAGAACAGAATGATTCTTCCGATCTGTTGTTTCGTCGACACATAACCACAATTTTTGATCTTTCAACTCCGATTTTATTTTTTGTTCAATATGTTCGCGCGCAGATGGCACAATTCTTCGTAACGATGTTCGACTTGGTAATTTGCACTCCGAATAGTTATTCCAAAAGCAGATAAATGGTTCCTTGTCTAGTAAATTAAACGGTATATTACATGCGATAAACGTAACGCATAAATTAAATATAAATTTTTCATTGTCTCGTGCGCAATTTCTTTTTGAGACATGCTTTTCACTATTTACGTGTCGTAGGCAATGTTGTCTGGACCAACACATTAACGGGGTTTTACAGATTACACATTTAATTTTAGCACCTTCATATATTAAGTCTGGAATTTCTGCAATAAATTTTCGAAGTTTGTCCGACCGCGGTCGTTTTGCTGACGAAATCATAATTTTTCTAGGACGGATAAACAATTGCGCAAATGACCGGCAGCGAAAATGTCCGTACTGTTTCGCAGACGAAGTAATACTACCGTTCCTCTCGGTCCGAACTGATTCTACGCCGATGCGCGGTACCGCTCGTGGCCAGCGTTAATGATAAGCAACATATTATGCACATTCGAAACTGGTCGAATCGCATTTAATTGTTAATATAGTGTACATATGTACAACGAAAGACCTATTAAATGAGTAAAAACAAAGTTTGGTAATGTCAATATTATACAAACTTTAGTTACAAATTGTAACATTTAAATTTCCTTCTATTCCAACAAATACGATAAAAAGCCCTTGTTAGAACCATGTTCCTTATGCGCCTCGTGCTGTATGAATATTCATCACGAGATTGGATAAACAAGAGCAATTCGAGCGATTCTTCGCTAATTAAATTTCAAATTAAGCCTCACTTCACTCGTTTCGACCCTAAGGCTAAGACGCGAGGCAGGGAGCAGCTTCAGATCAGGTTCTCCCGACTTGTGGGACGAACCCGCGGAGGAATATTGGATGTCTTATTAAATTTAAGACGAGTTTCGAACGTGACACCCGCTAAGGATTACTCCAACGTGGAAACGTACATAAAAATGATATTTATAGGTGGGAAAATCATTATTTTCTTCACTAATTTATTCATATTAGAACTAAATTATATTAATTATAATTTCTCTAAAATATCTTTTCCCTTTTTACTGCGAAAGAAAAGAGAAAAATATATGAAACAGCTAATTTCTTCCAGATAAAATGAAGTTCATTCTCTTCCTATTTTCCAATTATATCAAATTATGTCTTCCATTTCAATTCCTCTTTCGCAAAACGTTAGGAGGGTCTGGTTATACAAGTTGGCCTTGTCGGATCGCGAAGGGTTTTTTCATTTCATTGACGATGTTCCCGCTTGCTTGTTGCGCCGCTCGGAATGAGTGAGGAAATGAAATTTGCCACGCTTTTCAAAAGGAATCTATAAGGGCAATTAGGCAAACGCCGATTGCCTAATTAACTTTATCGGTTCTCGTTCGATTAATTAGAGAAGACATTCAATTTCGATTTTATTAATTTCTGAGTTCGTCGTTCTCCAACGTTGGGAACTTAATTTTTTTTAACGTTTCTTTTGAAAAGGGCTGATGATTACAATTCTAGCAAGTATGGCAAGGTAGATCTTTCTTTAATATGCTAAAACTTATTAACGTATTTTAGTCAATTTCCCTATTTCAAATGTTTTGCATCAGGGAGAAGTCGTCTAATCGCTTTGTATGTGGCGATGAAGCTGTGATTCAATCTGCACTGGAATGAGTATTAGCTTCACGAAGTTTCTTGGAATTGTTGTGCAAAAACGTCTCAGATAAAGTTAGTGGAACGTTTAACGGAGATAAGAAAACAATAATCTATCGAGACTCAAATGTGAGATAATTTGTTAGAAACGTAAGAATCCAGGGGACATCCTTCTTTCGTTGGATGTTTCTAACTTTTTCACCAACGTACTTAGACAGGAAGTGATTCAGTTACTCAAAAATGCGCTTTCCTCGATTAATTACCCACCTAGAAAGGGCAACGATTTGTTAGATTTACTAAATGTTTGTCTGGAGCAGAGCTTCTTTCAATTTAACAAAAAAAAACTATATGACCTACCACAGGGTCTTGCCATGGGATCCCGCATTTCCCCTATCCTTGCGGACATATTTATGCATTACTTTGAGTCGACCTATGTGGTGGCTACCAACCAATTTGTGAGTTACATTAAATTTTATACAAGATATGTAGATGACATTCTAGTTGTCTGGTCTGGCAGTCGCTTGCACTTGGATGATTTTGTTAATTATTTAAACGTTTACATTATTCCATCAGATTTACTATAGGGGCTGAAATAGACAATAAAATTAGTTTCTTGAATATAACAATCTTAAATTTAGGTAATTGCTTACAATTTAGTATCTTCAGAAAACATACAAATAATGGCGCCACCATTGATAATTTCTCTGATCACCCACACAATCAGAAATTTTCCTCGTTTTACGGTTACCTTCATAGACTGATTGACACCCCATTATCGAAAGAATCGTTCAGCAAGGAACTTGCTATTATCAAACATATCGCAGAACTTAATCATTACGATCCCCGTATTATAGATAAACTCCTTGATAAGATCCAGCGAAGAAAGAATGAGAATTCCGTTTACTTAGACTGTTCCAAGGTTGTAAAACAATAACCGAAAAAACATTGTTTCTCTTCCCTACATTGGTCCCTTTTCTCAAAGAATTGGCACCTCATAAATAATAAAGATCAGATAGATAGATAGATCAAAAAGAGGGGTGTGTACATGCTCACTTGCAGCGGCTGTTTTTGTAATTACGTTGGCAGAACCTTTCGGGATTTCGACACACGTATAAAAGAACATTTACGCTGTTTGCAGCCTGATTCATTTGATTTTTCGCACCTTGCACAACATCTGCTTGATTGTGGCCACACTTTCGACATTGATACAGGGTTTAAGATCTTACACGCGGCTAACAAAGGATTCATCCTAAACAACCTGAAATCCTTGGAGATATTGCGACAACAAATCACTTGCGGGAGATACTCATTAAACGGTCAGCTTCAATTTGAATCTACACCCTCTTTTCAAATTTTATTGGAAACTTGATCCTCTCTCCGTTTTTATTTAGGTTCAGATAGCTTATATGATTTTTGTTTCTTAATTTGCCGGTTTTTGTCGTGTGTGTTTTGAGACTAGGGAATACTTTGAACGTGTTAGTTCTATCCACAAACCACAGATGTCCTCTCAATTTGTCTATAACATTTAGGAAGAATAAAAAAAAATAAATTTATTGTTTGTCATATTTACTTTTATAGTCACAGATCTATTTTAATGTTGTGCATGTATTCTCTTACAATTTTAAATTATTTATTGTACTTCGCTTTATTGAAATTTTATACAGTTGTTTGCACAGTTCTAAGAAAATTTAATGTTAATAATTGATATCACCTCCTACTGCCTATTCATGATTCTAAGTATAGAAAAAGATTTTGTTTTTTATTTAGTTGCAATTTATATTCTTCTCCCTTTCATCACCAGGTACTATATGAATCAATTACATCTCATACCTTGTACGAAAATATTATATTTGGCGATGGAAGTGACAAGAGGAGGAAATGTTTCTTTTTTTACATTCTCATACTTAATGATCTAATTACATTTGTAGTACATGATGGGGCAATACTTCCGTTATGATCTTAAGGAGGCCAAAACAAACGAACGTGAGATAAAATAAAAAATTTATTGAAACATCGGATAAATGGCCACCACCATTGCCAATGCAATTCTGAAGTCTAAGTCGATAGCTTTCCGTCACCCGTTGTAAGACGTCGATCTATATGAGCTGGATTTCTTGGCGAATGGCCGCCTTCAATGCCATCAAAGTGCGGGGTCTGTATTTATAGACTTCAACCTTGAGATAACCCCAGAAGAAGAAGTCACAAGGAGTTACATTTGGTGATCGAGTCGGCCATTGTGCATCACCCGTCATTGAAATGAGCTTCCTAAGAAACATCTACCTCAAAACCTCCATCGATCTCCGGGCTGTGTGAGCTGTCGCTCCGTCTTGTTAGAACCAAACATTGGCAAGGTGGAGATCATTCAGGTTTGGTCCCAAAAAGTTCTGTAACATGTCAATGTACCGACCAGATGTGACTGTGAACGTCATTTCTCCCTCTTCAAAAAAATAGGGACCAATGATTCCATAACTGCTTATAGCACACCACGTGGTTGCCTTAGGACTGTGTAGTGGCCTTTCGTGCAACTCCCTTGGGTTTGCGTCACTCCAATATCGAATGTTTTGGCGATTAATAGTGCCGCAGAGGTGGAAATGAGCCTCGTCGCTGAACAAGACAATATCGGCAGGTGGAATGTTGTTAAGGAGCTGCCGATAAATGTTTACACGGTTTTCGAGGTCCCTCGGTAACAGTTCCTACGCAATCACCATCTTGTATGGGTGAAAATGAAGCTGTTCATGCCCAATGCAACAGCGTCCTTGCGGGCCGACGTCCGTGGAGATCGGTGGATGGCACGTCTTACTCTCGCAACATTTTCAGGGGTACGAGCACTGCGTGGTCCCTCCGCCCCTGACCTTGAGTTGCGGAACTTATGGCTCTAAAATTTCGAATCCACTTCCAGATTGTTGGCCTTGAAGGAACGGGAGCCAGTGGGCTAAATTAAAGTTTGAATTTCTGAATTTCCGTTTATTAGAAAAGCTTCAATAATAAAAGCACGTTGTTCACCCGGCCACGACATCTCTACTGATTAACTTTAGGTTCCCTCGAGTCAAACGCTTCCTTGCCCACTCTTCGCGGACCACCCCTCTCGACGCTAACCCTCCTTGAAATCATAACGGAAGTATTGCCCCACCCTGTATTACCACTTATACTCATAATTTCGATTCTTCATATTTTCTTTGTTGTCTGGATACGTCTTAGCTGGCCCGAAGAAGTGTTTGTAAAGACACGAAACCGGTCGCCTGTATAATAGAATTTGTGAGAAGTTGAAGCAGTGTTTTTATTCTTACCTTTCTAAATAAGAAAACAATTGCAAGGTTGGAAACGAGGTTAAACGAAGCGTAGATAAATCTAACGGTGAAGATGTAACAGAAAAAATCAGCAAGGTAATATAGAATGAACTCAACTTCGCTTTGTAAAAGCTGTCCAATAGTTATCAAGTTTTGCAGCAGGAATGGACGTAATCTAATTTACAATAGTAAAAGAAAGATTAATGAAGTTCAGAAAACACACTAAAATTAAATTGGACCAGCATAAGTTAATTATTATGGCTAGAGCCTGGAATATATACAAAGTGTATATGTTTTGCATAAATGCATATGCAAAATAATTGTTTGCATATTTTAGGGCTTTTTAATGTAATTTTCCTGAATTTGCAAATCGGATTATCCCACTTTGCGAACAAGCCTGTATATAGGGTATGTCACGATGAGCGTCGGTTAAAAGTATATGGGGAAGAGAGTAAAATAGAAATTTGAAAATTTACATACACAAATTATTCTTTAATACTAGCTCAAAATATTTTCAACTACCGGTATCTCTCTCTTATACCGGAAGTAGCCATCAACTTCTCTATTTTAAATGGAATACTACAATTTTTATGTGAAATTTGGATTCTGTGTTAAATTTTAAAATTATTTGATGTAACATACCCTACCCCTAGAATTCACTCTTAAGGAGATATTGCAACTTTTCGAAAAAGTTTGACAAATGTGGTACATCACAGGCTTTCAAATAACTTACAGTGGTAATATGTGAAATAAATTATTCTGCTTTCTGGTAATGTTCATGAAACGATGTTTCCATAGTAATAAATAAATTTGCTAAATTATACAGGGTATGCCAGCAAGGAGGGGACAATATCAGAGATATTTAAACTGAGAAATGTCGATTTTTTAAAATAGCAACTTATAATTTTCTAAGCGCTATTAGATTGTACGTCGAAAAAAATGTATAGCAAGTGTTATGGCTAAAGTTAATAGTCTAGGAGATATCCTGTAAAAACCTCCTTAATCTTAAATATCGCACTGTTTAATTAATCTCAGGGAAATTATTCAAAAATTCTAATTTTCAAATAGTTTCCCTGAGACAAAACATTTCAAATTTGCGTTCAAACTGTTGAAAAATTGCAATTTTTGTTAATCAATTCGGGAGTACTCTTTCACATATTTAAATCAACTTAGCTGTCGCTCTAAAACGTATAACCATTCGATAGATATGAAATTTCCCTTGGCGGATGTTAGTTATTTTTCTGAAGTCTCCTTTTCTCCCCGGGTCTCCGATCTTCGGAGTGGGGTACTATAAATTTTAATTCAGTGCAGATAACGACGATCTTGGCGAATCGAAGACGAAACTACTCTTCTGTTTATTCTCCTCATTTCGTAAATGCTCAAATTTAGTGTAAAATTCTCCTAAAACAACAATTCTCCTATAACAGCAAACAGGATAGATTCAAAGGTATTTCTAACATTACTTCGAATATTAAATATATATGTTTTGTTAAGATATCCTCATTTACGTTAGGAAGTTTTAGTATTTTAGTGTTGTCGTGGGGATTTCCTATCACAGAGTCGTCTAGTTTGAGTCATCCAGTAGCGTCACTACATTCATTCTCCCTTGCTACTTCTAAAAAAATAATTTTATTCATCGAAATTCATCATAATATTACGCTTAGATGGGAATCATTAAAATTTGCTGTGGATAACAATCGCCATCGCAGTTAAGATAAAGGAGAAATAGGATGCCAATAAATTCATCAATTCTGGTTAAGCTTTCTTCGAGTTATCTCGTATTTTGGCTTCACTCCCAGATTAAAGTGTCCGATATTGAAATTGGGGAATAAATTCAAGATACAAGAGAAGGTTCGAGGTTAGAATAGGCAGATTTCCTGTGAATGTCATAAGGAACAGAGTTTATATGACATCCTCAAAAAATTTAATTAATCAGTTAATTTCCATTTATTTGATATCAAAATTCATTAAAAAAATTGCCGAAAGAATTGGAAAGAATACTCCCGAATCCCACAGTTTATTTAAAATTTCTATTAATTAACAAAAATTCCAATTCTTGAACAATTTTCCTGAGATAAAACATTTCAATATATATTCTTGCATTTTTTGGAATTCTTTATAAATTTTGAAGCAAAATGTAATGATGTAATAGTGTTCGAAAACTATGGGTTGTAAAGTTATGAGAGTTTCTTTAACGGTACAGCATGTATATTATTTTTAGTTTTGAATTTCGGGCACCATTTTAGACAACAGAATTACTAACATAGTGGCCTAAAAGAGACATTGCTCCCATTATCCAATAATCTACCACAATGCGTCTATTTTCGAATGACTGCAAAATATATCTCACCTCCGCTTTAAATTCTGTCAATACCTATATTACATCCACATATGTGGCCGTAGAAGAACGACTATTTTCATTGCTTTACGATAGGTATCGTTTATCGACCGAGTGCGTCGGGAACTTTCCCCCCGAAATCGGCTTTAAAACGGGAGTGTAGAGCTCTAGCTACCCTTTCCAACTATGGCGCGACCGCTTAGTTAAAGCTACAAACGCGGGCCCGATACCATTCGATGCTTTTATTGCGCCAACCGCTGAGATGGGAGATGTAACGATCCGGCGTGTTATTATTGCTATTGTAGATGGCAAAGATGGAAGAGGATGACGAGTATCGATAAGATAAGCGGGAGTTCGCTTCTCGTTTAACGGGATGCATTCAACATGAAGGCCATGTTTTTGAATGATTGTTATTGCATCAAAACATAAGAATGAAAATATGTCAGCTACGAAAGACGAGTGGTTGCTCCCGTACCTAATGCAGGTAGATTTTATTCTAGCACTTTGATGATTTTTATTTCAACTCTCAGAGAAAACCAGTTTAGAAGTCCACTTTTATAAAGTATAACTAAAATAATATTAAATATACAAGGGTGTTTCAGGAAGATAGCAAAGTACATTCAGGATATATTCAGAAGGTCAAAAAAGAATATTTTCGGAAGAGGTAGCAGTGGGTCGCATTTTTAATTATCTAGCCATATTGCCTACGGTAAATAATTCTTTAGACTACCGTTTGCTATGTGAGGACAACCTAACTATCGATTCACGTCATACATGTATTTGTATCTATGACTTCACACTACCAACTGTAAAATACGAATTTATCGTCTTCTTAAATACACGTCAATTGAGTTATAATTAGAGCCCGGTAACTGGAAAGCAATCGCAGCGGCGGTGTGACTGTGTTTAGATGCGCGTGGAGGGCTGGTCGATTATAATACGACACGACAAATCATCATCACTCAGTTCAGTTTAGCATTGGATAGCGGATAGGGCGTGTTGATTTTATTGATATAGACGTAGTTATTAATTGTAGTTTTTAGTGAACATGTCGAAGGCTAAAAAACGACCCTTTCAAGACACGTAAATTCCGTACAGCATAGAAAGCGAAAATTGGGCATACCACTGAGAAGTGCATTTTTTTATGTAATTCTGATGTTGATAAACTGTAATTTGCCACTAGACTTACTCGGTAAACAACCGTTTAAGGACTTTTGGAACAAATACAATCCCGAGTTGCGATTGCCAACGGAGAAAACGGCACGTAAGCACGTTGCATTTGTACGCGATGATGTAGAAAAGAAAATGAAACGCATATTGAAAAAACAGTTTCTTTGGTTATGTGTTGACGAGACAACAGACTGTAAAAAAAATTCAATTGTAAATAGTATGGTACGCATACTAGACCCTAGTAAATCTACATTACCACTGTTACTAGCTAGCCGAAGACTAGAGTGTACTGCTGCAGCAATTACGAAGGTTGTACTTAGTACGTTGGAAAAATTTCAAATGTCAAAAGATAAGGTGTTGATGTTTATGAGCGATGGCGCAGCGATAACGCGTTCGGTAGGCCGTTCTCTTCTTGAACATGGTTGCAAGTGTTTACATGTTACGTGTAAAGTGCATGCTTTACATCTTGTGGCAGAAACCATTCGAAAATGCTCTCCCGAGGTAGATGCATTAATAGCAAGCACAAAAAAAGTATTTTTGAAATCTCCCAAACGCCTGCGATCATTTCACACAGACTGTCCTGGTATTCGTCAACCACCGGAGCCAATTTTTACACGTTGGGGAACATGGTTGCAGGCAGCTTTTTATTATGCTGAATATTTAAAAATAGTAAAAGCTGTTGTTGCACAATTCAATCCTGCCGAAGCTGCAGCTATTAAGGAGAGCCAGTGGAAATTTCAAGATATTTCCGTTGAAAGATTTAAAAAATATTCGTAGCTACTATAAAGGATTAGCTGACGCAATAGACCAATTACAAAATATATCGTTATCATTATTGGAGTCTCTGTAAATTATGGACGGAGTGCATACACAGCTACTGACTATACATGACGCAAAATATAATCGCGTTTTAGAAAAGTTCGAGAGTATGCTACAGAAAGATTTCAATTTTAGCACACTAAAACAAATTTGTGATGGTGTATCGAATAATCCACTGACCAAGTACAAAGAGTATTTTAATCATGCACGTATAACATCGGTAGATGTTGAACGCTCTTTTTCAAAATATAAACTCATTTTCTCACCACGGCGAACATCGGTCACCGAGACAACTGGAAACACATCTAATGGTTTCAACTTTTTGCCACTCTTATCCATATGATGTTAATATTGATAATGGTGCTTCTAGTTTTACTGTTCCGTAGCCAAAGCTGCTTAAAAGGGTGAGTGTTTCACTACTTTTCACATATTATAATTATATATTAGTTCTGTTATTTTTTTTTTCTGTTCTCTTACTATTGTTTTTGTATACTAGGCAGGTAGGGCTATGGCACGGCAAATTTATTGCCTTCATCAGGGATTCAAAAAGATTTCTTCTCATTATAAAATTGTTACATACCAAAAACATCGGTAAATAGATAATTATAAGTTAATGTTTGTGTTTTCTTTGCTGTTTTACCATTACTTACAAGACAATTCTGTGATTTAATTCTAATATACTATATATAAAGTACATTTTTGATAATTAACTTTTTTTAATTTTAAATTTAAATTTCCAGAATTTTAAAATGATCATTGTGGTGTGTACAATAAATAGAGTCGCGGTAATATGAGAATCTACACTCCCAGCGGTTCCTCAGAACAACCTGGTGTTTTCTTTCACTTTAAAATTGTTGTATCGTATAGGTAATTTTTTATATTTGTAAAATATTTGCATGTGAGAGTTCAGGGGGAAATACACTTATGTTGAAAAGAAATGGAACGTTATAAAATGGAATAACACATTTTGGATAATCCCTCTAATATTCTATCATTAACAGAATCTTTGCGTTTATTTATCTGGATCGTTTCTAACAATAAGATGCATCTAGCTTTGTAATTGACTTCTTTATTTAGAATTGAGGTATTATCGAAATTAAAAGTGTGGGTCTATGTTTATTTCATGTTTCTTTAACAATGTTATGTTGTTTTGATATTTATGCCCTTTTATTATTTATGCCCTTTTATTGATTCGTTTAAATGTTGTGGTTTGTCCAATATACACTCCATTACAATTGTTGCATGGGATCTTATGTACTACATGAGTAACCTGGGCAAATATGCGGTAAGAGTCAGAGGCGTGGCGAGCGCATAAAAGTTTACACATAAAATAGAAGGTAAGAAATAAATTATAAAACGTGCTGGAACACTTACCGTCTTAAAAGACTTCCGTGAAATCACAAAGTGGGTAACATCTGTTAAATATTTGAATCATTAGATATGTTTCCACAACTGTTTCAGTCAAGTGAGTACGACGTGCGGAATAAACGTTTTTTAATGCCGAAAACGACCGTTCGACATCTAGCGATGTTATATTTGCATATTTAAAATAATCTTTGAAACAAATTAATGCATCTTCACACGCATCTTCACAAATTTGTCTTAATATAAGAAAATCGGAGTCTTTCTCTAAAACACTTTTTTTGTATTACATACCAATTTGTTTCGCCTTCTACAGCGCATAACTGTGCGTGAACATTATTCACAATTTGAACAGAATCCACTGGCGACATCGAAACATTTTGTAATTTTTCTATTCCCTCCGCTAGTCCGAAGTAATTGTTGTGAATAGTTTGTAAATCTCTTTTAACCTGACTATCCTGAAATATTTCCTGGGTTTTCTTGATTGCTGCAGCTTCTGTCGGATTGAATTTTAAAACTACCTTCTTTACTTGATCAAAATATTTGTTGTAGTAACATGCAGCTTGCAACCATGTTCTCCAACGTGTAACAATCGGCTGTGGTGGTTCAGGTAAATTGGGACACAGTGAAATAGTTGGGTACGTTTCGGGGACTTTAGAAACACTGCCTTTGTACTAGCAATCAATGCATTTACTAGTGAAAAACATGTAGGAATCGTTTGTGCCGCAAGATTTAGAGTATGGATTTTACACGTTGCATGTAAGAGATCGGCCCAAAGAACGCATGTTTGCGGCACCATCACTCATAATCATTAAAAGTTGCTTAGTTGAAACTTCAAATTTGTTCAATGAGTTCAACACTACGTTTAAAAACTCATCGGCAGTTCTATTTATAACCCTTTTGGAAGCAAGTAAGAAGGAGGATGGCGGTCGATGTGGTTCCATTGTACGTACCATTACATTAACCACAGAATGTTTTTGACGATCTGTTGTTTCGCCCACACACAACCACGGTTTTTTATCTTTCAATTCTGTTTTCATTCTTTTTTCTATGTGGCACTACATTTCGTATCGATGCCCGACTAGGTAATTTACAGTCCGCATATTTATTTCAGAAGGAGACAAATGCTTCTTTGTCTAATAAACGAAACGATAGATTACATAAAATAAGAGTAACACACATATCAAATGTAAATTTTTCTTGGTCTCGTATGCCACTTTTTGCAGAAGAATGCTGTTTGCTTTCGATGTGATGTTGACAATGGCTTCTGGACCAACACATTAAAGGGATTTTACAAACTAGACATTGAATTTTAGCGCCATCAAAAATGAAGTCCGGCATGTCCACTATAATGTTTTTAACTGTGTCTGCCATTGGTCGTTTTCGCGACGTACCTAACTGCGACATTTTTAAAGCAAACATAAGCATACAATTACGAAATAAGTTACGACAGCCTACATATACACAAAACTACTCGCAAACAATATCGATTTAGTACTGACGCTGTGAACACGTGAAATAAATAATCGCCGACTCCGCACCACATATCTACTACACTGACTGTTACCGCTGTTTGCCCAGACTATACATGAGTTTGTTTATGTTTTGGGATCTTGTCCTTTAGACCAGTGTTAGTGAACCTTAAGTTGTTATAATTTTGATGTGCCACACGGATGTTGTAAGGTGATAAGATATTATTAAGTTTTTCCGGTAGCTTTGGGACATATGGAATTTTAACGTATTTAGGGTTAGGTTTTGTGACGTTATCACTTGAAGCCAAAGATGAGTTGTATTTTTAATTTTTATAATTTTCTCTGTTAAATTAAAGGGCTAATTGTTCTTTTGAAGAATAATTTAGATATTGGCGAGCACCCTAAATCCCAGGATTGGTTAACTTTATTGCTCTGTTTATTAAGGTTGAAATAGCATTTCATTTTTGGGAAAACGTTGAAAAGAAAGAAAAATTAGATAGCGACCGGAAAATGAGGGTTTGTGATATAATTTTATTCATATTTTGTTTTGTCTACGTATCAATGTTAGATCTAGGAAATAAAGAATGTTGTCTATTTTAAAAAAATATGCGAACCTTATTTTATGATCATCTCTCGTATTAAAAGGTGTTAAAAATATAAACGAAAGCAGAAAGATAAACGTATTAATTTTGAAGAATCCACTACAATAAATTAAATCATCTTAAAAATCTATTAAAATATATATGTAGAAAAATAAGATAACCAGGATATAATTCTATATATTCGTTAATGAATTCCAACAACCTTTTTTTGCCGCAACAAGTTCAACAATTCTATCCCACTTCACACAGACTTAGTACTCGCTGTTTTCTGTACACAGAATTTCGTACCGGTACGTATGTACCACAACGATCAAAGGCGGGACAACATATTTGATTGGGGTAGAGCGTGTTCGACATTCCAAAGTCTAGCTCATAGACGAGGATAGTACACGCATTGCACATTCTTGCGATATCTGGATGCGAGTATTCTATGGCGAAACATGCAAATTTGTTTCATCAAATACGAGATGACTTCATGAATTGTTGTTCGTAATACAAAAGGAAGTAATTTCATTCGTTATGTTTGCTGTAAATCAATATCTAGAATTTAAAAATTAAATTTAATTTCACCAGTTAATTTGCGTAGGCGAATTGCTTTTCAAAAGCAAACATTCAATGATGATTCTTTCAATTTCTACAGAAACAATAATATCGAGTGACAGAAATGACTGTTAAACAACAATTGAGCGTCCAACGTGGCTGAAATTGCCAAAAGTATCTTTCAACGAACGTGCAATCATATTACCAGAATATTTTTGACTGGTAACACCGTCTTCTTGTTGAAGCTTGAAACTTTTCGGAGTATCCTCGTAATATGCGTACAAAATCTTCAAAATTCCGTCCAATTAACCGTCTCCTAAGAAACGAAATCGATTTCCCAATAAAGCATTCTACATAACCGGTCCAAATCTCGAACGAATGTCTCGGAAAATTTGCTGCAGGCAATTGGCTTCGCTTCGAAATTAATCTCCTAAATATCCGCTAAATTATGGACAGGACACACCTTCGCAAGGGAAACAAATATTTGTCGCCGTGATAATTATGGAGCTATATATCCGGTTATGTCAATAAACGTCGGCTAGCTAAGGATATAAGCGCCTTCTGACGTGAAGCAAGCCGGTGCCATGCATTATTAAAAATGAAACTTCGAGAAAATGGTAAATAACTACATCGAGACAGACGGAGCTAGAAGATACGAATGCAGGAGATGGAGAGTTGAAATTTCGTGGAAATAAGGAAAGATAAAGTGAGTTGGTTTAATACAGGTTGTTCAAAATCAAAATCGTTATTATTAACTTTGTTGGTATAGAAGCTAGGACGTTGGTCAAATTGAGAAATTTATATTTTTACTAGTGTTTTTTTTTCTCTAGCTTAAGACTGTCGATTTTCTTGATATTATTATCAGAATAAAATGAATATGTTTCTAATCACGTAATATTTGGTGACAATTGGAAATGGAAGTAATGGATTCTTTTCTGTATTGGGTCATAAATAAGGAAGTGGCCGATATACTCAGATTTTTTTTGCGCCTTTTAAAAGCCTGGTTAGTACTTTTACTATATAACATTCAAAAACTTTGCAACTACTAGATAATTATTGATATGAGGCACGTCTAGAAACTAAGTTCCGTTTGGTAATAAAAACAAGACGAGTACAGATACAGAAAAATTATTTATTGCAGAAAAAAACTATAAACCTTAAACTATCTTTCTAAATACTTCCTACCATTTTGTAGGCACTTGTCATAGCGTGACACAAGATTTTGTATGCCTTTCTCATAAAAGGTTACCGCCTGTGTTGTCAATCATGTGGTAACGTGTTCTTTGAGCTCTTCATCGTTGTTAAATTTTTGACCACCAAGGAACGTTTTCAGGTGCAAAAAGAGATGGAAACCGCTAGGGACAAGGTCGGGGCTGTACAGAGGGTGGTCCAACTGGGTCCAATGCCCGACCTCACACTGCGAACATGACGAAACAACTCTTACAGGACTTTGGCTGGACCCAGTTTGACCACACTTCGTACAACCTTGACCTTGCCACTAGCAACTTCCATCTCTTTTTCTACCTGAAAAAGTTCCTTGGTGGTCAAAAATTCAACAACGACGAAGAGCTCAAAGAACATGTGACCACATGGTTGATAACACAGGCGGAAACGTTTTATGAGGAAGGTATCCAAAAAAATGCTATGACAAGTGCCTACGAAATGGTGCTATATAGAAAGATAGTTTAAGGATTGTGGTTTTTTTTGCAATAAATAGTTTTTCTGTATCTGTACTCGTCTTGTTTTTATTACCAAACGGAACTTAATTTCTGGACGTGCCTCGAGGGTGTTAAAAAAGTACCACAAACCTTGAGAGGGATGGTTTGGCCCAAAATATGTGGAAAAGTCTTAACGAACGTAGGTCTACAAATTGATGCCCATCCCAATTGCCTGATCCCTTCAGTTCGTGGTTTTGTAAGACTACGCCAAAGATTGCCTGATACCGGTACACTTATGATTCCGGAACACTAAGGTCGATGTCCACCCCTGTAGAGCAGAATCCGAAGACGAGTTTGTGGAGAATATTAGTCGAGGTAGTAATGAGCGCTTCTCTTGTTTGGGGAATCCTTCACGTGCAGCAGCTTTACCTCTACCATGTATACAAAGAGTGCTCATCATCAAGCATTCTTGTTTTTTTGTCGCTGGTTTTTAGATATTGATGCCGAGGACCCTCATGCTGCTGCCAAATATTTGAAAATTGTTATATTTTGCCAAGTTTATTTTTTCTATATCAAACCGAGAATTGATGGCTCCTACCTTGTATTATGGAATTTAGACATCAAGTAAGTTTTTCATTTAACATTTGGATGAGTATTTTGGGTAGTAACCCATTAACAGGCGCCGCTTACATTCTTAGATTTTCTGCGGAACACAATGGGGGATCTTTTAGACGAAATTCCTTTGAACCAAAGGCAACAAATGCGTTTCCAGCACGATGGTGCTCCGGCGCATTTTTCGATTCCCTTTAGAGAACATTTACACGTAACTTATGGACACAGATGTGTAAGAAAGGGCGAGTTTGTATCATGGCCTGCAAGATCGCCTGATTTGAAGCCCTTTAATTTCTTTCTTTGGGGATATTTGAAGATTTTGGTGTATACCACGTCTTTAAATGATCTGGAGATATTGTGGCTGCCGTGAAATAGAGGGAGAGCACTTTGAACATTTCATTTGTGTTTTTGTATTTGTTGTTTGTTCATAAATTAGATTGTTTGTTTGTTTATTTTGATAATAATAAAATGTGTAAATCCAAAATGTCCTCCGAAAGACGCTTATACATATTTTGGGCTGTACAATTCCCACTCTAGATTTGTAATACTTTTCTAACACACTATATATGAAAAGAAAAGCTCGATACAACAACTGTTGGAACAAAATTTGTTATGACCCAAGATGAAATCGGAAAAAAGCGTTCTTGGCAAAACGTTCAATGCTTCGTCTAAAAATATTACATGCGCTAGCCATACGTTCCCCTTCCTTCTTTGAAAAGATTTTGCGCTTCATTTATATAATACACAGGATGCATATTCATGTTCTTGTTACTTGATCGTTCTGTATATTGCCATGTACTAACATTTTTATTTTGTTAAACATTTGTATCAATTTAACCTATTCTTTATTTTAATTCCTTTACAAATTTCATGACTACTCATATAAATGGAACAATATCGCTGCTTCATTTCTAGATAAAGCATTTGACTGTAAAATTATGAGGTAATTTCCAAGCTTCCAGCTTTATTACGTGCTCCTTGAATAGAGCTTGTTAGGAAGCCATCCATTCCGCCGTTAAGAGGCTCCGAATTCACCATGCTGACTGGGCAAACATCTTATGAGAGTAGTTCCCATTCCCCAGCGCTTACATACCCATCTTAAATTTTAATGTCTACATAAGTGCGACATTGCGCCGAAGCATTATTCACGATTCGTTTGAACAAGGACCTTTGTTTCCGTATTTTATCGTCACCCAAACGAAAATTCATAGAAGTCGTGAAATTGAAGCGCGTTATTCCTAACAGGAGAACAATACTGGGCTGGAAAATTGGAATTTTTGTAATGAAAGGCTGTTGTTTGCGAAATGTGCGGTACTGTTCCAGTAGAAGAATGTTACTGCGTGAATTTCTTCTATGTAACCACACAGGTGTACCGTAATCCAAAACTTGGACCTAAAGTTAGTATATGTACTGTACGGCTAGGAATGAGGACACTCGTTATAGGTTTGCAATTCTCAACATTTGATATATTTGATATATGAGTCTTGTTACTCAGTCCTTTAATTTTGTTTTGTATTGACGCTGTTACTTAAAATAGTTGACGATGGCGTCACAGCTTAAGAACGAAAAGTCAGTTGTTTTTAAAACGTATTCGTTATTGTCTGACGTTGAATATTCCTAACTTTACCTAGACAGGGTACTTCAGTAGGGATGCAGCGCATATTTCATGGCACCCATCTATCTCTTTCGCTGCAGGGGCGGCTTCGCTTTATTAAGTACGCCAAGACTTAATGGCGACCGCGTAATTCTGTCCTTAATTAAATGCCTGCGGTTTACCGAGCTAACCGCGCGGCAGTGTGATTAATTTGAAGCTGATCTGTACACCGTAAGTTAGTTTTCTATGCTGCTTCGCGCGTTTTTGGGTTGGCTGCTCGGTTTGGGGCTACAATTAGCGAATATGATGCGAGACAATTCGTTCCGAATTAATTCTGAAAGTATTCCTTTTTTTTTTCAGGTGAGTTGGAGTTGGAGCTGTTTAGCTGTTGGAGGAATCGGGGTTTATACAGTGAGTAAATAATATAAGGGGAAACCCCTTCCAAATTGAATTTTCTTTGAACTAAATATATATTCTTAATTGAAAGAATATCAACTACAAATATTCAATTCGAAATTCCCGTGCGTTCGTTAATTTTTTTATGAGGGGGGCGCGATAGTAAAAATATGATCCAATTTTAATAAAAAAAGGAAATTTTCTGGCAGATTATAAAAAAATTATTTTCCACTTGCACGGGTGGGAAAAGCAATGAGTATAATGTGCACAAGGACATTTATTTTTAATGTGTGTGTGTTTGCCGCTCGTCCTTAATTCGTTTAAATCCCCGAACTATTTATAAATTCTGCCATTAAGGAAAACGTGGAGCCCCGTATGGTTTTCAAGTCATGTTACATTTTTTTATGTTCTAGCTACTTTATTTAAAAGGGTATTTTTAAACCTATTAAATGAATTGTTTACTATTTTAAAATATTTTTATTTGTGTTTTTTCTTACTGCTCATGGCTTTGCATGGCCCACTCACAAATTTAAAGTGCCTTGACGTTTGCAAGCAATTTAACGAATATATATTTCATTTTAATGTGTAGAGTTTATTAAAAAAGGTGGTACCGGCAGTGGCCACCGCATAAAAGTTTTTCCCGTCGTCTTGATGCCCTGTGGCAATTGGCAACCGCCCTGGTAAGCTGCCGATTCATTTAGCCGTTTGCGGTGTTTGTGAATACGTTGTCCCTATACTTCGAAAATGATCGTTCGACATCCATGAGGAAGATTTCAAATGTCAGATATTCCTTTTCCTCATCTGGGCACTCTTGAAATTTTCCCGTTTAGGGCCCAACCTTTTTTTAAATCGGGATTTTTTTGTTAAAATTGCACCAAATTTTGAGCAACATCGACTCCTATAGTGTTCGTCAAGTTTCTACAGCGGCTTGTAATTGTTTATGCAATTTAATGCGTCCGTGCAGATAAGTGACCCGGTTTTTTATTGCTCAAAGGGTTGTGCAACTTCAGAATAGTTCATGGAAATTTCATCTTTTGTTGTTTGAACGTCCGAATTGGAAAAAGTTGCTGGGCTATCTTTAATGCTGAGAATTTATTTGAATAAGTTTCAAAATGACATTTTTCGCTTGTGAAAAAATATTTCCTGGAGCCATGTTTCCCATCGCGTTTATTATTGGGGGTGGTGGTGGTAATTTCGGACACAATTTTTGAATACACGGATGTGTTTGGGAGATTCGATGAACACTTTCTTGGTAGATGCTATTAATTATCCACCATCGGATACTTCTTTCGAATGGTTTCTGCTACGAGATGACTGCGTGTATGAGGCATGTTATGTGAAAAAGAGTCGGAAAGCAATTTTCAACATCCTACCAACTTTAGGCATTGTTGCGGCTCCGTCATAACGAACATTGTGATTGGGGTTTCCTGTGAAACAAAATTCTCTCCAACGAATCTTTTATTATCTTGAAACGGTTTCTGCATTAGTTTTCTGAATCCTTTTACTGGATAAAAGAATGAAGCTGGGGGGCCATCACGTTTTAAAGGACGCGCTACCAACATGAAGACGCTCTGTTTCTGAGCATCATTTGTTTCATCCACAAAAGGCAGTTTTTCTTATTTCTCAACTCGTCTTTTATACATTCCTTTACTGTACCTTGCACAGTGGCAAATTGTATCGTAATTGCATAGATGTTGGCAAGCTTCTATGAGGGAACGTGCTTACCCCAAAAAAAGACGAAAGTGTTTCATTAGATACTAGATGTTTGGGATGTTGCACACACTTAATAAAATAAAATCAATAAAATTGCCAGTATGGAATACTGTTTTTTAAATTCAATCACTTTGACGTTTACTTTTTACAATGTTGTGACCTTCTAAAATTCTAATCCGGGGAAATGCCTGAGGTATTTATTCACATTCGAAGGAAACGTTACACCCTTTGGGCGTCCTATCTTCGCGTACTTATTGAATTCTCTCGCGGTACTGTCGAGATCGTTTACGAGTTGAAAATTGTATATTGTATTTCGATTTACTACCATTTAGTATTTTTTGGGTAATGATTGTTTATTTGCATTAAAACCCCAAAGTAATTCAGTAGAAGTTCACTAGAAAATTATTTTTTCTTGTATTCATTTCGTCCTTTTTAAACCTTTGCTAATTTTTTTTTAAGTAGCCAATTTATTTTGGGGACCAAATTTTAAGGCAAAATTCATTTCAAAACCATAAAACAGGTCTCCCTAACCGTTAAAAGTTTTTGTGTTTGAATTTGCTCTCAATTTTTCTTAATCCATTACTTTGTTTTGTTTTGTACCAACCAAATTTAAAAAAGCCCAATATTAAGAAACCCAACCCAAATTATTCCGTTTAATCAAAATTTAAATTCCACTTAAAACATTAATTTGGGCCTTTAAAAAATGGGAATTTATTGTTCCTTTTGTTTTTAAGTAAGGTCCTAACATGAATGTTAAGATTGACCTCCCTCCAAAAAACCCTAAAAGAGACTTTTTTAAAGAAACTTCATTTTCCCTTTAAAATTTTGATTGAAGGCCCCATAATAAATTGGAAATGGCCCAAAAAATCCATTTAAACCTTAATTATCCGAATCGAAATTTTAAAACCCCATTGAAAAAATTGGGAGGCTTTTTTTTTTTGGGTTTTTTTTTAAATTTTGTAACCAATCTCAAAAAATTTTCTTAAAAGAAGTGTTTAGCCATTTTAAAACCTCCTCCTGAATTTTACAATATATCTGGTTAAGGAAAGGGGGATTTTTCCCCCCCCAGAAAAAAAAATTCGGTTTTAAACAACCCCGGCCACAGGCATGGCGTTTGATCAGGGGTCGTAAAACGTTGCCTAGCCACCAGGGTCGCAATTTCAACGCGTTACAAAGATTTCACTCACAATTCATTTCACAAATTCACATTATTTACCATTTGGGTATATAGCAAGCCGCGGGATATTCAAACTATATTTTCGCTATAATTTCGTAATATAAACTTGATAATTCTGTTTATGAATGGAATTAAATTTGCAAACGATATATCAAGGAGGATACGCAACCTTGCAGCATGGATGGACACACGGCCCCTGGTTATTTTATTCTTTTTTTTATATGTTATGTTTTACTCAGTCTCACATATACTAAATTATCCATAATTTTGTTGACATGTCTTATTTTCCTTTTGGATCACTGATTGAATATTATTAGATTAAATTTTTCTGCGGCAACCTTGGGGACAAGTTAAGTTAGTTGTTTAAAAGAAATAAAAGCAAACATAACTTCTTTTACACGTGGAAAGAATGCCTAATAACAATAACAAAAATAAATGCTAATATAGCTCATGGTATTGGTGGAATCATTCCGGCGAAAACAATATAGCAGAGAAAATAGCGCTAACACATGAATATGTTTCTGTCTACCCGGCGTCATCAGCATGGTTCTGTGCACAATCTTCTGCTGCTAATCATTGCGTTTGCCTCTCAGTTTATGTTGCTAATCTCCAAAACAGCACTGAATATGTCTTTCGGCGACACCTATCGCCAAGAAACACAGTCACGACGCGTCCCAGAGGTAGCAAGACAAACCGGAGTGTAGATGTCCACCACCTATCGGGCAGCTCCTGGGCTGCCAAACGCAAGGGGGCGTTGTGCCTAGCACAGCGACATCTATACGTGCAAATGATTCCTCAGGCTTACCATGATGTATAGAAATCACGTGGAAAGGATGCCTAATAACAATAACCAAAAAATAAATGCTAATATAGCTCATGGTATTGGTGGAATCATTCCCGCAAAAACAATGTAGCAGGAGATTGTGCTCAGAACCATGCGGATGACGCCGGGTAGGCAGAAACATGTTCATGTGTTAGCGCTATTTTCTCTGCTACATTGTTTTTGCCGGGAATGATTCCACCAATACCATGAGCTATATTAGCATTTATTTTTTGGTTATAACTTCTTTTGTTCATTTCAAAATATCGGCTCCTCTCGAAACGTGAACGATGGAAGAACAACGTTCAGTGATAAGATTTTTGTTATCCGAAGGTGTGAAGCCGGCCGAAATTTACTCGAAAATGTTGAAACAGTATGGTGAAAAGTGTTTAAGGCCGCGGAGTGTCACCGATATTCATCGCTCCAGACGACCGGTTGAAGTGTTCGACTAACGTGCTACAAAATCGCATAAATGACCTTATTCTCGTTGACAGGCGTATAAAAATCGTGGCAATAGCTGATTTGTGTAATGTTAGTGTTGAAACTGTGAATTCAATCATTTATGACAAGCTGAATTATCGTAAAGCGTGTCCGAGATGAGTTCCAAGATAGTTGACTCAAGCCCATAAAGACACCCGTGTTCGCATTTGTTCTGAACTCAAACAACGGTTTTTAACGGAAGGTATTGACTTTCTAGACCGTGTTGTAACCTGCCATGAAACGTGGATTCATCACTATTAGCCTGAATCCAAACGGCAAAATTTTGAATGGAAACATCCGGATTCGCCCGCTAAGAAAAATTCAAAACTTTCGCGTCTGCCGGTAAAGTAATTTAACGGTCTTCTGAGACTCTCAGGGCCCAATTTTTTGTGACTATTTAGAAGGACAACGTTCTGTGAACGGTGAGTACTATTGTAACTTACTTCAACATAAAGTGAAAGCTGCGATAAGAAGAAAACGTTAGGGTGCTCTCTCAAAAGATGTGATTCTGCTGTACGTTAACGCCCGTCCCCATACTGCCCAGAAAACGCGAGAGATGATCGAAAATTTGGGTTGGGGAGTGTTGCCACATCTTCCTTACAGTCCCGACGTCGCACCGTCCGATTTTCAAGTAAATTCAAAGACAACGAAGCGGTCAAACAAGCTGTACACAAATGGCTCGGACACCAAGGTCAAGAATTCTTCAGCACTAGAATTAGAAATCTCACAAAGTGATGGAGAAGTGACTAAATGTTGGTGGAGACTACATTGAAAAGTAGTTTTTCCACAGCCATTTGTCTCGTTAATTACTGAACGTCTCTGGTACTTCATAAATTCCCGTTTTCTAATTGTTTCCAATGTAATTCAAAATTGTCACATATTTGCTTATTCCAAAAGCGCACATAAAAAGGCAAAAATGTGTCTAAATGCCTATATATAGACATGAACAAAGCTGTATATTCTAAAAACGAAACTCGTCCAGTCAGCACAAATATCTAATCACCCACCACAGGCATTCATTTGGTCCCTGCTATAGCATACATAGAGATGGGAGATTTCCCGTTAAAACCCACGTCATTCGCTCTTATTTGCCGTGTCGTCGCCGTGTGCGAACAAATTGAAGACAAACAAGGGCGCGTATCTGCAGGGCAAACACCGGTACTGCGACTGATAAAGACCATCAAAGAAGGGAAGACGCTGAGCCAGGTTTAAAATCTACCGTAATGTCTTGGTTCATCAGGGAAAGATTTCCATATACATTTATTCCAGTTATTTTCTGTTTCTTCTATATACATATGTTAATGTGTATTTGCCTCTGCAAGTACAAGGTATTTGATATCCTTATTATTATCATTACTACTACTTTTTCCTGAAAAGTTCACATTTGTTTAGCTTCTATTTGTTATATTACTGTCCCAAGTTGATATTCAATTGTAGTAAAAGAAATTGTAAAACTACAATGAGTTAGGCGTGTTACACGACTTTGGTATAAAGAAAGAATACAGAATTGTAGATTGATTTATTAAAATGCGTATCGCTTGTGATGGTAAATGGAAGAAAGTATTCTTTTCGGATCAGAAGAGATTCAATTCAAGTCCTGGAAATGTAGTTATCGACAGTAGTTGAAGTTTTTGGCCGTCCCGAACGGTTAGGTTAGATCTCAATGTCTCGAAGTTATAATCTGATTTTAATATATTCATAATCACTTTAAACAGACTGTAGTATGTCCATATTGTTATAATATATGCCTACAAAAATACGTCGACAAAAAAAATGGTTATCGCGAACGAGTGACAGTGATAACTATATGGTTAGGTGCTAGAAGGGTGCTAGGTATTATGACAATAAAGGGTAGGAGATAGAACAGCAGATACCTCAACGGACTTATGCATGCAAGCATGTCGTGTCACTTGCCTTTGCTGAAATACCTGTTCAATATCAAAAAAGGAGGAAATATATTAACAATTAGTTACAAAATATGAAAACTAACACGAACGACTGTTAAGCAGCAACTGGGCGTCCAACATGGCTGAAATTTTCAAAAGGATCTTTCAATACACGTTCAATTATATTACCAGAATATTTTCAGACCACCCTAGTATTGAAAAATGTGCAAGGACTAAGAATCTACGGGAAAGAAATATTGAATTTTACTTGAAAAAGAGCAAAGTTGATTGGGAAACTTAACGTGGTCAAAGCCAACTAATTTCAGCTATCAAAATAGTGTGTTTCTATTGAAGAATCTCCGTACGTATCCCATCTTCATCATAATCCCCCATACATTACATCTGCAATATCTCACCAAACAACAGCTTGTTTTATTACCTTTACCCGATAGAAATTTTATTCCCGTATTTTGCATTGAAAAGCTATTAATTTTTATTAATTTTCGATGGCGTTTCTCGTTTCAATACCAACGGTAATCTTCCATCTCTCTCTTCCTAGGATCACAGCGGCGATATTTTTGATAGTTTAGGATTGTATAAGCCGATTTCTCTTTATTTTATGAGCTGAAATAAAATGGAATTGCTCGCTACCCTAGATTCTGATGTGCGATTTATCTGAAACTGTTTTATTTTATCTTATTTTTCAGAGAATGATTTTGGGTAAGGATTCTGGAAAAAATTAAGTTTTCCTTCTGTTTTTTGAATTGGGTACATACGTCGTATTGAATACAAGGGTTGTCTGAAAATTCTTCTAGTCGCTGGGGGTCAGATCTGTAATCAAATGGTGGGTGGTCAATTCGAAGTCCAATTCATGAATTTTTTGCCATAGCAACTATTGAAGTTGGAGTAAAATTTTCTTTTCTTTCAAATGGCGGCTGCTTTTTCCCAATTTTTGCCCCGGTTATTGTTTTCCTTTTGATGATTTGAAGATGTCGATTAACACAAGTCTATGACTATCTCAAAAGACGCCATATTTTCCCGGTCCCAGTCTTCGCTATTTTCGGAACCGATCTACCCTTCGTAGTCCTCTGGTGTACTGGTGTATCCAAATTTTATCTAGGGTTATTAATTGACTCCAAAACTTCGACTTATTCGCTTAAACTGCTTCAACAGGGCTTTGAAAAGGTTCATTTAAACGTGTTTTTGATCCTGATTGAGCAGGCGTGGCACCCAGTGCGCAGTTAGCAACTTTACACCCAAATCTTCAGTCAATACATCATAAACACGTTCTTTCGAGGTGCCCACGGCCTCTGCTGTCTTCCTAACCTTAATTCGAAGGTAGTCCAGCAGGATTTGTGACTGTGATGTTATCGGTATGCTTACAGTTTGGTTCCCGTACGTTCATCGTCAACCACGTTTAAATTCAGCTGCCTGAAATTTCTCTGTAGCAAATGATGGTGCAGAGTCTCTGTATACAGCTTCCATCTTGGCTTTTATTTATGTAGGTGTATTACCTTTCAAATGAATTGAATTTAATGTCGGCTCAATATCCGATTTTTTCCATTTTTACGGACACCAATATCCCTCGCATAATACAAAAAACTAATGTTTCCACATTACCACGAGATCGCCACCCTCTTTATTAATGGCTTCACGTTAGAAGGGGAAATAGTAGGTGCCAGGAAAGAATGTGAATATCTTTTTTTGGCGGAAACGGCACCTTTCATCACTTTTGTTGCGATCATCAATCTTGGTTTTAAGCTGACATTTCCCTCGGTGGTACTAGAATTTCTACAAACCTACAAGTTCAAGGAAAGAAATTCTTATAATCGTCGCGTAGAACACGAGAAAATAATGCCTCTAATAAAAGATTTTATCTCTATTAATGTAATATCCCATTAACTCCTTATTTTTCTTCTGCAATTTACAAAGTTGCAGGCTGTAATGGATATTGCGCGGTGTTATTATTGAATTCGCAAGAAATTCACTAAACATTATGATTACGAGTAGGCGCCATAAATTAGATATAGGCAAAATAAACTTGGTAAAATATAACAATTTTTATTTTTCAATATAATCTCCCCTAACTTCAATACATTTATTACAACGATCAATTAATAATTCTATATCCTTGTAAAATAATCTAAAGTTTTTCCCTCAAAATGTTGTATTACGGCTGCTTACAGATTTTTGTATTCGTTTACTAGCCATTTGGACAATTTATACGTAGGTGTGTCTATATCTGAAGCTATTGGTCTTATAGATTTTCCTAGTTTGTAGATATTTGGCAGACAATAGATATTTGGAACTGTCAGTTTTGGGATTTTAACTTAAGGTTCGCGTTAATAAGTTTTGGACAATTTTTTAGAACCTCTTTCGTTTCGAAGAGGAACTAACTTCTATCTAGTTCCGCTTATTGATCAAGGTTATTTTGATATAATGCAGAATTTTGAATTTGCCTGTACCTCCATCAATTTGCAATCGTCAAATGCTGCTCAAATGTTGTGGTTGATATTGAACCATTCAATATTGTGGCCAACTTTAATGTTACTCATAATTTATTCTAAAGCAATATTAATAATTTTTATCTCAAGCTTTTGCGTAAGAAAGTTTCACAGTTGCATAGAAATTATCCTAAAGCCTTTGCTAATACTTCTATAATGTAAAAACAATTAACCATTTAGCCTTCACTTGGCGCGCAGTTGGTTAATTAACGCGTTGTAGTTAAAAAGTCATTAATATCCATGATACGTAGCGTTTTGCCCTTCGGAAGGTTTACCTAAAGACCAGATACAAACTTTTCCCTCACAGCGAGCGTTAATATATTCGAGAATTTTATTTGTTTTCACCAACCCTGATTTAAATTTATAATTGAGTTGTATTCATTTCCAGAATATTTTGCGCTTACCGAAGATTTCCATCGTCGAATTCAGTTTTATTCATTTTCCAAGAAGGTGGAATACAATTCTGATGAAATCATTTTAATTTTGGAACGCTAATTCTATAAATAGCGTTGGGGTCTTCATCCTATCACTTGATGATTTATTTAAAAGAAAATATGATTTAAGTGTTTTGATAAATTGCGAAGAATATCGATTGAGATTAATCAATAGTAGTCAGCG
Source organism: Dynastes maya (assembly GCA_029619315.2). Taxonomy (NCBI): domain Eukaryota; kingdom Metazoa; phylum Arthropoda; class Insecta; order Coleoptera; family Scarabaeidae; genus Dynastes; species Dynastes maya. The sequence continues at coordinate 299,385 of JAROYE020000024.1, forward strand.
GTATATACTACAAAGTAGAATAAATCATCGGCATACGTTTATCAATCAATTAATTCCTGAACTTCTTAAAAAGCGAAAAATAAACTGAAGATTATGAGATTCAGATGTTAGAAAAGGAAACACATCATTTGTAATGCTGTCAAGGATATATTGAGTATTTAAGCTATGATGTAATTGTCCTAATAATACAGTCAGGAGAGTTTACGCTAGCTCCAGATATTGGAATAAACAGAATCTTATTTCTACCAAGTTAATGCTTATTTTTCAGGGGGACTATGTTGAGAAATAAAACTGGATTTGGCAAAGGAACTACTTCTTTCTGTGTTAGACTGGAAACTTTTCAGACTACTCTGGGCACTATTGTTATCTTCTTTGTTCTTAGAGCTACAACCGGTTAAATTACCAAAGTTGTATTATATTTTTTTGTATTGATTGTAAAAATTAAAACAGAAAATTTATCGGACGCAGAATTTTGAAGAGAGCAGGTGTAAATATCTTAAGCGTGATTCATAGGTTAAAGGGTTGTCCCATTTACAATAAAGGTAGCTGTGTGTTTGGGAATTTTTAATTCTGTTTTAGTTTCTGAAATATTCCAGGCCGTCTTTAAGAAATCACGCTGTATATGAGGGCATATTTTGGCATTTTTTCAACAACCTAAAAGAGATTTTAAAGTGATGGAAATGCAATGCAGTGTTAGTTGTAGTGCTATATCTTTTAATTCCTAGAAGAACGACATTTCCTTTAAAATTTCAAAGTTAATACTTGGAAGAATGAATAAAACGGTGAAAATTTTAATCTACATTAAAAGCCTAATACACCACTTACATAATCGCACTTAATTCAATTTTAAATAAAGAAGATTATTAATAAAAAATATTGTGAGGGGATGCGTGTATCTAAAAAGAAAAGCTTTTAAAAGAAATGAGAAACATTTTCTCATTAAGCGCATATCGTCAACGTGACTGCGGTGCTGGAAGTACATAGTTACATATGTAAGCACAACGCTTTTTATTTTGATGAAAATCCAATTAGATTAAGTGGTTTAAAATTGATTGGTTATTGTTAGTTCTGGTTTGAAGTTAGACGTATCGTAAGCTTTTCCTATACAATTAGATCCTTTTAAAATGTCATGTAGACTTATTTGTTCTGCTTTCGAGTGACAAATATGTTCCGTACTGGATGTAAATATACTTTTCAGCCAATATAAGTTCGTTAAAATTCGAAATATATTGTGGTAACATCTGTACATCCGGTGCCTCCACCAAAAATCGAAAGTGCATTCAGTAAAGAAATGTTGTAATCTTACAATTAGTATACCAATAGGTATATGGTGTTAAAAATCATTTTTATTACTTTATCGAGATATTTTCATCAGCGCGGTTCCGTACCTGTCCTTCTCCCTCATCATGTTGAAGATGTCAGTTGAATATTATTTTTTCTGAATCGATCACCTTATATATTATCAACTCAAATGAAAGAATATCCAATTTAATTCAAAAAAATTATGTACAGGGTGAGTCAACGATAGAGTAAAGTAAGTTTACGATTTATAGGTAAAATTTGCGATAAAACTGTATATATCGTATAATATGGTTAGTAAGTCCGCACATCTTAAAAATATATAAAAGTATGCAGGGTGCGTTTAAAAAGTAGAGCGACCAATGGTCGTATTTTTTTAAACGGGACACCTATATGTGAATTATTTTTTTAATTCTACGCCTAATTCTAAAACTTTTTTGTTATGTATTTGTTATGTCGAAACCTTGCAGTTTTCGGGATATTCAGCTTTAAAGGTAAAAATTCACATTCTCAAGCATCTATTTAATTGAAAATTTTACCGTCGTTTCTGTAAGAAAAAACGTTTATATTTGGTAAGTGGAAAGACAAATGATAAGTTAATAGGTACTATATCAGGTATAGGCAACCTTTGCTTAGCTGAGGGCGTAATTTCGGAACTTAATCAGGTCGCGGGCCGTAGGTAAGAAATAAGTAGGTAGTAGTGGATAAAAAGGCGATAAAAATTCACACATTTTTTTATTTATTAGAATTATAATAGCATAATTAAACATATAAAAAGCAAATTAACAAAAAAAGATAGAAAAATCAAATGAAAATCAATGAGAGACTTGAGTTTGAAGCTGAGAAACAAGATGATCAATATTGGGGTCAATATCACTAGTACATAGGCGCAAAGTGTTTTCTAAATTAACATCTGTAAGCCGAGTACGATGCTTATTTTTATTAATTTTCATGATTGAAAAAACTGCTCACATTTATACGTGCTTCCGAATGTGCAAATTATTTTTCTTGCGAAAATTCTCAGCTGTGGATACTTTTCTTCGGAAGGGTACGTTCTGTAAAATTCGCTTAGTTCCACATCATCAAATTTAGACTTCAAATATGAGTCTTCTTGAAGCTCGATCAACTCCATCTGTAGGTGAAGCGGAGCATCTTCCACATTACACTTACACGGATTTGCAAAAATATTGAAAGTGCTGTCCATATTCCTAAAATCGGAAAACCGATCAGTGAATTGCTCTGACAGTAGTTTCAGTTCTTCAGCATAGCGACGGTAATCAATGTTTTCATGACTGGATAATGTTACAAAATGAAAACAGTTTTTACTTCTCATTTGTGTTTCCCACAAGCGATTTTTGTTTTGAAAAGCTTTAAGATGACTGTACAGCTGATTTACCAATTGCCCTTGTTTTTGAAGCTTCAAGTTCAGGTCGTTTAAGTGTCCTGTGATGTCTACCAGAAATGCCAAGTCACAAAGTCATGTTGGATCACAAATTTGCGGCAATGTTTTTCCTCTTTCATTTCCATAAAATCATCTATTTCTTTTCTAAGGTCATAAAACCTTTTTAGCATTTTGCCTTTGCTTAGCCACCTTACTTCGCAATAGTATGTCACATCATCGTGTTCTGAAGAGAGTTCATCCAAAAATGCTTTAAACTGGCGATGGTTAAGACCGCGGGATCTAATAAAATTGATAGTATTTACTACCACATCCATAACGTTCTTCAATCGAATGGACTTAGAGCACAAGTTTTGTTGGTGAATAATGCAATGCAGAATTATTAAATCACATTCTTGCACATTCATGCGGTTGCTCTTTCCTTCAGAATTCCGATAAACCTTTTAGTGGACCGAACCATTGAAGGCGCACCATCTGTGCACACGTCCAACTAATTTACAACCACTGCAAAAACATATTGCTCAAAAGTACTTTGCACCTCGGCAAAGATATTTTTTCCAGTAGTGGTCCTTGTAGCGGCCGTAAAGCCAGTAATTCCTCTGTCACTACTAAATTCTTCATCAACACCTTGTATAAAAATAGCTAACTGGGCTGTGTCAGATAAATCTGTACTCTCATCCAAAGCAATCGAAAATGCTTGAAAACCAGCCAGTCTATCAGTCAATGTTTTTTTTGATATCACTAGCCATCATATCTAGACGTCGAACACAGTACGTCGCGATAAGCTCACTTTCTCAAACATCTTTTTCTCTTCTGGACACAAAAGTTCTGCAACATCTACTAGGTACTCTTTAACAAACTTTCCCCTCAGAATATGACTTCGATGTTTTCGCTATTTTGGAATAACTATAAAACTACTTTAACAACACTGTCTAGATTTGATCTTTGTGAATGGAACATTTCTTGCTGTTTCCCTAAATCGGTAAGGAGTTTTTTAATTTTATCTGGCCCGTAAGTCATTTATATTGAGCGAAATGCTTGCTGGAGTAATGCCGCTTCATATTGTATTCTTTTAAAACAGAAATTGTTTCATTGCACAGCAAACACATAGGTTTACCACTGTGCATGATAAAAAAGTATTCTTCAGTCCATTTGTTTTGGAATTGACGACATTCTGTGTCCACTTTTCCGCTTTTTTAAAAACCAGACATCTTGATAGATTTTTTTTTCTTCTGAGCTGAATTTGCTTGAATATTTCCCCGCGTCTTTTCTTATCAGTTGTTAAGAAGTAATGAGTTGACACGCGCGCTGAGCGGTTTATATATTACCCGCAATAAGCAACTAGAATACTCTCGATCGTACGCGAATATGCGATGCTAGCCGCGTTAGGAATAACAGTCGGCTCTGGAGCGCTTCGAGGTCATCGGGCGACTTCCCGAATGTTTATCTGTTTGTCCTCTTTCTAACGACTATTTCTGACTCGATCTGTGGCGCGTTCCATTGCGTACGCTTAATAATATTATTTATCGATTTTAGTCTTTATGATTTGAATAAATATAGTTTTAGGTTGGTTGACGGTAATTACAAATAAACTATGTGTGCTAAATCTTTAATTTTTTTGGCGCGTTGTTTGAATTTCTCTCGCGAGCCGGATTGAAGCTGGTGGAGGGCCGGGAGTTACCCATATATGTACTATATAAAACGTTTGAGATATCGGCTACAGGATGTTGAATATAATTGTCCAAACAGGAAAAAAATGAAATTAAAAAAAATCACTTTTTTCAAATGGCACACCCTGTATATTTTTAAAATATGTGGACTAACTAACCATATCATACGATATATACAGTTTTATCGCAAATTTTACCGATAAATCATAAACTTACTTTACTCCATCGTTGACTTACCCTCAAGGGTAGACGGTGGTTATAACTAATTGGATATCTCCAAAGTTGGCTGACATTTTAAAAGACTACATAAGCCACATTTCATTGGTGGGTACCCTTTTTTGAGGAGAAAATTGTGTTGCTATATGCATTTTCCTAAATATCTTGAAAAGTATAAATTTTAGATATGTTATAAATATGATTTTGTTTTTGTTTCTTTGCAAGAGCAATTTGTTAAGAAAAAGAAACATGAATAATTATATTAAAAAAATAAGCTTTGACACTTTCTACCCTGTATCCTAATTCAACCCTATACGATCAACAGTTCTGCAAAATTTCAATTTTCAAAGTTTAACATTTTCACGGTTATAAAAGTTCACATGTACTCGTCCATCTGTCAAAAATTTGCATAAAATGCAAATATTTTAAATATGATTAGAACTACCAACATAATTGTTCCATCAAACAAACCTTAAAATTGAACTAGGAATTCGAAACTGTAATAATATATAGGTGTTCTATTTAAAATGACAACTACTTCCGGTATAACCGGAAGTCTTAGATAATCGAAAGTATTTTAACTCAATAATACATGTAGGTTTTAGTATATTGACACACGCTGTATACCTGGCACCCTATTTCGCATTAACTAATCATAATTTTATCCACGATTATATTTTACGCGCACAACATAAACGGCAGAGTTTATGATTTTCTAGACGATGTAACTCTAATTGATGTTGTACTTCTTGTCTCTGACGCTAGACAGCCTCTAGATGGAAACGATAAAATACTTAATGGCACTTAAGAGATCCGGGGTAAGCCGGCGACAGATAACTTCAAGCTCAAACCTAACGATTCTACTCGAGAAAATCGTTGAATAGTGTATTATTACGTACGTACAATGGGGCTCATAGGAATTGTATGCATATCGGTTATAGGGGAATTAAAACCAACAGAGTTATAAAGGGTTTTCCAATAAGAACGATTTCTTTTTTGCAATGAAATAAAATAAAAGCTATTGCAGATACAACAAAATTTTCACCAAACTGTTCTTGTGATGTGTGGCTAGTGGCATCAGCAGTGGCACCGTCTTGTTGGAACCACATACTATCCAAATCAATTTAATCTAAATTTTGCCACGAGAAAATCTATTAACATCAATCGGCATCGCTTCATCTAAGTCATTTCGCGATGTTTCAATTTTAAAGACCCTCTTCTATTGTTTCGTCATCGTCATAAGTTGGAATATGCATCGCAAGTGTGGGTCTCCTCACTATGTTTACCTTCAGCTTTCTTCTGGAAAAGGTTCAACGGCGATTTCTGGAGTACCTTGCCTTAGAAGGATGGTGTATATCCGGAGCGAGGAATGGATTATTTTTCTAAGACTACTTGGTAGATTTGGTTTCCCATCACTATTGTCTAGACGGGAATGTTATGTGTGGAAGCTAGTTCATGGTTTTATTAACAATCCTTACCTCCTTTCCTCTCTTAATTTTCGTGTTCCTCGATTCTCCTCTCGATTTTCCCCTTCCTTTTCTTTGCCACTCTCTAGAACGAATATAATATTGTATGCCTCAGCAGTCCCTACAATGTGTCGGTCGGCGGGTTTTCATTATTTGGATATTTTTTTATAATAATATGAATCAATTGTTATAAACTATATGTATGCATTTATATATATTTTTATTTTTGTTCTATTATTGGTTGTAAGACTGTTTGGACAATAAACTGATATTTATTATTGTTATTAAATTAAAAACGCTGACCAGTCACTATAACAAGCATCTCCTACTCTCGTTTTGGTAAAACTATGATCTGATGATGGCATCAGGTCATAAGCTACACCATAGAGTGACTTTTTTGCGAATACAAGGTCTCTCTTGAATCCTTTGCGGACTATTTTCACACCAAAAACGACAATTTTGCTTGTTAACATATCCACTTAACCAAAAATGACATCTGAGAGGATAGATTTTTTTGCCTAAAGTTTGTTTATCCTTTTCAAGTTGCCCTAAAGCCTAAACAACAAAGTCACCTGCACTTACGATGGCCCAATGCCTTCGGTTTTTAGCCCGAAGCAATCTTATATCAGTAGAAGAGTAACCTTACACAATATTTTTTTTATAAATTAAGTTCTTTATTGTATCTATCATTATTCAAGGGGAATTTTACCATCTGTTAATTTAAGAAACCAATCGCGGCCATTTTTGTGTTGTTCCTCAGTGGTTAGAATCTGTCATAATGGATCTATTAGGGTTGTCTATTTCGATCTTTTTGTTGTTTTCAATTACCAAACTATCTAGGAACGGGAGTTGATTGTTCACTTCTTCCTTTACTGTAAATTTAACAATCTCCAATTTTTAATTAAGTGCCACGAGGAATTCTGGAATACTGCTTTTCTTAATATCAACAATAGCGAAAATGTCATCTACATACCTAAGCCAGACTCCAGCAAAATATACGATGTCCTTTTTCACATGCGCTTCAAACTTGCTCATGAAAAAATTGACTATGAAAGGAAGCAATGGATTTCCCATCGCCGTACCTTCTGGTTGTTCGTAACACTTGTCATCCACTTGAAATAGCATGAATCAAAATCAATTTTTAAAGGAGACACCACTCAAACGAAGCACTAGATAACAACCTGTCTTGTGGACCAAATAATTCACTTATACTCAATAATTATTTTATAAAAATGGGCTTCCTACATCAATAAAGCATTACATGCAACCAAGCAAGGTGATAATCTTATTTCTAGAAACGTTTTTGGGAAGTTTTACGTGGTGCAATTTCATTTCTAGGGTGTGTAGTGGCAAACCTTGAATCTCTCAGAAGAAACCCAGCGCAAGCAAACTTGCATAGTTTATGTAGATAGTTTCATGGAAATTTCAAACGATGGTGAAAAGCTGCAAACGATGCTTGGAGCATTATAAATTATAATTTTGTTTTCAGAAGTGTAAGATTACGGACGCTTGAGAGGAATCTGAAACAGTACGTTAACTTTTTTGCTTTAAGATAGAGGATATATTCTGAATGTAAAGCAATATATTGGCGGGTTTTCCGAATCTTAATTACCAGAGCTTTTGAAGCACTTAGAATTAGGTTTCTAAACATAATCTAGGCACTTTCTAAAAATAATAATAAAAATAATAATAATGCTAATACAATTACCCTATAGAAAGAAGGGGAAAAGAAGATATATAACATAAATAAAGCTTTTAGCAGTAAAGAGCAACCACAAAAAAGGCGAACCCCGGGTTTTTCATAACACATGAAAACTATATAAAAAAAATAATACATAAAAATGCTTAAAAATAAATTTAACCTATGTTTTATTTGTGCATCATCCATTGCGATTATCAAACGCTAATATTTTTCAAAAAAATGAAATAGAGAAAAAAAAACAAACACCATTTAAAAAGAATTAAACATATGGCCGTTGTGAAAATTCCCATCTAAAAGGGCCTTTGCAACCGTTGCCAATCCGAAACACGACGCTCTCAAACTCATTTTTTTCCCAGAACAAATAGACCAACATTCCCGTTTGAATAGACGAAGATTTGTTTTTTAATTAAATCGGTACAATATTGTACTTTTGGTAAATATGTGAACGATCTTTCCAAACAAAGCGAGACTGTGGGGCGCGGTCATCAAACCTCTAAAGTGAGTCGTTAGTTTGTGAATGTGAGTTCGATAACGAATTCTGGCATAAAAGAAGGGGGGTGTCTTAGTTGTCAGATTTTATGGCATATAACCTCAAGTTTTGATTTGAAAATATATCTGTTTGATTTAACATACGCAATTGTTTCAACAATACTTTCGTTTTGAAATAAATATTTTTTTTCTTTTCCCGTTTGTGTCTATTTTTATTAAATTACTTATATCATTTGCATAAAATTTTTATAAAATTTTGAAATATACATAGATGTAATTTCAAAGATATATATTTGTTTGATTCAAGAACTTTTTTTTCTTTGTGTACGGTATTGAAAGCTTTTGAGTAATCTAGTAATACAAAATTTACTTATTATACGTTATTAGTCCTTGATCAGTCGCTGACACCCGTATCTGGTAAATTTGTCTTGCAGTTACATATTCCTTAATCTGTTTCTGTATAATCTACTCCAGAATCTTAGATATTACCGGCAGCAAAACTTTTTGGGTTTTATGATCTTAAACTCTTGCATATGTTCTTTTTTTCGGAACTCCCATTTAAGTGCATTTCGAACAAATCACTCCGACATTTCCTCCGGATTCTTCCATGACAATAGACATTAATGGCACGGGTAGTTACCCCTCAGATAATCAATATCTAGTTCCAATAGTATATAATGATGCTGGGGACAGCGAACTATCCTGAAATGCCGATGGTCAGCAAGTGGCATTTTGACATGGGATGCATTCGGGAAATGACATGCTAAAGGCCAGCTATCACGCTAACTCGTTGAGGGTTCTGTTCGGGTAATACGATGGTATGGAGTTATTTTCAACCCCATATCGAATGCAAGCGAGAGATTTACTCATTTTAGTAGTGAACTACGTATAGGTGTATAACGTAAAAAAACGTGCAAGAACCAATATGCTGCCCACAAAAGGATGCTTGTACACGTAGGGTAGGTTGAGGAAATTGCTTCAGAGCACGAACGTTTCTTTCTAAAATCGTTTCGACCATTTGTACCGTCCCCTTGTTGTCGAAATCAAATCCTTTTGTTATTGGAAGGTTGAGTCTGTGTCTGTCTTTACTAAATTTTGGACATTTTTGACCTTTCTTTCTTATATCTTTATTTTGTATAATTAAGAAATAAATTAACAGCTGGTGACGATAATATCCATTGCTTTCTACTGAAAGTTAATCTACGTCTTTATGTAAACGACTTGTGCCCACCCCCATTTCAATCGGGTTTAATTTCACCGTGGTAGGGAGGTAAAGAAAACTTTATGACTTTTTCCTTTGCAATTTCGTCAATTTTATTCTTATCATAGTGAGCTTAAATTGTGACACACAAACCAATAAATCTCTTCCTGCCCAATACAGGGAAAACCAGCCTTATCTTCTTTGCACCCCATATTTGCTTTTCAAAGTACAGAAACCTGCTTTTTTGTGTATGTACAATCGAAATGTTTGCAACAGGCCGCCGTTGTGAGCCCCTTACGACTGTGATCGACGCCTCTTGTACTTACTTTACAATCTGGCTCGAAGGACCATTTATGTAACGAATTAACTTTTTCTCTGGTTTAAAAAATGTTACAAATTAACCTTTATTTATTATTTCGTACAAATCTGCTTCAGTCAACTGTTACAATACTAGTACAACTTACGTATCAACTGTGACATTTCAAAATGTTTTCTTTTTTCTTTTGTTTTTTATACGTGAGAGGTACGCTGGATTGGTTACATGAATATATTCAATTTAGGCGGTAGACACTTAACAGTACTTATGTAAAATAATTTTGATTGGCAAATGAAATTTTTTTTCTCAAAGAATGTTGCACACCGCTGAGCTTTCACACCATCAAAATCCCCAAGTGGTTTGAAAATTCTCTTGCGTGTGTTCATGAATTTCTTTTTTCAATTTCCTTTTTTTGGCAATCTCACTTTAACGTTATCTCTCTTTGAACCTTTTGAGAGTTTTTCGCTTCTATCCCAGTAATTGTAGCCTTCCTCCAGTGTTATAAATAAAAGTAAGTCGGGATCGGAAACTTTGTCGAGACTTGGTTTCATATTCACATCAAAAGATGGCCTGCTGTTGTATTGACTTTAATGCTGATGGTTGTCGCTGTGCCAGTCAATAACTTCAAAATGCATGCCATCATCAATGGGATTTTTAATATATCTCGTAAGCGATAAATAAATCAGAATTTTCTCCAAGAGACATATAGATTATATCTTTATACTTTTTTCCGGTTTCATATCCATTGTATTGCTTTGTAACCTGCTCTAGGACTTCTTCATTTAATCTTTTATGACATTAGCATACTAAACAGTAATATGCTCAACTTCAGAAGAGGTTACACCGTAGAATTCAACAAATTGGTGGCGTCAGAAAAAATATGGCGTTGTATTATCAGATTATAATTATCGAGAAACTAACCCAGTTAAGCATTGGTCTTAGCAACAACCCAGCCCCAAATTTATAGCATCACCCAAATTGCGTGAAAAATGTATTACTTTGCAGCGTCTTGTTTCTTCAAATTTTTTCCTTGCTTTTTTTGGATTCCATCATATTCTTCAACCAAAATAGGCTTTCTTTCATACCATTTCTCAAGTATTCGGAAAGGTGTAGCAAGCTTCCTACGACGTCGTAGTGATGCGCTACGGTGGTCCTATGAAGAGCAATTCTACAAAGCTTAAGCACCGCATCACGTTTGAAAACTGTGGCAGCCTTGAAATCTAGATGAATAACAAGATGTCCGCCGAAATGTTCCTTAACGAGTATGCTTCATTATATTCAAATCTTTAAATATCACATCTTCCAACCTTTTTCATCGCGCTGGATCTTGGGAAAAGTTTTCATGATAGAAAGATCTGACGATTTCCCTAACCGCTGTAGAGTTGTGATGAGCACGGGGTGATAAACCGTTTGTCCCATTCGCTGCAGGAATATTTAGCAATTTTTCAGTTGACAGTGATGGTCAATGTTTCTTAGTACGTGGGTCCAACTCCCCGCCCTGCCATGTTGCATCATCTATATTGTACGAGTGACGTCGCATTAAGTACTCCCGCCGGGTACGTCCCAATGCCAACTCTTTTGAACCGCAACCACGTAAACTTGCGTTTTAGCAAAAAATTAGGTCTCGCAGTTTCTTTATGATCTAAGAGCCGCGAGATTTTGAACGTTTAATTCGCGACATTTAATATGTTTTACTTTCCCTGTATTTCATCGAAGTTATTCTATTTCAACATGTTATTATTTTAATTTGAAATATCTTGTTAAAAACTTTTTACCGGGGGGGGGGGGACTGTTATATTAACCTGGGCAAATATGCGGTAACAGCCAGAGGCGTGGCGACCGCATAAAAGTTTGCACATAAAATAGAAGGTAAGAAATAAATTACAAAACGTGCTGAAACACTTACCGTTTTAAAAGCCTTCCGTGAAATCACAAACTGGGTAACATCTGTTAAATATTTGAATCATTAGATGTTTCCACAGCTGCTTCAGTCAAATGAGTACGACGTGCGGAATAAATGTTTTTTAATGCCGAAAACGACCGTTCGACATCTAGCGATGTTATATTTGCATATTTAAAATAATCTTTGAAACAACTTAATGCATCTTCACACGCACCTTCACAAGTTTGTCTTAATATAAGAAAATCGGGGTCTTTCTCTAAAACACTTTCAAATTTTCGTATTACACACCAATTTGTTTCGCCTTCTACAGCGCATAACTGTGCGTCATACACAATTGGAACAGAATCCACTAGCCACATCGAAACATTTTGTAATTTTTCTATTCCCTCCGCTAGTCCAAAGTAATTGTTGTGAATAGTTTGTAAATCTCTTTTAACCTAACTATCTTGAAATATTTCCTGGCTTTTGTTGATTGCTGCAGCTTCTGTCGGATTGAGTTTTAAAACTACCTTCTTTACCTGATCAAAATATTTGTTGAAGTAAAACGCAGCCTGCAACCATGTTCCCCAACGTGTAACAATCGGCTGTTGTGATTCGGGTAAATCAGGACACAGTTTGTGGAATAGTCGGGTACGTTTCGGGGACTTTAGAAACACTGCCTTTGTACTAGCAATCAATGCATTTACTAGTGGAAAACATGTAGGAATCGTTTGTGCCGGAAGATTTAGAGTATGGATTTTACACGTTACATGTAAGAAGCTACCACTGTGTTCTTTAAGAGATCGGCCCAAAGAACGCATGTTTGCGGCACCATCACTCGTGAACATTAAAAGTAGCTTTGTTATGAAACTTCAAATTTGTTCAGTGAACCTTTAAAATCTCATCGGCAGTACAATTTATAACTCTTTTGGAAGCAAGTAAGAAGGAGGATGACGGTCGATGTGGTTCCATTGTACGTACCATTACATTAACCACAGAATGTTTTTGACGATCTGTTGTTTCGTCCACACACAACCACGGTTTTTTATCTTTCAATTCCATTTTCATTCTATTTTTTTATATGTTCGCGAGCAAATGGCACTACATTTCGTATCGATGTCCAACTAGGTAATTTACAGTCCGCATATTTATTCCAGAAGGAGACAAATGCTACTTTGTCTAGTAAACGAAACGATAGATTACATAAAATAAGAGTAACATATAAATCAAATGTAAATTTTTCTGGGTCTCGTCACTTTTTGCAGAAGAATGCTGTTTGCTTTCGATGTACACAGTAAAGGGATTTTACAAATTAGACATTGAATTTTAGCGCCGGCAAAAATTAAGTCCGGCGTGTTCACTATAAAGTTTTTAACTGTGTCTGCCATTGGTCGTTTTCGCGACGTACCTAACTGCGACATTTTTAAAGCAAACATAAGCATACAATTACGAAATAAGTTACGACAGCCTACTTATACACAGAACTACTCGCGTACAGCATCGATTTAGTACTGACGCTGTGAACGCGTGAAATATATAATCGCCGACTCCGCACCACATATCTACTACACTGACTGTTACCGCTGTTTGCCCAGACTAGTCATTGTTCATTATTGAAGCTATAGTTTTCCGAATCGAATTCTTCTTAAACATATTTTACTAGTTTACGGACATAATTACAAATAATAGCCTTTTCGATCATTTTCCCTTATTTTTTTACACTTTTTTGCAATTTTATTACATCGTAGGTTCTAATTTATTTACTTATTTATCTTAAAATACCCCCCTGCTCATAAATGTGGCAACAAATTCCTACATTCACGTCAATATTCAACCTATTTACAAACGGCGAATCTAAATAGAATCGAAATACATTATTTATACAAGTACACAAATTCGCGATTCAGAGTCCCACGTCCAAAAAAAAAAAAGAAAAACAAAACAAAATTTTCACAAGTACATCGTAAATTACTTTCTAAATTGACTATTTATTTCTTTTATTGCCGAGATTTTAAACAATTTACGCAATTTTCCTCGTAAACGAACGTAATTTATAGATATAAATGTATTCAATTTATTTTTATCAATTTTATCAACTTAATCCTAAGATTTTTTCAGTTAAGTCATCACGCACCATCTAGCGATGGTATTCCAAAGTAATCTCGCCGATTTGAACCTCGCATACGCAGCTAGATTCTGTTTTTTGACGCTTTAGTTGTCGAGATTCTTCGTTAGATGTCTCCCTTGCCGCTGACGTTGTAACGAAGGTTATACGAGGCGCTCTAAAATGTTTGATTGCCATGGCAACGGGCGTTTCCGTGGTAACCGCGTTGACTAAGCTTTAGAATCAACAGGCTAATCCTTGGACGCGACCGGATAGAAATGTTATTTCCTTTTGTTTATCTTAGAGATGAGTGCTTTTATTACTTTGACTAATTGCTGTAGCGAGGTAAAAAATGATGGAAATTAGTGCGTTGGTAATATTAACTCTTATCCGGGCTGGTAATTTTACTTCGTTAACCGACAGGCGTGTCTGTCGGACACATTGCTAAAATTAATATATTCAGGACGTATGTATACTATTAAATTTAGCAAATTTTATACAAATTCACAAAGTAAAATGTTTATTTATTCATACAGTTTTTACAAATTCTTCTTACTTTGCTGTGTTCATTTTTTGTACAGATATCACGTTTACTTTCGGTTTCTTGACTTACAGTCCCTGGCATCGAATTAGAACCATTTAAAACTATTATGATTTTGAGGTAAACTTAAAAAAAACAGTTGGTAATGTTGGTAACTGTAGTGTATCATGAGTAGGTTGATACGTGCGCTGAATAGGCTAGCAACTAACTTCTGACTATGAGGGCAACTGTCATTATTAGCATCCCTGATTTGTAGAGTACCAAATTTAATCATTTACCACTGTCTATATAAAGTTTATCAAATTTACCTACATTTCAAAACCATGTAAAGGAAACAATAACATCAACGATTCTATACACATGAATTTTTTAACACCGGCTGCTGAGATCTTTTTCTTTTACTTTTTATCTTTACCGATTTTAATGTATTTGTGCCGTACCGTTTTATGTTTACTGTTTTATTTAGACATTCGCTTTGTATCTGTTTGAGTTTAATAATATTCAAATTTCGCGCCATTATAATATTTATGTATTTTCAAACCTTTGGCGCTACTGTCTGTTTAGTTACTGTTAAAATTTTTCATGTATTAACGGTACCGACACAACGACAACGCAATTGTAGTAGTACTAACGACATTCGTGCAATAAAACATAAGTTGAACCACCAGTGTATTTTTTGATAGCAAATAAACACATAGCATATAATGGAAATTACAGTAACCAAAACTTGCGGGCTCGCATAGGCGTCGGTATTACGGGTTAATATAAGAATACGAAAAATTCATAAATAAACTTACTTGCTAATTATTCAACAAATTAGAGGCATCAGGATGTGAACTACTGTAAACTTGCATCATTGCATATGTTTCCACAGTTACTTCTTTAAACCTTGTGCGTCGACAAGAAAAAATATTCTTATACATAGAAAACGATCTCTCCACATCTAAGGAAGTTACATTTGCATGTAGAAACTGTTTTTCAAAATCACTTAAAAGTTCACTATTCTTACACTTATTATAAACGGCCTCTAAAGTATTAAAATCGGGATTTTTCCTTTAAACATCTGCCAACTTTTGACTAGCGCATAATCCTGGCGTATCATTTAATGTGTGTAATTTATTTTTTACATTCTCCACTATGTCTAATGATTCCTGCAATGACAATTCAGTACATTGTAGTTTTCTGATGGCATCTAGTAATACTGTATAATTGGTAGGAATTTGAAATTCTCTTTGACTTTCTCTAATTGCTTTGGATTCATTCCGATTAAATGGCATTATAACTGATTGAATTTGTTGAAAATGGATCAAATAGTAAGAAGCTGCTGTTAGCCAAGTACCCCATCGCGTTAAAATTGGTTCAGGAGGTTCTGGAATACCTGGAAAAAATTTACGAAATTCTTTTAAACGTTTAGGAGATTTACGAAACACTGCTTTAGTACTTCCAATCAACGTTTCCGTAATGTTGTCGAACAACTTCACCAACTAAATGCAAAGCATGCAGCACGCAGGTTATATGTATTAAGTTAGGAAATATATGTTTTAAGGATCGCCCAACACTTAACATCGTTGCTGCACTATCTGTCACAATCATCACAACTGGATCTTGGGCAATTTTAATTTTTTTCAAAGCGTTCATTATCACTTTTTGAATATTTTCCGCGGTACATTGTTGAACACGTTTGCAAGCTAACACAGATAAAACGCGAGCTATTACATTCACAATACTGTTATTCTTGATATCGGTCGTCTCATTCACGGTAATCCATATTTTTTTGGAACACAAATCACGTTTACACACATTTTCTAGCATCTCTTTCATTCGCGGCAAATGATTCTGTAATTGAGTTTGTGAGGGTAATGGGTACTTTGGAACGTATTGTCGCCAAAACGTTTTAAAAGCTGCTTTTCTCACCAACGACAACGGAAGATTACAAGAGGTAAACATAATTAATAAATGTATGAGGAATAGTGTATAAGGTATTTCAGTTCTTGCATTTCTCATATGCTTAATACCATTGACATGCCTCTGGCAATCAGTTCTGTCCAATGCAGCCAAACGAACATTGCATATTAAGCAAAAAACTGCACTACCGTCATATTTTAAATGGGGAAAAAGTGACACATACTTATGTACATTAGTAGCAAATCTATTACGAGGCATTGTTTTCTTAGGTATGTAAATATTAGTTCTATATGAAACGATACACTAATTATGTACTTGGTATAATACTACAACACACAAAAAACACTAGCTATATTTTCAAAAGCGACACGTAAGTACATAACCTTGACCGTTCGACTAATCTCCGCAACACCTCAACCGATACTAAAACGAAATCTCTCTCGCGCGGTTTAACATGATTTATATTCAAGGTCGACACTACATGCCTGCTTCTCTACCGGTTTAGTTTATTTATGAATTTTTCGTATTCTTATATTAACCCGTAATACCGACGCCTATGCCAGTCCGCAAGTTTAGGTTACTTTACTGATTAGGCATAATAAGTAGTACACTAAGTCACATTATATACAGCGTGTCCCAGGATTGATGTTACAAGAGGTGCGGGGAACTAAAAATCTTTGAATTTCAATTTGGCATTTTGGAACTAAGCCCTGCTTGGTTTGAATCTTATCTTTAGCTTACTTTCGATTTTCTAATATCAAATAGGCCTTGACAGTTGAGTAAAAACTATTTTCGTTTCGAGTAAAGTACCTATTTCGTTCGCAATATGCTAAAATGTTACTAAGAAAAGTTGTTCAGAATGAAACGTTATGCCGTTTTGCAAATTTTCTGAACGATCGGCCTATTTTAATAAAATCTATTATTTGTTAATTTAGTTTCAGGTAAAGTGGCTTTCTAGTTCACAATACGCCAATGTTTTACAAAGAAAAGTTGTTGAGAATGACGAGTTATGGCTCTGTACAAAATTTCAACAAATTTAATAGAAAAGTCAAACGTAATTTTTTAGATTAAATTTTTTTATGGGTTGGCCTCAAAGCTCTGGTTTACTCTCAACCCATGCCCAACACTAGAGAAATACTGAAAGAAAGGTACGAAACGCCGCACACGAAATACAAAACGAGGAAATTCGGAACAGTTTCAGAGAATTCAGATATCGTATAGAATGGTACGCAGAAACTGGTAGCAGCTAGGTTGAATAAATAATTGATTGTAGAATTAAGTTATTATTACGTGTTGTAAATTTAATTTGTGAGTCAATACAATTTATTTTGTTTAATCTAAAAAATGACGGTTTAATCAAAGTTGGCAGATCTTCCTGAACAACTTTTCTTAGTAAAACTTTGGCGTATTGTGAACGGAAAAGGTACTGTATCTGAAAGGAAGTTGACAAATAATGGATTTTATCAAAGTAGATCTATCATTCAGAAAATTTGCATAACGTTAACTGTTCATTCTGAACAACTTTTCTTAATAACATTTTAGCATAGTGTGGACAAAAAAGGAACTTTACTTGAAACGAAAATAGTTTTTGTTCAACTTTTAAGGTATACTTGACTTCAAGAAATCGAAAGTAAACTAAAAATAAGTTTCAAACCAAGCAGGGCTTAATTCCAAAAGGTCAAATCAGGATTCGAAGATTTTTAGTTCCTCACACCTCTTGTAACATCAATCCTGGGACACGCTGTATAAGTTATTGTTAATAAGCTTTACAAAAATAACCGTGTGTTCTGACTGCCCAATACACAACAGTAACATTATTATTTAATTACATATAACATGTACGTAAGTATAATTTGAACATGTATTTACTAATATTTGCTTGTTCTTCCTCTGAGTTTTATTATTTCCTCAATCCTTTTTGGCATACTGCTAATGTAGCTTTTTATCGTTTTTTAAATTTCGTCGCTATTATGCCAGACATTTTCAATATGTTGTCGTAATTCTTCCCTTATAGTTGACTTTCCTGCACTTACGATGTTTTTCAAGACATTCCACACATTTTCAATTGGATTTATGTCTGGTGAATTGCCTGGCCAAGGTTGTACACGCAGATTTTTGCATGAGAGTATATGGTCCTTGAGCTAGATCCTATGAACCAATATAAGGCATTAAATACTTTTGTAAGACTTTTTTATATTGTTTTTGTTCCATTGTTCCGTTAACGAGATATAGTGTTTCCGATCCTTCTGTCGTAATACACGCCCAAATCGTTGGAGATGGGGGGTGTTTAATAGATTTGATCGTACATGCTTCTTTATAACACTCTGAAGGACGTCGACGAACAGGTTGGCTTCTCCCCGTTAGCACTTCTAGCTGTGATTTGTCGCTATAAATAATCTAGGAAAGAGTAAATAATGTAGAGAACCATTAAGCGAACTATGAAGATGAGTTTAACCAAAAATATAGATGTTAAATGAAACTTACCTTTCCCCAATCTTCAACTGTATATTTTTTATATCCTTTAGCCCATTGAAATCGTATCACTTTCATTTTAGATGTTAGTCTTGGCTTCTTTGCCGATCGTCTGCATTTCAAGCCTGCTTGCATGAAGACGTGTATGGATTGTTTGGGCTGATATTTGTATACCTTTTCCACTAAGAATTTTATGAATACCTTTAGTGGATAGAAAACGATGATCTGCAGTTACTTTTACTATACGACGATCATCTCTTACAGTTGTTTTTCGTTTGCCGGCACAGTATGTTCTGCCACTACTTGTACTAGGAATATTATCCTTAATTAATTTCGTGATTCTCAAAACAGTTCGATGTGATACACCCTCTTTTTGTGCAACTTCACGTTGAGAGAACTCTTCCATCCCTAGAAGAGCGGAAATTCGCACTTTTTCCTCGGTGGTTATATCCTTCTTTCCCATTAGGATAATAATTGACCGCAAAAATTGACCCACACAGATAAAATTAACACTAATTGATCTTATGCGGCTCTGTATGAGGAATACATAATGGAGTTGGAAGAAAAGAAAAGTCCACTTTCTCACAATAACACAATTTAATAGGAAAGAGCGACCGGTTTCGGGACTAATGTTCCTTCTTTAGGCTCGAGTTGAAAGTAGTAGCAGGAAATTGTCAAATTAATAAATAAAAATAAAAACTACACATTCTATATATCAACAATTGTTGGACTAGTGTGATAGGTAATTAGAGTAAATGAAATTTAAAATCTTGTCCCGATTTACAAGGTTTTAATTTCATTGGCGCTCCATAGAGTAATATGGAATACACAACACCAGCTCTCTTTGAATTATCCGGTCACCTATAATCATGATATTGGGAAATGTGCAAATTCTCCATTTAAGGACAAAGAAGAAATATATAACACATCTGAGTTTACGATTATAAGCTTGAACCGCTTAATAATTCCGGAAGTGTTCCCACCTATTCGTTACGTCGTTCTTGGGAGGTAACATCTGCTGCGAACGTGTTAAATTGCAGTAAGAAAACGAGAAAATATTTTTTTTTTGTTGGGAATAGATCCGGATGTAAGTGTTTAAGTAAAACGTGAATAAATCGTTGTTAATGTATTTCGAAATTTTGTTTCTAGCCGGCACCTCCACCAAAAATGCGCAGTAGACCTATCAGTAAAAGGAATTTTGACCATGTATCCTTTTAGACGTATAAATTAGACAATTGGAACATTCTTTCACTGCTTTGATCTTTAATATAAACTTTCATCAATCTCCACGAGATAGGCGTTAACTTTATCGTTTCTGTACAATTGCAATATCACATTGTGCATGTCGCGTGAAAGGGATTTGTAGTTCTAATTCGAGTTGAATTACCTTCTAATACATATTGTGCCCAAGGGAAATACGACGTATGTGCCCTAGATAACCCGTGGTGAGGCTTAGTGAAGCTTACAGGAATAGCTGGAATTATTGACTTCTTCCACTGTCTTGCTTAATTGGAATGAATTTCGTCAAGAAATCCGTGAACTGTTAAAAAAAAGATAATGGGTAGTTAGTTTAATTTAATTAATGGGTTTATATTAATAAATTTATTGAATTTTCGTACATTTCCAGCTCAAAATTGTCGGTAGCAAGATTGCACAAGATTAAATTCGAATGAGATGATTCATTTCAAAAGGATTACGTCAAAAAGATGACGTCAAAAATTATCGACAAAACTATTGCTCAGGATGTTCTTAAAATTGAGGCATTTATTTTAGTAGGTTGTATATTTGTTTAAAAAATATATACTGGGTGTCCTAGATTCAATGTTACAAGCGATATCTTCCGTATTTGTAGAGATATAAGATCGAGTAAGGTGTCGTCAAAAATGGTTTGCACAATCCTAAAAGATATACTTTTTAAATCTACTAAACCACCCTCTAAGGAACCTACCCCAAACCAACTTTTTAAATCGCACCCCTCACCTCTTTGACTTTATGATGGAAGTACTAGAAGTTAGGGATACAACGGTACAAACAAAAATTTCATTCAACAAATAGCCACTAAAAAAAACAGAAATTGTTGGTTTAAATTTGGTCGTACGTACACTACCGGCCATAATTATTTGCCCACCCAAATAAATACGCATAAATAAAGGAAATGTTAACTTGAAAAGAAATTGTAGTGTTGCATTTAATAAAATATGTATTCTTAAAACAAGGAAATTGATAGTCTTTATTCAATAATAACATTTATTTGGCACAGAAATAATTATATCCTCGTTTCGTCGAAAATTGCGGCACACACTTGCGACATTTTTTCTATCAATTTCGCCAGAGTTGTTTCCACAACGATTCCTTGGAAGTTGAAGGATTTATTTTCACCTGCCTATCGAGTTCCTCCTACAAAGGCTGTATAGCAGTGGTCGCCAACCTTTTCAATGTGTTGAGCTACTTTGATACAGTGGCAACAGAGAAATTGCGGAAATCTTTCATCTTTACGACATAACGTCACCAGACCCTCATCACAACCCACCATATTTTCTCAGAAGAAATAACGTTTTTGAAATGAGAAAACAACTCTAGCCCAGTAGTATGTGGTCAGTGGAATGAACTTCGAAAGATCTTCTTTAATCGTAAAATCACTAAAAACCATCCTGACGAATACGGCCATCTGGGAGGTGTCAACCACATCTGTTGATTCATCCAGTTGCAGTGAAAAATAAACACAGTTATCTGAGTCACTTCTTAACTGTAAACAAATATCCTTCCTCACTACTTCTACTTGTCACATCACTGTATTAGCAGAAAGTTGCATAGATTTTATAGCAGACACTATCTCGTCTTTATTTCTAAAGTTGGCAAATAACGAATTTGCAGCTTTTAAAAACGCCTGTTTTATCATTTCCCCGTCTTCATAAGGTTTCTTCTTTTGTGCAATTATTTGGGACACACGGTATGATGCTTCAGTTGTAGCCTTATTTTTGTCGACTGTTTTTAAAAATATTGACTGTTGTCCAATTAACTGTTTTTTTAATTGTTTCAGTTTTTCCTTTCTGGTGGCAGAATGTAATGGGAATCATTTTTCAAAATTCGAATGTACGATTTTATGATGCCTCTCGATATTTCCTTTTTTAGCAACGGAGACAGAAGTATTACATAACAAACATACATTTTTACCTTTAACTTCTGTAAAGAAGTAATGTTCTTCCCATTCCGAATGGAAATGCTATGTCTTTACCTTCTTACTATTGCTTGCCATATTTTTAATTGCAGGCCAACTGTAACCCAACCGCTGAACGTTGATTATGCCGTTCACTTTTCAACTGAGCGCAATGTCTCCGCGCATTGCGTATATATCCCCTTCAAAGCAACCCAGATCGTTCTCGAACACTAGCACGCTGATCGGTTCTAGACGATTCTAGCGTGGTGACGTCGGCGGCAGATCTAGCTTCTATGATTTTTACACTTTTGTATTTTTAAAATATGCTGTGAGCTACCAGAATTCATGCACCCTACCTAGACTCCTAATTATCGGATTAAGGAGATTCAATCGGAAACTAGGTACTAGAAGAGTCTTTTGCGAAATTATTTATGTGACATCTTTCTTTTACTTGTACGTAAATGATTATACCCCCTAAATAACAGTAAATAAATAATTTTCTAAAATCCAAGCAAAGATGTAGGTGGGCAAATAATTATGGGCGGTAGTGTATACGAGGTAGGCACCGTAAATTCTCGGCCTGACAGGCTTATACAGGTTCTAACGTGATGCTCGCACATGCGCGAGGGCTACACTATATACATTACGGCTCGAAGAGTAGTGGTTATTTTAATAACTAGCCGGACAACGTGACTAGTGCATGAAAATGTCTCAGGTAACGAAAGTTGAATACCACGCGGGCACAAAAGAACAAAAGAAGGGCATACGCCTAATTACATTAAACAACGTGTAGGCGACGTTTATGGTGATTTAAGTGGGCGAAATGTTTCCGTTTGGGGCAAAAATCCATTGAAGATAATAAGCGCCCCGGCCAATTGAACTGATAACGCCTCAAACCTTTTCAATTATTGAAGAAATGGTGTTAGCAGATCAGCGTTTGAAAGCTGCATAAATTGAGGGACAATATTCGTGCAAAACGTCCAAGAAAATTGATAAACCGTGTTCGATTATTGCATGACGATGCACCCGTCTATGCTGCCACCATTTCACAAGCTGCCATCCGTGAATGTGGCTTTCAAAAACTGGAACATCCGCGGTATAGTCCGGACATGACTCCAAATGATTATTATTTATCTTCTCACTTAAAGAAAGACATTAGGGGACGTTGATTTAAGGACGATAGTGAGTTGCAAGCAGCTGTAATACAACATTTTGAGGGAAAAACTTTAGATTATTTTTACAAGGGTATGGAATTATTAATAGATCGTTGTAATAAATGTATTGAAGTTAGGCGAGACTAAGTTGAAAAATAAAAGTTATTTATTTCGATTTGCGAAAATAGTTTACGTATAGTTAAATATGTAGTGAAGTAGTGCTGTTATAAAATCTTTAAAATGCCTTCTAATTTTTCTCTAAATGAATGTGTGGATGATTTTAATACATGGAGGACGTCATAAAAATTCTCGTGAAGCAGCAACACTTTACGGAGAACGATTTCCTAACAGAGTGGTACCATCGCATATGACATTTTCTCGTGTTGAAACTAAAATGCGGACGGGTGCATTCCCATCAAATCTAAAACGTTCTCATCATGTAACATCAGCTAGAACAGAAGAAATGCAAATAAATGTACTGGCCTATGTTGGACTGAATCCACATGTTTCACTTAGAATTGTGGCAGAAGATATGGGAATAACGAAAATATAGCAGAACGGAGCGTATCAAACTAAACACACTTCATATTAGGAATTGAGCACCAGCTAATCCTTCTTCCTGTGATGATATTCCCGAGTCGAGCAAATGGACCCTAAGGAATTAGGAAGACTAATAGTTGCAAGCAGATTAGAACTTACCTCGAAGAACCTACGAAACCAGTAGAAGTGGTTCCCATTCCCCACGACTACCGTTAATCGATAATAACGTTACTTTAGCATCATCAAGAAATACTCTAGGGCTTCTTTCGCCAAACAAATTTTTCAAAGCGCTAAGGTACTCGGCAATGATTAATTATACGTGGCAAATTGCTTCTACGCTTTATAAACTGTGAGGTGTTTGTGGAGGAAAGTGTAGGGTGGTTGTGAATGGAATGAGGTAAGCTATTCTTAAAGGAACAGTTTTAATGAATTTTCCGCCTGAAATAGTTTAATTAAAGCGAGAAATTCGATTTGCTTTGGGAATTTCGTCAATTTCTTTAAAGCAAGATGAGTGTATCCACTGAAGTAGTTGTATTCTTGCACATTTTTGGATAATTACTTTAAGAGAGTATCTTGTGAATTGTCTAAAAAATTACGAAAAATTGTCATCGCTTCTGGAGCTGAATGTTTCCAGTATGGTTAAATGACGAGGAAAATATTGTTAATTTCTTAAACAAAACTAGGGTTTTTATTGTTTCGATGTTAATACTTTTTAGTATAGCCGCATTTCGTGTCATTTAGATTCTTGCTTTCTTCAGACAACAGGCAGCAACTTAAGAAATAACACTGAGCTACAATGAAATTGCTGCTTAGGATTGTTTAGGTCAGCCTTTTATTTTATAATGTAGTTCTCTGGCTCGGCTGTCCCACTCGCATAAAAAGCAACAACATTTCATATATCCAGGTTGTAATCCAAGCGGCAGCGTAACTACTTTCAAATCCCCACACATATGCCATTTAGATTTTGAGTATTGAATCGCTTGCAGAAATATCTCCATATTTTCATACGATTTCTTCATATGTGCAGCATGTGCAATGCGTATTGATGGTAATACGTTTCCATTATGAGGAAGCACAGCTTTCAAACTTAATTTAGACGAATCAATAAACAAACGCCATTTGTCTGGTTGGTGTTCTAATCCAAATGCATTTACAAGACTGTCAACGTCTTTACAAAACACCTAATCATTTTCTATTGAAAAACAGCTATGTACGGTTTATGTCGGTTTCGAAGAGTTGAAACCTTAACATCGTCCGACACAAGATTCCACCCTTGTAGACAACAACTCTCCTTTAGCTTTACTCAAGTAGATGTCCCCATAACCAAATTATCTAATTCAGCCTGAGTAATTAAATGTGGTTCTCGTGAAGCATTGCTATCACAATCGCAGTCAGGACCCACTGTAGAAGTTGGGGAAATACTTTTAACTTCCAAATCGTCGTATTCTTCCAAATTGCAACTCTATTGAGGTTTTGGAATGGGAAAATCCACTGAATGTGGTACAGGATGAACCGTCGAAGATGGAGTGGGATAGGAAACCGAGTTGCTCTTCTTTGATGTCATTCCTAACATCGGTGGTATCAGACAGAAATAGCAGCCGATTATATGATCTCTGTACTCCTTCCACAACATAGGGACAGCAAAATTCATTGCACGATTTTTATCCCTTAGTCAGCTCTGGAGTTTGGAGGTGCATGACTTGCAACATATATGCAACACTCAAACTTTGTCTTGATTTTATACTTTTATGCGGAAATGCAGTTCATATGCTTTTTGCGCTAGAGAAGTTTTTGTTCAATGTAACACAAATTCTCCACAAACAGCAAAAATAGTCGCTTTCGTTTTTCCTCCTTTTCGTTAAATAGTTCGCAGAAGTACGAGGTGTGGCAATTAAATAACCGGACTGGTGCTACTATCGGCAAACAGCGAGCACGCCACGGCAGGTTTTAACATGTCTGTGCTTGTAGATGCTTCCCCCACCCTGAGCTCGATGGGCACGGTTGTACGTCGCTCAGTCTCGCTGTAGCAACCGTCCGTTCAAGTCCTTACGCTAGCGTCGCGACGGAAAAATGCAGAGTGTTTAAATCGAGCAACGAGTTAATCCCAAGTTTCTTGTCAAACACGAGGTTCTAACTATCCTTTGTGAACGAGTGAGATTTGTGGAAGAGCAAATCCTGGATGCTCCACCAAGACAATGCGCTAGCCCATTCCGCCTTGTCTGTGAAGGCGTTCTTTGTTAAATCCGGCATCACCGTGTTGGACCACCCACCGTACTCGTCCGACCTAGCCCTCTGTAATTTTTTTTATTTCCTAAGGTAAAATCGGAGCTTAAGGGGACAAGGTTTGATAGTGTGGAAGCGGTGAAAGCGAAAACGACGGAGGTTCTCAACAAGCTGACAGAAACGGACTTCCAGTACTGCTTTTGATAGTGAAAAATTCGTATGGAGCGTTGTAGGGATCGGCAAGGAGAGTACATTGAATGGGATAAACTTTATAATGTAATTAGTGATCAATAAAATGTTTTGTAGCACCAGTTCGGATATTTAATTGCCACACCTCGTACTCTTTCCACCTACCTCTTATTTTTCCTTCTTCGCTTATTAGGGCACCGTTTTTGTCTTTGATGGATATTGCTTGCCTGTTGTTTTATTTTCGTTTCTTTGCATCTCTATAAAAATTCCATATCTCTTTTCTTTGGTAATTATTTGCTATTTTTTTACTCTTTGTTCCATATCCGCCCTTTTCTTCTTTATGAATATCTTCTTTGTATTTGTCCGTTGTTGTTTATATGCTTTTCTGTCTTCTGGTTTTTGTGTTGTTAGCGCTTTCCCTCTTAGTTTATTCCTTTTCTCCAACTTCGTCCCCCCAGCTCTTTTTCTCTGTATTCAGCATTTGGGGTTGTGCTTTCCTAGATGCTTCCAAGATGATATTTTGCAGGTTATGCCATTCTTCATTCACATCGTTAAATGGAATACTAATGTTCACATTCAGTTCCTTTGTGATTTCTTTAGTATACTCTTGTCGTACCCTTGGCACCTGGAGTTTGCTCATATCGTGTTCTGGTTTTGTTTTGTACCTTCGTTTCTTTGTCTGATTCTTCTTTATTTTTAGGTCTATTTTAATTAAGAAGTGGTCCGAGTTAATGTCTACACCCCATGCAAGATTTAACATTATTGTGTTTTTTATCGATAGAGACATGATCTATTTGGTTTGTGTACGAACTATCTGGAGCATTCCATGTTCCTTTATAGATTTCTTTTCTCTGAAACTGTGTACTCATTATTACTAACTGTTTTTCTTCTATGAATTCTATAAGATTTTTCCAATTGTTCTTACTTTCCCTATGTTTGCTTTCACTCCCTACTATATGCCTATAGATCAGTTCTCTGCCTACTTTTGCATTGGTGTCCCTCATCGTTATTCTTACTATGTTCTTTTTTATCTTATTGCAGATCTCTTCTAATTTCTCATAAAATGCTTCCTTTGAGCTCTAGGTGACAAATTTTGTCTGATATTGGGCTAAACTTTACTTCTTAACCACTCGTGAATAGTATATGGCCCTCCAACTCCACCGTTTCAGTTTCAAATGTGTTTCCTGCAATGCTATCAAATCCAACTTGTATCTTTTGGTCTCCTTTCCTAAGTTCCTCATCGCGCTCTCTACAGACAGCTCCTCTAACATTCCAAGTTCCAATTCTCATCCGTATTCTATTAATTATTTCTTCCTCATTTAACATTCCTTTTTATGTTTCTCTTTCCTTTCCTTGTCTTTGCCCTATTGTCATTTTTAGTGGCCGAGTCCGAGTTTCATTTCATTTCCCTAAAAGCAAACATAACCTCTTTTGTTCATTTTCTCGAAACGTGTACAGTGGAAGAACAACGCTCAGAGATAAGATTTTTGTTATTCGAAGGTGTGAAGCCGGCCGAAATTTATTCGAAAATGTTGAAACAGTATGGTGAAAAGCGTTTAAGCCGCGGAGACGTGTATAAGTGGATTGAACACAAATCGGACAGAACAAGTGTCACCGAAATTCATCGCTCCGGACGACCGGTTGAAGTGTCCACCGACGCGCTACAAAATCGCATAAGTGACCTTATTCTCGATGACGGCGTATAAAAAAAAATAGCAAGTTGCTTCTCTACAAGACGACACTCCGACCATTGCTGACCTACGGCGTCTTGGCCTGGTCTTCAGCGGCTCCGGGCCATCTCCTGAGTCTGGAAAGTCTTCAAAACAGGACTCTTCGAACAATCGTCGACGCCCCTTGGTACGTGGGGAATGAACAGATTCGTCGAGATCTGGGTATTCCGTCGATCCGCCAGCATCATGAGAAGATCCTCACTTCCGCGTGGGAAAGGGCCCGCCGGAACGAAAACCTCAGCGTGCAGATGGTCGTCGTCCCTCAGGACAGACCCCCACCTCGAGCGAGGACCCGTCGCCCAGCAGATTCCTTCGCTGAGCAACGGCCAAGGCCCCCGACGACCATCCAAGTCCCCTAACACGACACCGTCATATCATCACTAAAATGATGACCCACCTTGCGTGTTTCTACATCTTTCCCCCATCCAAACCCCGAGCTGCGCGACCAGAGCCAGCTCTAGTACAAGAAGACAAAAGGGTTTAAGATCCTTCAGACTGACCCTAGTTTCGATTGCAGTTCCCAGGCGTATAAAAATCATGACAATAGCTGATTTGTGCAATGTTAGTGTTAGAACTGTGTATTCAATCATTCATGACAAGTTGAATTATCGCAAAACGCGTTCGAATTGGGCTCCAAGACAGTTGACTCAAGTTGCATAAAGACACCCGTGTTCGCATTTGTTCTGAACTCAAACGGCGGTTTTTAACGGAAGGTAATGACTTTCTAGACCGTGTTATAACCTGCGACTAAACGTGGATTCTCCACTATGAACCTGAATCCTCAAAACTCTCGCGTCTGCCGGTAAAGTGATGTTAACGGTCTTCTGGGACTCTCAGGGCCCAATTTTTTGTGACTATTTAGAAGGACAACGTACTGTGAACAATGAGTACTATTGTAACTTGCTTTAACATAGAGTGAAACCTGCGATATGAAGAAAACACCAGAGTGCTCTCTTAAAAGGTGTGATTCTGCTGCACGTCCGCCCCCATACTGCCCAAAAAACGCGAGAGATGATCGAAAATTTGAGTTGGGAGGTGTTGCCACATCCTCCTTACAGTCTCGACCTCGCACCGTCCGATTTTCATCTGTTTGGGCCGCTCAAAGAGTTCTTACGCGGCACCTAGTTTGAAGATAACGGAGCGATCAAACAAGCTGTATACAAATGGCTCGGACACCAAGGTTAAGAATTCTTCAGCAATGGAATTAGAAAGCTCACGAAGTGATGGGAGAAGTACCTAAATGTTGGTGGAGTGCAGATTTCATTGTCATTGGAATAAATTGTTTTCTTTCTATAACCATTTGTATCCGTTAATTACTGAACGCCCCTGCATTTTTCTTATTTGCTTGCCTTTTGCTTGTGTTTTGTCTTATGGTCGGCGCGTTTCCTTTGCCTTTCCTGTGGAGTCTCGTTTGTTGTGTAGACTTTGTCATTGATTGTTAATTTGTTGCTAATCTTAAGTAAGCCATGTGTCCTTTTTCTTTTAGCTGCGATATTAGCTCTTTACATCCGTCCTTCTGTCTAAGTTATTTTTTCCTTGGTTTCGTCTTCGTCTTCATTTGCATCATCTTTGATTCCTTTTACTATGAGGTTCTTCTCTTTACCCTCTCTTTCTAACTTTTCTATTCTCTCCTTCTGTTCAGTCAACTGCCTTTTTAAATTCTCATTTTCTTCTTTTACCTGTTCTAATACTAGAGCATCTAATTTCCCGTCCCTTTGGTTCATATTAGTATTTATTTCTTGGAACATCTCTTCTATTCTCTTCATGTTCCACCGTTCAGATGGAACATGGAATCCTGTTATCCCTGTGTGATGTGTTGTCTATTCAAATTTGTCCTTAGCGGAGCTTAATTTTTTTCTGTCTTCATAATACATTTGAAGACTCGCCCACAAAATAATTCTCCCTGTATATACATTCAACTAATGCATCAGTTACAAAGACCTAATCTCGCTGCATAGTTACAGCACGTTTCATAAATGCGGGATCGGAGTTCATACTCTGGTCCGCATCTCGTCAAACCATTGCACACGTATATCGCGCACCGCATGAGCTTTTGCGAAAACTTCCTCGCGTCAGCTTTACCGCGTCTGGTCCCGGGATTTAACGCTAGTATAACGGCAAGCCGTTGGCGAACTTGACGCTCCTTCGAACACATCAAACACCGGTGTTTCGTACGTACTTCCGATGAAAAGATTTGCGGTAAAAGACGAGTGAAAAGCGCCGAAGAGATCTTTCGGATTTGAACTTGCGGTTTTTCTGAGGATTTTTTGAATTCTAATTGGTTTTTGAAAAAAAATCCTTTCTGTAAAGTGCTTCCAAAACGTGCTTCAATTTGTTTTTCGAAAAATTGAATAAGAACTACTTAAAACGAAGATTTCCAGAGGAAGAAGATCATACCAAGAATCAATCTCCAAATTTACTAAGTTGGTGGTGTCTTGTTGGTATGACGATGCTATTTTGTTAAAATTAACAATCCCATTCTAGTTTTAAAAATAATGACAAACTCTTTAAAAACACTTTTCCATCAAGATTGGTCACTGTCTCCATATAGGTGACATATAACATGTCCCGCAACGATTCGTTTTTGTTTATTTTAGCTTCGCGTTACATCATGGTAACCCTATACAGTATGACCCATTTGAAATGGACGCACCCCTTTAGAACCCATATCTTACACTAAAATGAAACAATTTTTTTTAAATACATAGTGGGTCAAAAAGTCTACTACCACACAAAATTTCAAAAGTTCATTTAAATTTTCAAAACACACTATGATTATTTTTCGAAAATAGCAGAATGCTATTAGCTATTTATTTATTAAAAATTTGACTACGCCACTGAAGTTAGAAGGTTCTAAAATTGCATTAACCAAAATTTCATTCATCTCATACTTATTAATAAAAAAGTTATGAGAGGATCATTTTTCAAACCTTACAGTGCATTACTTCATAAATCCGCTTCTTACAAAGTTTTAAAATTTTATGTGGAAGTAGACTTTTTGATTCCGTATATATTAAAAAAAAATGGTTTCATTTCAATGTAAAATATAGGTTTTACAGGGGTGCTCCCATTTCAAATGGGTCACATATCCAATATCGTTTGATGATCGCAGTGACAGCTGAAAATACGCCACTCACTTGCTTGATTGACTTTCGTTTTAGGTTCTAGTATAGGATAGTAAATTGGTTTGTAAAAATAGACGGGTTCGCGATACACTTTTGTTCTTCTGAAATATGCGGATTGTTTGTGGTTTGTTCGAAACAAATTAGAAAATATGGATTTTGATGGATTGTCCAGATTGACTGACAAGAATTAAATTAAGACCACAAGAGTATTTTGCTACGAGTTATACAAGTCCGTGTAGTCCACGCCCATATTGCTAAATGCTAAATTATTGTTTTGATAGAATTTAGCAAAGTATCCACATTATACAGCATATTCACCTAGTACCTTGGTGGATGAGAAAAAGCTTTCAAATAAAAAAATGTATAACATAAAATTATATTCAACTGCACGCAGAGAAACCTTTACCTGTATCAAGGCCGTCCGCCTCAATTCCAGACAATTACTGTTTTAATTACCCACAATACAATAACTGTTTTAAATCAAAAGAAATATTTCCTTAGTGTCTTTTTTCTTGGCTTAAGAGAAGTATATACTTGTAGTGAAATAATTGTATGTCTTTGTTTAAGACGTTTATTAACTTGATTCAGGAAATACCTTGCAGAAAATTTGGAGAAAGCGATTCTGAATTCTGTTAAGGACAGTAAATAATTTCTTTAATTCCAGAAAGCGTTCAGGTATAGTTCATAAATCAATAGTTTAATTTTCTTAAAATAAAGCATTTATTCACTTAGAATTATTGAAATGCATGCTATTTATATCCACGTTATTATTTACACTTACGCTGTTTAAAACAGTACGACATATCCGTACATAATTCAGTAAATTATTCACATTGCTTGGGATTTTAAAAAGGTTAAAGTAGAGATTATCTCCAGAAACAATAACCAAGATATAAGCTAAATAGATGGCTCATGGTATTGATGGAATCATTACCGGCAAAAACAATGTGAGAAGAAAAAAGCACTAACGCTTTTTGCTCCTGTCCACATTGCTCTTACATCTCAGTTTATGCAATGAATCCTCGAAAATAGCAACTGAAATATTTCCTGGCGCCACCTAGTGCCAGTAGATATAGTCAAGCCGTCCTAT
The DNA here is from genome assembly GCA_029619315.2 of Dynastes maya. Lineage (NCBI taxonomy): Eukaryota > Metazoa > Arthropoda > Insecta > Coleoptera > Scarabaeidae > Dynastes > Dynastes maya. The sequence goes on from JAROYE020000024.1 coordinate 331,255, forward strand.
TATACTTACCCATACAGTAATATAACCTTTAACGTACAACGTTTCATAAATATTTTCAAAAGATACCGGATAATGCACAATTTTTTTCTTTTTATTGCTACCATTTGTACTAATTTAACTATAGTTTTTTTTTAATATATAATAAATAATAATAATAACAAAAAAAGGGCTTAATAAACTTAAATATTGACTCATTAATTATTAAACTATACAAAAATAATCCCTATTTAATTCCATTATTAAAGAAATAATTTAATTATACTGTAACATATAAAAAAAAATTTTCATACACGTGGAAGGAATGCCTAGTAACAATAACCAAAGATTAATGCTAATATAGCTCATGGTATTGGTGGAATCATTCCCGGCAAAAACAATGTAGCAGAGAAAATAGCGCTAACCCATGAACATGTTTCTGCCTACCCGGCGTCATCAGCATGGTTCTGAGCACAATCTTCTACTGCTATAATTGCGTTTGCCTCTCGGTTTATGCTGCTAATCTCCAAAACAGCACTGAATATGTCTTTCGGCGACACCTATCGCCAAGAGACACAGCTTTTTTTCATTAGTTCATTCACTTGCTCCTAATTTTAATTATTAACTTTTATTTTTTCCATTATTGTAATTGTTCTTTTATTGAATATTTTTTCATTCCTACCTTTTATATGATTTTTGAAAATCTGTTTTCTTGATGCAAAAAGCCATTTCTCTGCGTGTATTGAAGAACATTTACATGAATTGAAGAAAGTCTTCCAAAAACGCAATAATATACAGCATGTTCCATTTAAAAAGCCATCGTGCGGAGAAGAAACTGTCTGCTTGAATATAATTCTATGTTATGCAGAATTTATCTCCGAATAATTTTCTCCCACTCAATTATTATTACCAATGAAAGCATACACAGGAAAATTGATTGAAGGCATTCGTTAAAAGTATTGTGGGTTGTAGAAAGGCCGTTTATTGCCCGTTTTTCATATAAATAGTTTCGTAAGCGTCCATTTCTTCCGTGCTTTATTAATTTGAGGTTTTCTGGCTTAATATTATGCCCGGTTTCGTTTATGTGTTGTGTTGTACTTGACGATTCGATCCTTCCGTAGCGGTAATGAGCTATATGTTCTTTGAATCTGGTGCATGCGATTTTAAAAATTCCTCCGTATCCGGTTTATCTTTCGGATCGCCTGGAAGGTTTCTAAGTTTATTTTGTAAACTGAAACATTTTTTATCTTCTCCCCTAAAAACTTTACTAATACCTTTCGTTATTCAAATTTCTCATCGCGGGTTTCTGTTGGAATTAAAGTTATTGAATTTCTTACATAATGCCTATGTTGGACTTTCTTAAGGCTGCGAAGAGTAACCATTGTGGATAGCTACATTTTATTTATAAATTTAAGTTCTTTATGCAGTGATTAGCTTCAATATAGCCGCATTATTACAGCTAGTTGTAGGAAAAAATCGATTTGACATCACCATTCTCATTCCTTTTTTTCCAGTAAATACAACATTTCAACGCCACCCTTGATAACGTGTACAAGCGCTAAATTGTTATACCGCATCCAACGAGTCCTTCATGCGCAAAATCACGTTTGCCATGCCAACTAGAATAGAACAGAATTAATGTGAAAAGTTGTGCTTATATTAACTCATATTTTTGAAGCTCTTTCCCAACTAATGCAATTGTTTAGGTGAAATATGAATCTGTCAACCGTCAACATATGTAGTGAATAAATTCATGATATTTAGATCGTGTTCTTCGATGAATGCATCACACTCTAGCGTAATATTTCAAAGTAGTTATTCTTGATGATGATAAAATCGTTTTAGAAACGGGAATATTTACATTTTAGAAAATAAGTGAGGCTCTGTTGCATAATGCTGTAAATAACATGAGAACATGGGGAATTTTGCTGCAAAAATAGACTTAGAAGTTGGAGAAAGCAAGATCAAAAACAGGAAACAATAAACTAGGAGTTTGACTTGGTTGAATATTTTATGTTATTTGTGGTTAATGTTTGATCGAAAATGAGTTAATTTATCTCAAGGGAGCAAGTCAATTAAGTTTTGTTTAAGATGATCAATAGAATGGTGTAGAAAAGAGAGTAAGAGCGTTAAAAATCTCCGAATTTAAGGTTTGTTGTCCTAACCTGTTGTTAAACAAAGATTAACAAGATTAAATTAAAAGGTTTCTTTCTTTAGGACCTAAATTTGGTGTTATTATCTCTAAATTACACTTTAATGTTAACTTATGTAGTGTGCTTATAAAAGTAAATTCCTGATCATTATATTCACCTACGACATTTGCAAAATATCTCTATAGTGATACTGTTTTTCTTAATACTAAACGGATACTCTAAAACTGTGGCACTGGAACACTGAAACAGTTTACTAAAACCCTTACCACAACACTTAATTCGTAATGGACGCACGTTTCGATAGCCAAGCTATCATCATCACAGCAAGCTGAACTGTCAGTCTGCTGCTGATGATGATAGCTTGGCTATCGAAACGTGCGTCCAGTACGAATTAAGTGTTGTGGTAAGGGTTTTAGTGAACTGTTTCAGTGTTTTTTTCTTGTTAAATATGTTATTCGCCTGTACTACTATCACTTGACCAAGAGTCGGAATAGTCTTCATCCAAAGCATATTCCAAAAACAATAAATTAATTCTTACGTACAGCTCGCTCTTCTAGTTTGCCAATCCATTTCAATGTTCAAGTTTCCTTAAATGAGTAATGTATCTCAGTTTAGGCGTTCTTTTCAATAAGTAAAAGTACAAAGAACACAAATTCTTAGTTACATCTCAATCTTAATTTCATCTAACAAGAGAACACCCCGAACCCGGAAATTCAAAAAAAATTGAAACTTTATCAACAAGTGGTCCACATCCAAGGATGTTCGAAAGTCTTTTCCTTATCGGGCCAATCTCGTTTTAAGAGGGTGAAATTACCTCTCTAAGTTTAGTAGATTTTCGGGTTTTTTAACATATATGTTACATGGCATACTTCCTAAAATATAACTTATGTATACATGTACGTATGTGCGTATATACAAGTAATTACTTAATCTATATGGCAATGCACTAAAGATTGTAATTTAATAATGTTGTTACGTGAATACAAAGATAGATATTTACTGCTCCATATATTGATGCGGCCACTCGTGGACCAAATGTACCACATTGTTCTCTTAAAACCATAAGTAGCGGTGAACGGGCAACAAATTTGGTAATTTTTCTGGAAACTATCCTGTATACTTTTTCAAAAATCCATAACCAATGTGGCGATGCTTTGAAATTTGTTAACCTTATTTCTTCATTGGCTTCCAAAGCCCATTTACGGAGATCTAGGTCGTGAATTATGGCGCCCGCTTCGCTGTTAATAACAGTACTTTACACAATATTTCACTCGCACGTTTCGATAGCCAAACTATCATCATCAGAAGGAGAATTGAATTCAGTTCAGTTTTCCTGCTGATAATGATAGCTTGGCTATCAAAACATGCGTCCAGTGCGAGTGAAGTATTCTGGTAAGGGTTTTAGTGAAGTGTTTTAAGTTTTTATTTCTGATAAAAAGCACACAGCAAATGTTTTCACTTACAAATCGAGATTGCGCATTAATTACGTTAGCGATATCTGGCGATATTTAATTTCCAGAATGGAGAATTCTAGCCATGTTATTGTGTAGACTTTAACCCGCCGAGCAGCCTTCCTTTTAGCTTTTAACTGGACCTTTAACCGATTCCAATTAGCATCTACCCTTTTAGATTCTCAAAGTCGACACTAAAGGTTATAGGTTAATAAGGATTAGAGGCTGTCATTTTCGTTTTTCTAAATGAGCAGTTCTTGAAGGGAACATTGTGCAAGATGTATGTATCTATTGCGACCACTCCAAGTCATCCATCTCTTCTACTTTGGGAGCTATCACTTTAAACTTTGAACAAATACAATTTTATTTTTCCAATTTTCAAATACTGAAGATTTCAAATTATTTAAGCTGGCACACTTTAGCGTCTCAAGCTGTCACTATTTCGATATATTTTTTCTGAAATAAATGTACTGTACTCAAAATGTTGTTGATAAATAGGCTAGAAATAGGATGCCAAAGATGGTTCTTAGCAGGACAGCAGGACTATGAACAAGATGGATTACCAGAGTTTCAATCAAATCTCAATAAAATAGGAGTAGAAAATTAGAAACAAATAACAAGAAGCATAAGAGAATGACGTAATGTAGTACGGAAGATGCTACAAGAGAGATAGAAATTCACGACGTAGATGTCAGAATATGTATTAAGCTCTAGGCCTGCAAGGCCTGTAGAGCTATTAAATAGTAAATAAATAAAATATATTTTTTAAATGATACATTGCCGCTATCTTTGGGGAATAAGCTTTCATTTGAGATACCACACGATTGGTCCTTCCATTTAACATTTTCCTGAGACATTTCAGTTGGATTATTTTTAAGAGTTACACTGTATATTTCCAACGTATAGGAAATTCATGTCTTTAACGTTTTTGTATACTAATGTAATTTTTTTTTAAATTAAAAATAAAAATAAAAGATATTTGCCGAAATATTGCGATATATTTGCAGATAAAATAAGAACTAGGTATCAAAGAGTGAGCGTTACCGACATAAGGCCCTCCCGCCTGGCAAGCGGAAGATGTCAGGTTCGATTCCTTACCGGGGAGACTTAATCATTTAATTACGTCGGAAATTTCTTGGAAATCATAGATATCAGAATCATAATTCACTGACGGAAGCCAAAATATATTAATATTAGAAACCCTTTGGATTAGCTTTTAAATGTAAGTATCTCATTTATTTTGAATATTAAAAAAAAAATTTAAAATAAAAAAATAAATAAAAATTGTCTGTCGAAGTATTAGGATATATTTGCAGTTAAAATAACAACTAGGTATTAATATAAGGTCCTCGTGGTGTAGTAATTAGCACACCCACCCGGCAAGCGGGAGATATCAGGTACGATCTCTTACAGAGGAAATTTTTTCAATCGTTTGATAACGTCGGAAATTCTAAGGAAATTACAGGTTTCTAGTATTGTTTGGTTCCCATGACAACAGTAAACAAAGCATACTGACGTTGATGTGCCTAAACTGTTATAATTACCCTGCGTATACGGAAACAATATTTTGAAATATATTTTATGGTGTGCATTACATTAAAAGATTTCAACGTTCTACCATTTACACCATAAGCATGATTTTACTATTTTAAAAGGTTGGTACCTTGTATGTATGGAAAAAACATTAGGCAATTTGTATGCCGACATTCTGAGAAACTGTATCTTGATTTGGAAACAAAAATTCCAAGTTAGTTATTCAAACCACGTCCACTTCTCAAACCTTTTCTCTCGTTTCAAAATTACAAAGCTCTTTCCCTAAACTTTGTATTTTTTTTTGGTCTGCATCCATGGCACCTTCATTAATATTCATACCAGGCGCAAAAACGCAAGATTTAAGAAACTTTTTTGTCATCCTTTTAACGCCGGCAACCCTTCAATCTCCCCTCCTGATGTTAAGAAGTTAGTGTCTATCTTCCGCTAAAGCAAGGGGACTATAATAAGTTTACCCGTGTCACGACCAGCATCTAGCGGTCCCGCAGAAGATGCTACAAAGAATCAAAGAAGCCGAAAGAAACTTTGACACTATAAACAAGAGTTACTTGAGAGAGTGGGAGGAAGTTTGAGAAGTTCGATGGGAAGCTGTCGCAAATTCGAGTCCCGCGGGTCCTCCATGTGCGCGTCGCGATGGAAATTGTGAAAGTTTTCTTAGTTTTCTTTGATTCTGGCCGCTGCGTCGTATACCGAGGCGTCAACGTCACGGTACGTTCCTTCCAGTCTGAATCCGAGTTTGATGGTGTTAGATCTGCCTGTCAGCGTGACGCTGTTACGTCGTCGAAATTGAAATTCTCGATTGGGGTGGCAATTTTATAGTTGGCCGGATTCCGGATAGAATCTCGTACGTTACAATGCTATGAACTAGGAGGTTTTATCATCATTCAGCTATTTGTTTTGTATACAGGGTAATTTATAATAGGTGTAAAACACTTTGACTTCCTGTTCGGAAAGTCATTTAAAGCAAAAAATTTTAAATAAACATAGGTTCTTCTTTATTTACAGAACTAAAACAGATTTAACTATTAATAAAGTATAGATGATTATAATACAATTTTAAAAATAAATAACTAGGAAAATAAATAATTAAAAGAAACAGATGACTATGTAAGAAAATATTGCCTATAATAATTGTTTAAAATGCCCTCCTTGAGCTTGAATACAATCATGACAATATGTTATTGCTAAAATTCCTGCATTTACCCAGCATCCTCTTCTATAGCCGTGTTGTTTGCATAAAAAAATGACTCTTTTCCAAATAGTGTGTAAGTCTTGTTGTTATAAAAGTAAAATTAGTTAATTTTTCGACGATCCAAATGACATTGTCAACCTACGTACGTAGATGGTAGCTGGTCAAACGTCATCTGTCCCCAAAGCAGATTTTTATATAAAAAGATATATTGTTAGACAAGAATCCTCGCTAAACAACTCGAAGACACCATAGTCGTCATTCCAAATCCAATTTTTGCTTAATTTATATTTTGCACCTATCTGTAAATCCAATTACTAGGCGTCCTTGTTTGAAACGTGACGGAATATAAAGGTGCCCCCATCCTTCCCATTCCGTATAGTATCGTCACGAACACCCAATAATCTCCACTTCAGTTACATATTTTCAACTACAGTTACGTGGGAAAAGATAAAATTAACTAATTTATCGCCGATCCAATTGCCGCTGTCAACCTACATTTCTTCGAAATAAATACATAGGCACCCAGTTCTCTAGTGGGACGATTTTTCTTCGAATTTATGATTTCTTTCATCTAAATACCACACCAAATATCGTTCGTCGCCTGAAAACCTTTTTTTCGCCGATCTACATGTCGATACGTTTGCCAGTGTCACGGCGTTCTATACTACTGAAAATTATAGGTAAATACCTGCTTCGTTCTCCGGATGTCGTCGGTCCATCTCGCTTCCGGAAAAGGTTATTTGTCTCTTCGAATACCATTCCGATTACGTCCCATCGCTCGAGAGCAACCAAAAACGTCTTCGCTGCATTCGCGCGTGACGTTTCTGACAGACGCTGACAGATACAACGCGCTACAATTTCGCGTTGTTTTTTGCTACACGACAAAAGTTAACGTGGTGTTTGTCAAAGCGTTATGTGCGTCGTCCCTCTGAAGACCCTCTGGTTCCGCTTCCTGTTCATGAATATAAACCTCACCTATGGTAACTCGCCTATTTGCTGTAACCATCTCGCGAGCTTGCTGAATGTTGTCGTCGGTGGTCGAGGTTGACGGCCGTCCAGCTCCCTCTTTCTGTGTTACGCTTGAGCGGCCACTTTGAAACATTTCGATTCACAGAAAAATGCTTTTACGAGATAAAATAAATAAAGGAGTGGGAAGCTGTTTCCCCAAACAAATATTTGTTATAGGGAAAATATTTACGCCACCGTCAAGAACATGTAAAACAGTTTAAATCTTGTCTTCACTTCTTTTTTGATGTCTCTTATAGTTGCTGAGTTATTGAATCAAATAGCGAAGTGTAGTGCTAAGCTTAGGATACTTTACACCCAGTCACTGTGAGGTTGGGCAACGAAGATAGTTACCGTTGTTCTTGTATTACATCGGTCTATAAACCTACAAAATTTCATTTAAATCAGTGAGATACTTACCTGTGTAAAAAAAATGGGTTTCAATTTTACAATTTTATACAAAAAAAAAAAAGTTTAGAATCCAGTTTTTGAAAATCGAGACATTTTAATGGATCATAGTTCCTTACAGAGTTAAAACTGCTTGAATCCATCGCTGTAAATCCCTGAAATTTAATAAGAAAGACAGCGAGGTAAGTCTGTAAAATTTATGGTATGTCATTAAGGAAAAGAGATCCTAGTTCGTCCAAAAAAATTATTTTTATCGGCCAAAATCACGATCGTCCCATTATTCTCCAGAATATTTATCTTATCTCATTTCTTTCTTCTGGGGATTATACCTCCTCTACCTCCGTTGAAGAAACGTTCCTTCCTTATTACAATTTTCATTAAATTCATTGCAGGCCACTTAGTTTTTTATTATTACCTCTTCTCCCAGCTTTTTGGAGTGGCGTGCTTGGTATTCAAAACCGGCGGGGACAAATTTCCAATCTCCACGGTATCCGATGATATTGGAAATTCGGGCTGGAGACGACGGGGTCCGTACGCGTTGAGGGGACGCGGCGAAGAAACTTTTACGGTTCTTACTTTATTAGTTTCGATAAGGTTGTACGTCGAATATTTTAGAAGAGCACGCCGAACAGGGCAAAAATTTTTAATAATAAAATTGTTACGTTCCTCGTCTTCTTGTTTCTGCGACCTGATGGTTTAATTCTGGATTTTAGCCCTCTGCTTTGACAGTTTAGCGGCTGCCCCTAGTGGTGCATATCCTACGATGAATTAGATATTCAGGTCACAGTTGTGAAATATTCATCGTAGAAGGGGCGAATCCCCTAAGGGACTTGTGTAATCTCTACGCTAATAGGTCTCTTAATTAATATACATTGGCGTTTAGAACTAATAGAATTGAAGCGGATTTATATGAGATAAACTCGATTCAGGAATGTATATGGTTGACAAATCTGCTCCTCATAACACTGATCAATAGGAATTCTATTCCGCACTATATTCTATTCAATACTGTACTCTATTCCATATTGTATTCTGTTCCATACCGAATTCTATTCAACACTGTACTCTATTCCACACTGTATTCTATTATATGCCGTATTATATTCCACGTTGCATTCTATTCCATATTGTATTTTATTCCATGCTGCATTCTATTCAGTACTGCATTCTATTTCACGCTTTATTCTATTCCAAGCTGTATTCTATTCTATACTGTATTCTCTTCCATGCTGTATTCCCTTCCATGCTGTATTCTATTCCATGCTGTATTCTATTTAGTACTGTATTCTATTCAATACTGTATTCTATTCCACGCTGTATTCTATTCAATACTGTATTCTGTTGCATGCTGCATTCCATTCAGTACTGCATTCTATTTAACACTGTATTCTATTCCACGCTGTATTCTATTCAATACTGTATTCTATTCAACGCTGTATTCTATTCAATACTATATTCTATTTCACGCTCTATTATATCCCACACTATATTCCATTCGATACTATACTCTATTCCAAGCAATATTCTATCCAATACCGTATTCTATTCCACGCTGTATTTTATTCAATACTGTGTTCTATTCCACACTGTATCCTATTCCATACTATATTCTATTTCACGCTGTATTCTATTCCATGCTGTATTCTATTCAATACTATATTCTATTCAATACTGTATTGTATTGCACGCTCTATTCTATTTAATACTGTATTCTATTTCGCGTTGTATTCTATTCCATACTGTATTCTATTCCACGCTGTATTCTATTCAATACTGTATTCTGTTCCACGCTGTATTCTATTCAATGCTATATTCTATTCCACGCTGTATTCTATTCTATGCTGCATTCTATTCAGTATTGCTTTCTATTCAATACGGTGTTCTATTCCACGTTGTATTCTATTCAATACTATATCCTATTCCACGCTGTATTGTATTCCATACTGTATTCTATTCAGTACTGTATTCGATTTCATGCTGTATTCTATTCAGTATTGCTTTCTATTTAATACTGTTCTCTATTCCACGGTGTATTCTATTCAATACTATATTCTATTCCACGCTGTATTGTATTCCATACCGTATTCCATTCAGTAGTTTTCTATTCCACGCTGTATTCTATTCCATGCGGTATTCTATTCAATACTGTACTCTATTCCATGCTGCGTTCTATTCAGTACTGCATTCTATTCGATACTGTATTCTATTCAATACTACATTCCATTCAATACTATATTCTATTCCACGCTGTATTGTATTCCATACTGTATTCTATTTAGTACTGTTTTCTATTCCACGCTGTATTCTATTCTGTGCTGTATTCTATTCAATACTGTATTCTATTCCATGCTGTGTTCTATTCAGTACTGCATTCTATTCAACACTGTATTCTATTCAATACTATATTCTATTCCATACTGTATTCTATTCGATACTGTATTCTATTCCATACTGTATTCTATTCCTTGCTGTATTCTATTCCATACTATATTCTATTCTATGCTGTATTCTATTTGATATTGTATTCTATTCCATGCTGTAATATAGTGTTTCGAAGGCTGTAACTACCTACTCCGAAATTTTAGAGTTCTATTAATAATGACATCCGTAAAACTTCTAACAGATTTGCCGGTTAATCAGTTTACTACAGCTTTAACTTTCTAGAACTGAAGGTTAAAAACTACACGGGGTGACCGATTGGTTCTATTAATATCCGCTCCTATACGAACTCGTCAGTACTCTTCAGAACTTCCTTTTACGATGAGAAGCATTTCGACCGAGTACGAAACAAGATAAGTTTTGTGTATCAGTGACCGTCTCGCAACGGCAAACTGAGCGCCCGAATTAACATTTATATGAACGGTAGATGGAGTCGGGCGAGGAAGGCGAAGGAGCTGAAGAACTTGGTAGAAAGGAGCGTAAATGAACTCGAACTTAATATTCAAACTTACGCCTGTTTTAACTTCGGAAAGCGTATTATGGCACCGAAGGTATCCGAGAAGTTTGGATATTTATCAAAATATTATGCGGAGGCGTCAGCTTCTCCTATTGCACAGCGCCGCAGGCGCTGTTCACTTTAATGCTTTAAGTTTGTGTCCGCTAACGTATTCCTATTAATTAAAGACGTTTTGCGTCTTCTTTAGAACCGCATGTACAGTACATGGATGGTGGATTGGGTTCATGTATTTTGTGTTATGTTCCGCGTGTTAAAACATTTAAAGATGTAGATACATATGATTGCTTCCGTTCTTCTGGTTATTGTTTCAAAGCATGAGCGAACTTCATTGTTTATTATCCAGGAAGTACTATTTAAATCATTTATTATTTAGATACCTACGCAGAGTGTCAGAGAATGACCTTACATTAGCCGTATATCAGAAAATACCGGCACGAAACGTATACTTAATTTTCTTAAATGAATTGCCCTAACTTTTATAAAACATTTGAATTCAGCGATTAATTTAATGGATAATCGATCTATTTCCATAGGTTTAAACATTACCCTTTCAAAGATAACTTGATTTTTATGAAGATTTCAGTAAAATCATCCTAGTACTTCATTTCTGATTGAAAGTGTTGATTAATAATTGCCACGAGTTGGTAAGCGATAAACGAGGGCTGTTGAAAAGTGTGTCCATATTTGTGCAAACAGGGTATCAGTATTTATCGATCAAATATGTTAAATTTCAATCGTTAATATCTATGTAATTAAAAATAGAACAGCCTGTATATTTTTATTGAAGATGATAGAATATTAAATTCTTCAACGGTGTGTTATAAACTTTGACCTTTGTTTGCCTATTCACTTCTTTTTTGATTACAAATGGCTTTACCAAGGCATAAAATGCTTTGTTAGCCATATCTGTTCGATTGTTAATTTCCGCATCCATACTATCGTTCCCACTAATTCTAGATCCTAGATACTTTATTTCTTCTACCCCATGTAAGTTGTTGCCATCAATCTTAATACTTGGTTTCGATCCTATTGTCATAATTTCGGTTTTCCTAATATTAATTTTCATTCCATATACAAATGATTCCTCTTTCCAAATTCTTATATTTTCTTCATTCTGTTTTCAGTACACAAAATTAGGTCGCCAGCGAATTAGTTTTTTACAATCACTAGTTTTAATTTCCTGTAACCTATCATTACTCCTTTGGTTCGATTTTTAGCGAATCAGCTTTTTACAATCACTGGTTTTAATTTCCTGTAACCTATCATTACTCCTTTGGTTCGATTTTTAGCGAATCAGCTTTTTACAAGCACTGGTTTTAATTTCCTGTAACCTATCATTACTCCTTTGGTTCGATTTTTAGCGAATCAGCTTTTTACAATCACTGGTTTTAATTTCCTGTAACCTATCATGACTCCTTTGGTTCTATTTTTAATTACTTTTGTTATTTCGTCCATAATTATAATAAATAACAACGGGCTTAGGATGCTACCTTGTCTAACACCTTTTTTGTCTTGCAAAATTACCGGCACTAAACTGTCGCATTCTTATTGTATTGCCTGTTCTTCTATATATGCTTTTTATTGCATCAATTAGATCCTGGGGAACTCTTCTGCTCTCTAGAACTCTCCATATTTCTTCTCTTGCTACCGAGTCAAACACCTTCTGTATATCAATAGCACATATGTATGTATATGATTTCACCTTTTGCTATCACTTTATCGTAGATTTACCTTAGTGTGAAGATCAATTCCTGTGCACTTTTCCCTTTCCTGAAGCCTGCTTGGGTATCCTCCATAGTTGGTTCTACTAAACTTCTAAGCCTTTTCTCCAGTATTTTTTCCTACACTTTGGTGGCTATACATAACAATGAGATGCGTCTATAATTTTCGCAATTCATTGTATCTTCTCTTTTATGTAAGGGTATTATTACAGCTATTGGAATACTCTTCTCTTCCCATATCTTATTGATCAACTTTCCTAGGACTTTTTCACCCGCCTCACCCATCCTCTTGAGCAACTCAGGTTTTATCCCTGCTGACTTCCCATTTTTTAGTGCACTCAGCACTTCTTTTATCTCGTTTTCCGTGAGTTCGTAATTATTTGATTCATTTTCTCCTTCTGTTTGTCTCCTTATTGTACCACCTCTCCTAAACTTTCATCTGTTCCTTCCAGCACCTCACAGAAAAATTGTTTCCATCTCTCTTCATCAATCTCCTTTTTCTGCTTCAACAACTTGCCTTCCTTATTTTTGATTCACAGACTTTCTGTTTGATCTTCACGTTTGAGTCCCTTTAACAATGTAAAAGGCTTTTCCCCGGGTTTTCTCCAAATCTTGCCCAGGCCTCACACTTTGCTTTTCTTACAATTTCTTTTACTCTTTTTCTTTGCAGCTGATATGGACTGTAGTCCTCGTTTGTTTTTGACGTCAAGTACTTTTTCGATTCAATTTTTTTCTGCTTCACTGCTATTCTCAGTGTTACTCGTATTCTTTCTTTGGCATCTTCAACAGTTGTCACTGGTGTATTATAAACTTAATTTTTCATATTTAGTGTAAAATATTGGTTGATTAAGTAAAAACATACACTAAAATATAAAGGGTTTGTTCTATTTTAATAGAGAAAGAGTAACGTTTATGTGGAGGTATCATTCTTACCCAAGAAAAAAGAATACAAACGGAGAAAAAGGAAACAAAACATCTAATTATAAAATAAAAGTTAAGTATCGAAAGAAACACGAATCCTAAAGGTCACATTCGAAACAGCTGTAGTCCTTGTAATTTGCCTTATTGCATTCGAATTTGACACGGCTAGTAAAGTCTGTTATCGTTCGGTATCAAAAAGAATTCCAATTATAGACGACTGAAGTTAAGTGGGAGAAACTCAGTCACGAATAATTGCCGTTCTTTTGGTAGTAGAATTTTCCCATTAGATAGTTAATTGCCATTATTTCTGCCAAATTCTAATCTATGTAAATTTGAATTCAGCTCTAACATTTTACTTTAAACAATACGGTCTCATCTATGAAGTTTTAATTTGACTATTAGTTGATGATGGCGCACTATGAAAAGAAATATAAAAATCCTGGCCAAAAATATTCACCACGTATTAAATATGTCTCGTAATTAATTATTTAATGTTAAGAATTGAAGGTGTGGCTTGTAAATGAAAATATAAGTGTAGTGGTAGTAGACTTATTGATAATTTATTACTAAAAATGCATTTATCTATGATTAATACGTCACTGAAATTAACAAAATAAATATATGTTATTTAGGCCCTGAAAATAAATTTAATAATTCTTTGGAGTAGATTTTATATGAATCCGAACTTAATAAAAGTCTTTTTATGACATCCTCCATATTGCAAGTCCTGCAGCATTATCTTGCGAAATTCTTCCTATATCTCCGGATAATTTTATAACCTCTTGGGCTTCTTCGGACAGCATTCCGATTGGAAGCATACATGATTTAATTACTAGAGCTGCTCACTAGCGCCAACAGGCAGTGGCGGAGGTTCGATATAACCCTCAGTATAACTGCGAGTCTCAACCAGATGTGTTGTGTATACATGTACGCTGCCGTGAATACTATTTCGTAGTTCTACGTTTGTTTTAAAAATGTTGCCTACGTCGCGAAAATTTATAGCAGAAATGCCTGACCTAAATTATGATGGCGTTAAAGTTCAATGTGTAGTTTGTAATATCACTTTAATGCGTTGGTGCAAAAGGGATTGTCTGCGTCACGTAAATAGTAAACAGCATTCTTAAAAAAAAATTGCACACGATATTATGACAAATTTTAATTTCGTTTATGTGTTACCTTTATTGCATGTAATCTACCGTTTAATTTACTAGACAAGGAAGCATATGTCTTCTTTTGGAATAAAGTCGGGCATCGTTACAAAGAATTGTGCCATCTGCTCGTGTACATGTTGAAAAAAGAATTAAATCGGAGTTGAAAGATAAAAAACTGTGGTTATGTGTGGACGAAACAACAGATCGTAAAAAACATTCAGTGGATAATGTAATGGTGCGTACAATGGAATCACATCAATCGTCACCTTCAATTCTATTAGTTTCCAGACGAGTACAACAATGTACTGCCGAAGTAATTTCAAAGTTAGTGTTAAATACATTGAAAAAGATTGAACTTTCAACTAATCAACTGTTGATGTTTATGAGTGATGGTGTCGCAAACATGCTTTTTGTAGGCCGGTCTCTTAAATAACATTGTGCTAACTTGTTACATATTACGTGTAAAATTCATGCTTTCAGTCATGTGGCAGATAATATTAGAAAATGTTATCCTGAGGTAGACGCTTTAATAGCGCATACAAAAGCAGTGTTTATCAAATCCCCAAAACGTATTCGCAAATTTCACAGACTGTGCCCGCGTATGCCTGAGGCACCAGAACCTATTCTTACACGTTGGGGAACATGGTTACAGGCCGCGTTTTATTATCATAAATATTTGGAGAATATTAAGAACGTGGTTTTACAATTCGATCCAAAGGAAGCTGCGGCTATCAAGGAAAGCCAGTCGAAATTTCAAGATAGTCAGGTTAAAACGGATTTAAAAACTATTCAGAACAATTACTTCGGACTAGTGGAGGCAAGAGAAAAATTACAAAATCATTCGGTGTCGTTAGTGGAATCTCTGCAAATAGTGCAACATGATAAAATCGGAATATTTCTTTAATAGACCCTCGACTTTTCTAAAACGCGATTATATTTTGCGTCATGTATAGTGTGTAGCAGTGTATGTACTTCGTCTACTATTTGCAGTGACTCCACTAACGACAACGCTCTATTTTGTAGTTGTTCTATTGCGTCATGTAATCTCTTACAGTTGTTATGAATAGTTTGTAACTCTGTTTCAACAGAAATATCTTGAAATTTTGTCTGGCTCTCCTTAGTAGATTCAGCAGGATTGAATTGTAGAAGAACAGCTTTTACTTGTTTGAAATATTCAGCATAATAATGAACTGACTGTGACCAAGTTCCCCAATGTGTAAGAATCGGCTGTGGTTGTTCATGAGTGCGAGGCCGCTGTGCGTGAAATGATCGAAGTCGTTTTGGAGATTTGAGAAACACTTTTTTTGTACTTGCTATTAATGCATCTACCTCGGGTGAACATTGTCATATAGTTTCTATCACGAGATGTAAAGCATGCACTTTACATGTAACATATAAACACTTGCAACCGTGTTCAAGAAGTGAATGGCCTATCGAACGCATTGTCGTGACATCATCGTTCATAAACATCAGCACCTCACAATTGCTGTACCAGTACACTTTTCCAGTCTTTCGCTAGCTACTAACAGTGGAAATGTCGGTTTATGAGGGTCTAGTACACGTACTATAACATTTAGAATAGAATTTCTTTTACAATCTGTTGTCCCAGCACATCAAATGTTTCTTGCACCTTTTGCAAACTATTTTAGCACCGTAGAACAAACCCGAAAAGTCACATATAAACTTATTCACTCTGCCAGCAAAGGGTCGTTTTTAGCCTTGTTCACATTACACATTTTAAATTAATAATGATGTATTTATAATGAATAACAAGTAACACAAAACACAACGCACGCTCTCGTTTTCTAAACTGAACGAAAAATAAACAAGCGGACGCTGATAAGGCGAGAATCGATTTTGCACACAGCCCGCTAGTTCGGTGAGACGCCTATGTACCGCAGAGACGGTTACTTCGCTTTATTCAAAAGAGCAACATCACAATATACAGCTACTTCTTTCTCGCCCAGCATGGGTTGTAACCCGGAAATAGTCTTAGAGTATATTTTAAATAAACTTGTAAGGAGTAAAGGGGAAATTTATTAGTAAATCTGCTGGCAAATAGATGTTCAAATCCTATTTTTATACATAAAAACAATTTTGATTTATCGTTAGAAAATAGCCACCTCTCTACAAGAACAGCGTGTGTCTTTCGCACCAGTACGAAACAAAATAAATACCACGTCCGTTAATCTACTGTAAATCTCACGATTACCAAACAAAAGTTAATGATGGCATTTAAATTTTTCATCTACAAATCGATCGAGCACGTCCAAATTGCCGTCTGAAAAACGCGATATCAAAACAAAGAATAGATTATGCTCAATTGGCAAGTGTCTGGATAAATTCAGCCTTTCAATCGGAGTGCTGACATTCAGTAATGTAGCGGTTTATTTTGATTGGAAACGAGTAACAATGTCAGGGTATAATTTCGGAACTATTTTCTCTATTATTACGTCTTTTTGAACTTTTCGCGAACGCTTAATGCTATAATAACAACAATCATCGAGGCAGAATCAACTGCGTTAATGTTTTTTTCACAAGGGCAATCTAGGTATACACATTTAGAAGGCGTTGATCGGTTTAGTGTGATTGATTGGTGGTTATTCTGTGTGATTGCTGAAAATGTTTTGTTTTAAGGAGAGATTTAGTTGGGAATAGTAATATAATCGGATAATAAAGTTTAGCGGACCTTTAAAACATGCGTAATTCTATCTAACAATTTAGCAATTTCTTTATACATTTTAATCATCACGCAATTGAAATCATAGCAATTCTACATAAACTGTAAATAGCGTTGAGTGTGAAATGCTAATGTATGCAGACGATATTAAGCTATTCTCTAATATTGATACCACTATAGACTGAGGACTTCTTCAAAAGGGATATTGGATGTATATCTG
This sequence comes from Dynastes maya, assembly GCA_029619315.2. NCBI lineage: Eukaryota > Metazoa > Arthropoda > Insecta > Coleoptera > Scarabaeidae > Dynastes > Dynastes maya. Next base: position 348,640 of record JAROYE020000024.1, read on the forward strand.
GTGTGAAGCTAATATCTTACAATATATCTATAGTATAAATAATTAAGCAATGAATGCACGTCATCAACAACGAATGATGTCAGACGTTTAGATGTTGCCTTGTCGCATTGTTTATGACTAGAGCGGGCCAAATTGCGCCATCCAACAGAATCGGAATCAGGCGCAACGGCCGCTTATTGTAAATAGCGTATATGTGAGTCACAGCAGATATGTGATATTTCGAAATTAATACACAAGAGTAAAAAATAAAAGCTGACGCAATAATAATGTTTAGTAATTAGAGCGGATATATATATATATATATATATATATATATATATATATATATATATATATATATATATGTACACGCTGAGGTGTTTTTATTTTCATTATGATTTTTTATTTGATTGAAAACGGTATGCGTTGTAAATGGGATGTAATAAGGAAATAACTGAGAAACTGAACGCTTTTTTTATTCTGTTGTACTTAATAATGTAACTGTAAATAAAGATATAATAAATAAATTCTATCCTTCTTATAATGCGGATAGGCTTGTTTAAAAAGTTGCACCATCAGATAAGTTTCCACATTTGCCTCGGTGAAGGATGTTCGCCGAGACGAAAAAATGTTCTTATATTTCGAAAACGACCGTTCCACGTCTACCGAAGTAAGACAGGCGTAATTAAAATAATCTTTAGACTTAATCAAGGAATCTGCAGATGCCCCATCGCACATTTGTCTTAATCTCGTGTAGTCCGGATTCTTTTTAAAACACTATCGAACTTAGCTAAAACTCGTCCACTTGTTGCATCGTTTATACTGTGTAACAATGTACTAACTTCGTCCACGACTTGCACTGATTCTACCAACGACAATCCAGAATTTTGCAAATTTTCTATCGCGTCTACTAACCCTTTGTAATTGTTGCTAATATTCTTTAGATGTGTTTCAACAGAAATATCGAGAAATCCCTTCTGGCTCATCCTAATAGCTCTAGCTTCGGCAGGGACGAATTGCAAAATAACGGATTTGACTTCTTGAAAATGTTCATTATAATAAAAAGCGGCTTTTAACCACGTTCCCCAACGCGTAAGAATGGGCTGTGGTTGTTCTCGAATACCAGGGCATAACCTGTGGAATGCCCTAGTCCTCTTAGGACTTTTGAGAAACACTTTTTTTGTGTTTGCTATTAATGCATCCACCTCCGGGTAACACTCTCGAATAGTTTGTGCCACAAGATGTAAAGCATGGACTTTACACGTAACATGTAAAAGTCCTTCACACTTTTCTTTAAGGAACGGCCTACACTACACATTGTTGCTGCACCATCGCTCATGAACAACAACAGTTGACTGGTTGACACTTGAAATTTTTGTAACGTTTCGAGAACTACGGCCGTAATTGCTTTACTAGTACACTGTTTTAATCTTCTGCTGGCTAATAGAATTGCAAAATTTGGTTTAATAGGATCTAATACGCGCACTATTATATTCAAAATAGAATTTTTTTTGCAATCTGTCGTCTCATCAAGACATAGCCACAGCTGTTTATCTTTTAATTCGGCTTTTATTCGATTTTCAATGTCCTCACGTATTCGTGGAATATCTCTCCGTAACGCTGTCCGAGATGGTAGTATCCACTCGGTATTGTATGTACCCCAGAATTTTCGAAATGCCTTTTTATCAAGTATACGAAGTGGTAACCACATACCATAAACGTTAAAAGCAATTCTAATTGAAATTGACGTTGTTGTGACACACCATTTCTTTTATTTCTGTGGTGTGCGCTATTTATATGTCTTTCACAATCACGTTTGCTCCAGCACAGTAGTTTCTTTTTACAAACTTTACAGAAAATTGAACTCCCTTGTAGTGTAAATCCACAATTCACTAAGAAATTTATTAACTTTCGTAGGTAATGGCCGTTTATTTTTAATAGTTACGTTAGATATAATCACTAAAGCGAGCACACCGACGCTTGTTTCTAGTATGCCACGAAGTGGTGCAAACGTAACGTCTGCAGACTCGTCATTGTTGATGAATAGAGCGCGTCATCCGTAATGAATAAGCGCGCTGTTAGTTCGTAGCCGTCGATGAATGAAACTTTTTTTTTGTAGTGGCCCACTGTGAACAACGCCCTATTTATCAACGAACACCCAAACTGTAGGTGTATATTTGCGCGTCTTCACGACGTAATAGACAGTGGTTTTGGTCCTCGTCCTAATAATTACATATTTAAATTACCTATGTTTACATACATATATGCGCCCGGCAGCCTGATTGCGAACCTGGCGCGTGGCGCTCTTGGCCCGCTCTATTTATGACAGTTGTTTACGTTAGGTGGATTAATATTAGGTTAGAATACCATGAGCATTAAGTGCAAAATTGTATATAAAATACTATTAGTAACGAAGGACAAATATTTTTAAAGTATCTGAAGGAAGTGAAACAATTTAAATATTATTTCTATAGTTGTGATGCATTTATCTAAAAGCATTTCTTGAAAAAATTCATGTTTATTGCTTTCTTTATTTAGAATTTAAAAAGGCATATATTTTAATTTTATTGATACGTATATAGAAGCAGATAGTGTGTTATTAAATATTAAATACATTCAATCTGTAGAAACATGCAAATATATAAAGTAATATTAAAATATTTATACAATTTTATAAATAAAAGTGGATCAAATCGCTCTGACAATCCGAACTGTCTTCATCGGATGTTGCACCAACATTGATAACGAGCTCTGGAATATCATTTTGCTCGAAGCCAACTTTCCTCTGCCACCAGTCTTGTATTATCTTTTCAGTTTTCTCGATGGTATTGTTCCAGATTTCAGAGGTTATTATTGCAAGCGCTTCTTGCCACATCGCAATACATTTTACCGTTCCATATCCATCTCGTCCTATATGTCTATTATAATATGTCTTTGCCAATCCCCAAATGTTTTCGATGGGATTGAATATACAGTGATATGGTGGCAAACGGAGCACCACATATCCATATTTAGCTGCAAGTTTATCAGCAACATATGTTTTCGGAGGCTTATTACATGCAACTAACTGAAGTAAATTTTTTTTATAACTAGTTTCCTCAAAGTGGATGTTATTTTCCCGTAGCCACTGTTGAATATCAATTTTTTTCCAAGATGAATTTGGAATTTTTACTTCTAACGTGGAATGATAACTAGCATTGTCCAATATAATCATAGAAGGGCATTGTAATCTGCATAGTAACTGACGCTCAAATCAGGCCAAGAAGTTGGTTTGATTCATCTCCCCATGGTAGTCAAGATCTTTCGTTTTCGAAGAAAAAATTAGGGAAGCACCGTCAATAAATCCTTCTCCATTTCCTGCGTGTAATACAACATATCGTGTGCCCTCACTTTTTATATTTCTCACACTACGTTTGGTGTTATCTTACCATGATCGGGAAACACTGCCATTTTCGAAAACCCAAGTTTCATCTAAGTAAACGAATTGCCAAAAGTTAGATCTCATATTTCTAACATAAGTTTCTAAAAAAGAAAATCGTGCAAATACAACGTTAGGTAATTCCATCAGGCCTATTCTAGGGTTGTCCTTTCTCCAGCGAAAACCGATTCTCTTTAATATAACGCTTAGAGAAGATAGACTGCCGCTATAAATATGATTATCGCTAAGATTTGTTGAGATTGACTTTAACGTTATATGCTGTTTAGCTTGAACCATTGTATAAATTGTATTTCGTATGTCTGCTTCATCGGCTCTGCTAATGTCAGTTATTGGCTTGCGTCTGGATTTACATTTTTGGCTACGGACCTGTCCTTCCTTTTCTATTTCTTGATTAATGTTGCTCGCAGAATGAACACTGATGTTTAGGGCAACAGCTACACGCTCTAACGGCATCAGCTGGTAACAATGGATGGCCTCTTTCTTTCTCCTCTGTAAAATACTTCAGAGCTGCTGCAATCAGTGCTTTACTTTGCTTACAAAACGCTCTAGGCATCTTGAATTATAATTCTAAAAGAACTAACAAAACTCTACAACAAAATCGATTAATAAAACTGCAAGTAAAATAAGTAAACAGTGATCAGCTGATCAAGTTAGGATTACATTACAGTTTTACGGCCAATTGAAGCCGGCAACATCGATGTTTGTTGACCCAGGATGACCACCATGGTAAAAATAACATTCCCTATTCATATATATTTTCCATTTATAATATATGGGTTTCTCTAATGCAATATATCATTAGAAAGAAACTACAAATTTTCAATGTACGGCGTCACTAATACCGCTTATTTTCGAAAATTATAGATTTTCTTGTTGCAAATCAGGCACCGTAATTTTTAGTAAGTTTATGTTCTTATAATTGCAATAAAACGTCATATAAACGTCATTGATGATGTGCGTTCATTGCTTAATTATTTATACTATAACAAGCAAACGCAGGCAACTGTCCCCCTCCAATTTTGATCAAATTTTGCAGGGATGTAGTACACTGAAAAATATTTGACACGCATTTTTTAGCTGCTTTTCTTCGGTTTAAGGGGGTGTAATTGGCGTTCTAAGTTACCCCCCGAAGGTACACTTTTTGCTATATCACAGGAGCAAGACGAGATACCGAACTCATTTAAAAAAAGGATTGTTCCCTGTTACTAACACTACATTTCAGATGAGAAAAGTCGTAGTGTCGTTAGGGGATTAAAAAAAATATTGCTTTTCGGCCTCGCCCACAGATATTGTCATTCTATATAAACAATTCCCGGCAGTCATACGACGTAAATGCCGTTCGTAATAATGTTGAATTTCTAATAAAGATTAAGATTTACACGAAAGCGTTTTAAAATCTCAAAACTTTAATTGCAAAGGTACCGAACAATATGCCGCTGCAATTCGCAGAATCGACAACGCGATAAACAGAACGCGTATATGCACCGAAAATTTCTACGAATACTTCGGCAAATGCCAAAGCTAATAGTCTAGATCTCTTGAGTTCTACATATAGTAACCAAATTATGCAAAGAAGGGATTAAATATTTTCTCCTAATGGGGGGGGGGGGGGGTGCATGACTGTCCACCTACGTTTCGTCGTCCGTAATAATGGAGTCCAAGAGTTCCTCCTTGTTGTCTTGACATTGTTGAAGAAACGCCTCGGCACACTTGCAGCGTTTCTGCTTATGGTCTTCCGTGAGCATTCGCGGTACCCACCGCGCGCACTCGTTGCGGTAGCCCAGTTTTTCGGTCAAGATCTTTTCAATTGTGGTGTTGGAAATCTCAGGAATCCAAAGAGCGAGTTGACGAATGGTGACCCTCCGATCTTCAAGCAGTATGCTCTCGACCTTTTCAACGATTTCCTCTGAAACTGATGGTCTTCCGCTCCGCGCTTCATCGTGAATTTCCGTCCGACCTCCAGTGAATTCCCTACGCCATTTGCGGACGCGTTGAACAGCTATACACTTTTCTCCATAAACTTCGGTTAATTAACGATGAATGTCTATAGATGAAACACCTTTCGCGTTTAAAAAACGTATCACAGCGCGAATTTCGTACCTGGCGCTAGCGGTGATCGAGAGTTCCACCTCTGACGGGTGCTTAGCCAACACTGAGCGGTGTAACGAGACAGGAGTGGTACGTATATAGAGTGGGAGAGTTGCTGCACACGCCATTGTTGTCGGATTTCACCACACGTCTTATTGCTGCTGTAGGGTTTTGGGAACCTTATTTTACGATCATCCCTCGTACATTTTTTATAAAATCCGAAGCTGAGACATTACTAATTTCGAGAGGTCAGTTACAGACCACCCTCGTGTTACAGGGGTCTGTCCTCTACCCCATTTGCGCACGAAATCTTCGTAAACCAACAGTATAATTTCTACCACATTCAAAATAACATTGTATTGAACTTATTCTTGTTTTCAGATCAAATTTTCTTACGTTAATATCAGTTTTATTTTGAGAATAAGTCACTAAATTGCAATCGCCTTATTTTGACATATGAAACAGTAGTTGTAAAATTCCATTATTGTAGCAACTAGAATCCAGTTCCTACTTGTAGTTATTTCAATTTCCTAAAACTGTATAAGAACTCAAAGTATATCCCTTACTTTGCGACAACCCCCCACTTATCAATACCAATATCAACCCCATACATATCGTTTTAGGAGATCATATTGGGAAATAAAATTGTCTCAAACGTCCTATTTCCTTCCTCTTATCTTCGAAACAATAATTTGTAAAATTCATATAGATTTCTTTAAAAATCCTACCCTCAAACTATCAAACAGAATGAACAAATCACCCGTCTTATTCGTTCACGCAGTACTCTTCAATGCTTCGACCAATTCGGTTACATATGGATTAATAATTAGAAACAATCTGTGCTTCAATGGCGTGCGAAATGCTACTAGATTCGAAATTAATGATGAGAAATGAACATCCTCCGTTCGGATTCAGCAAGAAGGATCGTTAATTTCTTCGCTCGCCAAATTTCGTATTCGTTACGTACTGGAGCCTTTCCCGTACCCTTCTCCTTGCCGAATCGTGCCTCTCAAAGCTGGGAAAAGGGAACCGAAGGCGTCTGAACGTGCAAAAATAAGGAAGCCATGAGGGAAGATAGGATATCGTTACTGGATTTGTGTTTTGCGGATGGGCACCGCACCAGATATATTATTCATCGTAAAGAAGACGTAGTGGAAGATGAAAGATGGGGACTAAAGGATGGTTTCGTACATACGTTCAATGTTTGTTTGATTATGAAATAACTCCCTGTGAAAAAATCACTGGGAGTTATTTATTGGTTCATAAACAGGCAAAATGATTCGTCTTCGACAAATTATAACACTAGTCCACGTTATTTTGCATATACACTACCGATCATAAGTGTTTGGGTACCTCAAATTTGAAGGTAAATCATTAAATATTAAAGTATACAATTGGTATACACAAATAGACAACTTAAACAATTAAAACTATTTATTTGACCTAAATTTTAGATTCTTTTATGTGACCTCCTTTACTTTTGATGGCGTCGTATAATCCGGGCATCCTTGCAATTCATTTTAACAATGTTTCCGGAGTTATTCGATTCCTTACTGCATGTAGTGTGTTCCACATGTCATCTGCTGAAGTTGGAGCAGTTTTCCTTACTTACCGATCGAGTTCTTCCCATAGTAACTCGATGGGATTCAAGTCTGGGTGTGTCCCTTCTTTTTCCAACTGTTCTAAATATTGCGTGCATAATTTTGAAGTGTGTTTTGAGTCATTGTTGGAATACAAAATTCTGATCGAAAATTCTTACACCAGAGGGTATTGCAATTTCCTCTAAGATGCATTTATGTTACCCTTTTCTCATTATGCCTTGAATTTTTACATCATCTGCGGATGTACCAGCAAAATAACTTCAAATCATGATTGAACCACCGCCTTGTTTGACGGTAGAGACTGTGGATTCATCGAAATTGAGAAGTGCGGGTTGCCGGTGTTCCCTTGTTAGTATAGATCATTTAAGTGAGACTCGGCGCATAGACATTTTAATTCTTGCTGGATGTTCATTCGAAATGAAGGTGAAACCTTCCACGTACATTAATTAAAACTTCAATTGATATTAAAGTGATAACATTTCGTCGATGAGGTCCAATTAATTTTGAAATTAGAACTTAAATTGAGCAGCTTCGAAGATAAAATTTATTTCGAAATGCTTTTCCACGAATTCAATCATTCCGCAGAAAAGAAAAAATTAAAAATCTCTTGCAGACTGCTGAAAACTACAATGGTTCTGATTTACTGATGACGAAACACTTGCTGGCATTTGTCCAGTTTAAATTCCTTCGATTTTAGTAAACGCTAGCGACCGCCATCGTTGTAGATTTCATTCCCCATCAATCGCACAAAATAAATCTGAAGCAATTTTCCACAGTACTCTTTAATCGCCGGGCGCATTCGCCAGAGTCACTAATGGAAGTCTTTTGTGCTCAATTTTCTTCTCATTCTGTGATGCAAGGTTCAGTAAAATAAATCGGACGTCGTAAACCTAATATACAGTTGAGTAACGACGTAGAATCGCTATAGAGGGCGCACATTGTCCGGTCTTAATATAGAAATAAGCTGACGGGCTTCTGATGAATGGCGTAGGATGTTACGAACGGCATGAAACAATGGAAAGCAGATGATGTCGGAAAGAAGAAAGACGAACCATACTCTAGTTCGGTTGGTTTTTATATGCATTAAATGGTGCGAATTTTAGATGATATTATATACCGGGTGTTTCAGATTCAATGTTACAAGCGATATCTTCTTTATTTGTAGAGGTATAAGATCGAGCAAGGTGTCGTTGAAAATGGTTTACAGAATCCTAACAGTTATACTTTTTAAATCATTAACTTTAAACGTAAATTTTTAATAATAAACCTGGTTTTTTTGATTTTTGGAAAAAAGACCGAAATCTTTTGGTGTCAAAAATGCCCAAACTTTCTCTCAGACCGTAAACATGTTTTTTTGAATTAAAATTTTGATCTACAAATTTTGAAAGATCCAGAACTTCTCTCAAGGGCAAACCGTTTTTTTTAATTCTTTGCCAAATGGACGGGAATTTGGAGCCCTTTTAAATACACGGTAAATTTTAGCTTGCGAATATCAAAAATTCATGGCAAGTTTTTTGAGAAACCTTTCTCTTACGCTTGAATTTATTCACTAGTGTCAAAATCACTCAATAAATCTTAAAACAAGCTAGGATTTACCTAATAATTATCTTTCAGCTTCTGATCCTCACAATATCCTCCATTCCTTCGAAACAGGAGAACTTTTACTGTCCAAATTCCAACCTATTCTAAGACTCCTGATCGGAATTCTGTCTCTTTTTGCTGCAATCCAAAAAATCCTGCTCCTTCCCGAACCAAGGCAAAAATTTATGTAGAACAGATGCTTACCCCCCAAATAACTTCTGTCTATCTCAATCCTTTGCCTCGGCTCAAGAAAATAAGCCTTAAACCAAGCTGAAAGTTTACCTTCTGATAATTTTTCAGCTTCTAATCCTCACAATCTCCACCGTTCCTTCCAAACAGGAGAACTTTTACTGTCCAAATTCCAACCTATTCTAAGGCTCCTGATCGGAATTCTGTCTCTTTTTGCTGCAATCCAAAAAATCCTGCTCCTTCTCAAACCAAGGCAAAAATTTATGTAGAACAGATACTTACCTCCCAAATAACTTCTGTCTATCTCAATCCTTTGCCTCGGCTCAAGAAAATAAGCCTTAAACCAAGCTGAAAGTTTACCTTCTGATAATTTTTCAGCTTCTAATCCTCACAATGTCCTCCGTTCCTTCCAAACAAGAGAACTTTCCCTGTCCAAATTGCAGACTATTCTTCAGCTCCTGATCAGAATTCCGTTTCCTTTTGCTGCAATCCAAAAAGCCTTGCTCCTTCCCGAACCAAGGTAAAAATTTACACAGAACAGAACTTTATCCCCGAAATAACCCCTGTCTATCTCAATCCTTTGCCTCGGCCCATGAAAATAAGCCTTAAACCAAGCTAAAATTTTACCTTCTGATAATTTTTCAGCTTCTAATCCTCACAATGTCCTCCGTTCCTTCCAAACAAGAGAACTATTCCTTTCCAAATTGCAGCCTATTCTTCAGATCCTGATCCGAATTCTGTCTCTTTTTGCTGCAATCCAAAAAACCTTACTCCTTTCGGAATCAAGGCAAAAATTTAGACAGAACAGATCCTTATCCCCCAAATAACCTCTGTCTATCTCAATCCTTTGCCTCGGCCATGAAATAAGCCTTAAACCAAGCTAAAATTTTACCTTCTGATAATTTTTCAGCTTCTAATCCTCACAATGTCCTCCGTTCCTTCCAAACAAGAGAACTATTCCTTTCCAAATTGCAGCCTATTCTTCAGATCCTGATCCGAATTCTGTCTCTTTTTGCTGCAATCCAAAAAAACCTTACTCCTTTCGCAATCAAGGCAAAAATTTAGACAGAACAGATCCTTATCCCCCAAATAACCTCTGTCTATCTCAATCCTTTGCCTCGGCCCATGAAAATAAGCCTTAAACCAAGCTAAAATTTTACCTTCTGATAATTTTTCAGCTTCTAATCCTCACAATGTCCTCCGTTCCTTCCAAACAAGAGAACTATTCCTGTCCAAATTGCAGCCTATTCTTCAGATCCTGGTCCGAATTCTGTCTCTTTTTGCTGCAATCCAAAAAACCTTACTCCTTCCCGAATCAAGGCAAAAATTTAGACAGAACAGATCCTTATCCTCCAAATAACCTTTGTCTATCTCAATGCTTTGCCTCGGCCCAAGAAAATAAGCCTTAAACCAAGCTGAAATTTTACCTCCTAATCCTCATAATGCTCTGCGTTCCTTCCAAACAAGAGAACTTTTCCTATCCAAACTGCAGACTATTCTTCAGCTCTTGATCGGAATTCCGTTTCCTTTTGCTACAATCCAAAAAACCTTGCTCCTTCCCGAACCAAGGCAAAAATTTACACAGAACAGAACCTTATCCCCTAAATAACCTCTGTCTATCTCAATCCTTTGCCTCGGCCCATGAAAATAAGCCTTAAACCAAGCTAAAATTTTACCTTCTGATAATTTTTCAGCTTCTAATCCTCACAATGCCCTCCGTTCCTTCCAAACAAGAGAACTATTCCTGTCCAAATTGTAGCCTATTCTTCAGATCCTGATCCGAATTCTGCCTCTTTTTGCTGCAATCCAAAAAACCTTACTCCTTCCCGAATCAATTCAAAAATTTAGACAGAACAGATCCTTATCCTCCAAATAACCTCTGTCTATCTCAATGCTTTGCCTCGGCCCAAGAAAATATGCCTTAAACCAAGCTAAAATTTTACCTCCTAATCCTCAAAATGCTCTGCGTTCCTTCCAAACAAGAGAACTTTTCCTATCCAAACTGCAGACTATTCTTCAGCTCCTGATCGGAATTCCGTTTCCTTTTACTGCAATCCAAAAAGCCTTGCTCCTTCTCGAACCAAGGTAAAAATTTACACAGAACAGAACTTTATCCCCTAAATAACCTCTGTCTATCTCAATCCTTTGCCTCGGCCCATGAAAATAAGCCTTAAACCAAGCTAAAATTTTACCTTCTGATAATTTTTCAGCTTCTAATCCTCACAATGCCCTCCGTTCCTTCCAAACAAGAGAACTATTCCTGTCCAAATTGCAGCCTATTCTTCAGATCCTGATCGGAATTTCGTTTCCTTTTGTTGCAATACAAAAAACCTTGCTCCTTCCCGAACCAACGCAAAAATTTACACAGAACAGAAACCTATCCCCCAAATAACTTCTGCGTATCGCAATCCTTTGCCTCGGCTCAAGCAAATAATTGTTAAACCAAGCTGAAATTTTACCTTCTGATAATTTTTCAGCTTCTAATCTTCATAATGTCCTCCGTTCCTTCCAAACAAGAGAACTCCCCCTGTCCAAATTGCAGCCTATTTTTCAGATCCTGATCCGAATTCTGTCACTTTTTGCTGCAATCCAAAAAACCCTGCTCCTTCCCGAATCAAGGCAAAAATTTAAGCAGAACAGATCCTTATCCCCCAAATAACCTCTGTCTATCTCAATCCTTTGCCTCGGCTCAAGAAAATAAGCCTTAAACCAAGCTGAAATTTTACCTTCTAATCCTCATAATGCTCTGCGTTCCTTCCAAACAAGAGAACTTTTCTTATCCAAATTGCAGCCTATTCTTCAGTTCCTGATCGGAATTCTGTCTCCTTTTGCTGCAATTCAAAAAACCTTGCTCCTTCCCGAACCAAGGCAGATATCGCTTGTAATATTAAATCTGGGACACCCGGTGTTCACTGTGCTTCAGACCACATGTTCACTATCTTTTCGTCACAATTATCTATGTGAATCAACATAACAGTTATTGGACTGTGTTCAAACATATAATTTAATTGATTCTAAACTAAACTTTTTTAGTAAGTTTAATATGCCAACAAGTTTTTCGTTTAAACACCTAGAGTACGACCAAATACTGTAAACTTTTATTTCTTTAAAGATACCAATTAAAAACAATGTGTAAAATCGACTTTTTTTGACACAATTCCAACATCAATTCGAAGTGCACCTCTCTATCATACCCTTTATACAGGCTCATCTTCAATGTAAATTCCAATTCTATTGTCTTGTAAACAAGCCAAATCGCAACGCTTCCGACGTTCTTCCATAAAACGGTATTAGAAGGAAAATGAGCTTCTTTTCTCCGAGGTACTTCTCAACAAGTATAGAGTTTCATCTTGCTCACTTCTTTTCTTCCGTGATAACGAATGCGGATCCGAACGAACGATTTCCATTCGCTTTTACGTGTGTTTCGAGTTTCGCAAAGACTACGAGTGAAAGAGGATGAATACCTCTTGTCGCTGTTGCGAAACGAACCAACATAATTGAATTACACTGAATATCAAGCAGGAGCTTTTTACAGGGAACGCATTCTCGGCTTAGAATACGTACGTTTCAAAAAAAAAAAGAGATAGTGGTAGTGGCTGGGCGAGTAGCAAAGCTTTGTTTGAAAAATTACGTTGATTAGTTGAGGATTATGTTGTGGAGTGGAAATTAATTGCGTTTGTTGAAAGTTGAAGTTAATCCTTAATTCGTTAATGAGAGAAAAAAAAATTACAATTAAAAAGTCTAGTTGGTATAATCGTTTTAACTGATACAGGACATCTTGTATCACACACAGAGAAAAAAAAAGGTCTTGATTCAAACAAATATGCATTCAGTCAACCAAATCGTAATTTAAAATGGCCGCAAAGATATATTTTTTTTAATACAAAGAAGTAATTTTTTTAACATCGTTATTTGATTCTAACATATGCTCTCTTGAAACTAATAACTAGAGCAACGCAAACTGCGCTGAAAGCCAGTGGCTGACGCATAAAAGTTTACACAAAATAAACACGGCCGGGGCAATTCGGTATAACTGCGACTCGAGAGCCGATCTGTTGTGTATGCATCTACGCTGTCGTATACTATATCGCAGTTCTACGTTTGTTTTGAAAATGTTTCCTACGTTGCGAAAACAACCAAAGTTGGACACAATAAGATAATTTATTGCAAAAATGCCTGATTTAAAGTGCGATGGCGCTAAAATTCAATGTGTAGTGTGTAAAATAGGTTTAATGTGCAGGACATGTTTCAAAAAAAAATTCCACCCGAGATTATGATAAATTTAAATTTAATTTATGTGTTTATTTATATATTCGGACTTTAACTTACCAAGTGAGAGAACATTACAGAGAGTTGTGCCGTCTGCCGGTGAGCATGTCGAGGAAAAAATTAAATCGGAGTTGCAAGATAAAAAACTGTGGTTATGTGTGGACGAAACAACGGATCGCAAAAAACATTCTGTGGTTAATGTAATGGTACGCACAATGGAATCACATCGATCGTCACCCTCAATTTTACTAGCTTCCAGACGAATACAACAATGCACTGCCGAAGTAATTTCAATGTTGGTGTTTGGAAAAGTTTGAACTTTCAACAGATCAACTGTTGATGTTTATGAGTGATGGTGCCGCAAACATGCTTGCTGTAGGCCGGTTTCTTAAAAAACATTGTGCTAACTTGTTACATATTACGTGTAAAATTCATCCTTTCAGTCATGTGGCAGATCCCCAAAACGTATTCGCAAATTCCACAGACTGTGTCCCCGTATGCCTGAGCCACCAGAACCTATTCTTACACGTTACAGGCCGCGTTTTATTATATCGATCTCTTAAAAAACATTGTGCTAACTTGTTGCATATTACATGTAAAATTCATACCCTTAGTCTCGTAGCAGATAGTATCAGAAAATGTTATCCCGAGGTAGACGCTCTAATAGCACATACAAAAGCTGTGTTTGTAAAATCCCCAAAACGTATTCGGGAATTTCATAGACTATGCCTCGGTATTCCTGAACCACCACAACCTATTCTTACTCGTTGGGGAACATGGTTAGAGGCTGCATTTTATTATCTTAAATATTTTGAGAATATAAAGAACGTGATTTTAGAATTCGGCCCAAAGGAAGCTGCGGCTGTCAAGGTAAACCGCTTGAAATTTCAGGATAATCAAGTTAAAACAGATTTGGAAATTATTCAGAACAATTACGTGGGACAAGCGGATGCGATAGAAAAACTACAAAATTCTTCGGTGTCGTTAGTGGAATCTTTGCAAATAGTGCAACATGTTCACGCGCAGCCATGCGCGATAGAAGACGCAAGAAATGTTTGTGTTTTAGAAAGGTTTGAAAGTGTTTTAGATAAAGACTCTGATTTTGGCACATTAAGACAAATTTGTGAAGGTGCGTCAACAGAACCGTTAAGTTATTTGAAAGATTATTTTACTTACGCAAATATAACGTCACTAGATGTAGAACGTTCGTTTTCGGCATACAAAAACACGTTTTCTTCACGCCGCACTCACTTTGCCGAAACAACTTTGAAAACATATCTAATGTTACAAATATTAAATAGACATTATCCACTTTGCGATTTCACGGAGGAGTCTTAAAACGGTAAGTGTTTGAGCACGTATCACATTTAATTTATTTTGTGTAAACTTTTATGCATCCGCCACTGGCTTTCAGCGCAGTTGCGTTGTTCTACTAATAACCTCAAGTTTGATTTGAAAATATATCTGTTTGATTTAATATACGTAATATGTTTCATTTAACAATAAAGTTCCTTCTTTTTTCGTCAGTTTGAAACAAATATATTTTTCTTTACCATTTATTTGACTTCATCTTTCAATGGCGAACGTTCCTAAGATGGGAACATAGTCAAAAATCTATTTTTTATCGAATTAATCATATTATTTGCATAAAATTTTTATATATTTTAAAATATACATGGATGTAAACTTTTCTGATTATTTATTATGCAAATAATATGATTAATCCAATAGAAATTCGATTTTTCAGTATGTTCCCATTTTGGGAACGTTCGCCATTAAAGGAAAATAGTTCTGTGGTTTAAAGTATGCTGTTACTTTGACAGATGTTATTCTGTTGGTATTATTACTACACTGAAATTGTTAGTACGACAGGCATAGGGTAACAATGTGTAAAAAATACACAATCTTTGGCTTTTGGCGCTTTTATTCCTGTAAATAAAGCCTAGCTCCCTAAGATACCACTAACTTCCTCCGTTGCGTTAAGGTGCTATCAATGCCTTCTTAAAGATCTACGTGGTCCCAAACAAAAACGGTGAACCTCAAATCTTTCAGCTTCCTTTGAGATTATTCACATTTCCCAGGAACAACAGGATGTTAACAATATTAATATCAAAGTTAGATATAGTGCGCCGATAACTTTAAACAGACTGTAGTATATCCAAATTATTATAATATATAGCTATAAAAATAAGCCGACAAAATAATTGTTAAAAGGTGTGCACTTTTGTATACGTATACGTAATTTTGCAATTGTATACGTACAAAATTATTTCGATGAAGATGACATAACCACAAAATAACTTGTGCGTTGTGTGTATAGATACATACATAAAGATTAAAGTGATGCTTGGACTACTTTGGTTTGCAAAGAATATTACAAAACTGACTACCTCGGTAATCTCGTAGGAATCCTGAGAATCGCGAACGAGTGACAGGGATAACTGTATGGTTAGATGCTAGAAGGGTGCTAGGTATTATGAGAAAAAGGGTAGGAGATAGAACAGCAGATACCACAACGGATTTATGCATGTAAGCATGTCTTATCGCTTGCTTTTGCTGAAATACCTGTTATATCAAAAAAGGCGGGAAAATACCAACAATTAGTTACAAAATATGAAAACGGAAAAAACAAAGCATTGTTAAATGTGGGGTGAATTAAATCGCAATTTATTTAAACTGCTAACATCGGTGTTACTGGCCTTGAAAACGATATCGGCGAGATTCTTGTAATTTTCGCTATCTCCAATGCAAACAGAAATTCTGACACCTCTTCATCTGTGGCAACTATTTTATTTTATTTTTATATACAGAAATGTTAACGTTACTTATCCAATGGTAAATATATATATATATGTGTGTGTGTGTGTAAAATCCTACTGGTTCTTGGTTTATTTTTCCCTCTTTTTCGTGAAATCCTCTTATTTTTGATTCCTTCTTCCCTCTGCTTCGTAAAGTCCTCTTGTTTCGAAGCCCTCTGATGGTTTTCTTCAATTAACTTTCTTCAAATGGTTTTTAAAATTTTGTAACTGATTAAATATCGTTGGATATCATTTATAGCTTACTTGAAATGTTTTTTATATATTTGCACTGGTGACTTTCACGATGTTTTAACTTTTTTGTCTCAATTTTCTAAAAGTCAATCGGAAAGATGTTGTTATCTGTCAGAATTGATTTTCGTTGCTGACTTCTGTTTTTTTCTCGTCGTCTCTAACATTGCCAATCTAATGACTTGATATTAAAATTTTGATGTTTTGAACTTCCAACTCGGTGTCGTAGGTAACGTAAGGAATTTCAACGGTCATTTCCAAATACAATGTGATTTTTGTGTGTGTATGTGTCATTTTTACAAATAGTGTCTTTAATATATAAATAACTTAAAATAAGCTGAGATTTTGACTCTCCCCTGTAACATGTCAATATCTATTGTCCTGTTATTTTCTTCATTTTCATCTCACCGCTTACGAACCACCATCTCACATAACGTAAGCTAAGGCTACGATTTCGATTGCCTTGTGTTCACGCAACGGAAACTGCCGATAACGCGCGAAGCGTACAATTCTAACATATACGAGGCGTGTCCGGGAACAAAGGTACACTCTTACGCACGTGCATAATATCGCGTGATTTCAACCCTACAATCAAGTCGTCCTATTGTGTCATCTTTTCACTCAATGTTAGTGCGTCGTTTATTTTGTTCCGGTCAGTACTTTGGAAATTATTGCGATAATAATGGAGCCTCCTCTGTCAAAATGCGTCCCACTGGAAGTTCGTGTAATCATTCGCTACTTTTGTATGGCAATGAAGGAATCGCCGAACGAAATTCACCGAAGAATTTCCGAAGCTTATGGCGAGGTTATGTCACGCAAACAAGTGTCGGTTTGGTGTTCAGAGTTTCGAAACGGTCGGACAAACTTAGATGATCTTCTAAGATCTGGAAGACCGAGAACGTCTCTGACGGACCGAAACATCCAGCGGGTTCAAGAACTCATCATCACCGACAGACGTTTGACAATTCGATATATGGCATCCGAACTGTACATTCCGAAGAAGGTAATCCGTGACATTGTCCACAACAAACTTGACTACCGAAAAGTCTTTGCATGCTCCTTTGGAAAACCTGCAACGTTACCATAACGACCCCTCGTTTCTTATGGTTCATCACACGACGCCTGAGAGCAAAGTTCAAAGTATGGCATGGAAGCATCCCGACAGTCCACCTCCCAAAAAATTTCACGTTACTCCATCGGCTAAAAAAGTCCTTACTACAATTTTTTTGGGATTGTAAAGGCGTCCTTCTGCTTTAGTTGAAGCGTTATGGCGAAACTGTAAATGCAGCAGCATACTGCGAAACCCTCAATAAATTACGGGAAGCGATTCGACGAAAGAGGCCTGGTCTACTTAGTCACGGAGTCAAGTTTCTTCATGACAACGCAACGCCTCACACCGCCAGAATCACCACGGATAAGCTTCGTCATTTCGGATGGAACGTCATCACTCACGCAGCTCACAGTCCGGACTTGGCTCTTTCAGATTTTCATCTTTTCTGAGACATGAAAGGTTTTTTGGGAGGATAACGGTTTCGGTCGGATGAGGACGTCATCCAAACCACAACACAG
Organism: Dynastes maya; assembly: GCA_029619315.2. Lineage (NCBI taxonomy): Eukaryota > Metazoa > Arthropoda > Insecta > Coleoptera > Scarabaeidae > Dynastes > Dynastes maya. Next base: position 366,402 of record JAROYE020000024.1, read on the forward strand.
TGGCTGCGTCGACAAGGACCTGATTTCTATACCAAGGATATGTTAGACCTCGTCCGCAGATGAGACAAGTGCCTCAATCGGCTTGGTGACTACGTTGAAAAATAGTTTAAGGACCGCACTTTTATCCTGTAATACGCTTTTTATTTTTTAATAAATTTATTTGTTTCTTCTAAGCGAGTGTACCTTTGTTCCCGGATACGCCTCGTATTTGTTTGACTCAACAAAATTATGTCAAATAAAAACGTTTGTACACTCAAACAAATTCAATTTATTGCTCTTAAGAAATATGCTTTCACTCAAATAAACCTTTGTTGAATCAAATAAATAATTTCAAAGATATATATTTGTTTGATTCAAGAACTTTTTCTCTCTGTGCATTCATGTGGGCCATGATAAGCTCGTACATACAAGAAGTAATCCGCAAAACTACCGCGGTCACTAAATCTCAAATAAATTTGATGGAACTTCTGGGCCGCTGTCTCTCCGGGGAATCTTCTATCTCCTTCTAATACACTTACGTAACTTTACATGTACAAACATAGGTATCGTCCACTCGACAAATTGTAACACATAATGGCGAAACGGCGATCACAACTAAGCCGCCTAAGATCCACTGTCCAGAAATTTGATGTTTATATGCCGATAAAAATTTCATGGAACGTTACGATTTATATACATACATGGATGGCTTCTCTAGCATTACATAGTCGTCTATGGCTTGGGAAATGTCCCCAAAGCCTATAGTCGATAAAATAGACCAGTCGAAAAGAGATAAAAAGGAACCTGGTCAAGTAAACTGTGAAATCTTGCTATACCCCTGAGTTAGGTTAGAATAAATACGGTTGGTTTCCGCTTGCACGGATCTTAGTTGGTCATGTATCTATGTATTTAAATACACATACAGCGTGTCCGTTTAGTACGTTGGTGGAAGACAATCCCTTTCTGGAGCAATCTAAAGGTAAACTCTTCAGATAAAAATTATTGGAAGATAAGTTCTGCGTAACATAAAATTATATTTAATTGTTATTGGAATACTTTCTTCGCAATATACATATATTTATACAAATCTAGCTTAACCGTAGGATGCATGGGTGTTCGGATATACAGATTAACATTTCTCGGGTCTCCCAGGCCCGGTTGTTTCTTTACTCTGATAAAAATATATAAGCACATTAAATATATTTAAATCATTTATTTGTGCGTGTAGAAATCTTAAATAATTAAACAAAACCTCTAACTAAAGATTACAGCTCTTGTAAATGTAAATACATATTCAAAAGTGGCAATTTTTACAAATTCTTACACTATGTTCGTTGCACACATTATTGCGACGCTTTTCACAAACCAGTTTATTTTTTCTGTCTAAATTAGAGGGACACATCATACATCTCTTCCTTTTATTTGTAACGGCATCAGTCGCAGTTTTTTCAACGTTAATAAATTTGTTCATACAATTTATTGAATTTCTTGGTATTTTCGGATTTTTTGACCTCCTTATCATATGCAGTATTACCAATTGCTCGGCTAATTCCTTCAAAAATAGTCGTCTAACGTGTGTTACATTCCTATGATAATCAGGTTTCAATGTGGAAAATATAATAAATGCATTTAGTGCTGCAATATCGATCATATTAGAAAAAAGCGCCATAGGCCAACGCTTCGTTTGCCTTTTACATGTATAGTTGGACTGTTTTTCATCCATTACGTCTACTCCCCCTTTGGTCTTGTTATAATAAAGTATTAATTCCGGTTTCTGCTTAACATTTTTACTTACAGACATGTCATTGTGCATGGTGCTGAGCAAAATGACTGATTTGTTTTTCTTAGGAATGTAGCCAACCATAGTCATTTTGTCATAAAAGCCAAATGTAGAAGAGTAGACTGGTTTGTTCTTTTCGTCTCTTATTTCATTTGGTATTTCTCTCTTATTTTTTCTTAGTGTTCCAACCACTCTTAGGTTCTTTTCTAATAAACATTTAGCCAATGGAATGCTTGTAAAGAAGTTATCCATTGTAATATTTAGTCCAGAGAAGTGGATGCTGCCTACTAAAATTTGTACTACTTCAGAAGCAAGATTTGTATGGATAGGTTGATTGGGTCGTCGTCCGGTATATACCATTCCATCATTTGCAAATCCTGATTTTGACTCACACATCCAGAAACTCTTGATACCGTATTTTGACGGTTTATTTGGCATATACTGAATAAATGAACATCTCCCTCTATACGAGAGTAACTGTTCGTCATTAGTAACACTTTCGTTTGGCACCAAAGATGACCTGCATTGTTGTAAAAATAAGTTCCATATATACGATATCGAAGCTAATCTATAGATCTGTAGGCGGAAATCACAAGTTCTTTTGTCATCAAAACGCAGGTACCGTCTAATATCTTCAAACCGATTAATTCCCATAGTAAATAGGATTACATTTATCAGGAGACAACAGTTCTCTTATTGGTACGTCCCAGTTTCTTTCCACACCAGCTTGTATCAGCAAACCTAAGAAAGCATTCAGCTCCATCACATTAATATCTACCCATCCTTTGTCTTTTATTGTAGTTACTCTTCGAGCTTCAAGGTTTGTGCACTTGACGACTTCTTCAAAGATCGTTCTTGTAATAAAACATTTGAAAGCATTTTCCGGTGTATCACAAGACACTGCTTTAGTTTTTACACCTGGCGCTAAACGCAGTACGTTACGTTTTGCAGTTTTCGTAGAGCTTGGCGGAACTTTATTCCACTGGAAGCCGGATGGAGAAGCGAAAGGGTTGGGATTATTACTATCGCCCTCTGCTGTAGCTACATCTTCTTCAGACTCAGAATTTGAAGAGTCTGAATTGGCTTCTAATGAATCTTGACCAGGTTCTTTAATTCCAGACGTTTCGCTCTCTTCCGATAAAACTTCTTCACATTCCTCTGCTCACAGTATTAGAGTTTCCTCGTCATCCATACCTCACTGTTGCACGTTGCCCGGTCGATTTTCTTGAACTCGAAGCCGCCATAACGAATATTCACAAACAAACACCTCAAGCAAATTTTAGCAACTGAAGTCTTTTTTATTAATTCTCATATTTATATGATATGCATTTCTGCGCGTTGAAACCTGCATACACCGTTGTAACTTGCAAACTCCGTTGAGCGCAGAAGCAGGACTGTTCCTACATGTTACAACATGTTGCAGCCAATTGTTAACACATTGTATTCCAAATAATATTGAAATATGCAGCACATTGACGCCAGAAGCAACAAATTATTTAAACAAAGACAGTTTTGGATGTAAATATAAACGATTATCGATCGAAAATAAACCGCGGTTCGGTTTAATTAAAGTATATGCAGCAGCGTATATGTATGGACGTATGGGCAGCGTTACAGCGTTTGCCCGCTATGAAAGTATAAGATGGGGAGCCGCGCGAAGCGAATTGGGGACACTCCTAGCACAAGCGCCAACATTATTCGCTTTATGTACGGGACTCGCGCCTATAAATGAATTCTTACCTACCCTAATATATAATTTAAATAAGAATTTAAGCCAAACGAATACAGATGGCGCAACCAGTATTAAACTTGAATAAAATAAATCAACCGTTATATACGGTATGCGGCAAAATAAACAGTACTGAAATGCGCATGTGTCAAATGTGTATGTGTCATGCGCTGAAACGTACCGAGTGTTTTCCGAACGTGGTTACAACGTATGTGAATGTCTTTTTATTGTTAGTTGCTTCAGGATGGTTCTCATTGTTGCAGAAAAAGTTTTTATCGTGGAGTACTATTTTCGGCCATACGGAAATGGGCGCGAAAACGGTCCAAGCTTAAAAGAAGTTGCCGACGCATTTAGGCTTAAGTTCAGGCTCCGAGCAACGCCGTTATGTTAGCAGTTGTTGACAAGTTTCGTCGTACGGGAAGTGTGCTTTGCCAACGTAAAGATCACGTGGGTCGCCCAGTGACAGTCACAACCAATACGAATCACTGGCGTGTTTTGAATCAGGTGCTGCAATCGCCGAAACGAAGCCTCCGAAGATCATCATTAAAATTGAATATCAGTGATCGATCGTTCCGTCGAATGTTCAAGAATATTGGTGGGTTTACATACAAAATACAGACGGGACAGCGTCTGACTGCAGCTGATAAGCGTGTAAGAGCCGAATACTGCGCACGTGTGTTGGCTATGGATTATGAAAACCCGTCGTTCTTGTCGAATGTTTGGTTTTCCGATGAAAGCCATATTCATTTAAACGGAGACATTAACAAGCAGACAACACGATTGCTTGGATTCGAACGCCCCGACATAATCGTCGAGCAACCTCTTCATAGTGACAGTGTTACCATTTGGCGAGCTGTATCTGCACATGGCATATTGGGCCCGTATTTCATTGAAGCAAACGATGGATCGCCGTTAACTGTGAATCAGGAGCGCTACAGAGAACAGGTTCTCACACCATTTCTGCATGATCTTCAGCGATTTTGTCGTGCCAGGAACCTACCACGTAATCAACAATGACTTCGGCAGGACGGGGCAACCTGTCACACGGCTAGGGAGTCTCTTCGAATCCGGCGCAATCATTTTGGGGATCGCCTTATTTCGCGTGGCACTGATTTCCCATACCCAGCGCACTCACCAGACCTAACACCGCATGATGCGTACATTTGGGGAATGCTGAAGGAGGCTGTTTTCCGTACCGATCCACCATCTGACATTCCGGAATTGCGGATTCAAATTGAAGGTTTTTTTCGTGCCATGCAGCAACCTGTGTTCACAGACATGCATGTGAACCTTCGTGAACGCTATGAATACTGCTTGAAACTGTACGGAGGGCATCTTGAACATCTGTTTTATCGGGAACGTCGCCGCGAATAATGTTTGCAACGCTATATAATGTTAAAGTATCGCTATATAATGTAAAGTAAATGCATCAATAATAAATAATAAACGTTTCATAATTTCAGTACTGTTTATTTTGCCACATACGTACTAGTAATATTTTTAGATACCCAATCGCTCGTTTTCGGGATGTAGGACACCTTCACCGCAATACAGCCCTGCGCTATTTGCCTTAGTATCTGTGGAATTATGGGCAAGAATTAAACACATTTTACACAACCTTTTAACTGTTTTACTAGTATTAAATCATCGAAAATCATCCCATCATTGGCGGGAAATTGTCACATTCACGGCTGTATGTAGGTATTAGTGTATTTTACTAAAAATTGACGTAAGATCGCGTGTTTCGGCCGCATTTTTTCCTCTGCGTTACAGTGCAGAAGGACCTGCCCACTGTTTCCGCATAGCCGAGCACCGACGTACCGCACAGGATTTTCACGTTTCTCGCTTTTTTTTTCTTTTTTTGATTAATTAGGGTGCGTGCTTCCAGGGGTTGACGCTTATAATATTAATTTAATTTCGTTATCTCGCTTCGCGGTCCAATTAATAACTAGCTACCCAACGGCGATTGTGACGTGCATTTAAAAGATATCTATTTACGGAGTTGTATTATATCGACCTTGTAGTTATAGCATTAAGTGCTTGTAGAATATTCTCGAGAAAACTGGAATGTAAATGCCGTAAAATGTTTAGTTCTGTTTAAGACTACACTTGTGTTTCATAGTGGTCTTCCGTGTCCTTAATATATTTTTAATATAGTTACTAAGATTATTTGCTTTTCCACACTTTAAATTAGGCATAAGCAATTTCTAATAGTTTTACTATACACGATGTTAAAAGAAAGGGTCAGAAACCCCAAGAGGAGATAGTATGGTCCAAAATATGCAGAAAAGTCTCGATAAACATGGATCTGCAAATGGAAGGTTTCGGAGTTAAGAATGATTCCTTTATGTAGCATCTATGCAACCTTTTGCTTATCTTATCTTTCGTTCGCAAGAACTTTGCAATCTCTTGCCGTACAAGCATACAGTTGTAGTTGATATTCCGATACTTTAACATTGAACTAGCCGACATGCATTTCATGTATGGTTGCATTAATGGGAATGCTTGTTACGGTTAAAAGAAAATAAAGAGAGAAAGACGAATTAAAATATGGTATAGTGCTCAGCTTTAGCTATGTAAACGTAGTGTTAGAAGGAGAGGAGTCAAGGAGTGAAATAATACAACGGTGTTTAAAATTTATTTTTGTTGCTGAAGTCGTGAAGGTTCTTTGTATTTCTTCGTCGAGACGACGACCCGGTGTTTGAATTCTTTGGCAAGAATTCCGATGTTTATAGGGCGCCACTGAATGTTTTGTTTAGCTTAGTCGCCTCGCTGATGGTCGATACTTCCGTCGGAAACCATTCAGAGTTTTCGAAGGAAAGGAAGAAAGGAGTATATAAAAGAAAATTCAAACCGTAGCAAATATTTGAACAAATTGTATATTGAATGAAAGAGCACTATTAAAAAGATAGACAAAATGTTACAAAAAGGCTAATATCTCAGGGCCAAAACAATTACTAGAAATATTAAAGTTTACAAAGAAATGAATAAAAGCGTCAAAGAAATATTCAAAGATTAATACTGATTTAAACAACAAAGTTAATGAAGTGATTTACCAAATTTCAAAATATGGGCAGCAACATTTGCGTGAAGCGCAGTTCTTAAATCTTAAAATACGGATTATAATTAACCGAAAAGAATTACCGTTAAATACGCTAAATGACTCGACCAAGATGGCAAAATGTTAATTATAGTTCGTAACGTTACAGAAAACATCTGTTAACTTACATAAAAAAAGGTTCAGGTAGACACGCCGAAAGGAGGAAGTTGGTCAGCTAGTTACGGTGGTAGAACCTTCTCGACAGCTTTGATTCGGAAAAACGCCGTGCTGATAGACCTGGGAAATGGGTGATGAGTGATGAGCATTGGGCAGCAGACAACGAATGAACGCAGCTCGATAGAAGAAATAGATTTTGCAGATCCCGCAACTCTATGAAAGAAGCCAATTTCCAAAATCGGAACTCCACGGAGGAAATCAATGTCCAGATCCGCATAAAGCGTTATTCCCGACGATTTGCTCAAAGGCGACTAAATCGCAAAACCATATAATCGCTGGGAACGTAGACCGTGGATACCAAGGAAGATCCCCCAGCAGGGGTTACGTCCGACGACAAAAGTCTTGGTACTCTAGGATGACATTGTTTCACTCACTGGGCCACATACGGCCTTACATCACTAGTTGGTACGTTACCTTCTGCCAAACAACCCATTACTCATACCTTTGATAGGGAAACTGCTTCTATTTATATATTTTACGAAAATCCAATGGGATCGCGAGATCTGATTCGACCAATGCGGAAGCAAAGATATGATGACGTATACGAGATCGGTGTATAGCGACGTATTTGTGCGTGTATCGAACTGGGTAATTGCTGATTACAACAACTAGCTACGGATGAAATCTAATTTAACTGATACCAAAATGTAAAGCGGAAGTTATACTATTTGTTGACAAAATTTCATTTATGTTCATTGATAAACAAAGAAGCTACGGGGCTTAAAGAATTAAAATAAACGGGAATGATTGGTTCCTAAAAAGTTAATTACTAAATATCTCGTTAGCTTAAGAATATAACTCAAATTTATTGTTATCATAGGCAAGAAGGGTTCGCAATAAAGATACTTAGCGGTGTAGAATTTTGAAAAGATTAATATTAATAGCTTTATTAAATAATAAAGATCAAACATAGGACAAATTAGGGGAATGAGTTTAGCTAAAACATATACACACAAATACTACACCTTGTAGACGCGGTGATGTCATCCTTTGCGGGTGTTCAGTTTCGTTTTATATTGGAATAGAGGAATTGGCACGAAATGAGATATTTGAAGAATCTTAAATATGGATTTAGGAAATATGCAAATTAGGGTGTAACATGCTAGAGAAGCGCGGTGAAGCTCATCCTAAACGCCCGATCCCTTCAGTCCGTGTATTTGTAAGACTGCACCAAAGATTATTTCATTATAAGCATATACTTCTCTTAAACGGAGCAAAAAGCGCTAAGAAAATATTTCTTTTGATTTAAAACAGAATTGTATTGGGGATAATTGAAACAGTAATTGTCTTGAATTAAGATGGACAGCTTTGATACAAGTAAACGTTTCTCTGTGTGTGGAAAACAATCCCATGATTTCGGAAAACAAACGTCGGTGTCCACCCCTGAGGCCGAACGGGCAATTTTAGCGCGAGTAGAGCAGAATTCGGAGACTAGTTTGCGAAGAATATCAGTCGAAGTAGGAATTAGTATTCCTTTTCTTTGGGGAATCCCCCTAGTGTGTGCAGTCAGTAGAGCACTGCACGGGTCTATTTTTCACGGCTCGGCCCGCCCATGGCCCGTTACAGCATGGAGTGTACTCGCCCGGCCCGCCCTTTGCGCTCACACCTCGTTAGGAAATTTAGGCCCGTTTGATCCGTGCAAATTATTTCAGCGTGTTTAAGTAATTATATCGGCACCGTCTATTCCTAAACATTTTTTAATGACTACGTTATAATGAGTAGAATGAAACATGTATTTTGTTTCTTTTTGTATACTATATTGTATGAAACCAAAAGAATACGTAAATGCATTAAAATTGTTTATACAAACGAAAGTGTAAAAACCAAATAGCATTTGCTGCATACGCTATATCCATTCGATGTATTTAATAAAACATTTTCGGCCCGTCAGGCCCGTACAACTTTAGGCCCGGCCTGCAATAAAAAGAGACGAGTCGCGCCCGAGCCCGCCCGCGGCGGGCCAGGCTTTTCCTAGCCCGTGCACCGCTTTAGCAGTCGGTGCAGAGCCTAATTCCATCTGACTATCAAGAACGTTTGACCATTCACTTCTGGTTTCTACACAAAGATGCTGAAGAACCTAACTTTGCTACCAATATTCTTTTTACTGATGAGGCCATGTTCACACGAAATGTACCTTTTGATTTCCACAATATGCATATGTGGGCTGGCGAAAATCCTCATATCCTATCCTCATATCTTATGGAATCCAGACATCAGGTACGTTTTTTATTACAACAGGTTACTAGATCAGATTATTTTAACAAACCATTTAACAGGCGCTGCTTATCTAAACTTTCTGCAGAACATAAGAGGTGAATATCGACTAAAAAAAAAACTTCTTTTGAACGAAAAGCAAATATGGCTCCAACACGATGGTGCTCAGGCGCATTTTTCCATTGCCGTTAGAGAGCATTTACACGGAACTTTTAGACAAAGGTGGGTAAGAAGTGGCGGACCTGTATGTTGGCCTGCAAGATCACTTGATTTCTTTCTTTTGGGATATTTCACAACTTTAGCGTACGCTACGTTGGTAGATGACTTAAAGAGCTGTAATAGTGAGTAAATTAAGGATGCCACCGAATCCAAGCCAATGTAAGGATTTTCGAAAGTGCGGCAGAGATGTCGTGGCTGCTGTGAAATGAAGGGACGACACTTTGAGAACCTCATTCGATTTTTTTGCTTTTATTGTTTGTTCATAAGTACCATTGTCTGTTTGTACATACGAAACAAGTTATTTAATCTCAAAATATTTCGGCCCCATGTTCATTTACTCCTTCCTTTAGGTTTATCATACTTTTTTCTAACACCGTGAAGGTATCAATCGATTCGTTAGTAATTTCTACATATTTTGAGAAAAATTACAGCATCATATCGTGCCAAAAACAACAAAATACATCCCAAGAGTTATACATAGAACAGAGCAATCTATCTGCAACCATTTAAGAAATATGCGCGTGACGTGAATGTCTTCCTCGTATATTTTGCTCTGTCACGTCGTGCACCTTGCATAAATGACCGTTCTGCGCTGAACCGCAGAGTAATAAAACAGCATCCGCAGTGTCGACTAACGTAAGGCGTTGCGATAATAAGATCCAACGACTACATTAAGCACAATACAGCGCTATACGCAGCGCTATAAGCAGTGCTGGCGGAGGACGGGATCCTGACTACAAATTGGCAAGAACATTGTTCTCTAAAAGAAAATCTCTTAATTGATGTTCCATATAATCGGGTACAAAAAATGTTATTGAGAAGGAAAAATGGTTTCTGTAAATGACATGCCTCTGAGATTGTAAGAACAACATGAAATGAAATATTGGGTAGACAAGAAAGTATTTTCGGTTGTCACACATAGAGAGCATTATAATTGTTTTGAAGGATATCTGTCAGTGTTACGGTTTTTTTCCTTTTGGCATTTGACATCAGTTACATTTAGGTTACTTCAGACGCAGGTTGTGCATAATTTTGTTTGTAGTTGTTAGTTTAGGGTCAAATTTAATATGGAGTGCAGAAACGAACATTTTCAGCATATTTTACTTTTTTATTTCCGTAAGGGAAAGAAAGCTGCTATATATGAAGTGACAGATGCAGGTGTCAAGACTGGTTTAAAAAATTCCGTTCTGGTCGACCTACTGAAGTCGATAATGACCAAATCAAAACCATAATTGAAAAGAATCGTCATATGACTGTTCGAGAGATTGCAGAGAGGTTAAATGTATCGCAGAATCAAAGAAAAACGGCCAGAATTATAATACAAGGCCTCACACATCTTTAATAACTCGTGGGAAATCATTGGAGCTTGGTTGGGAAGTGATGCATCCTCCATACAGCTTTGGACCACCATCTGATTATTATTTATTTCGAAGCTTGCAAAACTCTTTGAATGGCGAAACTTTCACAAATGATGATGACCTTAAATCGCACTTGGTTCAGTTTTCTGCTGATAAAGACCAAAGTTTATTTGAGCGCGGAATCATGAAGCTGCAAGAAAGATGGAAAAAGGTCATTGAAGAAAATGGAAAATATACAGTAAGTCTCACTTTAGACGGCACCACCCCAGTATTTTTTATATATCATCGATTTAAAAAAAATCTTTTTTCTTGTATACCCGTTACTAAATTGTACATTTAGGGTATGTTACTTTCTCTTCATGGTAAAATTTTATTAATAAAAGTTCAAATAAGCTAAATTAAAAAGGTAAAATTTTGAAAATCTTTCTCAAAAAATGTTTAAATCCAGAAAATTCGAATAATAATCTTACAAGTTTGCCATGAGTTTTTATTTCAATACAATAACGAAAAACGACGCTCAATTACTTAAATAAAAGTATCTTCAACTAAGCCACCACCAGCACGTATACATTTTTCAATTCGTTTTCTGTTGTTTCCGACAGCCTTCCTCAATTCTTCTCGACTTATGACTCGGCAGGCTTGAGTTATTCTGTCACAAAGTTGTTGAATATTTATTGGTCTAGTTTTATACATTTTATTTTTAATAGTTCCCCAAAAATAAAAATCTAATGGCGTGATATCGAGAGATCTAGGTGGCCATTCGATTAGGGGACTATTACGACGTATCCATCTTCCCTGGAAATTCTCATTTAACCATTCCCTAATCACAACTGCATTATGTATAGGCGCCCCGTCTAATTGATAGTACATTTCCTGTCGTACTCCAACTGGAAGATCTATAACTCGTTACTTAGAAATTCTAAAAAACGCCGAGCATTTAAATTTTGTCTAAAAAAGAATGGTCCTATAATCCTATTGTTTAGAATTCCACACCAAACGTTAATTCTTTTAGAATATTGACGTTTACAGTTTATTATCCAGTGTGGGTTTTCTGCAGACCAATGTTTACAATTTTACGATGCAACTATTCCGTTGATGGTAAATGTAGCCTCATCAGTAAACAAAATTTTCTTTAGGAAACACTGATCATTTAAAAAATTACCTTCTTCCCCTTCTTCCAAAGTATGCAGAAATTTCGGCTTGAAGGGAATTTTCTTATGTCTACGAGGGCATCTCCAAATTTGATCTTTTGAATAATTTAAAACTAAGGACATCGTTCTTAGATTGGGTGTTGGATTCTCAGTGATATAATTCGAAATAGCGTTGTCTTCTAGATGATGATAATTAGAGCGGGCCAAGAGCGCCACGCGCCAGGTTCGCAATCAGGCTGCCGGGCGCATATATGTATGTAAACATAGGTAATTTAAATATGTAATTATTAGGACGAGGACCAAAACCACTGTCTATTACGTCGTGAAGACGCGCAAATATACACCTGCAGTTTGGGTGTTCGTTGATAAATAGGGCGTTGTTCACAGTGGGCCACTACAAAAAAAAAGTTCATTCATCGACGGCTACGAACTAACAGCGCGCTTATTCATTTACGGATGACGCGCTCTATTCATCAACAAATGACGAGTCTGCAGATGTTACGTTTGCACCACTTCGTGGCATACTAGAAACAAGCGTCGGTGTGCTCGCTTTAGTGATTATGTCTAACGTAACTATTAAAAATAAACGGCCATTACCTACGAAAGTTAATAAATTTCTTAGTGAATTTGTGGATTTACACTACAATGGGAGTACAATTTTCTGTAAAGTTTGTAAAAAGAAACTACTGTGCTGGAGCAAACGTGATTGTGAAAGACATATAAATAGCGCACACCACAGAAATAAAAGAAATGGTGTGTCACAACAACGTCAATTTCAATTAGAATTGCTTTTAACGTTTATGGTGTGTGGTCTACCACTTCGTATACTTGATAAAAAAGCATTTCGAAAATTCTGGGGTACATACAATACCCAGTGGATGCTACCATCTCGGACAGCGTTACGGAGAGATATTCCACGAATACGTGAGGACATTGAAAATCGAATTAAAGCCGAATTAAAAGATAAACAGCTGTGGCTATGTCTTGATGAGACGACAGATTGCAAAAAAAATTCTATTTTGAATATAATAGTGCGCGTATTAGATCCTATTAAACCAAATGTTGCAATTCTATTAGCCAGCAGAAGATTAAAACAGTGTACTAGTAAAGCAATTACGGCCGTAGTTCTCGAAACGTTACAAAAATTTTAAGTGTCAACCAGTCAACTGTTGTTGTTCATGAGCGATGGTGCAGCAACAATGTGTAGTGTAGGCCGTTCCCTTAAAGAAAAGTGTGAAGGACTTTTACATGTTACGTGTAAAGTCTATGCTTTATATCTTGTGGCACAAACTATTCGAGAGTGTTACCCGGAGGTGGATGCATTAATAGCAAACACAAAAAAAGTGTTTCTCAAAAGTCCTAAGAGGACTAGGGCATTCCACAGGTTATGCCCTGGTATTCGAGAACCACCACAGCCCATTCTTACGCGTTGGGGAACGTGGTTAAAAGCCGCTTTTTATTATAATGAACATTTTCAAGAAGTCAAATCCGTTATTTTGCAATTCGTCCCTGCCGAAGCTAGAGCTATTAGGATGAGCCAGAAGGGATTTCTCGATATTTCTGTTGAAACACATCTAAAGAATATTAGCAACAATTACAAAGGGTTAGTAGACGCGATAGAAAATTTGCAAAATTCTGGATTGTCGTTGGTAGAATCAGTGCAAGTCGTGGACGAAGTTAGTACATTGTTACACAGTATAAACGATGCAACAAGTGGACGAGTTTTAGCTAAGTTCGATAGTGTTTTAAAAAAGAATCCGGACTACACGAGATTAAGACAAATGTGCGATGGGGCATCTGCAGATTCCTTGACTAAGTCTAAAGATTATTTTAATTACGCCTGTCTTACTTCGGTAGACGTGGAACGGTCGTTTTCGAAATATAAGAACATTTTTTCGTCTCGGCGAACATCCTTCACCGAGGCAAATGTGGAAACTTATCTGATGGTGCAGCTTTTTAAACAAACCTATCCGCATTATTAAGAAGGATAGAATTTATTTATTATATCTTTATTTACAGAATAAAAAAAACGTTCAGTTTCTCAGTTATTTCCTTATTACATCCCATTTACAACGCATACCGTTTTCAATCAAATAAAAAATCATAATGAAAATAAAAACACCTCAGCGTGTACATATATATATATATATATATATATATATATATATATATATATATCCGCTCTAATTACTAAACATTATTATTGCGTCAGCTTTTATTTTTTTACTCTTGTGTATTAATTTCGAAATATCACATATCTGCTGTGACTCACATATACGCTATTTAGAATAAGCGGCCGTTGCGCCTGATTCCGATTCTGTTGGATGGCGCAATTTGGCCCGCTCTAATGATAATTCCTTGTAATTGATTTTGTCACATTTCCAGTACGATTAAATAAATTGTTAATTCTTAGCACAGTCGTATGTATAACGAGAGGACGGCCTGGATATCAGATATTAAATTCATGGGCAGCTTCCCGTGTTGAACGAACATTATCACCCACTAATCTTATTATCTCAACTTTATTAGCAAAAGTTAAATTTGTTTTGGTGTTAAATTTCAATTTTCATTAATTGTACACAATTTGATAAATAAAGCAATGCATTGTTTCTGACGTCTTAATGAAAACTCATGGCAAACTTGTAATATTATTATTCGAATTTTCTGGACTTTTTTTGAGATGATTTTCAAAATTTGTTGTTTTTAATTAAATTTAGCTTATTTGAACGATTGCGAAAAACTTTTATTAACAAGTTTTTTTGATAAAAAAATCCCTAATACGACTTCTTCAATTTTGCTGTTTATTTTAAATCGTAGTAGAGTTGCGCGTTACTGTGAAACTTATCCTAAAAGTACAATTTAGTGAGGGGTATAATCAGAAAAAAGAATTTTTTTAAATCGATAGTATATGAGAAAGATACTGGGGCGGTGCCGTCTAAGGTGAGACACACTGTATAATTGATTAAAGTTTATTCTTTGTATAAAAAAAATAGTTTTATTTCACACAACAAAACCGAAATTACAATCCAATACAATGGAATATTTCTTTAAATTATAATAGTAATTTAGACACCAGAAATATTCCACTAATCTCCAGAATATGATGATTTTACGAATATTTACAATTAGGATAATTTTGTCATATTCGCTTTATTTCATCAAGAACCTCCTTCGAACCCATGCCAAAGAATACCCACCCCATCACATGAATTCTAAACGTTCACGGCATCTAACGAGATCCATCAATCATCTCAACGTTTGATACTTGCGGCCCAAAACTTAAAACCCTCTTCTAACTTCATAGATAACCGAAAGAATCAATCACTTTGACAAATTTCACGCGAAAGAAAGTCTTTTCCTCCCGCGCACACCAAAAGCGGGCAACAAGAAAGATATAGCGGATATATGAAGCGCCTATATATATCTTCCACGTGCGTGGGTGGAATGTAAGGCCTCGTTACTATCTCGGCCACGTCTCATACGTAGATCACACGTAAGCGATACGAAACGTTGGGGTTATCGTTTTTTTTTTTATTTTTTTGTGTTTCCTTGGTGTTTCATCTTCGGTTGGGAAGGCGTAAAGAACACGTACGCTTATGTGAAAGGAAGTTACGAATAAATTTATTTCGTTCTTGTGATTGTGGAAGATGTATGGTTGTATTTTGAATTTTTAATGGCGCGATTTCGATGTTTCGGGTCGCGGTTATATCAAAAGAGAGAAATAGTAATGCAGTATGGAAAGAAAAATGTTTTCTTTTATGAAATATACCCCATTATTTTATGTAATGTTTGTCCATTCTTCTGGAAACAGTTGGATTTGATATCCTCTTTGGATTCAAAGAATTCCTTAAGATCGAATGCGCTGAGATTATAATTGAAGTGGAACAAAGTCTAAACTGTATGCTAGAACGGAGTAAAGTATCTAAGTAGAAAGGATTTTAATACGTGGTAGACACATCACAGATGTCACTTCTGAGCTGCGATGTTTGGAAAGTTTGTGTTTGGCATCTGTGAATTCTTTCGTGGAAGTTGTTTCACCTACACAGAGAAAAAAAACCCTTGAATCAAACATTATTACCCTAAGTGTAGCTATAACCGTTCCGACGCTAGAGCGTCTCAAATTCAAAAAAAGAAGATTCCTTTTTTTAAGTTTGAAGCGCTGTAGCTGCCTAACCAAACAAGCTAGAAGGTTCTGCTTGGTCGCAATCGATTCAGCGGTTAATTTTCTGTCTGAAACCGTCAACTTCGTCGACCAGAGATGCATCCCTACGGAGAAATGGGACGAAAAACTAGAGCGATGTCGATTTTAAAGCCTCATTTTCGCGTCATTTTTGGAATTCCGAAAACTTCAAACGTCCATATCTCCAAAACGGTTAGAGATATCGGGCTGAAATTTCATTCCGCAAATGTGCGACCATAGGGCTACAAATTGGTACCGTCAGATTGAATTCCAATTTTCACATTTTGGCCATTCAAAAATTTCATCACTTTGGGTAGAAATTTGTACGGCTCTCTTGTATCTCGACATCCGAACGAGTTAGGAGGTTAGGTTTGGGTCCGTTCGAAAGCTCTCGGCGAGAGCTTTAAAACTGAAAAAAGTCAACCCTCTAGCTATAACCGTTCCGACGCTAGAGCGTCTCAAATTCAAGAAAAGAAGATTCCTTTTTTATGTTTGAAGCGCTGTAGCTGCCTAACCAAACAAGCTAGAAGGTTCTGCTTGATCGCAATCGATTCAGCGGTTAATTTTCTGTCTGAAACCGTCAACATCGTCGACCAGAGATGCATCCCTACGGAGAAATGGGACGAAAACTAGAGCGATGTCGATTTAAAGCCTCATTTTCGCGTCATTTTTGGAATTCCGAAAACTTCAAACGTCCATATCTCCAAAACGGTTAGAGATATCGGGCTGAAATTTCATTCCGCAAATGTGCGACCATAGTGCTACAAATCGGTACTGTCAGATTGAATTCCAATTTTCACATTTTGGCCATTCAAAAATTTCATCACTTTGGGTAGAAATTTTTACGGCTCTCTTGTATCTCGACATCCGAACGAGTTAGGAGGTTAGGTTTGGGTCCGTTCGAAAGCTCTCGGCGAGTGCTTTAAAACTGAAAAAAGGTCAACCCTCTAGCTATAACCGTTCCGACGCTAGAGCGACTTAAATTCAAGAAAAGAAGATTCCTTTTTTTAAGTTTGAAGCGCTGTAGCTGCCTAACCAAACAAGCTAGAAGGTTCTGCTTGGTCTCAATCGATTCAGCGGTTAATTTTCTATCTGAAACCGTCAACCTCGTCGACCAGAGATGCATCCCTACGGAGAAATGGACGAAAACTAGAGCGATGTCGATTTAAAGCCTCATTTTCGCGTCATTTTTGGAATTCCGAAAACTTCAAACGTCCATATCTCCAAAACGGTTAGAGATATCGGGCTGAAATTTCATTCCGCAAATGTGCGACCATAGTGCTACAAATCGGTACTGTCAGATTGAATTCCAATTTTCACATTTTGGCCATTCAAAAATTTCATCACTTTGGGTAGCTACGCTTTCTTCTCTAAAAAAGAAGAAAGCATCTATAATATACTTGTCGAAGTAACAGTATACTTTATACAAGTGGTCACCAAACTACGGCCCACGGGCCAAATCCGGCCCGCGACAGCTAATGGCTGATTGTTGTTATTGTTGCTGTGATAAGTTGGATAAAAGAACACAGAATGATAATAACTCGGTTTTATTTACTTGCTAGTTTAATGAGAAGTATAATACGTAGAAAGTTTAACTTAAGCATAATAACTAACAAATAATTGAAATGAATCCCACTAACAGTTTATAATATCCACTTGTAAAAAATACTAATGAGATTTATGTAATTGTGATTTTCCACTGACAATAGTTTGTAGTTGTGGACCAATTTTACTTGTACCAATTATTAAAAGAGATTTAAGATGCTCATCGATTAACTGAGACCTGTAAACATTCTTTGTGTACTACAATATTCTTACACCGGGTATTGCGTTTTCCTCTAAGATGCGTTTGTATTGCTCTTTTCTCATTATGCCTTGAATTTTTACGAGATCACATACGGATTACCAGCAAAGCAATCCCAAATCATTACCGAACCACCGCCGTGTTTGACGGTAGAGACTGTGCATTGCTGTAGTGCACGTTTACTTACAGATTTTCTTACAAACGCTCGTCTTCGCGAACCGAAAATCTCGAATTTGGATCCGTCGGTCCACAATACCTTGCTCCAATCTTCTACCGTCCAATTTCAATATTCACGTGCCTATTGTAACCTCTTTTTTTTATTAATTTGGCGAAGCAAGGGTTTTCGCATCGTAATTCGTCCGTAAAGGCCGGCTTTTGCAGATGGCGTTTAACTGTGGACACGCTAATCGGTTTCGGAAGTACAGTATTGATTTCTGCGGCGACTTCTGGAGCTGTTTTTCTTCTATTTCGCTTGCTGGACACCACGATTGCAATATTTTGAGGTGATGTTGTCACCCTTGGTCTACCACTTCGTACTTCATTTAGAAAACTGACACTTTCACTGTATTTTTTGATGTTATAAACAACAGTAGATGGATTTCAATGTAATTTTCTAGCAATTTGAAGGTTGCTTATGCCTAAGTTATGTTGTGCTACTATCGTAGCACGCGTTTCAACGTTAATTTATTTCCTTTTCGGCAAAATTTTAAACGAAATTATAAACACTATTTGTTAAGAGATGTTGTCGCTACTAACATGGAGCGATAACTGATCCTAATTTAAAAATATTACTTCAAATGGCTTTATTATAGCTTCATGATTAAAGCTGGCCACGAGCGGTACCGCGCAGTAGCGTAGAGTCGACCAGGCCTCGCGTTCCACTAGAGTTATTCTGCTAATAGAGATGTTTGCTGCCGCAAATAATTTCGCCCATCTTTTAAATAAAAATTAAATAACACGTGCTCAAACACTTACCATTTTAAGAGTCCTCCGTGAAATCACAAAGTGAATAATGTCTGTTAAATATCTGCAACATTAGATATGTTTCAACTGTTGTTTCGGCAAAACTAGTACGGCATGAGGAAAAAATGCGTTTATATGCGTTTATATGCATCGAACGTTCTACATCTAGTGGGCGTAATTTTGCGTAAGTAAATAATTCTTTCAAATAACTTAACGATTCTGTTGACGCACCTTCAGAAATGTGTCTTAATGTGCCAAAATCAGAATTTTTTCTCAAAAACCACTTTCAAATTTTTCTAGAACAGAAACATTTTTTGCGTCTTCAATCGCGCATAGCTGTGCGTGAACATATTGCACTATTTGTAGAGATTCTTGTAACGGCACCGCAGGATTTTGTAATTTTTCTATTGCATCTGCTAGCCCGAAGTAATTGTCGTGATGATAATGATTTTTAAATCCATTTTAACCTGACTATCTTGAAATTTCGACTGGCTTTTCTGGATAGCGGCAGCTTCCTTTGTATCGAATTGTAAAACCACGTTCTTAATATTGTCAAAATATTTATGATAATAAATATTGTGAAATTCGCGAATACGTTTCGGTGATTTGACAAATACTGCTTTGGTATGCGCTATTAAACCGTCTACCTCAGGACAACATTTTCTGATACTATCCGCCAGAAGATTGAGAGGATGAATTTTACACGTAATGTGTAACAAATTAGCAGAATGCTTTTTAAGAGACCGGCCTACAGAAAGCATATTTGCAGCACCATCACTCACTAACATCAAGAGTTGGTTTGTTGAAAGTTCAAACTTGTCCAATGTATTTAACACTAACTTTGAAATTACTTCGGCAGTACACTGTTGTATTCGTTTGGAGACTAATAGAATTGAAGGTGCCGATTGATGAGGTTCCAATTTGCGTGCCATTCCATTAAGAACAGAATGTTTCTTCCGATCTGTTGTTTCGTCGACACATAACAACAATTTTTGATCTTTCAACTCTGGTTTTATTTTTTGTTCAATATGTTCGCGCGCAGATGGCACAAT
The DNA here is from genome assembly GCA_029619315.2 of Dynastes maya. Taxonomy (NCBI): domain Eukaryota; kingdom Metazoa; phylum Arthropoda; class Insecta; order Coleoptera; family Scarabaeidae; genus Dynastes; species Dynastes maya. Next base: position 386,108 of record JAROYE020000024.1, read on the forward strand.
TCTTCGTAACGATATTCGACTTGGTAATTTGCACTCCGAATAGTTATTCCAAAAGCAGATAAATGGTTCCTTGTCTAGTAAATTAAACGGTATATTACATGCGATAAACGTAACGCATAAATTAAATATAAATTTTTCATTGTCTCGTGCGCAATTTCTTTTTGAGACATGCTTTTCACTATTTACGTAGACAATGTTGTCTGGACCAACACATTAACGGGATTTTACAGATTACACATTTAATTTTAGCACCTTCATATATTAAGTCTGGAATTTCTGCAATAAATTTTCGAAGTTCGTCCGACCGCGGTCGTTTTGCTGACGAAATCATAATTTTTCTAGGACAGATAAACAATTGCGCAGATGACCGGCAGCGAAAATGTCCGTACTGCTCCACAGACGAAGTAATACTACCGTTCCTCTCGGTCCGAACTGATTCTACGCCAATGCGCGGTACCGCTCGTGGCCAGCGTTATTCATGATTCATAGTAAAATTACTAACTGTTACATTTTTCCTGGAATTTCAAAAAAATATCCCCCTACGCTACTACCTGCGCTGTTATGACAGTGTTGCCTCTCATACAGATAAAAGAAATAAATAGATCGATATTATTTAATGAATTCAAGCGAGTCTTACTGATTATTAGCATACTATTCAATAATGCTGGAATGTATTTACTAAATAGGTTCTTTGTGTACCAAAATCTAAAATCCAACGGTGCCCACATATTTGTGAGCGGCAGTGTATATGCGGCACCCAGACTTTGTCTTGATTTTTTTACTTTTTCATATGCTTTTTGGGTTAGAGGAGTTAAATGGCGTCTTTCTTTAGCGAACGTAAATTCACCGCAATGAGAGGAAAAATAGCCACTTTCGTTTTTGCATTTGTGCGACGTGTTAACCTTACTAACTACAACAGTCTTTTGACAACTGTGCCACCACTGCTATAACCCTGAACACCGTAACATTAAAAGTTTGAATTTAGGAATTATTTGCAACAGCTGCGACATTACTCTAATGATATTAATGACAAAACCATGTCGATTAATTATTTCCTAAGCCTTGCTGATATTTAAAGTATTTGTCATAATACAAAGCTACAACTAAAATTACGAAAAAATATCTTTTTGCATCTCGAAAACTGTTGGCGATTGGAAATTTTTTTGCATAAAAACGTTACTCAGTGTATATCATTTCATATGTACGAATAATCCTCGTACATTAACCAAGCCCTGGATACGTGTATTCCATTTGTAACCCTTTTTTTTTATACAAATAGAAAAAATAAAAGCAAACAGCTATAATACACATAACGCATTTCACCCTCTCTCTCAAACCACACAGTGAAAAAAAAGCACTGAAAAGAAACAAACCAGAAGGAACCACGAAACAGAACAAACACAAAACAAAGGAAACATATACGAGAAAGAACCCAACATCACGAATTTTATTTATTTTTGGAGCAAATTCGCAACTGCTCGTCCAAACGCATATCGCAAATGTTCTCGTTAGTCTCGGGCGGTAGTAACCGTTACTCGGCGCAGCAGGATAGGAGGTGTGAACTTCGCTGTTTGGGCTACATCGATTCAATGCAGGAACTTCGTATACATCGCCCGCGGCCGATTTAACTTTTTAATATTCATGAGAGCTCGTCTAGGTCTCAAATTACCTACAACCACACGAGTTTGGAGCTTTGGTGCGGGTGTATAAGGAACACGCGGTGTAATAGATATATGGATGCAAAACTGTTTGTAATAAATGTTCTGATGTAATTTATGTATAGCATGGTAAAAAAGTAATGTACCGTGAGAAAGAAAATTACAATAAAATTGCTGGTTATTTTACGCCGAACAAGTAGGTTGTAATAATACAGAGGTAAAACACTTTTTACCACCAAATGCAATCACTGTAATTTTATCGTACGCTCTAATATATTTTTCATTTAAGACTTTCTGTAATACTGCAGTCATTTCTGTCATTCTGTTATCTACTTAGCTATGAAAACAAGGCGACAATTTTTTATGTCAACTTCCTGTGATATTTTATAGTGTCATTTCCAAGTTCGGTTTCAATTTCCAATCGCTTAACATTTGTTATTTACGAGGGAAAGTCAGTAAGTAAATTACAAAAAGCTATTATAAAAGTAATAAGAGAAATAGCCTCGTATTTACATGATTTTTTTTAAACATCTTATATTGGACATGACTTGTACAATCTTAACACTAAGTTAATTTATTACAACTGATAAATTGTATTCTTGCAAGTAAAACGTGTGCGGGGTTACTACACTAATGTCTAGTTCCCTATAACTTATAAATCAGCACTGAATCACTACACTGTTTTCATGGCAAGTCTACAAGTTTTAGGCGCTTGAGTCTTCTTACGTCCTGCCAGGTGTCCAACAGTTGAATTGCTTCAAAGTTGGTAAGATTAAGAAGTCTTTTTTCGTATTTCCTGGCATATACTTGGACTACATCCTCAATCCAGCTCACATGTACATCATCATGAATTTCTTTAGTGGTTACATATCTTTAAGCAATTGTAATCATACGTAGAAACTGTTTTGGGATCATTGGATAATTTCGCGATTGGATTTTTTAGTACAGCCCCAAAAATGTACACCATACACCTAAATTGGTTTAATGATTGCTTTGTAAATCAATCTTTTCCAGCTAAGGTTAAGTTGGGAATGATGCCCCACTAACCAATACATTTTTCTCCTCTTGTGTCTGATTTGTTCAGTCTTTTGTTTAACATGGTGTTTCCAATTTAATCTGCCATCCAAGTGCAGTCCCAAATATTTGACAGATTCGTTCTTAGCAATTTGCGTTCCAATGAGGAAGATGTTTAGATTGTCATCCCTTCTGCGTAGAGCAAACGCGACGTGTGTTGATTTTGTCTTATTGCACTTTATTTTTCAATTCGTTGTCCACTCGCTCACAACATTCAGGGCGCGTTGGATTTTTCCTACTGCTTTTATCTCCGTTGAATCAGTAGCCATGATCACAGCATCATCGGCCCCAAAGGAAGTTTTCTTTGCAGTTGGAATATCTGCTGTCTACAGAAGATAGAGGAGCGGTCCAAGGACACTTCCTTGTGGTACTCCTGCTTGGGTGGGATAGAAACTAGAGAGGGTGTGTTCGCGTGAGACCCTGACTCTTCTATCAGAAAAGTATGATTCCAAAAGACGGTAATAATTTGCTGGCAGTATCTTACCCATTTTGTAAACGAGTGCTTGATACCATACTTTATCAAACGTTTGTGCCTAGAGCAACGCAACTGCGCTGAAGTGACGGACGCATAAAAGTTTACACAAAATAAATTAAATGTGATACGTGCTCAAACACTTACCGTTTTAAGAGTCCTCCGTGAAATCACAAAGTGGGTAATGTCTATTTAATATTTGTAACATTAGACATATTTCCAAAGTTGTTTCGGCAAAGTGAGTGCGGCGTGAAGAAAAAGTGTTTTTGTATGCCGAAAACGAACGTTCTACATCTAGTGACGTTATATTTGCGTAAGTAAAATAATCTTTCAAATAACTTAACGGTTCTGTTGACGCACCTTCAGAAATTTGTCTTAATGTGCCAAAATCAGAGTCTTTATCTAAAACACTTTCAAACCTTTCGAAAACACAAACATTTCTTGCGTCTCCTATCGCGCATAGCTGTGCGTGAACATGTTGCACTATTTGCAAAGATTCCACTAACGACACCGAAGAATTTTGTAGTTTTTCTATCGCATCCGCTAGCCCCACGTAATTGTTCTGAATAATTTCCAAATCTGTTTTAACTTGGCTATCCTAAAATTTCAAGCGGCTTACCTTGACAGCCGCAGCTTCCTTTGGGTCGAATTCTAAAATCACGTTCTTTATATTCCCAAAATACGAGGCATATTCCAAAACTAAGGTCCGGTGAGCGATATTTCACGGTTGGTAGGCCTGAATGAAGTTTTACTGATGCAGCGCCATCTACTGCCTCTTTACGAACCTACTTGACGTGTTGTTTTTATTCAGTAGTCGTTTGACAGTCGGTGACAGCAGATCGGAATGACCGAGACAATCATAAATCCCGCCTGTTGTGAAGTTCGCGGTGTAATTAGATTTTTGCTAGCAAAAGGATCTTCAGCTGCTGAAATCCATCGTGAGTTATGCGTAGTGTATGGACCTGAAATAATGAGTGACAAGCAAGTTCGAAAATGGTGTCGAGAATTTCGAAACGGCCGGACAAATGTTCATGATGAACAGCGGAGTGGCAGGCCCAGTATTCGAACCGACAACATCGTTGATCAAGTGAACCAAAAACTTCGAAGTGATCGGCGATTGACGATTAGTGCTCTGAATAATGAATTCCCTAATGTTTCTCGAACCTCAATTTACAGGATCGTCACCGAACAGCTTGGATATCGCAAACTGTGTGCGAGGTGGGTTCCAAAAATGCTCACTGATCAGCACAAAGAGCAAAGAATGCGTAGTGCACGACAGTTTTTGGAACGCTATAGACAAGATGAAGATGATTTGTTTTCCCACATTGTTACGGGCGACGAGACGTGGATATCATACACCTACGCAGAATCGAAACAACAGTCAATGCAGTGGCGCCATTCAAGTTCACCCAAACCAAAAAAGTTTAAGCAATCTCCATTCTCGAATCGAAAAATGATGGCTACGGTTTTTTGGGACGACAAGGGCGTCCTTTTGATTGATTTCATGGACCGTGGGTCAACAATTACAGCTGACGTATACTGTGAAACGCTAACTAAACTGAGACGTGCGATCCAAAACCGACGCCGCGGGAAACTGTCGTCTGGAATAATCCTTCTTCACGATAACGCACGCCCTCACACCGCAGCCAAAACCAAGGAAAAGATTCAAGATTTCCGTTGGGAACTTTTTGATCACCCACCGTATAGTCCCGATCTTGCACCGAGTGACTATTTCCTCTTCTTGCATTTGAAACAGTGGCTGGGTGGGCAACGATTTCAAACCGACGATGAACTCAAAACTGCCGTTACCAAATGGTTCAATTCCCAAGCGGCAGATTTCTATGCAAAGGGGTTAAAGAAGCTAGTGCAGCGTTACAGAAAGTGTATAGATGTGAACGGCGATTATGTGGAAAAGTAGAGTAGATATATAGTAAAATATTACTGTCAATAAAAACCTTTTCTCATGAGCTTATTTTTTTTAATGACCAAACGGACCTTAGTTTTGGAATATGCCTCGTATTTAAGATAATAAAATGTAGCCTCTAACCATGTTCCCCAACGAGTAAGAATAGGTTGTGGTGGTTCAGGAATACCGGGGCATAGTCTATGAAATTCCCGAATACGTTTTGGGGGATTTTACAAACACAGCTTTTGTATGTGCTATTAGAGCGTCTACCTCGGGATAACATTTTCTGATACTATCTGCTACGAGACTGAGAGTATGAATTTTACATGTAATATGCAACAAGTTAGCACAATCTTTTTTAAGAGATCGACCTACAGCAAGCATGTTTGCGGCACCATCACTCATAAACATCAACAGTTGATTTGTTGAAAGTTCAAACTTTTCCAATGTATTTAACACCAACATTGAAATTACTTCGGCAGCGCATTGTTGTATTCGTCTGGAAGCTAGTAAAATTGAGGGTGACGGTCGATGTGGTTCCATTGTGCGTACCATTACATTAACCACAGAATATTTTTCACGATCTGTTGTTTCGTCCACACATAACCACAGTTTTTTATCTTGCAACTCCGATTTAATTCTTTTCTCGACATGCTCACGAGCAGACGGCACAACTCTCTGTAATGTTCTCTCACTTGGTAACTTAAAGTCCGAATATTCATTCCAAAACGAGACGTATGCTTTCTTCCTTAGTAAATGAAATGGTAAATTACATGCAATAAAAGTAACACATAAATTACATTTAAATTTGTCATAATCTCGTGTGGAATTTTTTTTTGAAACATGCCCTGCACTATTTACGTGCCGTAGACAATCACTTTTCGACTAACACATTAAATCTATTTTACACACTACACATTGAATTTTAGCGCCATCACACTTTAAGTCAGGCATTTCTGCAATAAATTCTCTTATTGTGTCCAACTTTGGTCGTTTTCGCGATGTAGGAAACATTTTCAAAACAAACGTAGAACTACGATGTAGTATACGACAGCGTAGATGCATACACAACAGATCGGCTTTCGGGTCGCAGTTATACTGACGCTTATACCGAATTGTCCCGGCCGTGTTTATTTTGTGTAAACTTTTATGCGTCAGCCACTGGCTTTCAGCGCAGTTTGCGTTGCTCTACTTGTGCCATAACCAGAAAAACTGCGTGGCAGTATTCTTTCTCTTCGAACGCTTGCTCAATCTAGACCGTGACGCGATGTACTTGGTCATTTGTTGAATGGTTATTCCTGAATCCGGAGCGGTATATTAATCAATGGTTTCAATCGTATCAAAAGAAGTTTCTCAAACAATTGAGATATTGCTGGTTTAGCTGTTTTACAAACATTTTAGAACATCATTTAGGCGAAAACAAGCATTAACTGCTTTTTTTAGTACTTCCTTCAGAAGTCCCGCATCAATTCCGTCTCGATTTCTATACATAGATAGATCGAATGGTATTTACATGATATGAGAAACATTTTTTACCGACAATAATAATGCTTTTCACAATTTTATGGTAAATATTCATAATACTTTCCGGAAAAATCAATTTTCAAGTACACTATAACTCACTGCATGTTAAACTTTCAATAGACGCGGTATCCCATAGCTGCATAGAGCTTCCATATTCTCTTAAAAGCAGAGCTCGCCTGCAAAGTACCAACATAACAACGTCAAAGGCAATATGATCGCCAGACAATGCAAGCTCGAAATTATAGGAGTTCCTGTGTAATTAATTCCCCTTGTAGTTAATAAAAGGGTCACGTGAAAACTAGTTTAGACTACGAAGTATATGCATATGCTGGGTAATCTAGATCCCGCGTTAGGATAAATGGGGATAACGGCGGTGCTAGAGTTAATTGAAGGAAGTATGGTGCGTTGTAGTATTATTAATAATACCGGAGGGTTATAAGAAAATAATAGTTATAATAATAATGGGAGTATAAGTACCGTAGGTGAATATAATAGTATATATTTTGAATTTCGTAACATAAGAGTTAGTTGATTTTGTGAAACCATTGATTAATAATTATAAGTGGCTACTTGCAAAATTAATTTCGCGATATGATTCGTTCACCATTGTCATGGTAACCTAACAATACAAACCGAAATCATTTCGATGCAAAAATAAGTTCTTGAATCAAACAAATATATATCTTTGAAATTATTTATTTAATTCAACAATGGTTAATTTGAGTGAAGGCACATTTTTTAAGAACAACAGATTGAATTTGTTTGAATGTGTACAGGGTGAATCAACAATAGAGTAAAGTAGGTTTATGATTTATCGGTAAAATTTGCCATAAAACTGTATATATCGTATGATATGGTTAGTGGTTAGTAAGTCCGCACATTTTAAAAATATATAGAAGTATACATGTGCGATAAAAAAATAGAGCAACCAAGATTTGTATTTTTTTAAACGGGACATCCCATATATGAATTCATTTTTTAATTCTACGCCTAATTCTAAAACTTTTTAGTTATGTATTCGTTATGTTGAAACCTTTATTTAAGCATTTATTTTATCGAAAATTTTACCGTCGTTTCTGTAAGAAAAACGTTTATTTTTGGTAAGTGGAAAGACAAATATTAAGTTAATAGGTACTCTATAAAACATTTGAGATATCGGCTGCAGGATGTTGAATATAATTGTCCAAAAAAATCAAATTGAAAAAATTACTTTTTTCAAATGGCACACCCTGTATACTTTTATTTTATCTTATAGAGGACTGAGAACCATCTAATTTTTGTTGAATATGTACTATACCTATCTCCAATTCTTTTTAAGATATTTTTTAAATATATTTACAAGCAAAAAACTGCTTAGTTTTTTGCTTATTTTTATTGTTAACCTGTTTGTTTGTTTTTATTGTTAATCTGCGGCTTAGGAACTTCGATGAAAGTATCTTACCCATGCCTGGCTATCAGGCGTGACCCCTTGGCGATGGGAATACCATTTCTAAAATGGTAGTGACAAAAAGTCACCATGGACCAACGCGAGCTATAAAAGTATTAAAAAGAACCACGATCAGATAAAGAAAGCATCTGCTGAGATTTCAACACTGTCGAAATTGCATTTTCCCCCAAATTTGAGTGCATGTGGTAAGAAGGGATTTTAATATTGTTCCTTAAACTTTTCAGCGCTCATACTCTACTCAATTTTAAATAGCTTCACCAATTTTCAGTAGGATATCATATTGGCTTACTGGATTGCATGATGACAAAGACGGAGGAGAAAAAGTTTTAAGTAATGCGCGCAGTCCTCTCAAGCAGTTACTTTGTCTCCGTTTTAGTTTTATAAGAAAAGGTCCCAACTCAGAAACCAAGTATGTTGTAGAGAAAAACAAGCTCTTTTAAATGGTTGTTGAGTCAAGAAGCTCTTAGGTTTTCCAGTTGAGATATAAACGCTCAAAGATATGCTAAATTTGCATCAACATTTTTTGGAGTCATGTCCATCTTCAAGTATCTCAGAAACTATTTTTCAAAGAAGCTTAAAATGTGAAGGAGTTAAAAACAACTATTTTTTCACTAGTTACACAGAAGATGAGCTATCTGCATTGATTTCCCTGAAATATGGACTTCCCAGAAGTTAGGATTTTTTTGTCGCGACAAATTTTCAGCCAAGTTTGAGTACCAAAAGCAAGATGACTAGTTGACCGTTTTTTTGTTAAAATTTGGAAGTTTGGGACACTGATAACTACTAAACAAGCTCAGCAATTTCCACACAAATATCTCTCTTTCTTACAGAATACCAGCTTGACAAAAATGGCAAAAAGTGCCCGTGAGCATCTGCGACATTTTACCAGTCATCACTTAAGAGGCTCTTGCAGATCATGTATTGCATATCAGGAGCTAAGAATTTGGGGAATAGCCTTTAGCGGGTTGTGGAACCTACTCACAAAATTTGAAAAAAATCTGGGATGGTCGAGCGTGATGGCTTGATCACTTGACATGGAATAACCCATATAGATCTAGACAATTCGTCCTTGTGATTCATTTCATTGGGGAAATATCCTTTATCGAAGCGAGACGTGGTGATGTTTTGGCCAACATATTTGAGAAGTAGCATATTATGCCTTAAGCAAATTCAAACATTTTATACAAAAACATAACTGTATCTTCCGAGATAGATAACTCCTCTTTAAAATGGACCTCATCTATATGGTAAGGGATAATGTATTTGACTAAATCTTTTTAAGCTGGAAATTAATAATTCATTTATACAGATTCGGTTTCGGTTACCTCCTGACGGAAAAGAAAGAACCAGAAACCTTTTAGCGGGCCTGTAAATTATTCAGACCGAGTGCTCTTCACCTTGAATGACCATTAGCAGTGAGGTGGTAGGAGTACAGCTCCGCTATGGAATCGATCTTCGAGGGGATCGCCAGAGAGTCCCTATCCGTGAGTCGTCTATAGCGAGAGGATCATCTTGTCCTTTCGGAGAGGACTTAATTGCGGAGGCAAGAAAAAGCACTCCCATTGAGAAGGATGTGCAAGGATAGCGAAGGAGGGAGGACGGGTATTAGTTTCGTCTATGATATACGTTCTGGGCTTAGATGCTGTGCGTATATAAGTGCTGCAAGAAAACAAGTTGTTACTATTGAAACGAATATCACTGGTCAACAAAAACATGTTTTCCTTTTAATAAATTATAAAACGTGCTGAAACACTTACCGTTTTAAAAGTCTTCCGTGAAATCACAAACTGGATAACATCTGTTAAATATTTGAATCATTAGATATGCTTCCACAGCTGTTTCAGTCAAGTGAGTACGACGTGCGGAATAAATGTTTTTTAATGCCGAAAACGACCGTTCGACATCTAGCGATGTTATATTTGCATATTTAAAATAATCTTTGAAACAACTTAATGCATCTTCACACGCACCTTCACCAATTTGTCTTAATATAAGAAAATCGGAGTCTTTCTCTAGAACACTTTCAAATTTTCGTATTACACACCAATTTGTTTCGCCTTCTACAGCGCATAACTGCGCGTGAACATCATTCACAATTTAAACAGAATCCACTAGCGACATCGAAACATTTTGTAATTTTTCTATTCCCTCCGCTAGCCCGAAGTAATTGTGAATAGTTTGTAAATCTCATTTAAGCTATCTTGAAATATTTCCTGGCTTTTCTTGATTGCTGCAGCTTCTGTCGGATTGAATTTACTTGATCAAAATATTTGTTGTAGTAAAACGCAGCCTGCAACCATGTTCCCCAACGTGTAACAATCGGCTGTGGTGGTTCAGGTAAATCAGGACACAGTTTGTGAAATAGTCGGGTACGTTTCGTGGACTTTAGAAACACTGCCTTTGTACTTGCAATCAACGTATTTACTAGTGGGAAACATGTAGGAATCGTTTGTGCCGCAAGATTTAGAGTATGGATTTTACACGTTACATGTAAAAAGTGTTCTTTAAGAGATCGGCCCAAAGAACGCATATTTGCGGCACCGTCACTCATAAACATTAAAAGTTGCTTAGTTGAAACTTCAAATTTGTTCAATGAGTTCAACACCACCTTTAAAATCTCATCGGCAGTACAATTTATAACTCTTTTGGAAGCAAGTAAGAAGGAGGATGACGGTCGATGTGGTTCCATTGTACGTACCATTACATTAACCACAGAATGTTTTTGATGATCTGTTGTTTCGTCCACACACAAGCACAGTTTTTTATCTTTCAATTCCGTTTTCATTCTTTTTTCTATATGTTCACGAGCAAATGGCACTACATTTCGTATCGATGTCCGACTAGGTAATTAACAGGCCTCATATTTATTCCAGAAGAAGACAAATGATTCTTTGTCTAGTAAACGAAACAATAGATTACATAAAATAAGAGTAATTACTTCTAATAAGAATAGAAGAATAAATATAATGCCGGAAATTAATCTCTATTTTGTAGTGACGTGGTGTCTTTATTGTTGTAAATAAACCCCACGTTAAGTTGATATCAAGGCCTTCCTAAAGATCTACGTGGTCGCGAACGAAAATGGTGAACCTCAAATTTTACAAGTTTCTTCGAGATTACTCACATTTCCCAGGAACCTGTAGTGAATCTGGTTAGGTCTCGATGTCGAAGTTGTAACCCGCTTTTAACAATATTAATAACATTAGGTATAGTGCGTCGATAACTTTAAACAGACTGTAGTATGTCCTATTTGTTACAATATTTAGTTACAAAAATACGTCGACAAAAAAATTGTTAAAAGGTATGTACTTTTATATAGGTATCTATAAAAACAATAATTATCTATCTCGGTTATCTCGTAGGAATCCTGAGAATCGCGAACGAGTAATCGGGATAACTGTATGGTTAGGTGCTAGAAGGGTGGTAGGTGTTATGAAAAAAGGGTAGGAGATACTTCAACGAACTTATGCATGCATTCTAACAATTAGTTACAAAATATGAAAATTTAAAGATTAAAGCATTATTAAATGTGTGGTGAATTGAATCGCAATTTATTTAAACTGCTAACATTGGTGTCACTGGCCTTGAAAACGATATCGGTGAGATTTTTGTAATTTTCGCTAATCCCTAGAGGAACTGCAGCTTAGGTGTCTCTCCAATGACTAAGAATGTTAAACTTGCGGAAAACAAAATCAGAAATAAATTAAAGCATAATATTTTCATTAAGCACCTTTCTACCTTATTTGTGGTAATATACGGTAACAGAATATTTCTCTTTCATCATTCTATAAATGTTCATTTTTAACAACAAACATTCGTTCGTTGCAGTGTTCATATGAACAACATTTTTCGAAGCAGAACTATCTATTTTTCATTGTTAAAATCCATTTCTTTCTTGTAGCGAAATGCAAAAGATGTATCCTCAAAAAAGATCTAATAATGTAAAGATACCTTTAAAGTAATGTAAAATATTCACTAAATATGTCGTTTCTGCGGAAATTTTATGTTTAACGTTACGTATTTTAATTATGTGTAGTATTTGTGCTCATTTTTAACATACTGTTAAGTCATGGCATTTTTCCAAACATTTTAAAAGTTGTATGCGTCATTCCTTTACATAAAACAGGAGATCTTGATAGGTTGTCAAATTACAGACCGGTGTCTTTGCTTTCCGCCGTATCGAAAGTATTAGAAAAGATTGTATCTGATAAGTAGAGACGGGATTTTAGGACGTAAAAAACAGCTAAAAAGGCCCTTTTTTAGGCCTTAAAAACTACGTATTTAGGTCGAAAAACTGTGATTTAGGCATGTTAGGTAAATACTTAAAAAAAACGGTAAACACAAAAATCATTTTATTTAAAAAAAACATGAATAAGAAGACGATATTTAATGTAATTTTAGGTACATTTCAGCCATAAAAAGAAATAAAACATACAAATTTTAACTAATAACTAAAATATGTAGATTCATTTGGTTTAAAATAATAATAAATTAATTAATCGCGTGTAACATGTCCTCAAATTTCGCGTTTGCGTAGCACACAAGATGTTTTTCCAAGTTGTCGTTAGTAAAATTTGTTCTTCGGTCGGACAACAGCAGTTTGTACGAAGAAAATGAAGGTTCTACGTCACACGAGGTTGTAGGACAAAACTTAAATATGGACCAGTCAGCTGTGGTATGAGCGGTAGCTTCAACTGCTTCGCCACTGAGCAGCTCAGCAAACTCTTTAAGCGTTTTGAAACCTGGATTTTTCGAAATCACTTGGTTAAACTTTGACAAAATTATTTTGCCAACTTTTCCTGGGGCATTCTTGAGAGCTGCTTCGGCATTATTAATTACTGCAACAGAATCTGTAAGAGGAAGACCGAATGTTTCTAATCTTTTGATGTTATCAATGAGAAATTTATAATGCGACTTGATGTATAAAAGATCGTTTTTGGGCATTTTGATTGGAAAAGTATCCTTGCGCTTGCTCAATACAGTTAGCTGAATCTTTGTCAAACGATATTACAACCTAAAACATAAAGCGTTAAATAAAAACAATCTTATTTAAAAATTTTGCTAAAAAAGTACTTACTGATTTTATTGCTTCGAAATTATTAGCATAAAAAACTACCGCCTCTAACCAAGTCCCCAACGTGTTAAGACAGGTTCAGGAGGCAAAGGGAGATCTGGCAGATTTCCTTATACATTGCCACACGCAGTGGAGCTTTTAAAAAGACTCTCTTGGTATTTGAAATTAAACCATTAACATTAGCATATTGATTTCTTAGACATTCACACACCAAATTGAGTCCATGTGCAAAACATGTTAAATGATTAAGATTTTTATAAAAAATCTTCAAATTTGTACCACATTTGAGCATATAAGAAGCACCATCCGTGACTAAAAGCTTGACTTTTTTGTACTTAATTCCATCTGTTGGCCACAAAATACCTAAAATACGAGAGTTGCCTTTAACTTAAATATCTAGCATTAAATTTACAATATTATTAAAGTAAGTTTTTTGCATAATATATCTTACCTAAAGCTTGGTTCACGAATCTTGCCATTGTATTGCAATTTATTCTTTCAAGTTGCTTTGTAGCCAGTAAATACGGTTTTCCTGGTGTTTCAGAACAAAACTTACCCACAATCATATTTGCCATAATACGACCTTTAGAGTCAGTCGTCTCATCTATAGATATCCAAATATCGTTGTTACCAACTTCTTCGCGAATAGTATTAATAGTCTTAAAAAATTAATAAAAATATTATAGGTGTAAACAAAATCTTAATGACACTCAAGTATGAAAATACATTTTTAAATTATTATTTATTATATTAATTACCTCATTGTAACATTTTGTTACATATGTTGTTCTTAAGGTTTTCACGCTTGCCACATTCTTGTTGCAGTATTTAGTGAGAAAATTTCGCAGTTTTGAATAGTTTAATCTGTCCAGAGGAATATTTGCAGACATAAAAGCGTCGCATAAATCTCGATTAAAAACGTCGATTTCTCTGGAATTTTTGGTGTCTATTAACATTTGGTTCCTCAACGGTTTCCTAAGATTTGCCTGATGTCCAAGAGCAGTAGCACGTTGCTCTAAATGATTTTTCTTTTTGCAAGTTAACTACAATAATATTTTTGAAGCAAGTTAGGAAAGAAAAACAAAAACGTCCTTTACCATTTTTCCGCGCGCTTTACAAAATAACTCTTCACTATTGCTTGGATTCAGCTGAAAGACAGTAGTGCCTCCAATTGCCTTCAGCCATTTCTGAACTTTATCGCTATGTGATTCCTGGGATTTTGGCATTGTTGTAGATGGAAATACACAATACACTGAGTAGATAAACAAGCACAAACCGACAGAAAACTACCGAAAAATATTCGTTGCAAGCTACGATATAAATGAAAATTCAAAGTACGTCTTTCACTATATACTGATTCGTCAATAGTCCACCTCGCTATAGGAAACACACACATATACGCTCCAGAGAAACATTAAGAGAATAAATATAAAATCTAAACTGCAATATCAAGATGTCCATTGTATAAACTATGAATGGGCATCGTGTATTCATTAATCACGTTAACAGGGAGAAGAAATTTGCTTATATGGTTTAAATTACAGGGCGTAAACAAGCCGATAGGGATTCCCGTAAAATAAAAACGTGGGTGCAGGTAAAATGAACCCGAGAGCGATAAGCCGATAATTGAGGATATATCTTCAATAGGGTAGTAATATAAATTTTACGGCAGGCAAATCCAAACTTTGCCCCTCACACAATAGACGGGAAAACCCATCGTTGTATTAGTTTATAGCATTTTAGCTGTAAAACTAAAATTTACACTTAAGAAAGATGCAGCTGTGTAAAAACCATATTTATTTAAAATTAAAAAAAAAAACGTTTAGACCAAATAAATATGATTTTAGGACAAAATAGGCGAAAAACCACGATTTAGGCTGTTAAAAGTCCAAATAGGCAACTAGGCAAAATAAAACATAGCTAGATCGCTTTGATTTGTCGAGAAACATATAGATTTTGTATTATTTTTAATTTGCCTTGAATCTAAACAAAGAGGCATTTTGCCTAAAATCCCGTCTCTACTGATAAGGTAATACATTTTTTTAATGAGTATGAAGTTTTTTAATACTTCACAGCATGGCTTTTTAAAGAATAAATCTACGAAAACCGCGATGACACAGTTTCTTAATATTCTGTATGACGGTTTAAATGAAGGTGACAGATGTGCTGGGGTCTTTATGGATCTAAGTAGAGCTTTCGATTTAATGGATCATTCGCTATTACTGCACAAATTGTACTAACCTGGTATCCGTGATAATATTTATAATTGGTTCAAGTCCTGTCTTTCCAGTCGAGCTCAAGTAGTAGATATACATGGAGAATTTTCAAACAGACTGGAATTAAAAAGAGGTGTAGCACAAGGTTCGGTGTTGGGACCGCTTTTGTTCATTATATTTATTAATGATTTGCCCACAGTTTTGCTTTCCTCTGATCTTGTTCTATATGCAGATGATAGTACTTGTATTTATAGCAATTCAATCAAACAGGAATTAATGGAAAATTCGCAAATAAATTTGATTAATTGTTCCGCTTGGTTTACAAATAACGGATTGCATCTTAATAAACATAAAACCTCGTTTATTTGCTTTACGCCCGGAATTAATAAGTTCAACGAAAGTTATTTACTTCAAATTGACAATAAATCGATTAAACAAGTACAAAACGTCAAGTTTTTAGGTCGAAGCTACCGTCTATTCTCTTTACCGTTTAAAAAATCTTGTTGGTAGAAATATTGTCATTTCCTACTATCGTTCACATTTTGAATCCAGAATTATGTACGGATTAATATTTTGGGGAGCTTCTCCTTATAGCACAAGGATATTCGTACTTCAAAAGATGGCAGTAAAAAACATAGTAGCAGGTAGTAGGCGTACTTCCTGCAGAGAGTTATTTAAATGTCTAGGTATTTTAACTCTTACATCCTTATACATTTTTGAAATACTCGTCTTTGTTAAGAGTAATATAAGTACTTTTATAACGCATAGCTCATTCCATAATTACAACACAAGAAATAAAGACAACCTTAGTATTCCCCAACATCACTCGACAACTTATGAGAGATCACCCCAATATATGTGCATAAAGATGTACGGCGAAACTCACAAATAACCGGACACCCAACAGGTCATAGCGCATCAACTCTTCTCTATCGCACCGACCCTGCCTTTCCTAGCTGTATTTTGTATTTAGTCGCTTGCCGGGCCTCGTCCGGTAAGGAACAGTTAAGGAAGTTGCATATAAGATGCATGCTTCTCAGGACAAAGAACGATACAGCTGTCTCAACGCGCTATGCGAATCGGCTACCTGCATTGAGTGGGTCGTAGAGTATAACGGAAAATATACAATTGTATACATTTTACTACCTGCTAATAATGAGAAATTTATACACGTAATTTGTAATAAGCGATTGTCGCATTTTGAAATGTAAAGCGTGAAATAGAAATCTATACAGGTGAAATTGTAAAAATACATATGCAAATTGATTATATTATTAGTTACTCCATATAAACAACAAATCCATAATCTATTATGCATTATTTATTGGGTATCATGATTACTTTTATTTTAGAATTGAAGCAAAACAGTAAACGTTCGCGATATACGATTTTTTATTAAAATATGAAAAGTTGTGCCGATAAATATCTACCGTTAGATGATTTTACGTAATTCTAACAAGTGACAAATGACGAACCAAGTAAAAAACTTGTAAAGCTATTACATACGAATTTAGACCCTAATTCTGTGGCTTGGGTCTAAAAGGGCCAATGTTAAATACGAAATAAATTGACATTGGCCCTTTTAGCCCCAGCCCCAGAATTGCAAGATGTAATATGCCATCTTGAAGAATTAATGATATCGTGTGATCACGAAGCGAATGGTTTTATTATCATTCTTCTTATTTTGGACATTACATTTAAAAAATTAGTCAATTTTATTAGGTCTTAATCGCCAAAATAATCATTGTTGTGCATTTATATAGGAATTTAAAAAGGCATCATTGTCATTCTTTCAAAACTGAATAGTTTTTCTTTTTTATATGCATATGTAGATAATTGTTGTTTTATATGCATTGAAATATGAGTGAAAGAGAGAATAAAAATAATCTGAAAAGGAATTACTATAACATTAAAATGTTCATGTTATTTCAATAAACATAATCGTAGACATCAAAAAGCTTTTCGATACGAAGCAATACAGTAACTGCAAACAACTAAAGTGGTAAGTATATCGCCTTAGTTATATATTTCGCTAAAAGGTAAAAAAGAAAAACGCGTCTGTTCTTTTCCACTGGTCCTTGTATAATTTCCGTTTAAATTCCGCCATTCCGTTCTTTCCGCCTTTCGTTCGTTTATGAATAATAGTTACAAGAAATTCAAAGCATACTGTATTTTTTGACGTGCCTTATATGTAGCTCCTGGTAGCTCTACTGCCATATACATTATTATATTGTTATTGTTACTATAATGTCAAGAAAACTAAATAACCGTTATTTTTTCGTTGCGACTTCGGTTTCAAGCAGAAAAGAAGTTTTTTGCTTTTCTCATTTTTATACCACTATTTTCCATACTCTTAAACCTTTTGGGTAAATATTTTTCTCGAAATACATACATTTTTACACAGAAAACAATAGTTGGTAAAATATGCAGGTTTCTCCTAATTATTCTAGCATCTGCATTTATTTTCCTAAAGGATAAACGCAATTAGGACTATTAAATATTAATGACACTAATCCAAATTTCAAAACAAAACTGGGAAAGCCTGCACTTAATACTTAATACCATCTTGTCTTAATGTTCATCCTCGAACACCTGATTATTACGTGATAATTTGAAAATTATTGGTTTCTATGAAATGCCCATTAGTGTCTATTAGTAAAATGCATTTATAAATAATGGATATGCTTGAAAATTTGCATAACGATATTACAAATAGTTCGCTACATACATAAAAGTAAACAGTACTTAAATAGATTTTAATGATCCATCCAAGAAATATATATTTCTACATTTTTCTAAGAAATTGCGACTTGCCTCCAAACTTTCCGTCGGTAGTGTAAATACGGCAAAAAAGTTAATCGTTCAATAAAACAGTTGCCCCGAGATTAATTCAACAAAAAGAATTCCGAAAAAGAAAGAACAATTTTTAATGCAGTGAAATGTAAAAAACAAATACATATATAAATATACTTATAAATAACAATAACTTTCATAAGAAATAATTCCCGCGACCGATGCTGTAACACTCGCATATAATACATATTTAGTCGGTTTAGAAATAATGATCCTTCCTTAAACTCTAACATCGATTCGCTGACTATTATTCGGTACGGCGCGGCGCGGCGGCATATTCTATACAGATTGTAAAAGAGGGTTTTATGACATGCATTTCATACCAACGCCAACGTTGGTTACTCGAGGAAAGCCGGTGATGAAGTAAGCTAAGGCGATGCGGGTAGTTGGAGCGGGGCGACTCGCCTAAAAGTGCGATAGAGACGCACAACTTGCGTACAACTCATATTGTCCGGTTACATTTGTTTATTGCCGTACACCGCTTTACCTAACGATATTAAGGATATAAATAATCTTTGAGTGTTCAAGAATAGGCTCAAAGCTTTCTTGTTAGATAATGTGTTTTACAATTTGGATGAATATTTTAATAACCCTTAGATATAATGATGTTTTTTGTGTAATAGTATTTCCTTTTCTTGTATTGCACATAGTGACAGATTGTATTGCTTTGTTTTGTTTTGTTTTTGTTTTTTTTTGGCTTTTGTACTATTATTATTGCTGCTTTATTTTTGACTTGTCTTATACCGAATTGGTCAACTAGACAATAAACATTTATTTATTTATTTATTTATTTATTTATTTATTTATTTATTTATTTATTTATTTATTCTCGACAATACTTTGAGACAACAACTTGGTATTATAAAACCATACCCAACTAGGATAAAAATATCTACAATCAACAATCACATCCAAATTTGATTAGTGACATTTGAAACACTGGCTGCTTAATATTATTTGAAAGTTTCTTTTAAATAACTTGCGCTTTACTCTTTACAAAATTCCGAAATTTCGTCACTCTTATTCATTGTAACTTTAATCAAATTAATCAAGAAATGGCTGTATGTTTCCATCATGGATTCCTCAAATCCCTTCGTGTGTTTGAAGTAATTTAATGCTGATTAAATTTGCGGAATTGTGTCCATAACGTAAGCAAATCAATTTCCCTATTACTAACTTTCTCAGATTCAAATCCCGCTATCAATTGGCGCAAACGTTCTGACGAGGTCTTTTTACGTATTAAGGCCTGTGCTTACCGCTAACGCTTGTCGAACTCTAAAGATACCGGTTTGACAACTTAGATTAAATTTTCATAAGCACACACACTCATCGTACTTATCATCATATCGGTTTCGGGAAACAATACGCCGCCAACTTCGATACAATTACAATCCTATCATATCCCTAATGTAACTGCAGATTACTGTAACTACGGCTATGCCTGTCTATTGTTGGAGCTTTGTAGGTATAGGTAAGTTTCCTGGAACGGAGACTTGTTTGCTTGTTTGTTAGATTATCCGTCAACAGATACAAGTCCCGTACATGCAAGATGGATTGTTTGAAGATGTTTTGTAGGCGTTCAGATTGTTTCTCGTGGAAAAGGGAGTATTGTCTAAGACGCTCTGCATAGAATTCGCGTCCATGTATTACTGATGGTGAGATACCTTGGCTACAAAGGCTTACATAGGGATACGTCTAGTGGGTAGTAGCATGTTTCCTCATTGCTTAAGCGGATGCCTGTTGTCTAAATGAGGAGATTTGAATTTCGTTACACAATAGGGGATTTTGTCAAGGTTCGTGACAAAAAACGACTCCCAGATTGACAAACAATAGCTATTCTAATAGGAGGGCCAAATAAGAATCCTTATAGTCTATTAAAGCCACTATCAAAGCAATGGTACGTACAGTACCGTTCATGAAAGTTCGGGCAAGCTGACAAATTATATTAACTGTTTAGGAAAAAATTTTAAAATTATATAATATACATTTCTGTGAGGAATTATTAAAACTAACCTTTCCTGGAAGCCTTTTACCAATTTCCAGGTAGTATTTGTCTATTATAAGACCGTTATCATAAAATATATAATTATGTTGGTTAAGAGTTTTCCGTGAAATCACAAAGTGAATATTGTCTGTTAAATATCTGCAACATTAGATATGTTTCCACAGTTGTTTCGGCAAACCGAATGCGGCGCGAGGAAAAAGTGTGTTTATATGCAGAAAACGAACGTTCTACATCTAGTGACGTTATATTTGCGTAATTAAAATAATCTTTTAACGGTTCTGTTGACGCACCTTCACAAATTTGTCTTAATGTGCCAAAATCAGAATCTTTCTCTAAAACACTTTCAAACCTATCCAGATCACAAACATTTTTTGCGTCTTCTACCGCGCATAGCTGTGCGTGAACATGTTGCACTATTTGCACAGATTCCACTAACGACACCGAAGGATTTTGTAATTTGTCTATTGCCTCCACTAGTTCGAAGTAATTGCTCTGAATAGCTTTTAAATCCGTTTTAACCTGACCATCTTGAAATTTTGACTGGCTTTCTTTGGATCGAATTGTAAAACCGCGTTCTTAATATTCTCAAAATATTTGTGATAATGAAACGCCTGTAACCATGTTCCCCAACGTGTAAGAATAGATTCTGGTGGCTCAGGCATACGGGGGCACAATCTGTGAAATTTGCGAATACGTTTTGGGGATTTGACAAACACTGCTTTTGTATGCGCTATTAAAGCGTCTACCTCAGGATAACATTTCCTAATACTATCTGCCATATGACTGAAAGCATGAATTTTACATGTAATATGTAACAAGTTAGCACAATGTTTTTTAAGAGACCGGCCTACAGAAAGCATGTTTGCGGCACCATCACTCATGAATATCGGCAGTATATTGTTGTACTCGTCTGGAAGTTAATAGAATTGATGGGGTGGCTATTGATGTGGTTCCATTGTACGTACCATTACATTAACCACAGTTTTTTATCTTTCAACTCCGATTTAATTATTTTTTCAACATGTTCACGAGCAGATGGCACAATCCTTTGTAACGATGCCCGAGTTGGTAATTTGCAGTCCGAATATTTATTCCAAAAGAAGACATATCCTTCCGTGTCTAGTAAATTAAACGGTAGATTACATGCAATAAAGGTAACACATAAATTAAATTTAAACTTGTCATAGTGTCGTGTGCAATTTTTTTTTTAAGTAATGCTGTTTACTATTTACGTGACGTAGACAATCCCTTTTGGACCAACACATTGGTAATCAATAGAAGGTGGTGTCAATTGTTATTTTGTTATTTTAATGGAGCATTCTATATATTATTACATTTTTGAATTTCCAGTTGAATTTTAAGGTTTGTTTAGTGAAACAACAACGTTGATATTTCCAACCATATTAGAAATATTTGCATTGAAAATTTTTGACAGATGGACGAGTGCATATGAACCTTTATAACCATGAAAGTCAAATAACACTAAAGCAATTAATAACTTGTGTGGTGTGGAGTGTGCCAATACTTTAGTGTTGCTTGCCACACTACCCCACAGTCCTTGCTTTCATTATTTAACTGTGAAAGTGTTTAACACACTCTTTAGAAGTGGCAGTGAGAACTATTAGACAAATTCTGAATAAATCATTTATTCCACGACGTACAGTTTTCAAAAAACAGTCATAGGAGTATTTTGACTGCAATCTTGGGAGTGTTTCTACGTACTGGATATGAATGAGAAGAACCACTTCAACAATAGACCATTTTGTGGAAATACTTTTCGACGGATCCTGTTTCGATTCTATCAGCAGGACGACAGGAAAAAAACGCCTAATTTTTTCGTGCATTCCACAATCAATACCAATCATGAGAGAACATATGCGGTAATTCTACCTGCGAAAATGCTAGCGCATAGCTTCCAGCGCTACCATTATAAAAAAGAACGGATAAAAACAATGCCGTGTGGATTGAATTCTGCGTAACTAGATTTTTCCACGATGGAAAGCGAAAAAACCAAAAGCAATAAAAAAAATTAAAAGTTTAAATTGGTTTTATTGTTTACTGGGAGCAATTTGACATGCGGATGAAATAAACTAGTTCGTAGAGGCGTTAACGTTTTCAAATTTACTTTCCAAGCGCAGAATTTTATACGAGCTTTCCATATCTTTTAAAAAAATCAATGATCGTGCGAGGGACGTTCAGTAATTAACGAGACAACCTGCATTAGCGGGAAAACTACTGAATATTATTAGATGAAACTTTCTGCGGATCAAGCTGGTAACCTTGGGGACAAATTAAGTCAACTGTTTGAAAGAAATAAATGCAAACATAACCTCTTTTGTTCATTTCAAAATGTCGGCTCCTCTAGAAACGTGTATGGTGGAAGAACAATGTTCAATGCTAAGAATTTCGTTATCTGAAGGTGTGAAGCCGACCGAAATTCACTCGAGAATGTTGAAACAGTATGGTGAAAAGTGTTTAAGCCGCGGAAACGTGTATAAGTGGATTGAACAGTTTAAATCGAGCAGAACAAGTGTCACCGATATTCATCGCTCCGGACGACCGGTTGAAGTGTCAACTGACGCGCTACAAAATCGCATAAATGACCTTATTCTCAATGACAGGCGTCTAAAAATCGTAACAATAGCTGATTTGTGTGATGTTAGTGTTGGAACCGTGTATTTAATCATTCATGACAAGCTCAAAATTATCCCAAAACGCGTTCCAAGACAGTTGACTCAGGTCCATAAAGACACCCGTGTTTGCATTTGTTCTGAACTCAAACGGGAGATGCTGCCACATCCTCCTTAGAGTTTTTACGCGGCACCAAGTTCGAAGACAATGAAACGGTCAAACAAGCTGTACACAAATGGCTCGGACACCAAGGTCAAGAATTCTTCAGCACTGGAATTAGAAATCTCACAAAGCGATGGGAGAAGTGTCTAAATGTTGGTGGAGACTACATTGAAAAGTAATGTAAATTTCATTGTCATTGAATAAATTGTTTTGTTCCACAGCTATTTGTCTCGCTAATTACTGAATGTCCCTTGTACAACATCCTGTGTATTTTATTCAAAGCCTATGCAGTCTATAAATTTTCCATGTTATAAATCCTCCTCCGTACTAAATGGTAACAAGTTTCTTCGTTTTGGATTAAGGTATAGTCCTTCGTTGCGTGATACAACTTGGTTTAATCAAGTTAATTAATCGTTAGGCGAAAATCCCTGACTGTTTCTGGGGGGAAACTACAACATTGGATTGGTACATAGATGCAGAACGAAACTAATTTGAAGGATAATATATATGTATGTACACGTGAACATATACATACATATGTATCTAAATCCCGTGCTTTAGAGATTGCATTTGTTTCAAGGATGTTTGGATGTTTTTGTATAATTTACGTAATGGCTTTTACTGAAGAGGGATAACCGTTACGAAATCTCAATGCAATGCCCTAAAGATATACACGTGCTGTTTTTATAGTTTTATCTATGATGAATAGAATGTCTAAAAATTCAGAAGTAGTCCCTGGCCAAATTACCTGAACACTCAATATTTTGTAGATTCTTCATAATAAAATATAAACTATACGTGTATTATATTTTTTATTTATAAAATATATTGTAAAAATATGTAACATATGTAAATATTAAATAAGTAATTAATATTTAGTCCATAAACCATAAACACACTTAATTCTTCGGGGCATACTTTCAATGCAAGATATGATTGTCCCTTTTATATCTTCATCGTCCTCCCATACATCCTTTATATTCTTCATTAATATTTCCTTTGTAGGGTTTTCTCTTTCATATACCTTACTTTTTAGTCGATTCCATACGTTCTCGATGGGATTGAAGCCCGGTGAATTTCCGGGCGAACGTAAAAGAGGTATGTGATTGTCTTCAAAGAATTTCTTAGCCTTTTTTGCCACATGGCAAGGAGCATTATCTTACATAAATATACGCCGCGTCGGTATGCGACGTCCTGGCTTAAAATACGGTAATAACGTGTTTTTTAAGACATTTCGGTCTCCACTAATCACTCCCCAAATCTTTACCGGCGGAGGGTGTTTTACAGTTCGAAGAAGCGTGGACTCTGTGAGACGTTCGCCAGGTCGTCTAGGAACAAATTGTGCTCGCTGCACTAACACACAGAGCGAGCACTCGTCACTAAAGAAAACCTATTAAATAATGCAAACATTAATTCAATAAAAATCATGTTATTCACCTTTTTCCAATTCTCGTCCGTGAAATGTCGATATTCTCTTGCAAAGTTGAGACGAGCAAATTTCATTTTGTTAAACGCGACTTTTTTACAAGTCTTCGGCCCATTAGGCGATTTTCGCGTAATCGGCGCCTAACTGTTCTGCTCGGAATCTCTATTCCTCTCTCTTGTAAATTTTTCTGAATCATTTTAATTGTAGCAAATCTATTGCTCAAAGCCTGATGAACAATTTCACGGTTAGATCTCTTCGAAGTTTTTCTTTTCCGACCGCACTTTGCCCGTCTTTGTGTCGATGTGCTAGCTCCTTCGTTTAAGTTTCTAGCTAAACGCGATACAGAAGAAGGAGATACTTTCTGTAATTTTGCAATTTCTCGTTGTGAATGTTTGTTTGATTGTAGAAGAGCTTGTACAGCGGCTTTTTGTTCACTTGTTAAATCTTTCCTGGACATTTTCTACAAAAAACTCCAAATATTTCAATTTTTTTTCAAATTCCAAATAATTAATTATTAAGAGAGAGATAGAATAACAATTTTACCTTTGCAATAACGATATATCAACACAAAATACTTAACGATACTCCACAACTAGCTTCTATACGATTATGACGAAATATTTTAAAAAATATTGATGCATTCTCTAAACTGTGAACTCGCTAAATGTAAGTTGATAACTGAAATATTTATATATACGTACTTTACTCTTCTAAATATCATTTCTCTGGTATTTTTATTTATTGATACAATAATTTAGTCCCCCTATAAACGATCGGATTCAAAGCAAAAGAATATCACTATAATAGCATGGGAATTTCCAGGTAAAAGGGTTGATTTATGACATGTTTCAAGTAATATGGCCAGGGCCTGTATATAGTGTATGCTATTTAAAATGAAATTATACATTCACAAGTACTTTAGCTTCGTTGCGTCGAAATCTAAGAATTACACTACCGCTCACAAGTATTTGGGCACCCTTGAATCTTAGATCTTTGTATACAAAGAATGTATTTAGGAAATACATTCCAGCTTTATTGAATAGTATGCTAATAATCAGTAATATTCACTTGAATTCATTAAATAATATCGGTCTATTTACTTCTTTTATCTGTGTAGTAGGTATTACGAAAGCGCACGTAGTAGCGACAACAAAGAGCGTATTTCTTAAATTCCAGGAAAAATGTAACAGTTGGTAATGTTAAGTAATATTCCAAGCAATATTTTTTAATTGCCGTCAGTTATCGTGTTACGTTAGTAGCGACAACATCTCTTAACGAATAGTGTTAACAATTCCGTATAAAACTTTAAAACATGCCGAAAAGGAAAGAAATTGGTGTTAAAACGCGTGCTTTGATAGTAGCACATCGTAACTTAGGCATAAACAATCGTCAAATTGCTAGAAAATTACATCTAAATCCATCTACTGCTGATTACAACATCAAGAAATACAGTGAAAGTGGCAGTTTTCTAAATAAAGTAAGGAGTGGTAGACCAAGGGCGACAACATCAGCTCAAGATATTGCAATCGTGGTGTCCAGCAAGCGAAATAGAAGAAAAACAGCTCCAGAAATCGCCGCAAAAATCAATATTGTACTTCCGAAGCCGATTAGTGTGTCTACGGTTAAACGCCGTCTAGAAAAAGCCGGCCTTCACGGGCGATGCGAAAGCCCTTCGCGAAAGTCCTTCCCCAAATTAATAAGAAAAAGAGGTTACAGTGGGCACGTGAACATCGAAATTGGACGGTAGAAGAATGGAGCAAGGTATTGTGGACCGACGACGGTTCGCGAAGACGAGTGTTTGTAAGAAGATCCGTGGGTGAACGTGCATTAGAGCAAAGAGTCTCTACCGTCAAACACGGCAGTGGATCAGTAATGATTTGGGGTTGTTTTGCTGATGCATCCGCAGATGATCTCGTAAAAATTCAAGGCATAATGAGAAAAGAGCAAAATACAAAAGCATCTTAGAGGAAAATGCAATACCCTCTGGTGTAAGAATTTTGGGTCGGAATTTTGTATTCCAACAAGGCAATGGCCCAAAACACACTTTAAAATTATGCAAGCGATGTTTAAAACAGTTGGAAGAGGAAGGGACACTAGCAATCATGAAATTGCCACTCCAAAACCCGGACTTGAATCCCATCGAGTTATTATGGGAAGAACTCGATCGGGAAGTAAGAAAAATTGTTCCAACTTCAGCAGATGACATGTGGAACAAACTACAGGCATCATGGGCCCGAATAACTTGAATTGATTGCAAGAATGCCCCGATTATGCAACGCAATCATTGAAAGCAAAGGAGGTCACGTAGATGAATCTAAAATTTAGGTAAAATAAATAATTTTAATTGTTAAAGTTGTATGTTTGTGTATGCTTAAATACCAAATACATATTTTAAAATTTCCAATTAAATACTTAACGATTTATCCTGAAATTTGATGTGCCCAAATACTTATGAGCGATAGTGTACATTTGAAATTTTTCTGGAAAAATCACATCTGTTAATTCTCTTTGCAACAAGGAGCATGAAAGAAAGATCCTTGTTCGTTCAATGGCGCAAATTCTTTCCTATTAAAAAGAAAAAAACGACAACACCAACAGCAATATAGAGACAGTTTTCTCGATAGACGCGAAATAGGACACCCCAGCGAGATAAATTAATGTCGGCATTATCGGATTACTTTATAGCCAGCGCGCCGCGTGACAGCCCACCAAGAACGGAAGCAACGGTTGTCATTTATCGATGGCCGTTTTCTGTACGGAACGTGTCGTAATTGTAGACGTCCTCTAGCCAGACAGGGATGGCGTTTAAGCGGCGGAAGAATTAAATTTCGTTATAAAGCGCTTATCGGGCGAACTTCATCTTGTTAGAGGCGTGTCAAGGATTAAAAATGTCGCAGGTAATGGCTATCGGAGGGAGCGTCGTTGGAAAAATGTCTAGCTACGGAAATAGCGAAAGAGAAAGACAAATCTGAGGATATTTTCAGGTTTTAGACGCTGTAATATTACGTGTTTCAACTTTTTAGAGAACAAATAACATTATTTGTGCCATCATAACTGTATGATTATATATATAAATTGTTTCCAGAATCTTTTGATTATTATACTGAATTAATATTTCTGAATCATCACCGCCAATATTATACAGGATGTTTACTAAACTATGGCAAAAATTTGAAGGTTATCTCCTTGGTTTATTTTAGGAATATTTTCTCATTTGATAATTTTTAGGAGGTTGCTTTGATTGGTAGATACAAGGCGATACAGATTTTTGGAAAAAAAATAATATTGATATTTTAAAAATTATTATTGTAGTCTAAATCAAAGTATGGCGTTACTGTACGGAACTTACCAAGAACAAAAAATGTACAGAAAAATGCTTCTGGCCAAGAAATCTTTCAATGAGACAGAGCGACCTTCTAAAAATCATCATAAGACAAAATAATCCTTATTAAACTCAAGGAGTCACTCCCTGAATCTTTGTGATATGTTTATTAAACACTCTGTATAATTTTCTAACAATAAAGTGTCTTAACGAACTGTACGGTGGAACAACGCAAACTGCGCTGAAAGCCAGTGGCTGACGCATAAAAGTTTACACAAAATAAACACCACCGGGACAATTCGGTATAAGCGTCAGTATAATTGCGATTCGAAAGCCGATCTTTTCTGTATGCATCTACGCTGTCGTATACTATATCATAGTTCTACGTTTGTTTTGAAAATGTTTCCTATCGTTCGCGGAAAAACGACAAAGTTGGACACAATAAGAGAATTTATTGCAGAAATGCCTGATTTAAAGTTGTGATGGCGCTAAAATTCAATGTGTAGTGTTAAAATAGATTTAATGTGTTGGTCGAAAAAGTGATTGTCTACGGCACGTAAATATGCAGGCATGTTTCAAAAAAGAATTCCACCGAGATTATGACAAATTTAAATTTAATTTATGTGTTTATTGCATGTAATTTTCCCATTTTATTTACTAAGGAAGAAAGCATACGTCCCGTTTGAATGAATATTCGGACTTTAAGTTACCAAGTGAGAGAACATTACAGAGAGTTTGTGCCGTCTGCTCGTGAGCATGTCGAGAAAAGAATTAAATCGGAGTTGCAAGAGAAAAAACTGTGGTTATGTGTGGACGAAACAACAGATCGTAAAAAACATTCTGTGGTTAATGTAATGGTACGCACAATGGAACCACATCGACCGTCACCCATCATTTGATAATTTTCAGGAGGTTGCTTTGTCTGGTAGATACAAGGCGATACAGATTTTTGGAAAAAAATATCGATATTTTAAAAATTATTAATGTAGTCTAAATCAAAGTATGGCGTTACTGTACGGAACTTACCAAGAACAAAAAATGTACAGAAAAATGCTTCTGACCGAGAAATCTTTCAAAGTATCCATGAAACAGAGCGGCCTTCTAAAAATCATCATAAGACAAAATAATCCTTAAATAACTCAAGGAGTCACTCCCTGAATCTTTGTGATATGTTTATTAAACATTCTGTATAATTTTCTAACAATAAAGTGTTTTAACGAACTGTACGGTTACTAGGACTGAAGAAATAGTTGCGTCAGCCTTCTTATCGACTTATTATGATGAACATTTCAAATAAGTAACAGCTGTTATTCTACAATTCAATCACGTACGTTTCGATAGCCAAGCTATTATCATCAGCAGTAAAACTGAATTGGATTAGTTGTACTGCTGATGATGATAGCTTGGCTATCGAAATGTGCGTCCAGTATGAGTTAAGTATTGTGGTAAGGATTTTAGTGAACTGTTTCAATGTTTTACTAATTAACAAAATAGGATACAAGTTGAACAGTTTTCAACTTCTTTGCCCATGAAAACATTTTGAGATTTCTAAATGTTCATAAAATTATTTGCTTCAACACTATTAGGAACCTAAAAGATGTTTATTAATATAATAATATTATCTTTTAATAAAAGTTGTTGCCTTGATATATTTCTAAAATTTTTCCAATGTAGGCCACACATCAAATGTTGAGTGACGTGGTTCCTATTTGTTGCATAAATCTGTAAGGTATATACATTATTTAATAGAATAACAACGAAATATAAATTAGCTAACATGTATAGTACATTATTCTTTATTTATGGTTTTTAACAAATTTTACAAAATAAAGAATCATTATCCACTTCCAAACTATTATTTAGTTTCGCCCACTCATATAAATTGTTTTTCTTAACTGGTGTCATGTTAAGATTTCTTAAAATTAACACTTAAACTGCGACTAAACTAAAATACCCTTGTCTTGTATGAGAATCATTTTAAATTGTTGAGACCTCCGCTTATGTTCCTCGACCAGACATGGCTGTTATGAGATAATTTTGTGCATAAGTTGTAAAAAATTTTCTCGGCTAAACTCCATTTCCCGAACGACTCAGTTTTAAAAATTTGTTGTGGCTAAATCACTCGCCATATCTTGGTTAAACTTTAGATTTAAGTTCAATAAATATTGACATTAATTTTGACAGATGACGTTTCATTGGTGGTGCCTTTAACGTGTCTATAAACAAAAATAAAAAGACAACCCTCGTAATACTAAAATTCACACAAATTTAATCGATCTCATGATACCAATAACAAAAAAAAAGGTAGCAGTATTGAATGTATAACCTTGGACACCCCATATGTATAAAGTCCGGTATTAGTAAATGTATTTTTATTTATATATCATTTCAATTCAGTAAATTGCTCTCAAACCATATTTATTTCTCTGTACAGTTTACGTCACTCAGCTCCGGTCATTAATTGAACCTCACGGGCAAATATCGAAATTTTATGGGCGTCTTTTATGGGCGCTTACTTCGGAAATATATATACCGATTTGAATGATAAATCGGAACGGTAAATACGGTCGAATTTATTGGAGCGGATTGCGCACGAATCATGTTCGTTTTTCAGAATAATTAATCTTACCTAAGTAGATAAATAAAATAGATCTATCTGCTTTCATTTATCTAAGAATTAACCAGAGTTAAATTTATAAAACTCGAACTTGCAAGTCTGCTACTTGTTTCAATGATAACGTGTAAGCCAATAAATAGTTCTCCTCAGTCGGCCATGAGATAAATCACTCATGTCTTAACTTAATCATATTAATTTTAAATCAACAGCTGATTTGAACTAATGTCATTCCATGGCAGATAGAATGTAGGTTAAGATATGTATTAAATGCTTTAAAACTATATCTATATCAACAGCGACGGGTCAAGAGCCTTCGGCCCCTAGGCACAAGTAATAACGGGCCCTCTCCATCTCTTATTTCAAATAGTAAAATAAGCGATTTCAAAAATGTGTAAACAAGTAGGTAAATTGAAAATTTTAATTTTTTATAAAAACATATATTTGCAAGTAATGTTTAATTACATAACAATAAAGAAAAAAATTGTAAACAAATTTATTTTCAATAAAAATGTTGAAACAAAATTTAACATTCCTAATAAAAACATTGTTTTATACATATGTAATATCTGTAAAACCTAGTAAAAATTAAAATAAATAAATCTTTATTCTTAATAAAAATATTTAACGAAGTCTACAGATTAGGGCTCTATAGCAGATTAACTTTGCGGACTTTAGAAGCAGCAAATTTTTGCACAATTTCTTTAAAATCTATTTTTTTTACGAATTCATGCTTCATGCATAACAAGCTTAAAGCATTTAGCCGATTTTGGTTCATGACGCCGATTTTTTATCACCGCCAGTTTTGAGAATGTTCTTTCTCCTTTACAAACTCCGCAAGCTAAAGTTAAATATATTCTAAATGCTATATAGGATAGAGATTCGACTTTAATACTTCTTTAACACTTTTTAATGTTTCTTGGCTGCTGCAATTATTTGAGCTCTGTTTATTTATTGTCAGATGTTCATGAAAATGGTATTATTTCGTTTTCTAATTCACTTTCCAAATCTAACGGATATTTTTAAAGAAACCATTGAGCTGCGGATCGTTTGTCATTCAAATTTGTCTTTTCATAATCGAAAATAAACGAAAATATACTTGCAATTCTTTAGAACAACAAGATCTTCTTTCCATTTCAAAAATCACATATTACTAAAAATATCTCTACTCTAAATTTTTCACACACAATACTTTAAGTTCCATTACACTTCAAATCTGGAAATTCGCTTAAATATATAGTAACTTTATTAGCCAATGGTCGTTTAATTTCCTTGCGTACGTTAGCCATATTTACATACATATTGTAGTGGGATGTTCCAACGTGAAAAGCGTATGTTAATCTGTTGCTAAATTCATTCTAATTAATGTTATATCAAAATTCGTTGATATTAGATTTTAATAGAGTTTTATGCGGAACTTGAATTATTTTCGATTAATATTCCAGTTCTGACATTTGATTATTTACATTATTAATCTTTTATTCTTAAAAAAACAACGGGAATAACTCCGTTAATGATATGTTACAGGGGAGAATCAAAATTCCAGGTTATTTTAAATTATGTACATCTTGAAAACATTATTTGTAAAAATGACACGTACACACACAAAAAACATACTGTATTTGGAAATAACCGTCAAAATCCCTTACGTTACCTGCGACACCGAGTTCGATCTTCAAAACATCAAAATTAAATATCAAGTCGTTTATTGCATGTAATCTACCGTTTAATTTACTAGACAAGGAAGCATATGTCTTCTTTTGGAATAAATATTCGGTCTGCAAATTACCAAGTCGGGCATCGTTACAAAGAATTGAGCCATTTGCTCGCGAACATGTTGAAAGAAGAATTAAATCGGAGTTGAAAGATAAAAAACTGTGATTATGTGTAGACGAAACAACAGGTCGTAAAAAAAAGTCTGTGGTTAATGTAATGGTACGTACAATGGAACCACATCGACCGTCACCTTCAATTCTATTAGCTTCCAGACGAGTACAACAATGTACTGCCGAAGTAATTTCAAAGTTAGTATTAAATACATTGGAAAAGTTTGAACTTTCAACAAACCAACTCTTGATGTTAGTGAGTGATGGTGCTGCAAACATGCTTTCTGTAGGCCGGTCTCTTAAAAAGCATTCTGCTAATTTGTTACACATTACGTGTAAAATTCATGCTCTCAATCTTGTGGCGGATAGTATCAGAAAATGTTATCCTGAGGTAGACGCTTTAATAGCGCATACAAAAGTAGTGTTTGTCAAATCCCCAAAACGTATTCGCAAATTTCACAGACTATGCCCCCGTATGCTTGAGCCACCAGAACCTATTCTTACACGTTGGGGAACATGGTTACAGGCCGCGTTTTATTATCATAAATATTTTGAGAGTATTAAGAACGTGGTTTTACAATTCGATTTAAAGGAAGCTACGGCTATCAAAGAAAGCCAGTCAAAATTTCAAGATAGTCAGGTTAAAACGGATTTAAAAACTATTCAGAACAATTACTTCGGACTAGTGGGGACAATGGAAAAATTACAAAATCCTTCGGTGTCGTTAGTGGAATCTCTGCAAATAGTCCAACATGTTCACGCACAGCTATGCGCGGTAGAAGACGCAAAAATGTATGAAAGTGTTTTAGTGAAAGATTCTGATTTTGGCACATTAAGACAAATTTGTGAAGGTGCGTCGACAGAACCGTTAAGTTGTTCCAAAGATTATTTTAAGTACGCAAATATAACATCACTAGATGTAGAACGTTCGTTTCCTGCATATAAACACACTTTTTCCTCACGCCGCACTCGGTTTGCCGAAACAACCGTGGAAACATATCTAATGTTGCAGATATTTAACAGACATTATTCACTTTGTGATTTCACGGAAGACTCTTAAGACGGTAAGTGTTTGAGCACGTATTATATTTTATTTCTGACCATTTATTTTGTGTAAACTTTTATGCGCCCGCCACTGGCTGTTGGCGCAAATTGAGCGACTCTACTGATGATTCTGATATTTGCGTATATTATAAGAAATTAAATATATTTTTACATTAAAAGCGTATACATTAAAGAATATAAATATGAAATATATGAATTCATGCAAATCAAAGCAAGTGAAATATCTAACTTATAAGAAAATAAAACAAACGAAATGTTGGATTCACAAATAAGGCACATGAATTATGGAGTTTATAAAATAAAGCAAATGAAATTATGAATTCAGAGAATAAATAAAATGTTAAGTGTTGTTAACAGTGATTTTTTTAGAACAAAAAGAATTTTTGGATAATTTTAAATAAGAACTTTGTGAGAAAGTGTTGATGACTCGATTGAAATGATCCTCTTTGTCTAAAATGACCACAGTATTACCTTTGTCAGAATTTAAATAAAAATAATTTTGGCTTCTTGCTGTATTGCTTGTTTAAAAACTGTACGTTATTGATTCAGACATCGCATAATCTCTTTTTAAGGTCAGCGTGCTATCAAGCAAGCTTTTAGCATGCCCATCGTAAGTTGATTATTCGATGCTGTCCGCTAATTTATTCTTTGTTGGCGAGTGTGCATGATGCGGAAAAGACGCCACCTAGCTCAATGCACGCAACCGAAGAGGTACATCGTCGGAAATATAGATGTCGAATCGATCGACAACGTTTATAAATAGACGTATTCATACTCGTAGTTTCCTCGGGCTTTGATAGGTAGATATGTATGCATATCGGAATTTGGCGTGCTTTGTCAAAGAGAGCTTTCAACGCGAGCAAGATACTGTCGATCAAAGAATTCAGAAGAAAAAACAAGGAACTATTGAATGGAAAAACAAGTGATAATTAGAGCGGGCCAAATTGCGCCATCCAACAGAATCGGAATCAGGCGCAACGGCCGCTTATTGTAAATAGCGTATATGTGAGTCACAGCAGATATGTGATATTTCGAAATTAATACACAAGAGTAAAAAAATAAAAGCTGACGCAATAATAATGTTTAGTAATTAGAGCGGATATATATATATATATATATAAGTACACGCTGAGGTGTTTTTATTTTCATTATGATTTTTTATTTGATTGAAAACGGTATGCGTTGTAAATGGGATGTAATAAGGAAATAACTGAGAAACTGAACGCTTTTTTTATTCTGTTGTACTTAATAATGTAACTGTAAATAAAGATATAATAAATAAATTCTATCCTTCTTAATAATGCGGATAGGCTTGTTTAAAAAGTTGCACCATCAGATAAGTTCCACATTTGCCTCGGTGAAGGATGTTCGCCGAGACGAAAAAATGTTCTTATATTTCGAAAACGACCGTTCCACGTCTACCGAAGTAAGACAGGCGTAATTAAAATAATCTTTAGACTTAGTCAAGGAATCTGCAGATGCCCCATCGCACATTTGTCTTAATCTCGTGTAGTCCGGATTCTTTTTTAAAACACTATCGAACTTAGCTAAAACTCGTCCACTTGTTGCATCGTTTATACTGTGTAACAATGTACTAACTTCGTCCACGACTTGCACTGATTCTACCAACGACAATCCAGAATTTTGCAAATTTTCTATCGCGTCTACTAACCCTTTGTAATTGTTGCTAATATTCTTTAGATGTGTTTCAACAGAAATATCGAGAAATCCCTTCTGGCTCATCCTAATAGCTCTAGCTTCGGCAGGGACGAATTGCAAAATAACGGATTTGACTTCTTGAAAATGTTCATTATAATAAAAAGCGGCTTTTAACCACGTTCCCCACGCGTAAGAATGGGCTGTGGTGGTTCTCGAATACCAGGGCATAACCTGTGCAATGCCCTAGTCCTCTTAGGACTTTTGAGAAACACTTTTTTTGTGTTTGCTATTAATGCATCCACCTCCGGGTAACACTCTCGAATAGTTTGTGCCACAAGATGTAAAGCATGGACTTTACACGTAACATGTAAAAGTCCTTCACACTTTTCTTTAAGGGAACGGCCTACACTACACATTGTTGCTGCACCATCGCTCATGAACAACAACAGTTGACTGGTTGACACTTGAAATTTTTGTAACGTTTCGAGAACTACGGCCGTAATTGCTTTACTAGTACACTGTTTTAATCTTCTGCTGGCTAATAGAATTGCAAAATTTGGTTTAATAGGATCTAATACGCGCACTATTATATTCAAAATAGAATTTTTTTTGCAATCTGTCGTCTCATCAAGACATAGCCACAGCTGTTTATCATTTAATTCGGCTTTAATTCGATTTTCAATGTCCTCACGTATTCGTGGAATATCTCTCCGTAACGCTGTCCGAGATGGTAGTATCCACTCGGTATTGTATGTACCCCAGAATTTTCGAAATGCTTTTTTATCAAGTATACGAAGTGGTAGACCACATACCATAAACGTTAAAAGCAATTCTAATTGAAATTGACGTTGTTGTGACACACCATTTCTTTTATTTCTGTGGTGTGCGCTATTTATATGTCTTTCACAATCACGTTTGCTCCACACAGTAGTTTCTTTTTACAAACTTTACAGAAAATTGTACTCCCATTGTAGTGTAAATCCACAAATTCACTAAGAAATTTATTAACTTTCGTAGGTAATGGCCGTTTATTTTTAATAGTTACGTTAGACATAATCACTAAAGCGAGCACACCGACGCTTGTTTCTAGTATGCCACGAAGTGGTGCAAACGTAACATCTGCAGACTCGTCATTTGTTGATGAATAGAGCGCGTCATCCGTAAATGAATAAGCGCGCTGTTAGTTCGTAGCCGTCGATGAATGAACTTTTTTTTTGTAGTGGCCCACTGTGAACAACGCCCTATTTATCAACGAACACCCAAACTGCAGGTGTATATTTGCGCGTCTTCACGACGTAATAGACATTGGTTTTGGTCCTCGTCCTAATAATTACATATTTAAATTACCTATGTTTACATACATATATGCGCCCGGCAGCCTGATTGCGAACCTGGCGCGTGGCGCTCTTGGCCCGCTCTAGTGATAACTAGAGAGCGGAATTTATGTAATTTGCATATCCCATATTTTTTATATGACAAGCAAATGCTTCAGTATATATGCGAATAATAACTTATCGAATTGATTGACGTAGATTAATTATTGCATATTTCGCATATTTCAGTAATTTTTTCATATTTCAGAGATTATTGCATATTTTTGCACGCTAGAGCATATTCGTGCATTTTTTAGCAAATTTAGAACAAAAATATTTTTTTCTTTGAACTTTATTAGTGTTTTCCTGTAATACAACAAAACTTTTACCAACGAAAATTTTATCGGACACGTGCGTATTAGATGCGGAGTCGGCTCTTCTGTCGCTGGACCTCCCCACCGACAAGGAGCCATCCTTCAGGTGGTGGACTGTCGCAAATTCACTAAATAAAATTATCATATAATTTTCAAAAATCCCCATACCGGCAACTGTCTGATTCATAGGAAGTCTAAGTATTTACCAAAACGTTTCCTATTCATTGTATAACCAGATGTTGGAGTAGATTGGTGTGTGATATTCTCCTACTTCATATCATGAAGTCGAAATATCATGCAGCCATATTTTTCGCTTTTTTCTTGTCTGCCCTTGCTCTAATCGTTCCTCTTCCTCGCATAACAAAGAGATTATTATCACATCCGTGTCACCTCCGTCTATCTTGCTCAGAATTTGCCAAACAACTGACAGACAAATTTGCTGCGTACTGTCGCCCCACTGCCGTTCAAGTGCGGTTTACTAAATAGAACCGCGTCGTGCTGCGTCGCCAACCTTAAGAAAATATTTATTTAATCAATATAAAATTTCAAGAAAATTATTTTCCTGTATTATACATTTCTATTGTCTTGAAATAAAAGATTTTCTTGAATAGACATGATTTTTGCAAGGAAATCTATTTTCTTGATGCAAGAAACCATTTCTCTACATGCATCTTTAATATTAACATTTTCTTAATTTAAAACTAAATGATTTGCTTGGAAGAAACATTTTTCTGTCTTGGATTTGCTTGATTTTCTAACTCTAAGAAAATATGTATTTAATACAAGTAAAATTTCAAGGAAATTATTTTCTTGTTTTATACATTTTTATAGTTTTTAAATAAAAATATTTCAACAGCTAGAATGGGGGATAATTTTTAATTACAAATTTATACATTTTATTAATACAATGTTTTAACGTGTTCTATATTTATATTTCATGAGTTTCGTATTCTTGTGTTTGTTTGCCACTCACAATGTATTGCGCATTAGTTATCTCTATTTCTCTCTGCGATATTCAATTAAAATCGTAAGTCTACTAAGAATTACCGTTCCTTTTGAGGTAACCCCATAACCACTAGTCAACCGGATGTGTTGCATTTTTATATTATTGTCTATGCAGGGCGGAGCACCATCTGGCATAAAAAAACAATCTGGTCAATATCAGGATTTCATAATGTCGGTAGTGCAAGGCTTTGCAACATCCTATGTTGTCCCATGTTCCATTTCTCCGCAGAAATAAGATCTTGGTCTTTTCTATTAATTCTTTCTAAAACTTGTTGCGATAGTGGTACATACATCTTTCACAAAGACTTTCATCGATCCCTTTCTTAATCGTTACTAAGAATGATTGAGAATTGATTTACAACTCCCTCAACGCTTCTCATGTTCTAGCGCTTCTTCACTTCTCGAACCCATTCCTTGAATTACCCAAGTAGAAATAAAACCAACAAGAAATAGCGAGAAATGTCTGCAGACTTCAAAAGGTGAAATAACACCGCAAAAAACACCAATACTTTCTTCCCCTTTTACACCAAGCATTGCTTAAAGCAATTACAACATTCCGGCGCCTTAGAATGGAGATAAAATGGGGGAGCAGACCATTTTTTAAATTAATCGGTGGAATTATAAAGTAGACGGGGGTCGGCGATGAGACCCAAGAAATCTACTCTGGTTCAGTATTTTAAGGGCGTAAAGGAAAGATTTTCGCTCGAAAATGTTAACTGTGAAAGATGCTAAGGAGGAACAAGCGTTGGATAACCTTCCCTCTCATTTTGGCTTCTTGTAATTTGCGAGTTTAAATCTGCGTGATTCGTGAACAAGCAAAGGAACGTTGCTTTAATTTTTAATTTGTAGGCTCTGTCATTTGATTAATTGCCTCAGCTTCTGAG
This sequence comes from Dynastes maya, assembly GCA_029619315.2. NCBI lineage: Eukaryota > Metazoa > Arthropoda > Insecta > Coleoptera > Scarabaeidae > Dynastes > Dynastes maya. The sequence goes on from JAROYE020000024.1 coordinate 424,618, forward strand.
ATGGAACTGGAGAAACTGGTTGGTGGAAGAGACGTGGAGATCAAAAGGTTTGAATCGGGGTAATTTTATTAACATGTTGTTGTATAAGTACATTCCCTGGCCATATTACTTGAAACATGTCATAAATCAACCGTTTTACCTGGAAATTCCCATCCTATTATAGTGATATTCTTTTGCTTTGAATCCGATCGTTTATAGGGGGACTCAATTATTGTATCAATAAATAAAAATACCAGAGAAATGATATTTAGAAGAGTAAAGTACGTATATATAAATATTTCAGTTATCAACTTACATTTAGCGAGTTCACAGTTTAGAGAATGCATCGATATTTTTTAAAATATTTCGCCATCATCGTATAGAAGCTAAGCTGTGGAGCATCGTTAAGTGTTTTGTGTTGATATATCGTTATTGCAAAGGTAAAATTGTTATTCTATCTCTCTCTTAATAATTAATTATTTGGAATTTGAAAAAAATTGAAATATTTGGGATTTTTTGTAGAAAATACCCGGGAAAGATTTAACAAGTGAACAAAAAGCTCTTCTACAATCAGACAAACATTCACAACGAGAAATTGCAAAATTACAGAAAGTATCTCCTTCTTCTGTATCACGTTTAGTTAGAAACTAAAACGAAGGAGCTAGCACATCGACAGAAAGACGGGCAAAGTGCGGTCGGAAAAGAAAAACTTCGAAGAGATCTGACCGTGAAATTGTTCATCAGGCTTTGAGAAATAGATTTGCTACAATTAAAATAATTCAAACAAATTTACAAGAGAGAGGAATAGAGATTTCGAGCAGAACTGTCAGGAGCCGAATGCGCGAAAATCGCCTAATGGGCCGAAGACCTGTAAAAAAGCCGCGTTTAACAGAAAAAATGAAATCTGCTCTTCTGAACTTTGCAAAGAACATCGGCATTTCACAGACGAGAATTGGAAAAAGGTGAATAACTTAACAACATGATCTTTACTGAATTAATGTTTGCATTGTTCGCTCTGTGTGTTAGTGCAGCGAGCATAATTTGTTCGTAGACGACCTCGCGAACGTCTCACAGAGTCCACGGTTCTTCGAACTGTAAAACACCCTGCGTAGGTAATGATGTGGAGAGTGATTAGTGGAGACGTACCCGGCCCTTTGTATTTTGTAGAAGGTACAATGCATCAAGAGCAGTACATAAATGTGTTAAAAACACGTTATTACCGTATTTTAAACCAGAACGTCGTATACCGTCAGGGCGTATATTTATGCAAGATAATGCTCCTTGCCATGTGGCAAAAAAGGTTAAGAAATTCTTTGAAGACAATCACATACCTCTTTTACGTTGGCCCGAAAATTCACCGGACCTCAATCCCATCGAGAACGTATGGAATCGACTAAAAAGTAAGGTATATGAAAGAGAAAACCCTACAAAGGAAATATTAATGAAGAATATAAAGGATGTATGGGAAAACGATGAAGATATAAAAGAGACAATCATATCTTGCATTGAAAGTATGCCCCGAAGAATTAAGGGTGTTATAAAAAATCATGGTTTATGGACTAAATATTAATTACTTATTTAATGTTTACGTATGTTACATATTTTTACAATATATTTTATCAATAAAAAATATAATACATGTATAGTTTATATTTTATTATGAAGAAACTACAAAATATTGAGTGTTTCAAGTAATTTGGCCAGGGACTGTAATCCTATAAGTTATTATCTTAAATTTATTTTCAAAAAAATATTACTCTTAATTGTAGCCATCAACACTTTTTTTTAAAATTTTAATTGGAGTAACTCGTGCTCGATACTAGTACTTGATAAATGAAATATAATGACAGTGCCCCACCAATGTAATATTGTTTTCAATAAAAATTTTTATATTTAAAAATAATCTTTGAAACATTTTTTGCTAAAAACAAACAGGTTTTAAAATAAACGAATATAACGTATAACTTTTAGGTTAAAATACAAAATATTGTCATTTTTAAAGTCATTGTCAGAACACTCAAAAAACGTCAAGATGAGCTGATAAGAGTTGACCCAGATTTTTATGAAAACTATAATACATATAAATCCTCATATCGGTGGGTGTTGTTCGGAACTCTTGCCGTTGAAGTTATAGCCTACGTAGCTCTTTTATTTTAATTTTTTTCTTCAGGAGGAAGTCTATTAAAGTCACTTTTTCAAATTCCATTAATACTGCTTACTTTTAAGGTAATAATAAACAGTTATTTATAAAATCTATATTAAACGATAACATTCCCTCTCGTAGCTAAAATCAGACTGGATGCGGAAATTATGCGTCCCAAATGCCTATACATCGGCTAGATTGGGATTGGTTGTTTGGTCAGGCGAATGAAATTTTTAAACGATTATCAGGGAGGGCGCGGCGTTGCGGCCTTATGGACATGCCATTCCTACTAACCACTAGTCAAATTTTGATGAAATTGGGAGCTGTGTGTGTTTCACATAGCAAACTTTTCTTTTATCTTTTACATAAAGTAGCAATAAAGTATAGTTGCAAATGTATTTTGCGAATTTTGATTTTGAATTACAACTTGGTTAAATAGGAGCCATATACAAAATAAGGCCTTGTATATGATATCAGTGTTACCATATGAGAACCAGCCTTTGACATTTGTCCTATTATGATATAAATTGCAAAGAGTCACAAGACTTTGCATTAGGGACCTTTATTCTCACCATTTTTATAGATGATTTACCAAGCGTAAATGACACAATGATTGGTCTTAACCCTAGGATGCATAACACGGGCCTCCGAAGCCCAGCGTGGTATTCTAAGCTTCACAACTTCTTTATCTTTAAATTTTTTCTTCTGGGCCTTGTCTATGCCTCAACTGGATCTTCCTGTTGCTATTTCTAATTGGCGTTTGATCTATATAATTTATAAGAAAATCTACTTTAGATATTTGAATTCTACCGCGTATTTACATTTCTCGGGCCTCGTAGGCCCGGTTTATTTTTGATTGATAATCGTTTATATTTACATCCAAAACTGTCTTTGTTTAAATAATTTGTTGCTTCTGGTGTCAGTGTACTGCATATTGCAATATTATTTGGAATACAATGTGTTAACAATCGGCTGCAACATGTAGGAACAGGCCTGTTTCTGCGCTCAACGGAATTTGCAAGTTTCAACGGCCTGAATCTTCGTTATAACAGCTTCAAGTTCAAGAAAATCGACCGAGCAACGTGCAACAGTGAGGTATTGGAGATCCCAATTAGAGGAAACTCTAATACGGTGGGCAGAGGAATGTGATGAAGTTTTATCGGAAGAGAGTAAAACGTCTGAAATTGAAGAACCTGGTCAAGATTCATTAGAAGCCAATTCAGACTCTTCAAATTCTGAGTCTGAAGAAGATGTAATTACAGCGGAAGCCGATAGTGATAATCTCACTGTTTCGCTTCTCTATCCGGCATCCAGTGGAATAAAGTCGGAACTTTATTCCAAGCTGTACAAAAATTGCAAAACGTAACGTACTGCGTTTAGCGCCAGGTGTAAAAACTAAAGCAGTGTCCCGTGATACATCTGAAAATGCTTTCAAATGTTTTATTACAAGAACGATCTTAGAAGAAATCGTTAAGTGCACAAACCTTGAAGCTCGAAGAGTAAGTAGGGTAGGTAAGTAAGGGTAGATAAATTTCGTACCACGCACTCTTTACATGATGCAATAACACTAACACGTCGAAGGAATGTACGTACTGAAGAGGATATCGCTGCTGTAAACGAAAATGTGGAAGAAAATCTCAATTTGTCGTCGGTCACAGGTATTAGGACTTTGTTTGTCCATTACGTGTAAAATTTTGCGCAGAGATCTTAGCCTACTTCTGCAAAAGATCCAGCTGGTCAATTGAAACCATCAGCGTCGTTCTTTCGCCGATTGGGACTCAAGAGCAGTTGGAAGCTGACCCGTTGTTTTATCGCAAAATTGTGTTCAGTAATGAGGTTAACGAGTTTGTGAATTAACAAAATTGCCGCATATAGAGTGGAACCAATCCACAAGGGACCTTACAAACTCCATTACATTCAGAAAAATGCACTGTTTAGTGCGGTTTACACGCCGGTAGCATTATTGGCCCTTATTTTTACAAACATGAGGCCGGAGCTCGCGTACCGTCAATGGAGACCGTTACCGCACCATAATTAGTAATTCTTTGTTTGAAAATATTGATCCGACATTGATTCGAACGAGATGCGGTTTCAACAGGACGGCGCTACGTACTATACGGCGACGGCAACCATCGACTTAATGCAATGAAAGTTTGACGATAAGTTAATTTCGAGGAATGAACCTGTTACTTGGCCTCCAAGGTCTTCCGATTTGGCACATTTTGATTATTTCCTGTGGGGTTACGTGAAGACACTGGCTTATGTCAATAAACCAGCAACAATCGACGCCTTGCAAGCCAACGTTGTTCGGGTTATTCGTGATATACGGCCGGCAGTGGACGTCCAGAATATGCTTTGTCAAGAACAGTCGTGGTGGCTATATGCCCGAAATCATTTTCAAAAGTTAATGCCATAAGTAAATCTTTCGAATCGTATAAAAAATTTCATTAGAATTTAATTTTTTCTATTATTTTTTATAATTTTAAGTTCTATCGGGCTTAAAAAAACACCCATTATAACTTCTATATTAGAAAGGGAATCGCTTAAATTTAGGGAATCCTATTTGTCAGTGGAAAATACTATTCTGTGTCTGTTGATTGCATTCTATTATATTCCAATTGAAGACTGAATACATACTCTGTATTCGCGCATGTAGTATAGTATTTCCCTTTCACATTTTCTACACGCCTGTATTATTGAGAGATAATCACAAGCCGGCGGCCACCAAGCGAACATCGTTAAGCCCTTTTCGGCCACAAAAAAGCCCCCAACCCGAAGATTAAAAAGGATAAAAGTAATCCCGCATCGTTGTTAATTAACCGGACTCGGAAAAGATAACTTTGTGCTTAACGGAACCAGAAAGAAAAACTCTCTAATACACACCGGAAAAATTCCCTTAAGGATTCCAAATTGAGGTCTCAACCGAGTTAGGTTCTTGTCTCGAGTTATACACGCACGCCTTCGGCCAGCTGCGGTTCGGCCGATACAAACGCTCCAGTTTCGGGAGGTGCTTTAGAGGCAATTGTTTTGGTCGCAGGAAGGGTTTATTAGGAGATCCTGAACGTGAGACGGGTTCCTCGCAATTGTTTGTGATGGCAATGTAGGGATGTATCGGATGTTTTATTTCTTGTTTCGCCTCAAATGGAAAATTGGTTAATTGATTACAACTCTTTGTTTGTGGTGTTTGGTGAATTTAGTGTGGGTGTCATCCAGTGGCGGTTCGTGACTTTTTGATGAGGGGACGCGATTGTAAAAACTTATGATAAAATTTTACCTTTAGCTTACAATGATCTTTGAAAGAGAAAAAGGCATTGCTGACAGATTATTAAAAAAATGCACAAGTATATTTATTTTTAATATGCCCATGTACGCCACCTGTCCTTAATCCGTTTAAACCCCCAAATGTACTAATAAAATCTGCTATTAAAGATAATAATAATAAAGAATGTCGGTTTATGAGGGTCCAGCACACGTACTATAACATTTAGAATAGAATTTCTTTTGCAATCTGTTGTCTCGTCAACACATAACCAAAGCAACTGATTTTCTAATGTAGATTTTATTTTCCTTTCCACGTCTTCGCGTGCAAATAAAAGTTGGCAACTTCAACTCGGGGTTGTACTTAAACCAAAAGTTCTGAAACTGATATTTACATGTTTGTTACAGTCCGTCTTATCCTAGCACACTTTACAAATTATTTTAGCACCGTCGTAGAACAAATCCGAAAAGTCACAGATAAATTTACTGTGCCAGCAAAGGGTTGTTTTTTAGCCTTGTTCACATTACACGTTTTGAATTGACAATTATGTATATATTTATAACAAATAACTCGTAACACAAAACACAACGCACGCTCCGGTTTCTTAAAGTGAATAAAAAATAAACAAGCGGACGTTGACAAAGCGAGACTCGATTTTTGCACACAGCCCGCTACTCTGGTGAAATGCTTATGTATCGCAGAGACAACACAGAGCACTCTTTAATTTGATTTTTAGGTACCTTAATTAATCGGAATTCTTACCTGTCCATTGAGAAACGTCGTGTGAACGTTCTATTTTCGGCTCTTTTCTCCGTTCTTTGTTCTAATTTTAGTTAAAGTAATGAGTTACCAAACGTTTATGTTACTTTTCTTGTCTCTGTCATCGTATAAAAACGCGACAAAGATCTATACTAAACGACAATACTCCCTTTCATTGCTAAAATAGACTGGAAACTGAAATTCTTTGTCCCAAATGCATATAGACCGGCTATACTGTGATTGGATGTTTGGTCAGGCGTCGTACCGTTGCCATAGCAAACAAATAAGGTATAAGATACAATTCATTTCACGATAGCTGCCTTCTATTTGATCCAAAGTACTGTATTTCAAATATGTGTGTTCCATTTGAAAAGAACGGGTAGTTCCTACCCGTACTTTTTTTAAAATCCCCTTTCCCTTCGTGTCACTACCGAATATTTGGTACGTTCCGCATTGTTCTGTTGACGCATGCGCAAAACATAGGTTTATTGATATTCTCTATATTATTACACTCACTGGTTAGTTTAGGTACACCTGTATTCTATTCGAATTGATTTACATTACTACGACTATTTCGGCGAATTTCTTTGTTTACTTTCTCATATATAGTTAGTTAGAATAGATTATATTAGTCCAGTGCAAAAAATGCATGTTCCATTTAGCTCACGGTCAGCACCGTTCAGTACAGTACTTTGAGGAACGATACGGTACAGTTAATAAAACAAGTCGAAAGCAGCTAATATTGACCAGGGAATAAATAGGAAGCCGCGAGATATTCAAATTGTATTTTCACAATAATTACGTAATATAAATTTGAAAAATTTTGTTTGTGAATGGAATTCAATTTTTAAACGATATATCAGGGAGGGTGCGCCTATGAGAACCCCATCCCTGCAATTAATATGACCGACATCCTGACGCTTGTAAAACGCAATTGGAATGAATATAATTAAAACCGTGTATATTGACTTCTACATCGCTAGTTAGCATGTCGTCAATTAATAAACCAACTTTGTGTGCTTGTAATTTCTAATTTGGTTGTATAAAATTCACGTTGTTTCACGGAATCTAATAGAACACAGCCTAATCGCGTTTCTCCGCCAGCTAAATCGTTGTTTGTTCATGGGACGCAATTTTCCCGTGTAATTTGAAGGAAATTAGCGCGTATTTATAAACGTAATAAAGAGAAGTTTCGAGGTTACAAGTTGGTAAAACAAGAAGCGTGTTCCATATAACCACTGCTAATTATATTTGCTTTACAAGAAGAAAATAATAAAGGTCCTTATTTCGTTTACACGAGATATAACGGAATAGAAGAACATATGTTGAAAGAGGAGATTTTGCTAGGAAACCTGCTTTGAATTTAAAAGCATTTACCAAAAGTAAAACACTTACACCTTAGATTTTAGATCAATCCTTTAAGATTATTTTAAAGAAAGACGGTAGCATATTCCCTGGAAATAGCATTTGTCATACCATTAAGACCTCGTTGATTTTGCAAGTCTTGGTACGTTGGATCTCCTATAGCGATGATATTTGCCTTTACCGAGCTTCCAATTTTAATTCTCCGTGAATTTCTGCGATCAAGTGTTGTCCGCGTGTGACAAACTCAGCCGTTCAACTCACTTTGATGCCTTACCCGGAAGAAGAGGATGAATACTGTTCAAAGCACTGGAACAGGACATGGTGTTAGCAAAAAGGATGCCCGACAAGAGGTAAATGCCATTTTTTAAAGATAAACTCATCTATTACGTGCAATTATCTTATTTTGAAACAGATCTTTGCTGCAAATATTAATCGTAATGAAATGTAGATTAATAACACAGGCCAACAAAAAAATATATTTGTAAACACTTTTTAAACAAATACATCCAAATCTTATGTATTTTTGGGTGCTGAAACCGTATCTGGTATCAGTTTTTTCAACCACAGTTCTCTCACAATATGACCGATTATATTTTAACATGAGGAAAATTTTATGTATAAAAAATAAAAACATTTAACTTAAACCCTGCTTTTATTTAATTAGGCTACAATTTTTATCTACCACAACATATACTACTTCAATGCAAATATTTTATGCGCTTATTTTTTTTTGTATTTCCTATCCCTTTTCACTCTAAAGCTTCTTATATAACTTTTTCTACGATGCGATGTATTTTGTTGTTTTCGATGAAGTGACCAACAGTAATCACCCATCACGTTGATATTACACCGCCCCTGGTACTGTTTCTCCATCACCTTTATATCCTGATAGAACCGTTCCCCCTGTTCTTTACTCACATCGCCCAAATTTTCAGGAAAAAAGTCAAGATGGTTGTGCAAGAAGTGGACTTTAAGGCTCATCAATCCCAGATTTTTGAACTTGTCAATGATATTAGCTACGATAAGCTCATAGTTTGGGTCTTTCACATTGCCCAAAAACTTAGCCACAACTTGCTTAAATGATATCTAAGCCTCCTTTTCCTTTGTGGTCATCCTTGCTTCAATGTTGGAATCAAACATCATTTTACGAATATCTGGCCCAACGAAAATACTTTCTTTCAGTTTGGCTTCTGATAAATGTGGAAATCTTTCACACAAATATTTAAAACATTCACCATCTTTATTCAAGGCTATTACAAATTGTTTTATTAAGCCTAACTTTATGTGTAGAGGTGGTAGAAGAATCTTTTTTCGATCTACTGAAGGTTTGTGCAATATGTTCTTCTCGCCAGGTGTTAAAGTTTTTCTTACGGGCCATTGTTTTGTTGACCCTTGCTCTGTTGTTCCACTCACATATAAAACATGACAACTTTGTAAATCCCTTTTGTTGACCAAGGATCATGCAAACAACTTTCAAATTCCCACATAGCACTCAATCGTGATCCGGATAGTTAATTTTTTGTAAAATCATGTCAAAATTTTCGTAAGTTTCCATCGTATGGATTGGATGAGTAACAGGCAGTGAAGCACAAGTATTTCCATTGTGTAAAAGAACAGCTTTTAAACTAGTTTTTGATGAGTCTATAAAAAGCCTCAATCTGCCTTCTTGTACTCAATGCCAGATTCGTTCATTAGACTACCAATATCATGGCAGTAAACCAAATCCTCTTCCTGCTTGAAAAACTGAGCACACTGTTGATCTCTTGTTCTATATTGGTAAATAGATGTTCCAGATGCCAATAAATGTTTTTCTTTCGGCCTAGAACCAAGCAGTTCTGCTTTTTCCTTAGTAAAACCCAAATTTCTCATTAAATCATTTAACTCAGCTTGTGTAAACAACTGCGGTTTTAAATTTCCTGGAGAACATTGGAACTCATCCTCACCCGGTCGACTTTTATCAGATTCGGGTTCACTGGACTGTAAAACATCATCAATAGATTGAGGTGGTTCAGGTACAGGAAGTCCTGGTCCATATTCTACCGGCCGAAGAGCTGAATTAAGGTTAGGGTAAACAATTACTTTCTTATTTTTGGAGTTATACCCAGAAACATCAACGCTGCAAAAATTAGAATCATTTGAATGTTTTTTTGCTCTCTCCATACCATGGGTACTACAAATCTAAAAGCTTTCTTTTCTTTTTTAGGCCATTTCCTAAGATCCTCGACACAAACATAACATACCTTGTGAGAAGCCCAACATTTTTCTTGATCACCGATTTTTCCACCAAAGTATGCAAAGTATACCTTTTTTACAAAGTCAGTAATGTTTCTTTGATGTTCTTTAACTACAAACTCACCACATATATAACAAAAAGTGTTAGGACAGTTTTTACAACCATAGCTAGCCACACTTAGAGCACAGATTAATAAATAAGTACTAAAACTTAGACCACATGGGCCAACCACTGAAAAGTGAGGTTATATTGAGTGGAAGAAACCAAACAACTGTCCCATTTACCAGAGCTGTCAACCTAATAACATTTGATTTTACTGCCAACGTATTACGTTATACGTTACATTTGAATAATAAAAAATTAACTTTTCGCGTTTTGAATATTAAAATGTGAAAATTTGGTGGGTGATACAATTTTTTTATTATTATTTTCGGACTCAGCATATCCAAAAACATAAAATTAATAAAAAAGTTTTTTTTATCGTTGGCCTGTGTAATATAATGGAAAATGTTTCCAATATAATTTCTGAAAACAGTTGCAGAAATAGCTCCCGAACAATTTCTTCTCAGGCAGTAAGAGAAAAATTAATTAGAGTAAGCAATGAAACATTCAGAAAACGAATAACTTATTTATACCACCAATATCAAAAGAGAATACGAGCAGTATACATTTATGCACTGCCCGACAAAATTAGAGAGTAAATTCATTAAATTTAAGCAATTTGTTTTTCGAAGAAATGCTCCAGGTCAATTTTATTTTTAAAAATAAACATTTTTGCACCAATTTTAAGTTTGTCCCACTGGCTTTTAGTAGTGACGTCATCGACCATTTTTTTAAATAACTCCCCCTTTTTAAACATTGCAACAATTTAAACGTCTGCATCATCTTCCGCAATTCTGGTTTCAATGCCATCACTCTTTAGTTTTTGTGTAAGCTGTGCGACAAATTTTTCTTTATAACTGAGATTACCTAGAAAAATGGACTGAGATTCAATTTATCTGTAAACTGACGAACGGAAAGAAAACTACAGCGATAGGGTAGGGGTAGATAAGGAGAGTAGGGTGACGAAATATTTCCATGTACCTGTAGTCCCTGGCCATATTACTTGAAACATGTCATAAACCAACCCTTTTACCTAGAAATTTCCATCCTATTATAGCAATATTCTTTTGCTTTGAATCCGATCGTTTATAGGGGGACTAGATTATTGTATCAATAAATAAAAATACCAGAGAAATGATATTTAGAAGAATAAAGTACGTATATATAAATATTTCAGTTTTCAACTTACATCTAGGGAGTTCACAGTTTAGAGAATGCATCGATATTTTTTAAAATATTTCGTCATAACCGTATAGAATCTAAGTTGTGGAGTATCGTTAAGTGTTTTGTGTTGATATATCGTTATTGCAAAGGTAAAATTGTTATTCTATCTCTCTCTTAATAATTAATCATTTGGAATTTGAGAAAAAGTGAAATATTTGGGTTTTTTTTGTCGAAAATGCCCGGGAAAAGCCGCTATACAAGCTCTTCTACAATCAAACAAACATTCACAACGAGAAATTGCAAAATTACAGAAAGTATCTCCTTCTTCTGTAACGTGTTTAGTTAGAAACTTAAACGAAGGAGCTAGCACATCGACACAAAGACGGGCAAAGTGCAGTCGGAAAAGAAAAACTTCGAAAAGATCTGACCGTGAAATTGTTCATCAGGCTTTGAGCAATAGATTTGCTACAATTAAAATGATTCAAAAAAATTTACAAGAGAGAGGAATAGAGATTTCGAGCAGAACTGTCAGGCGCCGATTGCGCGAAAATCGCCTAATGGGCCGAAGACCTGTAAAAAGCCGCGTTTAACAGAAAAAATGAAATCTGCTCGTCTCAACTTTGCAAGAGAATGTCGACATTTCACAGACGAGATTTGGAAAAAGGTGAATAACTTAACAACATGATTTTTACTGAATTAATGTTTGCATTATTTAATAGGTCTTCTTTAGTGACGAGTGCTCGCTCTGTGTGTTAGTGCATCGAGCACAATTTGTTCGTAGACGACCTGGCGAACGTCTCACAGAGTCCACGGTTCTTCGAACTGTAAAACACCTTCTGCAGGTAATGATTTGGGGAGTAATTAGTGGAGACGGACCCCGCCCTTTGTATTTTGTAGAAGGTACAATGCGTCAGGGGCAGTACATAAATGTGTTAAAAAACACGTTATTACCGTATTTTAAGCCAGGACGTCGCATACCGACAGGGCGTATATTTATGCAAGATAATGCTCCTTGCCATGTGGCAAAAAAGGTTAAGAAATTCTTTGAAGACAATCACATACCTCTTTTACGTTGGCCCGGAAATTCACCGGACCTCAATCCCATCGAGAACGTATGGAATCGACTAAAAAGTAAGGTATATGAAAGAGAAAACCCTACAAAGGAAATATTAATGAACAATATAAAGGATGTATGGGAGAACGATGAAGATATATATTTTATAAATAAAAAATATAATACATGTATAGTTTATATTTTATTATGAAGAAACTACAAAATATTGAGTGTTTCAAGTAATTTGGTCAGGGACTGTACTTACTGTTTTCATTTACATAACTAAGCCAGGAAAGTTGCTAGAATCATACTTTCTTGGGGAATATTCTTTGCAATAGTAGTTCTCTTCGAAAAGTGAACCGTTTGGGAACAAGTTGAAAAAAAGTTAAAAAATGGTCTTTCGAGAAGGGGGGGGGGGGGATCTTCTGTTTCTTACTACTACGCCCCCTATGAGTGTTTCTTTTTCAAAGTTTCAAAACTTTTTAAATTATTTCCCCCATTTGCTATTGTTTTGACTAATTTGGCTGGATTAAGTATAATTTAATTCAAAATGCGGATTAACCGTTTTACGAATTATTCTTAAGTTGCTAAAAAGTTCATGTTTGCTTTCAAACTTTGTGGAGGTACTGTATATCAGCTGATATGTTTTTAAAGACAATTCCCTAAGGTAACTACTCAACTTTCGCCATTATTGTGTTTTAAATAATCAAAGCTCATTTTTTCTGTGTAACCATATTCTATTTTGGTGTATTTCCTGATCAAAATTAAAGCCTTATTAGTTAATATTGATCGCTACACATACAGAACTGAAAACATATGACAATAAAAATAAAAGAACCTAATAAATTTGTATAAATAGAATTAATACTCATTCTTCGGGGATGCCAAAGATATCTTTCCTAATATATCACATAATTCCAAATCAATCGATAGGCCGCGTTCTTTTTTATTGCAACGTCTAACTCTATAAATAGATTATGCCGCCAGTCAAACGAATTTCGACTACCTTATTCTAAAATCGACAACCGCAATTTAATTCGTCTATTCTTCTCTGATGTACCCACAAATCGTCCTTTTTTAGAACTTGCTTTCAATGCTCGATTTGCTAAAAGAAGAAGAATAGCATCAATTAATTCAACAGCCTCGGGGCTTTGCAGTCGAAAGTAGATAACGCGAATATTTGAGCTGAAAACTGAAAGTTTCAGGTTTCATTTTAAACGGATTTAAGATCTATTTTTTTGTTCCATTTAGATCAAAAAGATATTGGACGCATCAACAGTAATTATAATTTAAATAAATGCAATATGTCTTACAAACTATTAATTCTACTATCAGATCGAAACATACGCGCACATCAGTGTAAAAATGATTACTCTAGCGAGATTTAAAGTAAAGTAAAGCGAAATTTAAAGTACGATCTACGTTCTTGATGATTGATTTGGAAATAAATTTTAAAATGTGTTACTTATCGCTGTTTTATTTGTAAATTATTTTATAAAAGAGATAATTGTGTTTCTTTACAATATTTAAATGTGAAAATGTGAAGATTGATGGCGTCCTCTACGAACTAGCTTTAGAACTCGAGTATTGATCGATTTTAATGGAATCTGTAAAGCAGTAGAGCGCGTTATTTCTGCCGTGTTTGGCTAGATGGCGCAAACGTTTGGTTAGAATCATAGATGAAGGAATTTAAAAAAGCTCTTACCTGCCTATGTAAATACTGAATAGGATTTTTGTAGACGGAAGTTACCACTTTGAGCCTTGTCCATAATTTCAACATGGCGGTTTGTTGTTTTCCGGTGGTGTGAGAAAAACATCGTTTAATTTGAATCGTCTGCATTATAGCGAGAAGATTGTATGGTTTTGTTAAAAAATAAAGAATATAAGCATTGAAATACAGGATTCGGCAAAAGTAACGCATTAGTCTAAATATAAACTTTAGAGGAAAATGTTATTAACAAAATTTGTTCAAGTTATTTTCTATTAAACGCAGGGAAATGTTTACTTGTATCAAGTCTATCCACTACAATTCAAGACTATTTATACCATAATTCTTTTAAATCAAAAGAAATTTTTTTGTTAGCGTTTTTTCCTCCACTTAAGAAAAGTACTTGTAGTAATGAAATAATTGTATTTCTTTGTTTAAGACATTTGTTAACTTGATTCAAGAAGATCTTGCAGAAAATTTGAAGCAAGCGATTCTTAGTATAAGTAAATAGCCGTTATAAAACAAAACAATATTTTCATAAGGATAGTAAATAGTTTTCTTAATTCCAGAAAGTGTTTAGATATTGTTCATAAATCAATAGTTTCATTTTCTTTAAATAAAGCGTATATTTTGTTAGAATTCTTGAAATGCATATTATTTATATCGACATTATTAATTGCACTTACCTTGTTTAAAACAGTATGACATATCCGTACATAATGCAGTAAATTGTTCACATTGCTTGTGATTTTAAAAAGGTTAAAGTAGAGATTACACTGGGGAACAATTTGTAACACAATTTCTATTGAGTTTGGTTTTTGAGCTGTTTTATAGTTAATTAGGCATGCTGGTTTCAAAACTGTAGTTAGTTTTCTTCTACCACGTCAAGTTTTATCTCTACACCTTATGAGAATGTGACCACTCTCCGCAAAATCGAGCATGGATCATATTTTCGATCAAGAGAAAATGCATTTCTGCAATACTTTCGAAGTGATGATGGATTTGTGTATTGCCATAACGTACATGGTTTAATGGAAGAGTTTGGAATTTCAGCCTATAACGCAACTGAATGGCGACTGTTTATCGATAGCTCAATGCGGAGCTTGAAGTGTGTTCTCTCCAAATGAAATTTATTGTTCAGTCCCGATAGGCCTTCAGTTCGTTTGATGAAGAATATGAAGACATAAAGAGAGTCATTGATTTGTTGCAATACCACATGCACCAATGGATCATTTGTGTTGACCTTAAAATGGTTAGCTTCCTTCTTGGCCAGCAACGCGGATATACCAAGTATCCCTGCTTTTTGTGTGTGTGGGACAGCAGAGCTCGTGAAAAGCATTGGGTGCAGTCGAATTGGCTCCCACGATCTGACCTGAAAGCTGGTGATCCAAACATTGCACATCAGCCACTTGTCGACAGAAAGAACATTATATTTCCATCTCTGCATATAAAATTGGGTCTCATGAAGCAATTCATTAAAGCTTTGCCAATTGAAGGAGACTGTTTCAAGTATCTCATTTCGGCGTTTCCTAGCCTGTCATTTGAAAAGATAAAGGCCGATGTTTTTGATGGTCTACAGATTCGGCAGCTTGTTAAAGATGAACATTTCATCGGAACAATGTCAGAAATTGAAAAGAATGCTTGGTTGGCATTCAAAAACATTGTTAAAGACTATCTTGGAAATACACGAGCACAGAATTACGCCAAAATTGTCCAGCAACTCTTGGAGAACTTCAAACTGCTAGGTTGCAACAGGAGCATCAAATTGGATTTGTTACATAGCCATCTTGCTAACTTCCCGGAAAACTTTGGTGCAGTCAGTGATGAGCAGGGTGATCGATTTCACCAGGATTTGATCAAGGTAGATGGGATGTACATATGATGGCTGACTATTGTTGGAGCATCAAGCGAGAATGTCCACAGATTAAACATTCCAGAAAAAGCTATAAGCGAAAATTTTTGCCTTAATATGTAATTACCGTTCGATAAAAAAACAACTATTTGTATGAACACAATTTAACTTGCAGTAACTACTATAGCCTTTGTATGAATAAAATTATTCTTTATAAACAGTATATTTGGTAAGTTCTTACTTTATTTTCCTTTATATGTACAATTTGTATGACTTTTGAGGGTATCCTGTTGCTTAAAAAGTTGACGTGATTGACAAAAACTGCGGTTATTTTTTGATCCAGAGGCCAAAAGTTAGCTGAAAACGAGTCACAGATTTAAGACAACGAAATTGCTGTTCCCCAGTGTTATCTATAGAATAATGTTCAAACAAAAGTGGACTTAACGTAGAAGAACACATGAAAAAGGTGCATAGAAGCAATAACCAAGATAATACTAGTAAATAGCTCATGGCATTGATGGAATCAGTACTGGCAAAAATAATGTGAGAAGAGAAAAGCACTAACGCTTTTTGTTCCTGTCCACGTTGCCAAAGAACCAAAGTTGAGTTAAGGTTGGAATACGTATAACCTTTATACCTTCTTATCTGGCATACGATAGGCGTCCCCGCGTTGGTTAAATTTTACTTGCCCTTTCGGGAGTCCGTGTGTGCGCATCATGTTCCGTCCGCGAGTCTCAGTCGGTCGGGCCCGTGCTCAGCACGTCCCCTGGTCTTCTGATCGTTACCGGCCGCGGCCGGTTTCTGTCTAGGCCCCGCGTAAATCCCAAGTTGGTATTGGGACAGTCCTGGGCCCTTTTCCAAGTGGCGCGGGCAATCGAAGCGATCAAGTGTCTCGCACTCGGCAAATCCAGGTCTCGCCTGAGAGTATTGGTACTTATATATTGCGGCGCCTTAGTGATCATTCTCAGAATTTTTGTCTGTATTCTCTTCAGAATCTGTAAATTCGTTGGCGCCGCAGCGCCTGTCCACGTAGCTCTTACATCTCTCAGTTTGTGGCACCAATCTTCAAAAACAGCAACTGAAATATTTCCTGGTGCCACCTAGTGCCAGTTGATATAGTTATGTCGTCCTAGATAGTAGCAACGGAACCAGAATACAGATACCATACTTACTCATACAATGATATAACTTTTAAGGTACAGTACAACGTTTCCTAAACATTTTCAAAAGATACTGGTTAATCTAATTTTTTTTTTACACTTTTATTACTATTTACCTCGTGTACTAATTTAACTATAGTTTTTTTGATATATAATAAATAATAATAATAAAGAGATAAATAAATTTAAGTATTAACTCATTAATTACACTGGACAACAGCCAAAATGTATCTGAAATAAAATCGACTAAATCTTACTATTTTTGGTGTGCTAAAGCCGAAAATAAACGTATCTTTTTAATATTAGTTCAAGTTTTAGAGATAAGTGATGTCATGTGTCCCTATACATATATTAACACTGTAACCGCAAGTCCGCCTTGTACTGAACAGCACCTGTATACAAACAAATGACAAACGCCACTATCGCGAATATTATGGAATTGAATAGAAAATTCTCGAATCTTCTTGAATATTCTCTAAAAATCTAGAAGCCGTATTTGGGTATATAAGCAGCTACAAAGCGGAGAGGTTACTCAGTCTAATCGAATAGTTGACATTGTAAGATGTCTCGAAAGTGTGTAAATAATCCAGATCACTTCTGTTATGTTTGTGGTGAGATGACTTTTGCGTCTCAGAAGCGGTCTATTACTCCGTTGATAAAACAGGCATATCGGCTTTATTTCGGTTGCAAAATAGGGGATCAAGACAAACATTGGGCGCCACATATCTGCTGTAATATATGCGCTTCAAGTCTGAGAAACTGGTTAAATCATAAAAAAACGATGTATGTGGTTTGCTGTCCCAATGGTCTGGAAAGAGCCTACAAATCATGTTAATGATTGCTATTTCTGCATGATACCTCGTATTGGGCAAGGCACAAGTATATCTAAGAAGAAAAAATCGGTTATCAACTATCCAAATATACCATCTGCCATGAGACCTGTGCCCTATAGTGATGAACTTCCTATTCCAGAACCCCCAGGAGCATTCAATTACGAGTTAGATAATAGCGATACAGTGATTTGTCATGAAGAAGATACGCCATCAACATCAAGAGATCCTGATTTCACACCTAGCACGTCAAACCGCCAACCGCACAAAATAACCCAGTCAGAATTAAACGATCTCGTGAGAGATCTAAAACTTTCAAAAAGTAAGGCAGAGTTACTAGGATCAAGGCTGCGGTAGTGGAACCTATTAGAAGACGATGTTTCGGTATGTGTTTTTCGTAATCGCCATAAAGGCCTAGTGCCATTTTTTGACATGGAAAATAACTTGGTTTTCTGCAATAACATTAGCGGTTTATTACTGGCTTTAAATAGAAACTACAAGCCAGAGGAATGGGGATTGTTTATAGACAGTTCAACATTTAGTTTAAAGGCAGTACTATTGCATACTGGAAATATTCTACCGTCTATTCCTATTGGATATGCCGTTCGCATAAGAGAATCATGCGACAATATGAAGTACCTATTCACAAGCATAAAATACGATGAGCACCAATGGCACATCTGTGGCGACTTAAAGGTTCTTGCACTTTTGGCGCGCTAGGTATACCAAGTTTGCTTTTTTGTGTGAATGGGACAGTCGGGCAAAGCACTTCATGAAAAGCAAGGTCAGCCTGTTGCACAATCATGGAAGCCAGGTGTCCAAAAACATGTACACATCATGCCATTTGTGATCCAAAGAGAATTTGTTGTCACTGCTGCACATCAAATTGGGTCTAATGAAAAACTTCTTGTTTAGGCATTGATAGAGATGGCTTAGCTTTTCATTCTGCGTCAGAAATTCCCAGGCTATGAAACAGAGATTAAAGGCGTATTTTTTGTGGTCACAGATTCGAATATTCTGAAAGATGAACATTTTACAGACACTCTACAGAATATTGAAAAAATGCTTGTTGATAAGACATTTTTCTAACTACTGAAAACACTGGAGATTCTTTACCTTGGAAACTTCGGAACTGCTAGTGAACTGAGCACATGCGAATGTTCCCATCGGGATAACTCCAAAATGGAGAAAGTAACAGGGAAATTGAATGTTCACATTTGCCAGGAGGATACTGCTGGACGACTTTGTGGATCAGAGATGTCCCAGAAAACAATTCACAAAAAAGAATAGCAAAATTTTGGCGCTTATGATCTAAACGTGTAAAAATATCTATTTTCATTATTTTGGTTAAAAATTAATAATAAAAAATTCTTTTCGAAAACTGCAGTATGGTGTTTATTATTTTGTTTGTCATTTGTATGATTTAGGCCCTCAAAATTAAACAAAAAATGCACTTTTACAACCACAAAGTAGCAAAACGATCACAATTAAAATTCTGTTGTGTATCTAAGATAGTTACAAAGTGGACTTAAAAAAACAATGACATTAGAAGCAATAACAAGAAATAATAGTAATAGTCATGCTGATAACCATATCAAAAAAATAAAAAAAAGCTTTCATAAGCTATTTCCTGTCTTCCAATTACAATTGTTAAGTTTAGTATTTTTTTTATCCATATAGTCTGGTAATTTTTGTTGGGGTGGTCGAACTGATTGTCCTTAATTTCCCCTGCATAGACATCCTTGAACCATTGTTTTCCATTCCTCTACCGCATAATACCAAGTAGTTTGGCGTCTGACTTTAAAACTGGAATGATTTACTTGGAAGAATACGTTTCTTTGTTTCGGATTTTTTGTTGATGATTTTAAATTTAATCCTAATAATTTTTCAAGAAATTATCTTCCCCCCTTAGTACTCTTACATTTATGTTTTGGCTAATTAAAAATATTTTCTTAAATAGGCATGATTTTTTGCCAAGAGCAGAACCAGATTATATTTCTCTGATGACTTAAGAAACACTTTCTCATGTTGTGGTATAATCAATTCGTGGGGGATATAAAAAATACTGTAATATACATACATGGAGTTCTTTTCTGAAACGTAAAATGTCGTTCTATTAAAGGACTTGATCTAATTTTTTGTCCAAATGTTGCTATTAGTTTTTCGATTATTTTAACTTATAATCTCCAAATTAAAAAATATCTCTAAAATTATAAAAAAAAATACTTCGACCCAAATTGTTTTCCAATAAAATTTCTAGACATCCTACAGCTTAATATACCTATATACCGGGTTATATAATTTATAACATTGATTATATATACATTTCTTTCGTATTTCACGTCGACACTGCCATTTAATTTTTTAATTACAACCGGGAATAGCTTTGATCTGTTATTAATTCGGATAAACAATCGATCACCGACGGTTTATAAAAATATAAAAAATGCACGCCATTTCATAATTTTATGATGTAAACGTTGTTCGGGATCGTATCTATGGGGATATATTTTTTTTCGTATAGATTGTATAAAAAAAATCTCTTGGATCTTCTGTTCTGATGCGATTTAATGTTTATTTGATGTATCTTGAATATTAAATGTTGAAGCCCTCTTGGGAAATCATGGAAAATTGTACGTACACGTCTGAAGATTAATAATGGAAATTTAAAAGAGAAAATATTACAGGGGTAATTATTGTTCCTGTCTGCTAGATGAGAGTGCAATGACCGCTATGCAATAACTGCTTCGGGACTTTTATCCAATACCAGACAGCCTTCTTTTGTCATTAATCTATTTATATTGAATGATATACTCAATATTTTACAAGTCATTTCCAACAAACTCCAAGAAAAAGAAGCTACACTTGGAAAAGCAGCAAACGTTATAAAAAGTGTTCTTGGAGTATTGGAGAATAAGCGCAAAGACGATAGTTTTGATAACGTCTTCGAAGAAATTGCACGTTTTGCAGAGAAAAATGACATTTCGTTACAACCACCGCTCAGAACTTCAAGAAGGAAGATGAAATGGCCAGAAAGCCTTTCTTCATTTGTAGTAACTTCTTCAGTTGGTTCTGAGGAGAGTTTTGACTTAGACTTAACACCAAAAGAATACTGGAGGGTCAGCTTCTTCTATAGGATTATTGATTCGATTACCGGGTTTCTCCAAACGCGATTCTAGTTCAGCAAACTCTCAGAATGATCGGATCTGTGGACAAGTTTATGGCATTAGACTTTGTTGGTTCCCAAGTTTTCATAGATCATTATTCGGAGGAATTAAGCATGAATCAGAATTGTCTAAAAGCAGAAATGATCGTACTGAAAAATCTTATTCAGCAAAAGGATGAAATCATCTCCCATACGAGCATCAAAGAATTGTTGACTGAATCAATACATTTCCGAATGTTTTCAAGTTATACCAACCTGCCCTTATTTTATCTGTTTCGCCGGCAATGTGTGAAAGATCTTCCTCGGCTTTGCGAAGAATTGGCTTCGACTGAAAATGGGACAAGAAAGGTTCACCAGTCTATATAATCTATAATTAAGTTTAAATCAATTTGGGTGGGTCAAGTCTTAAGCTCCCTTCAAAAATTGTAACCCAGTTACGTCCCTGCCACCGGTCCAAATTAATAACACCACAAGCCGAAGACGTAAAGTATCTCGGGATACACTTGGACAGAAGATTAACATGGAGGAAACATATAATGACCAAATGTAAACAGTTGGGACTACAAGTTGGGCTCATAGGCAGAAGGTCATAGTTATCCTGAAGAAACAAAATTCTATAACATAAATCAATAATCAAGCCCATTTGGACCTAGTGTGGAACTCTGGGGTACGGCAGCCTCTTCTAACAAGGATGATGCGAATCATTGCTGACGCTTCGCGTTTCGTACCAAACAGAGTGATACAGCGCGATCTCGAAACCCGAACAGTGAAAGAAGTGACCCGTGATCAAAGTTCTAAATATAGTGAAAGAATCTTACTGCACCCTAATGCCCTAGCTAAAAATCTACTCATGAACAGAGGTGGTGTATATAGACTATGTCAGACTTGGTAATTTGTACTCCGAATAGCTATTCCAAAACAAGACAAACGCTTCCTTGTCTAGTAAATTAAACGGTATACTACATACAATAAAAGTAACACATAAATTAAATATAAATTTGTCATAGTCTCGTGTGCAAGTTTTTTTTGAAGTATGCCGTTCATTGTTTACATGCCGTAGACAGTCCTTTTTGGACCAACTCATCAACGGGACATTACATACTACACATTCAAGTTTAGCGCCATCATACGTTAAGTCAGGAATTTCGGCTAAAAATTCTCTAACTTGGTCCGCCTTGGGTCGTCTGCATGACGTACGTAACATTTCTAAACAACACCTACCGCGCTAATGGTAGGTCGAAGCTACACTGAGGCTTGTATGTAACCGTATAGATACGAGGCAGCTGCCTGTTGGCGCGCGTGGCCAACTCTAATGATAAATGTTTGGTGATCTGTAGTAAAGATACTTTAAAATTTAGGTACATCAGCAAACATCAAATGTAATTTGAATTGTCGAACTTATCAATAAATGTCAAACGTAATTTAAAGTTTCAATTTTGGATTTAACTGTCAGATGTAGTTGTAACCAACATAAAAAATATTTTTCATGATGTTACTGGTATTTACCAAAATGGCATCTGTATGAATTTAGCATATCTCATCCAGATATGGTAAAATAAATTAATTGAAGCGACCCTTATAAATATAAAATAGAAAAACGTATGTACACACCTCAAAACCTGTATATCCACCTAAAATCCATCTTTCACCACCTTTCCCCTTTTCAAGTATAAGAAATGTTCGTCTCGTAAATTTCTACAAACCGTCTGCAGCCGAGGTACTAAACTCTTAGGGTTGTGGACGTGATTTATGTTCCCAAAATTGTCGTTTAAAATGGAATCACTCATTCGAAAGAAGGGATTTAGGATTCACAACCCTCGAGGTCGCAAATTCATCGTTCGAATGGATCAGACAGGACGATTTCTGATAAAATTATCTACGTTTTATCGAGAAGTATAGGTGTGGGTCGGCGTCCTTCTTTGCCTTCGTCAAAAATATACGACTGGAGAGAGTTTAATGTATATGGAAAATCAAAATGGAACGTATTATTTGGTGGAGATTGCTGGGAAAAGGGTAATGGGTTTTAGAATGAGAATTGACGTAATCTTCAATTAAAAATTAAATCTAAACTAGAAAGCTCCCTTGAAATAACCGGATTAGTTTTCAATTTAAGCGTTTTACCTGAAAAGAATAGCCGATCTTTTAGAATTTAAATCACCCTCGGCTCCTATTGAGCTTATGTAACGTTAACATCAATCGAATGTAGCTTTCCAGAGTATTTTTTGCACCTACATTGACAATTTCCTATCTATTTCGTATACCTGCCTCACACCAGGACTGGAAAGGTCAATGTACCGCCGTTATTAAGCCACTACTTCGCTAACTTGCAAACATGGAATGGCGTGGGATTACCTAGGGTCTCGACGTGGAGCATACTAAACAAAACGATAGCGTTGACATTGAAATTTTCTCGTTTCCGTCGCGTTTGAAGGGATGAAAGCGACGCTAAAAATAGCCACACTCAGACCGCTCTGGTTTAATTAAATTATGTCCAACACTAACGCGATATTTGCGTGAGATACGGTTAGAAATATGAGCTGTATTTTTGACATTTATTACAGGATGTTGATAAAACGACACGGATTGTGATTTTGAATTATAGTAGGATAATGTAAATGGTGGAAAGGATAAATAAAGTACCTAATAAGGATAAGGAAGGGTTTTTGATTTGTTTTTGTTTGTAACCTGTGAAAGATATCATAGATCTTTTCTGTTGGGTAACCAAATGGATGGTGAAGAGGTTGTTAGTTTAGTTTCTTGGGCGAAATTTTGTATCAAACTATTTGTTTCCAAATCAATAGAACCCATCACCAACCAGTTGAAGGAAAGACAATTTTTAACAGCCTATATTCTTTCTATATTCTAAAATTTAGAGATGACCCTAAGAATATTTTTATCTAAAAAAAGGATACACAACAAGATTCCTTTCCTCGATCTATTAATAATATGATATAGAAATAAGTAGGAAATAGGTATATCTACCGGGTGTATCAGATCTAATGTTACAAGCGATATATTCCTTGTTTATAGAGATATAAGATCGAGCAACTTCTTTCAAATACTCCCTCAAAAGAAGTCCAGTGTGTCTACGGCTGGCGAGCGAGGTAGCCGTTGAATAGGATCGTTAGTACCAATCCATCTGTTGGGATATATATATAGGCTAAACCGGAATAAAGCCGCTTCGACGAAGCTCTTCAATTCTTAAGTTTGTGGTGAATTACTCCGCTTGGTCTCTAGCATTTCCTTCAGAAGTTGATATTCTTTATTGTGCCGATTACGCTATTCCATTCTTTCCTGTTTTGAATTATCACGTTTAAATTGTCTATTTTTAGTTTCTTTATGTCTCTTCTTGCTTGATCTTTCCATCTTGTCTTTGGTCGTCCGTTTGGTCTATCTTCGGTAGGTTTCCAGTTCATCTTCCTAATCACTGCTTCTTTCCCTCTTCTCTCAATGTGTCCAAACCACCTCAGTCTCTGTGCTCTAATGTATTTTACTATATCCTCACCTCCTATGATATTGTCTATTTCATAATTCAGCAATATTCGATATTCATCTTCTTTATTTCTTTTTGGACCTAGAATCTTCCTCAGTACTTTTCTTTCAAATATTCTTAATTTGTCTTCATCTCTTTGTGTAGGACACATTGTTTCGGAAGCATAGGTCGCAACAGGTCTAATTGCTGTTTTATAAATTTGAAGCTTTGTGCTTTTGCTTATACTTTTATCCTTCAGAAATCTTTGATATCTCCAATATGCTCTATTACTTGCCCGTATACGTTTATTAATTTCCATACTTCTATCGTTATTGCCATTTACCATTACTCATAAATATTTAAAGTGTTCCACTTGGTCCACTTCATAATTTCCTAGGATAATTTGATTTGTAATAGTCTTGGTCCGAGAGCTTGTCATATATTTCGTTTTATTTTGATTTATTTCTAAACCTCTAGTCTTTGCTTCTGCTACTACCGTTATAAATGATTCTTCCAAACTTTCCTTACTTCTCGCAATCAATGCAATATCGTCTGCATAGGCTACGGCTTGTATTGAATTACTTGTTATGATAGTTTCTTTAATTCCTAATGCATTGATCACTCTATCCAGCACAATATTAAAAAGTGTAGTTGACAGAACGTCTCCCTGCCTCACTCCAGTCCTTATTTCCACCTCTTCTCTTACTCGCTCATTTGTTATAACTCTTGCGCTAGATCCTTCCATTGTTATTTTTATTAGTCGTATGAGTTTTGCTGGTATTTCCATCGCTTTCATCTCATCTAATAATTTTTGTCTATTTACACTATCGAAAGCCTGTTTAAAATCTATGAAGAGTACATGTAGTTCAATATTATGTTCATAAGCTTTTTCTATTATTTGGGTCATAGCATGTATTGCATCTATAGGAGACCTCCCTTTTCTGAATCCTTGTTGGTATTCTCCCAGTTTCCTCTCAAAGTATTTTGTCTTATGATGGATGTTAATATTTTGTAAGCCGTATTTAGGAGCATTATTCTTCTATATTTTTCACATTGTGTGGGATCTCCTTTCTTAAAAATTGGTATTAATAGGCCATTTCTCCATGCCTTTGGCATATTTTCTTCTTTCCAGATTTCAACAATTATTTCATAAATTCTAGTCAATAGCTCATTTCCTCTATTCATAATTATCTCATTATTTATTTCGTCTGGGCCAGGTGCTTTGTTATTTTTAAGTGATTTTACAATTTCCATAAATTCCTCAAACGTTGGTTCTAGTTCTTCACTATCTCTATTGTCCGTTATTTTTCTTTCCTCATCGTGTTCGCTATTTTCTTGATAAAGCTCTTTGAAGTGTTTTTCCCATTTTTCTTTCCTGTTTCTTTCAATTTTCCCCATAAATTCTTGAATCCATTGTTCTTTTTTCTTCTTACAATACTTCGTAGTCTCTTTCCTTCTCTCTCTATATTCCACTAAATCTTGTGATCTTCGGCTGCACATCCATCTATTTCTAGCTTGGTTCTTTCCATTGATCTTACGTTCGCATTCTTCATCAAACCACTCATTCTGTCCTCTTACTTCCTTTTGATGTAATACCTTGTTTGCTGCGTACCTTATTGTTTCTTTAATATTATTCCAATCCGTTTCTATATCATTCATCGTGTGTTTTAATTTATCTTTCATTTCCAGTATGTATTTTTGCCTTATTTCCGCAACCTTTAATTTCTCTGCCTTCCATCTTCTCAGGGTTCTTATATTTCTAATTATCTTCATTTTCAGTTTTGCTATTATTAAGAAATGGTCTGAATCCACATTGGCCCCTCTATATGTTCGTACGTCCTGTACTATTTTCTCCCACTTCCTTGAAATTAACATGTGATCTATTTGACTTCCCGGTAGTACCCATGTTATTTTATGCTCTTTACGACGAGTGAATTCGTTAACGTGGCTAGGTTGCATAGTTTATTTCCATTGTCGTTAGTAGTATCGTGTATTGTCTCTTTCCCTGCCACATTTGCATTGTATACTTGCTTCCCTATCTTAGCATTAAAATCGCCTACTAATAGTAATATGTCACTTTTGGGAACACCTTCACAAATTTCTTCCAGCACTTCCTAAAATTCTGTTTTATCCTTGTCATCTGTATCCTCGGTCGGTGCATATGCATTCACCATGGAGATACTCGCTTGTTTATTCTTTATCTGTATGTACGACAACCTACCTGTTGGGATATACGTCATTCAAATACTCTACAGCCATCCGCGAGTTATGAGGCGGAGCGCCATCCTATTGCTGTCACAAATCATTGCGCTGTGCTAATGGATTATCTTCGATTAACTCGGGAAAGTCATTACGTAAAAAATGTAAATAACGTTGCCCTTTTAAAGTTCCTTTAAAGATGTATGGACCAATAGTACGTCCATTAAATAATTCGCACCAAACGTTGACACCCTATATTACTTGAAAATGTGTCTCACGCATCCAGTGAGGATCTTCTGGAGCCCAGTAATGACAGTTATGGCGATTCACCACCCCATTGTTATGAAATCGTGTCAAAATGTTACTGGTATTCATGGTATCATCGTCTAACATTACTTGCATTACTGCAATGAATCCCAGTATCCGTTCAAAATCTGTAGGCCTTTATGCTTGCAGCAACCGAATTTGAAAAGGATGATATTTGTGGAAATTTTGGTATCCTCTGCACTGTTGATTTAGGATTCTCACATCTTCTGCCATAGTTCTAACTGAAATATGTGGATGCCAATTCAACATCAGCCAGTACATTTATTTGCATTTCTTCTGTTCTAACTGGTGTTACATGACGAGAATGTTTTAAATTTGATGGGAATGAGCCTATCACTCTGTTAGGAAGTTGCTCTCCATAGAGTTTTATAACAACACTACTTCACTACTTATTTAACTATAGGTACATAATTTTCACAAATCGAAATAAAAATCCAACCAAATTTAAATTAACAATTTACAAGTGTTTATTAGTAGGTAATTGTTAAATTACATTTTTGCTTATATCGTTGTACTCCTGACTTTTAGTACTTCAATCATAATGTAAAAAAGATGAGGGGTGCAATTGAAAAAATGGTTTTTGAGAGGTTTCTTAGAGGATGATTTATTAGGGGTAGATTTGAAAAGTATATCTTTAAGGAATCTGCAAACCATTTTTGACGACACCTTGCTCGATCTCATATGTCTACAAATAAGAAAGATATCGCTTGTTACATCTGCGACACCCGGTGTATTGGCCAGAAAAACAGATCAAATACAGTTAGCTACGAAGAACATCTACCTCTTCTTTAATTTAAAAGGTTTAACAAATTTATTGTAACCCTATACATATGCCTGAAAAGAATCGTGAGATGACCAATATAAGATATAAAATTAATTAAGACATGGAACTGTATAAAGCGTTTTAATAAATTCAGATCTAAGTTCAAGTCTCCTTTTTAACAATTCAATGAACACAATATCCATACTACTAAGTTTATTTCCATACCGTTAAATTAAATTTCCTTCGATCATATTTTCAAGAAACCAAAAGCAATATTCAACCTAATTTATAAGCTTCCCTTCAACTGATGTTATAAAACCAAAGATATCGTTGGTAATTTTCCAACCCCCATTGTTTCTATAGCACGGCGAAGGTTTAAAGCTACAGGTAGCAGTTTTTTTTTTAACTTCACGTAATTGAAGTCATATTTTAGACCCGCCCAATTTTATCCATCCGCCACCCTCTTTCCCCAGACGAACTCGGTTTCTGAATCCCAGTTAATTAATGAAGTGGTCGGACTCCCACCTTCGACTAATTTACTTTGGCGCCGCAGCTTAATGCCCATTCATCCGGTTAGTTTCTACATAATTTGGTCTTTTGTTAGGGGATTGGAGTTTGAAAAAAATGGGGAGAAAAAATGAATTGGCTATAATTTGTTTCTGAAAAATTAAGAGGGAAAGAGGTTAGTCAGGTCAGTCTGTTAGCTATTTAATGGGAAACGTTACAGGAGTTATTGTTGAAAGTTTGAAATTGGTTTCTTTTTTTGAATTACTGAAGCTATGCAGATATCAAAAGAGGAAGTACATTTGGGGATTTGAGGAAATAGCGTTGAGAATGTTAAAGGCATGTATAGGGTGTAGGCCAATGTTATAGTAAATAGACATAGCATCTAAGTGACCTTTTATTTATTGATACCTTCATCAAAGTTGGACCAGGACCATTGAAGAGTTGGATGTAACTTGTCAATATCCTTAGATGTTCGTATTTTGAGATTGAAACGGCTAAAGTCCCAAAATACCGATATTTTCTCTTTGGAACCAATCATACTCCAGGTATTATTATGTTCAATATTTACTTCGAAAATAAGAGTATCAAATAATACTCCCAAGTCCCACAAACGAGTTAAAAATGTAATCAATTTACAAAATTCCAATTTTTTTAACAAAGTCCTTGAGAAAACACATTTCAAATTTGGCGCCAAATTTGAAATGTGTTTCCTCGAGGTACTTAATTTTTTTACAAAATGAATTCCAAGGAATACTAGAGGATAGTGAATAATAGTATGGATGAGTACTACGGATGATCCACCATCTTCGTATATATACGACAATTTCAATACATCTACCAACTTCCACAGAAATTCGCTGATGAGCCGTAATGCGGCGAAACGCGCCTCCGTAGATGGTAGTTGATTTAATTATTATTTAATTACGTTTGGCAGGTTAAACCATCAGTCGAGCTGCTACCCTCACAGAAAAATGGAGCATTAGTTGCTCACTTCTGTAATGGCCGATATAGCTATTAATTTCGGTATTTTCAGTTATTAGAGTACCTTTAATTAGATACTCTCATCGATACCAGTCTTCACTATCTTCGTATATATACGACAATTTCAAATACATCTACCAACTTCCTCAGAGGTACGCCGATGAGCCGTAAGACAACGAAACGCGCGTTCGTACATGGTGGTGGTTGGTAGTTGGTTTAATTTCCAGGGCGGGCTTTGGATTGGTCGCGGTGGTCCTATTGGTTGGCTACCAGGATCTCCACAACTCACGGCACTAGATTATTGTTTATGGGGTTGGTTCAGAAATTAATTTTACAAGGTATTAAACCTTATAAACCCGATATTAAGGAAAGACATGAAGCAATCAGGAGAGTAACAGGCGCCCTTCGTAGACGAACGCTATGATTAAACAAATTTTAATTACGAAATTTTGTTTATTTATAATTACTAAAGCTGGCCACGAGCGGTACCGCGCAGTAGCGTAGAGTCGACCAGGCCTCGCGTTCCACTAGAGTTATTCTGCTAATAGAGATGTTTGCTGCCGCAAATCATTTCGCTCATCTTTTAAATAAAAATTAAATAACACGTACTCAAACACTTACCATTTTAAGAGTCCTCCGTGAAATCACAAAGTGAATAATGTCTGTTAAATATCTGCAACATTAGATATGTTTCAACTGTTGTTTCGGCAAAACTAGTACGGCATGAGGAAAAAATGCGTTTATATGCATCGAACGTTCTACATCTAGTGACGTAATATTTGCGTAAGTAAAATAATCTTTCAAATAACTTAACGATTCTGTTGACGCACTTTCACAAATGTGTCTTAATGTGCCAAAATCAGAATTTTTCTCAAAAACACTTTCAAATATGTCTAGAACAGAAACATTTTTTGCGTCTTCAATCGCGCATAGCTGTGCGTGAACATGTTGCACTATTTGTAGAGATTCTTCTAACGGCACCGCAGGATTTTGTAATTTTTCTATTGCATCTGCTAGCCTGAAGTAATTGTCGTGAATGATTTTTAAATCCATTTTAACCTGACTATCTTGAAATTTCGACTGGCTTTTCTGGATAGCGGCAGCTTCCTTTGTATCGAATTGTAAAACCACGTTCTTAATATTGTCAAAATATTTATGATAATAAAACGCGGCCTGCAACCATGTTCCCCAACGAGTTAGAATAGGTTCTGGTCGCTCTGGTATACGGGGGCACAGTCTGTGAAATTCGCGAATACGTTTCGGTGATTTGACAAATACTGCTTTGGTATGCGCTATTAAAGCGTCTACCTCAGGATAACATTTTCTGATACTAAGATTGTGAGCATGAATTTTACACGTAATGTGTAACAAATTAGCAGAATGCTTTTTAAGAGACCGGCCTTCAGAAAGCATGTTTGCAGCACCATCACTCACTAACATCAAGAGTTGGTTTGTTCAAAGTTCAAACTTGTCCAATGTATTTAACACTAACTTTGAAATTACTTCGGCAGTACACTGTTGTATTCGTTTGGAGACTAATAGAATTGAAGGTGCCGATTGATGAGGTTCCAATTTGAGTGCCATTACATTAAGAACAGAATGTTTCTTCCGATCTGTTGTTTCGTCGACACATAACCACAATTTTTGATCTTTCTACTCCGATTTTATTTTTTGTTCAATATGTTCGCGCGCAGATGGCACAATTCTTCGTAACGATGTTCGACTTGGTAATTTGCACTCCGAATAGTTATTCCAAAAGCAGATAAATGGTTCCTTGTCTAGTAAATTAAACGGTATATTACATGCGATAAACGTAACGCATAAATTAAATATAAATTTTTCATTGTCTCGTGCGCAATTTCTTTTTTGAGACATGCTTTTCACTATTTACGTGTCGTAGACAATGTTGTCTGGGCCAACAGATTAACGGGATTTTACAGATTACACATTTAATTTTAGCAGCTTCATATATTAAGTCTGGAATTTCTGCAATGCTGACGAAATCATAATTTTTCTAGGACAGATAAACAATTGCGCAAATGACCGGCAGCGAAAATGTCCGTACTGCTCCGCAGACGAAGTAATACTACCGTTCCTCTCGGTCCGAACTGATTCTACGCCGATGCGCGGTACCGCTCGTGGCCAGCCTTAATAATTACGCTATAACTTGAAAACCAAAGGAAATCGGATAAGAACATATGAGTTTTCTGACATTATTTTGACGTGTACAGTATATCCCAGAAGTTTGGTCAACAGCTCCTGACTCACCCTGTATAGAAATTTTATTTTTACATTATGATTTTATACTGTCTGGGATAGGGTTTCAGAGGGGCTCCTAAGATCAGATGTAGGATGATATTACATTCGATTTTTAATAAATTATTTTACTTTCCAGCATTTATTAACTGGAAAAATGAATGAACTCGTTCTCATTATAAAATCCTTATCCGGAATACCAACCGGAGTAGATATCATCATAATTTTCCTTAAGAAAACCTCATTTTGCTAACTCCCAGCGATCATATCCCACGAATACAAAACGTCAAACTACCCCCTGCTTCTCAATCGAAAATTTCGCTACTCATCTGTTTTCACCCACAGCTACGACCTTACAAACGCAGAATGACACCCCCTTTTACCGATAGCGCTGTGTAAATCGGGCTTCTATTGGCTTTCGCGAAAGCTTCACTCGCGGCTCACTACGATCCCACGTTCTCGGCGTAATTCAGTCAGTGTTCGAAACGCATCCGATGCGATCGGACGAGATCGGTTGCTCCCCCTAGCGTGAAACGCGTAAACTACACAAGCATAACAAAACAACCCTAGAGAACAGGCAAAAAAAACCGCAACAAATTAGAAACGAGAAATCGAAGGTTTTTTCTTTTAAATTACGATTAATTGTTGTTTTTCTTCTTTTTAATTATTTTTTCGTTTATTATTGTGTTTAAAACAAGTGAATTAATATGATATATGTAGTATATCGATATGTTGTGTTTTTATTAATTTAATTAATTTTTTAAATTTAATTGAAGTAGGGAAGATGTAAACAAAATTAAGTAATTTCCTATAAAAATAATTAAATGCGAATATTTCCCAAATAAATATAAAAAAAATTATAATGAAAAAACATATTTTTCTAAATATCTAAAATAAACTCAGACGAGAATAAATTATTTTCATACTATTAAAACTAATATTTACTTAAACAAAGCAAAATAAAGATTTTTCAACGCACAATTATCATCAAAACGCTAAAAAAATTCAAAAAAATTCAAAAATATTTAAAAAATAAGAAATAAAGCTTCTAACTGCCCCCCTTCTCCAAGCAAAAGTTTCTCTTTGTTACGAGCTATCGTACTTCTTCCATTCGTGTGTTTTGAATATACTCCAGCTGAGGTTGAGACATGGCCACAGAGCAAAACAACGTGAAAACGGAGACCAACAATCCCATCAAGAAAAGTTCTAAAGGCGCTGTCAGTAGGGTTAAAATTGTGGCACCTTATTCCTACGTTGAGGTAACATAACTTTGTTTTTGTTTGAATTTATATATTTGTTTTTATTTTTTGTTTACTAATATATAAAAACAATATTTTCCATTTTAGCAAAATTTTTAAAATATTAAAATATAAAACCATGGTTTACATATTACTAAAATATACATCCATATTTTAGCATTTGAAAAGGACTACTAAGTTAGTATTAAACAAATAACTTCAAGTTTCGGTGCTGGGACTGATTACACTGGGGAACAGCAATTTCGTTGTCTTAAATCTGCGACTTGTTTTCAACTAACTTTTGGCTTCTAGATCCAAAAATAACCGCAGTTTTTGTCAATCACGTCAACTTTTTAAGCTACAGGATACCCTCAAAAGTCTGTGGACATTCTCGCTTGATGCTAAAACAATAGTCAGCCATCATATGTATATCCCATCTACCTTGATACCGTGCCCCCATGACCTTCAAATCCTGGTGAAATCGCTCACCCTGCTCATCACTGGTTGCACTAAGATTTTCCGGGAAGTTAGCAAGATGGCTATGTAAAAAATGCAATTTGGTGCTCATGTTGCAACCTAGCAGTTTGAAGCTCTCCAAGAGTTGCTGGACAATTTTGGCGTAATTCTGTGCTCGTGTATTTCCAAAGTAGTCTTTAACAGTGCTTTTGAATGCCAACCAAGCATTTTTTTAAATTTCTGATATTGTTCCGATGAAATGTTCATCTTTAGCAAGCTGCCCAATCTGCGGACCATCAGAAACACCCGCCTTTATCTTTTCAAATGACAGGCTAGGAAATGCCGAAATGAGATACTTGAAACAGTCTCCTTCAATTGGCAAAGCTTTAACGAATTGCTTCATGAGACCCAATTTTATATGCAGAGGTGGAAATATAATGTTCTTTCTGTCGATAAGTGGCTGATGTACAATGTTTGGATCACCAAGTTTCAGGTCAGATCGTGGCAGTTAATTCGACTACACCCAATGCTTCTCACGAGCTCTGTTGTCCCACATACACAAAAAGCAGGAATACTTGGTATATCCGCGTTGCTGGCCAAGAAGGAAGCTGACCATTTTAAGGTCAACACAAATGATCCATTGGTGCAAGTGGTATTGCAACAAATCAATGACTCTTTTTTTGTCTTCATATTCTTCACTCAAACGAACTGAATGGCCTATCGGGACTGAACCAAATAAATTTTCATTGTGGAGGAGAACACACTTCAAGATCCGCTATGAGCTATCGATAAACAGTGGCCATTTAGTTGCGTTATAGGCTGAAATTCCCAACTCTTCCATTAAGCCATGTACGTTATGGAAATACACAAATCCATCATCACTTCGAAAGTATTGTAGAAACGCACTTTCTCTTGATCGAAGGTAGGATACCTTAGCTCCCTTTTCAAGCAAGTTTTTCTCGTGCAGTCTTGATGCTAAGAGCTCTGTAGCTTTTTTGTATAGTCCCAAATCTCGTACCAAATCATTCAACTGATGCTGGTCAAATCCATTACGAACGGAATCATCTTTCATTTCAAAATCTTCATCGTTGGGGTCACTTTGATCTTCACCAGACTCGTATTCCCATATTTCCAAAGTGGGTAATTCATTGAAAACTGGCACTGGGATTTCGGCTGAATGAGGCACTAGGCGTATAGCTGATGGTAATCTAGGATACTCTATTTTACATTTGTTTTTCTTGTTATATCCTGACGTTTTCACTATATAAAAGTAACAATCACTTGAATGATCTCTGGGCCCTCGCCAAATCATAGGTATACCAAATGGAAGTTTATCACGTGTTCCCTTGGTCCACATCCGTAAACCCTCAACACACTGCTTACACAGTTTGTGAGGGACCCATGATTTATCTTGATCACCAATTTTCACTTTAAAATAGGCAAAATAGACTTGCCTGACAAATGTACTGATGTTTGTTCTTTGACTGGGAATGCTAAAACTGCCACATATGTAACAAAACGAATCGGGGCTGTGTAAGCACTTACGACGTGAACTAGCAGAGGTAGACATAAGGAAAAGTTTCAGTTCATATACAAATAAACGCTAAACACTGCTAACCTTGTATATAAACAAGAACTCAGACTCCACGTCGGAATTGGCTGCACCGTTTCAGAGCGATACACAACCTCTCACTACAGTATCTCAGGCGTAACTGAACAAGTCCAGACAAGTATAAACCTCTCGCTGTTCTCTTATGCGTCATTCACTCGGCGCCCATCGAGGAAGGTTTGTGTCAGCCAATAGGAGAGCAATGGTGCTTCCTATGATCCATGCTGGATTTCGCGGAGAGTGGTCACATTCTCATAAGGTGTAGAGATAAAACTTGACGTGGTAGAAGAAAACTAACTACAGTTTTGAAACCAGCATGCCTAATTAACTATAAAACAGCTCAAAAACCAAATTCAACAGAAATTGTGTTACAAATTGTTCCCCAGTGTTATCAACGATTTTAAATGGCGAGAGGCGTTATGCACGAAATTATCAAGAACTA
This sequence comes from Dynastes maya, assembly GCA_029619315.2. Taxonomy (NCBI): domain Eukaryota; kingdom Metazoa; phylum Arthropoda; class Insecta; order Coleoptera; family Scarabaeidae; genus Dynastes; species Dynastes maya. The sequence goes on from JAROYE020000024.1 coordinate 459,642, forward strand.
ATTTTGGACTGAGAACACTGTCTGGGTACTGCACCTTAGATATCTTGAAGACAGAGTGTTACGCCTGTTTTCAGTCTCAGGTTAAGTATGTGCTAACGCACTGGAGACGTTCAATAAAGGCAGTGGGTGTTTTTGTCCTCCAAAAGTGGACAGTTAGGATTATGTGCGGAATGTGCTGTAAGGACTCCTGCAGGGGAGCTTTTAAATCTCTTGGAATAATGACCCTACCATCACTTTGCGTATATGAAATACAAAATTATTTCGATGAAGGTGACATAACCGCAAAATAACTTGTGTGTTGTGTGTGGAGATACGTATGGATTAAAGTGATACTTGTACTACTTTTATTTGCGAAGAATATTACAAAACTTACTCTCTCGGTAATCCCGTAGGAATCCTGAGAATCGCGAACGAGTGGCAGGGATAACTGTATGGTTAGGTGATAGAAGGGTGCTAGGTATTATGACAAAAAGTGTAGGAGATAGAACAGCAGATACCTCAACGGACTTATGCATGCAAGCATGTCTTATCACTTGCCTTTGCTGAAATGTCTGTTATATCAAAAAAGGAGGAAATATACTAACAATTAGTTACAAAATATGAATACGGAAGGATCAAATCATTGTTAGATGTGCGGTGAATTGAACCGCAATTTATTTAAACTGTTAACATTGGTGTTACTGGCCTTGAAAACGATACCGGCGAGATTTTCGGTAATCCCTAATATAAACAGGAATTATGATGTTCACCAAACCGTGGCAACTATTTTTTTTTTTTTTTTTTTATACAGAAATTTTAACGTTAATTATCGAATGGTAAAAATAGTTATATAAATCCATTGTCCTACTTACCTATTACTATTTTCTTTATTTACATTTCACCACTTACGAACCACCGTTTCCAATATTATTTCTTATACGTATCACCCTCATACTTCTCATTCTTTTTCCGAATCAGAGCTCTACAGCTACCTCAGAATTTTTTGTCAATTTTAATATAGCTCTAACCGAATAATCATTCATCACACTTGTCCGCCATACCACCAGTCGCTTCGAACCGGTCTTAATAAGAAAAGCATTGTCAACGTTAATGATTTTCCTTTATTGTCGTCTTTGGTCGCCCCTTCCCTATCTAAAATTAGAGGTTAAATTTCTGAATCTCGATACGACGACAGCAATTTCTTTTGATGATATGTTAGGGGACGAATTTAATCTATTATTAGCATTTTTTTCACTTTACAATATCGAGCAAATAATGGCAGGATCATTAATCAAACGGTACATGGCTAACGATGAGTGGCAATTAAAATTTTGAAGAAATAATGCAGCATGGTGTGGAGTTTTTTTCTTTTTGTTAGTAGTTCTTTTCTTTTTTGTACCTACTTTTGGAAAACCTATGTGAAAAATTAAATTTTATATCAATCTGTTTTATTTTATTTCATTGTATTCCTTTTAGTGCTTTACCTACATGCCATTTATATCTACACGCAGGGAAACGTTTACTTGTAACAAGGGTGCCCGCCTCAATTCAAGAGAATTACTGGTTCAATTATCCATAATACAATAACTGTTTTAAACCAAAAGAAATAATTTCTTAGTGTTTTTTCTCCGCTTAAGAGAAGTACATACTTGTAATGAAATTGTATTTCTTTGTTTAAGACATTTGTTAACTTGATTCAAGAAAATCTTGCAGAAAATTTGAAGAAAGCGATTCTTAGTACAAGTAAATGGGCGTTATAACACAAAACAATATTCATGTTCATAAATGAATAGTTTCATTTTCTTAAAACAAAGCATTTATTTACTTAGAATTCTTGAAATGCATATTATTTATATCCACATTACGAAGATCGTTCGGAAACTACGAGGCCTAACAAAGAAAACGCAATTTTTTTTCGAAAAAAAAACAATTTATTTTTCAATATAGTCTCCTGCTTGCTCAACACACTTATTCCAACGGCATAGACGTATGTTTCAGTTCGCGAAATACACTCAAAAACCTTTTTGGCAATCCGAAATATAAACGGACATGAAAGAAAGGAGGAGAATTTATGAAATTGCATGTAATGATATTACATGCAGAATAGAAAACCTGATTAAGAACGTATGTAACTTCACCGCGGGAATTAGACGTATACGAAACTATTTACATTAAAAGGAACACAAATTTAATCAATAGAGAGAACGGACCATTACATTACTCCTGTCTTTTCGATTTATTACAGCAAGGCGGCCATTTGGTTGATGGTACGTGCTACAATAACAAGAGAATGTTTCGTCTATCTTTCCGTGTATTCCACATTGGGTTTTAGGGTGGATAGGAGGAAGGAACATAAATTTGACGGATAGAAAGGACATAACCACTGTCTCACTCTATTTTTATTAGGGTGGGAAAGCTACATGTCTTGTGCTTCGTGGTGACAACACCCTTTTGTCTATTTCTCCTTATTTTCGCATGGCAAAAGAAGGTACTTGTATATATTTTTCTTGAGAGTAGGGGTTAGAATTAAAATATTTTCTTACATCATTCGATCACGCGGCTGATGATGAGAACCCACGAATCCTTGACACGACTATTCCGAGTTAATTAATAATTTGTGTGGTGCGGAGTGTGCCGAGACTTATTGTTATTTTGTAGTCTTGTAGTTGAATGCATTTTGTATTGGCTCAATTGTTTTTTTTTCTTCCAATGTGGTGGGCTGCTTCATTGATAAAACCTGCATAGTCGCGCCTGCAATATTTCTGGAGATTTCTTGATTGACTGTGATCTAATTGGTTCTTATCCTCAGGATCGTAATAGTGTGAGTGAAATACAAGGGAAAGTTCAAGCTGAATTTCCTGTGAAGGCTCTAATGAACGGCTATTCAAATGTAACTCTATTTTGCTCAAATTCAAACAGCACGTGAGATGCAAAGGAAAACTCTAAATGAAAGCAAGTATTAAGAATATTTTTTTAGATTGAATTCTGCTTCTTCATTTAAATTTCCCATTTTGATTAAAATATGCATTTGAATATGTACTCCCGGATATTAGATCACTTATCGTTAAAGATAGCTCTTGTCACTTCTGTTATAATTGGCAGTTATGTCACTTTTTAGTATTCCATCAGAGTCCTTTTTACTCGGATCTATCACTAGCAAATCATTGATTAATCAAGAAACATAAAGAGGCAACCATTCTGCTACACAAAGAATTGTTTTCAATGAAGCAGCTGTTATTTATAATCTTCTTAAACAACCTATAACCAGATTAAATCCAATTTTCTCTCACGGAAATCCCAATTTCACAAACAGCCAACTCCAAATGGCGTCGCATCCCAACAACAAGCTCCGATCCGTTTTAAATTTTAAAGTAGTCTCGCCCAAATCGGAGATTAACGCTTTGAATCCAAAACTAAACAACGGCGGCGCTTTGGAAGGTTTTAAATATTTTATCGGAAAGACATTCGCTTCATTTTCACCGCTTTACGAGATTATACTTTCAAGTAAAGGGGATCTAATGGTGAAAGGGTAAACTTCCAATAAACACGGCGCGAAACAAAACGATTGTTTATCCATCGATTGAACTCTGGGCGTGGGATGGGTCGAGAGCTTAGGGGGATGTGCTTGCATAAGCAAAGTAAGGCGTCTTTGCTTTTAACATGGAAAGGAAGCTTTTAAATAGAGAGGGGATTACACAATACGAACATAGTGATAGAATCAAGCTGTTCTTGTACGGAGCAAAGATATTGGATGCTGGTTTTAACCTATATCTGGCTTCTGGGTTAAAGGAGTACATGTGGTTTAATTGGAACGAAGCATGTGTAGAGGAATAAAATTCGTTTTAGCGTAAACTTGCAACAGCAGGTTGATTCTAAATTGCGCATTTCCATGAATTTGGAAAATATCAACTTGTTACTATTCTTTAAACAGTACGGCTTACATTAAATTAAATTGGAAATACAATACAGGCTTTAAAGAAATGAAACTAATATTAAATAAAAAGAAAATTAGCTGGGTAACTGCGAGTGGTGATGAGTATTAACTAAAGGAAGACCAAAAGTTAAATTAGTCCTACTGTTCAACCTCGGCGTGCAAAAATTTAATGATAATACAGATCGATGGAGAGTTTAATTCGAAAAATGGGTCATTATATTTAAGGAATTAAACTGTAGATGCTATGAATTCGTACTAAATTGAAGTTCTATTTAAACTATCCTGTACATATGAGGTAGATGTCATAAATTCTCAGCCTGATATAGAAAAAATTAAAAAAAAAAGCTTGGTAAAATATAACAATTTTTCTTTTTCACTACAATCTTCCCTAACTTCAACACATTTATTAACAACGATCAATTAATAATTCGATACCCTTGTGAAAATAATCTAAAGTTTTTCCCTCAAAATGTTGTATTACAGCTGCTTGCAACCCACTATCGTCCTTAAAACGACGTCCTCTAAGGTCCTTCCTTAAATGAGAAAATAAATAAGAACCATTGCTTTATTTTCTGTGATTATGGACTCCAAAATCAGTTTCGGGTCGTCTCCACACGTGTTTAAAAACAAACGCGCACATTCGAGAAGATGTACCCACCTTGCATTAATCTTTTTCATACCCAAATGGTTATGGAGAATTCGGCGAGTACTTGTTTCAGAAATGCTAGACATCACTGCAATAATTGAAATGTTTTAAGGCGTTATCAGTTCAATTGGCCAACTGGGGCGCTCATTATCTTCAAGGGATTCTTGCCCCAAACGGAAACATTTTGCTTATCTTTTTACAGAGGAATATGAAGGGGATAAATCACCATAAACGCCGTCTAAACGTTGTTTAAAGTGATTGGGCATATGCTCCTCTTTTGTTAAAAAATTAACGACCGTGCGATACTTTCATACATAGTCACGTTGTCTGGCTGGCTACTAAAAACTACTACTCTTCGAGCTGTAATATAATGAAATGTTTTTTCTCAGGGAAAATAGTTAAACATTTGAATTTTTGCAATTTAATTAGATTTTTAACTCTTTATGGGATTCGGAAGTATTCTTTGATACTCTCTTGGCAATTATTTATGAAATAAAATTGTTTCTTAAATCAATATGTTCATTTTATAAGATCACAATAGGAGGAGACAATTTCACTTTTTTAAAATATAAAAAATTTAATTTTTCTTTTATTATATTTTGGAATAGTTTACAATTGCTTAGTTTCTTATAATATACTACATAACGTATTTTAATTAGTTGACATCTCACTATGGTGCAATTTTACAATTATCTTTACAATTTTCTGGTCACTTATGTATATTTGCTTGTTTTCTTTCATGGTGGTCCCCGTAACTGACCTGATGATGTGTTTTTGAACACGAAACCGGTCGAATGATAGTTAATAGAATTTGTGAGAAAATTGGACCTGCTTTTTATTTCCCTTCATTAACTAAATACTCACACTTGAGTCACGATGGAATAATTATTTATGAATTTTGAAGTCAATAAATTGAAATTTACGAATATTAAAATTGAAAACGTGAACTAACCTTGATTTTTAAGAAGATGTCGTATAAACACAATGTTTCCTATGACATTTACATGAAATCTGCTTGGTCTAACCTCGAATCTTTCTTCTTTATTTTAAATTTACTTTCTAATTGCTATATCGAACACTTTAAATGTAGACCGCAGCCAAAACACTAGTTAACTCGACTGAACTAGAATTGATGAATTTACTGGCGTCCCTCTTCTACTTTATTTAATCGCGTTAGCGATTGTTTCTTTCCACAGCAAATTTTGATGATTTCTACCCAAATGTAAATTTTATGGTGAATTTCGATGAATGAAGTTATTTATAGAAATAGCATGAGAGAATGAATGTGGTGACGCTACCAGATGACTGAAATTAAGCAACTCCACGCTCAAAAAAACCACTGACAATATAAATATGACAAATTTTACTGATGATTTACTTAATAACTTTACGGTAGATATTTAATTTACGAATTAATGTCAGAAATGCATTATAATATACCCAGTTGTCTGTTTTAGGAGGCTTTTACATTGATTTTGAAGATTTGCGAGATTAGGAGAACAAAAAGAAGATTGGATTTGTCCTTGTTTCACTAAGATCGTCGATATCTGGACTTAAATTCATTATTTAGCGTCCAGACTCCAAGGTCAGTCGACCTGCGGAGAAATTATGACTTTCGAAATGAGCTTTTTCTCCGCTAGTGGGAATTTCATCCCTATCGGGTGGCTGTCCTGAATATCCTATACGTCTGAGATTGACAGCTGATTTCCGATGTCAATATTGAACATAACAATATACAGTGTAAGCCTCGCATGTCACTATGACGCAATGGAGTTTGAACACGCTCGAACCTGTATAACCCTGTCATGCCGAGAATTTATGGCGCCTATCTCGTAATTGAAGTATAGTAAATACATCGTTGCAATTCTTAAGGGTTATTTTAAAACCAGTGCAAGTACCGACACTTACTTTTTAAAAATGCCACAGGTGATTTCAAAAGTTGTGCTAATGGAAAAAAATTCTAAATTTTTGAAATAATTGAAACAAGATGGGTATAGGGACACCTCATGAAATTCTAACTAAACTAACAAGTAGAAATGAAATATGCAATAAAAGAAGCTACCATTCCATTGAAAATAAGGAAATTGATGCTGACGTCTGGTATAACCGAAAAAGCAACCATCTTGAAAATATTTTAATCGACTTGGCCATAGTTCAACTAGCTTAAGTCCAAATTTGTGGGCTTTAATACCTTTAACAAGGGGTTTCAATCAATTAGCGTTATATAATATGGTTGCGCCTTTTTAAATTCTCATCTAAAACGAGGCCAAGCAATCTAGATGTACTGGGTGTCTCCAAAATGTTGGGACATAGCTTAACTACAGACTCCTGGGACTAAAATAAGAAGATCTAGCCCAACTTATCTATATCCAAAGTCGCCTCGTTGAGTTGGTACAAGACGTGAAAGTTGTTTGAAAAAAAAACAATTTTGCGTATAAAAATAGGAGGCTTTGATCGATTGTTATAATTTTTGGTATGGAGTGTTTTGTGACTGGTCTTCATCGGTAGGTTGTAAGTGTATTAAATTAAAATGTCGCAATACAAATTTGGTGATAACTTCCTAGTGCTTAGGCTGAGAACTTTTAATTGTTTGTTACAAAAAGATATTTTCTTTAGGAACATTTTTTGTATCTTTATAATTTTTGATAACTATTATGGTTTCTCCGAAAAAAAACAAAATCTGATCTGATGATATGCTTTTTTTGATAGGAATAATCTAGCAATAATCTAGTTAACCGGAATACTATCTTTTAACGATAAATGAGTATCATTTGTTTGCTACATGTCAAAAGAACAGAAGTTTAGTGTGGTAAAAATTAAGTAATTAGAATGCATTACATGCCATGCCATATATTTTGTATTTTTTTGTTTATAATGTATTTAAGATTTTTTTCCGGAGAAACAACTTTCACGTCTTGTACCAACTTAACAAAGCGACTTTGGATATAGGTAAGTTGGGTTAAATCTTCTTATTTTAATCCCAGGAGTCTATAGTGAAGCTATGTCCCAACATTTTGGAAACACCCTGTATTGCTAAGATGAAAATCAGAAGGGACTGACTTAGGCTTTCTCGTTAAAAAAGAACATACAACTGGTTTCGTTAGTTACGTAAAAACAATTTATTCAAACAATACCGCTTTTCATGCACCCTTACGACATCATCTAAATATACTACTATAATTACAATTCGTTTCCAAAACAAGATTCCTCAATTTCCGATTGCCACGGAATTCAAAAAGCATTCGCTATCGTTAAGCTATTCGCCACTGTTCCAACGTCAACTCCGATTCGGAAAAAAAACCGTCTCAAGTGCGTCGATTATAAAACGAACAAAACAATAAACAAACGAATGTCGAGTTTTCGAGAAACGAGCGAAAGCTCGTAAATACGACGCGTTTGAATGATACAGGACTACTACCGTACTAAACGCGTAAAAGTGCCCTAATAAATGCTGCGTCGCTTAATTAAAAACAATAAAGCAAAGGGCTGAAGTCGAGGGTCTTGTGCCGGAAGAGAACGACTGGAATTTCGAATTTATGCGAGGTTGGAGAGCTGCAAAAGGAGTCTTGATTTTTTATTTGTGTAGATTCGGTAATAAACATTTGAAATAATTAGATGAGAGTTTTCGAGCTTTGACTTTGAGCCATTTTCTTTTAGAATAACAAGCCTGGAATTTGGAAAATTGAATAAGGAGTTTACTGGGCATGTACTCTGCACATAAGCTTTCAGTTTAAAGGCGGCACGGAGTCCTAAATTCAATGTTACCAGCGATATCTTCCTTATTGCAGAATTCTAAAAGATATACTTTAAATCTACAAACCATTTTTCTAATTGCACCCCTCACCTTTTTGACTTTATGGTTGAAGTACTAAAAGTTAGGAATACAACAATATAAACAAAAATTTTATTGTACGTATACAATCGTATAGGTTGTTCGAATAAAAAAGGTTCAAATATTTATTTCGATTTGCGAAAATAGTTTACGTACTTATAGTCAAATACCTAATGAGGTAGTACTGCTATAAAATCTTTAAAATGCCTTCTAATTTTTCTCCAAATGAATGTGTCGACATGTTATTAATTTATGGAGAGTGTCATAAAAATGCTCGTGACGCAACAACACTATGGAGTGCGATTGTAACGAACCATCAAAGTTGTTAGGTTTTAAAGGCTGCTAAATCTAGAAAAGACATAAAAAATTATATTTTATTTTTCAACTTTTATAACCAGTCTGTAAATCTTGTATTAACTTGTAAATTTTTATTTCATTTTATTAATTAATTTTTCAAAGAACCCGAACCGACTGTTTTGAACGCAAGCGTTCCTTGTTTATGTTAATGTTTATGTTGAGCGTTAGTATACTTATTATGTAAGTTTAATAATTGCGGGATTTGTGCAACAGCGTGCTCGTAATCCACTTTCCGTACAAGGTCGAAATACGTCAGTGACAAAAAGTAGCGCGTCACACCCGAAATCTGCTATATAAACCGTCCAAAAATCATTCCGATGTCTTTTATATGCCCCTCTTTTAGCTGAGCAGAAGACCCCTCCCGACCGTGCTCCGCGATCTTGGGAATTACCTGATGGAAGACGTGACATATCACAAGTCAGTAAAGAGCGACGCGTTTTCTTTCTTTCCCGTACTTTAGCGAAAATATAAAGCTATTTAAACATTACACAAAGTCCGTAAATCAACGTTAGATTGTTTATGTTCTTATCTTACAACCAAAATGTGTAAATATTCAAATATATGTACATTTGCAATGCTTTCTGTATAAATCCCGGAAGTTTATTCTGTATGTTACATTACCGACTAGATTCTTTGTAGGTTTTGACAAATCTAACGTTATACTCTTTGTTATTGTAAAAATCCGAGAAACGTATGTTATTTTATTCTGTTAAAGAATTTTATTTTAATTTCGAATTTGTGTAAATAAATTTGATTAAATGTTACTTACTTTTTTTGATGAACCTCGGTAAGTTTCGTCAATGTGCACCGTGCTTGATTAAGATCACAAATCACACCCTTTTTTTCAGTCACTGAAACCGCAAACAACTTTTTTTCCCCGAATTAATAAACACGTGGTGTTTGTTTATTTCTCGACAGCTGGTCGTATTCTGAGTAAGCATCCTTGATGCTCGCGGCGACATCCTATGGTCGAAGCTGGAACTATATTATAAAACCAATAATATAGGGTTCCTGTAACCGATAGGCACAACAATATATCATTCAAAATAAGGAAAGTTGGTAGCAAACAGTTTGTCTACATATCAGTTAAGACTCCAGAATCAGTTGATTGAGGCATCACTTTGACTGGTGATGTACAAAGAGAAATATATTTTTCGTCCACAGAGGGGACGGTGTTCGTTTCACGATTTCCTAACAGAGTGGCACCGTCGCAAATGGCATTTCCTCGTGTTGAAGCTAAAATGCGAACGGGCTCATTTTCATCAAATTTAAAATACTTTCATCGTGTAATACCAGTTAGAACAGAAGAAATGCAAATAAATGTAAATATTAGCTTCCGCTGGATTGAATCTACATATTTCAGTTGGAACTGTGACAGAAGATAAGGGAATAAGTAAATCAATATTACAGAGGAAAGTTTCACAAATATCATCCTTTTAAAATTCAGCTGCTGCATGCATTAGAGCCTACAGATTGATCCTACGATTAACAACATATTGTGAACCGACGAGGCACGGTTTCATAACAATGGAATGGTGAATCGCCATAACTGCTATTACTGGGCTCCAGAAAATCCTCATTGGATGCGTGAGACTCGTCTTCACGTAATATGGGGTGTTAACGTTTTGTGCGGATTATTTAATGGTCCATACGCCTTTGAAAGAGCTTTGACAGGGCAATGTTGTTTACATTTTTTACATAATGACCTTCCCCAGTTAATGGAAGATATTATATTAGGAAGGCGTAATGATTTGTGGTGGCAATGGGATGGTGCCCCGCCTTATAACTCGCGGTTGGTTGTAGAGTATTTAAATGACGTATATTCCAATAGATGGATTGTTAGTGATGGTCCTATTTAGTGGCCAGCTAGTTCACCAGACTTAAGACCAATGGACTCCTTTTTTGGGGGGTGGGGAGGTATTTGAAAGAAGTTGTCTGCTGGGCCTATGAACTTAGACGATTTGAAACTTACGATCTGGCGTGCATCTAATTCCATTACAATGAATTTGTTCACAACAGCAAATTCCAGGGCGTTAATTGATTGATTTGTGGTAATTTTAAACAATATCTGTAAGTGATTGATTTTGTGAATTATTATTGTTTTAAATGTTTTTTTTAACTTTTGGTAAGAATTTTTTTTATTATTTTGTATTCAATATTTTTTGAATGCAATTTTTGTGTGCACCATTGTATTCCGAACTCTTCGTATTGCAGGCATAAAGTCGAAAAGATTAGGGGTACAATTTAAAAAAAAAAGCTCGGGAGAGGAATCTTATAAGGTGGTTTACTAGGTAAAGATTTAGAAAGTACACCTTTTAGGATTCTGCAAACCATTTTCGAAAACACGTTGCTCGATCTTACATCTCTACAAATGCTTGTAACATTGAATTCGGGACAGCCTGTATATATGGAGGCAGGTGCTATATTCCGTCTCCATGATACACATAAATAAGTATACATCTATAAATATGTGTATAACTCAGGCTGTGTATGTATCATAAGTTTATTTTCATCTGAGTAGTAATAACATATTCGAACGTAACGGCAAACATAAATCGTTTTCGCAAACAACTAAATTTACCTTACTGAAATATTACTCTTACAGGTTTGTAAATTTAGTATACGTATACTAGCTTCACAAAGTTTGAAAGCAGCAACAAATTTTAGAAAAAAAAACGTATATGAATCCCTAATTTCAGAAACACCTTAGGTCGCAAATTTAGGAGTCATACAAAAAACTGATTAGCTTTCTCAATATCCTGCAAAAAATTCTGATTTTCGACTATCAATTAGAAAAAGATATTGTCTAATATAAAATCAAGAAGAGCCTGAACTTAAATTAAATTAAGCCAGTTAAATTTCACAAGGACTTAATGTGTTTCTACATTAAATGGAAAGCTTCAAGCAAGTTTTAGAAAATTTATTACGAAAACATGAAGAGAAACATAATTTTTAGTAACAAATAATATCTAAAGTAAAAGACTATATTTCAAAAATTTAGAAAACATATTTTCTTTGTCCTTTTCAGCAGCGAGTCGCTGCAAGATATCTCTTCAAAATTCTGAGGTTCTGCATTTTGATTTACAAACTTATAAGACTTCTTTATATTTTTCATTTTGATCGTAGAAACTGGAACTTTTCTATGAGAAGTAGCACTGATTGATTGATTTTCTACCAAAGCAGGGTTAGTATTTGCCTCCTTAACACTGAGGCTTAGTAGCCTATTGAGGGGCTGTTTCCTCCTCCTCGTTGCAAAATCTACGTAAAAGTTCAGCTTTGTAGATCCCCAGCTTATGCAAATGGCCTCTTAAACAGCTATGTTCTCTTAGAAGACATGTTGCTGCCCTAAGCTGTATCTTGCTTAATTCAAGCAAGTCAGCAGTCAGATGTTGCGATGGTCTCTCTACCATCCGTTTGTTATGCTTTTGTCCAGCTGCATGGTTCCAATTTAATTGGTGTTGTATTATGATCCGCTCATTAATTGCACCACGCAGTGCACTCTTGGTAATACCTAGACCCAGCTCAGGGCTTATATAATTCATTTTTGAGCATTCCCTTGCTAGCTGGTCTGCAATTTCATTACCCGCTATACTCCTGTGTTCTGGCACCCACACTAGTGTGATCGTCCCACCTGTTGTGTTAGACGAGCCATTAGGTTGTCAGGCACTCCCATACTAGTTTGGAGGCTGTGTAATAAGATGCTAGTGCCTTTAAGGCTGCCTGACTGTCAGAGGGAATCCCCGGTTTTCCTCATAAACACCAACGCCAGAAGTAGTGCCCATTTTGGATCCATCTGTGTACCAGATTTGGATTTTTGATTTTCTTTCCCCTCCACCTCTCCATTCTTCCCAATTCAACAAAGTGAAAGTTTTGTCATAGAAGGTCCTTGAAATTGTTGTGTCGCTACCCATATCAAAGATAGGGTTTGTTACTGCTGATCTATTTGGTGTGTCCGGACCCACTATGGGCTCTTCAGTTATTAGTATCTTTCAGTCTGTATGCTCCCATTCTGGTTTCTCCCTTGATATAGATCACAAGAGGAGGTAGGTTTAGCATGGTTTCCATAGCAGCTGTTGGGGTGGTTTTAATAGTTCCAGTTATACATAGATATGCCAGCCACTGGATATCGCATGTAAACATTTGCAACCGTGTTCAAGAAGAGAACGGCCTACCGAACGCATTATCGCGGTACCATGGCTCATAAATATCAACACTTGCCATGGTGAGACTTGAAACTTCTCTAACGTACTAAGTATCACTCTCACAATTGCTGCACCAGTACACTTTTCCAGTCTTTTGCTAGCTAGTAACAGTGGAAGTGTCGGCGTACAAATAAAACATGCTTACGAGCCATTGTCGTAGTTGAAAGCTTCAACTTGGAGTTATACTTATACCAAAAGTTCTGAAACGGTTCTTTTTAGAGTAAACGAAGTTACAAATTACAGGTTATCATCATGACAAGTAAATCGAAAATAAAGGCAGTTCTCGTTCTATTTCTGTATTCCTCAGTATTTACATGTTTGCTACAGTCCGCCTTGTCCCAGCACATCAAATGTGTCTCGCACACTTTACAAACTATTTTAGTAGCGTCGTGGAACAAATCCGAAAATAATACAAATACGAATAACGCATAACACAAGACGCAACGCATGCTCTCGTTTCCTAAACTGAACGAAAAATAAACAAGCGGACGCTGACAAAGCGAGAATTGATTTTTATACATAGTCCGCTACTCCGGTGAAACGCCTATGTATCGCAGAGTCGATTACCTCGCTCTATAAATCACCAGTATATGTATGAATAAAAGCTTGTACCTCGAGCCTGATCGTCTCGTTATAGTATAACCACGCACAACAACCTTGTACTTTATATTCATGTTAAATATGAAACCCCTATATTTAGATTACGAATATATGTACATGTTATTACTATTATCATCCTTCGCTTAATACGGATAAAACGGAAAACATGAAGAGTCGAAAGAAATGTGAATGATGGTATCGCGTGTGTATGTGACGTTTTTAAATTGAATTTTTGCCCTAAACCTTTCCGTACTTGGCCTTTTCACCGGCGAAGAACGCCGGCGTTTTTAGGACGAGCATACGCGTGATTTTATATTGGCCGTATATTTTTAGTCTTCTATTAGGTATAGACATACATAGGTATACGGTTTTAGTCCTAGTCACCCCACAACGCGTTGTTCTTTTGTTTATTACGCGCTCCTTTCAGCTATTTTCCCCTTTCCATGGGATGTCGTTTTATTAGGCAATTTATTTCGAAAAATCCCCTGATATATGTTAAAGGAATGTCGCAGATTGTGTTCTATGTATATGGGACCTCGTCAAATAGGCTATTAGGGATATAAATAACGCGGTAACGTCTATACAGAGCTTTTTTCAACACTATGTTAAGCTTTTTTCCATATTCCATTAGAAAATATTAATCAAAATTTAGCAGGGGAAGTTATTTTTGCACCAACCGCAATTTCTTCGAGCAAAAGGACGTTCAACAAGGACACCAGGCAGCTTAGGTGATGACTGGAGCGGGCCAAATTGCGCCATCCAACAGAATCGGAATCAGGCGCAACGGCCGCTTATTGTAAATAGCGTATATGTGAGTCACAGCAGATATGTGATATTTCGAAATTAATACACAAGAGTAAAAAAATAAAAGCTGACGCAATAATAATGTTTAGTAATTAGAGCGGATATATATATATATATATATATATATATATATATATATATATGTACACGCTGAGGTGTTTTTATTTTCATTATGATTTTTTATTTGATTGAAAACGGTATGCGTTGTAAATGGGATGTAATAAGGAAATAACTGAGAAACTGAACGCTTTTTTATTCTGTTGTACTTAATAATGTAACTGTAAATAAAGATATAATAAATAAATTCTATCCTTCTTAATAATGCGGATAGGCTTGTTTAAAAAGTTGCACCATCAGATAAGTTTCCACATTTGCCTCGGTGAAGGATGTTCGCCGAGACGAAAAAATGTTCTTATATTTCGAAAACGACCGTTCCACGTCTACCGAAGTAAGACAGGCGTAATTAAAATAATCTTTAGACTTAGTCAAGGAATCTGCGGATGCCCCATCGCACATTTGTCTTAATCTCGTGTAGTCCGGATTCTTTTTTAAAACACTATCGAACTTAGCTAAAACTCGTCCACTTGTTGCATCGTTTATACTGTGTAACAATGTACTAACTTCGTCCACGACTTGCACTGATTCTACCAACGACAATCCAGAATTTTGCAAATTTTCTATCGCGTCGACTAACCCTTTGTAATTGTTGCTAATATTCTTTAGATGTGTTTCAACAGAAATATCGAGAAAATCCCTTCTGGCTCATCCTAATAGCTCTAGCTTCGGCAGGGACGAATTGCAAAATAACGGATTTGACTTCTTGAAAATGTTCATTATAATAAAAAGCGGCTTTTAACCACGTTCCCCAACGCGTAAGAATGGGCTGTGGTGGTTCTCGAATACCAGGGCATAACCTGTGGAATGCCCTAGTCCTCTTAGGACTTTTGAGAAACACTTTTTTTTGTGTTTGCTATTAATGCATCCACCTCCGGGTAATACTCTCGAATAGTTTGTGCCACAAGATGTAAAGCATGGACATTACACGTAACATGTAAAAGTCCTTCACACTTTTCTTTAAGGGAACGGCCTACACTACACATTGTTGCTGCACCATCGCTCATGAACAACAACAGTTGACTGGTTGACACTTGAAATTTTTGTAACGTTTCGAGAACTACGGCCGTAATTGCTTTACTAGTACACTGTTTTAATCTTCTGCTGGCTAATAGAATTGCAAAATTTGGTTTAATAGGATCTATACGCGCACTATTATATTCAAAATAGAATTTTTTTTGCAATCTGTCGTCTCATCAAGACATAGCCACAGCTGTTTATCTTTTAATTCGGCTTTAATTCGATTTTCAATGTCCTCACGTATTCGTGGAATATCTCTCCGTAACGCTGTCCGAGATGGTGGTATCCACTCGGTATTGTATGTACCCCAGAATTTTCGAAATGCTTTTTTATCAAGTATACGAAGTGGTAGACCACATACCATAAACGTTAAAAGCAATTCTAATTGAAATTGACGTTGTTGTGACACACCATTTCTTTTATTTCTGTGGTGTGCGCTATTTATATGTCTTTCACAATCACGTTTGCTCCAGCACAGTAGTTTCTTTTTACAAACTTTACAGAAAATTGTACTCCCATTGTAGTGTAAATCCACAAATTCACTAAGAAATTTATTAACTTTCGTAGGTAATGGCCGTTTATTTTTAATAGTTACGTTACACATAATCACTAAAGCGAGCACACCGACGCTTGTTTCTAGTATGCCACGAAGTGGTGCAAACGTAACATCTGCAGACTCGTCATTTGTTGATGAATAGAGCGCGTCATCCGTAAATGAATAAGCGCGCTGTTAGTTCGTAGCCGTCGATGAATGAACTTTTTTTTTGTAGTGGCCCACTGTGAACAACGCCCTATTTATCAACGAACACCCAAACTGCAGGTGTATGTTTGCGCGTCTTCACGACGTAATAGACAGTGGTTTTGGTCCTCGTCCTAATAATTACATATTTAAATTACCTATGTTTACATACATATATGCGCCCGGCAGCCTGATTGCGAACCTGGCGCGTGGCGCTCTTGGCCCGCTCTAGTGATGACGATGGAAATTATATTTCCTTCAGTTTTCTTACAAACTTAGAGGATAGCATATCTTGGACCGATTCTGATTATAATTCCTTGTCTTATTCCTTTTCACTACTCAATGAAGATGAACTGAATGCATTACTTGCTACTTTTCATAACAAATGCACCGCAGGTGACGACCCCTTACCCAGTTTTTTGATCCATGACTGCAGATTCGTTTTGGCGTTTCCTCTTAAAATCAATATTAATCTTTTTTTTCACCTTCTACTTTTGCTGAACTTTGAAGAACGGCCAAAATCGTTTCAGTGCTTAAAGAAGGTAATCATGAATTAATTGTCTAATAGCAGGCTCATTTCCACATTATCTAATTGTGCTAAATTTTACGAGAAGGTATTATACGTTAGTATTTACAGTTTGTTTGTTAAGAGCGATCGGGCGATTGTGGCTAAATGAAGAAAATCTGAGAAAGAATATATAGCGTATATTGAAGTGCTACTGAAATACTAATATGCAATTTACCCAATAACGGGTCCAGTCGCCAGCGTTATCCTGGGTAGCGCGGCACCGGCGAGGCATACTGGCCCGAACTACTGGCAAGAAACTTACAATGTAATTGATTAAAATTGGAAACAGTATAAGCCTCAAGTTTGATCCTTGAGAGACGCCAGATGCTGGACAAAATGTGTAGGGTTCTTATGCCCTTTGTATTCTATAAAATTATTTTCTGGAAAATAAATATGGTTCCAATAGCTTCAACAATTGAGGGACAACACTAACATTTTCTATTTGATTGTTGTTGTTTCTTGTTTGTGTCTAAAACGTCAGTTGTATATTGAGGAAAACATGCCAAATTAGTTATTGTAAATCGCTTCCCTAGGAATCCATGTTGAGATGAAGTTGATATACTTTTTTATTAAATATTGTTAGATAAAATGGTTTCAAATATTTCAGCAAAGTTACATAAGCTAGATAGGATTAATAGGACAAAATCAAAGGCGGTTTACCTAGTCGAACTTTTGCTAATTTTAATCAATATTTTTCTAATGGAATGTCGAAAAGAAATATATATATAAATTTATAGTTAAAAAGTTTGGTTTGAGTGAGGTTTCTTAGAAGGTTTACTTGGGGAGATTTAAAAGGTACCTTCTAGGATTCTACAAACCATTTCGACGACACCTTGCTCGATCTTATATCTCTATAAATAAGGAGGATATCACTTGTAACATTGAATCTAGGATACCCGGTATTATCACCAGTCGATTTTGACATATGTACTTCTTCCTCCACTTTTACATAAAATTAGGTTTGTCAAACATAATAACGGTGGCCTTGGCTTTGCTTAAGTTTCGTAGGTGTAAAATAATAATGTGAGTTGAAAATTCGACATTTTGCATCACCTTGTTCTTGAATTGTAATTTTGTAATTAAATGTTGGTAGTATGTAATTTGACGTTACTAAAACTACGCCACATTAACTTCGTTCCATAAACAACTAATGGGGAAGGACGATTAATTGCAACGCAGCACCAATTTGCTACAGTTAGTAAACTGTTAAGTGCTAAGGGAATGCTTGCCTTAATTCCTTTTGAGAAGCAGATGGGGATCTTCCTGAGGGCTTAACGGGATGTAACTGGCTATATGTCCATCTTGATTCAATAGAATCTCTAGCGTTTCCTAAATTAAACAAATGCTTTTAGATTTTCCAAAGTTATTTACACTTTTCTTTCTTTTGCAGGAATTAGTTGTCAGTTCGCCAAGTGAAAGAAACTGGCGAGGCATCTTCATAGCGCTGTTGGTCATCGTGGCCGTGTTAGGACTCATAGTGTTTAGTATAGTGTTAGTATCACCTCCCGAAGAAGGTCCAAGAGTCAGAGGACGCAAGCCTACGCTAGAGGATATATTTTTAAAGCTTCCCCAGCCTTCTAGATTTAATGGAACGTGGATATCAGGTATGTTTGTCATGTTATCGTAGTTCTTTTTTATTTTCTTTGGAATGATGGGCTTTCAAGTGGCGTCCGTGTTACTAAAATCCTTGTTTTGACAAAGTTGACATCTTTTTGACAGCTATTAATGTCAAGATAAGTTGGCAATGGATTATGCGGTGGTAGTCTGAAAGCTTTCATGCCTTAACATGAAGATGTCGTTACTCGTCAAAAATATTTTGGTATACAATTGCGCTTGCGTTGAAAGATTCTTTTGAAAGTTTTGACCATGTTGGACGTTCAGTTGTTGTCTAACAGTACGATGAATGTTTATTTTCATAAGCATTCATAAAAACAAGGAGGTGAGTAATTTGGATAACTTTTTCTTGAGAACTTTTTCTTTATCTGAAACCTTCTTAGTAATAACTAGAGACGGGATTTTAGGCAAAATGCCTCTTTGTTTAGATTCAAGGCAAATTAAAAATAATACAAAATCTATATGTTTCTCGACAAATCAAAGCGATCTAGCTATGTTTTATTTTGCCTAGTTGCCTATTTGGACTTTTAACAGCCTAAATCGTGGTTTTTCGCCTATTTTGTCCTAAAATCATATTTATTTGGTCTAAACGTTTTTTTTTTTTTAATTTTAAATAAATATGGTTTTTACACAGCTGCATCTTTCTTAAATGTAAATTTTAGTTTTACAGCTAAAATGCTATAAACCAATACAACGATGGGTTTTCCCGTCTATTGTGTGAGGGGCAAAGTTTGGATTGCCTGCCGTAAAATTTATTACTACCCTATTGAAGATATATCCTCAATTATCGGCTTATCGCTCTCGGGTTTATTTACCTGCACCCACGTTTTTATTTTACGGGAATCCCTATCGGCTTGTTTACGCCCTGTAATTTAAACCATATAAAGCAAATTTCTTCTCCCTGTTAACGTGATTAATGAATACACGATGCCCATTCATAGTTTATACAATGGACATCTTGATATTGCAGTTTAGATTTTATATTTGTTCTCTTAATGTTTCTCTGGAGCGTATATGTGTGTTTCTATAGCGAGGTGGACTATTGACGAATCAGTATATAGTGAAAGACGTACTTTGAATTTTCATTTATATCGTAGCTTGCAACGAATATTTTTCGGTAGTTTTCTGTCGGTTTGTGCTTGTTTATCTACTCAGTGTATTGTGTATTTCCATCTACAACAATGCCAAAATCCAAGGAATCACATAGCGTTAAAGTTCAAAAATGGCTGAAGGCAATTGGAGGCACTACTGTCTTTCAGCTGAATCAAGCAACAGTGAAGAGTTGTTTTGTAAAGCGTGCGGAAAAATGGTAAAGGACGTTTTTGTTTTTCTTTCCTAACTTGCTTCAAAAATATTATTGTAGTTAACTTGCAAAAAGAAAAATCATTTACAGCAACATGCTACTGCTCCTGGACATCAGGCAAATCTTAGGAAACCATTGAGGAACCAAATGTTAGTAGACACCAAAAATTCAAGGGAAATCGACGTTTTTAATCGAGATTTATGCGACGCTTTTATGTCTGCAAATATTCCTCTGGACAGATTAAACTATTCAAAACTGCGAAGTTTTCTCACTAAATACTGCAACAAGAATGTGGCAAGCGTGAAAACCTTAAGAATAACATACGTAATAAAATGTTACAATGAGGTAATTAATATAATAAATAATAATTTAAAAAAGGATTTTCATTGTCATTAAGATTTTGTTTACACCTATAATATTTTTATGAATTTTTTAAGACTATTAATACTATTCGCGAAGAAGTTGGTAACAACGATATTTGGATATCTATAGATGAGACGACTAACTCTAAAGGTCGTATTATGGCAAATATGATTGTGGGTAAGCTTTGTTCTGAAACACCAGGAAAACCGTATTTACTGGCTACAAAGCAACTTGAAAGAACAAATTGCAATACAATGGCAAGATTCGTGAACCAAGCTTTAGGTAAGATATATTATGCAAAAACTTACTTTAATAATATTGTAAATTTAATGCTAGATATTTAAGTTAAAGGCAACTCTCGTATTTTAAGGTATTTTGTGGCCAACAGATGGAATTAAGTACGAAAAAGTCAAGCTTTTAGTCACGGATGGTGCTTCTTATATGCTCAAATGTGGTACAAATTTGAAGATTTTTTATAAAAATCTTAATCATTTAACATGTTTTGCACATGGACTCAATTTGGTGTGTGAATGTCTAAGAAATCAATATGCTAATGTTAATGGTTTAATTTCAAATTCCAAGAGAGTCTTTTTAAAAGCTCCACTGCGTGTGGCGTGTATAAAGAAAATCTACCAGACTCCCTTTGCCTCCCGAACCTATCTTAACACGTTGGGGAACTTAGAGGCGGTAGTTTTTTATGCTAATAATTTCGAAGCAATAAAATCAGTAAGTACTTTTTTAGCAAAATTTTTAAATAAGATTGTTTTTATTTAACGCTTTATGTTTTAGGTTGTAATATCGTTTGACAAAGATTCAGCTAACTGTATTGAGCAAGCGCAAGAATACTTTTCCAATCAAAATGTCAAAAAACGATCTTTTATACATCAAGTCGCATTATAAAATTTCTCATTGTATACCATCAAAAGATTAGAAACATTCGGCCTTCCTCTTACAGATTCTGTTGCAGTAATTAATAATGCCGAAGCAGCTCTCAAGAATGCCCCCGGAAAAGTTGGCAAAATAATTTTGTCAAATAACAAGTGATTTCGAAAAATCCAGGTTTCAAAACGGTTAAAGAGTTTGCTG
This sequence comes from Dynastes maya, assembly GCA_029619315.2. NCBI lineage: Eukaryota > Metazoa > Arthropoda > Insecta > Coleoptera > Scarabaeidae > Dynastes > Dynastes maya. Next base: position 480,803 of record JAROYE020000024.1, read on the forward strand.
AGCTGCTCAGTGGCGAAGCAGTTGAAGCTACCGCTCATATCACAGCTGACTGGTCCATATTTAAGTTTTGTCCTACAGCCTCGTGTGACGTAGAACGTTCATTTTCTTCGTACAAACTGCTGTTTTCCGACCGAAGAACAAATTTTACTAACGAACTTGGAAAAACATCTTGTGTGCTACGCAAACGCGAATATTGAGGACATGTTCACGGCGATTAATTAATTTATTTATTATTTTAAACCAAATGAATCTACATATTTTAGTTATTAGTTAAAATTTGTATGTTTTATTTCTTTTTATGGCTGAAATGTACCTAAAATTACATTAAATATCGTCTTCTTATTCATGTTTTTTTAAAATAAAATGATTTTTGTGTTTACCGTTTTTTCTAAAGTATTGCCTAACGTGCCTAAATCACAGTTTTTCGTCCTAAATACATAGTTTTTAAGGCCTAAAAAAGGGCCTTTTTAGCTGTTTTTTACGTCCTAAAATCCCGTGTCTAGTAATAACGTCTTCAATCCTGTTGAGATAATAATAATTTGGCTCATCTCAAATTCAGAAGGTTTGATAAATCTAGCGTTGCCCTACATATGCTTGAAAATAACCATAATGTTGATAATATAAAGTTAATTAAAAACGTAAAGTGTACTGCTCAATTAAATTGTTATGAAGGCATGGAAATTTACAAAAACAAAACTCACTTAATGAATTCAGATTTAGGACCACTAAATTCCAGCCTTTATCCTTTGTTACATCATGTTTAATTATTTATAGTTGTAATTTTAACCATGTGCAAAGAACCGCTTCGTTGTAATACTAGGATTTAATAACTCACGTCATTCTGACCATTTACTTAATTCAGCGTTTATTTATTCTTTAGATTTGCACTTTAGGCTAATTATAGTCCTGTGTAATGAATCGGCTCATTAAGTTACACTTAAAGTGAAAGTTTTAATTTTACGATCTACTTTAAGATTTTAAATTTACATATTGTCTAATTTTATTTTGCTGTATAAGGTTAGTTTTTCACTTAGCTTGTTAGTTCAGTTTTGCTGCTGATGATGATAGCTTGGCTATCGAAACGTGCGTCCAGTACGAATTAAGTGTTCTGGTAAGGGTTTTAGTGAACTGTGCCACAGATTTAGAGTACCCGTTTAATAATATAATAATTTATATATATATATATATATATATATATATATATATATATATATATATATATAATTTTGATACCATGACAATAAAAAATGAAAATAAAATTAAGGCCGAAATTCTTCATATTTCTAATCTTTATTATCAAAATAGGCATCTTTAATTATCGCTTTTGTATAGAGCTTGAGATTTATTTTTAAAAATATCCATTAATAATTTTTATGAGGAAACTAAAATTAATCTATTGCTAACGAATCTTGTTCCCTTTCCCCGAAACCGACCAATTAATCCTAATACCTCATCTAGACCATTTATAAAAGACCACGAAATCCTATTGCCTATAATTACGTGCCGAAAGAATTAAGCAAGACCCCTCGAACTTGCGGGCTAAAATCTCTCGTATCGCGTTTTCTAAAGTTAAGGTCGAACGTACATACATACATACGTTCCAATGAATATATTTATCGGTAACGATAGGCAGGACTTCTCCTTTCGTTTTATCTTTACAGGATTCAGCCGGCAGCGACCCAGTTCCGATTTTATCCTCTAACTATAAGATTTATTGCTTTTGCGGATTGAAGATACGGCATTCAATTTTACTTATTTCGATTTGACTTTTCTCGGGCATTTTTTGCGATTGAATGATAAGGAAGGTGCTCTGATGCGAAAAGGAGATTTGGGATTATTTGATTTCTTTGGTAATTGAATTTCAACTACCTTTTTTTTTATCAAATGTAGTATCAAGATGTCAAATTAAGATTTATAGCATAATGTTATACCGGGTGCGCCATTAGTATGTCCGAGGAGTTTAGTGTGAAAACTAACAAAGATGGAGGAATGAAATTTTCTCTACGTATATAGTATATCTCAGCCTATTTTGTGAAACTATTTGCAAGTATACAGGGTGTTCGAAATTTCAGAAACCGCCTTCAACTTTTTTATTTCAAATAGATTGCTATATTTTTTATTAATTACTTTAATAGCCACTTAAATTACTTTTGCAGTGATATATGGTTATGTGTACTTTCGATAATAACTTTTGGCTATATTACAGATTTTGTTAACGTTTTGAGAGTTGCAGACCCTGATGTTTTAAGACTTAGCCTTAAAACGAATGTAGTGCGTTGAGTTATTCTTTTGTTACCAATTTAGAGGCTAACACTTTATATGTTTCAAGGTGGTATAATGTAAAAATATATACAGGGTGTTAAATATTTCGTGCAACATTTATCGAAATTCAAACGCTTTCTTTCGATTTTTTTAATGGAACTTATATCTTTTGATATTGTAAGTAATTTCCTTGTAAAATTACCTTTAAAATTGTACTAATAACGTAACACGTATTTCCAGTATTTTCGAAGATTTTACACTTTTATTGGAAATATTGGTAATATTCGATATGCAGGACATCTAACAGCTAGATGGCCAAGATTTTTAAATAAAAACGACTATGTAATGACTGTCTGCTTAAAATTTCCACAGAAAGTTATCTTTAGTAATCTCTTTTTGTTATCATTGCGCTTTATTAGTGAAGTCTTGGATAGACGTGGTCAAGTTGATGTGATTTATACAGACCTGTCTAAGGCTTTTGACATGATCAATCATGAAATTTTGTTAGTGAAGCTGAGCTCCTTCAGTTTTGTTCCTTCGGCGATAAGTCTCCTTGAATCCTACCTGAAACAGAGAAAGTGTTATGTAACTTATAACGGATATTGCTCTCGTAACTTTGTTCACTCCTCTGTCGTCCCCCAGGGATCAAATCTGGGACCGTTACTGTTTGTGCTTTATATTAACGACCTGCTTTTGAAAATTGACCTTCCCACCCTTGCTTATGCAGACGATATTAAAATCTTCTCGGAAATATCTTCCGTTGATGATACGAGGAAACTGCAAAATGGTCTTGATATGTTAGTAGAATGGCGTGAGCTTTTTAGGCTCAAGTTAAATGTTGATAAATGCTGTGTACTTACCTACTCGCGTTCTTGTTCACCGTACCTATTGTCCTACCAAATCAGAGGTGCTAATTTGTCACGTAACCTTGAGTTTAAGGATTTGGGTGTACACTTCGATACCACTCTCACATTTAAAGCTCACATTAACAATATCTGTTCTAAAGCCATGAAATCTCTGGGGTTTGTGATGCGTGTCACTAAATACTTCAATAATCCTTCTTTATTAAAGTCATTATACTTTGCCTTTGTACTCAGTAAACTGGAGTATGTCGGTCTAATTTGGTATCCCTTATATACTTGTGACCTTCTAAATCTAGATCGTATCCATCGGAAATTTTTAAAATTCCTGTCATTTAAGATTGATGGAAGTTACCCTGAGAGAGGTACTCCACAGGATGGACTACTGGTAAGGCACGACATGCTGGCTTTGAGTACGAGGAGGGATGCCATCTGCGAGAAATTTCTACAGAAATTGCATAGAAATGACATAGATTGTCCATACATACTGGAACGAATGAATTTTCTTGTGCAACGCTTGAATTCAAGATTTGATAGTGGCTTCATTCTTCCATTCGCAAGAACTAACACAATGAGACGAGCGCCGACGTATACTTAGTCCAGGGCGGCTAATAAACGATGTGAGTTATATATAAAGTGTTCGTCTCTAAATTGATAGCAAAAGAGTAACTGACGACACTAAAATTGTCTACAAGCTAGGTCTTAAAACGTCAGAGTCAGCAACTGACAAAATTTTAACAAAATTTGTGATATATCATTCCAGAGATATTTTAGTTGGCTATCAGAATGATTAATAAAAAAATATAGCAATCCGTTCAAAATAGAAAAGTTGAAAGCGGTTGCGGAAATTTGGAATTTTATAAAATACTCAATTGTATATTATATACGTACAGAAAATCCCATTGCTCCATCTTTTATAGTTTTTACGCTAAATTCCGCCGACATCCCGTGTAGCCGAGTCCCCTCTGATCAGTACCCTCTCTCTACCCAGGGGATTTTATTCAGTAAATGCATCTCCAGTCAACGATGATCCTGAGGAAACGAGAAGATGATTCATGCTCGCCATGTATCCTTAATTTTCAAATTTAAGAAGACTGCATCTGCAAAACACGCACAGAGTTTGGCATAAAATAATCCCCAAATTCTCCAAATTAGATACGGCTGTTTATTTAACAAGTCATCAGGTTCTCTAGAGAACAGCGCAGCGGTGAGACTTCTCGGTGACGCTAGACGGCAAACTCTAGCATATTACAGTCCAGAAAGAAATCTCTAATTTTATAAATTAATTTATATAATTTTATTTTAATATCGATAAATATTTTTAAATATAAATCTATCCCATCCCCACTAAAATTCCAAATAAAAGCAATATTTATAAAGATGTAATTTAGTCTTTACACCTTCTTCTAATTGGAATATTTGTTCTGTCATGCAATAAAGATTTATTTTTATTTAGTGAAATCTTTATTTTAAATCATAATAATAATAATAATTCTTTATTATCACCTAACCCTAGTCCAGGTATTCGGAGATGCCATAAAAACAATTCTCAGTGAAATAATCCCTTACATCTCTTTCAAATTTCAATGCACCCAACGACCTCAATTCTGATGGTAACTTTTAAATATGTGCATACCTTAATACATACATTCCATGGATTCTTTTCATATAATAAGGTTTTATGGGATTAAATTAAGTAATTTTTTTAAGGTCTAGTATCGTACGTGGTATTTATATCCTCATTTAATGTGAAATAAGAATGGCGCTTTTTTGCGAACATAGCACATTCATAGAGAAACATAGAAGGCAATGATGTTAAACCATTGGCCTTAAATATAGCTAGGCAGCAGGCAGTTCTCTTCAAAGGAAACATGGCGTGTACTAGTCGTTTCTGAATGATAAACCAACGCAAGAAATGAGATGACTAACCCCAGAATATAATTCCATACCTCAGTCTAGATGAAATACGCGCATGGTAAAACATCAACAGCGTATCAACATTAACGCAACATCTAAGCTTGAACAAGGCGTAATTCAATGAGCACAACTTTGAACAAAGCGCCGAAATATGGTCTTCCCGCGATAAAAGGATACCCAACCCAAGAATTTAGTACATGCCACCATAGGAATCCACTCACCACGCAAGCGTACTAATGATCAATCTGACGTCTCATGACTGTAAGAGGCAGTAAAATTGTTTCAGACTTATTAATAAGTAAGCCATATTATTAGCGTAAGTACAACCGGTACAAGATATATCCTTTTCATTACTGCCTGATAGTATAACTGTGGTATCACCAGCAAATTGATACAAATCCCTATTTGAAAAGGAATTATTTAGGTCATTGACGAATAACACAAACAAAAGTGGTCCCAAAACGGATCCCTGTGGTACACCTTGTAAAACTTCCGTAGCTTCCATATCTAACCGACACAAGCTGGGTACGGCCGATTAAGTACGATGTTATCCACTGCGTGCAACGTTCGCGTATACCACAAATTGACCGGAGCAGGAGTTCATGATCAACAGAATCAAATGCCTGTGTCAAATCAAAAAACAGGCCACCAACCTGAGTTATAGATGTGATCTAAAGCCTCAAAAAGGGGATCTCGTGTAGATTTGAAGTTAATGAAACCAAATTGATTCGGAGCTATTATTTTAAATCTATTCACAAGAGACAGTATTCTCTGGAACATTACCTGTTCAAATATTTTTGAAAATATGCAACTGGCACTGATTTAAATTTACAGCGCCAAGTAATCGCCCAAACATCTATACTAATGCAATTTGAAACACTAAACAAAGCATTGTTTGGTCTGTGATACATTAAAACAAAAGCCAAATGCCCTAAAACGCAGCTCACGCCAATAAAATGCCAATAAATGTGACTGGAATATACACTCAATACTGATCAATAAATCCAATTACCTCTTCGACTGTTAAAACGACAAAAACTCGTTAAAATTATAGATAAGGATATGCGACGTGTGACACAATCAACAGGAAAAAATTGTTTTGACATTTAAAATACATTCCCAGTAGGTCAAGTTGGAATTTGTTTCGACGAGGAACAGAGATCAAAACAACAGAAACGTCAGTGGAAATCGTTAGAATCGTAGAATCTCATTGTTTTTTTTTTCTTCAATCGTAAAGAACTTTCTGTTCTCTTTCTCTAGCTTTTAGCTCTTGTCGTATAGGAACAATGTAACGCAACCTCTGAAAGTTTTCTGGAGCAAGGACCAGACGCCAAAGAGCGACATATAAACATAATCACATTGTGTCGCCACTTGTGGCTGGTAGTTGCCCGTGGTTACCGTTATCGATTGATGTTTCCCTTTCCCATTATAAAAGGGGTGACGGAGGAAGAGAGTGAAGAGAAGGGATTCAATCGGGATGATGGAATTCGAACTTTTGCTCGGAATAAGCTGAAATTACAGGATCAGCTGTTGTCTACCAGAACATGATTGTACTTTGCCGTATAAGTGTACTATAAAAGTTATTTCACGCCCGTCATACCTCATACGGTGCAATTAAAATTGATTCGAATTCAAATGCAACATGTATTGGGATAAATGTGGGGACTATCGTTGTCTGTTTTTGAAAGCACATTTTGGAAGAACAACAGATTGAATTTGAATGTACAACCGTTTTTATTTGACATAATTTTGTTGAGTCAAACAAGTATATCTTAGAATCGTGAGCTTCGCGCGTCGTCGGCAATTTCCGTCGCGTGAACGCAGGGCAATCGCCATCGTATTATATATATATATATATATATATATAGACATGTATATATATATATATATATATATATATATATATATATATATATCCGCTCTAATTACTAAACATTATTATTGCGTCAGCTTTTATTTTTTTACTCTTGTGTATTAATTTCGAAATATCACATATCTGCTGTGACTCGCATATACGCTATTTACAATAAGCGGCCGTTGCGCCTGATTCCGATTCTGCTGGATGGCGCAATTTGGCCCGCTCTATTCATCTTGCTATCTCTTCGCTCAAATAACACAAAAAGAAATAAGAAAAAGAGAAACAACCTAAGAACACTAAAAACTCGACTTACAAGACCTCTTCAAAAAGAAATAAACGAAAAAATAAAAGCGCATCGCCTACGCATACCCAGGATGAGCAATTTTATTTCGACGAAATGATGAGATTCTTTCTTTAGAACGGATAAAATTTCGACGGACTTTCGTCTTGCAAAAAACGAGAGGCTTTTATGTAAAAATAAGAGTAAAAGCACATTTTACTCTTGTATAGTAGGCTTTGCACGGAAGAGAAGAAAAAACTGTAGTCCGTAACTTCCTTTTCTAAAGTTGAACGAGCTTTCGTATAAAGTTGGCGCTGGAGTGGGCTGTTAGAAATAAATGAGAGTTCCCCTTTATTTATAGGGTCGTATTTTCTTTAGATGTCTCTATTCTGTTGCTCATTTATTTTGGGAATACGCTTAATGTGTTACGGAAGTGTTATTAAATTGTTCTGGTTGGAAGTTCTCGATTTTTTTACATTAGTTGTTGGGTTCCGGTTTGATTGGAAGTGCAGGTAAATCATTGTAAAAAAAAAGGAGTATTGCAGCGGAAGGTGCTAAGAAGCAGTTTAGGAATAATGCTTTCTGCAACAGTCGAAGGCTTACACGCAGAGAAATGGTTTCGTGCATCAAGAAAATTTTCTTGCAAAAATCGATTTCTATTCAAGAAAATATTTTTACTTCAAGAGTATAAAAGTGTATAATATAAGAAAATAATTTTTTTGAAATCTTATTTGGATTAAGTAAATATTTTGTTTGGGCTAGAAAATCAAGAAAATCCAAGACAGAAAAATGTTTCTTCCAAGTAAATCATTTAGTTTAATTTTGAAAATTGAATCATGGATTGCCTTGGTACCCGAATTGATTATTAAAACGAGGTAATCTCTCTGTGCGGCATAGGCGTACGCTTCTTTCAGTAAGTAGAATACCACAAAATAAGTAATAAATCCAATAGTAGTAAACAGATCCAATCAAGAATTATAATATCTGAAAAGTTGTGAAACACTCAGCCTCTTAAGCAGCGTTATCAAGTGGATTGGTGGGTTGCATCGGAATTACCCAACATTAAAAGTAGAAGCACCATTATCGATATTTTAGATTAGATTAGATGTCTCCACAGTTGTCTCGTTGAACGATGTTCGCCGTGGTGAAAAAATGTGTTTATATTTTGAGAAAGATCGTTCGACATCTACATGCATGATTAAAACACCCTTTGAATTCACTTAAAGGATTAGTCGATGCATCAAGCACGTTTGCTTTAGTATGATAAAATCGGAATCTTTCTTTAACACACTCCCGAACTTTTCTATAATACGCTTATATTTTGCGTCATATACCTGGGGTTCGGTAATTGGCAGAAAATGGACTCGTAGCGATATTGTCTGCATAATTTTGTAGAGATTCTTCTAACGGCACCGCAGGATTTTGTAATTTTTCTATTGCATCTGCTAGCCCGAAGTAATTGTCGTGAATGATTTTTAAATCCATTTTAACCTGACTATCTTGAAATTTCGACTGCCTTTTCTGGATAGCGGCAGTTTCCTTTGTATCGAATTGTAAAACCACGTTCTTAATATTATCAAAATATTTATGATAATAAAACGCGGCCTGCAACCATGTTCCCCAACGAGTTAGAATAGGTACTGGTGGCTCTGGTATACGGGGGCACAGTCTATGAAATTCGCGAATACGTTTCGGTGATTTGACAAATACTGCTTTGGTATGCGCTATTAAAGCGTCTACCTCAGGATAACATTTTCTGATACTATCCGCCACAAGATTGAGAGCATGAATTTTACACGTAATGTGTAACAAATTAACAGAACGCTTTTTAAGAGACCGGCCTACAGAAAGCATGTTTGCAGCACCATCACTCACTAACATCAAGAGTTGGTTTGTTGAAAGTTCAAACTTGTCCAATGTATTTAACACTAACTTTGAAATTACTTCGGCAATACACTGTTGTATTCGTTTGGAGACTAATAGAATTGAAGGTGCCGATTGATGAGGTTCCAATTTGCGTGCCATTACACTAATAACAGAATGTTTCTTCCGATCTGTTGTTTCATCGACACATCACCACAATTTTTGATCTTTCAACTCCGATTTTATTTTTTGTTCAATATGTTCGCGTGCAGATGGCACAATTCTTCGTAAAGATGTCCGACTTGGTAATTTGCACTCCGAATAGTTATTCCAAAAGCAGATAAATGGTTCCTTGTCTAGTAAATTAAACGGTATATTACATGCGATAAACGTAACGCATAAATTAACATATAATTTTTCATTGTCTCGTGCGCAATTTCTTTTTGAGACATGCTTTTCACTATTTACGTGTCGTAGACAATGTTGCCTGGACCAACACATTAACGGGATTTTACAGATTACACATTTAATTTTAGCACTTCATATATTAAGTCTGGAATTTCTGCAATAAATTTTCGAAGTTTGTCCGACCGCGGTCGTTTTGCTGACAAAATCATAATTTTTCTAGGACAGATAAACAATTGCGCAAATGACCGGCAGCGAAAATGTCCGTACTGCTCCGCAGACGAAGTAATACTACCGTTCCTCTCGGTCCGAACTGATTCTACGCCGATGCGCGGTACCTCTCGTGGCCAGCGTTAATCATCATTGTCAGACTTGTCATCAGAATCTGAACAATCATTCATATGTGTATTAAGTTAATCACATTTGTATAATAAATTGAAATTTTCTGTTCATCTTGTTCATACTATCATATTTATATATTTATTTATGAATACATTAGTTGTTTTATAAATAAATTGTTGAAACTAAACAAATCTTTTTTTATTAATGTTAATTCAAATGTTAAGGGGAGAAAACTATATGAATTTGTAGTACGTGCAAAAGTTTATTGCATGAAATTGTGTTCTCCTATTCCAACAAATCAAACAACCGAAAGATATATTTATATTGAAATTGATTTCAGAGAAGAATAATTTGTTTTACTTTATCACTTCGTAATATAACTATAACATATTGCACGTAAAATACGAAGAACTATAATTTCATGCGATATTACATTTTGCTATTTACTACAAAATGTTGATAACCAAACTTTTAACGCTTACGACGCTGTCAATTTATAAATCGAATTCACCGCTGTTTTCCTATCTGGTATATTTCCTCGGTGTAATATTGATGCTGATCGTAGCGCTATCTACTGCACTCTTAACGTGAATGAACTATAGGCACTTTTTTCATGTGTACTTCTACATTAAGTTCAATCTTAACTTCTACCTTAGCCTTTTTAAAATCACAAGCAATGTGAATAATTTATGCATATGTCATATTGCAATTAATAATGTGGATATACGAGGTGTGGCAATTAAATAACCGGACTGGTGCTACAAAACATTTTATTGATCACCAATTACATTACAAAGTTTATCCCCTTCAATGTATTCTCCTTGCCGATCCCTACAACGTTCTATATGAGTTTTCCACTGCAGAAAGCAGTGCTGGAAGTCAGTTTCTGTCAGCTTGTTGAGAACCTCCGTTGCTTTCGCTTTCACCGCTTCCACACTGTCAAATCTTGTCCCCTTAAGTTCCGATTTTACCTTAGGAAATAAAAAAAAGTCACAGGGGGTCAGGTCAGGCGAGTACGGTGGGTGGTCCAACACGGTGATGCCGGATTTCGCAAAGAACGCCTTCACAGACAAAGCGGAATGGGTTGGCGCATTATCTTGGTGGAGCATCCAGGATTTGCTCTTCCACAAATCGGGTCTTCGTCTTCTCACTTGTTGCTCTATCTGAACATTTTTCCGACGCGACGCTAGCGTAAGGACTTGAACGGACGATTGGTACAGCGAGACTGAGCGACGTACAACCGTGCCCATCGTGCTCAGGGTGGGGGAAGCATCTACAAGCACAGACATGTTTAAACCTGCCATGGCGTGCCCGCTGTTTCATGTTGGTAAATTGAAACTATTGTTTTTGACGCAATACCGTAACGTTTATGATTAAGGGCAATTCTACCTGGGAAACTGGTTTTTTGTATAAACCGGCCATTTAATAGCTGAAACGTTTCTTTAAATTTTCTGCAAGATTTTCTTGAATCAAGTTAACAAATGTCTTAAACAAAGAAATACAATTACTTTATTACAAATATATACTTCTCTTAAGCGGAGAAAAAAAATGGTAGGAAAATATTTCTTTTGATTTAAAACAGTTATATTGTGAATAATTGAAATAGTAGTTGTCTTGGATTCAGGGCAATCTTGATACAAGAAAACGTTTTTCTGTTTGTAAATCTATCTCCAGGGTTAAAACATCTCCTCCTCCTGTACCCGCACATCTACAAATCACTAATTTACTGTAGAACTGCTAGCGATTTTAAATGCAAGGCAGTTTATAGACTGCAATATTCATAGAACCTTCAAATTCGCCAGAATTAAATTGCTCGGAAAATTATCATCCCATCGTTTCGATTCGTTAGCTAGAAACGTGATTATCGATCCGTAAACGTGATTAGCTCGATTACTAAATGAAGCGACCAATCGAACGCTACACAGGATCAATTCCGTTGTATACATGCATGTGTTAGCCTATATATTGCATTCATATACATACAGGCATCTATGTGTACTGGATATGTAAGAGCCCGACTAAGTGGAATCATTTTCAACTGGTAAACAATCCAATTATGCCGGTCAATTAAGTGAATTGATTTTAGCGTTATTAAACCCACGTGACATGAGATAAATCCAAATTTAGATATCTGACTTACAGTCACAGGCAGCATTGTCAGCAAGTACAATTTACTTTCTAATAGTCAGCTTGTTTTCATGGAATCCTTCAAAGTGAATATGTATATCAACCATATCTTAAAGAAATGGATGAAAGTTACCTGAACATAGGAGGCAACTTTTCTATCTCCTATAATAGGTGTAATTTTAACCTGTGGGTGAAATAAAAATATTTTCTAGGAGTTGTATCAAAAATAAAATATTTTTCTTCTACTGCAAAGTTTTATTTATATGTAAACAATAATAATTGTAATATAACATAGACATATAAACACATGTTTTTAATAAATAACCTAAACTACGTGTTCACCTATAGAGTTAATAAAATACTTGAATAATTGAGGAGTATTCCTTGAATTTGGCTTCGAATTTGTTCTAACACCCAGTACAGGAATAAATTCCTTAATCTCATCTAAACTTAAATTATTGAAGCAGTCTTCATTAGAGCAACGCAACTGCACTGAAAGCCAGTGGCGGACGCATAAAACTTTACACAAAATAAATTAAATGTGATACGTGCTCAAACACTTACCGTTTTAAGAGTCCTCCGTGAAATCACAAAGTGGATAATGTCTATTTAATATTTGTAACATTAGATATGTTTCCAAAGTTGTTTCGGCAAAGTGAGTGCGGCGTGAAGAAAAAGTGTTTTTGTATGCCGAAAACGAACGTTCTACATCTATTGACGTCTTTCAAATAACTTAACGGTTCTGTTGACGCACCTTCACAAATTTGTCTTAATGTGCCAAAATCAGAGTCTTTATCTAAAACACTTTCAAACCCTTCTAAAACACAAACATTTCTTGCGACAGCGTAGATGCATACACAACAGATCGGCTTTCGAGTCGCAGTTATACTGACGCTTATACCGAATTGTCCCGGCCGTGTTTATTTTGTGTACACTTTTATGCGTCAGCCACTGGCTTTCAGCGCGGTTTGCGTTGCTCTCATTATTTATTTCGTTATCTACAACAAAAATCAATTAAGGTTAGATAACACGAATAGGTTCTCTATCATCAAGCAAACGGAAAAACCATGGACATTATTCCCGGAATTTTTGTTAAGAAGTATTCTTATTAATGATAGCAAGGACTATGATCGATGATATGCACCACACTAATTATTAATTGACTCGGAACAGCCGTTTCGAGGACTCGTGGGTCCTCGTTGTCAGTCGCGTGACCGAATGATGTGGGAAAGTATTTTAATTCTAACAAACTCGTTCTGTCCCTACTCTCAAGAAAAATATATACAGGTACCTACTTTTGTCACTTAGGACGAAACCATGCGAAAACAAGGAGAAATAGCCGAAAAGGTTTTGTCACCACAAAGCGTAAGACATGTAGCTGTCCCATCCTAATAAAAATAGAGTGAGAAATTTGTGTTCCTTCCGCCTACACACAACAAAAACTAAAACACGGAATATACAAATTGTTCCCCAGTGTAATCTTTCGTGGTGGCATCTAGGTTCTTAATGGATGTTTCTACTGAGTTCTTCCGTCGAGATTTTTGAGTCGCGAATACAATGTTTTAGTACTTTGTTTAACAGAACGATATTGGTTTTATTAAAGGTCTCTGATGATTTATAACAAATCAGTTGTGTGCTCTCCAGGAAACATGCGGTATTTTCGTGCACTTTTTGACAAATTTCGCGGAATTTCTTGTTGTGGCATAGCATTTTTCATTTGAGTTTACAATTAATCCATTGAATTACGCGTCTTTGGAAATCACATTATTTTTAAAAATGGTTTTCGTCTGAAAAATGCGTTATAACTCGTTTATCATTAGTAAAAATATGAGAAGGTATTATATGTTAGCATTTATAATAGCACTCGCTCATTTATTGCCTTAAATCAACATGGCTTTGTCCCCGGGAGATCTACAGTTACGAATTTGGCGAGCATGTTCCAATTTATTAGTGAAGTCTTGGATAAACGTGGTCATGTTGATGTGATTTATACAGACCTGTCCAAGGCTTTTGACTTGATCAATCATGAAATTTTGTTAGTGTAGCTGAGCTCCTTCGGTTTTGTTCTTTCGGCGATAAGTCTCCTCGAATCCTACCAGAAACAGAGAAAGTGTTATGTAACTTATAACGGATATTGCTCTCGTAACTTTGTTCTCTCCTGTGGCGTCCCCCAGGGATCAAATCTGGGACCGTTACTGTTTGTGCTTTATATTAACGACCTGCTTTTGAAAATTGACCTTCCCACCCTTGCTTATGCAGACGATATTAAAATCTTCTCGGAAATATCTTCCGTTGATGACACGAGGAAACTGCAAAATGGTCTTGATATGTTAGTAGAATGGTGTGAGCTTTTTAGGCTCAAGTTAAATGTTGATAAATGCTGTGTACTTACCTACTCGCATTCTTGTTCACCGTACTTATTGTCCTACCAAATCAGAGGTACCAATTTGTCACGTAACCTTGAGGTTAAGGATTTGGGTGTACACTTCGATACCACTCTCACATTTAAAGCTCACATTAACAATATCTGTTCTGAAGCCATGAAATATCTGGGGTTTGTGATGCGTGTCTCTAAATACTTCAATAATCCTTCTTTATTAAAGTCGTTATACTTTGCCTTTGTACTCAGTAAACTGGAGTATGCCGCTCTAATTTGGTATCCCTTATATACTTGTGACCTTCTAAATCTAGATCGTATCCATCGGAAATTCTTAAAATTCCTGTCATTTGAGATTGATGGAAGTTACCCTGAGAGAGGTACTCCACAGGATGGACTACTGGTAAGGCACGACATGCTGGCTTTGAGTACGCGGAGGGATGGCATCTGCGAGAAATTTTTACAGAAATTGCTTAGAAATGACATAGATTGTCCATACATACTGGAACGAATGAATTTTCTTATGCCACGTTTGAATTCAAGACCTGATAGTGGCTTCATTCTTCCATTCGCAAGGACTAACACAATGAGACGAGGGCCGACGTATACTTTGTCCAGGGCGGCTAATAAACGATGTGACTTGTTTAAGTAAAACTTTTTTTTTATGTATTGCATTGTGTTTTTTTAGTGTATATACTTACCTGCATTTCTCCTATTATTGGGGAATATGCCTGTTGGGAAATAAACGTTTATTATTATTATTATTATTATTAAAAAAATAGCAGATTGTGACACATTGGCGGTCGCACTAACGCACGATGCACGTTATACAATACCATGCGCATCTGTAGAACGTGGACGAGGAATGTTGTGCGTTTTCCACAAGTTGCGTCTGCGCATATACCTCATTCCGATGCTTTAGAGTAAAATTACCCCACTTTCTGTTTTCCTCCATAAGAGGTGAAATTTCTCCCTAGCTCCCTCTAATAATACAAAGCTGAGGCATCATATTTGCAAGACAAATCACAGCCCTTGTCGAAATTGTAGTACTGAATCTTAGCTCTCTCTCTCTTATTAATTTGTATATTGGCTATGATTGTCCTTTTTTAGAACTAGGAACGATGACAAATCATTCCATTATTTCCATTATTTCATCGAGATTTGTCGTCTTATTATTTTTCGTGTTAACTCGTTGTTATTACCGGACATTCAATGGTTTTGACCTCTATTACATACTAATTAAACCAGTTATTAACCTGTTTTCTTTTCACTCTTTGCAGATTGCGAATTCGTCTACAGAGACACCTACGGTGGAATTAGCATATACAATGCCGATAACCTAACGACGACCATGTTGATGACAAATATAACGTTTGTAAGTACCAAATAAAGTATTTTAAACGATAGATCATATATAGACATTCCTTTTTCTTTCTTGATTTCTTCGTTTCAGAGACAATATAACGCACTCGACTTTAAAATCTCAAAAGACCTAAAATACGTGCTGCTAATTACCGATATATCAGCAGTGTACGATTATACGAAGCTAGGTAGATACTACATCTTTGAAGTAGCCACCGGGTGAGTGTTAAAATTAGGATCTTCTTTTTGTTTTGGGTCGATTTGAATACGAGCCATAACAACTATATATTGGGACAAAATATAATACATATATAACTCAGGTCTTTGACAGTTTATTTTTTTTTCTAATATTTTTTTTTGACTTAATACTATGTAATTAGTAGGTTTAGGATTTTATGCAAAGAAAACCGCTGAAATATGCACATATATATGCAGATGTTTTTACGAAAACATGAAGAAAAATATGTAAGATATGCAGGAAAATATGCAACATATTAATTTAAAATCATATCATATTAACTTATACAATTGTAACATAAAAACTAAATTTTGCTGTAGGTTGCTCAATTTGCGCCAACAGCAAGTGGCGGGCGCATAAAAGTTTACACAAAATAAGTGGCCAGAAATACAATATAATACATTCTCAAACACTTGCCGTCTTATGAGTCTTCCGTGAAATCACAAAGTGAATAATGTCTGTTAAATATCTGCAACATTAGATATGTTTCCACAGTTGTTTCGGCAAACCGAGTGAGACGTGAGGAAAAACTGTGTTTATATGCAGAGAACGAACGTTCTACATCTAGTGACGTAATATTTGAGTAATTAAAATAATCTTTGAAACAACTTAACGGTTCTGTTGACGCACCTTCTCAAATTTGTCTTAATGTGTCAAAATCAGAATCTCTCTCTAAAACACTTTCAAACCTTTCTAGAGCACAAACATTTTCTGCGTCTTCTACCGCGCATAGCTGTGCGTGAACATGTTGCACTATTTGCAGAGATTCCACTAACGACACCGAAGGATTTTGTAATTTTTCTATTGCCTCCACTAGTCCGAAATAATTGTTCTGAATTGTTTTTAAATTCGTTCTAACCTGACTATCTTGAAATTTCGACTGACTTTCCTTGATAGCCGCAGCTTCCTTTGGATCGAACTCTAAAACCACGTTCTCAATATTCTCAAAATATTTATAACAATAAAACGCGCCCTGTAACCATGTTCCCCAACGTGTAAGAATAGGTTCTGGTGACTCAGGCATACGGGGGCACAGTCTGTGAAATTTGCGAATACGCTTTGGGGATTTGACAAACACTGCTTTTGTATGCGCTATTAAAGTGTCTACCTCAGGATAACATTTTCTAATACTATTTGCCACATGACTGAAAGCATGAATTTTACATGTAATATGTAACAAGTGAGCACAATGTTTTTTTAAGAGACCGGTATACAGAAAGCATGTTTGCGACACCATCACTAAAGTTGTTTATTGCGAACAAAAAAAGTTACTTATTTATTGAACTGGGAATCATAGCTCATTAACACTAACCTCGTTCTTTGTTCTTTCGATTGCGGCAGACTAACTACAAAGCAAATGCCCATATATGTAAATATTTCTACACGGTTTGAAACCCCTCAATATGTCGGATTGTGAGACAGAAAGTACGCATTTGCCGGTAAATTTAAAGCCTGTAAAACCTTGGGAGAAGGCCTTGTTGTATTTATCGAATCAGTTAACATTGTATCATGAAAAATAAAAAAATACCCAAAGATTGCCAAGTAAGAGTATTATTAACATCAATATTCAAAAAGGATACATTAGCAACTGGAATAGTTACCATGGTAGAAAGTTATTAAGTGACGCAGAAAACGTTTATGAACTGACTTTTGGCAAGAGATTGGGGAGATAATAGAGACTCGGGATCCATATTCAAGTGAGTGTGAAAGGGAAAGGGTTTGGATGAAATATTATACTGCGTTTCGATGAAATTTTGGCTTTCAGAAGTATTGAAAATACGAGATTGTAAAACATAGAAGATACTGATTAAGCTTGAAGCGTGTGCTATTATTAAGGAAACAGGAGAAAAACTTGATAAATTGTAGAGCAATTTTACAGTACAAAACCAGGCAATGGGAATGCATAGTACGAAAATAAATATGAAAAAGAGAGCAAGAACAGCTGCCCCAAAGGGAAAAATTAATGTCGAAGAGGAAAATAGAGAGAAACGAAGAAGATGAAATGCAAATTTATGGAAAACAAAATATTATTGTTGAAGGAATAATGAGAACTGGAAAAATTGTTAGAATACACTAGGTACTAAACTGGAAATCATAAATGAATGAATAGTAACGGATGAAACAAAACAGAAGAGTGAAAACCATAACTTAGAACTACACCCAGCTATACAAAAGTTGAAACAGATGTTCAATTATGACATTAAGAAATATGTACGTAAAGCATGTATGATAAAATAAAGTAATAACAAGCGAAAGAAAAAAAGAAGACCAAAGGAAACCTGCGATATTTCTACATCGGCAGCGAATATGTACAAATTAGTTATATTAAATTATAAATATAAAAATAGTGAGATTGGAATAACTACATAGAGGGGAAAACAATTGTAAATCAAAAGAAATTGACACCACACCTATGTTTTATTTGTGAAAGACAGCGGTGGAAAATGGAAAACAATACTGTGGATTGCTCTCGATCACAAAACAAAAGACTCCATTTTATGAATTTCTAAGCTTTTGCATATTCTATTTGTGCTTCATCAGAGGAGAATAGTTAGAAGATGTGAAATGTACAACAAACAAGAAAAACAGTAATTGAAGTGGTTATAATAATAATAATAATAATAATAATAATAATAATAATAAACTTTATTCGCCCAACAGGATACCCCAATTACAGGACGAAATAATAATACGAATACATGTGCACATAATACAAAGAGAAAAATAAAATATAATACTTAATAAAAGATAACTGAAAAATAATAGAGAAAAAAATAATATATATATACTCCACCGATTAATGCATAGCGTCACCGACAAAAATATCTGCATAATATTTATTTGCATTCACACACATGTTTTGAACTGGCGATTTCAGCAGCACATTAGTTCTTGCAGTTAAAGGCCGAAACGATTGAACACTACGCGAAGACAAACGAGGAACGTTCAAATTAATTTTTGACAGTAGATATGCGCAATCGATTTGATTGTCAATAAGTTTGTAGAGAAACCGCGCACTGCAAATTTGCCTTCTTTCCGAAATACTCCGGACCGCATGTCGTTCCAATAATGTGGCATAGTCTATACCCCTCACTGGATATATACCGGTTATCCTAAAAGATAGGAATTTCAGGAACCTTCGCTGTACTCTCTCAATAGAATCCTCGTAGGATTGATAGTAAGGATACCATACAATGGAAGCATACTCTAGCCGGCTTAAGACAAATGCTCTATACAGCGTTTTCAGAAGATGTTGATTCGTGAAGTATTTCGAAGATCGTATGATGAATCCTAACATGGCTGCGGCCGAGGAACACGTCTGCGAAACATGCTGTTTAAAGGATAGTTGACTATCAAAGATAACTCCTAGGTCTTTTATGGTCTCGCTCCTCTGCAGCGGGTAACCGCTTAAACTGTACGTAGTAGGCAAGCTTTTTACTTTGCGAGTATATGTTACATACGTGCATTTTGCTTCATTTAACATAAGACTATTTTCTTGGCACCAGTGGAATACGTAATCAATACTCATTTGCAGATTAACCATATCATTAATGGAATCAATTCTTGCGTACACCTTCACATCATCTGCATAAGCTAAGGTGTCACAGGTCAACGCTTCCAGCAGATCGTCGAGGAAAAGCACAAAGAGCAAAGGTCCTAATTGGATCCTTGTGGAACACCTGACGTAATAGCATATTCACATGAGCTGAAGCCATTATAGAAAACATAACATGACCGCTTTTTAAGTAGGACTCCATCAGATCTCGAAGGCGAGGTGACATGCCAAAAGAACTTAATTTAAAGAGCATAATATCATGGTCAATTCTGTCAAAGGCCTTAGAAAAATCCGTGTATATAACATCGACTTGCCCTCCATCATCCAGTGTGTCACTTATAAACTGTGTAACTGTCGCTAAGTTAGTTGTTGTAGATCTTTTAGGTATAAAACCATGTTGCTTCGCAGATATATACGGCTGTACATTGTTGAATATAGAAAAATATAAAAGTTGTTCATATACCTTGGCGAAGTTAGATAAAATAGATATAGGACGATAGTTAGTCACATCAGTGCTGCTTCCCTTCTTAAGAACTGGCGTAACTCTTGCTCGTTTCCAGCGCCTAGGAAAGGTAGAAGATCTCAAAGAAATGTTGACAAGAAGCAAGAGGGGTTTGACAAGTACTATGCGTGCTTCCTTCACTAAAAAACTAGGGATGAGGTCATCACCAGCTGTGTCCGTATTTGCTAGGTGACTCATTATAGTTAGCAGGTCAGTCTCACTCACAGGCTTGACGTCAAAAGATGGTATGTTGCTGAATACATTTTCGATTACTCTGCTGGAGTGTGGCAGATAAACAGAAGAAAATTTACTAGCAAAGGCGTCAACAATTTCCTGGGGATCCTGATATACCACATCCCCATCAGTGATTGTGTTTGATATGCGTGAAACACCTTTTAGTCTATTACTATATCGCCACAGCTCTTTCGGATTTTGCTTAATTGTGTTTTGTATTCTTGACATGTAAGCGTTGTAGGCTTCTTGAATCTGTTGCTTAACTAATCTCCTGATATCTCTAAACCTCATGTAAAAAACTTCACTTTTAGTTTGTATCCATTTTCTATGATAGAAGGTTTTAGTTTTTAGGTTTTGTCGAATTGTTGTAGTAAACCACGGAGGATGAGAAGAATTATTCTGACTGTATAGAGGAACTGAACGGTTAATTACCTTGTACAAAACATTATAAATTCATCGACAGCTTGATCAATGGTTGATGCATCCTCAATGAATGACCAATCACATTGAGCTAGATCTTCAAATAATTGGGCAAAATTTGCTTTTCGAAAATTGTAGCGCATATTTTGTGCAGAAGGAAATAAATCTGGTTTGCTGTAACCAACGAGTTGGATGCTCATCTCTAAAGCAGGATGATAATTATCTTCAGGAACTAAAGGAAAATCTTCGCGGGAAATAGTGAGTTCGCCACAATGATTTGCAAAAATTAAATCAAGTATATTGTCATCAATATTTCTGATGTTATTGTATTGTTGCAATTCCATTGTATTACATAGATCATTTAATTGTAAGTATTTAGTTTTATTGTGAATATTAGAAGCAGTATCGACATAGTCAGAAAAGTTAAAATCTCCGACTATTAGTACAGATTGATTGACTATCGCTATCTCAAATGCATCAATGAAGAGTTCAAAGTCTTGATTAGAAATATTAGGAGGAATGTAAATGCCAGCTACGAGGTATACATTGCAACCAAAATAACATTTACAAAGGATTAGATCGATAAGCGGTACAAGATTAGCAATGTGGGACGTATCGACCAACTCATATCGTACATTATTGGCAAATGCAATAAGAACTCCACCACCATCACTCCGTTCGACAATGTCAAACTTACTTAAATAACGTTACTGTTAAGCCATGTTTCGGTAATAATGACGACATCGTACAATTGTTCCCAGATATTTACATAGAATTGATGAGATTTAGATTTTAAACCACGGGTGTTTTGGTAATATATGTTTAGCTCGATAGGTGTTTTGTTGGGCACCTTCAGTTTCCCGCATTCTTACTCACAATTGAAGGTATTCCATTCTTGTATTTAAGTATTAGTCCGGATTCTCCCCTGTCAGTACGTTCCCTCAACTCGCGTCTCATGCCACGATGTAATTCCATTTGCATAACGGTGCGATCACGAGAGACGAAAACGTTTTTCCAGCGCTCAGACTGTTTTAATTTGTGACTATTACGCAGAATTTTGTGTACGTTTTCCTCAGAACTAGGCCGGGCACAGAGAGCTTCGCGCCAGGTTAGAACTGAGGTTGCCACGTTCACGACGCGACGCGACGTATGCACGCAGATGGCAGGCTACTTCAGCAAATGAAATTGTTGATTTATTTCAACAGCTTCTCATGAACCCTTCGCAGTGTTAGTCGTAATTATAGAGATATTTAAATATATGTACGTAAGTATGTATAACGCACGCAAGGAATTTTTTTTTAAAGAATGCTGCTTACTATTTACATGACGTAGACAATCCCTTTTGGCACCAACACATTAAAGGGATATTACAAACTACACATTGAATTTTAAACGCATCATAAGTTAGGTCAGTCATTTCTGTCTGCTATAAATTTTGTAACTTTGTCAACAGTGTGCGCGTTTTCGCGACGTATGCATCCATTTTAAGATCATAACGTAAAATACTACGAACAATAGTTATTTATTAAGGCAGCGTTTACATGTCTACACAACAGATAATCTGGTTGACACTCGCAGTTATATTGAGGGTTGTATCGAACCGCCGCTACTCTAGTTGTTTACCGACAGTATTTCAGCGCATTACAAGTTTCAATTGAATTTCTATCGCTAAATAAATTATAGTGTGAATATTGATGATAGATAAAAACTTAATCCAACATCAGAGTTCTTTTTTACCAGGCGCTCGCACTTCCGAAGTGTTACTTAAAAATAGTTTTTCTCTGAGGTAGAATCTCACTATGAGGCAATACTTATGTCCAAGTTAAGTTTTGTATGAATAACAGGGTTTAAAGTTTTTTCCATTGATAATACGTGTTGCGGAGCAGTAACTCTTTTTTATATATGCATCATTCCACCTTCTTTTTGGAATCCCTTTTTGAAACACGACATTTATACCGTCAAACAATTTATTTAGGGTAGATAGTTAAATCAACGATTGTTCTAGTTTCATGCATAAAAAAATATATACTAATACCTACTTGACGTATATACCCTTACAAAAGAAGCTACGAACGATGACATATATCTAATCCAGCAAAGTTAACTTCGTCTATCGTACTAATGCTTAGCTGAAGAAATAACCGTAAAAAATGGATGGAAGCTATTAGAAAGATTGACTCGACCAATTGCCTTAAAGTTCCAACTCCAGACCCAAATGTTTTTCAGGATCGTTCTAAACGCAATACAACTGTTACGAACTAGATGAGGGGGAAAAGTTTGATGACATCAGACGTCGAAAACAATTGCAGCAAAAGGGTATGGCAGAAATGTCACGGATAACGTCGGAATTTGTGGGGAAATCTCTCAAAAAAGCACCTAAACAAAAATCACGTCCAATCAGTAGTGGGGGCAGATATAATTCATGAGTAGGTTTTCTTTGTGTACAGCGTGTCTAAGTAAATGTGAGATATTGGTGCTTAGAATTTTTATGTGGATTCAAACTGAATTTTTCCATGTCGCGACCACTAACATCTGATTTCAGATTGAGTCATCAGTGTGTCGAATTTTTTATCTGGAGGTCACGATGGATTATGATAGTAATTGGACGATATACTTGCGCGTGTATTCTTATACAGAACATTTAATTGAAACTTAAATATTTATAAATAATCTAAACTAATTGTGGCTTATATTTCCCAGAATGTACCTAGTCTCTAGGTATGGATATTTGTCCAAACTCATTCAGTTCAGGACCGACGATCTCTCCATCGGTTACTTGAAAAAAAAAAAAAAAAAAAGCCCGGAGATTCGACGGTATTCATAAAGAGGAACACAATTGTTAATTTATGGTGACTTCATAGTGGTAGGATGCTCTTAGGACAACAGCTGGATTTCACAAATGCTCTTTGACTTTCCCATGTACAGGGGATAGTCCGGAAAAGGATGTGAGAATTTGGCCAAAGAGGAAATATTTTGTGCCTGGTAGTTAAAAAGATTTTGCATGAAACGATTGTAAATCCCCAACAAAGTGTATTCCACCACACTACTATAAAATTTAGGCTCTAATGAAGAATTTGTAACGGCCCACAACAGAGGGGGTATGCTTCACAGGTATCTTTTCGACTCAATTTCCTCTCATCTAGACAGAGAAATTTGAATTGGCGGGATTTTGGTGTTAGGTTGGTCCTCAAAAAAAAAAAAAAAAATTCGGCAAACTGATGAATGACCAAGATTTAGGACACGATGAGTAACTCTCCAGAAAAGTGCCATGGATATAGCTTCAGATCTTTACTGAGGATTTCTGGTGCGAATAAGAAAGACCCGATCTACAAAGAAATTATTGACACACTGTTAAGAACTTTAGGAATTGGGGTGTTGTTAGACTGAGTGTAAACGTTTCCTTTCTATATCTCTGCCATTGACTACTTTGTCCAGCAAAATCTAGAACACTCTGTGTGTAAGAGCAGTGTGGAAAATGTACTATTCTATTTCAAGATATAAATAGAGGAGATGGATGGGGTTTCGGGAGAGGAAATGAAGCAATGAGCGACCGCTACTGTTGCATTTTAAGAGGGACGTAGACACAATGAAAATATTAAGGAAGTCGAATAAGAGTACATTTGGAATTCAATTGCACTTTTTGTTGTTACAGTAGTTCCAAAATTTTTAGACATTCTCTTCATATTTTTAAATATATTTGTGTGTAAAATGATCTTTGCACTGTTATGCATACGTTCTGTATTTTATATTTACTTAAAAATTCTTAAATAAAAGCCGTTCTATTGATATAGAATTTTTGACGTGATGGGCAAATAAATTGAACTTTGTTCAGAATTCAGCGACAAAAATTGATTTCACAGAAACACCTTTTTTTAAGAAATCATTTCGTTACAAATCAGTTTTTAATATGTAATGGTGTACAGTATTAATATAAGACAAAATTGATGTATATCAAATGTGTACGACCATTGAACTGAACTATCCACAGTACTGACATTAATCTAAATATATATGAGCACCCTAATTTGCACATAAGCGTGAAAACCTCCATATGAACGTTTCTCTCCTATTTATTTACGTTTTAAAGAAGTTTCGATGGAGGAGTAATTTTCAATAAACAAGTTGGGTACTGCCAGTAAAAGTCAGATATTTTCCAAACTTGTGCTGACTGTGATGTGGACCGTTGTCGTAAATCGCTTATGAGCGAATTAATCGTGACGCTGTGGCTAACAACACAGGCGACACCGACAATTTCATGACAGGTGCCAAATCTTACATTATATGCTATTAAATTTGAACAAAATTTGGCTGGAGGCCGCAGGTGACTCGCTATCGTAATTGCTGCACGAGCCTGCTTTAATAAGCTTTATGTAATTAGAAAATTATCGAACCGAATAGAATAGGATACAAAGTAGTAAATTTACGCAAATATTCATGAAGCACAATCTAAAATAATTTACAAACAGCAACAATTAACTCATATAACGTATTGAAAGAGCACAAACAGCTTCCATTATGACATATTCTGCATCAAAAATAAATCAAATGAAATTGTTAGAATATGGAAATTCTAATTTAAAATTCGATTCTAACAAAATTTACTAACGCTTTTAATATTTCGACCACGGTAAGATTCGTGACCTAACTCACTTCAGTCTTACGTGAAATGGCCGCTAGACGGGCATTCTGCGTGCTTCCTGTAAAGGAGTGTATGAATTGACTAAGCGCGGTGAGATATTGAAGAATAACGGTCGTTCGATATTGACACATTCATTCCTGTAATACTATCATGTATTTACAGCAATTTTCAACCGGTATTTTCTTGAGAAGTTAAAGGTAGCAATAGTTAACCTTAAATGGCAGAGGTGACTATCTTTTAACATGGGTTGTGACGTGGGGTTAGGCATACCCCATATAACTGTTTACTAACAAAAAACTTTCACAATTTAGATTAAAGTAAGGACATTATCACTTCAGATCCCTTTAGGAATCCTCATTTTCAAATATCCTGTGAGTTCTTTTCTTCTAATTACAACGTTGTAATGAAGCAAGGGCTTGGTAGTAGTATAGATACATTATGTCCGACCCCAACCATCTGTGGTAACAAAAATGGCCGGGGCGATAGCTTCTTAATCAATAGATTGGTGAAGATGGTAAAAGGTTCATAGAAATGTAGCTATTTACACAACCGCTAGATCTGCTATTAGATGTCTATCGCATGTCTTAGGAAAGTCCAACATTAGGCTCTACGTCATAAATTCCATTACCCTATACTTCCCAAGTAACCCCGTATAAAACTTTGTGAAACTTCCTTCCATCGAGTATCGAAAAGGTATTAGTAAAGGTTTTTATGCGACAGAGGTAAACGTATGTTTTTCAGTTTTCGCGAACTCACTGGGACCATATCAAAAAATCTTCGTGATCATCCAAAAGATAACACTTTACATGAAAGAATCGTCGGGAATTTACAAAATTGCATGTGTGAGTGTTATAAAGCTTATATTGGTCAAACGAAACAAAGCGATGGTACTATATTCAATGAACAAATCAGGTGTTTACTGGTACGGGAGATAGAGTGTCGCATAACACATAAACGCTACCTGGCATAATATTAAATTAGAAAACCTAAAATTTGATTTAAGAACGTGATTTCATCGCGTGGCTGGACGCCTATGGAGACTATTTACGTAAATAAGAATGCAAACAATATCAATAAAGAGAAGGACCTTTACATTTTCCTGTCTTTTCGGTTTATTCCTGTAAGAGTATCATTTGATTTATGGTATGTTGTTATAACATAGACGTTCCGTCCTCTCGTATATCCGTATGCATCTTTAGTTTTTAAGGGTAGAACGGAAAGAACACAAATTTGACGAGCAAAAGAATAACCATCGTCTCACTCGAATTTTGTTTAGGGTAGGAATTGACACAATGTCTTTCGTTTTCGTGGTGACAGAACCTTTTTCCGCCTTTTCTCCTTATTGTACCTATCATTCACAGAAGTCGTTGCAGCCTCAAAATAATTTCATAACTTCCTGAAATCAATTGTTTGCGGTTGACGAAACATGGCGCTTCGTACGCTCCATAAACCAAGCGTTAAAGTGCGGAATGGAAGTTGAAGAAATTCACCGCAAGCCAAAAAACACGGAAAGTTCCATCAAAAATCGAACAATCTCATTAACATTCTTCGATAGCAAAGGAATTATCCACAGGGAATTCGTTCCAACTGGCCAAACATATACTGGCCTGCGTATTATCTCGAAGTTTTGAAAACTGTCTGATGGCTCAGATTCTCGTCGTATTGGCCCGAATATCGTGATCCAGAGACCTGGTCTCTGTTGCACGATAATGCACCGAAAAGCCAGCCCTCGAGATTCTATTATTCGTCAATTTTTGGCTCGATAATCAAGTCTGTGTGTTGAATCATCACCGTATTCCACCTGCTTTGGCTCCGTCTCTAACTTTTCTCTATTTCCCAAAATTGAAATTGAATTGAAGGCTGTTGTTTTTTTTTAATGACATTTCGACATCACAACAGCTTCTGACACGAGTACTATAGCAATTGCCACAAAATGAGCTAGACACGCATTTGATCACTGTTTGAATCCGCTGTAACAAGTGTATTGTGTGACTTAGAGGAGAAGTTTTTTGACATAAAAAAATCGAAAAATATTCGATATCTTGTTTTCAAACGATCGTTTTACGGCCAGTTTCGGGTGAACTTATTTGTCGCACTGTGTATGATAAAACTCTGAAATCTTTCTTTACACGCTACCCTACCTTTTCTACAATACGATTATATTTTGCGTCATATACCGGGTGTTCGGATATGGAGGAAAATGGCATCGTTAGCGGATATTTTTTTTTACAAAAAATATTATGGACAGCTGAATGTACATTTATCCAAGAGATTATTGGTTTTAACATTCCATACGGATTTTTGGGGCCAGGAAGAATCCTCATGCAATTCATGAATTTTTGGACACAACGTCAATTCTCTCTAAGGTTTGCTTGGGAATTAATACATTTTCCAGGTTCTTGGTCCAATATTTATTGAAATAGATTAAATGCTGGGGCTACTAAATGTTCCCTTAAAGAAATGTTTAGAAATTTACCTTTAGTGCTAAGATCATGACGGAGCTTCTGCTCTAATGCACGTGCCCGTACGCAATCTGGCTGCGGATACATTTTTTGGACAGAATTATTGCCAATAGGCCCCATGGCGAGATCTCCTGATCTTAATCCCCTCGATTTCTTTGTTTTGGGCATTTCTAAAGGATAACTTTATGCGACACTGGCAATAATCAACAAGACGTAAGGACAAAATAACGCATACCTTCAGCTATTCTCCTGAAATGTTACATCAGTCAAAGATTCTAATTCTCGAAGATCTTCATTCAACGCTAGTAACAGAAGTTAGGGTTTTGTCATTTGAAAATTTGCGTCATAATAATTCTTTAAAATATTCGTATTTTTGATGTTTTTTTTTTTGTATCATGGTTACTTTACTAGTTTATTTTAATTTTACTTTGGTTGAATCAATAAATAGTCTCATTTAATTAAACGCCATATAACGTTGCCAAATTCTCATTACAAAGAATTCAGCCTTGTGGCCAAAGCAAAGACATTTACGAAAGAAGTTTCACTCAGGAAATTTGCGACATATCGCTACGAGTGCTATTTGTTTCCCCAATTAGTTAACACCCTGTATAGTGCGCAGCAGTCCCTATTTGTAGTCGATCTCCACAGCGCATCGCTCTATTTTGTAATTGTTTCTATGCTGATGTAACCTTTACAGCTGTTACGAAGGTTTTGTTGGCTCGTTTCAATGGAAATATAACTGCTTGAATTGTTTGTCTGGCTCTCCTTATGCTGCAGCTTTCGCATGATTGATTGTAGAATAACAGCTTTTTGGTTTGTTTGAATATTCAGCATATATAAAAATCTGCCTGGAATCATATCCCCAATCTTGTAGAATCGGCTGTCCGTGGTTCACGAATTCCAGTGAAACTGTGTGTGCAATGATCGAAAGACGTTTTGGAGATTTCAAAAAATACTTTTTTTGTGCTTGCTATTAAATGCATCTACTCGGTCGAATAGTTTTGCCAAAGATGTAATAGCTTATACTAACATGTAAAGCACTTGCAACTCATGCTACCGATGCTTGTTCGCGGCACCATCCCTCATAAACATCAAACACTTGACTTGGTGAGACTTGCCAGTTTTTTCCTAGCGTATTAAGTGACACATCCTCAGCACAATTGCCCTGCACCAGTACACTTTTTCCAGGTTTGTGCTAACTATCATAACAAGTGTAAATGATTCATGGGATTCCAGTACAGTACATAACATTTAGAGTAGAATTCTTCTTTGTTACACACAATAGTCTGTCGTCTCGTCAACACGTACCCAAGGCAAACTGATTTTTTAATGTAGATTGATTTTCAACGTCTTCGCCCTACAATAAAACAGATTACGTGGTCCGTTTTCGTTTGACAACTTCAACTCGCGGCGTGTCCTTATACCCAAAGGTCTGAAACGATTATTTTCGAGTAAGTGAAGTGACAATTTACAGTTACCAATCAATGATAAGAAATCGAAAATAAAGGCAGTTCTCGTTGGCACGCCCTTTTTTCTTTTTCAGTGTTCTTCGATATTTACAGTCCGCCCTGTCCCAGCACATCAAATGTTTCTCGCACACTTTACAAACTATTTTAACACCGTCGTAGAACAAATCCGGAAAGTCACAGATAAACTTATTTTCTGTGCCAACAAAGGGTCGTTTGTTAGTCTTCTTCACATGACAAATTTTAAATTAATAATTATATATCTATAACAAATAACACGTAACACAAAACACAACGCACGCTCTCGTTTCCTAAACGGATCGAAAAATAAACAAGCGGACGCCGACAAAGCGAGAATCGATTTTTCCACGCGGCCCGCTACTCCGGTGAAACACCCAGGCATCGTAGAGACGATTACCTTCATTGGCGGATAAAGAGAATTTTGTGCGATAAGACCTTATTTTATGTTCATCTTCATTAAAACTATTGACTTATATTCTCCATTTGAATGCAACAATTTCAAAACTAAACCTTTGCAATTGAATAAACTTATATGTCGCAAGTCAGAATAGATTTTTCAGTGCCTGCTGCGTAAGGACACTTGGAAAAATTAAGAACTCGTATAAAATTTTATTATATCTCCCAAATGAGTTATTAGATTGCATATTTAGATCTATAAACCCAAAAACTTGCGTTTAATTATGAATTTTTTGATCGCCTCCGTATTCCCTCGTTAGTAAAATTCAAACGTCGCTTTCATAAACAAGTTTCAATTCTCTCCGTCGCCGCCTACCACCTTTACGAACTTCTAAATATTGAAAAATCGATTCCGCATAGATACGTAGTCAATAAAAAATCCTAACGACCATATTTATTGGTGTCATAAATATCGTTAGCGCTGAGACTCAATAACCCTGCATATCGCATTAGAAAAACGGCCCAATTCATAGCGCTCGCCTCACAACCAACATTATTTTTAATAGCTTCCCATATTCGCTTTATATTTTAGACTAAACAACGTAACGCAATGCTATGACGCGAAAGCTATCGGCCTTTATAACTTTTGCGCCTTTGACTAGTGACTATTTAAATTCGACGTGATTTTGCTTATAAAACGCACACAGAAAATTAGGAGAAAACTAGTTTGATTGCTGACCCAGTATGTTGATTAAAGTTTGAGGCGTATTCGGGTTGAATTTGCTGCTTTGATCGGGCGGTTCCTATACAGGCTGAGTCGGGAGGAACGAACCACATTCCAGGAGTGCATTGTACAAGTGAAAGTAATGTAAAAAAAACTCATGTGATCTTATCCGATTTTCATTTGTTTTCAAGTTATAGCATAATTATAAATAAACAGAATTTCATACATGAACATTTTTTTAATCATAGCGTTTTTCAAATAAGTGTTCAAGAATACCGTCATGGTATTCTTAAACACTTATTTGACATTTTATGCTTCCATCTGACAAAATGACAAAAACATTATATATCGGTTCCGTATATACAGGCTGTCCCTCCTGGAACTGTAGAATTGCGCCTGTACTATAATCAGTAGGAAGTTGAAATTTGCTGATAACAAGAGCCCGGTAACAGGGAGCCGTGCCATAGCCGTACCTGGCTAGTATGCAAAAACAATAGTAAGAAAATAGAAAAAAAAGTAACAGAACTAATACATAATTATAATATGTGAAAAGTAGTGAAACACTCACCCTTTTAAGCAGCCTTGGCTACGGAACAGTAAAACTAGAAGCACCATTATCAGTATTAACATCATATGGATAAGAGTGGCAAAAAGTTGACACTATTGGATGTGTTTCCACAGTTGTCTTGGTGAGCGATGTTCGCCGTGGTGAAAAAACGAGTTTATATTTTGAAAAAGAGCGTTCAACATCTACCGATGTTATACATGCATGATTAAAATACTCTTTGTACTTAGTCAGTGGATTATTCGATACACCATCACAAATTTGTTTTAGTGTGCTAAAATCGGGATCTATCCGTAGCACACTCTCGAACCTTTCTAAAACGCGATTATATTTTGCGTCATGTATAGTCAGTAGCTGTGTATACACTCCGTCAATAATTTGCAGAGACTCAAATAATGATAACGATCTATTTTGTAATTGTTCTATTGCGTCAGCTAATCCTTTATAGTAGCTACGAATATTTTTTAAATCTGTTTCAACGGAAATATCCTGAAATTTCGACTGGCTCCCCTTAATAGCTGCAGCTTCGGCAGGATTGAATTGTGCAACAACAGCTTTTACTATTTTGAAATGTTCAGCATAATAAAAAGCTGTTTGCAACCACGATCCCCAACGTGTAAGAATTGGCTCCGGTGGTAGACGAATACCAGGGCACTCCATGTGAAATGATCCTAGGCGTTTGGGAGATTTGAAAAATACTTTTTTTGTGCTTGCTATTAATGCATCTACCTACGGGAGAGCATTGTCTAATGGTTTCTGCCACAAGATGTAAAGCATGCACTTTACACGTAACATGTAAACACTTGCAACCATGTTCAAGAAGAGAACGGCATACCGAACGCATTATCGCTGCGCCATCGCTCATAAACATCAACACCTTATCTTTTGAAATTTGAAATTTTTCCAACGTACTAATTGTAAGTACAACCTTGGTAATTGCAGTACGCTCTTGTAGTCTTCGGCTAGCTAGTAACAGCGGTAATGTAGGTTTACTAGGGTCTAGTATGCGTACCATAATATTTACAATTGAATTTTTTTTACAGTCTGTTGTCAACACATAACCAAAGAAACTATTTTTTCAATATGCGTTTCATTTTCTTTTCCACGTCATCGCGTACAAATGCAACATGCTTACGTGCCGTTTTCTCCGTTGGCAACCGCAACTCGGGATTGTATTTGTCCCAAAAGTCCTTAAACGGTTGTTTATCGAGTGAGCCTAGTAGCAAATTATAGTTTATCAACATAAGAATTGCATAAAAAATGCACTTTCGTAATTGTACGCTTATGTTTGCTTTAAAAATGTCGCAGTTAGGTACGTCGCGAAAACGACCAATGGCAGACACAGTTAAAAACTTTATAGTGGACATGCCGGACTTAATTTTTGATGGCGTTAAAATTCAATGTCTAGTTTGTAAAATCCCTTTAATGTGTTGGTCCAGATGCCATTGTCAACGTCACATCGAAAGCAAACAACATTCTTCTGCAAAAAGTGGCATACGAGACCAGGAAAAATTTACATTTGATTTATGTGTTACTCTTATTTTATGTAATCTATCGTTTCGTTTACTAGACAAAGAAGCATTTGTCTCCTTCTGGAATAAATATGCGGACTGTAAATTACCTAGTCGGACATCGATACGAAATGTAGTGCCATTTGCTCGTGAACATATAGTAAAAAGAATGAAAACGGAATTGATAGATAAAAAACTGTGGTTGTGTGTGGACGAAACAACAGATCGTCAAAAACATTCTGTGGTTAATGTAATGGTACGTACAACGGAACCACATCGCCCGTCATCCTCCTTCTTACTTGCTTCCAAAAGAGTTATAAATTGTACTGCCGGTGAGATTTTAAAGGTGGTATTGAACTCATTGAACAAATTTTCATCTAAGCAACTTTTAATGTTTATGAGTGATGGTGTCGCAAACATGCGTTCTTTGGGCCGATCTCTTAAAGAACACAGTGGTAACTTCTTGCATGTTTTCCATTAGTAAATGCACTGATTGCTAGTACAAAGGCAGTGTTTCTAAAGTCCCCGAAACGTACCCGATTATTTCACAAACTGTGTGCTGATTTACCTGAACCACCACAGCCGATTGTTACACGTTGGGGAACATGGTTGCAGGCTGCGTTTTTACACAACAAATATTTTGAACAAGTAAAGAGGGTAGTTTTAAAATTCAATTCGACAGAAGCTGCAGCAATCAAGAAAAGCCAGGAAATATTTCAAGATAGTCAGGTTAAAAGAGATTTACAAACTATTCACAACAATTACTTCGGACTAGCGGAGGGAATAGAAAAATTACAAAATGTTTCGATGACGCCAGCGGATTCTGTTCAAATTGTGAATGATGTTCACGCACAGTTATGCGCTGTAGAAGGCGAAACAAATTGGTGTGTAATACGAAAATTTGAAAGTGTTTTAGTGAAAGACTCCGATTTTCTTATATTAAGACAAATTTGTGAAAGTGCGTGTGAAGATGCATTAAGTTGTTTCAATGATTATTTTAGATATGCAAATGTAACATCGCTAGATGTCGAACGGTCGTTTTCGGCATTAAAAAACATTTATTCCGCACGTCGTACTCACTTTACTGAAACAGCTGTGGAAACATATCTAATGATTCAAATATTTAACGGATGTTACCCAGTTTGTGATTTCACGGAAGACTTTTAAAACGGTAAGTGTTTCAGCACGTTTTATAATTTATTTCTTACCTTCTATTTTATGTGTAAACTTTGCGCTCGCCACGCTTCTGGTTGTTACCGCATATTTGCCCAGGTTAATAATGAGAACAATCAAAATTCTTGTATACATCCAAATAAATCGGATTTGAAATGCTGTTTATATCGAATTTGGGGCATCTTGTACAAAAAACCACCTAGAATCGAAAGAATCACAAGGGAAAATCATCTTGCACCTTTCTTATATTACCAAACCTCTTTTGTTTGAATTGCAAAATCTCGCTTATTAAATTCAAGTTATTAAAATCTTTCCACACACCCTATAGCCAATAAGACGGCAACACCTGCCGCTCGCACACCCTGCTTCTTAAAGCAAATCGAGATCTTCCTTCCCATTTTCTCCGTTTGCCTCGTATCGCGATTTTAGTTACAACGTCAATTTCCCCAGTCGATGTGTTTCATAGACCACTTTAGCCTTATCTCGTGTGAAAACCCCGCACGTATTTATAGAAGGTGAAATTGGCACAATAGAAGAGGATAACGACCTCGTATCGTATAACGGATTCGAGGAAATTCTATCCTCCTCCTTATGGCTACGTCTTTCCCAATTCCTTCTCAATTTGGAAGAGGGTGAATCGCCTACAAACCGTAGGTCTACACGGGCAAGTTGTCCAAGATGATAATTTACAGATCGATATTTAATACACATAAACGTCGCAATAAAGCGAACCCATCATCCGTTTTCGCTGAACGTTTCAGGGTAAACGAGATATTCGGTCCGTGGATGTGGGTTAAATAGATTCTATAATGGGCGAAAAAGGTTTTTTTATGACAACCCAATGTGATAGATTCACATTTAATTAAGTTGAGCAACAGTTTTTCTTCTGCGGTAGGAATAACATTTTCCACCAGTGAACATTATCATTTTATCGTGAGAAAGCGTTTTTCAATTGATGGAAAATTGTGGAAGATTTTTTACCAGCACTAGCCAAGTGTTAGGAAAATGTTTAGCGATTGTTTTTTAATATGCTTTAGGGTAATCATTACCTAGAGGCCATGTAGGATTACACGTAATAAAACTATTATCAAAATTAAGCCAATATTTCCTTATCATTAGGCCGGGCACAATCGGTCCCCGCAACAAAATCGGATCAGTCATATAGGCCGCGAATTGTGTGTGACTCACAGCCAACAGAAGTGATATTTTGATATCAATACCCCAGTGTAAAAAATAAAAGCTGACGCAGTAAAAATGTTTGATAAATAAAGCGAATACATGCGTTGAAGTATTTTTATTGTCATTATTAGTTTTTTTTTTTTTGAAAACGGCATTTGTTGTATATGTAATGTAATAATTTTTTTCGACAAAAAACATTTTATTTTTCAATAAAGTCTCCTGCTCGCTCAACACACTTATTCCAACGATATTCCAAATTAGCAATACCTTCCTTGTAGGTCGATGAATCCAAGTTCTCGAAATAGCAATTTACAGCAGCAATTACGTCGGAATTAGACGAAAATCTCTTACCGCCCAGCCATTTTTTCAGGTTTGGGAACAGATGATAATCGCTGGAAGTCAAATCTGGGGAATAGGTCGAATGAGGCACTAATTCAAATCCCAGTTCATGAATTTTGGCCATTGCAATCGCAGACTTATGGGCAGGTGCATTATCCTGATGGAAAAGCACTTTCTTCTTTACTAAATGAGGCCGTTTCTCTTTAATTTTGTCGCTAACTTGTTGCAACAAAGTAGCATAATACTCGCCATTTATTGTTTTCTCCTTTTCTAAGTAATCGGCCAAGATAATCCAATGACAATCTCAAAAAACAGTTGTCATAACCTTTCCTGCTGACAAAACCGTTTTTGCCTTCTTTGGTGGCGGAGAACCTTTGTGTGTTCATTGTTTGGGCTATTCTTTAGTTTCGGGAGTATAATGGTGGACCCAGGCTTCATCGACGGTTATGAAACGTCGTAAAAAGTCCTTCGGATTGTGGCGAAAACGTGCCAAAAAGTCATGAGAAACACTCAAACGATTCAGTTTTTGCTACGCTGTGAGCAACCGCGGCACCCAACGCGCCGAGTATTTTTTCATTACCAATTCTTCAGTTAAAATTCTGTACACACTGTCATTTGAGATACCCACTATGTCTGCTATCTCGCGCACTTTTACTCGACGGTCATCTAATGCGATACGGTGGATTTTCTCAATCATATCCGAGGCAGTTGCAATTTTAGGACGTCCACTACGGGGTTCATCATTTGTGCTCGTACGACCAGGCTTAAATTCGGCAACCCGTTTTTTAACCATTGAAAACGAAGGAGCGGATTCCAATAGTGTTGAATCCAGCTCTGCAATATTTTGCAATTTTTCTATTGCACCTAGTAATCGTTTATAATTGTTGCTAATACTTTTTAAATCTGTTTCAACAGAAGTGTCTAGAAATCCTTTCTGGCTCTCCTTAATAGCTGTAGCTTCATCAGGGTCGAATTGTAAAATCACATATTTTACTTCTTGGAAATGTTCGGAATAATAAAAAGCCGCTGGCAACCATGTTCCCCAATGCGTAAGAATCGGCTGTGGTGGTTCGCGAATACCGGGACAAAGCCTGGCGCGGCAACTTCACTTCTAACATGGCGTGAAGCTCTCTGTGCTTGGCCTACTTATCATTAAAATTATTGGAATTTATGAATTAATTAAAAGTAGTGAGTTGTTGAAAAATTTAAATTATACAGGGTGAGTCAGGAGGAACGAACCAAACCCCAGAAGTGTATTGCACAAGTGAAAATAATGTAAAAAATAAATATTTAATTTTTTAATCATAGCGTTCTTTTAATAAATATTCAAAAATACCGCCGTTGACCTCTAAACATGTTATGCATCGTCTAGAGAGTGCGCTTGTTACTCCCTTGATTGCTTCATGTCTTTCTTTAAAACTCCAGCAATATTTCTTTGCCGTTGTTACTACTTTTTATTTTCAATCATATTTTCCTCCTCGGACAGGCATACGAAACCCTTATCACCCATCGAACGCGACGAAAACGCCCCTTATCTCCAGTACGTGACCTGGTCGACCAACGGTACGTCGATAGCTTTCGTCCACAACAACGACATCTATTACAAGCCGAAAATACAAAAGGATCTCGTCTGCAGGATAACGGCCAGCGGAAGATCCGATGTCTTCAACGGTGTTCCGGACTGGCTGTACGAAACGGAAATCCTCAAGACCGATCATACGCTGTGGTTCTCGCCTGATGGCCAATATTTGATGTACGTCACGTTCAACGACACCAAAGTGGGAGAGTACCGATATCCTTGGTACGATAGTCGCAATCCGAGGATGAGGTATCCGGAGATTAGGTCCATCAAATATCCTAAGGTATGTATGTCATATACAGTATGTACATGTTACGATGGAACTGGTAAAGATAGGGAAAAAGTAAAACAAAGGAAACGTACTTTTTAGATGATTTCCTTCTTCATAATTCTGTTTTCATATTTGTGATTGGCTTTGATATGAGGAGGAAAAGAAATTTAATTGAATTATTCTAGATTTAAAAAATAAGAATTTGCGAAAATTGTATCTGATATGCGTACAGCCTTGGCCAATAATAAAACTGAGCACTTACTATGGCAAAAAAGACAGTTACGTGAAACTAAGAGGCAACTTGTGATTTTGAATTTTACAGGAAAATCTCAAACTAAAACTGCTCAAAAGGAAAGGTGTTCGCGTCGTGCTGTTCAGTTAGTCATAAATAGGAATAAAACTATTGCAAAATAACAACAGCCAAAGAAGACCGTCTATCCGAGAAACTTTCTACGCGGGATGGGAAAAAACTTCTTTGCAGCTGTCTGCAGAAATGAGTGTAGAAGGCGGTCCAAAACTTTCGGTTAGAACGGTTTGAAGACGCTTAAATAGCGCAGGATTAAAAGGTTGTAAAGCAAGAGAAAAGCCATTATTGTACGAGATCAAAAGAAGAAAGCGATTTAGAACGGACAAAAGACACCAACATTGGACAATTGAAAACTGGAAAAGATTGATTGGACGAAAAGAATATACCGGGTGCCCAAATTCAATGTTACAAGCAAGACCTTCCTTATTTGTAGAAATTTTGAACAATATCTGTGAATGTTTGTTTAACTTTTTGTAAGAATTTTGTTGTTATTTATTGTTGATATAATAATAATAATAATAATAATAATAATAATAATAATAATAATAATGTTTATTGTCCAACAGGTAAACCCAATTACAGGACAAATATACACATTGTGAACACAATACATATTGATTTAAAAACATGACATAACTATACAAAAACTATTATGTTTCGTGTATCATGGCGCCAACTCTCCGGTGAAAAATATCACTAAATATCTTCTCAGCGTTCCTGATCATGTGATAGATTGGCGACCGCAAACGAAGATTGGTCCTCGGTGTCGGCATAGTAAAGGTTGGAGCATAACGAGATGCTATTCGAGGTACGTTGAATCCTATGTGGGGGACCAGCTGCATACAGTCGATCCTATCATTTAATAATTTGTGTAAAAATCGGCGCTATGGTAATCACGACGGGATGACAATGAACGAAATTGATGCGATTCGAGAAGGGTGTTGTAAGAAGTATGCCAAGGCGGATATTCGCCATTAACTTTGAACGACAAGAATTTGAGGACTCGACGCTGAACACGTTCAATTGGAGCTTGATGGGACATATAGAAAGGATACCAAACAATAGAGGCATACTCCAATTTCGAGAGTACAAATGCAAAATAAAGGGATTTTAGCACTAGTGCGTCATTGAAGTATTTGGACGTTCTCATAAGAAAACCCATCATTTTAGAGGCAGATGAACAAATTTGTTCAATATGTATGTTAAACGATAAAGTTGGATCAAAAGTGACACCTAGATCTTTAAGATTGGTAATCTTGTCGATGGAAATATCGTTGATTTGATAAGTGGAGATATATGGATTTGTTTTTCTCGTGAAGCACATAAAATTACATTTACTAGAATTTAATGTCAGTGTATTGGATTTTGACCACTCGGTCAGTATATTAATGCTCGTCTGAAGACTCTTGATATCTGTTGGCAGTTAATATTACAAAACAGTTTAACATCGTCGGCATAAGCGAGGACATGGCAAGATAAGGATGTTAAGAGGTCGTTTATGTATAGAATGAACATCAATGGACCAAGATTGGATCCTTGTGAGATACCGCTGCTAGATACAAATTCAAACGAATTAAATCCATTATAAAATACATAGTTAGTTCTATGATATGATCATCTTGTATTAAATATTTCTTGAATGCAATTTTCGTTTATACCGATGTATTTCAAACTCTTCGTACTTCAGTTATAAAGTCAAAAGGATGAGGGGTGGAATTAAAGATAATGCTAATTTTAAAGGATAAACATTGTTTCTGATAAATGGGATACATCCATGGTTCTTTGTTCAGCTTTTTGGAATCCTTGGAAGGCCATTGTATGCAAAACTTGATTCAGAAGAACTTTTAGAAAACATGTTTTTCCAACGAGATAAAGCTCCTTGCACAACAACTCGAAAAATCAAAGAATTTATGCACGGAAAATGGATTACATCTTCTGGATTTGCATGTTCAATCTCCACACTTGAATCCAATTGAGTATTTGTAGTGATTTGTGAAAGTTCAACTAAAGGATCACAAATGCTCTTCAAAAACACTACTTGAACCAAAAATAAACAAAGCATGGTAAAATACTCCACCAGCCCATTGCGACAAATTAGTTAGGTATTAAAGCCCATGGAGTCATACACGATATTAACTTATGTGAAGAATTTTATAGTGTAGTCATCATTACAAATATATTTCAACAGAGTTTTAAGTTTTGCAATCTTAATGGTGCCTCTACAGAACTGAACAACTCATATTGCTCCAAATTCTGACGCGACAGCAATCCTCGGCTACTAGCTTAAACCGCCATGGTTAATTAATTGAAATTATAAAAGCCATCGCCTATCCACCATACACAAACTCGTTTTGCCGTTTTCGGTTTCCCAGCGTGTCCTGTGGAAGGTAATGGTACTTCAATATTTTAAATCGTATACACGTTGGCTTAGGCTTCATCGGGCCACGAGATATATTGTACGTAGCGCGATCTGGTATCCTTACATTTATCTCCGCTGGCCAGCTTCGGCGCGCGCAACTGCAGTAGCTCTAAGATGCATCAGATGCACTCTTTGTCCTTCTGTGCGCTCGTAAGGTTCTAACAAGAGATCGTGGATTTCGAATACCTTATGTTAGGTTATGCAACTGCAGAGATGGTACAGATCATTCAATGGTATTTTGGGAATTGCCGTAAATGCCAACAAATTGTTGAACAGCCTCAAATCCCTTTAATGCATCCCGAGCGGAAGGAGAAAGAAGTGAAGGTTTGTTCGTTAGTTGAAATGGGCGAACCCTGCTCTAGCTGGCAAATTATAGACAAAGTCGGTGTTAGTAGAAGTACAGTGAAACGTATTTTGAAACGCAGCAAATACAATAGTTGTAAAGTACAAAATTACCAGGAGATTTTTCCTCTTAATAAAGTAACTTTTTAAAGTAGAATTTCAAATTATTTTGTATAATTATCGAATTTATTTGTCTTTAGTTTAATTTTATAAAAATCGTTGTTTATTTTCCTACTTAGAATTACTTTTCCGTTCTCTGACATCGCATAGCAGCAACAAAATGAATATAAGAAACTGTACTTTCAAACACAATTTGAGAATACAAAAAAAATGACACAGTAATTCTGTATTAATACATTTTGTCAGAAGGCGTTGAACTATAATATTACGTGATTGAGCGGACATTCGTGTTTATAATATGCGTGCGTACCGCTGCTCGCTTTATTATATGCGATTGGATGGGATCATTGGGATCTACTAGTGAGATTCGAATGGGCTGTTGCCATTCGTATCTGGACCAACGTATATGTATATACGAAGTAGATGATAATATGTATGTATGAGGGAATCTATTTTCTTTTAAGTAATAGTTTATAGTAATAATAGATTTCAGCATATTTAAGCTATATTTTATTATATTTTTAAGACTTCTAAGTATATCACATGTTTGGTCGAATGCATTAGAATATACAGCGTTATTCAGAAATACGGAGAGAAGGAATTTATTTCTAACATACTTTTCATTAACCCTGTATATTATTTCACTTGCACTTATACACACGTATATACAGGGTGTGTCGATGAGCGTCGATTAAAAGTATATGGGGAAAAGAGTAAAATAGAAATTTGAAAATTCACATACAGAAATTATCCTTTAAAACTAGCTATTTTCAACTGCTAGTATCTCTCTATCTCTCTTTTATACCGGAAGTAGCCATCAACTTGAATGAAACACTAC
Source organism: Dynastes maya (assembly GCA_029619315.2). Lineage (NCBI taxonomy): Eukaryota > Metazoa > Arthropoda > Insecta > Coleoptera > Scarabaeidae > Dynastes > Dynastes maya. Next base: position 521,757 of record JAROYE020000024.1, read on the forward strand.
AATTTGTATGTCAAATTTGGATTCCATGTTGAATTTTAAAATTATTTTGTGTAACGTACCCTATTCCTAGAACCCTCTCTTAAAGAGATATTGCGATTTTTTGAAAAAGTTTGACAGATGTGATGCATCACAGGTTTTAAAATACGTAACTTACAAATTGTAATACACCTAAAAAATTATTCTGCTTTCTGGTAATGTTCATGAAACGATGTTTCTATAGTAACAGGCAAATTTGCTAAATTATACAGGGTGTGCCTGTAGGCAGAGGACAATATCAGAGATATTTAAACTGAGAAATTATTATAATAATGAAACACGTATTCAATTTTATTTCATCATACATTTGTACATTTTGTTTGTTTTATGCTTTTTTCTTTTTTCTGTTTATTAATAAAAAAAAAACGATTTTTGGAAGTTCTATTTTTCGAATAATTGTACAGTAGTATAAATAATTGTAAGTGAATCATGTTGACTAATTATTACTGAAGACCACTGCTATGTTTATTACTGTCGACAGTACATTTGACAGCCTTATTTATTAATATTTAGCCATGGCAAACTGAAATTGACATTAAATTTAAGATTAAGGAGGTTTTTGCAAAATATCTCCTAAACTATTAATTTTAGCAACAGCACTTGCTACACATTTTCGCTTGACGCAGAATCTAGTACCGCTTAGAAAATTAGGAGTTGCTATTTGAAAAAACCGAGATTTCTTAGTTTAAATATCTCTGATATTGTCCTCTCCATACTTGCATATCCTGTACATTGAGTAAATTTATCAGTTACTATGGAAACATTACCAGAAAGCAGAATAATTTTTTGGGGTATTACCATTTGTAAGTTATTTTAAAACTTGTGATGCACCACATCTGTCAAACTTTTTCGAAAATTTGCAATATCTCTTTAAGAGTGAATTCTAGGGAAGGGTATGTTTTCCTTAAAATAACGTTAAATTTAACACAGAATCTAAATTGACATAAAAATGGTTGTTTCCATTTAAAAGTGATGACTACTTTCGGTATAATGAGAGAGATACCAGCAGTTGAAAAATTTGGCTGAGCTAGTTTAAAGGATAATTTCTGAAGTAAATTTTCAAATTTCTATTTTACTCTCTTCCCCATATACTTTTCACCGACGCTCATCGTAGCATATCCTGTATAGGGTACTATGAGATGAAGTTATCCTTATACCTTACCTTCCACAGGATAGACGGAGGAGCCGAAACGCATCTGTGTGTGGTGGATAAGTGATGGCTTTTACAATTTTAATTTAAGGTGCTGAGTTTGATTAGCCAAGGTGTACATGTCATAATTAAAGCGTAATTATAGCAGTATTTTTGAATGCTTCAAAGATTCTTTTTCCTCAGATAACACTGTCCAACAATGAAGATTTTTTTTGCTTTCCAAAATAAAAATGGGTTTGCCGATTTCAAATATAAAGTCCGTTTTGCTCCATTACGTAATACTTTTTAGAGGCATATATTAAAAATTTTATATTTAAAAACGTAAACTGTGAGGTACCAAAGTTTCTTATTATATATTAGATTTAAAACTAATAGGGGAAAGTGATCATAAAAAATGCAAAGGTTTATTAAAACATTGTAATGTTACGAAATTTATAAAATTGCAGTATTGTTTTGCATGCTTTAAAATGTTTTTTTTTATCTTTCGGCTATAAATAGCTTCCAGAACATCTCTAAGCAGTTGTCGGCAAGCCTATTCACTGTACTCTTCCCTTGGTACCGTTTCTCTATTTCTAATATGTCCTGATGAAACCTTTGCACCGATCATCACGACATCTCCTAAGTTCGCAGGGAAAAGTCCAATTGAATGAAGAAATGAATTTTAAGAGACTGTGTATCGCTTCGATTTGTATGCGTCTAACAAGCTTCTATTAAATCCTAAGTTTTCAGCCGATATTCCTAAGAATTCTCACAGACCATTTAAAGTACTCCATGCTATTTTTCCACCGGTGCCAAAGTTCTTCAAAAGCAGCATCTCTTAAATAATTACGAATCTGAGGACTACAAAATTCCTCTTGATTTCGTCTCACTTAATTTGGAATTCTCCCTTAGATATTGAATCCTCTTCCTGATTTGTTCATTGCCTTACGTCATTTTTTATTAAACCAGTTTATATGTAATGGTGGTATATGCTTTAGAAGGATCAGCAACGGATATTCACACTTTTTACCCAGGGTCCGATGTTCTTACATGCCATTCTTTACTATAATTGTGTTCTTTGTCCCTACTGTCCCACTCCATAGGAAGCAACATATATTAGTGAAGCCAGCTGCATTCCCTTAGCATCTATAACTTGAGATCAGCCGTAGGTTGCCAACGTGCTTGTATTTCCCTGTTTTCGTAGGTTTCTTTCATGTGTCATTGTGCAGAAGTATCGCTTTTAAACTCCGTTTAGAAGGAATCTATGAACAGACGCCATTCCTGGGGCACATGTTCTCTCCCTAATTGAGACATTGGTTCACTTACATTGTTGCTGGACACCAAATCATTACTTTGTGAAGAGAAGGATGAACATTGAAAAGTACGTTTTCTCTATTTTTACATCGGGTTGTAAAAGATTCCAGCCGCTCAACCGGGAAGATAAAAGTTCGGATTGACCTTTGGTCAGTTGCAAATCTCTTAAGAGGTCATTCAGCTCGCCTTGTGAAATCAAATGAGGATATTTTTCTGCTGTAGTAGAATCGGCATCACGTATATCTTCAGAAGAAGAACTCGAGTACTTGGCAGGTTGAGGGTTCATCTAGAATCACTTTTCTGGAGGTTTAGGGACCGGCAATGAATCGTCGTGCTAAATTGGCCGAATACAGACTCCAAATGGGATAAGCAATGGCAGTTTTATTTCGATGAGAAACCGTACGTTGGTAACGTAAAATTGTTTTTCCATATCATTGGTGCAGCAAACGGAATCGATTTGTGGGTTCCTTTAAGCCATCCGATTAAACTTCTTTGACAGTTGGTGCAACACATATGAGGGCTCCAGCTCTTATCCTGATCGCCTATTTTGCGGCCAAAATATAATTCGTACGTAAAAAAAGACAATAATCACTTAATAACGTATTGGAGAAAATTTCATTGTTGGACAGTGTAATTATCGTTCGAGCTACCTCAAGAACTACAGTAACGTTATTGTCTGGATGATAATATTCATTATGCACAACGAACAGCTCCTCTAATTCTAATTCTGTAATTTACAAATCTTAGCTAAACCGTCTACCATCAAAACTCGGAGTAAAATTGCATTATGGAGGTAGAAGGCCAAACAGGGCAAATGTCGGTCTCATAATTACATTGTCCTAACAAGAGCTCCTTCGGAATGGTAATTTTGGGAACAAAACAAGTTAAAACGTGTGAACTTCGCTACAGATATATAACATAACAGCGCTTGTTTTCCTTTACGGTAGCGCTTTTCGCCGCCGGCATAAAAAAAAAGGTTGTGGTGCCTGTTAGAGGCTTTTAGCATAAAATTCACTTTCACCTACCCGCGTTTCGCTTTTCCCATACTGTGAGCAAAAAGTTTTAATACATCTCGACGGTATATACGTTTTCCCTCTTAAATCTATTGACCTAATAACAGTTTTTTTCCATCGTTTACGTTGATCGTTATTATGTAATAGGTTAAAGCGATTGAAAAAAGATTTCTAATTGGCGCGAACAAAACTGCCCCGGAACTGGGGAAATTTTATGTGTTGTATTTAGTTAAATCGCTCAAAAACTTTTAGCCCATTCCATTTGTGGTTTAGGTGTTATACTTTTCGTTTTTTAAATAAAACTATTGACTTGATTTAGTTTATTGAATTGTGCTTCCTTTGGGCTTCAAAGAAGTCAATTTAACGTTTTGCTCTATGCTAATTTTTCGTTAAAATTGATCTTTCCGATATTCTATTTCAAATAGCTCGAATCATAGATGAACTCGACTTCAGTTAGGTTTCTAATTCCTCAAATTATCATTCAGTGTTTCGTATGAGAGGTTTGCTTATCTTCCATGGTAAGAGATTGTTTTTAGGTTCATTCTTTATCGTATTTATCTCCATGGTTTTACAGAAAATATAAGGTGGCCTATTAAAGAGCGCAAACGCTTAACTGGACCACCTCACTTCTCAGAAACCTGTAAACTGTTCTCACACGTTGAATTCTGCACGGAAAGATGAGGCAAAACAGGTATTAAATCTCATATCATAATATGTAATGTTCAATATTTACAACGACATCGGTTGTCAATCTCAGAATGAATAGGGTGTTTAGGATAGCCACCTGTTTGTAATGAAAAGTCCCTCTAGCGGGTAAAAAGGTAATTTTCCGAGTGACCATTTCCCCCAGGCAAACTGATTTTGGATCGGGGGTACTATAAGTTTAATTTAAGTCCAAATAACGACGATCGTAGTGTAACACTGACAAATCCACTCTTCTTTTTATTCTCCTAATCTCGTAAATTGTCAAAATTAATGTAAAAGTCCTCTAAAACAGACAACAGGGTATATTCAGAGGTATTTCGAACATCATTACGTAAATTAAATCTTTGTCCTAATGTTATTAAGTAAATCGTTAGTAAAATTTACGTCTTAGAATCGTTTGATTTCTGTCAGCTGGTAGCGTTACTGCATGCATTCTTTTACGCTATTTTTATAAATAACTTCCTTTCATCGAAATGCATTAGAAAATTTATATTTGGATTTAAATCATCAAAATTAGCTGTGGAAGGAAACAATCGCTAGCACGATTAAACAAAGCAGGATAGGAACGCCAGAAATTTTGTCAATTCTGATTCAGCTTCTGTCGAATCAACTTGGGGTTTGACTACGGTCTCAGTTTAAAGTGTTCGATAGTGAAATTAAAGTATAATTTCAAAGAAGAAAAGGTTAAAGGTTAGAGCAGGCGGATTTTGTAGAGGTCATAATAAACAGAGCGTTTATATGACATCAGCTTCATTCAAATTCAAGGTTAATTTGTATTTTTAATTCTAAAATGTGTTAATTCACAAGGAAATTGCCCCGAGAGTATCCAGGAATACTTCCGACCCCACAAAGAATTTAGGAATTTCATAAAATTTAGAAAATTTCAAATTTTTCACAAAATTCCTCTGAGAAACACATTACAATACCTACCAATATCATGATTTAGGTTGTTAACAGTTTTAAAGATTATATGTTCAATTTTTGTTTGTCCAAAATCTTCAATTTTTCACAAATTTCCATTTGTAGCAAAATTCACTTTGATAAAGAAAGAATTCGATTTTTGAAACATATTCTCTAATACACAATACTTAAATTCCAGTCTGAAGTGTTGTTCTAAAGTTGCAAAATATAAATGAGTTTTTTTTATTTATATGGACTCAGCATTTCTTCTTTCAATATTTTTCGTAATGCGCTTTTGCAAAAAAATATTTGCAAGATAAATATTTTACCTACTTTTTCCTCCCAAGTAAAGATATGATTTCAAAACATTACAAGGTACATGCTTTACATGCGGAATATGAAGAGCGTAGGTGTTGGCAATAATCTTCTATCACTTATGGGATCATATTTGATGGGTAGAAGTTTTTCAGTAAGAAACGAAGAATCATCTCAAAGACCAATTCTGTCCGAGTTACACAGGGTTCCCTGCTGGCACCAGAACTCTTTATTTTATACACACAGCAATTTACATGTCGTCGAGTAGCGGAGACCTGGTGGTGAGACAACTTCAGGAAGCACTTGGCAACTTGGTGAAGTGGCTGACGAAATGGAAACTTGTAATTAATAATAGCAAGAGTAGATATTCCCTAAAGTTCTTCGATCTGTTATCTAGGTGTAGTGTTTGACCAACGCTTGTCGTAGCGGTTGCATATAGAACATATCAGGGAGAAGTTCTTTCAGGCCAGGAACGCTCTGATCGTTCTTCTAGCCAGACACTCACCGCTCGACCTAAAAATTAAACGGTTCATTTATAAATCTTGTTTAAGGCCCATTATCGCATACGGGACATTGTCATGGGTAACAGCTGCGGCAAGTAACTTATACAAACTGGAGGTCCTTCAAAACAAGATCGTAGGACTCATCGCAAACGCACCTTAGCTTGTTAGAAGCACACAATTGCATGAGAATCTTGAAATAACGTCATTACTAGGACATATCCGCGAGCTGTTTAGGAGCGCGCTGGAAAGAGCAGGAAACTCCTCTAATCCACTTCTGGCCCGCACGATAGAGGAGGCCTAGAACCGCCCCCGTTTCATCTATTCCATTTACTCGTCATAGACGATTTTCTGCTGGTGTTGTCACTTTCCGTCGTCCTGTTCGTTTACTATTTAATAATGTGCCTTGATATTTTTTAACGTTATAGTCAACGGTTCGGCGTCTTAAATTCAAATTTCTCGCGATATCTCTATTACTTCGGTCAAGATTGTGTAAACCAACAGTCATTGTGCGGATTTCTAAAGGCAACTCTCTTGCTTTCGGCATTTTAATACTTATTTTAGATAATTTTATTAACGATATTCACTCTTTAAAAGAACAATTCATAATTCTAGTTCGAGTAAATAGGGAATTTTAGGTGGGCAAATAATTATGGCCGCTAGTGTATATGAATAAAGTTCATTTCCTTTGTATGCAAACAAGTTTACAAGTGAAATATTCTACCTACAAATATTTTTCAAAACACCGTAAGATACAATCGGTATATGGTTTCCCCATCATTATCCACGGCCATCATTTACCCATCCATTTGACGACTACGTATCTGCTTTACGGTGTGTTTCAGGTGGAGACGTCAAATCCCGACGTGAGCGTCTGGATCGTCAATTTGAGCACGCCCAAGTACCTGTTTCCGGTTCAGCTGCGACCGACCAACAGCGTGGAACCGGGTAGTTACCTAACCAGCGCTAGTTTCTACGGGGATCACGATGTCGCCCTAGTTTGGCTGAACAGGCAGCAGAACGTTTCCGTTATACTTAATTGCCGATCGAGAAACAACTTTAATTGCACGGACGTAAGGATAAAGCTTCTAATATGCGTGCATACTGTTTTTTTTCTATACTTAAGCTTATCCTTATTTTTATTTTATTGAATGATAAAGATATTATACATATTTCGCAGTTTTCTATAAGACTATTTCCCATTCTGCTAGTTTTATCCATTACGCAAATAGCTTTCATTGATGAATGTTTGGTGAATTGTAGAAAACGTATGCTCTCTTTTCGTTGGGTACTTACAGTCAAAAGTGTTTTCTAATCGATCACAAACCTTGGAACAATTAAAACGTAATACTGGACAGAGATCAACGCAATACCAATGAAACGAGTAGCGAGGAGATCATTTGACTGATATAACATTCAAAAAATAAAATTTCCGTGTTTCCTCAAGAACATTTTGCTTGATTTTTGAATAAAAATTTGGCAATTGCTAAAAACAACTCAATTTAAGATGGATACTTCCTTTCGCCGGATTCCGTATTACAGCTAAAGCGTGACAAACGGTTGCACTCGCAGAGGCGCTGTGAAAGGAGCTGTGTTTACTATGTACATACAAGGAATCGAGTGGCCGTTCGGTTATTATCGGTTGATGCGTGTACTATTTATGATGTTCGAGAAACTAGTGGAACCGTCCGGGGCGTACCGCGCAAAAGTAGACACAGTATTAATAAAAAAAATAATAGATTGTTACCTTTTATTGACGTATCGATGACTACTGCAGTAAAGTGCGACTGCCATGATACGCCGCGTAGTACTGCAACGTAAGCAATGCTTCCGTTGTCGATTCGGTCAGGCTTCGACGACGGTCTGAAAACTTTCTCGTGTATTTTGCAAGTGATCGTCCAGCATCCAATGAAGTAAGATTTGCGAAATTCAAATACTCCTGTATCTCTTCTGAGCAGTCTTGAATTCCAGATATAGATCGAACCTTTTCTAAATCCGGATTTTTATTTAAAACTGCACGATATTTTTGGGCGACATCTAGTCCTATAAGATCCGTCAAGCCTTCTAGAGCGGCTGCTAAATAGTTGATGTTATTTAACGAGTCTTGTATAGATAAGTGAGTATTTTCTAACTGCGAAATAGTTTGTGTCACTATAGAATAGTTTATGGAAATGTCATCTATTTCTTTTTGAACGTCCAAATCGGAAAAAAGTTGCTGACTCTCGCGAACTGCTTGAGAATTAGAAGAATTAAGTTTGAAAATGACATCTTTCGCTTGGAAGTAATATTTGCGATAGTAAGATACTGCCTCGATCCATGTTCCCCATCGCGTCAATACAGGCTGAGGTGGTAGCGGAATTTGCGGATACAATCGCTTGAATACGCGGATATGTTTGGGAGATTTCACAAACACTTTTTTGGTAGATGACATTAAATCATTCACCCTAGGATACTCGCTTCGAATTGTTTCTGTTACGAGAGGACATGCGTGTATGAGGCATGTTATGTGAAGAAGGCAAAAAGCATATTTTTAACATCCTACCAGCTTTCAGCATTGTTGCGGCTCCCTCAGAAACTAACATGGTGATTTGGGCTCCTACGATACAAAATTCTCTTAACGTATCTTTTATTATGTTGACAACGGTTTCGGCATCAGTTCTTTCAATCCTTTTACTGGCTAACAACAAGGAAGCTGCATTACGTTTTAAAGGACGCGCCACAATATAAATCACGCTGTGTTTCTGAGCATCAGTAGATTCGTCCGCAGTGAACCAGATTTTTTGATTTCTTAACTCGTCTTTTACACAGTCTTTTACTGTACTTTGTACATGTAGTAAATTGTACCGGAATTGTCTTTTTGTTGGTAGCTTCCATGATGGAACATATTTCCATAGGTTTCTTTGGAAACTGGTAAAAACTGCTACAGAAGCTCATGCCATGTTAAAGAAAGTGTACTGAAGTGAGTGTTTATCGCGCATACAAGTTTTTGAGTGGTGTAACAGGTTTAAGGAAGGACGTGAAACGACCGACGATGATCCGCGGCCTGGACGATCCTTAACATAAAAAATGGACGACAACATTCAGAAACTTGGTAAATTGATCCGCGAAAATCCTCATTTGAGTGTCCGAGCTCTTGCTAAAATCTCAGGAATTAACAAAGAAACTATCCGTCAGATTTTGCATGAATCATTCAACATGCAGAAAGTTTGGCAAAAATGGTGCCAAAACTTCTCATTCCAGAGCAAAAGGAATCAAGAATGGACATTTGTGCTGCATCCAGAATTGTTAAACAGTGTGATTACTTATGATGAATTGCGGGTTTTTACCTACGATCCTGAAACAAAGCGCCAATCGTTGCATTGGAAGAGCCCAAGCTCACCACGACAAAAAAGCTAAAATAAGCAAGTCTAAATTCAAAGCCATGATGATTGTTTTATTTTTGATACGCGAGGAATTGTCTACGTACACTGAGTCCTCGAAGGTCAGACAGTCAATCAACATTATTACGTCGAAGTTTTAATTACCCTTCGTGAACGAATGAGAAGACGAAGACCCGATTTGTGGAAGAGGAAATCCTGGATGCTCCATCAAGACAATGCGACAGCCCATTCCGTCTTTTCTGTGAAGGCGTTCTTTGTAAAATCTGGCATCACCGTGTTGGACCACCCACCCTACTCGCCCGACCTGGCCCCCTGTGACTTTTTTTATTTCCTAAGGTAAAATTGGAGCTTAAGGGGACAAGATTTGACAGTGTAGAAGCGGTTAAGGCGAAAGCGACGGAGGTTCTCAACAAGCTGACAGAAACGGACTTCCAGCACTGCTTTCTACAGCGGAAAGTTCGTATGGAGCGTTGTAGGGATCGGCAAGCAGAGTACATTGAAGGGGATAAATTTTGTAATGTAATTGGTGATCAATAAAATATTTTGTAGCACCAGTCCGGTTATTTAATTGCTACGCCTCGTATGTTTATTTGACTCAACAAAATTATGTAAAATAAAAATGTTTGTACATTCAAACGGATTCAATCTGTTGTTCTTAATTTGTTGAATTAAATAAATAATTTCAAAGATATACATTTATTTGAATCAAGAACTTTTCTTCTTGGTGTACTTGTATGCAATTTATCAAGAAAAAGAAGGGGAAAAACATCTGAGATATATGTCAAGGTTGACGCGATGCTGTTACAACTCGATAGCTTGCTCAATCAAGTAAACTTGTAAGGGCGAAGGAGCGTCTGGAAAGATGACCTCGTATCAAGTGAGCTGTGAGGAAAGGATAAAATAAGTACAAGGACGATATAGGGAAGATATACGGTGTAATTTTTTATTGGTCGACCTTCTTTATTAAAATACAAAAATACAAATCTTATTTTTGTTCTGTGATTAAACGTTAACTTATCAATATTAAATGACATTAATTAGAAAGAATTTAAAGCACCATTTGCCTTTAATTATTTCTTGGAATGTCAGCAATTTCTTCTTTAAATTAATTGAAATAGTTTCTCACCCTCAGTTCCATATAGAAAAGGAAGTCTGCGGATGGACAGAACCAATATTCCATCCAGTTTTCTCCACTAACGGTACCCAAGCCCTGGCCAGGTTGCCCGTCAGAGACGGCAACAACGGCCATTACATGCACATCTGCCAACTCTACGACAACAACGTGCTTCCACTAACCCATGGTGCTTTCGAATTGACCAAAATCTTGGCGTGGGATGAAGAAAGCCATATCATGTAAGTAAATTGTAAGGTAAATTCTTTATTTTTACAACATGCAGCTTTGAAACATTGCCAGAGGATACAGCAATCTAAATAATGATAGCCTGGGGTGAGTTTTCTACTTCTAAACTGTATAAAAATAGGTTTAGGAATTCCCGAAGTAACATTTAAGAAAAACAAAAAGGTCTTTTCGTTTTTTTTCCTGTTGTTGGTTCCAGAAATTTGACAGACAAACATTAAGTCCTCCTTATCTTTCGTTGAGGATAATTTTTCTGGTGAGTTTCAGATTTGTGACGATTGGGTTTCGTTCCTTAAGTTGCTGTTCAGTATCTTATTCAACAGCATCATTCAAATCTTCTACCCTAGGATCCATAACACGGGCCTCCGAAGCCCAGCGTGGTATTCTAAGTTTCATAACTTCTTTATCTTTAATTTTTTTTCTTCTGGGCCTTGTCTATGCCTCAACTGGATGTTCCTGTTGCTATTTCTAATTGGCGTTTAATCTATATAATCTATAAGAAAATCTATTTTAGATATTTGAATTCTACCCCGTATTTACATTTCTCGGGCCTCGTAAGCCCGGATTATTTTTGATTTATAATCGTTTATATTTACATCCAAAACTGTCTTTGTTTAAATAATTTGTTGCTTCTGGCGTCAAAGTACTGCATATTGCAATATTATTTGGAATGCAATGTGTTAACAATCGGCTGCAACATGTTGTAACATGTAGGAGCAGGCCTGCTTCTGCGCTCAACGGAGTTTGCCAGTTTCAACGGCGTATGCAGGTTTCAACACGCAGAAATGCATATCATAAATATGCGAACGCATAAAGACTTGCCAAAATTTCCTTGAGGTGTTTGTTTGTGAATGTTCGTTATGGCGGTTTCAAGTTCAAGAAAATCGACCGGGCAACGTGCAACAGTGACGTATGGAGATCCCAATTACGAGGTAACTCTAATGCGGTGGGCAGAGGAATGTGATGAAGTTTTATCGGAAGAGAGTGAAACGTCTGAAATTGAAGAACCTGGTCAAGATTCATTAGAAGCCAATTCAGACCCTTCAAATTCTGAGTCTGAAGAAGATGTAGGTACAGCGGAGGGCGATAGTGATAATCCCAACTGTTTTGCTTCTCCATCCGGCATCCAGTGGAATAAAGTTTCGCCAAGCTCTACGAAAACTGCGTTTAACACCAGGTGTAAAAACTAAAGCAGTGTCTTGTGACACACCTGAAAATGCTTTCAAATGTTTTATTACAAGAATGATCTTAAAAGAAGTCGTCAAGTGTACAAACCTTGAAGCTCGAAGAGTAACTACAGTAAAAGACAGAGGATGGGTAGATATTGATGTGATGGAGCTGAATGCTTTCTTAGGTTTGCTGATACAAGCTGGTGTGGAAGGAAACTGGGACGTACCGATAAGAGAACTGTTTTCTTCTGATAAATGTAATCCTATTTATCAAGCTACTATGGGAATTAATCGGCTTGAAGATATTAGACGGTACCTGCGTTTTGTTGACAAAAGAACTCATGATTTTCGCTTACAGACCGATAGATTAGCTCCGACATCATATATATGGAACTTATTCTTACAACAATGCAGGTCACCTTTGGTGCCAAACGAAAGTGTTACCATTGACGAGCAGTTACTCTCGTATAGAAGGAGATGTTCACTTATTCAGTATATGCCAAATAAACCGTCAAAATACGGTATCAAGATTTTCTGGATGTGGGAGTCAGGATCAGGATTTGCAATTGATGGAATGGTATATACCGGACGACGACCCAATCAACCTATCCATACAAATCTTGCTTCTGAAGTAGTGCTAACTTTAGTACGCAGCATCCACATCTTTGTACTAAATGTTACAATGGATAACTTCGTTACAAGCATTCCATTGGCTAAATATTTATTAGAAAAGAACCTAACAGCGGTTGGAACACCAAGAAAAAATAAGAGAGAAATATTAAATGAAATAAGAGATGCAAAGAACAAAGTGGTCTACTCTTCTACATTTGGCTTTTATGACAAAATGACTATGGTTGGCTACATTCCTAAGAAAAACAAGTCAGTTATTTTGCTCAGCACCATGCACAATGACATGTCTGTAAGTGAAAATGTTAAGCAGAAACCGGAATTAATACTTTATTATAACAAGACAAAAGGGGGAGTAGACGTAATGGATCAAAAACAGTCCAACTATACATGTAAAAGGCAAACGAAGCGTTGGCCTATGTCGCTTTTTTCTAATATGATCGATATTGCAGCACTAAATGCATTTATTATATTTTCAACGTTGAAACCTGATCATCATAGGAATGTAGCACACGCTATACAACTATTTTTGAAGGAATTAACTGAGCAATTGGTAATACAGCATATGATAAGGAGGTCAAAAAATCCGAAAATACCAAGAAATTCATTAAATTGTATGAACAATTTTATTAACATTGAAAAAACTGCGACTGATGCCGTTACAAATAAAAGGAAAAGATGCATGATGCGTCCCTCTAGTTTAGATAGAAAAAACAAACTAGTTTGTGAAAAGTGTCGCAATAATGTGTGCAACGAACATAGTGTAAGAATTTGTAAAAATTGGTACTTTTAAACATGTGTTTGCATTTATAAGAGCTGTAATCTTTAGTAAGAGGTTTTTGTTTAATAATTTAAGATTTTTACACGCACAAATAAATGATTTAAATATATTTCATGTTCTTATATATTTTTAACTGAGTAAAAAAACAACTGGGCCTGAGAGACCCGAGAAATGTTAATCTGTATATCCGAACACCCATGCATCCTAGGGTTAAGGCCAGTCTGGTCAGGGATTGCTTTTAGATTCATTCTTAATGTGATTTGCAAGTTTTTCTCTGGCATTTGCAATCAGCATTGCACTCAGACAAAATTTATTACATCTCCTCATGTTTCTGGTGCCGGCCAAAATGTTAAAGGTCAAAAAATAAGGGGCCTCCTAACGTTCAATAAATTTAATACGCGCTTTCTCGAGATGCATATAGTTTACATAGTTTTTTGAGAAAGTAAACATCGCGAAATTTTTGTAAACAGAGCGTCAGGCTAATTAACGTTGCGGAAGGAAAAACAACGTCGCTACCGCCAAAAATCTCGTCTTCACCCGTTAAATATTTATTTATCCGTTAGGTTTTCGCACTGCGAGGCATCAAAGGAAAGTAAAAGCGCTTTCCTGATATAAATATTATTTCAACGAGAGCCGTTGATGGGTCGTGTCTAGTGGCTTATTAATTTCTGTCCAGATGCTAAGGAAAAAATATGACAAGGGCAAACTAATGTGTCTAGATTGGTCATAGCATCAGTATTGAAGAATCTTTTTCTATTTGTTATTCAGTAGGTATTCACAATCCTTACAAAATCAAATAAATGATTTTATTTATACAATTATAAAAATTAAAGCTAGATAGGTAAAAAAAATAAAATTGGAGTTGGATGGCGATGACTTTAAATTTTTAATGCTGAACAACTTCTTCAAATAGCATTTTTTGATATTTTTAAAAATAAGGGGACAAAATCGAGTTTTCACATGTACCCTCGTTTAATATTAGAAATTTTCCATATTTTGTTGATATGTGTTTAATCTTAGGAGATGCACAAAGTTTCATCAAGGATAACTTTTCTTTGAAAAACCCAGAATAAAGGAGCTTCTTTCTCTGAAGATATTCATTAACAGAGCGAGGTAATCGTCTCTGCGATACATAGGCGTTTCACCGGAGTAGCGAGCTGTGCGCAAAAATCAATTCTCGCTTGTCCGTTTGTTTATTTTTCGTTCAGTTTAGGAAACGAGAGCGTGCGTTGTGTTTTTTATTAATTTAAAATGTGTAATGTGAACAAGGCAAAAAAAAACGACCCCTTCCCGGCACAGTAAATAGGTTCATTTGTGACTTTCCGGATTTGTTCTACGACGGTGCTAAAATAGTTCGTAAAGTGTGCGAGAAACATTGTGTTGGGACAAGACGAACTGTAACGAACATGATAATTTTTAATTTATCACTTCGCTTACTCGAAAAATAACCGTTTCAGAACTTTTGGTATAATTACAATCCCGAGTTGAAGTTGCCAATTACGAAAACGGCACGTAAGCATGTTTTGTCTATACGCGAAGACGTGGAAAAGAAAATCATATCTACATTAAAAAATCAGTCGCTTTGTTTATGTGTTGACGAGACAAAGACGAGATTGTAAAAGAAATTCTATTCTAAATGTTATAGTACGTGTACTGGACCCTCATAAGTCGATACTTCCACTGTTACTAGCTAGCAAAAGACTGCCAAAATGTACTGGTGAAGCAATTGTGAGGGTAATACTTGGTAGGTTAGAAAACTTTCAAGTCTCACCATGTCATGTGTTGATGTATATGAGCGATGGTGTCGCGACAATGCGTTCAGTAGGCCGTTCTCTTCTTGAACACGGTTGCAAGTGTTTATATGTTGTATGCTTTGCATCTTGTGCCAGAGACTATTCGACAATGTTCACCCGAGGTAGATGCATTAATAGCAAGTACAAAAACAGTGTTTTTCAAATCTCCAAAACGTCTTCCATCATTTCACGCACAGTGTCCTGGTATTCCCGAACCACCAAAGCCGATTTTTACACGTTGGGGAATATGGTCGCAGGCAGCTTTTTATTATGCCGAATATTTCAAATAAATAAAAGCTGCTATTCTACAATTCAATTCTGCCGAAGCTGCAGCTATTAAGGAGAGCCAGACAAAATTCGTAACAACTATAAAGGATTATATGACGCAATAGAACAATTACAAAATAGAGCGTTGTCGTTAGTGGAGTCACTGCAAGTAGTGGACGAAGTATATACACTGCTACGCACTATACGTCAAAATATAATCGCGTTTTAGAAAAGTTCGAGTGTGTGTTAAGGAAGGATTCGGATTTTATCACATTAAAACAAATTTGTGATGGTGCATCGATTAATTCATTAACTGCATTAATTGAGTGTTTTAATCATGCAATTATTACAGCTGTAGATGTCGAACGATCTTTTTTAAGGTATAAACAATTTTTTTTACCACGGCGAACATCGTTCAACGAGACAACTGTGGAAGCATATCTAATGCTGTCGACTGTTTACGACTCTTCAGTGGGTGATAATACTGATAAGGATACTTTTACTTTTAATTCGGTAATTCCAATGCAGCCCGCCAACCTACTTGATAACGCTGCTTAAGAGGATGAGTATTTCACAACTTTTCAGATATAATTCTTGATTGGTTCTATTATTATTCAATTTAAAATTATATGTCGTTTCTTAGCCGTTTTTGTTTAATGATTTAAAAATCCTTTTTTTTTCTTGATTTTAGCGGCTAAATTCTAAATATATTGTTGTATGAGTTAATTAAAACACAACATTTTACGTTTCGACAAATTTTATTGTCTTCTTCAGAATGTATATGTCCATAACTGTAACAAGTCAATTAATTCGATTTTAGTAATACGGTTCTTTGTTTGCTTTTTTGTTTTTTTAAACTTACAATAGAACATTATCAACTAACACACTTTAAAAAATTTTTTTTGGTTTTGTTTTATCAAATAAAACATTAAAAACTATTCTACGTTACAATCTTTTGGTTATTTTAACTTACAGTCCCTGGCCAAATTACTTGAAACACTCAGTATTTTGTAGTTTCTTTATAATAAAATATAAACTATACGTGTATTATATTTTTTATTTATAAAATATATTGTAAAAATATGGTAACATATGTAAATATTAAATAAGTAATTAATATTTGGTCCATAACCCATGATTTTTAATAACACCCTTAATTCTTCGGGGCATACTTTCAATGCAAGATATGATTCTCTTTTATATCTTCATCGCTCTCCCATGCATCCTTTACATTCTTCATTAATATTTCCTTTGTAGAGTTTTCTCTTTCATATGCCTTACTTTTAGTCGATTCCATACGTTCTCGATGGGATTGAGGTCCGGTGAATTTCCGGGCCAACGTAAAAGAGGTACGTGATTGTCTTCAAAGAATTTCTTAACCTTTTTGCCACATGGCAAGGAGCATTATCTTGCATAAATAAGCCTGTCGTATGCGACGTCCTGTAATATGTATACGTGTTTTTTAACACATTTATGTACTGCTCTTGACGCATTGTACCTTCTATAAAATACAAAGGGTCGGGTCCGTCTCCACTAATCACTCCCCAAATCATTACCTGCGGAGGGTGTTTTACAGTTCGAAGAACCGTGGACTCTGTGAGACGTTCGCCAGGTCGCCTACGAACAAATTGTACTCGTTGCACTAACACACAGAGCAAGCACTCGTCACTAAAGGGAACCTATTAAATAATGCAAACATTAATTCAGTAAAAATCATGTTGTTAAGTTATTCACCTTTTTCCAATTCTCGTCTGTGAAATTTCGATATTCTCTTGCAAAATTGAGACGAGCAGATTTCATTTTTTCTGTTAAACGCGACTTTTTTACAGGTCTTCGGCCCATTAGGCAATTTTCGCGCAATCGGCGCCTGACAGTTCTGCTCGAAATCTCTATTCCTCTCTCTTGTAAATTTTTTTGAATCATTTTAATTGTAGCAAATCTATTGCTCAAAGCCTGATGAACAATTTTATGGTCAGATCTCTTCGAAGTTTTTCTTTTCCGACTGCACTTTGCCCGTCTTTGTGTCGATGTGCTAGCTCCTTCGTTTAAGTTTCTAGCTAAACGCGATACAGAAGAAGGAGTAATTTTGCAATTTCTTATTGTGAATGTTTGTTTGATTGTAGAAGAGCTTGTATAGCGGCTTTTTGATCACTTTTCATCTTTCGCGGGCATTTTCTACAAAAAACCCCAAATATTTCAATTTTTTTCAAATTCCAAATAATTAATTATTAAGAGAGAGATAGAATAACAATTTTACCTTTGGAATAACGATACATCAACACAAAACACTTAACGATACTCCACAATTGGCTTCTATACGGTTATGACGAAATATTTAAAAAAATCGATGCATTCTCAAACTTAACTCGCTAAATGTAAGTTGATAACTGAAATATTTATATATACGTACTTTACTCTTCTAAATATCATTTCTCTCGTATTTTTATTTATTGATACAATAATCTAGTCCCCCTATAAACGATCGGATTCAAAGCAAAAGAATATCACTATAATAGGATGGGAATTTCCAGGTAAAAGGGTTAATTTATGACATGTTTCAAGTAATATGGCCAGGGACAGTATTAAAAAAAATATTCTAGTCATCTTTGTTGGCTGGCGGAAAGGCGAATGCGAATACTCCGATTCCAGCGAGGCGGCACACATTCAGAAATGTTATTTATTTAATTTTATTTATATAAGTGTCAAAAATCTTTTATAAAATATTTTACTATCGTCAAATATTCTCAAGGCCAGAAATTGAATGTAATACAATTAATAGTTCGAGTAATTAATCATTACAAAATAAGATAATAAATATTATCCTTCGATTTCAGTTTTGTTGTTAATTGAATTTTTATGTTTGTTGATTTGTATCATTTCCAGTATGCATCTTGCTTTATAATTAACTTCTTTATTAAGGATAGAAACATTGTCGAAATTGAAAGTGTGTCCAGTATTTATTGTGTTTTTTAAGGCAGTAAGGTCGTTTTGATATTTATGACCTTTTAACCTATCATTCAAAGGTTGTCGTGCTTATCCAATGTAGACGCCATTATAGTTGTTACATGGGATTTTGTACACTACATAGGGTTATTTATTTTTATGTATCTTATTTTTCATTTTGGAAAATGCAAACTTTAGTGTCATGTGGCATTAAAATTTTGTTGATTCTTTCAGATAATTGTGGGACGTATAGTATGCTGACATATTTTGTTGTTGGTCTATCGTTGTTGTTTTTGTTTTTGATCATCTGCTTGGAATTGTAAAATGCGTGGATTTTATTTTTTAATGTTCTTTCTGTTAAAGCTGCGGGGTAGTTATTTTTCAAGTTAGTTTTAATTTTATTTAAAATTTCATGTCTAAATTTTGGGCTTGTCTATTTGATGGCTAATGCTATAACAACATTGCTTTTATAAGCAAAGGTTTGGGTGGAATGAAAATTCAAATAGCGACCAGAAGATGTAGGTTTACAATATAATTTTGTTAATATTTTTGTTTTTTCACGAATTAGTATAAGGTCTAAAAAATTAATCATATTGTTTTGTTCGTTTTCTAAGGTAAATTGTAATTTTGGGTGGAACATGTTGAACTTTTCTAGGAAGTAATTTACTTTGTCAGTTGGTATACAAGCTAGGCAGTCATCCAGATATCTTTAAAATAACCAAAAGATTGTAACGTAGAATAGTCTTAATGTTTTATTTGATAAAACAAAACCAAAAAATTTTTTTTTAAGTGTTGTGTTAGTTGACAATGTTCTATTGTAAGTTCAAAAAAAACAAAAAAGCAAACAAAGGACCGTATTACTAAAAACGAATTCATTGACTTGTTACAGTTATGGACATATCCATTCTGAAGAAGACAATAAAATGTGTCGAAACGTAAAATGTTATGTTTTAACTAACTCATACAATAATATATTTAGTATTAAGCCACTAAAATCAAGGGAAAAAAAGGATTTTTAAATTATTATTCAATTTATTACTTATTTTTTGGCATTGCACTTACTGAAAGGTGCGCCTATGCCGTGCAGATACATTACCTCGCTTGCTTAATTGAAAATAATTTAAAAGTTATCTTTTTGTGACAATACTATCTACACTGTTGATTAGTAGAGCAACGCAAACTGTGCTGAAAGCCAGTGGCTGACGCATAAAAGTTTACACAAAATAAACACGGCCGGGACAATTCGATATAAGTGTCAGTATAACTGCGACTCGAAAGCCGATCTGTTGTGTATGCATCTACGCTGTCGTATACTATATCGTAGTTCTACGTTTGTTTTGAAAATGTTTCCTACGTCGCGAAAACGACCAAAGTTGGACACAATATGAGAATTTATTGCAGAAATGCCTGATTTAAAGTGTGATGGCGCTAAAATTCAATGTGTAGTGTGTAAAATAGATTTAATGTGTTGGTCGAAAAGCGATTGTCTACGGCACGTAAATAGTGCAGGGCATGTTTCAAAAAAAAATTCCACACGAGATTATGACAAATTTAAATTCAATTTATGTGTTACCTTTATTGCATGTAATTTACCATTTCATTTACTAAGGAAGAAAGCATACGTCACGTTTTGGAATGAATATTCGGACTTTAAGTTACCAAGTGAGAGAACATTACAGAGACTTGTGCCATCTGCTCGTGAGCATGTCGAGAAAATAATTAAATCGGAGTTGCAAGATAAAAAACTGTGGTTATGTGTGGACGAAACAACAGATCGTAAGAAAGATTCTGTGGTTAATGTAATGGTACGCACAATGGAACCGCATCGACCGTCAACCTCAATTTTACTAGCTTCCAGACGAATACAACAATGCACTGCCGAAGTAATTTCAATGTTGGTGTTAAATACATTGGAAAAGTTTGAACCTTCAACAAATCAACTGTTGATGTTTATGAGTGATGGTGCCGCAAACATGCGTGCTGTAAGTCGATCTCTTAAAAAACATTGTGTTAACTTGTTGCATATTACATGTAAAATTCATACTCTCAGTCTCGAAGCAGATAGTATCAGAAAATGTTATCCCGAGGTAGACGCTCTAATAGCACATACAAAAGCTGTGTTTGTAAAATCCCCAAAACTATTCGGAGAATTTTATAGACTATGCCCCGGTATTCCTGAACCACCACACCTATTCTTACTCGTTGGAAAACATGGTTAGAGGCTGCATTTTATTATCTTAAATATTTGAGAATATAAAGAACGTGATTTTAGAATTCGACCCAAAGGAAGGTGCGGCTGTAAGGTAAGTCGCTTGAAATTTCAGGATAGTCAATTAAAACAGATTTGGAAATTATTCAGAACAATTACTTGGGACTAGCGGATGCGATAGAAAAACTACAAAATTCTTCGGTGTCGTTAGTGGAATCTTTGCAAATAGTGCAACATGTCCACGCACAGCTATGCACGATAGAAGACGCAAGAAATGTTTGTGTTTTAGAAAGGTTTGAAAGTGTTTTAGATAAAGACTCCGATTTTGGCACATTAAGACAAATTTGCGAAGGTGCGTCAACAGAACCGTTAAGTTATTTGAAAGATTATTTTACTTACGCAAATATAACGTCACTAGATGTAGAACGTTCGTTTTCGGCATACTTTTATGCGTCCGCCACTGGCTTTCAGCGCAGTTGCGTTGCTCTATTGATTAGAGTTCAGCATAAATCGAGTAGATTTATTTATAGAATCGCACAGTAAATTTTTTCAGCAATAAAAATAAGAACACACATAAGAAAATTGTTTACAAAATTAGGCAATTTTACTAAACAGAACTGTTTATGAAAAACCTTTTGGGTGATTTTCTTAATGCAACGAAAAACTTGTTTGCGTAGTTCTATATTTAATTTACTAAAGAAGGCATTTTAGGTGTAAATTCCGTAAAAATATACAAGATATTCCACGTACAAACATTGGAATAATTTGCTTCAAACTTGGCATGGTCTTTAATGGCCATCTTGCAGAATCTAATCGATATAAACAAAATTCGATGTACTGCTGAAAACTCTTTGAATCACCGCTCTAGTACGTATGTAAGACGTTCAAAATATCGGGCGTTAAAGAAACAATTTCGTAAAAATCTCAAATCATTTCAATTATCTTAAAAACTAAGCTGGATAGGTGTAGGAAGTGTTGAAAAATGTAGATATGAATAGAAGAGAGGCATCTAAAAACGCAGTATTATACAAGCTGTTCCATTTTAAAAAATCACTCACCTGCAGTCGATTTAAACACACTTTAAAGCTCATCATTTCTTTCCCCAAAATCTAGCTACGCGATAGCGACAAACGAGAAAGAACCTGGAGTTCGACACCTTTTCAAAGTAGGCGACTACAATTCCACCCAACCTTGGACCTGTCTCACCTGCAAGCCGCATATCGACATCAACAGGACCTACGACACCGTCATCTCGGATAGCCCTCTCAACGAAACCCTCTATAACTTATCGATGCTTTCCCACTACCAATGCGAGTACAACAACGTCATATTCAGCCATTTCTACAAGTACTACATTCAGGAATGTTTAGGACCGGATGTTCCGGTTATTTTCCTGGTAGAAACCAGTACCAACTACAGGGTAATGGTGCTTAGTTCGGGTAGCACCCTCAGGAACGATATTCGAGGTTTCGCCGCACCCCAAATTAAGAGGATATCGGTCACTATAGAAGGAGAGTATATTGCTCAGGTTCGGTTGTATCTGCCGCCTATTTTGAGGGAGTATGAAGAGATTGCTTTTCCGACGATATTGCTGGTGTAAGTATAAAGACTCCTTTAATTTTCTAAGTTGTGAACGGTTAATGTTTACAAATTAATAAAAAATTTACTGTTAAATCTGCTAATTAAAGATTAGTTATAAAACAAGAAGTCCTTCTTTTATGGATAGTATAATACGAGGCTAGTTCTGCAACTATCGTAAAAAATTCGAAAAAATTAATGGTGGGTATGTGACAGTTTGGGGTGGAATTAGTCTTGATGACATACCAGATCTCGTAGTAGCTTCTGAGAAATTAATCTCTCAACAATACGTTGATCTTATTCCAGATGAAAAGCTTCCAGTCTAACACAGAAACAAATTTAGTTTTATTTCTCAACATGTCTCCTTGTAAGTCTACACATTTTCCCCAGCGATACTCCTTCCTTTTAAATCCTGTTCTGCAAAATACGCATGTAATGGCCCCCTCATTCGATGAACATCTCTGTCCTAGGAGCGAAATTTTAATCCTAGAAAACAGCAAGAAGTCGCTGGGGGCTAGATCTGTTGAATAGGGTGGGTGGTCTGTCAATTCGAATCCCAATTTGTGAATTTTTGCCATGGCGGCCACTGATGTGTGAGACCGTGCGTTGTCTTTCAAGATAGTCGATTAACACAACTCCGTTACTATCCTAAAAAAACAGTCGTCATTACCTTTCCGGCCAATGGAACAGTCTTCCCCTTCTTCCGAGCCGATTCACCCTTTGCTGTCCACTGTGTCGGCTGTGTACCCAAGTTTCATCTACAGTTATTAATCGACGCCAAAACTCTGACTTATTTCGCTTGAATTGCTTCAACAGGGCTCTGGAAATGTTTATAACATAACATAACATAATCGTTCCTCTTGTACCCTGAGGTGTCGAGGTTGGCATACTTTTTTGTATGCCTTTTCCACTCCTTCCTGTCCAGTGCCATTTGTGCTGCTTCCCGCCAAGTCTTTCCTTTTTCTATTAGTATTTCCGTGATGTCCTGGTTCCGCGTTTTACCCGGTCTGCTTCTTCTGTTCTTTCCCGTCGTTTTTCCATCTCAAGCTGTTTTTACTTGCCTCCCTTCGTCTATTCTCAATAAGTGTCCAAACCATGCCATTTTTTCTTTTCTTTTATTATTTCGAGTAGCAGCCTTTCTCCTATTTCTGAGTTTCTCACTCTGTCTATTCTTTTCACTCCTATAATTCTTCTCAACAACCTCATCTCTGCCGCCTCTAGTCTACTTCGCTGTTATTTGCTTAAAACCCAGTTTTCTGCTCCGTATGGGAGTGTTGGTAAGTATATGGTTTTGTATATGGTCATTTTTGTCCCGATCGAAACTTCCTTATTATTTAGGAATCCTCTGTTCAGTGCCTGATATAATTTCCCCGTGCTTGCCAATTTGTTGTTGATGTCATCTTCTATGTCTCCTCTGCTGTTTATTACTGTTCCCAGGTATTTGTACTTGTTTGTTTGTGTTATCTTTTGGTGTTGTAATTCTATTTCTGCTTCTGTTGTTTCTTCCTTTCTTCTTGTAATTTTCATGATCTGGGTGTTTTCTCTATTAACGTTTAGGTTGTACTTCTTTGCTTCCTCGTTCCATGCCTCTAGATTGTGTTTAGGTTTTTCTTTGATGTCTTCCATCATAACTATGTAACCAACAAAAATGCACATCTTTGCGTCCACCGATTGCACTCGATGTAGTATTTTTTTAATGCCTTTCTGATATTCCCCACTATTTCATCTATGGTATTTATAAAAAGAATTGGGCTTAAGCTTCTTCCTTGCCTTACTCCTTTTGTTGTTTCAATTTTTTCCGATGTCATATTGTACATTCTTACTTGGTTTGATGTGTTTCAATATGTACATTTTGCTGGTTCAATTGTTTCTTTTCTCACTTGTTTATTATGTAAACCGCTCCATATGTTTCCTCTTTGTATCGAGTCGAAAGCCTTTTCCATGTCTATGTAGCTTAAGTATATCTCTTTATCCTTCCTTATTGCTTTCTCAATTATTTGTTGCATTGTGAATACGTGATTCTGTGTCTTACATCCTTTCCTGAAACTGCTCTGTATATCTCCTAGCTTGTGTTCTATTTTCGAACTTATTCTTTTCTCTATTATTATTTCGTATATTTTTAATCCTACGGATTGTAGTGATAAACCCCTATAGTTCTTGGCATTCTCTTTTATTTCCGCGTTTATGTATGGGTACTATTATTGCGTTTGTCCGCTCCTTCGGTATTTTCTTTTCTTTCCATGTTTGGTTAAGGATTTGTAATAATTTTTCTTTAGCTGTTCTTCCTTTCTCATCTCTGGGTTTCCTTCGTCGCATCCCGGGGCCTTTCCCTATCTTTATTTTTCTTATAGCTTCGTCTAGTTCTTCCTCCTTTACGACCTCTGGGTTTTCGTCTTCGTTTCTTCTTCCCCGTCTATTGTTGTATTTCTTGTCTTTCCATTTCCTCTTCGTCCGTTAGCATTTCGCCTTCTTTGTTCATAACATGTTTTAGGTTTATTTCTTTGTTGCTTTTCAGGTTTTTCAGTGTTCTGTAGAATAGTTATGTATTTTCTTTACCGTTTTCCTCAATTTTTCTGCCGAATTTGTTCCAGCTTTTCTCTTTCTCCTTTTTGATTATTTCCCTAACTTTCGTTCTTTGATTTTTGTAGTTTCTTGAATCTTGTATTTTACCTTTTCCATAGTTCCTTCTTTTCTTTCACTTCTTTCCTTACCTCGTCGTTCCATCATACGGTTTGTTTCCTATTTTTGTTCATTTTTGTGATTCCGCAGACTTTCTTTGTTGTCTTAATCATTGCGTTTTTAAAAGATTCTCATTCTTCTTCTAGGTCTTCTGTTGCTTCGCCCTTAGTCTCAATTTCTTTTTTCCAATTCTTCCCTATACCTTTCTCTCATCTCTTCTTGCGTTAACTTGTATATTTTTGCATTGTCTTTGTATCTTCCTGTGGTGCCTTTCTTGCGTTTCATTTCTTTCGATTTTTGGGTTATTATTGTTTCCAGGATGTAGTGGTCACTCCCTATTTCGAAGCTCCTCTTCACTATAACATCTTTTATTCTTTTCTTTTCTGTGTTCTGTGCTATTGTGTAGCCAATAATTGATTGTTCTTCTCTTGACTTAACTTCTCTTGTTACCATATGTATTTTCTTGTGTTGAAATTGCGTGTTCATAATAGTTAGGCCGTTGTCCAGGCAGAATTCCAGGAGTTCCAGGAGCTCACAGCCTCTCCTATCCCTCTAACCTTAATTCAACGGTCGTCTAGCACCATATGGTGAGCTTTACCGATATTATCGATAGTGGCTGAAGTGTTTGGACGCCTCGAACGTTCATCGTTAACCAAGCTGGTACGGCCACGTTTAAATTCACCTGCCCAAAATGTCATTGTGGCAAATAATTCCTGTAAACAGCATACATCTCGGCTTCAATTTTCGTAGACGTATTGCCTTTCAAATGCAAGAATTGAATGACACCTCGATATTCGAATTTTTCCAGTTTTACAGAATCACTAACATTGATGACATTTTCAAGTATCATGTGCAATTACATTATCAGAATATTTTTGACGAGTAACGCCATCTTCATGTTGAACGTTGAAACTTCTCGAACTACCCTCGAAGTGGAAGCATAAATCGAGAATTCCTGTTTCTGATTATGTTTGAAAATAGTCTCAATGTCAATTTCTCTGTACCAAAAGTTATATCAATCCTTTTCCTTAGAGATTCCAAACCCGGCACTCAACTGGTGACATCCCAGTGGGACGTATCGTGGCCTTGGTACTTGGCCAGCACCAGGAATTACGTGGTTATCCAAATTGACGTAAGAGGATCCGGTTTCCAAGGTGAGAAAATGCGAAGAGAAATATTAAATAAGTAAGTAAATTTAGATGTATCCCTTTTTTATGTTACGAATGATGTTCTTTTATGCAGAATCGGATCTGTTGAAGTTCAGGACCAACTGGCGGTCCTCACCTATTTGAGAGAGGAACTCAAATTCATCGACAAGACAAAAATATGCGTAGTAGGTCATGGTTACGGTGGATACGTATCAGCGATGATGCTTATGCAAGATATCAATCAGGTTATCAATTGTTCAGTCAGCATAGCTCCAATTACGAATTGGTATTTGTATAGTAAGTAATCTATCGATATTTTATCAAAATTTCCGTGGGAAATATAAAACTCCTCTAACTGTTCGGGGAATTACATAATAACATTTTAATAATTTGTACTTCCAATATATTCACCTTGGCTAAACTTAATATATACGATCTGTATATACAGCCTGTTCAAATTGTATGAAATAATGCTTCTATATAGAAGCATTATTAATAGAGTAACCAAAACTTGCGGACTCGCATAGGCGTCGGTATTACGGGTTAATATAAGAATACGAAAAATTCATAAATAAACTTACTTGCTAATTATTCAACAAATTAGAGGCATCAGGATGAGAACTACTGTAAACTTGCATCATTGCATATGTTTCCACAGTTACTTCTTTAAACCTTGTGCGTCGACAAGAAAAAATATTCTTATACATAGAAAACGATCTCTCCACATCTAAGGAAGTTACATTTGCATGTAGAAACTGTTTTTCAAAATCACTTAAAAGTTCACTATTCTTACACTTATTATAAACGGCCTCTAAAGTATTAAAACCGGGATTTTTCCTTAAAACATCTGCCAACTTTTGACTAGCGCATAATGCTGGCGTATCATTTAATTGGTGTAATTAATTTTTTACATTCTCCACTATGTCTAATGATTCCTGCAATGACAATTCAGTACATTGTAGTTTTCTGATGGCATCTAGTAATACTGTATAATTGGTACATATTGTTGTTAAATCTTCTAAAAGTTTGACTTTCTCTAATTGCTTTGGATTCATTCCGATTAAATCGCATTATAACTGATTGAATTTGTTGAAAATGGATCAAATAGTAAGAAGCTGCTGTTAGCCAAGTACCCCATCGCGTTATAATTGGTTCAGGAGGTTCTGGAATACCTGGACAAAATTTATGAAATTCTTTTAAACGTTTAGGAGATTTACGAAACACTGCTTTAGTACTTCCAATCATCCGATCAACGTTTCCGTAATGTTGTCGAACAACTTCACCAACTGAATGCAAAGCATGCAGCACGCAGGTTATATGTATTAAGTTAGGAAATATATGTTTTAAGGATCGCCCAACACTTAACATCGTTGCTGCACTATCTGTCACAATCATCACAACTTGATCTTGGGCAATTTTAAATTTTTTCAAGCGTTCATTATCACTTTTTGAATATTTTCCGCGGTATATTGTTGAACACGTTTGCAAGCTAACAAATATCGAGATGCTGTGTTCTCGCTAGATAAAACGCGAGCTATTACATTCACAATACTGTTTTTCTTTATATCGGTCGTCTCATCCACGGTAATCCATATTTTTTTGGAACACAAATTCACGTTTACACACATTTTCTAGCATCTCTTTCATTCGCGGCAAATGATTCTGTAATTGTGTTTGTGAGGGTAATGGGTACTTTGGAACGTATTGTCGCCAAAACGTTTTAAAAGCTGCTTTTCTCACCAACGACAACGGAAGATTACAAGTGGTAAACATAATTAATAAATGTATGAGGAATAGTGTATAAGGTATTTCAGTTCTTGCATTTCTCATATGCTTAATACCATTGACATGCCTCTGGCAATCAGTTCTGTCCAATGCAGCCAAACGAACATTGCATATTAAGCAAAAAACTGCACTTCCGTCATATTTTAAATGGGGAAAAAGTGACACATACTTATGTAATTAGTAGCAAATCTATTACGAGGCATTGTTTTCTTAGGTATGTAAATATTAGTTCTATATGAAACGATACACTAATTATGTACTTGGTATAATACTACAACACACAAAAAACACCAGCTATATTTTCAAAAGCAACACGTAAGTACATAACCTTGACCGTTCGACTAATCTCTGCAACAGCTCAACCGGTACTAAAACGAAATCTCTCTCAGCGCGGTTTAACATGATTTATATTCAAGGTCGACACTACATGCCTGCTTCTCTACCGGTTTAGTTTATTTATGAATTTTTCGTATTCTTATATTAACCCGTAATACCGACGCCTATGCGAGTCCGCAAGTTTAGGTTACTCTAATTATTAATGCGTTATATGAAAAAGATGTTGTACAGGGCGAGTCGGGAGGAATGAACCAAACTCCAGGAGTTAATACACACTGAGATGTGGTCCTTTTATTCCTGTAAATAAACCCTAGCTCCATAAAATACCATTAACTTTCTCCATTACGTTAAGGTGATATCAAGGCCTACCTAAAGATCTACGTGGTCGCGAACAAAAACGGTGAACCTTAAATCTTACAGATTTCCTTCAAATTCTTTCAAATTTCTTCGAGATTACGCACATTTCCTAGGAGCCTGTAAAATGAATCTGGTTAAGTTAGGTTAGGTTTCGATCTCGAGGTTGTAACCTGACTTTAACAATATTCATAACATCGAAGTTAGGTATAGTGCGCCGATAACTTTAAACAGACTGTAGTATGTCCAAATTGTTATAATATATAGCTACAAAAATACGTCGACAAAAAAATTGTTAAAAGGTATAGGGGAAACCGGGGCAATGGCGCCATCTTAAGACGTTTTACCTCATGAATGTTGAATATTTAAATTGGTCCTGTAGTGAACGATTTACTAATACCAGTGAATTATGTAAGGAAGTTCTCTGTGGCGGAATTTCCCCAGCCCGCGGGGTAATAGCGCCTGGCACATAAGTATTTATTTAACATGTATAATAATTAGAATTTTATTATTAATAAGAATAATAACAATAAGGATCCTATGATAACTAAGCAGAGAGATGTAATTTTTATGTTTAAATATTAACAACATAAAGTCCAATAAAATTAAGATAAATATATGAATGCCTCATGTCTCGAAAAGAAGCAGTTACTTTAAGCAGTAGTCATAAATGTAATTTTCGGCGGTGTCATAGCCACTACATTCAGAGTGAGCCCATTTAGAGCATATAACACACCGATATCATAGTTAATTGTTTCCAAATTCTCCACAAATAATGCACACCTCTGTATTTTCATCAACAATGATAGCTGCATCGTGATCTTCATTGCCATCACAAATTAAGGTTTCATCAATGTACGAATATTCTTCTGAAGAATAATTAATTTTATTTTCCTTCTATACCCTTTACTTTCTTTTTTATTTTTAGTTGCGCTACTCATTTTCCTGTTGTCTTTAATGGTTAAAGATTTCTGTTTCTGTCGTTTGGTAGGTTCAACCCTACTCTTCCCTGTCTCCTTCAGCTTTCTCTTCCTTTCGTTTTCTGAGGAATCCCTATCAGTATTTCAGAATGTCCTTTGCGAACTTTTCTCTTTGTTCCAACGCAACCTCTGAAAAGTGGGACTGGTGACATGTCATTCAACATGTTCTTGAAATCTGAGGTAGAACCGGAATATTGTTCCTTGTTTTGCTGTGTATGACAAATATCTGAAGAGGTTGATGGAATAGGATCTTGAGGATGAGAGTGTTTCGTGGGATTATTTGACTCGGATGGATTCACAATGAATTCGTGATTATCTTCTTGATCGCATTCATCCTCTCCATCTTTTTCCTGAAAGATGAAACTTTGAGGAACCTCATCATTGAAATGAAATCCCATTCGTCTATCTTATTTGGCCGAAAAGGATAAATTCCACATTTATCAATCCCAGCCACTGCCTTCTCAATAGTCGCCACCTTGATGTATGCTTTATTGAAAATCCCAGCAATGTCGGAGTGATCCTTTGGTGCACATTATTTCTGAGAAAGATGTCACATTCTCTATTAAATATATTCTTTAAAGGACCGAAGAAAGTGACGTCCAGTGGTTGCAATCTATGGGATGTATGTGGTGGAATGGATACCGCATGAATGAGGTTCTCACGGCAGAATTCATAACTCTGGAACGATATTTGGCTAC
Source organism: Dynastes maya (assembly GCA_029619315.2). NCBI lineage: Eukaryota > Metazoa > Arthropoda > Insecta > Coleoptera > Scarabaeidae > Dynastes > Dynastes maya. The sequence continues at coordinate 551,753 of JAROYE020000024.1, forward strand.
AATGGTTATCGAGAAGTAAAAGAACGGGTTCCTCCTTGGCTGGTTTTGAAAAATTTTTAAAATGAATCAACCATTCTAGAAATATGCTGTCATTTGTCCAACCATTGTGAGGACATTTGTAAAGTGCCCCAGTTGGTCCTCCTTTTTCTAGAAGTGGGGACATGGGCTTTCTGGGATAAATGAATAGGGGAGGAATATAATTTCCAGAGGCACTGAATGAGCATATCACTGTTATGTTCTTTCCCCTTTCTCAGCTCGTCACTGCTCACTGTTTTTGACCTTTCGGTGCTAATATCTTTCCAGATTTCTGGACTGAAGATATTCCCGTCTCGTCCATATTATATATTTGACTTGTGTCAATGTAATTGTAGCCGATAACTCTCTCTAAATTATCATAAAACAGAGCCACTTCATTTTTGTTGAAACCCACTATTCTGTTGAGACCGGTTGCTTCCGGTTTCCTCAAACAAATGGCCGAGTTCCTTTTGTGGAATCCAGTTACCCAGTTTTCTCATGCCATTTTAGTTTCCAGATTGAAATTATACCGAAGTCCAAGTTTTTCTGTCACGTCAAATGCTACACGCCTTAGGTCTGTTAAAGTAATCCCGTAAAATGATTTAACCAGTAACAAGAGGTGGTCAGATAATTCTTTCTCCTGCTCTGTTGTAAAGAGGGGTTTTCGGCCTAAGGAAGGTTTAGTCGGGGTATCTGCTTTGATCCTGTCACGTAATGTCGATCGCGGATTTTGAAATTTATTTGCAACACTCTTGGCTGAAGATCCACTTTTAACCATTTCCATAGCTGCTTTAAGAGTTTCAGCACTCCATTTGGCTTTGTCGGTAGTTCTTTGGTGGTTCCGTACCATCTGCAATTACAGATAAAGTATATGAAGTTGTATAAATTACGAAAATATATCTTGCAGTGGTAATACCGCCACCATGGCGCCATTTCCCCGGTTACCAGTGCAGCATTACCTCTGTGTGACAATATAGCGGTCAAAGATGAACATTTCGTTAGATGAAAATCACGTAAAATAGTTTTTGTTAGGTACCGTCACTACAACACAACCGCCGCTAGAGATTACCATTTCTGTATTTCCATTTTTACCGACATGAACTGGTTTTAGAGAGGTGGCGGAATTACCCGGGGTGGCGGAATTGCCCTTGTCTCCCCTACACCTTTTTAGAGATATCTATAAAACAAAATTATTTCAATGACGATGACATAACCTCGAAATCACTTGTGTACTGTGTGTACAAATATATAAGAATCGTGAGAATCGCAAATGAGTGACAGGGATAACTGTATGGTTCGGTGCTACAGGGGTGCTAGGTGTTATGACAAAAAGGAGATACTTCAACGGACCTATGCATGCATGCATGTCTTATCAATTGCCTTTGCTGAAATACCTGTTATATCAAAAAAGGAGGAAATATACTAACAATCAGTTACAAAAGATGAAGACGGAAAGATTAAAGCAATGTTAAATGTGTGGTGAATTGAATCGCAATTTATTTAAACTGGCCACATTGGTGTTACTGGCCTTGAAAACGATATCGGCGAGATTTTTGTAATTTTCGCTATTCCCTAATACAAATAAGAATTCTGATATCCACCAATCTGTGGCAATTATTTTATTTTTCTTTTTATATAGAAATTAGTTACCTAATGGTAAAAATATATAAATCCATTATCCTACTTACCTATTATTTTCTTAATTTGCATCTTACCGCTTACGAACCACCATCTCACATAACCTAAACTAGGACAACGATTGCGTTCACTCAACGGAAATTGCCGACGACACCTGGAGCACGTACAATACACTTCTGAAGTTCGGCGCGTTCCTCTCGACTCATCCTGTATATAAAGTTATTTTTCGTTTTCGTGTGTAGTTTTTTGTCAAATAAAAATAATAATATAACAATATTAGTTTCAGACAAATCTGTATATAAGACATGTTTAGCGAGATCTTAGAATTCCACAGTAATTCATGCCTAGAAGTGCGAGGTATATTCCAATAATCCAACAATAACAATACACTGTATACACCTCTATATATACCGTGAAATATAGCTCAAAATTTAAGTAGGCACTGACGCGTACGTTAAATATGAGCGCTAGATCCAAGCGGACATAAATTAATAGGCGGCCTAATAACTTTATTGTTTTCCTAGGATGAGTTCGAGGTGAAATATGTAAATTGTGTTGATAGAAACTGTTCGCCGGAGCTATTATTGGGTAGATTCTCAATAATAAACCCTAATTTAGGCCGCTTAATGCCCTATTTATATTCGACATAACGTGAGTGGATGAAATTTTGCCTGTAATTATGTACGAAACGGACTGGAAATGAACTAACCAACCGAGAGGACTAAGTTAGCGTATTTGAGAAGTTATAATTAGTGTTATTTTGTACCGGATGGATCGAGCTTAATATTTACTGTGCATTTTTAAAAAGTCTAGCGCGGACAAAACTCATAACGGGGATGTACAGTCCCTGGCCAAATTACCTGAAACACTCAATATTTTGTAGTTTCTTCATAATAAAATATAAACTATACATGTATTATATTTTTTTATTTATAAACTATATTGTAAAAATATGTAATATATGTAAATATTAAATAAGTAATTAATATATAGTCCATAACCCATGATTTTTACCCTTAATTCTTCAGGGCATACTTTCAATGCAAGAAATGATTATCTCTTTTATATCTTCATCGTTCTCCCAAACATCCTTTATATTCTTCATTAATATTTCCTTTGTAGGGTTTTCTCTTTCATATACTTTACTTTTTAGTCGATTCCATACGTTCTCGATGGGATTGAGGTCCGGTGAATTTCCGGGCCAACGTAAAAGAGGTATGTGATTGTCTTCAAAGAGTTTCTTAACCTTTTTTGCCACATGGCAAGGAGCATTATCTTGCATAAATATACGCCCTGTCGGTATGCGACGTCCCAGCTTAAAATACGGTAATAACGTGTTTTTTAACACATTTATGTACTGCTCTTGACGCATTGTACCTTCTACAAAATACAAAGGGCCGGGTCCGTCTCCACTAATCACTCCCCAAATCATTACCTGCGGAGGGTGTTTTACAGTTCGAAGAACCGTGGACTCTGTGAGACGTTCGCCAGGTCGTCTACGAACAAATTGTGCTCGCTGCACTAACACACAGAGCGAGCACTCGTCACTAACGAAAACCTATTAAATGCAAACATTAATTCAGTAAAAATCATGTTGTTAAGTTATTCACCTTTTTCCAATTCTCGTCTGTGAAATGTCGATATTCTCTTGCAAAGTTGAGACGAGCAGATTTAATTTTTGACAGTTCTGCTCGAAATCTCTATAACTTTCTCTTGTAAATTTTTTTCAATCATTTTAATTGTAGCAAATTTATTGCTCAAAGCCTGATGAACAATTTCACGGTCAGATCTCTTCGAAGTTTTTCTTTTCCGACCGCACTTTGACCGTCTTTGTGTCGATGTGCTAGCTCCTTCGTTTAAGTTTCTAGCTGTAATTTTGCAATTTCTCGTTGTGAATGTTTGTTTGATTGTAGAAAAGCTTGTTATAGCGGCTTTTTGTTCACTTGTTAAATCTTTCCCGGGCATTTTCTACAAAAAACCTCAAATATTTCAATTTTTTTCAAATCCCAAATAATTAATTACTAAGAGAGAGACAGAATAACAATTGTACCTTTGCAATAACGATATATCAACACAAAACACTTAACGATACTCCATGACTTAGCTTCTATACGGTTATGGCGAAATATTTTAAAAAATATCTATGCATTTTCTGAACTGTGAACTCGCTAAATGTAAGTTGATAACTGAAATATTTATATGTAGGTACTTTACTCTTCTAAATATAATTTCTCTTGCATTTTTATTTATTGATACAATAATCTAGTCCCCCTAAAAACGATTGGATTCAAAGCAAAAGAATATCACTATAATAGGATGGGAATTTCCAGGTAAAAGGGTTGATTTATGACATGTTTCAAGTAACATGGCCAGGGACTGTAGGAGGAGATCCGTGGCATAAAGTATTTTTTCTCTAAAATTGTGTCAAATATTGGATTCAAACAAAATTTAAATATTACAGACATTTTAACTAATAATAATTAATTATTACCTAGTACCTAGTGTGACGCGTGCCAAAAAGAATCTCGAATTATCATTTAGTAATTCTCTATTATACAGGATGATCCATTAGTGCGAGGAGCTCCAACATCTCAGCTAATATACAAGATAAAAAAATTTTCAAACAAAAGTTACCATAGTCGCACTTGTGCATATTTCTAAAATTGTACGAAATATACAGGGCGTTCAATTAACGCAAGGCAGCATGAAAAATGTTCTTTTAATGGATATTCAATTTCTTCTTCGTCTATCACCTGGTTTTGAATTCTTAACTATAGATGTCACTAATAATTTATGTAGATTTGGTTGTCAACCTTTCCTTTTTTACATTTTCTTTTTCACCACAAAAGAACATAATTTTAGTTGTGACAAATTTTATTTTAACTTGTGTGTGCTTAGTCTCTCTTTTACACTCAATTTTAATTAATTTTTACATAATTAACCTAACTATATTCAATGTTGATCCTCCGCTATACATCCGAAATATTTTTATTGTTAGACGACTTTTAACTGTTTCTTTACAAATTGTAAGTACTTTATATTCAATTCCAATATTTGTTAATTATGTAGAATACCTCAAATATAATTAAAAAAATATATACATACAGCGTGTCCCAGGATTGATGTTACAAGAGGTGTGCGGAACTAAAAATCTTTGAATCTTAATTTGGCATTTTGGAACTAAGCCTTGCTAGGTTTACTTTCGATTTTTTTAAAATCAAATAGGCCTTGACAGTTGAGTAAAAACTATTTTCGTTTCCGGTAAAGTGGCTTTCTCGTTCACAATACGCCAAAATTTTACTTAGAAAAGTTGTTCAGAATGACAAGTTATGGCTCTATACAAATTTCAAAAAAAGTCAAATATATGCTGTGATTAAACCGTCATTTTTTAGATTAATTTTTTTTATGGGTTGGCCTCAAAGACCTGATTTACTCTCAACCCATACCCAACAGTAGAGAAATACTGAAAGAAAGGTACGAAACGCCGTACACGAAATACAAATCGAGGGAATTCGGAACAGTTTCAGAGAATTCAGATATCGCATAGAATGGTGCGCAGAAACTGGTAGCAGCTATGATGAATACATAATTGAAGTGTTGTAAATTTAATTTGTGAGTAAATACAATTTATTTTGTGTAATCTAAAAAATGACAGTTTAATCAAAGTTGGTAGATCTTCCTGAACAACTTTTCTTGGTAAAACTTTGGCGTATTGTGAACGGAAAAGGTACTTTAACTGAAACGAATTTGGCAAATAATGGATTTTATCAAAGTAGGTCAATTATCCAGAAAATTTGCATAACGCCATAGCTTTTCATTCTGAACAACTTTTCTTAGTAACATTTTAGCATACTGTGGACAAAAAAGGAACTTTACCCGAAACGAAAATAGGTTTTGCTCAACTGCTAAGGCATACTTGATTTAAAAAAATCGAAAGTAAACTAAAAATAAGTTTCAAACTAAGCAGGGCTTAATTCCAAAAGGTCAAATTAGGATTCCAAGATTTTTAGTTCCTCACACCTCTTGTAACATCAATCCTGGGACACGCTGTATATAAAAATAAAAAAGAAACTGATAATTAATTAAAAATAATCATCCTTAAATAACAAAAAAACCTTTTCACTCATATAACAACTTTGTTAATTTGAGGTAACTTTACAAATGTTTACATCACTTACAAATTTCAAATAAAATTTAAAATCAACTTCTACTTTTCAATATTTTATACATATAACTAACCTGGGCAAATATGCGGAAACAGCCAGAGGCGTGGCGAGCGTATAAAAGTTTACACATAAAATAGAAGGTAAGAAATAAATTATAGAACGTGCTGAAATACTTACCGTTTTAAAAGTCTTCCGTGTAATCACAAACTGGGTAACATCCATTCTTCTTTATACATTTCGTAGTGTGTTGGGGTGTTTTATTGTTTAAGTATAATTTCCACTTCTTCTTCTTTATTTTTATTTGTCTTTATTTCGTCTGTGCACCAAGAGGTTTGCTTCTTTCTATTACTGATAATTTAAACTGATTCCACATTGAATCCAGATTTTCTCGTGTTATTTCCTTTCTTAATTTTTCCGACAACTCTTCCTCGTATTTTTTCGCTATTTCTTCGTTGGTTAACCTGTGAGCGTTTATATTTTCAAATTCTATTTTTTTGGTAATCTTCTTTTTGTTGTTGTCTTCTTCAAATTTCTTTCTGATTTTAGTAACTACTAGGAAATGATCACTTCCAATTTTTGGTCCTCTTCTTACTTTTGTGTCTATTATTTGTTTTCGGTTGCTTTTCTTTGTCAGTGTGCTCCCAGTTACGGATTTTTCGTTTCTGCTAGCTACTTCTCTTGTGAATTTATGATTATCTTTATGTCGGAAGAACGTATTATTAATTATTAAATCTTGTAGTATGCAGAAATCAAGCGTTCTTATTCCGTTATTATTTCTAACTTCCTCCAAAAACTAAACAAATCCATGTAGTTTACAAAATCCCATGTAATAACTGTAATGGTGTCTACATTGGACAAATATTACAACATTTAAATGATGGGATAAAGAGTCATAAGCACCAAAACTACATTACTGCTTTAAAAAGAAAACATACAATGAATACGAGATAAACTTTTAATTTTGACAATGTATCTATACTCAATAAAGAAGTTAATTACAAAGCAAAATGTATACTAGAAAGCATTGAAATCAACAAACATAAAAATGCTGTCAATGATAAAAATGACATCGAAGGACCATCCAAAATTTATTGTTGTATTTACATTTAAACAAAAAGTTTTCGTGTGTGTTGCTTTGCTAGGAATCGAGATCTTCGCATTCGCCTTTTCAATAGCTGACTGCATATTAATAACAATTATTTTAATTATATAAAATTAAGCAATGTAACCTGTAAAATGTTATTGTCAAAAAAATAAAGCGTTGTATTTATCGACATGTTTTATGTAAGCAATACAAAACAAAAAATATATACATATAATGGAAGACTAAATAATTGACAGTTAAAAAAAATAAAACATACATTTCTGAAGAAGACAAAAAATTGTCGAAACGTCAAAAAATGTTTAATTTTATGAACCCTTGAGAAATTTGTATTAACAAAACCGCAAAAATCAAGATTCAATTTTCAAACCAATTACAAGAACGGCTAAGAAAGAAATTACATTACTTCTGGCTATTGTTACTATACTTCTTATTTTCAAACAAGTATCTGTTTTAAAATATCGTCCCCCAATACTTTCTTTTTCAGATTCTTTCTTCACAGAACGCTACCTCGGCTTCCCCTCGCAACAGTTCCTCGAGTACGAGAAGGCCGACCTGACCAAGAGGGCCGGCAACATCAAAGGCAAACATTATCTGCTGGTGCATGGGACCTCGGACACGACGGTGAAACCGCAACATTCCATGAAATTCGCCCGATCTCTCATCGAACAGGACGTTATGTTCCAACAGTTGGTAATTATTGTTTGTAGTGTTTTGTTTGGCTTTCCTTGTTTCTATTGTTTTGTAGTCAGAAAAATACGTTTCCTGAAGTTTTCTGAAGTTCCTTCAGTAAATTCAACGTTTAGTTTGTTTGTCAAGTCGTCTCTACAGGTTTGGCTCATTACCTTGATCTATTCAATTGTTCAATGATTTTGTACCATCAGATGGATACATACACTTCCAGCCATCATTATTTGCCCACCCAAAGAAATACGTAGAAATAAAGGAAGTGTAAACTGAAAAACAAATTGTATAAAATGTTCTTAAAACAAGGAAATTGATAGAATTTATTCAATTATAAAACGTATTTGACACAAGAAAATCTTCGTTTGATGGAAATGTCCACCTCAACTATTAATAATTGCGGCACACACTTGCGGCGTTCTTTCCATCAATTTCGTCAAAGTAGCGGATTCTAATTTAAGCCAGACTTCTTGTAGTTGTTTCCACAATGATTCTTTGAGAATTTATTTTCACTAACCTATCGAGTTCCTCCCACAAAAACTCTATGCGGTTAGCCTCTGGGTTTTGAGGACGCTATTTCCTTATGTTGATATTGCTTTGGCATTCCACCGATTCTAAATATTTGCGGCACAGTTTAGAAGTGTGTTTCGAATCATTATCATGTTGAAATATAAAATAGTCACCGATTATTTCCATTCCAGATGGTATAGCATTTATTTCCAAAAATTTCCGATAGCGCTCTTTTCTTAAAATTCGTAATTTCACTCAAAGTCAGTTCTCTTTAGAATTGATTTATTTATTGGTTTTAGAAGTTTCTTTAGACGAACTTTTTTAAATCAAAGTAGATTTTCTTACATTTCTTATAAATTCAGAACTAGACCTCTGCTTTATCTTAACAACAATCTCCCTTAAAGCATCTGATTCTGTTAAAAGTTTAAACATACATTTTCTGAAGTAGAATTCGTAAATTTCCTTTGATTAATATTCCATATCAATGAAATCCTATTAACAATTAGTGTTTTTCATCGCTCAAAACTTTGATTGAACAGTTGAGCGACAATGTTTCGCTTGTCTTTTCCCCTTTCTTACTATTTCATTTCCCCAAAACACGTTTACTTTACTTGATTCTCAAAATTGGTCCAAGTTTTTGGAACTTTTTGACCAAATTCAACGTTTAGTTTTTGCCAGTCAAGTATTTGGACAAGGTTGCCTCATTACTTTGATATACCTATTTCGATTGATTTAAGCATTTTTATTTAATGATTTTGTACCAGCAAAAATTGCTATTTCACCCAGCTTTCCATAAGAGCGACCTAAATTTACAGGTTCATTTGGACAAGCTTCTTTACGTCAAACTGGCATCATTTTCATCACATTTTTACCAACAAAGTCTAAGGATTTCTATTGAACAAACATTTTCTTCACACATCCAGATCCTAATGACATTTTTTTAACATACGAGGTGTGTTAGAAATATAATGAGACTGGCACCATTGCGAGCGATCTGGCAACGCTGTAGTTGTTCTCCCTCACTAGGCATGCTTGCTAATCCGCTCCAGACGCTCAGTCCGAGTTTGAACTTCCTACTGTCACCACGTGATTTTTGAGAGCGTTATCAGCGAAGTTGTGTTTTTGTTGTGTCACACAGAATGGAACAGCGGTATTTGGAGCAACGTTATGCCATTAAGTTTTGTGTCAAACTCGAGGAATGCGCGAGTGCAACTTTTGAAAAGTTGAAGCAGGCCTGTGGGGAATATTGCTTATCAAGAGCACAAGTTTCTCGCTAGCACAAATCATTTATGGGTGGGCGAGAACTGGTGGAAGATGAACCTCGCTCAGGGAGGCATTTAACTTTAAAAACCAATGAAAATATCGAACGTGTAAGGGCTCTTGTAAGGTCAGACTGTCGTTTAACAATAAGGATGATGAGTGACCAGTTACAATTGAACAGTTTCATCGTTCATCAATACATACGAAAGGTCTGTGCCAAAATGGGGCCTAAAAACCTCACAATTGAGCAGAAGGACATTCGAAAAGACGTGTGTCTTGATCTTCTTGAAAGAATTGCCAAAGACCCTGATTTCTTCACTCGTGTGATCACAGATCATGAAACCTGGATTTTTTAATACGACCCTGAGACAAAGCGGCAAAGCCAGGAGTGGCACACTGAAAATTCTCCCCGATCGAAGAAAGCTCGAATGAGCAAATCAAACATCAAATCAATGCTGACTTGCTTCTTTTATGTTAGGGGTACCATTCATAAAGAATTTGGTCCTCCAGGGTAAACTCTCAACCAAGTTTTTTACAAGGGTGTCCTTGAAAGACTCAGAAGAAGGGTGATTCGTGTGAGACCAGGCATTGCAGACAAGTGGATGCTCCATCATGACAACGCCCCATGTCACACGGCCATCTCCATCACGGAGTTTTTGACATCAAAAGGGATCCCTGTGGTTCCTCATCCCCCCTATTCACCTGATCTCAGTCCTTGCGACTTTTTCATTTTCCCCAAACTAAAAAGTGTCTTAAAAGGACGTCATTTTGGGACTTTGGAGAACATCCAAAAGAATATGTCGGACATGCTAAAGGCCATACCGGCTGAAGCCTTCCAGCGCTGCTACCAAGACTGGGAATAAAGACTCCGCCGGTGTATAGCTGCCCAAGGGACCTACTTTGGAGGGGATAATATTATTTGAAAAAAATGTTGGTAAATAAAAAGTCAGTCTCATTGATTTTCTAACACACCTCGTATATCTTTTGGAAATGTTGCCGTATGCCCTTGGTCATGATTTTATTAACTTACTAAGAAGTCCACGTGCAAATATGGAAATTCCTTTTTTTTACAAAAATCATTTATTAACGAGTCGCTTGTCATTTTCTCTAACTTTTCTAAGGGTTAAGCTTACATTTTATGAAGTAGATTTCACAAATTTAAGCAGGTTAATCAGAGGATCAACTCTAGAAAGTGCTTTGAAGGAGTAGTGGATTCCTCTTGATCAATACTTCAACCAAGTACCACTAACAATGAATGTGCTCTTTTATTGCTCAAACCTTTGATTCAACATTAAGCAATAAAAAAGAACCGTGTAAAATAGAGCTGCGTTTTCAAATTGTTAGAGCTCATTTACAATTACGTTTTGCGCAAACAGATTACGGGTCAATGTGTAATGTGATTCAGGTTCGATCTATATCTTGTTCCAGTTTTTTTCAGATTACTTTAAATAATGTTTCCATGTACGCATGAGGAAATCTAATTAGATATCCTCATTTGTACATTTTTGTCGAGTAAATTACTGCAAACGCCTCTACAGAACTGAACAAATCGTATTGCTACAAATTCTGACGCGACAGTAGCCCCAACTACTGGCTTAAACCGCCATAGGTTAATTAATTAATTGAAACGTAATGCCATCACCTATCCACCATCTATGGACGCGCGTTTCGATGTTGTTTGTTGTAGATATCTAATTAGATTTCTTCATGCGTACATGTAAACATCTACTTCGTATATATACGATTTAAAGTATTGAAATGCCATTACCTTCCACAAAGCTATGCTGACGAGATGTATAACATCGAAACGCGCGTACGTAGATGGTGGATAGGTGATGGCATTACGTTTCAATTAATTACTTTAAATAATCTTCATTAATATTAAATTCAGACAAAACATTGCTTGAAACATTGCCATAATCATTGTTGTCTATCATTACAAACGCTCTTTAGATTGAATGGATGTTATATTTTAAATTTAAACAGAACTACAGCTTTACAACCGAAATTAGACATGCTTAGAGAGAGGTTACCATTTCTTATCTTGCTTAAAAACACATTAGAATATTACATCAATTCTATAGGATTTGGAAACACTTTTATCAATTCTTTGATCAAACAGGTCTACCCGGACGAAGCATACAGGTTCAGCAAAAGGTCCTTGTTGCATCTTTACAAGGAGCTGGATCAATTCTTCAACGATTCCTTCGGCCCAACCTATGAGGATTGGGAAGACGGGACAGGATTTTTCATTCAGTAGCTAATAGTTTACATTAGTAGAATCGTTAAGGCTTACGTCCAACACTTCGAATATATTTTGATCTTTTTCTCAAGGTCCTAGTCGGAATCCTACAGCTGTCTCCAAAAGAATAATATCTCCTGCGAGGAATGAACCAAAAAATGAACAGTTAATTTAATTTCGATAAAACTTTTTTCGAGATATTTCCTGTAGCAAAAGATTAAATTATGGCCTGAGCCGGTTGTTTTTATTTAATTAATTATGATTTTCTTGAATATATTATAATAAATATAAACATAATTTTAGAGGCAAATAAGATTATTTTTTTGGAGATAACTGTAGGTCACTATGCATATTCGGTAAATAATTTGTAGATAAATGTCGATTATTAAAAATTCGAAAAACTGTATTGCGACTTGAAATTAAAAATCTGATTTCTTCTGTGAATTCAACCAGAACAAAAAGCAAGAATAAAGGTTTACTATTTTTTTTTATAAGAAGTATAATTTTAAGCAAAAAAATTATTCTTTTTATGAGCATCTAGTGGAAATTTAGTAGAAAACGTTTACTTTGGTTCAAAATACCGGGTGTTCCATGACTTAATTGCCACGGCATAAGGCTAGGTTTTTCAAGCAATTTTAAATCAAAATTGTGTAATGAACATAGGACCAAAACTTTATCGTAACTAAGATACAAGCATTTGAAGTTCTAGGAAACCCTACTAATGCAGGTATAGGTACCGCTGTTAGGGAATCTCATTTTTAAGAAAAAAGGTCTTTATGTTTATGTAGAAAATCCTGAAAACAGGAATATGGATGCCGTAGAAAATATTCCTGCTGATCCTGAGACTATTAGCAGGGCTACCTCCTCCGTTCTGAGAAGAGCTCGAATGTGTATATAGCAATTGGGTGGACATTTTAAACAATTAATGCGATAAAGCAACTTCTTTTTAACTGATTTTCAATGAGATTTTATCTGATATTTATTCAAATTTCAAATTACCCTAGCTCAGTTACGATTGAGTTTCGGGCATATGTTTATTAGACATTTCTGACTTGAAATTGTTTGGACAACACATCTTTAAGCTGTGATACTCATGTCATGGGACATCCTGTATATTTTAAATATTTATTATTTAGACTGTATGCAGATTTCTATATACAGGTTTCTATTTACATATTGGTACCACTCCACTAGATGGCCGTAATTGTAACTTACGGGAAACATTTCATAGATCAATAATTCGCTTTCAGCGTTTAAACAAAAACAGATTTTTGTAAACAGAAAATTGTTTTTATAATAATTACCGCCTCGAAAGTAATTAAAATTATGGTTAAATCAACCTGAAACGTATTCCTTCATGATCCTTCGTTCATATTTTCCACTTTTTTCAACATTTTCATTGGAAAATAAATAAGATAGGTCAGAAGGATCATTTAGGAATATTATTATTAGCGGCTTTCTTGAAATAAATAAACAATAAAAATTCGTCCAATAAAAGAATCCCTTTAGGAGGAAATTACGTAGAATACATAGAACATATAACTTCCTAATATTTGTAATAAGAGAGATGTACTTAAATAATAACGGTAATGCATAACTTTTAAAATAAACTTAAATAACTTGTAAAATAGGGAAAAATGTATGTACAAAGAATGTGAAACGAGAAATTCGTAAGTATATCCTGTATATTATGTACCATTATATATATACATATATACATATATATGTACTGTAGTTTTTTGATAATTTTAACATTGTGATATTCGTTGTTAAATAAATTATATATATACATATTATATAAATGTAATATTACCTTGAAGAGAAGAGCTACATGTTATGTACCATGGATAATTACATACTTACAATACATAATCTAGTCTTGGAAACCTAAAAAAAATTAGGATAAATAGATATAATATGAACTAGTGTGTACAGGTCATCAAATTTAGCGTGGCATGATAAAAATTTATTTTTTGGAGTATTATGTACAATATATTGCAATGAAATGGGTTCTTATTTTGCTAAGTAAAACGAAATAAAAGAAATTTATCATCTTAAATTCAATAATAATAATAATAATAATAATAATGTTTATTGTCCAACAGGTAAACCCAATTACAGGACAAATATACACATTGTGAACACAATACATATTGATTTAAAAACATGACATAACTATACAAAAAACTATTATGTTTCGTGTATCATGGCGCCAACTCTCCGGTGAAAATATCACTAAATATCTTCCTCAGCGTTCCTGATCATGTGATAGATTGGCGACCGCCAACGAAGATTGGTCCTCGGTGTCGGCATAGTAAAGGTTGGAGCATAACGAGATGCTATTCGAGGTACGTTGAATCCTATGTGGGAGACCAGCTGCATACAGTCGATCCTATCATTTAATAATTTGTGTAAAAATCGGGTAATCACGACGGGATGACAATGAACGAAATTGATGCGATTCGAGAAGGGTGTTGTAAGAAGTATGCCAAGGCGGATATTCGCCATTAACTTTGAACGACAAGAATTTGAGGAATCGACGCTGAACACGTTGAATTGGAGCTTGATGGGCCATATAGAAAGGATACCAAACAATACAGGCATACTCCAATTTCGAGAGTAAAAATGCAAAATAAAGGGATTTTAATACTAGTGCGTCATTGAAGTATTTGGACGTTCTCATAAGAAAACCCATCATTTTAGAGGCAGATGAACAAATTTGTTCAATATGTATGTTAAACGATAAAGTTGGATCAAAAGTGACACCTAGATCTTTAAGATTGGTAATCTTGTCGATGGAAATATCGTTGATTTGATAAGTGGAGATATATGGATTTGTTTTTCTCGTGAAGCACATAAAATTACATTTACTAGAATTTAATGTCAGTGCATTGGATTTTGACCACTCGGTCAGTATATTAATGCTCGTCTGAAGACTCTCGATATCTTGTTGGCAGTTAATATTACAAAACAGTTTAACATCGTCGGCATAAGCGAGGACATGGCAAGATAAGGATGTTAAGAGGTCGTTTATGTATAGAATGAACATCAATGGACCAAGATTGGATCCTTGTGAGATACCGCTGCTAGATACAAATTCAAACGAATTAAATCCATTGTAAAATACATAGTTGGTTCTTTTTACCAAATAAGATTTAATTAACAAGGAGAAGTTGGGAGCTAAACCAAACGAGTCCAGTTTATATAGAAGTAATTCATGACTGAGAGTATCAAATGCATGTGAGAAGTCGGTAAAGATAACGTCAACTTGTCCGCAGTCATCTAAAGTTTCGCTTATAAATTGTGTGAAACAGGCCAGGTTTGTTACTGTCGAGCGTCCCTTCACAAAGCCGTGTTGGCAAGTTGCGATATGTGAGCGAGTATTCCTGTATATCGTAGTATATATAATATGTTCAAAAATCTTCGCAAAGTTATTAAGTATAGCGATGGGCCTATAATTTCGAATTTGAGTAGAATCTCCCTTCTTGAAGACAGGTACAATTCGTGCACGTTTCCATCTATCCGGAAAAGTGGAGGTCCTGATGGCAAGATTAATAATCTGGCATAATAAATAAGATATGTTAATAAGATAAAATTATATTGCTTTACAAAATCTCTTGCACAAATATCTACAATAACCCCAAAAGTAACTAACAAGGAAAGGTGCCCAATTCGCACTTCCAGAATTGAACGAAACTGTGATGGTTTGTAGACCTTATAGGACCATGTAAAATACCGCTTTCTGTTTCGGATCAAAAACAATTTTGGAGGGTGAAATCAGGTTTTGAAAATCGAGGTTTCTTAAAAAGGACAAACAATATCTATTAGTAGGTTATATAATAATAACAATAATAATAACAGGTTTAGGGGAGAAAACTAAAAACCCTAGTCTGGTACACAGATCGGTCTAAAACAAGCACTACATCTGGCGTTGGTGTATATGAGGAAAACCAAGGATACAAAGTATGTGAACCACTTGGGCGATACACCACGGTATTTCAAATAGAAATATATGCTATACAAACCTGCGCGTGGGAGAGTCTGCGTCGGCGACTGCAGGGTGAGACGATTTGCATTCTCTCTGACAGTCAGGCAGCCTTAAAGCCACTAGCATCTTATCGTATAACCTCCAAACTAGTATGGGAGTGCCTGCAAATCCTAATGGTTCTGTCTAAACACAACAAGGTCGCACTGGTGTCGGTGCCACGGCACAGGGGCATAGCAGGCAATGAAATTGCAGATCAGCTAGCAAGGAAAGGTTCAAAAATTAATTATATAGGCCCTGAACCGGATCCGGGTATTACCAAGAGTGCAGTGCGTGGTGCAATTAATGAGTGGATCATAACACAACACCAATTAAATTGGAAACATGCAGCTGGACAAAAGCACAGCAAACGGATGATGGGAAGACCGTCGCAACATCTGACTGCTGACCTGCTTGAATTAAGCAAGATACAGCTTAGGGCAGCAACATGTCTATTAACAGGACTTGGCTGTTTGAGAGGCCACTTGCATTAGATGGGGATCCACAAAGATGAACCCGTATGTAGACTTTGCAATGAGGAGGAGGAAACAGCCCCTCATATTATTTTCGAATGTGCAGCGCTAGCTCAACGCAGATTCGCTATGCGAAGCGCAATTGAACTACCAACGGAGAAAGATTTACTACATAGGCTCTTAAACCTGATTGCGGGAACTAACCTGTTCAAGTAAAATAAAACCGAAGCAGGAATAATACAATAGGCTATTAAGCCTCAGTGTTAGGGATGTAAAGACCAGCCCTGCTTTGGTAGGAAAAGCAATCAAATCAATCAAATAATAACAGGTTTAAGTATTCAGTATCACTACATAAATGTATTGATCTAGCTCTATTAATCAAAGTAGTAGTATTTTATTTTAGGATATTGTGATAAGCGAATATTAGCAATTGTCTTGCATATCTTTCAAAAACAACTTCTTGAATGTTACATTAACTAAAGGAGGTGATTCTTATAGGATTCTCCTGCTAATTCCGAATCTGTTTTCCAAATTATCCCAGCATGTAAGGTTTTTGAGTAAAACGCTTTCGAAAATTCAGGAATTTTTTTTTTAAGGAATAACGCAGGTACACAATATAGCGTAATTTATTTACAAAACATATTTCTACTGGACTTTCCTCTATATTTCATTGCTGACTCGGCTCTTTCGTTCTATTTTCCTTTGTAGCTCGATTCAATTTGTTCATTCTCACGTCACCAAGGTTATCTGGAAAGAAGTCCAGATGGGAATGGAGGAAATGAATTTTTTGCTTCCAAATCTTTTTAATTTTACAGCAGTTCGTCAACCTGCTGTTTATAGTTTTCGTTCTTTTTATTCTCGAGAAGGTATGTTACCACAACTTTGAAGGACTGCCAAGCAGGTGCTTCTCTTTCATCTAAGGTGTTGTCGAAAATTTTTCATTAGTTCCCTGATTTGGGGCCCCACAAATATATTTCCACTTTTATTTCAGCTTTGCTTATTCGGAGAAATTTGCTTTTTAAATAAAGAAAACCTTTACAATCTTTGTTCAACGCCTTTTCGAAGTTTTTCATCACTCCTAACTTCATGTGAAGAGGTGGCAGCAGAATTTTTTTTCTAATTTAACGAAAGGCTCGCAGATAACATTTTTAAAGCCAAGAGTAAGGTTACTTCTTTTTGGCCATTGTTTCTTAGTATTGTGGTAATGGTTCTAGTGAAGTGGTTCAAATGTGGTATGTGTGAAGTGAAGACGTTAAAGTAAAAAAGCATAAGTTCAGTTCGAATGGTATAAAATCAGATAAACACCTTTCCGTACATATGAGGGGGGGGGTACTGCCATTAAGCCCGTATTGCATTAAGTTTAATGTACTTCGATAGCCCTTCAAAAATGTTAAATCCCTATATGGATCGCTAATTTTTATAAGCATCTAGTAGGGAATAATTAACGAGAAACACAGAAACCCCGGATTTCGCCCTCTGAAACCATTTCTCAGCCGAAACAATTCTGGAAGTGTAGATTGGGTATCTTTCCTCGTAAGTTGAAATTCTGAATTTTGACAATTACGAATAAATAGTCCGTATCTAATTTTCTCCTCTTTTACTGCTGCGAGTTTTGCTATGTTCTCACTGTTGTTATTCAATTTTTTAAAGTTTAATATCACTTTTAAAAATATTTCCTATGTTTGTTATCTTTTAATTTCATAACATTTATAGATGATAGCATGTAAGTCCAAAATCACAAAGGTAACATCCTTTTCTTAGTATGCCAAGTCCCATATACCACATTTTGTATCTTGATAATGGCAAATCTTAATGAAATTATATTCCGAAGTAATGTACGTATGAGGACGAGTTTTATGGACGTTATGATGAATTTTGACAACTAATTATTAGCAGTGACCAGTATAATTTTATTTACAGATCAATGTCTAACAGTCAATGGCTGTTGGATTGGTGAATATTTCTGTTACTTTTATTTACTAGGCGAATAAACAGATCAAATATGACAAAACAATTGTCTTATGTAAAATAATCGATAGTGTAAAGAGAAAAAAGAGAAGAAGACCACATGACCAGATGACCACAACAGTAACCAAAACAATGCTAATATAGCTCCTGATGGTATTGATGGAATCAAATGCAATGTGAGGAGACAATAACAATGAATAATTTAATTGTAATAAATTATTAATAACTAGAAGTAATTTTCCTAATTGAAATTCGTAAAAGATTACGTATCGAAAGGAAGAGAACCTTGACAATGCTTCAAGACCATTCAATAAAATAACAAATATTAAATTGTAAAATGAATCAAAAATTCAAAGTCTCTAGCTTTCATTGCTAAAGCAATAACCTTGTAGAAACTGATAAATGTTCACAAATGACAAATAACCCAATTTAAGCGTTTCATCCGTATTTAATGCAGTTGTTGTCATTTCATTCTGTGTAAGGTTGACCGGCCATGCTAAATTTGACTACCTATAATACGAAAAGAAGAATAAAGAAGAAGATAGAAGAGAGAAGAAGCTTACATTCCAATTTATACGTGTAAATATATATGTGCCTAACCTTATCGCTTTATTATTATGAATAAAGTTACTACTTACAGTTAAGAGAATGGGAAAAAATGTAATTAACAAATATTATGTTTTAGCCAATACTAGCGATAGATATTTCGAAAAGAGAAGCAAATTAGTAATAAAATGGATTTGCGTCTAATTTTGAAACTATTTGAGTCAGAGCTTCTGAAATAATCCTATAAAAGAGTTCTATGGAGTTAATAAAGGGAAGAAATAAAAATGGTCTTCACTCACAAAATTCTACGAGGGTGTATCAAATATAAACGGGGCTTGTTTTTTTTTTAATTCTAACTTTATTTAACTAAGCTTACAAATATATATTATTTTTCTACATACTCTCCCGCCCTAGAAATACATCTTCCCCATCGGATTGGGAGCTTTTTTATTCCATCATCGTCTCCAAGTGCTTCTTTGAGGGGTCCAAAAAGATGAAAGTCACAAGGTGACAAATCTGGACTATAGGGTGGATGTTCCAGCATTTCCCATCCTAATGCATCCACTTTTAGCATCGTTAGCCACATGAGGCCTGGCGTTGTCATGCAGAAGAATGACACTTTTGGCCGATTGCTTCTTCCTTTTCCTTTGAAATGACAATTTCGCGGCATCGAGTACTTCACAATAATATGGGGCATTAATTGTGCATCGATCGTGGGGAAAAGCACCTTACCGATCAAAAAAAAAACTGTTGCCATTACCTTTCCGGCTCACAACTGCGCCTTTGCCTTCATCGGTGCCCTCTCGCCGCTCTTTCTCCACTCCATATTCGCCTGTTTCGACTCGGGTGTGTAGTGGTGCACCCGAGTTTCGTCACAGGTGACGATGCGATTCAAAAAGGCCTCATCCTCTTGTTGGTATCGATTGAAGAGTCGCTGCGAAATCTCCAATTGATGTCGCTTGTGATCCTCCGATAACAGACGTGGAACCCATGTAGCGGCCACTTTGCGAAATCCCAAGTCATCTGTCACGCTCCGTTGGATACTCCCGTAACTGATGTTTACTTCCGCAACGATTTCAAAGAGAGTTATGCGCCGATTTCCCTCTGTGAGATTTCGGACCGCTTCGATGTTGGCCTCGGTCACATTTGTCCTTGGGCGGCGATCATGGCTCTCGTTCTCAACGTTTACACGCCCTCCAGAAAATTTTTTGTGCCATGCAACCACACGGGTTTTTGACAGGGTGTTGTCCCCGAACTGTGCCTGTAATCGCCGCAAAATTTCGATTGGGTTCACCGCCTCCTTGGCCAAAAACTTGATGATAATCTTTTTCTCGCTCATGGTTTCTTTTGATACTAAAGGGATCCGAGAGAGTTGCGGTAGGTTTTCCGGCCCTCCGGAATTTTAAATAAAATCAGCCCCGTTTATGTTTGATACACCCTAGTATATTGACTTAAACAATGCTACCGGTTCCGTGGATTACGCACATCCGCAACCAAGCTAAATTGTATAAAATCATGAATTACTTTTAAAAAAATAGCAATTAGTTTAGGAGTAAGTGTATTGAGTATAATTTGATTTTTTTAAATTTATTTTATATATATAATGGGTGTTTTTTTAAGCCCGATAGAACTTTAAATTATAAAAAAATTATACGAAAAATTATAATCTAATCAAATTTTTGGTATGATTTGAAAGATCTATTCATGGCACTAACATTTGAACATGATTTCGGGCATATGGCCACTACGGCTGTTCTTGACGAAGCGTACTCTGGACGTTTAATTTTGAATCATTCTTTCGAGCACTGTTGGCCCTATGTCACGTATAACACGAACAATGTTGGCTTTCAAGGCGTCAATTTTTGCTGGTTTATTGACATAAGCCAGTGATTTCACGTAGCCGAACAGGAAAGAATCGAAAGGTGTCAAATCGCAAGACCTTGGAGGCCAATTGATAGGTCCATCCCTCGAAATTAACTTATCGCCAAATTTTGATTTCAATAAGTCGATGGTTGCCGTCGTCGTATGGCACGTAGCGCCATCCTGTTGAAACCACATCTCGTCCTCCACATTTTCAAACAAAAGATCATTAATCATGGTGTGGTAACGATCTCCATTGACGGTAACGCGAACTTCGGCCTTATCTTTTAAGAAATAAGGGCCAATAACGCCACTGGCGTCTAAACCGCACTAAGCTTTGCATTTTCCCGGATGTAATGAAGTTTGTAGGGTCTCTTGTGGATTAGTCCCACTCCATATCCGGCAATTTTGTATATTCACACACACCTTAAGCTAAAAAGGAACCTCATCGCTGAACACAATTTTGCGATAAAACAACGGGTCAGTTTCCAATTGCTCTTGAACCCAATCGACGAAAGAACGACGTAGATGATAGTCTTGTGGGTTGAATTCCTATACCAGTGGTTTTCAAAATAAATTTGAATAATTTGATAGTGTTGTTAAAGCGTGAGTATGTTCATGATGACTTGCCAGAGTATACTGATAGCTTATTTGATAGCTCGTTTGACAGTTAACTTTTCCATAAGTTCTATCTAAGCAAAAAGAACACCTATTAGAACAATAAAAGAATAAAAGCAATTTAGCCTTACTGCTGTTTAAGTCAAATAACCTGTAACAAATACAGTGTTCAGCGTGGTTTTAATTTCTTTCAATACATATCATCGTGTGATGTTCCAAAGTTGACAATACCTTTCTTAGTATTTCCGGAGTAATTAGTGATGTCGATCTTCGTATCATTTCATTTTCTAGTGTAACCAAATCTTGAAAAGGCCACTAAAAATAAACACTTTGCTTCAAGAATCCCAAAACGAAAAAATCAAGCGGGGACAAATCAGCTGACCTTAGAAGCTACTGATGTCGAAAGTGTTTACCAATCCATTTTCCATTAAATTTTTCGTCCAACTATTCTCCCACGACTTGAGTGCTGTGGATGGGGGCACCGTCTTGTTGAAACCACATTTCCCTCCTAACCAATAGAGGCAGATCATCCAACTCGTTTTCTACTTAATTATTCAAGAACTGCAGGTGTCTCTACGAATTTAAGTTTTCTCTAAAGAAGAAACGATCACACAGGAACATACCATATTATCTTGTGATATCTTCTTATTAGTAGAATTATTCTGCATTAGACTATACTTTATCACAATAATATTTTGGACCTTTTTTTACTTAATCCGCGAAAGTTGTTTCGCTTTTGAAAGGTGTGCAACAAAGCTCAGCACAAAGTTAACACCCAAATGAAAAACAGTTAGTATAAGTAAGTGTTTGTTTTCGTTACCATAGCAGCAATTTAATCAACAAATTATATCTAATTAACGGATAAAGTCTGAGTGGGTCAGTAGCGTATGGTTAGGGAGAAATCAACAAAAAATGACAAATTATTATAATCAAGCGTTCTTGATCGAAATTCTGCATTTAGGTACACCTCTAAATTACAAACTACTCTTCCTAATAAAATTTCTGCGTATCTTTAAAAATAAGAGTACTTTATTCTTGAGGGGTTTCCAAGCTGTTAGTGCTGTTTATTAACCTTCGAGTAAACCTGTTAGATTTATTGTAAGTTCAAGTACATGCGCCAACTTTCATTAAGAATAAAATTCTTTGATAAACCAATAATAAAAAAAAATTCCCATTTGTTGCATACTTTTTTGGACATACTGTATATATGTAATAATGTACATCTAATTTAAAAAGTATGTAGGAAAATGTTCAGATTAAAAGTACTTACAATTTAGTAAAACAGTAAAAAATTTGCCAAAAAATAAAATTAAATGTCTTTCCCTTTATTTCTTTCCTTTACTATGAAGAACTCACACAGAGTCGCCATGGAACGTTTTAATTCTACAGAACTCAAAACCTCAAAATATGCAAAGCTGCAATGAAAGAGGTCGCCTTGATAGGCAAGGGTGCATGACGTAGTCTTCGTTGCCGGGTAGCGACCAATAGCGTGCCATGTGATATCAATACGTTATTAACTTACTGCTCTGAGATATTGATGACGTCACATATCCTTGCTCTCTCTCTTTTTCGAAACGTACTATACATTACACACAAAAAAAGGAAATTAGAAACATGAGTAAATGGCGTCATGTCATATGCATATTTGTTAGATCTTGACTACAAAATATAATGATATATTTGTATTAAATATGTACTGATGATCAATGATAAAAAAAAATTGATGATAATTTAAAAAAATGAAAATTTTGAATGTGACACCAAGCTAATAAAGATATAAATGTTAATTCATACGAATTTGTGGTTTTATTTCTTCCTACCCGTCTGGTTCTTTTAGTTTGAGAACTATTGCAATTTTAATCTTGAAGCAATAGTAGTGTCTTCAACTTTGAAACGCTTTAACATCCGAACGCTGCTAAATTGGTTTTACAATACCTGATACCAACTAAAATTGATTGTTTTCTGTGTTTTGAACAATTTTTGTATTATGATCAATTAATAATCCCGACATCATATTAAAATATAATAAGACGTGATTGACCACAACACGTAACCACTCTTGCGTCCTCGAGAGAGACGAGAAAGAGGGTCAAAAGGAAGCAGATTGTACGGGACTTGCGAGAAAGAGCGAACCAACTGAAGGGTTGCGATCTACCTGCATAAAAAGAGCGCTATTTTTCCTATAAAACAAGCGTAATTTCGTTCGAAACGGCCGCCCGTAAGTATATTAACCGGGCCTGTGTATTTTCAAAATTTATCGTCGTAAGGAAAAGAGAAACGGGGAACGTGTCGCCTTTATCCGACCGAGACCTCATATTTTAAATACCTTATCGGAGAGTAGACATAGACAAATAAATAAGCTTGAAAGCACACGCGCAGGTTCGCAAGTCAAGAGATGGGGCCTTGCATAAAAAAGGTAATAGATATGCTAAGAAGACAGCTGTAACCAACAATACTGTCTATAGTGTAAGGCAAAACACCTTTTTTAACGTTTAGATAGGGTATAGTCAAGAGCCACACAAGTTCATTTAGCCGCTCGAAACTGCGCGTATCAACATGAACGCCTCTATTCATAAAAAGTATCGCGCGACTGGCAGAGTTCGTTTGCACATCGTGCATACTAGAAACAAGCCATGTGCTCCAGGATACAAGTAATATTAAAATAAACGCATTATGAAAGTAATAAATTCTTAGTGAATTGTGATTACACTACAAGGGGTCATTTTTGTAAAGTTTAAAGATACGGCTGGAGAAACGCGTTTTGAATAAATGCGCCACACAGAAATAAAGAAATGGTCGTGCACCAGCGTATTCAATGAAGTTAACGTTATGTATGTGTCTACCACTCGACACGATAAAAAGTTCGAAAATTGGGTAAAAATACGAGGATACTGCATCGGTAAGAAGAGATATCACGAAACGTGAGGACATGAAAATCGATTAAAGGATAAGATAAAAGCGTCTATGCATAACACAGTTGAAAAATTCTATTGAATATAATGCTTTGTTCTTTCTTGTTTGCGCAAAGTAAAACAGTTTCTGTAAGAATTAGGTCGTATTCAAATACAAGTAAATTTAAGTGTGTCACAAATGTTGGCTTGTTCATAACGATGTGACACTATTTCAATTGGAGTCTTAAAAAAAGTGTAGACTTACATTACTGAAGTCCATGGACAAACTTTCAAAAATGAAGTACCAATGCAGATTATAGCAAATAAAACAAAATTCTCAAAAGCAGAATAGGGGATCAGTAAGTTCTTGTGGGTTTCGAGAAACCAAGCCCATTCTAGCGTTGGGAAGGGAAAAAGCGCTTTATTAAATGAAATTCAAGAATCAAAATCGTATGCAATGCGGTTACTGCGAAGCAGACGCGAAATGGAGCACAAGGTGTTCTCGATACGAAAGACACATTAAAGAATATCAACATTCAAAGGTTAGTGATCTGAAGTCGAGAAAATTCAATATATCGGAAATGCATTTAAATCGTTGGTCCGTGGAACAGTAGACATGTTACACAGATAACTGCCAAACCGGTTGAGAAATGAAGGAAAAAGAATGGGCACACTAAGATAAAAAAATGTGCGAGGGACATCTGCAGATCTTGACTTCTAAGTTATCTGACTTGAGCCCATTATATGTAACATAAACGTCGTCGACAAGATAAAAACATTTTTAACACCTGACAAAACAGATCACTTTCAAGTCTCCCAAAATTAGCGGAAAAATCGATAGCGATTTATCACAACATAAGCCAGAGATAAAAAGGTTCAGTTCTCAGCTTTGCACTTTACAAGTACCGTCTTCGATGAGACGCAGGAATCAGAATTCGCCATGCACGATATTAGCCTAAGCGGTTAAGGAATCGTTTTTTGCATTACTTTTTAAAGTTTTGAAGGGCTTCCGGTTTAAAGAAGATGTCCGTCGTCAACTGAACCCTTCTTCGCATCCCATTCGTTTTTATTTTGGAAAAACAAAGTTTCAAAGCACCGTTTTCGTAAAAGATGTATCTGTGGTTGATATAAAATATAAATTTTGCTCAATTTCACGAGAAAATTTACAGACATGCTATTTAACCAGGATCTGTAATTTCGTTATATGGTATTTTATTGAATCTATCTTTCCTATTAGGTGGTGTTTTATCTAATCTATCATTACTTTTCCCACAATAATAATATAAGAATAATATAAGAATATAAAACAATTTGAACAGTAACATCTTCACGTTTTTTGTCAAATACAACTGACAGTTAGGGAATTGAGTTGGAATAGCATTTATGTTAAGCCTAGGATTTTTAAACTTACAGTTATTGTTTCCCCGGTCCTTGAATCTGTAGTTGTTGAAGAATAAATGATATCTCCTTTTACAAAGTGTAGCTCACAAATAAAACATACAAAATAGCCGACGTCATGTTAGGTTAGGTTACCAAGCTTTTATCGTTTCAGAAAAGGTTTTATCGCTTATACAACACCAGAATAACATTACAGGTATCACCAACAAAGTATGAAAATATCACTATACAGTATTTTTTTAAATAAAACCAATACAATTTGGACAAACCAATTCAAAACGCAGAAACGGCCTACTTCAAAATACGTCACAGCCTGCTGACGTCAAAGCTGTTTGGCCTTGTGTTTTCGGAGGTAACGGCAGGACGAATAGATTAAGCAGATATTCGACACTAGTATTACTATAATTGTAAATCTTATGAATTGGCTACTGAGGATGAAACAACTGAACACAACCTTGTTTCTGTCCATAATTTGCCTGGAATAACAATAAATGCCCTTGACTCGTCTCAGATTTCTGTAACGGTACACAATACTTACAATAATCAAAGTCATAATTAAACAAATGTACCTAATTGGCACAAGTTATGTTTTTATACTATTCGGTACTATAGTATATAGGTACTAATTTGTATTAAGTATGTTTGTGTATTTGGGACTTCATAACATTCACCAAAAATGATGCTTAACCTAGTTGTTATGTTATTATCATCAATGTGTAAGAATGTGTCGATTTGGTACATGAAAAACGTCATCCATCAGTATATTGGTAAATTTTGAATCAGTTGAATATGTACCTTTTTATCTTTCGTCGATTGCTCTATTCCTTTTTGAATTACCAACTTTTAAAGGTACATTTTCAGTGACCTAATCACGTTCCTCAACAAAACATGCTTGCAATGAATTCGTAACAATTATAATGTGATTACCCAGCTCTTGAAGTGTGGGATAATATCCAAAACAAACGAGCGTTAGCTCCATCGCCAGCCAACAGTCGCCCCTTCCGCATAAAACAGGGCTGGCGTTCTGATTTTACTTTATCCACTTATCTGTAATCTGATCGCTGTTGGCTGTGATCCTTAATTAATTAGGATTGAAAGGAATTAGAAGTACGCGTGTTGAACAAATTACCGTCGAAGATTATGAATCTTATACAGATAGTCACCTTTTTTCTAGAAGTTTTCTGGATAGAGATAGGCATTTGAAATATTTGATTTCTTTTCTTGATTGATTCTAAATTATACCCCACTATATTACAAACTTTGACCATTATTAAATGTAATCCTTAGTACCCTCAAAGGTAATATTTTTTCCTATAGCTTTTATAGGAAACCTGCCATTTCACCCTGTGTATATTGACCGGGTTTGAACGATTTTATAACGAGGGAAAGTATATCTGCGAAAAAGTGCGTATGTTCTCTAATAACATTTTTATTGAACCATTAGTGGTCACGTGTCCGGTAGATAAGGGCCTAGAAACGTGATGGGAAACTATTGAACCAGCTTTTTTATTCATTGCCGGGGTTATTAGGGGTATGTTGGGTTTGCAAGAAGGGTGGTAGGCTACGCATATAATAAGCTTTTGGAAGTGTGCATTGAGAGAGAAATATGTTCGGTCAAGCAAAATTGATCCGACAGCGCTAACTGGTGGATCAACCTTATATACTATAATATAAATTTTAAATGGTTTAAATCAGGCTAGAGTAACTTATTGTTAGTCAAGACCGAGCGCCGGAAAGTGAGTATCACGTGAACTCGCGGGCCGACTTATAATTCGGGTTTATAAGAGACACTATAAAGAGCAACGTATGGTTATATTTCAATGAAATGGTACTAGAAAACGTTTAAACATTGTGAAAAAGGATTGTTGTCATTAAAAATAACTCTAAATATGAATATTAGAATTGAACCTTTCAAAAAATGCATACGCATAAAGAATAACATTTATTATTAACATACTAAAAATGGCAAACAAATATATTCTCGGAACACCTCGCACCACACAAGTTCTTAATTCGGAAAGGTCGTTTCGAAGACACGTGGGTCTTCATCTTCAGGCACGTACCGATTGATGTGAGAGAACATATATTAAATCTAACGAACCCGTTCTATCCTTACTTTTCAAGAAAAATGTATACAAGTATCTACTTTTGTCGCTTAAACTAGAAAGCAAGTTGAATAAGGCAAAAAAGGCGGAAAAGAGGTTTACATGAAATGAAAGACATGTGGCCATCCCACCCTAACAAAAATCGAGTGAGACAACGGTTATATTCTTTCTGTTTCTGTCAAATTTGTCTTCTTTCTGTCTCTACCCTTAAAACTAAAGATACATGCGGAATATACGAAAGGCGCCTCTGTTATAGCACAACCATAAATAAAATGACCTCTTTACCGTAATAAATCGAAAAGGTAGGAAAAATGTAAAGGTCCCTTCTCTTTATTGATTAGGTTTGCATTATTATTTACGCAAATAGTCTCATAGGCCTTTAGTTCACGCGACGAAATCACGTTTTTAATTAATTTTAAGTTTTCTAATTTAATATTATGTCCGGTATCGTTTATGTGTTGTGCAACACTTGATGCTTCTATCTTCCCGTACCTGTAACACCTGATTTGTTCATTGGATCTAGTACCGTTCGTTTCGTTTGACCAATATAAGCTTTATAACAATCACCACATGCAATTTTGTAAATTCCCGACCTTTCTCTCATGTCAGGTTTATCTTTTGGATTGCCGAGAAGGTTTTTGAGTGTATTTCGCGGGCTGAAACATACGTTCATCTCTTGTCCCACCCTTCGATACTTTACGGAAGGAAAGTTTCACAAATTTCTTATCGCGGGTTACTGTTGGGATTAAGGTCGTGGAATTTCTGACATAGAGCCTATGTCGGACTTTCCTAAGCATGCAATCGACAATGCCAAGACCGCGCTTTCATTTTACCTACAAGATTTGGGAAAATATCAGATGTCGCTACGCTTCAAGTGTGAGTCGGTTATTCTTGTATGTGCCTTTGATTTAACGAAATTCATTCTTCGTCTTTATAAGTACTTCCCAATAATGATATTTTCTTTTGAGTAAAAGATCCGAGTTTAGGAACCTTATCAGTTGGAAAATATTTTCCATAACAGTCAGTTAATGACGTGTATCTAAAAATCTCCTTGGAATCGGATTTCTCTTGCAATTCAGTAAGTTGTATTTGCAAAGAAAGTTAAACTTGTTCCATATGGACATCAAATAGGGAAGAGAAAATTTTCAAACTTGTTTCATTTGAGCGAAAATCTTGAAACCTAGAGTTAAATTCTTCATTCGTTCGCAAACGATTTGAAATTAATCTAATTTTTGTGGTTATTTATTTTGAAATGCGCCCATAAAGTTCACGAACCAGTTGTTCTTGAGTTTGTAGCGTAGAATTCAATTCATTAAAATGAGTTGTTACATCAACAGGAAATGCAAGATTACAGAACCAAGTTGTGTTTCTTAGATCTTGTACAGATTTTCCTTTAATGTGTTTAGAAACAGATACCTCATCTTTCAAATTATAAAATCGTACTGCACTTACCTTGTTTAAAACAGCACGACATATCCGTACATAAATGCAGTAAATTGTTCACATTGCTTGTGATTTTAAAAAGACTACGGTTATCTACAGAATAATGTTTAAACGAAAGTGAACTTAATGTAGAAGTACACATGAAAAAGTTGGTGAGACAATAACCAAGATAATGCTAATAAACAATGTGAGAAGAGAAAAACACTAACGCTTTTTGCTCCTGCCCGTATTGCTGTTACATCTCTCAGTTTATGCCACTAATCTTCAAAAACATCAATGGAAATATTTCCTGGCGCCACCTAGTGCCAGTACATATAGTGGTACCGTCCTAGATAGTAGCAATAAAAGCCTGAATACAGATGCCATGCTTAGCTATACAATGATATAACCTTTAACATACAACGTTTCATAAACATTTTAAAAAGATATCGGTTAATGTAATATTCTTTTTACTATGCATCACGTGTACTAATTGAACCATAGTTTTCTTAAATATACAGGGTGGCGCAGCACATTCGCGTCGGTTTATATACGAAAAACAGCAACATATTTTTTAAATACTTTTGTTAAGAGCTATGCAGGTTCATTGAGAAAAAGTCTCAAAATTGATTTGAAATATACAGGGCGACTCAAAAAGAAGTTAAACACCAATGTTGTGAAAATGTAAGTGTATTCCCTGTATATTATTGCATATTTTGATAGTGCCGGCGAAATATAGGCAAGATACTGTCATGTTTCCTATACCTCACTCAAGCCGTTTTTGAGATATTTACCTATTCTTGAAAATGTAGACCAAAATTTAAGAAGCGCGCCTGTCTTACGTATTTACGCTAGATATTTCTAATTGTTTTTATTTTTAGCCGAAGCATTAGACTTGATGATAAAATAAGAATGATCGCTAAAAATTATACAGGGTGGACGAAAATATACTTTTGATTTGGACTATCATTAAAGTCAAATAACTTTCTTATATTAAATGGAACGCCTTGTATTCATTATCGTATTTGGATCCTAATTTTAACCATTTATAAAATTGTATTATCTTGTTTTACACTTCACATAGTCCAACAAAGAGAAAATAAATTGTATTTGATATAATTAGTGGAAGAAATAAATTTGAAATAAAGACTAACTCATTTCGGCGAATAATACAACAAATTGAATACGTATACTCTAACAAACGGAAACGGAAGATAATTCTCTAATCAAAACAACGCAAACCGAAATGACATTTTGCTAGATCGTTATCTAATGAAGAGGTACTCACCAGAAGTAGCTATCGGTCAGACAATAGCTGGTGCGAATGTTGTGATTGTCCTGTCACAGCGATAAGGCCCTTAATAGAAGGAGGGTCCGGAAGTCAATGCGATTGACACCAGCCGAGAGACGGATAGGCCATCAGGAACGCCCTTCAAGGATCGTTCTCATGTCTCCTCTGACGCGTATGATATGACCCTTTAGGAATATGCCTATGCATAAATTAGCTTGAGACTAGTACGATATATCGCTTCGAAAAAATAATAGTGTTAGTGTGTTGATATTGAAGATTAAAAAAGAAGTATAGTTTATTTCAAATTATAAGAATATAACTGTAGACTTACAAGGCCTTTAATACTTTTATTGCACCTTCTGTGACGATAATGGCAATGCATATTGAATCTAGGGGCCGTATTGACTATAAATTACGGTCCTATAAGATAATTATATGTTTATGTATATATATTTTACAAACAGTATAAATTTACATAGTAAGCAATTGGATGTTACAAGTAATTAAAGAATTCACATATTAAATGAGATTTAAATGTACAAACAGGTAGTTACGCATATCGCAAATCATAATTCCATTTCTATTCAATTCAC
The DNA here is from genome assembly GCA_029619315.2 of Dynastes maya. NCBI lineage: Eukaryota > Metazoa > Arthropoda > Insecta > Coleoptera > Scarabaeidae > Dynastes > Dynastes maya. The sequence goes on from JAROYE020000024.1 coordinate 582,559, forward strand.
TTAAATTTTGTCATTACGGTCCTCAGCTGTTTGTTTGCGCATCCAGGTAGTTATTACCGCAGGTGGTGCAATAACAGCGTTGAAGCCGTTCAAAGTTATATTCTTATAATTTGAAATAAACTATAATGTGACAGTATAAGTATTAAGATGCGGTTTTCACCATTGAGTTTTATATGAGTTGCTCGAAGAATCTGTGTTTTCAAACAATCCAAACTATCTAATCAGTAGAGTAACCTAAACTTGCGGACTCGCACAGGCGTCGGTATTACGGGTTAATATAAAAATACGAAAAATTCATAAATAAACTAAACCGGTAGAGAAGCAGGCATGTAGTGTCGACCTTGAATATAAATCATGTTAAACCGCGCTGAGAGAGATTTCGTTTTAGTACCGGTTGAGCTGTTGCAGAGATTAGTCGAACGGTCAAGGTTATGTACTTACGTGTCGCTTTTGAAAATATAGCTGGTGTTTTTTGTGTGTTGTAGTATTATACCATGTACATAATTAGTGTATCGTTTCATATAGAACTAATATTTACATACCTAAGAAAACAATGCCTCGTAATAGATTTGCTACTAATGTACATAAGTATGTGTCACTTTTTCCCCATTTAAAATATGACGGTAGTGCAGTTTTTTGCTTAATATGCAATGTTCGTTTGGCTGCATTGGACAGAACTGATTGCCAGAGGCATGTCAATGGTATTAAGCATATGAGAAATGCAAGAACTGAAATACCTTATACACTATTCCTCATACATTTATTAATTATGTTTACCTCTTGTAATCTTCCGTTGTCGTTGGTGAGCAAAGCAGCTTTTAAAACGTTTTGGCGACAATACGTTCCAAAGTACCCATTACTCTCACAAACACAATTACAGAATCATTTGCTGCGAATGAAAGAGATGCTAGAAAATGTGTGTAAACGTGATTTGTGTTCCAAAAAAATATGGATTACCGTGGATGAGACGACCGATATAAAGAAAAACAGTATTGTGAATGTAATAGCTCGCGTTTTATCTAGCGACAACACAGCATCTCGATATTTGTTAGCTTGCAAACGTGTTCAACAATGTACCGCAGAAAATATTCAAAAAGTGATAATGAACGCTTTGAAAAAATTTAAAATTGCCAGATCAAGTGTGATGATGGATGATAGGCAGCAACGATGTTAAGTGTTGGGCGATCCTTAAAACATGTATTTCCTAACTTAATACATATAACCTGCGTGCTGCATGCTTTGCATTTAGTTGGTGAAGTTGTTCGACAACATTATGGAAACATTGATCGGATGATTGAAAGTACTAAAGCAGTGTTCCGTAAATCTCCTAAACATTTAAAAGACTTTCGTAAGTTTTGTCCAGGTATTCCAGAACCTCCTGAACCAATTTTAACGCGATGAGGTACTTGGCTAACAGCAGCTTCTTACTATTTGATCAATTTTCAACAAATTCAATCAGTTATAATGCGATTTAATCGGAATGAATCCAAAGCAATTAGAGAAAGTCAAAGAGAATTTCAAATTCCTCAACTTTTAGAAGATTTAACAACAATATGTACCAATTATACAGTATTACTAGATGCCATCAGAAAACTACAATGTACTGAATTGTCATTGCAGGAATCATAGACATAGTGGAGAGTGTAAAAAATAAATTACACACATTAAATCATACGCCAGGATATGCGCTAGTCAAAAGTTGGCAGATGTTTTAAGGAAAAATCCCGATTTTAATACTTTAGAGGCCGTTTATAATAAGTGTAAGAATAGTGAACTTTTAAGTGATTTTGAAAAACAGTTTCTACATGCAAATGTAGGTGTGGAGAGATCGTTTTCTATGTATAAGAATATTTTTTCTTGTCAACGCACAAGGTTTAAAGAAGTAACTGTGGAAACATATGCAATGATGCAATGATGCCTCTAATTTGTTGAATGATTAGCAAGTAAGTTTATTTATGAATTTTTCGTATTCTTATATTAACTCGTAATACCGACGCCTATGCGAGTCCGCAAGTTTTGGTTACTCTAGTCATTTATGTTGTTACACACATATAGGTATATCGCCCCAGGATACTTGGTCTAATATTTCTGCATTGTTGCAATCAGATATTCATTTTTTTCGTTTTCACTTGGGCTGACCGTTACTGTACACCTTCTGTACGACCATTAATTGAAACGCATTCTGAAGAATTCTGTTCCATGTTTAAGACTGAAGATAGTAATGTTTTATAGAAACTTAAACATTTCCGTCACGCTAACTTCATTTCCGTCACGTTTCATTATTTTGCGAACGCGACGGAAATGAGAGTTTGTTAAATAATATTGATTTACGAAGATAAACTAAGGTTAGGAAATCATAAACAGTACAGCCTTGATTGTTTTTTTAAATATTTAACAATCCTTTAATCTTTCCCTAAAAAAGTTGCCCTATGGGACGGAAATGAAGAGAGAACAACTAAATAGTAAAAGCTTACTTTCTTTTCACAAAAAAAAAAAACAAAAAACAAAATTTACACAAGCTGTCTATAAAGCAACATAACCAAACTCTGTCTAAGAGCTCCTAACACCATCTAACGACTGATTTCACTACTTAAACCATACTTGATGGAAAAAGCAAATCGCGGTTAAACAAGAAATATTCCTGTTTTAATAATATTCATCATTGGGACTTTTTAATTTTTAACCAATTTTAGAAAGTCAAGACATGATAGATTAGGGAAAAATAAGTGTTACTGTAATCAATAGTAATTACAGTAGTGAAAAATAAGTGAAATGAGAATCTAATTGCTTAAAAATTAAAAAAATATAAGTATAAAATTAAAAGTTTTGCAAATTTTTTGTTTCTGCCTTATGAGAATGGGTCTCAATCCACGATGCAGCTGAATATACTTCGTAAATTTACTAAATACATGTGTGTCATCCCAGTATCATCAAAGAAAAAGCCTTTTCAAATTACTGCGGATAAATAAAGTATTGGGTTAGAAAAAGTTCAGTAACAGGTCTGCCAAATTATACCACATCCATTTTTTTTTTTTTTAAATAATGACATATTCATAAAAGCCATGAAAAAAAAACTTGTTTTCATATGAAACTCAATGGTGAAAATCGCATGTTAATACTTGATGTCGTCCGGAAAATATAAGCTTGCAAAATCGGTCAAAATATAATGAGACACCCTGTACCTTCCTAATCTTCAGCTCCAATTCCATTCTTTGTTTACCTTCAGTTTCATTCAAAATCAATAACTTCCTATTTCTTTTCAATTTACACCCACATCCATCTATGGATTTGCCAACACTGACGTTTACAGATGTCGTATCACTAAAGCGAATTCCAAGAAGCATATCATGTCTCATTACTAAAGAGTGAATGTATTTACACATGCGTTAAAAGATAATTATGTATCCTTTAAGAAAATTAACGTGTTAGAAATATTCAAACAACAACCAAATGTGAAATTGATTGAATATTAACGTCTTAAAGAAATAAATATCGGTACTCTATTCATAATACCGATTAGATAATTTAGATTGCTTAAAAACGCAGATTCTTTGAGCAACCAGTGTATCCTGATTTAAAACACAATTCCTAAAGGTTACATTGTTACATATAGCCATATATCGGAGAAGGTGGAGTCCAATTTTGCATCCCTCCTACGCTCCATTTGGATTGGTCGGCACCCGGGGTGCCTGTATTCGGTAAGATAAGAGATGCGTGTGTTTCGCTGATATCAGCATCCCTCGAGCTTCCCATGTTTTATGCAGAAATTCATAGCATCCGTTGGTGAATCTCTCAGTAAAGATTTGTCGCGGTTATAGAAAAATTATTAACACCTTAGGAGTGAAATTATAAACACTTAAGAGCGTTGGATGTAGAGTGAGTAGAGTGCTTGCTTAGAATAGCTTTAGAATTTCGAAAAAAGCTTGTTAGCTTGTTAGGAAGGTTAAAGTGTAAATTCCAGAATCCGCCGAAAGGATTATTAAATAGTGACAGAAATAAATGGTAAGTTGTTGATTCTGATATTTGTTGGAAGGTATGCTAATCAGTTACTCTTTTATGTACATGCAGAGAAATGATTTCTTGCATTAAGAAATAGATTTTCTTGCAAGAAAATATTTTTATTTCAAGATTATAAAAATATATAATATAAAAAAAATATTCTTTTGAAACTTTTGGATTAAATAAATACTTTCTTAGTGTTACAAAATCAAGAAAATCCAAGACAGGAAAACGTTTCTTCCAAGTAAATCATTTAGTTCTAAATTAAATTAAATTTTTATATTCCTATTAAAAGTAGGAATGTAAAAATGGTCCAGATCTCACAATGTTCTATTGAGAAATTAGGCGACCGGTTTCGTGTTCAAAAAGCACATCATCCAGCTACATGGATATCCAATAAAAGAAAAATTACAATAATGGAAAAAACCTAAAGTTAATAACGAAAATTAGGAGCAAATCAATGAACTAATGAAAAGTATCATTGAATTATTTCTTAATAATGTAATAATAATAATAATAATAATAATAATAATAATAATAATAATAATAATAATAATAATAATTCACGCCTTCACATCCCCCAACAGCTTTCGCCAATTACAGGGGTCATCGGCCAGCCATAAGATATTATTACGCCTGCTTAATTAAGTAGGGTTTATTTTTATGTAGTCTAATAATTAGTGAGTTAATATTTAAGTTTGTTTATCTTTTTTTTTATTATTATTTATTATATATTTAACAAACTATAGTTAAATTAATACATCTGGTAAAGAGTAATAAAAAGGAAAAAAAATTACATTAACCGGTATCTTTTGAAAATGTTTCCGGAACGTTGTACGTTAAAGGTTATATCATTGTATGGATAAATATGGCATCTGTATTCCGGTTCCGTCGCTACTATCTAGGACGGCGTGATTATACCTACTAGCACTAGGTGGCGCCAGGAAATACTTCAGTGCTGTTCTTAAAGATTTAGAAGTTGACATAAACTGCGAGATAAGCAACAGTATGGACAGGAGCTAAAATCGTTAATGCTTTTCTCTTCTCACATTGTTTTTTCCGGGAGTGATTCCATCTATACCATTAGGATTATTCCTTAGCATTATCTTGGTTATTGTTTCTAGGCACTTTTTTCATGTGTACTACTACATTAAGTTCACTCCTATGTGAACATTATTCTGTAGGTAAAACCTCTACCTTAGCCTTTTTAAAATCACAAGCAATGAGAATAATTTACTGCATTACATACGCATATGTCGTACTGTTTTAAACAAGGTAAGTGCAATTAGTAATGTGGATATAAATAATATGCGTTTCAAGAATTGTAAGTAAATAAGTGCTTTATTTTAAGAAAATGAAACTATTGATTTATGAACAATACCTAAACCCTTTCTTAAATTAAGAAAACTATTGACGATCCTTAAGAAAATATTGTTTTGTGTTATAACCTAAACTATTCCTTCAAATTTTCTGCAAGATTTTCTTGAATCAAGTTAATAAATGTGTTAAACAAAGAAATACAATTATTTCATTACAAGTATATATTTCTCTTAGGCGGAGAAAAAACGCTAAGAAAGTATTTATTTTAATTTGAAACAGTAATTGTCTTAAATTGAGGCGGACAATCTTGATACATGTAAACGTTTCTCTCCGTGTATAATAAAACTATTGCTCATGTAGTTTAGGCTAGATATGTATGTATCTATATATGTAAATCACTTCTTTGTTAGAATTAATAAATTATCTTCTAAGAGTCGTCGTTAAAAAGACCTATTCTCAACGGACTGACAAGTTTATGACTGACAATTTATGTAATGTACAAACTAGAAGTGTCAAGGGCTTGATTTATTTAGTTATACGAACAAAACTGAATGTATACTCTTTTCACGATGAGTTGGGTTCTAGCCGCTCAAGCGGTAACATCAAAATGTACAGTCCACTCCAGTAATGAAATTCAATTAAAGTACTATTAAACAAAACACCCATCTAATTTGATTCTTGCAATGCCAGCACTAGTTTTAAACAATTATTACATGTAAATGTTAATTTGAATATGATAACGATGATGGATTTTATCGACCTAGTAGGGATTATAATGAAAGTCATTGCAGTTTTAGGACTCTAATTGTGATTCATCTGCATTAATCAAAAGCACATTGTTATTTTGAGAGCTTTATTAACGAGAAACATTAATGCTATAATTCTTATAGCTTGCTGTTTTAATAGCTTGCTGATAAAAGAACTATTTTAAGTGATTTCTATATCCTGTTCATTTGTCTGGCATACATCATTTACCTCACCAACAATACTATAATTAATTGTAGATATTTTTTATAAAACATGCCCTATACCTATCTTCAATGGTTTTGGGACATATTCACACATCTAGGAAACAAAGTAATGACAATTACTAATTTATAGGATGTTGAAAATGTGCTCCATCAACTGTCCTGAGGTAGCTCAATCGTTTTAAAGAATCCTACTGTACATTTTGTATTACTTGTGGAGAAATTTTTCGTATTACTCGTCGAATGAACTCTCTAAACATATCTATCGAGTAGGGTTTAGATTTATAAACTAAATTTTTAACGTGGTCCCATAAGAACGTGTAGGGGGTCAAGATTCGGCGATCTGGGTAGCCATTCTATTCCCCCTCACCTATCTATCTATTGCCGCGGAAAAATAGTCCTTAACTACTTCCTTAAGGCGGAGGAGCACCATCCTATTGAAACCACAAGGTTGAATTTGATAAATCAGGATGGTTATCATCTGGAAAGTGAGTGGGTAAAGGTGTAACTGGATTATTTTCAAGGAAATGTAGATATTTTTCTGCAGTGAGGCTTTCATCGAAGAAAAATGATCCTCCCAGACATTAACCATTTCATTATACTGGATGTGATTTTCTTCCAGCCAGTGAGGATTTTCCTCCGCCCAGCATCTGTGGTTTTGTCTATTGACCTGACCTTTTAGAGAAAAAGTAGCTTCATCAGAATAAATTCTTTGAAGAAATCTTGCCTTATTATCTGTCATATCTCAATCATTACTGAGACTCTCAGGATCATTTTCCAATAACTCTTGGGTAATTTATATTTTGTAGAGATGCCATTTTTCTATTTACTATTACATGTGCAATAATCTACTGAATTAGTTTGCTTTTGAATACAATTAAACAATTATTACTTCAAAGATTATACCAAAAGTATACTGGAGTGCTAGTAAATTGTGAAATACAATCTAATGCTAAGAGGATTTTGTTAAGTGCATTCCATGCATTAACATGAAATATACATATGTTTACCTAAATTGCTTGTAATATCAATGCACTAATTCGTGAGTGGTTCATGCAAAGCCATGAGTACTGAAAAACGCAAATAAAATTATTTCTGGAATAGTAAGTAACTCATAAATTAAAAATACTCTTATAAATAAAGTAGCTGAAACATTAGAAAAAATGTAACACGATTCCAAAACCAAACGATTCTCCACTTTATCTTTAATGGCAGAATGTATGAGCACTTTTAAGGATTTAAATGAATTAAGGATGGACGGCGTTCACGCACACATTAAAAATAAGTACCCTTGTGTATATTATATTCATTGTTATACTCACTAGTGCAAGTGAACGTATTTTTTAATAAACTGTTAGCAATTTTTTCTTTTTTTTTAAAGATCATTGTAAGCTAAAGGTAAAAATTTGATTAGAATTTTTTTACAATAGCGTCCCCTTCTTCAAAAAGTCACGAACCGCCACTGCCAACTCATCAATTGAACATGAAATTATACGCTGGATTGAATCCAGCCTTCTCCAGATTGATTCACAATATTTGCTGGATCAATAGGTGCAAATATAGTCAGTCCTCTCATTTCTATCTGCTTCACTATTATATATATACATACAGCGTGTCCCCGGATTAACGCATGGATAGGTACAGCAGACAGAAAATTATTGAGTTGAAATTTCATCTTTTGGGATTCAGTCCTGCTTGAATAGTAAGTAATTTATGCCATAATTTATTGCCGAAAAATTTACAAAAAAGGATTTTTTTCAGTTAGCAAAGTGTATTTTCTAAAAAAACAATGTTCAGAGTAGTAAATTATGCCAGTACTTAGTGTGTAAGCGCTTTTACTAGATCGGGATACTTTTATTTAAATTTAAACCAGATATTTAATTACAGACATTAATAATGATATTTTCCCTAATAATAATAGTAATAATCTTAGCAGTAATAGGGGTGAATAATTATAAGGGATAAATCTGGTACGTAGACTTCCGCGGTCGTCAATAACACTATACTCTTGGTTTCCGGGTTGGAACCGCGTCGTTGTCGTAGCTTTTGCCGACTTTTCGTCCACAATCTTATGGGACATTTTCAATGTGTAGTAACAGCCCTGAATATGTCCCATAAGAGTGTGGACGAAACGTCGGCAAAAGCTACTACAACAACGCGGTTGCAACCCGGAAACCAAGAGTATAGTATAAGGGATAACATTTAATCTAAAATTATAAACTACACACAATTCACATTGCTGAAAATATTAACGTTAACTTTTCTTTTTAACTAAAATATCACTATTCTTAGTATCGAAAAGATTCACTCATTTAAATAGTTCGTAGCCTTGATCCGTACACCTCTCGATATTTTCACGAAAAGTAGTAAAAGCTGTTCTTATTTCTTCTAGAGAAATGGAATTTATAGCCTCCCTAATGCGATTCTTTAATACTTGGGTATCATTTTGGAGCCTCTCAGAATACACTATTTGCTTTATTCTACCCTAAAAGTAGAAGTCCATGATTGCTAGATCCGCGGATCTGGGCGGCCATAAAATAGGACCAGCAGTAGCTATCCACTTTTCCCGACACTTTTCCATTCACATACTAGCCAAGTCGAGTGAGCAGGGCAACCGTCATGTTGAAAGTATGAAGAGCATTTCGCTTCATATGGCAGTTCGTCAATAAACTCATTTAGAATCTCTTAATACTTGTGCTGGTTAAGTTTTCCTTCAATAAAATATAGACCAATTATATCACAGCGGTAAGAAATGGCACACCAGACATTCGCCTTTCTAAAATACTGCCGTCTAGAATTTATTACATAATCGCGATTATGCTTAGACCAGTATCGACAATTCTGCACCGTTAGTATTAAAAATCGATTCATTCGAGAAAATTATATTTTTGTGGAAATTTCTATCTTGTAAAATGTTGTCACCCAAAGAAAGACAAAATTCCAAATTTCGAGATTCATACCCTCCCTCCAACGTATGACGAATTCGAACTTTACGTATAACTATTGAAAGAAAATAGTTGATTATAATTTTGTTGCGATGCAATTTCCATGTCATGTAGTACTCTGAACATTGTTTTCTAATAACCCTCTTATCGTATCTCCTTTAGAAAATACACTTTGCTAATTGAAAAAAATCCCTTTTTGTAAATTTCCAAGATCTACTTGATTTTTCGGCAATAAAATTATGGCATAAATTACTTAGTGTTCAAGCAGGACTGAACCCCAAAAGACTCAATAATTTTCTGTCTGCCAAACCTATCCATGCGTTAATCCGGGGACACGCTGTATATATTGCGTCCACATATCTCAACTAGTTTACTACAGAAAAATTTCATAAATTGAACGAATTCTTTTAATGAATTTGTAACATCCAAATCTTAAGGAGAAATATAATCCAAAAAAAATGTTAGCAAAACGATGCCAAGTATTTTCAAAGTTAGAAAAACTATTAGTTTTATTATATATATATGTATATATATAATAAAACTAAAGCATTTATTTAATAGTTTTTCTAACTTTGAAAATACTTGGCATCGTTTTGCTAACATTTTTTTTGGATTATATTTCTCCTTAAGATTTGGATGTTACAAATTCATTAAAAGAATTCGTTCAATTTATGAAATTTTTCTGTAGTAAACTAGTTGAGATATGTGGACGCAATCTCAGTCAGTGAACATCTAAGCAGCAATAAGAGGAAGATCATTTAGATAACTTACCAACTTACCATGTAAAAAGATAACCAAATATGTATATAGGATTTAAACGATAAATTCCAATGAATAAATTTCTATAAATATGTTAAAAATTTTGATTAACCTATTACAGGGATGGCGAACCTTTTTCATCGTCCGTGCCACAAATTTATAAATAATCTTTATATGAAATTACTAACGTGCCACACTAAAACTGTCAAACATAAATTACGATTCTTGTATTTTTCTCCTTTTTACTTTTTTATTTTATATTTTTTTCTTTTCCTTTCACTCTCGAGAAAAAAATTATTATAATTCAATAAACAAAGAAAGAAAAATTTTTATTAATAATTTATTAATAATTATGGTTTACATATAAAAAGCGAACAAATCATACCACAAAATAATATTATATAGTAGGCAGATATCCAGTACTATAAATTTAAATCATAAATTATTTTTAAAGCATGGATTGTTGAATTCTAATTCACGTTTATAATTTATAAAATAAAATTTCGATATCATTAATAAAAAAATCATATTTTTTGTGCGTGCCATCAAAATTTTCTTTCGTGCCATCTATGGCACGCGTCCCATAGGTTCGCGATCGCTGGCCTATTAGATATGTTAAATGGTTTCATCGAAATTTACAGCCTATGATACTAAATCCTGGAGACATAGAATGGTCAGGAGATGGAGAAAACACAGACTACAGCACGACTTCATCTTCACCAACGAACAGTAGGCGAATTCACCAAAACTTGGATGGAGATTCACCATCCGATGAAGACGATCTTTCAGACGATTTTTCTTTGTTGGACAGTGATGATGAGAAACGTTCCGGTGAAATCAAGTTCCAACAACCGTTAGTTCAGGTATTTTGAAATAGAAAAGCTTTATCCAGGGGTGTAATAGTCAATCATAAACATCGTATGTTAAGGTGAAACACAGTTCTGTTGTTTATACAGAAAATAGGAATTATGTTGCTTATAAAAAGAAACTTTTGTAATATTGCAGTAAGTAATGTTGTAATTTTTTATTCCTAAAAATGTAGACATCCGTTGACGTAGCTCCAAGAGGTACTGTAAAGAAAATCTTCACTAACACCAGAGAAAGATGGCGACAGCAGAACGTCAGTGGTGCCTTTGCTGAATTGAGAAAACTGGTACCAACTCATCCTCCTGACAAGAAATTGTCCAAAAATGAAATATTAAGAATGGCCATAAGGTTAGTGTCTAATCAATTTATACTTGCGTTATTGTGTAAACAATCATTGTCCAGGGCCGTACTCTAACCCATTTTATATTGCAAAAGATTCTTTTCATCGTTATTCCTATTCAAAATATTTCAAACAAAAATTGTTTCCTGATCGCCTTACTTTTGCATCAGCTATAATCTGCATGAATCACTACGCATTTCATTCTTTATAAGTTATGTATTAGCATTACGCATTCTGTTATGGTTTTATGCATTTGCATGGTGTTAATGTTTCGATATCGTAATCACATATTCACATTGTTTTTATCGCCGCCAGACGGTATTTTGCTTCCTTCCTGCAGGATACGTCATTCGGACGTCTAAAATAGATATACCGCATCTAAATGGTGCGCCAATTTTAAGCGTTAATTCGTAGAGTATCACAAATGGAAAAAAATCTTAAGGAACGTAAAATTTACATATATGATGTATATGCAGATCAAGAAAATGTTTATTTATATAATACTTTTATCTTTTACTATCTTTTTTGTGTATTATGTGCTCTATCTGTCAGATGTTTCTATATTTCTGAAACTTCTATAAATTTGAATTGTTAGTATTGTATTACTATAATTGTTGTCAACGGTACATGGGTATGTATATAACATACCTATGTTCAATGAAGAAAAATTATGAAAAATAGCGATTTTACCGTAGTAGATTGGCATCTATTCATACATTTATTAAACAATCGCAACGGCTCTGAATTTTCTAACCGTCAAACAGTGTTTATGGTTTAAAAAGTCAATGGTTTGTGATTTTGAAATGGATCGTTTTTCGAGCAGAGATGTTAAAGTGTTTTATTCTCTGTGGGAGAAATGACGAGATGGCCGCAGAAATGTGTTTCAAGAGACTTCAGCCTGGTAGAAGCATATTTCGGCGATTATGTGAAAATTTAATAAATCACGGATATTCCGTTAATTCGAAAAGGAATAAGCACGCAGACGAAAATAAAGCAAATATGGTCCTGCAAGCCGTAGCTGAAAAATCCCGTATTTCTTTACACGAAATTAAAAATACCATAGGCGTTGCCCGATCAACAGCCAGTAGCATTTTAAAACGTTACAATTACCATCGCTATCGTGAGCGACCCTGCCAAGGCCTTCAAAACGAAGACGAAATGAGAAAAATGGAATTTTGTAAATGCTTCATCAGAAATAATAATGAAATTCCAAATTTTACGATGGTCAGACGAGAGTCGCTTCACCAACTTGCGGATTATTCAATCGCAAAAATACTTTTGGTCCAATGTAAATCCACATTTAATTCGTGGAGTCAGGCAGCAAGTGAAATGGAGGATTAATGTAGGGATAGGTGTTATTAGTAGAGAGCGGAATTATATGCATCGGAAATCGACAAAATATGCGCATATATATGCAGAAAAATTATTCGAAATATGCAGAATTTTTGCTAAATATGCAGTTTTATGCGGATATGCTTCTGATACCGATTAACTTCTTGTTAAATGTTATAAAACAAGCATGATCACAACGAAGCATTTTGCAAACGTTTATTGTTCTTACATTACTCCCACTTACATTTTAAAATCGCAATTATATAAACACATACGTACTTAAAATTTGCTAAAATACATACTTAGACACTACATATTTTTATTATTAAAACAATTTACAATTAAATGCTTTTCTAAATTTTCTAATGAAAAATTACGTGGTCTATCTGTGAGGATGCATTTATATATCGAAAAACTTCTTTCAACATCAACGGAAGTTATTGGTGCGTACTTTAATGCATTCATAATCTCAGGACTTAATTCTATACTTGTTTCTGTTTCATCCATTGTTAATTCACCAGTTAAAATCAAACTATCGCTAAACTTTTGTATCCTACATTTTTATTAATTGTTTCTTTAAACTTTTGACTTATTCAATTTCCTATTCTACTCGGAATATTTGAAACACTATTTTCTAAATCATTGATTAATTTAACTGATTCAGTTAGTGGTAGCGATTCTTTTTCAAGTTTTGTTATTGTCAAAGAAACAAATTCATAATTGGCTTTAATAAATATCAATTCATTAGGCAAAGAAGAGTTCTTCAAAATTTCTTGACATTCTGCAATAGAATTGCAGTTGTCGGTAGAGAATTCTGAAATAATGTTTTTGATCTCTAGATAATGGTTTGCATAAAATATTGCGGCATTTAACCAAGTACCCCATCGGGTAATGACGGGTTCAGGTGGTAAAGGAATATTCGGCAGCTTTTCTCTATAAATCTAAACTCTCAATGGTGACTTTAAGAAAATTTTCTTAACGTTACTGACTAATGTATTTACTGCTGGAAATTGCTGCCGAATTTCCTCAGCCACCCTATTTAATCCATGAGCCAAACAAGTAACATGTATTAAATTAGGGTACAAAAGTTTAAGCTGTTGACCCGCTTTAATCATATATGCCGCTGCATCGGACAACATGACTGTGGGAACAACATCAGGAAGAAAAAAATTCATGAAACTTTCGTTAACAAATCTTAATATTGTGAGATGGTTTGTTTGTTCTAATTGTTTACAAGCAATTAAATACGATCTACCAGGCTGTTTATTATTTAAATGACCAATTAATAAATTTGCTATATAGCGGCCACAGGAATCCGTCGTTTCATCAACGGTAAAATATATATACAGTAAACTCCCGTTAATCCGGCATCCGATGGTCCGGCACTTTCAATAATCCGGCACCGATTTTGAAAAAAACACGACTTAAAAAAGTAATTTTTTGTCGCAATTTAGTTTTAGTAAAGTTCGGCAGAGCTGTCGGAAGAGTTCGAATTCAGTCGGGAGAGATCGTGTATGACGTTAACAGCCGCCCACCATTTTGTATCAGTCGAGTGCCTGCTGTGTACTATACGCGTTGCTTTACATTTTCTGTTTGTGTCTTATTTTAAAAAACGTTCTGTGCTATGTTTTCTAAACCGTGCGCGTCTACAAGTAAAGTGGCGAAAAAACGTAAGCATGTTACGCTTACTATTCATCAAAAGCTTGACATTATAAAACGTATTGAAAAGGTGAGAATAGAAACAAGGTTATGCAAGAATATAATATTGGCTCATCAACAATCTATGACATAAAAAAGAATAAAGATCAACTTCTAAAATTTGCTTCTCAAACCGTCGCTGTAAAAGACATTCAGTCTCGACAAACTTTAAAAAAGCCTAAACTAGATGAGCTGGATGAAATTTTGTTGAAGTGGTTTTGTGCCAAAATGTCCGAAGGAAAACCTGTGACCGGGCCCATGATCATGGAAAAAGGTAAACAGTTTCGTAAGGATTTAGGAATAACAGAAACTGATTGTGTGTTTTCTGATGGCTGGCTACACCGATTTAAAAATCGTCATGGAATACGTAAGCTTGATATAGCTGGGAAGTTGCGATCAGCCGACCAAGATGCTGCTGAAGAATATAAAGGTTTTTTTGACAATCTGGTTAAAGAGCACAACTTATCAACATGTCAAATCTACAATGCTGTTGAAACTGGACTACTTTGGCGTTGTGCCTAACTCGACTTTGGTAGCCGGAGATGAAAAATTTGCAAAAGGCTTTAAGAAAAATAAGGACCGTTTGACAGTTTTGTTGTGTGGTAATGCTTCTGGTGACCATATGTTGACTCCTTTTGTCATCGGAAAATCAATAAAACCTTTGAACCTTTGAAAGCCATTAAAACCTGTAGTTTATGGGGCTCAGGCCAACGCCTGGATGAATTCAGATTCGTTCAAGGATTGGTTTTTTCATCACTTCGTTCCGTCTGTAAAAGACAATCTGAAAAAACGTGGTTTATCTGAAGGTAGTAAAGTTGTGTTGTTGCTAGACAATTGTAGAGCTCACCCTGCAGCGAGTGAATTGATCTCTGGAAATATTTTTACCACGTACCTCCCAGAAAACGTCATTTCCTTGATTCAACCAATGGATCAAGGAGTGATACAAAACTTTAAATGTTTTTATAGAGCTTCTTTCCTTCAAGGGTTAATAATTTCAGACTGTACGGTGGTTGACTTTCAAATGAAATTTAACATTAAAGATGCCATTTTCGGAATCGGTTTAGCGTGGAATAAAGTCAGGCCCACTACCCTTCAAAAGTTTTGGCGAAAACTTTGGCCCAAAGCCTACGAAGAAGAAGACTCTACTATTACAGTCCACAATAAAGCAGTTATGGATTTGGTGAAACACAGTTCTCAAGATGAAATAAGGAAATTGCCTCAAGAGGAAATTTTGGATTGGATTGATATTGATCGTGGAGAGCCTGTTGTAGAAGAAATTACTGATGAACTGCTTATAGAAAGTGTTTTAGGACCTCGGTCAGAGCTTCAGCCTGTAGATGCCGAATCAGATGACGAAGAGGGAGCTGACGATAATTGAACACCTCCGCCTACGTGGAGTGAAGCAAGTGCCGCTATCGACACATTCATAAGGTTTGCTGAATGTAATAACTCTTACAGTGCTTCAGAACTTGTTAATTTACGTATTGTGCGAAATGAATTTTTGAAGAAGAAATCTAATTCAAAAAAACAAGGAGACATTAGGTCTTTTTTCAAATGAAATGTGTATATTTAACAATATAATCTGTTGGTAAATGTTGTATTTTAATCGTCTCCTTTATAATTCTTTATTTGCTTTCCACATACAGTATGCATTTCTTAATAAGGCATTTAAGCCAAATTACGGACAGATCATACATACGTCTTCGTTTTTGGCGCGTCTAAAACCTGTTTTTTTGGTACATACATATTTTCGTACGACGTTCCGTAATCCGGCATTTTCAATAATCCGGCACCCTACAATCCCCAGAGATGCCGGATTAGCGGGAGTTTACTGTACTCGTTTTTAACAATTTCCCCGATGCTATTGATCGTTTCAGAATAAATATCGGTTACGTAACATTTTCTGAGCAAACTTTCATCCGGAATACTCTTTTGGTAGTACTTTTCTAAAAATTGCCGAAAACACGGATTTTGCAGCTTTTTGAGCGGTATATTGGCAGTAACCATCGCCTTGCACAAATCTACGTTAAATATTTATTGCTCGCTTTGTTTTGAGGTACCGGCAAAAGATTGTCTCAAAGGCACTTGGCTAAATTTTGAAACTTGAAGTTTCCGACAGTTCCTTTTATGCATTTCAGTTGCAACATATTGGGTGACTTGAAATTTGCGTTCACATGGCACCTGTAAAGAAGAAAAATATCACCAAAAACATACAAGAAAATCGTATATGGCTGTGCAATTCTAAATACTAGTGTATTATACACAAAACAAAACTTACCGTTTTCCCACATGCTTTGCAGAAAACTCTTTCATCCGTTAGAATAAGTTCAGGAACATTTTTGATCCACGAAACAATGAAACTTGTACTCACTTTTGGCATTTCTCACTACTGCACCAATCTACTTCAACGTCTGGTTATACAATGAATAAGAAACATTTTGGTAAATACTTAGACTTCCTATGAATTAGACAGTTGCCGGTATGGGGGTTGTTGGAAATTATATGATAATTTTATCTAGTGAATTTGCGACAGCCCACCACCTGAAGGATGGCGGCTTCTTTGCGAAGTAGGCTCTTTGTCGATGGGGAGGTCCAGCGACAGAAAACCCGACTCTGCATCTAATACAAACGTGTCCGATAAGATGTTCGTTGGTAAAAGTTTTGTGGTATTACAGGAAAACACTCATAAAGTTCAAGGGCACGAATATGCTCTAGTGTGAAAAAATATGCAATAGTCGTTGAAATATGAAAAAATTATTAAAATATGCGAAATATGCAATAATCAATTCGAAAAGTTGTTATTCGCATATATACTGAAGCATTTGCTTGTCATATAAAAAATATGGGATATGCAAATTGCATAAATTCCGCTCTGAGGTTATTAGCACCCATATTGTTGGCCCTATCTTTTATAATGAAAACTTAATCTCAGCTAGACATTTAAGTCTCTTGCAGACAAATGTAGCAGAACGAATTATGGAACTCTCTACTACTACGCTACTTTGCAAAATATGTTTTTTCAGCAAGACGGTGCAGCTGCAAGCCCAAATACTGACAAACTTTTTAAATAACGAATATCTTTATAAGTGGATTGGAAATCGGGGACCGGTAAGGTGGCCTGCTAGATCGCCGGATCTCACACCTCTCGATTTTTTTTTATAAACCTATATAACAAATTTGGTGTACTTGAGATCCTATGAAACCGTAGAAGAACTACGTCGGGCTGGTGAAGCAGGTGTGAATGGAATTGATCCAAACACAATCAAGCAATCATGTGAGGCAGTTGCTGAATGTTGTAGATTGTGTATACGAGAGAATGATGGCTTGTTTGAACACCTACCTCGGCCTTAATTCTAGGATTTTGTTAATTCTTTTTATTATTGTTTCAGTCAGTGATTTCGGTCATTTTGATTAAATAGTATTAGTACGTTTCATATTACTCTTATTTTTGTTTTAGTGATGCTAGGCCATCAAATTTATATCAGTGTTCTTATTAATCACTTTTAAGTAGTACGACCGCTTACAGTTGTTGAGCAAGTACATACGTTAAGTCACAGCCTACTACGGTCAAATTTTGCTATTGTTCATAGTTTTTCTTAAGTGAACAGGGATGGTATACATGGTTGAAAAGCATTTTTATGACTTTTTCAAAAATGTAAAAATGCAATGTGGCGCCCGTAAGAAAAACAAAAGTTCATATTTTCTTAAATTACTTGCACGTGTAATTTCAAAAGTGTCTTTATGGTACACTGATTTATTCAGTAAGCAACATTTTTCTTCTAAAGAATAATAATTTTTTTCTTATTGTATTTCGTGTAGTAAATAGGTGAATATTAATCTTCCATCTAGATACATCAGACTCCTCACAAACGTCCTAGAATGGCAACAAAAACACGACGGCACCGTCCACGTAAAATGCGAAGACACCATTTGCCGTCATATACCCCTGCTACCTCAGCAGGCAATCCGTTTCAGGGCTAGGTTGCGCAGGAACGTTTCCCAGCCACACCCCGCCTGCGACAAGAACGGCAACAACTTGCTGATGATCGCGCCTAATAACCATCATCTCTGTTACAAAAAACAGTTACTGTTCGTGGAGGGACAACCTCCCTCCCGCAGGATAAAGCAGGAGCTGCAGGACGAGAAAGATAAAGATGACGGAGTGGGAGACAATAAAGAGCAATCTCATCAGCAGGGTCAGGGCAATAAGAAACAGGATAATAGGGATTAAATCTGGCTTAAATTCGGATTAAAATTCGATTGTTTTATTAGTGATGTGCTGATATTAGGAATTAGGGGAAAATATGAAAAAACACAAGTCAAATTAATTGATTTATTTATAATTTCCTTCGAATTCGTTCGAAGAGGCTATTAATTGCCAAAAAAAGAATTGGACTTAATTGTTTTTGTAAAATAAAAATTACTACTTGTAAAACTTCATTACCAATAAAATTCCCTAGTTACTTGTATACCCCTATTAATATTAATCTAACAACAAGTATTTATAACATTCAAAAATTGTCGAGAATGCTCCTTTTTCAAAAAGAGAAAGAAACGTACACGACAAGGCATATCTATTAGTTCTTTTTTGGTATTAATTAATAATTGTTGTGACATATCTTGTTCTGTTTTGTTTTGTAAATATTAGCAAATAAAGCAATAGCAACAATTGTTATTGTGTTATGTTATACACTTACCTTGAAATTGTTTAACCAAATCCTCGTCCTCTAATTGAAATAAGAGTGCGAAATACAGGTAAGTGTTTTTTTATTATATTTTATAAATAAATTTAAAAATTTACTTCTAAAATTTCTTACTTCGGCGAAAAATAGCAATTCACTTTAATATGGGTAAGTTTTACTTATTGAATTGACGTTAATATTGTGCAAAGTGAGGAAAATCTTTGTGATACTAACAAAATAGTGTATTTGACATCGATTACTATTAAACCTAATGAATTTTAATTACAGAAAATTGGTCAAAAACATAAATGAAAGATCTAGTAAGTAATAGTAATAATGATACATTTTTTGTAGCCCCCTTGTAAATCTATATACTTTTCCCAGTGATGTTTCCGTCTCATTAATCCGTCTAAATAGTAGTTGGCATCTTGTTCTGCAAAATAGGCTTTTACGAATGTAATAGCCTCCTAATTCCACGAAAATCACTGTTCCCTGAACGAAATTTTGAGCCTAAAAAACAGGAAAAAGTCGCTGGGAGCCAGATCTGATGGGTGGTCTAGCAATTCGAACTTCAATTTGTGAATTCTTACTATGACGTCCTCAGTGGTCGCCATGTGTGAGACGATGCATTATCTTGGTGGAGCAAAACTTTCGTTTTCTTCAAATACGGCTGTTTTTCCGCAATTTTTGTCTTCAGCTTGCACGCAGACAAACGTTAACTTGTATCAAGACTGTCCGCCTCAATTCAAGACAATTACTTTTTCAATTATCCACAATACAATAGCCGTTTTAAATCAGAGGAAAAAAAAGTGTGTAAACAATCCAGGTCACTTCTGTTATGTTTGTGATGAGGTGACTTTTGCGTCTCAGAAGCGGTCTATTACTCCATTGATAAAACAGGCATATCGGTTTTATTTCGATTGCAAAATAGGGGATCAAGACAAACATTGGGCGCCACATATCTGCTGTAATACATGCGTTTCAAGTCTGAGAAACTGGTTAAATCATAAAAAAACGATCTATGCGGTTTGCTGTCTCAATAGTCTGGAGAGAGCATACAAATCATATTAATGATTGCTATTTGTGCATGATACCTCGTCTTGGGCAAGGCACAGGTATATTTAAGAAGAAAAAATCGGTTATCAGCTATCCAAATATACCATCTGTTATGAGACCTGTGCCCCATAGTGACGAACTTCCTATTCCAGAACCCCCAGGAACATTCACTTACGAATCGGATAATAGCGATACAGTGATTTGTCATGAAGAAGATATGCCGTCAACATCAAGAGATCCTGATTTCACACCAAGCACGTCAAACCGCCAACCGCACAAAATAACCCAGTCAGAATTAAACGATCTCGTGAGAGATCTAAAACTTCCAAAAAGTAAGGCAGAGTTACTAGGATCAAGATTGCTTGGGTTGCGGCTAGGCTATACCAAGTTTTGCTGTTTTTGGTGTGAATGGGATAGTCGGGCAAAGGGACTTCATTACAAAAGACAAGACTGGCCTGTTCGACAATCATTAGAGCCAGGTCAAAAGAAAGTACAATATATGCCACTGCTAGACTCCAAAAAGATTTTGTTGCCACCACTGCACATCAAATTGGGCCTAATGAAAAACCTTGTTAAGGCACTGAATAGAGATGGGCCAGCTTTTCAGTACCTGCGTCAGAAATTCCCAAGGCTAAGTGAAGTAAAAATTAAAGAAGGTATTTTGGTTGGGCCACAGATTCGAAATATTCTGAAAGACGAACATTTTGACAGCACTCTAACAGATATTGAAAAAAATGCTTGGAATGACGTTCGCCTCGTGGTCACTTATCTCTTGGGAAATAAAGAAGCTGACAATTACGTTACTCTTATTGAAAATATGCTGTCATTGTATCACAAAATGGGTTGCAATAGGTCTCTAAAGATCCATTTCCTACACTCACACCTGGACTTTTTTCCTGGAAACTGCGGAGCTGTAAGTGATAAGCACGGCGAACGCTTTCATCAGGATATATCAAAAATGGAGAAAAGGTACCAGGGAAATTGGAATGCTTCCATGCTTGCCGACTACTGTTGGACTCTTGTTAGAGATGCTCCAGAAACAATTCACAAAAGAATAGCAAAAAGACGGCGCATTTAGTGACTCTAAAAGTGTAAAAGTTTCTATTCTTTATTATTTTGTTAAAAATAAAATAAAAAAACTTGTTCTTGGAAGCTGCAAGTTTTTAATTTCATTATCATTTTTGTATTCAGCGCCCAAAAATTAATAAAAAAATGCACTTTTTAAACAAAATACAACAAATAAACTAAAATTTGTTGTCCAGTGTTATTTGTATCTTTTTGCTTAATTAATTATAACCTTCAGCATCCTGTATTTTCAGAACTTAGGCACCTTATATAACAACTTACTATCGTTTTTAAAAATAAATAATTTTTTTGTGATTCAAAACTGTAACATCTCCTAAATTTTGGAAAATTTGTCTAGCAATTTTATTTTTTATTTAAACAGAACATAACCCAATAATTATGTCAAAGTATTAATTAATGTTAGAGAATATATTGGAAATTGTTGGTAACTTTTCTGCCAAATATGGTTTCCGAACTTGTTATAGTTTTGAAATGAGGCATCGATATGGCAAACACGTTCTACACCATATATGGGCAACACCCGGCCCCTGGGCCGGATCCGGCCCTCCACCAGCTTCAATCTGGCCCGCGAGAGAAATTCAAATAACGCGCCAAAAAAATTAGAGATTTAGCACACATAGTTTATTTGTAATTACCGTCAACCAACCTAAAACTGTATTTATTCAAATCATAAAGACTAAGATCGATAAATAATATTATTAAGCGTACGCAATGGAATGCCACAGATCGAGTCAGAAATAGTCGTTAGAAAGAGACAAACAGATAAACATTCGGGAAGCCGCCCGATGACCTCGAAGCGCTCCAGAGCCGACTGTTATTCATAACGCGGCTAGCATCGCATATTCGCGTACGATCGAGAGTATTCTAGTTGCTTATTGCGGGTAATATATAAACTG
Source organism: Dynastes maya (assembly GCA_029619315.2). NCBI lineage: Eukaryota > Metazoa > Arthropoda > Insecta > Coleoptera > Scarabaeidae > Dynastes > Dynastes maya. The sequence continues at coordinate 604,507 of JAROYE020000024.1, forward strand.
CTCAACGCGCGTCTCAACTCATTACTTCTTAACAACTGATAAGAAAAGACGCGGGAAATATTCAAGCAAATTCAGCTCAGAAGAAAAAAAATCTATCAATATGTCTGGTTTAAAAAAGCGGAAAGTGGACACAGAATGTCGTCAATTCCAAAACAAATGGACTGAAGAATACTTTTTTATCATGCACAGTGGTAAACCTATGTGTTTGCTGTGCAATGAATCAATTTCTGTTTTAAAAGAATACAATATGAAGCGGCATTACTCCAGCAAGCATTTCGCCCAATATAAATTACTTACGGGCCAGTTAAAAAAGGATAAAATTAAAAAACTCATTGCCGATTTAGGGAAACAGCAAGAAATGTTCCATTCACAAAGATCAAATCTAGACAGTGTTGTTAAAGCGAGTTTTATAGTTAGTTCCAAAATAGCGAAAACATCGAAATCATATTCTGAGGGAGAGTGTGCTAAAGAGTGCCTAGTAGATGTTGCAGAACTTTTGTGTCCAGTGTGTTGTTCGACGTATAGATATGATGGTTAGTGATATCAAAAAACCATCGACTGATAGACTGGCTGGTTTTCAAGCATTTTCGATTGCTTTGGATGAGAGTACAGATTTATCTGACATAGCCCAGTTAGCTATTTTTATACGAGGTGTTGATGGAGAATTTGTAGTGACAGAGGAATTACTGGCTTTACGGCCGCTACAAGAGACCACTACTGGAAAAGATATTTTTGCCGAGGTGCAAAGTACTTTTGAGCAATATGGTTTGCAGTGGTGTAAATTAGTTGGAGTGTGCACAGATGGTGCGCCTTCAATGGTCGGTCCACGAAAAGGTTTTATCGGAATTCTGAAGGAAAGAGCAACCGCTATGAATGTGCAAGAATGTGATTTAATAATTCTGCATTGCATTATTCACCAACAAAACTTGTGCTCTATGTCCATTCGACTGAAGAACGTTATGGATGTGGTAGTAAATACCATCAATTTTATTAGAACTCGCGGTCTTAACCATCGCCAGTTTAAAGCATTTTTGAATGAACTCTCTTCAGAACACGATGATGTGACATACTATTGTGAAGTAAGGTGGCTAAGCAAAGGTAAAATGCTAAAAAGATTTTATGATCTTAGAAAAGAAATAGCTGATTTTATGGAAATGAAAGAGAAAACATTGCCGCAAATTTGTGATCCAACATGGCTTTGTGACTTGGCATTTCTGGTAGACATCACAGGACATTTAAACGACCTGAACTTGAAGCTTCAAAAACAGGGACAATTGGTAAATCAGCTATACAGTCATCTTAAAGCTTTTCGAAACAAAATTCGCTTGTGGGAAACACAAATGAGAAGTAAAAACTGTTTTCATTTTGTAACATTATCCAGTCACGAAAACATTGATTACGGTCGCTATGCTGAAGAACTGAAACTACTGTCAGAGCAATTCACTGATCGGTTTTCCGATTTTAGGAATATGGATAGCACTTTCAATATTTTTGCAAATCCGTGTAAGTGTAATGTGGAAGATGCTCCGCTTCACCTACAAATGGAGTTGATCGAGCTTCAAGAAGACTCATATTTAAAGTCTCAATTTGATGATGTGGAACTAGGCGAATTTTACAGAACATACCTTTCCAAAGAAAAGTATCCACAGCTGAGAGTTTTCGCAAGAAAAATAATTTGCACATTCGGAAGCACGTATAAATGTGAGCAGTTTTTTTCAATCATGAATCTCAAGTCTCTCATTGATTTTCATTTGATTTTTCTATCTTTTTTTGTTAATTTGCTTTTTATATGTTTGATTATGCTATTACAATTCTAATAAATAAAAAAATGTGTAAATTTTTATCGCCTTTTTATTCACTACTAACTACTTATTTCTTACCTACGGCCCGCGACCTGATTAAGTCCCGAAATTACGCCCTCAGCTAAGCAAAGGTTGCCCATACCTGTTCTACACGGTCACCAGTTAGTTAATAACGCAAACGCAACATTATATTAATTGTACATTAAAGTCATGGTTGTTGAAGCCACCAAAAAGCATTTTTTCGAACAACAAACGTGTCTTTCAACAAAACGTTTCAATTGTAACTATTACTTTTTATGTGTAATATATAATTTTAGAGATTTACCGCAAACCTGTTGATTTAGAAATTACAAAATTTACTAAAATATCATTACTATATGTATAATCTTCTATACAACACTAAATGGCTAATACCAATTCAAATATTAATGTTATCTATGTTAAATAGGAAATGAACCGCATATATTTCCCTTAGAACATAAACAAATATTGCCAAAGCAAATTTTGGGGAATCTACACAGCTTATGCGTATAACGATTACATTAAATGATAAATTATCACCCATAGACTTCCTATACGGAGAACCAAAACAATATGTACACTTGCAGATAACAGGCTCAACCAAGTGTCACATGACATCATTTAATAATTTATATCTTCCCATAGTTTACTCTATTTCATATGTGGTGACGTTCCAAAACTTTTGGAAAGACGTATGACGTCCACACCTGTTGACCTTGCTTACCGCATAGTATAGTCACAATAGTGGAGGTAAAAACGGATTCTTGTACGCCAAACGCTCACAACGATTTCACCGCGAAGTCGTGGAAGTAGTCGCATGCAGTTATTTAGCGGTAAACGTCATAGGAGTAACAATATTTCTACATTAAACGGTATACGAGATATACGATGAACATTTAACGTTTTTATAGTTGATTTCTTTAAAGTGTTTCCGTTGTGTGTGGTTTTAAATATTAGTTGAAATCAAAGGAATTGTTTTAACGCGGAAGACATTAAGAATGTTGTAGTTCATAAGATCTAAGAGGTATATCGAGAAGAAAGTTGTGATTTGTTGTGTGTTTCATCCTGAAGAATAGTATTATTGGTTATTTTTCTTGTACACGGAAAAAGACATTTTTTTGTTCTGTTTTCGGATATAATTTTTGATCTGTAAAATTGGTAAGTATATACAAGAAATCTGAAGTGTTAATTGTAATTACACATTAGAAAGTAATAACACGTGCTCAAATTGTATACACTAAGAAACAAAATGAAATACAATTAATTTAATATTAATTTAATTTTTTTCTTAGTAAAAAGCACTTTAACTTGAAAATCACAACGTGTATCAATTACAAAAGTTAAACCTGCGTGGTTTACAATAAAATCGATGCTGTACAGTCCAAACTTTCTCTTTGAATTTAATTGGCGCCAATAGTTTCAGTGACTGGCATGAAACTTATATCTATGGGGGTAGTGTAAAAAGTTTCCAGTCACACAAGTAAGTTCTTTTTTGCCAAATTCAGTTTTCTTTCTCAACATAGTCTCCTTGCAAGTCTATACATTTTTATGTGTTTACGAATGGCCTTCCTCACTGGTTGAAAATCTCTGTCCTCCGACCGAAATTTTGAGCCCAGGAAACAGCAAAAAGGTACTTGGGCCTAAATCTGGTGAATAGGGCGGATGGTCTATCAACTCGAACCCAAATTCGTGAATTTTCACCATGGCGATCATTGAAGTGTGAGACGGGTTGCCTTGGTGGAATAAACCTTTCCTCTTCTTCAAATGCAGCCATTTTTCCACAATATCTGATCTATTAGTCATGATCTGGTACTGGCCATTCTTCATCATATCGGTTATCATTTTGACTCTCTTGATTTGCTTCGCAGTTTCTTAACAGAAAGAACTCACTGGGTGCTACTAGGTCGAGTTCATTATAATTCAGTCATTGGGTGCTTCAATGTTCTCTATATGCACCAGCTTACTTCCAACATGTATTGAATTCTGCAAGACACATACGTGTGTTGATGGGTTGGCCGGTGTTTTTAATAGGATCAATTCAATCCGACAAAGTGTATTCTGTTTGGGAGAGAACGTGACATCGGTACATGTCGAGATGGATTATTGCTGTTGCAGTGGCGCCGCAAGCTAAATGTTTGGGGCTTATTGTCGACTATACCTTACATACCGGAGCAGCAACAAGAAACAGCTTTACACGTATAAGACTTCAGTCGTAGCGTCAAACATATGCTGCGTGAAAGTATGATGTTGACCCCCCTTGGCCCCGTCTACTAGTTTATGGGTTTTGTTTAGACACGGTTGACTTTGGTAGGGTTCAAAGAGTGCACAACCCTTGCGCCAGGTATATTTTCGGCCTAAGAAAGTTTGATCGTATCTCTCCCAAGATACGTGAATTGGATTGGTTGGACATGCGCGGTCTGTTCTAATAATTTCAACATCAGACACAAAAACGTAATAGCTCCTCCATTACATGATACCACACTTTTCAAACGATCATTTTCCTATTATAACATCTACAAACTGTATTATTCAATTCTCGAAGAAATAAAAGCTGAGGGACCAACGGAAAAATCTTTTGGAGAGATGAGCAACTTAATACAATAACATCCTGGGTTGGCATGGGCTCTCTGTGTGTGGAAAAAGTACTTCATATTGAAATGTGTGTAGGCGTATCTCTTATTTTTTTTAACCCTCTTTCTGCTTTTTAAGGAATTGTGTGAAGGCAAGGAACAGTTCTTTTCGAGCTGTTCATTTGAACGATCCCTAAATTATTAGATTAAAGTATATTGTACCTCGAATAAAAAATACTCCTAGTGTAGTATAGAATACAACATTGAAGTTACGCAACACTGTACACGCAGAGAAACGTTGACTTGTATCAAGACTGTTCCCCTCAATTCAAGGCAATTACTGTTTCAACCATCCACAATACAATTACTGTTTTAAATCAAAAGAAATATCTTCTTAGCGCTTTTTTCTCCACTTAAGATAACTATACACTTGTAGTGAAATAATTGTATTTTTTTGTTCAAGACATTTGTTAATTTGCTTCAAGAAAATCTTTCAGAAACTTTGAAGAAAGGGATTTTTAGTATAAGTAAATGGCTGTTATAACACAAAACAATATTTTCTTAAGAATAGTAAATAGTTTTCTTAATTCAAGAAAGCGTTTATGTATTGTTCATAGATAACTAGTTTCATTTTCTTAAAATAAAGCATTTATTTACTTGAAATTTTTGAAATGCATATATTTTATATCAACATGTGATTTTTTTAATATTTATATTATGCAGTGATGATTTGTATATAGGTGTATGTCTATATTCATATGTACAATTTTATTTTTATTCTTATTTGGAGAATAAACAAATTTTGGACAAACTATGGTGTCACCCTGTACATAAATTCTATTTAGATATTCCTCTCAAGTAACTACATGTATAAGTATGTACAGGGAATATAGCAATTATTGCATAGCAGTAGAGGCGATGAATGTATAATGTTATAATATACATTACTTGGCATCGTATCAATTCTTTGAAACAGTAATTTACGTAACAGAAACTTTGTTGATGTGCGGTACTGGTTTTTACAACAGACCATCTATTATGGGAGTTCTAAGAAGCAATGAAATGCTTATATGTTTTCTTGAACTAAATAGTACTTACTTTAAATATTTGAAACAAGAAATGTGTATGAGGGTAATCTGAAATATCTTGGCAATATAATTGCGCATACGTTGAAAGATTCTCTTGGAAGTTTCAGCCATGTTGGGCGCTCAGTTGTTGTTTAACAGCAACTTGTGCCAGTCGATGTAAATGCTTCTGTAAAAATTGAGAAAATCGAAAATCTAGCCGTCATTAAAATTTGAAGTGTAAAAACAATCTTGAAACAATAAAATAATAATTACTATCGGTATCGTTATCGGTATCGTTATTCGGTATCGTTATCGGTATCGTTATCGGTATCGTTATCGGTATCGTTATCGGTATCGTTATCGGTATCGGTATCGGTATCGTTATCGGTATCGGTATCGGTATCGTTATCGGTATCGTTATCGGTATCGGTATCGTTATCGGTATCGTTATCGGTATCGTTATCGTTATCGGTATCGATATCGTTATCGGTATCGGTATCGTTATCGGTATCGGTATCGGTATCGTTATCGGTATCGTTATCGTTATCGGTATCGGTATCGGTATCGGTATCGTTATCGGTATCGTTATCGGTATCGTTATCGGTATCGTTATCGGTATCGTTATCGGTATCGTTATCGGTATCGTTATCGGTATCGTTATCGGTATCGTTATCGGTATCGTTATCGGTATCGGTATCGGTATCGGTATCGGTATCGTTATCGGTATCGTTATCGGTATCGGTATCGGTATCGGTATCGGTATCAGTATCGGTATCGTATCGGTATCGTTATCGGTATCGTTATCGGTATCGGTTATCGGTATCGTTATCGGTATCGGTATCGGTATCGGTATCGGTATCGTATCGTTATCGGTTATCGGTATCGTTATCGGTATCGTTATCGGTATCGTTATCGGTATCGTTATCGGTATCGTTATCGGTATCGGTATCGGTATCGTTATCGGTATCGGTATCGGTATCGGTATCGGTATCGGTATCGTTATCGGTATCGGTATCGGTATCGGTATCGTTATCGGTATCGGTATCGGTATCGGTATCGGTATCGGTATCGTTATCGGTATCGGTATCGGTATCGGTATCGGTATCGTTATCGGTATCGTTATCGGTATCGGTATCGTTATCGGTATCGGTATCGGTATCGTTATCGGTATCGTTATCGGTATCGTTATCGGTATCGTTATCGGTATCGGTATCGTTATCGTTATCGGTATCGTTATCGGTATCGGTATCGGTATCGTTATCGGTATCGTTATCGGTATCGTTATCGGTATCGTTATCGGTATCGTATCGGTATCGTTATCGGTATCGGTATCGGTATCGTTATCGGTATCGGTATCGTTATCGGTATCGTTATCGGTATCGGTATCGTTATCGGTATCGGTATCGTTATCGGTATCGTTATCGATATCGGTACCGGTATCGGTATCGTTATCGATATCGTTATCGGAACCGATATCGGTAATGTTATCGGTATCGTTATCGGTATCGGTATCGTTATCGGTATCGTTATCGGTATCGTTATCGGTATCGTTATCGGTATCGTTATCGGTATCGTTATCGGTATCGTTATCGGTATCGTTATCGGTCTCGTTATCAGTATCGTTATCGGTATATCGGTAATTGAGATTCTGACAATGTTACTTTATTAAGGGGAAAAATTTCCGGGCAATATTGAACTTTGTAACCTTTATAGTTGTTGCGTTTCAAAATACGTTTCACAGTACTTTTACTAACACCGATTTCGTCGGAAATTTGCTGGCTAAAGCAAGGTTCGCCCATTTCAACTAACGAACAAACCCTCACTTCTCTCTCCTCCCGCTCGGGATGCGTTAGAGGGATTTGAGGCTGTTCGTCTATTTGTTGGCATTTGCGGCAATTCGCAAAATACCATTTAATGATCTGTACCGTCTCCGCAGTTGTATAAACTAACATAATGTGTTCAAAATCCACGAGCTCTTGTTAGAACCTTACGAGCGCGCAGAAGGACAAAGAGTGCGAGGCTACAGCAGTTGCGTGCAGCGAGGCTGGCCGGCGGGGATAAATGCAAGTATGCTAGATCGCGCTACGTACAATATCTCTCGCACCCCGGTGAAATGTGGATCAACGTGTATGTTATCAGTGGTCCTTACTGGTACATTTATATTTCTGTCATTGACGGGATCTATCTATCTATTTTAAGGTTATTACTACAACATCCATCATAATATTACGCAACAATTGCAAAAACTAAACACTAAACACATTATTAAAGCAAATGGATACGCCAGCGCTGCTTGTAATTTACATCTTGCCTTTACTATTCTTATTCTCATCCTCTTTTCGCAATAAACAATATCCATGCATATTTTACGTAATATTTTAAATACCTCCGCTAAATAGAAACATCAAAAACGTAAATACCGCTGCAATACTCGTTTATTTACTACATTCGCATCTCGTTTGTTTTTCCATGGCCTACTATATGCGTTCTATATACGCGGGTTTTTCTTCCTCTAGATTTACTTGTTAAAATGTTAATGGTCAATTCGAATCTGGGTCACGAATCGCATTTATTAGAGGATAGATACATAGCTGTAATGACCGCCAATTCTGAAAACTTGTTGAACTAAACAAGCAATGGCAATTAACGCTAACATTCGCTAGGTTTATAGTAACAAACTACGTCGATTTACAGTTCATTATATATAGGTTGAAACAGACTATACGTTTGTGTATACATAGATGACGAATTTTGCAATTAAGGAAAAGTAATCTGACATTGACTTTTAAATAGGACTGTAAAATGAGATGTTAGTAAAATCTGTAATTTGCTGTTTTAGTCGAGACAACCAAATTTTAGTTATACTCCACTTGAATCGTTTATTGCAGGAAGGGACAAAGTAACATTTTAGTGTTCTTGAGAAAAATGAAAAACATTGTATATTTTGACATACATATTATCAGTACTATCACCCATTGGATAAGAGTCGTAAAAAGTTGATAACATTAGATATGTTTCCACAGTTGAACGATGTTCGCCGTGGTGAAAAAATTTGTTTATATTTTGAAAAAGATCGTTCGACATCCACGGATGTAATGCATGCATAATTAAAACACTCTTTGAATTCGGTTAATGGATTGGCTGCAGCTTCGGTAGGATTGAATTGTTTCAAATATTCAGCATAATAAAGAGCTGCCTGCAACCATGTTCCCCAACGTGTAAGAATCGACTGTAGTGGTTCACGAATACCAGGACACAGTACGTGAAATGATCGAAGGCGTTTTGGAGATATGAGAAACGCTTTCTATGTACCTGCATCTTAATGCATCTACCTCGGGTGAACATTATCGAATAGTTTCTGGCCACAAGAGGCAAGAGAAGAATACTTGCAACCGTGTTCAAGAAGAGAACGACCTACCGAACCAACTGTCGCGGCAGCATCGCCCATAAACATCAACACTTGACGATCTTTAACACAAGTTCAAGGTCAATCTTGTTCTCCTAATATAAAAATTACACTTAGTTGTACGAAAGAAATTATGCCAATGTCTATTTACATTCAAAAACATTGATTCAGTTTTCAAAACCTCAATTCGTTAACAAATATGTCCCCCATTTCATTATTAGCACACACAAAATTTAGGAACATTCAATCGCTCGTTTATTATACAAGTTTGTCGACACGTGATCAGCATAAATTGATTTTCTAGCTTGCTTATACCTTTTGCACTTTTTCTTCTTTTGGTTCATTATTTTTTTATTGAACTTTTGCAGTTTTGGCTTTTTTCTGAGTACAACTAAATTCTTAGGTCCCTATATTGACGAATTCTTGAAGTGGTTATCGCATTAGTAAGCAATTTAATTCAATAACCTTTGGATTTAACGTTTTGAAAAAGATACTTAACACTCCTAGTCTGTTCGCAGTATATTATGGTATATTTTACTAACGCATAAGTTATAAGTAGAGCGGGCTAAGAGCGCCACGCGCCAGGTTCGCAATCAGGCTGCCGGGCGCATATATGTATGTAAACATAGGTAATTTAAATATATAATTATTAGGACGAGGACCAAAACCACTGTCTATTACGTCGTGAAGACGCGCAAATATACACCTGCAGTTTGGGTGTTCGTTGATAAATAGGGCGTTGTTCACAGTGGGCCACTACAAAAAAAAGTTCATTCATCGACGGCTACGAACTAACAGCGCGCTTATTCATTTACGGATGACGCGCTCTATTCATCAACAAATGACGAGTCTGCAGATGTTACGTTTGCACCACTTCGTGGCATACTAGAAAACAAGCGTCGGTGTGCTCGCTTTAGTGATTATGTCTAACGTAACTATTAAAAATAAACGGCCATTACCTACGAAAGTTAATAAATTTCTTAGTGAATTTGTGGATTTACACTACAATGGGAGTACAATTTTCTGTAAAGTTTGTAAAAAGAAAACTACTGTGCTGGAGAAAACGTGATTGTGAAAGACATATAAATAGCGCACACCACAGAAATAAAAGAAATGGTGTGTCACAACAACGTCAATTTCAATTAGAATTGCTTTTAACGTTTATGGTATGTGGTCTACCACTTCGTATACTTGATAAAAAAGCATTTCGAAAATTCTGGGGTACATACAATACCGAGTGGATACTACCATCTCGGACAGCGTTACGGAGAGATATTCCACGAATACGTGAGGACATTGAAAATCGAATTAAAGCCGAATTAAAAGATAAACAGCTGTGGCTATGTCTTGATGAGACGACAGATTGCAAAAAAAATTCTATTTTGAATATAATAGTGCGCGTATTAGATCCTATTAAACCAAATTTTGCAATTCTATTAGCCAGCAGAAGATTAAAACAGTTGTACTAGTAAAGCAATTACGGCCGTAGTTCTCGAAACGTTACAAAAATTTCAAGTGTCAACCAGTCAACTGTTGTTGTTCATGAGCGATGGTGCAGCAACAATGTGTAGTGTAGGCCGTTCCCTTAAAGAAAAGTGTGAAGGACTTTTATATGTTACGTGTAAAGTCCATGCTTTACATCTTGTGGCACAAACTATTCGAGAGTGTTACCCGGAGGTGGATGCATTAATAGCAAACACAAAAAAAGTGTTTCTCAAAAGTCCTAAGAGGACTAGGGCATTCCACAGGTTATGCCCTGGTATTCGAGAACCACCACAGCCCATTCTTACGCGTTGGGGAACGTGGTTAAAAGCCGCGTTTTATTATAATGAACATTTTCAAGAAGTCAAATCCGTTATTTTGCAATTCGTCCCTGCCGAAGCTAGAGCTATTAGGATGAGCCAGAAGGGATTTCTCGATATTTCTGTTGAAACACATCTAAAGAATATTAGCAACAATTTACAAAGGGTTAGTAGACGCGATAGAAAATTTGCAAAATTCTGGATTGTCGTTGGTAGAATCAGTGCAAGTCGTGGACGAAGTTAGTATATTGTTACACAGTATAAACGATGCAACAAGTGGACGAGTTTTAGCTAAGTTCGATAGTGTTTTAAAAAGAATCCGGACTACACGAGATTAAGACAAATGTGCGATGGGGCATCTGCAGATTCCTTGACTAAGTCTAAAGATTATTTTAATTACGCCTGTCTTACTTCGGTAGACGTGGAACGGTCGTTTTCGAAATATAAGAACATTTTTTCGTCTCGGCGAACATCCTTCACCGAGGCAAATGTGGAAACTTATCTGATGGTGCAACTTTTTAAACAAGCCTATCCGCATTATTAAGAAGGATAGAATTTATTTATATATCTTTATTTACAGTTACATTATTAAGTACAACAGAATAAAAAAAGCGTTCAGTTTCTCAGTTATTTCCTTATTACATCCCATTTACAACGCATACCGTTTTCAATCAAATAAAAAATCATAATGAAAATAAAAACACCTCAGCGTGTACATATATATATATATATATATATATATATATATATATCCGCTCTAATTACTAAACATTATTATTGCGTCAGCTTTTATTTTTTTACTCTTGTGTATTAATTTCGAAATATCACATATCTGCTGTGACTCACATATACGCTATTTACAATAAGCGGCCGTTGCGCCTGATTCCGATTCTGTTGGATGGCGCAATTTGGCCCGCTCTAGTTATAAGGTATCACTTTCTAGGGTCAATTTCGGTTTATCAAGTAGAGACAGTCTAAAAACCGTTTTTTAACAGCAATCCATAACTCATTTATTTTTTAACTTGTGGATGGAGCGGCTTCGCTTTCAATATCTTTATCTGGTGTGCTTTCTTTGAGCTGCGAACTTGTTGGTGGTCCAGGTTGGGTATTAATAGGATCAAAGGATCAAACAACTCTGTTGGGAATATATTAAAATTAGCAGGATATATTTCATTAATTGGATTTAACTTCATGGGAAAAATTAAGGAAAAATCGTATTTTCAACTAATTATTTGTTCAAATTTACATAATTCAACCAAATGCATGATTGCATCAATAGTTTTAAAATTCTTAAGACAATGTTTTACTTCAAGGAACAAAATATGGTACGTTAAATTGTTTCATTGAACATATTGCATTTTTTGATATAGTTTAGTCTTTCTATGGTTAACATAATTGATGTAATAGATATAATCTTAAGATGCACCTAATTTACGTAGGGTAGCTTGTTTAAAATTTCAAGCAGAGATCCGTCTTATGCATATCTAAAAACCTTAGCACTTTCACTCTTCAAATTAAACGACTAAAATCTGGTAATCTTTGATGTAAACACGCACTTAATTTTCAACGTTTGCTGTCCACGCTTTCACTTTTTACATATATATTGCTAAAAGCTAGAGCTTCTTTGAAGGTTTTGAATTGAAAATAAGATATTTCAGCTGCAGAACTAGCTTAAGAGAGCCCTAACATTGCATGATAATGTTACTGCCTGAATCTGTATATGCATATAAATATTTTCTTTACTTTCGAATGTAAAGCGTGACTGTGTTATTGAAGTCGAATCTACGTATTCCATATAGCCATATTGTTCATGTATATAGAAAGAATTGAAAGTTGATACAAAATAATTGTATCTATATATATATACATACATAATATACAAGTCTGTTTGTCTGTTATAACTGAAGGCAAACTTTTATTAAACTGCATTCAATTCTAATTGTTAAAACATTGAGATAGAAGGTCAATGGTTTTTAAAACTCAAGAATTTGTTTTGTAAATTGTGCAACCCATTGCTATAAATACTTTCACTTCATATTTCGATCGGTCCATATAGCTACACTTTATTTCGTTTACTCCATAGTTACTCAATACCTACAAAACGTTAAATTTTGCATGTTCTGGTTCTTGTACATTTTAAATAGTTGATATAAGAAGTTAGGGATTGCTTATAATTAGAGTTTGTTAAAAAGGTGGTACTGGCAGTGGTGCACTGCATAAAAGTAGGTACGTAATATACAATATTAGTGAAAAATAATATTGTTACCTTTTGCTGTCGTTTTGATGTCAACTCTGGCAATTGGCAACCGCCCTGGTAAGCTGCGTAGAATTGCAACATTAGCAACCCTTCCATTGTCGATTCATTCAGCCGTCGACGATGTTGTGAATACGCTGTCGTATATTTAGAAAATGATCGTTCGACATCCAGTGAAGTAAGATTTGCAAATGTCAGATATTTCTTTTCCTCATCTGGGCACTCTTGATTTTCAGTTATAGACCGAACCTTTTGTAAATCGGGATTTTTCGTTAAAATTGCACCAAATTTTTGAGCAACATCGACCCCTATAGTGTTCGTCAAGTTTTCTAGAGCGACTTGTAAATTGTTTATGCAATTTAATGCGTCTCGTGCAGATAAGTTTTCTAATTGTTCAATAGCTTGTGCAACTTCAGAATAGTTCATGGAAATTTCATCTATTTGTTGTTGAACGTCCGAATTGGAAAAAAAGTTGCTGACTATCTCGAACTGCTGCAGAATCATTTGAATCAAGTTTCAAAATGATATTTTTCACTTGTGAAAAATATTTCTGATAGTAAGATACTGCCTGGAGCCATGTTCCCCATCGCGTTATTACAGGCTGAGGTGGTGGTGGTAATTTCGGACACAATTGTTTGAATACACGGATGTGTTTGGGAGATTTGATGAATATTTTTTTTGGTAGATGCTATTAACTTATCCACCATCGGATACTTCTTTCGAATGGTTTCTGCTACGAGGTGACATGCGTGTATGAGGCATGTTATGTGAAGAAGAGTCGGAAAGCATATTTTCAACGTCCGACCAACTCTCAGCATTGTTGCGGCTTCGTCAGTAACGAACACTGTGACTTGGGTTCCTGTGATACAAAATTCTCTCAACGAATCTTTTATTATCTTGAGAACGGTTTCTGCATTAGTTTTCTGAATCCTTTTACTGGATAACAACAATGAAGCTGGTGGACCATCACGTTTTAAAGGACGCGCTACAACATGAATTACACTGTGTTTCTGAGCATCAGTTGTTTCATCCACACATAGGCAACTCTAGTAACTACCAACTAGATATTAAGGTGGGAACAGACTAAGCAAACATTGTTGCCCAACAGTTGAGCAACTGTTGGGCAACGTACAGGTTTGCACAATGTGGATGTATTATTCAACAGTTGGGTCGCTGTTGACGATCTGTTGTTCGCTCCAAAGGCGGTACTTCAAAGTGTGGTTCAACAGGTCAACAGATATTTGAAAAAGGTACATTAGACTGACATACGAATCTCCTGTGGCTAAAAACCTTAAAATTATCATTCACACATATTGTTTCCCGGAAGTTAGTATGTTTTTTGGCAAATTTAAGACCAATCATTAAGATGAGACTTTCAAATGTAGTTGTATCCATTCGAGTGAAGTTCTTGAACAACATTTAGTCTTCCCTCCTTAATTCTAATAAAAATTGTCGTTTTCTATTAGCGTACATACTTTTTGCCACCATCGCCGCTTTCTACGGTTTCTTCGTAATAATTTTTTTTTTGTTAGTAGGAACCAACACCACGCGAGTAAGGCATCTCTTTCGTCGCTTATTTTGGCACCCAATGAACGAACATCAGGCTATTAGATAGGTCGATGTTTCCCAACAGTTTGTCAACTTCGAGTATGTGTAAGTTCGCCAAAACTGTTGCACAACTGTCTTTCAACTGTTGTTCAACAATGTTTGCTTAGTCTGATTCCACCTTTAAGCTTTGGAGCAACTAACTTGCCATACGTGAATGAAGATCGAATGTACTTTGAGCTGTCAAACTTGTCAATAAATGTCAAACGTAACTTGAAGTTTCAATCGTGGATGTGACCGTCAGATATAGTTGTAACTAACATAAAAAATAATTAAAAAATGAATATGGCCTTCTCGATTACTTGCTGCTATTAAATATTTAATTAGAACTATTAAACTATTTTTCTCAGTACAAAAAATTAAGGAAATAGTAATTTCATTCACAATATCTACTATTATGTTCAACGTTATATGTGCGACAACAACAGCTTCGGCTGTCACTTCTGAACGACTAAATGTCAGGTTAGCCACTCGTTGGTAACTAAATATCCCTCTTGCGGAGAAGAATGGAAATTCCCTCGTTACCATCTCCCCCCAGCCAACTGGCATTGGGGCGTTGATGTTAAATATTAAATATAAGTCCAGATAATCACGAGTGTGGGGTAGGATGGACAAATCTACTAGTCAGTTAATTTTCCTATTCACGTAATCCGTCCAAATTCATGTAGAAGTCGTCTAAAATAAGCAACAGCGTAAATTAAAAGGTATTTTAAATAATATTTCATCAATTAAATCTTTATCTGGACGGTTTAGGCAAATTGTTGGAGAATTTTTACGTTTAAAGCTTGTCAGCAACATATTTTATCATAGAATCCTCGAAACACAACCTCCTAGTTGCGTCACTGCATTAATTCTCGTATGCATTTGCAGAAATAATTTCATTTGATCGAAATTCATCGCAAAAGTTTCTATTTGGGTTAAATTATCAAAATTGGCTGTGGAATAAAACAATCGCCGGTTTTTCGCGATTTAAAATAAAAGAAAGATGAACGACGCCATAATTTTTCATCAATCTTTATTCAGCACTTCGTTGAATCAAAGTGTTTCTTAACTCCGATCACAATTTAAAGTGCTCGATTGTGAAATCAAAGTATTTATTTGAAGGGAAAAGGGTTAAATTTCCAGAACAGGCACTTTCCTGTAGAGATTATATAAACAGAGAGTTTATATAACAGTGGCATCTTTCACATTTCAAGGTTAGTTACATTTATAATTTTAAAATTCGTTAATTTCGTTTTATTAAGTTGGAAATTCGTTATAAAATTGCCAAAATGATATCGAGGGATACTCCCGAACTCACTAAGAATTGTTAATTTAGTTTAAAATTAGAAAATTTAACAATTTTCCCGAAATACCCCGAGAACAATATTTCACTACATATAGTAAATTTTATAATTTCAACAGATTTCAACATTTCACAACCTATTATACTGGTTGGACAATCTATATTTTGTCAGGTTAATTAACTCCATTAAAGCATATAAAATTTGCGAATAGTTTTTGTTTGCATAATTGTATACGAAATCTATTAAAGCATAAATTCGTAAAACGCTATTTGAAGCGATTTAATTTGTGTGAGTGGTAAAATAAATCCTATAGAATCGATTTGATACAACTTTTACCGCGCTGATGAATAAACCAAATAATTTCTTAAATATAAAACTAATTTTCTTTTCTTTAAAGATTACATACGGCTATTACAAGCGTGTTCAGCTGTTGAATGAAATATTTTTTTCTTTCTAAAACTTTCGCAAATTCCTTGAAATCACGATTTAAATATCTACTACTACCAATTAAAAACAATTGCAGAACATGCATGGTATGTTATTTATAAGGAATACCATGACATGATGGTTGTATTTGCGTAACTACCATTAAAAAAAATCCGGAAGAATTTATTACATAAAAACGTGCAAAATTAATATTTCCGTGTGATTGTAATCAAGGATTTCTTTTATGCACATAGGTTATGGTTGCAAACAATGAATTAATTACCTTTTTCTAAGCGTCGTTAAGTATTACGTCATTGTAATTTTTATATGCACAGTAATGTGTAGATTTTATCGCCTAAAGTCATTAGTAGTCTGGGTAAACAGCGGTAACAGTCAGTGTAGTAGATATGTGGTGCGAAGTCGGCGATTATTTATTTCACGCGTTCACAGCGTCAGTATTAAATCGATGCTGTATGCGAGTAGTTCTGTGCATATGTAGGCTGTCGTAACTTATTTCGTAATTGTACGCTTATGTTTGCTTTAAAAATGTCGCAGTTAGGTACGTCGTGAAAATGACCAATGGCAGACACAGTTCAAAACTTTATAGTGGACATGCCAGACTTAATTTTTGATGGCGCTAAAATTCAATGTCTAGTTTGTAAAATCCCTTTAATGTGTTGGTTCAGAAGCCATTGTCAACGTCACATCCAAAGCAAACAGCATTCTTCTGCAAAAAGTGGCATACGAGACCAAGAAAAATTTACATTTGATTTATGGGTTACTCTTATTTTATGTAATCTATCGTTTCGTTTACTAGACAAAGAAGCATTTGTCTCCTTCTGGAATAAATATGCGGACTGTAAATTACCTGGTCGGACATCGATACGAAATGTAGTGCCACTTGATCGTGAACATATAGAGAAAAGAATGAAAACGGAATTGAAAGATAAAGAACTGTGGTTGTGTGTGGGCGAAACAACAGATCGTCAAAAACATTCTGTGGTTAGTGTAATGGTACGTACAATGGAATCACATCGGCCGTCATCCTCTTTCTTACTTGCTTCCAAGAGAGTTATAAATTGTACTGCCGATGAGATTTCAAAGGTGGTGTTGAACTCATGAACAAAATTTGAAGTTTTTAAACTAAGCAACTTTTAATGTTATGAGTGATGGTGGGAAACATGCGTTCTTTGGGCCGATCTCTTAAAGAACACAGCGGTAACTTCTTACATGTAACGTGTAAAATCCATACTCTAAATCTTGCGGCACAAACGATTCCTATATGTTTTCCACTAGCAAATGCATTGATTGTTGGTACAAAGGCGGTGTTTCTAAAGTTCTCGAAACGTACCCGACTATTTCACAAACTGTGTCCTGATTTACGGCTCATCTGAATTACAGAAAAATTTGCGCAAGATGGGTTATTGCCTCAAGGGGATGGTGACTGAGTACCGAAAAGGGGTCTGTTGTTTGGGGTGATTTCCAAATGCCCCAAGGGACGGAAACCTTAGATCAAAAATGCAGGACACATATGTGAAAACACTTCAGAAGCGGCGTAGGGCCATCCAAAACAAGAGACGGGGAATGCTGACAAGTGGCAATGTTCTTCTGCATGACAAGCGGCATTGTTCTTCTGTATGACAATGCTATTGTTCTTACACTACATCGGTCTATAAACCTACAAAGTTTCATTCAAATCGGTGGGATACGCTTACCTGTGTTCCTTTATCAGTTTCACAAGGCAACCTCACATACAAATTACGATCAGTGGACCACTATACCTGCTCGATATCAGTGCAGATTTTAGAAAATAGATAAATCTCGTACTGCTGCATACGTACTCGTAGTAAAGGAGTGCAAAATGTTGAGTCAAATGTGTTTTTAACTTTTTATAATACGAAAAATCAACCATTCTGTATATGTTTGAAACAGTATTTTTTTCTTCTCTACACCTAACAAGTTACATAACGCCAACGAACACTTGCTTCAGAGCAAATACCTGCATACAAATGATGTGCTAAACTAATCTTGTAAGCGTACGGTCGTGATCTTAATAGATCCTATATCAATGTGGGCAGATATAGATAGTGGAATACCACACTATTAATATTGAAGTAATATTAAAAGAAAGAAAACAAGTAAAATGAAATGTCCGCTTTACGAAGTTTATTGTTACACTCATCTGGCTTATCGAAATTATAATCATGACAGGACTTTAATGCAATTACGTCGCGTGAAATGAAAAGTGTGTCAATTGAATTTACCTTTGCGCAAGTAATTATTTTAAATTGCTGTCACAACTATGCAATTTCTCTAATTGTATATGCCTGTTACTGATTTGGGGCAGCGAATCGTAATGTAACTAAGTAGTTTGGGCGTGGCTAAGTTGGATTTTTAATTAAGATTTTATTAAATTAGGTAATAACAACAAATTCATAATGCTATATTGGCAAATAAAACAAACTGACAAATTCCTAACGAATTCAATACATTTTTATTTTCATCTATACCAACATCTTCCTTTTTAGGACCGGTTAGCCCAAATTGCATTGAACAATGTAGAATCAGAATTATTTGTTAAAACTGATTCGAACTTATGTGTCAAAACTTCTAGCACATTTAATTTATTATGTGTAGAGGGTACCTACATTTCCAACTAAGTTAAAGTCATCAATTGTTCCTATTTATAAAAAAACGTTGCGCGGAGACAGTTGACAACCACCGCCCAATATCACTGATGTCCAGTTCTTGGAAGATCATTGAGGACATTAAGTGCTATAAGCTCGTAGCTTTTTTGAATAAACATAACATTTTGCAAGATTTTCAACACGGTTTTACTAAGACGAGGAGCACACAGAGAAAAAAAAGTTCATGACTCAAACAAATATCCATTTAGTCAACCAAATCGTAATTTTAAATAGCGGCAAAGAAATATTTTTTAATTTAAAGAAATCGTTGTTTGATTCAAACATATTAACTTTTCATTAGATAATTTAAAAAGCTAAGTGTAAAACTAACCTTATAAAAAAAAAATTAGTGCAATATGTATTTTAATCGTAAAATTTTTAATGAAGCGCTCATTGAAGTGATATAAAAATGCAGTAAGGAAAATGAAGAACGAATGAAAGTTATCTGATACAATGGCTTCGTTTGCATCATGGTTATAAGATTAAAAAGGTAGTAATGATTAAACATATGTAACAAAGGAATAAAAATGGTGCAATTTAAGGAAATCTGAATTATTAGCGAGTTTGTTTTTGTAAATTTCCAGCCTCTATCAATTATAATACAGAAGTATTCCTCAATCTTTTTGTAAATTTATTAATCAAACATTATTGTTATTTTATAGTAGCAATGTAGAGCAAAGCTTGATTTTTATCAAAACTTTCGAAATTTGAAAATGAGATATCCAAATTATCTTTGTTACTTTTATTCCTAACTGAATAGTCTGCAATATACACTGTAAATATTTACAGAAATTTTAAATTTGGGTTTATCATGTTATCCACTGAGGCGGATTTAAAAATTTTCAATTGAAATGCTCGAAAAAACGAACAATCTGCCATCCAACCTAGAAAAGATTTTTGAAGACCATGAGCTTAGCAACATGGATAAAAAGGTTGTTTAACTATTTTTTTATTATTACGGGTCAAGGGTTGGTTAATGTCCCTTACATTTCTGAATTCTTAATCATATTGTTATGATTTCCTGAATTTAGTATTAAGACGACTTTCAGATGATTTCGTTCAAAGATAAGAAATAATATTTGACGAATTTTTTAGTTATTTTGGATATCTAACTTTCCTTAAAAAAATTAAGTAACCGGTTGCACCAAAAGGTAATAGGGGTCAATAAGGGTTTTGGTTTGGCAATGAGGGTATCAAATTTTGGTGAAACACGGTTAAATTCAATTTTTTTTAAGAACAATGATCTCAAAAAACTAAAAGAAAACATCAATATTCTAACCTTTAAAAGGATTCTCTCAAATGTTGTATTAATACTATTAGGAAACATTTAAGAATTTTAAATTTAGAAATAGTAAGCACTAGAAACGCATTGACGGCCGTAAAATAAAAATATGCTAAAATTACTTTTTAATCCAGTTAACTCAAGGTCTTCAAAAAATCTTTTTAGGATTGACGCCAGATCGTTTCTCTTGTGCATAACCTTAAAATCTTTACGGTCCAAAGACCCAGTAGATAACATGGATAAATAGGAATTTATTTCAGTAAAGGGTTTAAAGTGTTATGGGCAGACAAAAGATCATCAAAATTAGTGTCAAAGACATTTGGATTAATATTTCAGAAAGGTTTGTACTAGCGGCCCTAATAGCTGACAGACATATGTTGAAAAAAAAATTAAACACGAATTAGTACAATTTCAATTAAATTGTTATGAAGGCAATAAATTTACAAAAAACAAAACTTCATTAATGAATTCAGATTTAGTTACCATTAA
The DNA here is from genome assembly GCA_029619315.2 of Dynastes maya. Classification (NCBI taxonomy): domain Eukaryota; kingdom Metazoa; phylum Arthropoda; class Insecta; order Coleoptera; family Scarabaeidae; genus Dynastes; species Dynastes maya. The sequence continues at coordinate 625,204 of JAROYE020000024.1, forward strand.
CATTACCCGAGTTTGCCTTTGGGGACATCATGATTTAATCAGTTGAATAAAAAGTTGTTATTTGTAACCAGTGAAAAAACCTGCGGTTAATGTAATTCAATGGAAACTCACGTCACCTCATTTACCTTAGGCTATATGCCTGCGCAAGGAAAGTTGGTATTAAATTTACGAAATTTAAATTACAACAAAAAATTTATTTTCTATGAGGTTGTTCGCACTTGCTGTAGGTCGATCTCTGAAATCATGTGATAAACTTGGCTATCAGAAACTGCGTCCGTACGAAGTAAGTGTATGAGGTAGAGCTTTTAGTACAAAACTTTTTTCAAAATATCCATTTTAGGGTCAACACCAAATCCTACTTTCTAATAGTAGCTGCAAATAAATATTTTGAATTTAAAGAAACGTGAGTTTGATTTACCAAGAACTCGTTAATAATTTTTCAGGTAGTAATTTAAAAAGATTTAATTGTAAAATTTGGGTTTAATAAAAAAGTTGTTTGTGTCTTGCATGTTTTTTGCAAATTTAAGTACGTATGTGCTCTTATATAATTGTGTTTTAAAGGTTGGAAATGTTAGAACAATAAACGTTTGCAAAAGCTCTTGTGATTAGTTCCTTGTGTTTAAGATTTAACAAGGGTTAATTCGATATCAGAAGCATATGTGCTAAACGCTTGTCTTTTACAAAACATTGGCACTATTTCGAAGAATTTTTACATATTTAATGCGCAATTTGTCGATTTCCGACATATTTTCGCTTTTTCGAGTTAGAAACAGGAAGTTTTAATTACAACATTCAATTATTTTTGTAATCCTAATGCTTAGACACCCGCTTGTAATCCTTGGTACATATGGCAATGATACAGAGTTTTATTCGTTGCAATAGAATGGGACACTTTGAAAACGGAGATAATATTTCAAATCATACCCGTTGCAATTTTTCCTGAAGTTGAGAATAGTGATCTCTAATTTATGCAGGAACTCGCATAAAGGTTACAGCGAAAATTTTTAATAATTGAAATTTTCGGGGTATCATCAATGAAACTCGGCCTTAAATATCTTTTCAATTTTGTACATAAAAAAGAGATAAATACCACGACCATATGCTTTATCCAAGCTTGCCAGGAATTTTTCCTAAAATTTTATTAGCGGCTACTTAAAAAATAGATCTACACCGTAATATATATATCTATTGTCTCGTACAGTGCAACTAGACTCGGAGTTGAATATTGCATTAAAATTCAAGGTGTTTTGGGCTAATATCCCTACAGCATGTATTCTGCAAGTCCATAGTTCCTAAAAACATTAATAGTTAAAAAAAAGTATTGTTCCAGGTAATTTCCTTGGAGAAAAAACAAAGAACATGTAAGCAATGAGCTTTAATTTTGATTGATTTCATTGCAAAGATAAGAACAGTAGATAAGTTAAACGAATTTCAAACCTAATTATAGCAATACCCAACAAAATCGTCCTATAAATAACAAATTAAGTAAGGAATTAGATCACTACAACACGCAAAAGTCATAGGTGTCAATTACCCCAGCGTATGGTTACCTGGCAACCGTGTGTACGAGGTAGACGCCAGAAATTCTCGGCCTGATGTAGAAAAAATTAACTTGGTAAAATATAATAATTTTTATTTTTAATATACAATCTCCTCTAACTTTAAAACATTTATTACAACGATCAATCGATAATTCTATACCTTTGTAAAAATGATCTAAAGCTTTTCCCTCAAATGCTGTATTACAGCTACCTGCAACGCACTATCGTCCTTAAAGCGACGTCCCCTAAGGTATTTCTTTAAATAACAAAATAAATAATAATCACTAGAGCAACGCAAACTGCGCTGAAAGCCAGTGGCTGACGCATAAAAGTTTACACAAAATAAACACGGCCGGAAAAAAAATTCGGTTAAGGCAGTATAATGCGATCGAAAGCCGATCGTTATGTATGCATCTACGCTGTCGTATACTATATGTAGTTTACTTTTTTTGAAAATGTTTCCTACGTCGCGAAAGACCAAAAAATTGGACACAATAAGAGAATTTTATTGCAGAAATGCCCGATTTAAAAGGGGATGGCGTAAAATTAATGTGTAGGGGGTAAAATTGATTAATTGTTGTTTGAAAAAATTGTCTACGGCACGTAAATATGCAGGGCATGTTTTAAAAAAAAAAAACCACCGAGAATAGACAAATTTTAAAATTTAAATTTTTGTGTTTATTGAGTAATTTACCATTCATTTACTAAGGAAGAAAGATACGTTTCTTTTTAATGAATATTCGGGGTTTTAAATTTCCAAGGAGAGGGAACATTACAGAGAGTTGGCCGTTGTCGTAGCATGTCGAGAAAGAATTAAATCGGAGTTTCAAAAAAAAAAACTGGGTTAGTGGGATGACACAACAGATCTAAAAAAACATTTTGCGGTTAATGTAATGGTACGCACAAAGGGAACCAACCCCCGTCACCCTAATTTAAGCTTTCCCGGGCGAAACAACAATACATTTCCGAAGGGAAATTTTAATGTTGGGTTAAATACATTGGGAAAATTTGGGCTTTCAACAAATCAATGTTGAAGTTTATGATGATGGTGCCGAAACTGTTTTGTAGGGCGATCCTTAAAAAACATTGTGCTAGTCGTGCATATTACATGTAAAATTTATATCTAGCTCGTAGCAGATAGTATCAGAAAATGTTATCCCGAGGTAGACGCTCTAATAGAAAATACAAAACTGTGTTTGTAAAACCCCAAAAGATTCGGGAATTTCATAGACAATGCCCCCGGTATTTCCGAACCACCACAACCTATTTTTTACTCGTTGGGGGAACAGGTTAGAGGTGCATTTTTTTTATCTTAAAATTTTGGAATTAAAGAACGTGTTTTTTAAAATTTGACCCCAAAGGAAGCTGCGGCTGTCAAGGTAAGCCCCTTTAAATTTAGGATAGTCGAGTTAAAACAGATTTGGAAAATTTTCAGAAAAAATTACGGGGCAGCGGTGCCCATGAAAAAAATACAAAATTTTCGGTTTCGTTAGTGGAATCTTGCAAATAGTGCAACATGTCACGCAATCTATGTGCGATAGAAGACGCAAGAAATGTTTTGTTTTTGAAAGGTTTTAAAGTTTTTAGATAAAGACTTGATTTTTGGGACATAAGAAAAAAATTGTGAAGGTGCTCAAAGAAACCCTTAAGTTATTTGAAAGATTTTTTTACTTACGCAAATATAAAAGTCATAGAGTAGAACGTTGGTTTTTGCAAGAAAAAACTTTTTCTTCACGCCGCACTCACTTTGCCGAAACAATTTTGGAAACATATTTAATGTTACAAATATTAAATAGATATTATCCACTTTTTGATTTCACGGAGGACTGTTAAAACGGTAAGTGTTTGAGCACGTATCACATTTAATTTATTTTGTGTAAACCTTTATGCGTCCGCCACGCTCTAATAATCACTTGGGGCCATATGCGGACTATACGGTGGATGTTTCAATTCTTGAAAGCCACATTCGCGGATGGCAGCTTGTGAAATGGCGGCAGTATGGACGGGTGCATTTTCGTGTAATCATCGAACACCGTTTGTCAATTTTCCTTGAAGTTTTGTACGCATATTATCCCTCAATTTATGCAGCAAAGTCGCATAATATGTGCTGTTGACAGCTAATACCATTTCTTTAATAATTGAAACGTTTCGAGGCGTTATCAGTTCAATTGGCAAACTCGGGCCCTTATCATCTTCTCATTCCATTTTTTACAGTGGAATATAAAAGAGATAAATCACCATAAACGCCATATAAACATTGTTTAATGTTAGCCGAGACATTTTCATGCACTAATCACGTTGTCTAGCTGGCTACTAAAAACTACTACTCTTCGAGCCGTAATATATATAGCGTAGGCCTCGCACATGTGCAACTATGACGTACGGGAGTTTGAATATGCTCGAACCTATATAAGCTTGTCAGGTCGAGAATTTATGGCGCCTACCTCGTATATACCTAGCAATCATAGAGGGTTGCTAGGCAACGTCCATGAGTTCTCTAAAAACATTTCGAATACGTTCTACAATTCCTATTTGAAAAGTCATTGTTCCAGTGAACTAATTTCCTCTTTCTGCGAAGAAAAAAAAATAAAACTGAGATGTTTAGGTTGGAGTATCGTCTGTTGGTTTCAAACGTGAAGGGGTTGTGTACCAGGAAAGGTGGTGGTGTTTGCATATCATTGACGTTGTGGATGAAAATAATTGAGTTTTGTAAGTAATTATTAACTTTCGTAATAATCTTTCATACCGCAAAATCACAAACCGTCACACTTTGATAATCTACCTTAGCTGTAAGATTAAACTTAACATCCCGCGATAGTTCGAAAAGTTGACGCTGAATATTTATTTTATTCAATTTATACTTATACCTAATTTTCGCTAGGGAAATTATTTACACCAACACAGAAATCATCAATTTTTGATAATACATTGCATACCGTACAAACATAATTTTATACAGGTACACCGGAAGTTGATGATTTCATTCCGGAAATTAATTGAAACGGTAAGTATATGTTTCTTACCTTCAAGGGGGACTACTTTTGCAAGGTAGACAAAATTATAAATTTATTATAAATTATAAAATACGTATCGATAGACATACTAAAGTAAAATGAATTAACCATGGTCGCTTAAATAATATACCGGGTGATCCAAGATGGGTGGTGAGGTACCATATATGAGGAACCAAGAGTCGTATAGCTGTGGAAAAAAATCTTCATAAGAAAAGTGGCCAAGAAAAAATGATAGAAATTATTTTTAAGTTCCTATTTCTACCGCTAGGGGGCGTAACCACTATAGTCATAAAAAAAAGGATTTTTCTAGAAAATAAACCCCTATAAGTTGATAAAGTTGTCGTCGTAGAGCTAGTAGAATTTGGAATCCTTTTTGAGGGGTCTTTTCTTCTGTAGAACAAAAAGTAAAAGCTGGAGAGGAGGGGTATTGTTTTATAATTAAATTGGCTAATTTCAGTTTTGAGTTAACCGAATTTAGTAAACAAGATCTCACTTGAAAGAGGAAGCTTTACTGTTTAAAATAAAAAAAATAACCATGATCTATTGATTCTCAAAGCCATCGCCAGAGGGCGTCATTTAGAAAAATCACAGTTTTTATCATTGTTCTCAGAAATTTCAAATGAAACGACCTAATTATTATACCATATTTAGAAAGTAGATTAAATTTCCAAGAAAAAATGTCAAAAAAGTAATTTGATATATCTATTGGCGTTTGAATTATCGCCAAAAGAATAACTAACACGTTAGTTTTTACATGGTCAAGCATGCTGCATGTAAAATTGAAAAACTAAGCCTCTTTTAAACTTGTTTTAGTATTTTTTACCGTCCTCGTTGATTTTTAATTGTTATTCTCCGGACCTTCCTTCGCATTTTATCCAGGCTTAAGACTGGTTCAAATTACGCCGGACACAAAATTTGAAGCGTCCCGATTTAAAGGCCAACAGGCCAAAACAACAATGGAAACAATAACGATTTTAATATTATTAAATTATTATCAAACGTTCAAATCTAAAACAAAACAAACAAAAACGGGAAATTTATAAACGTTCAAAGAGATCCCCGTTCTGCACAATGCAACGCTCACATCTGTTTGTAATACTGAAAACAGCACTTTCAACTTCAACTCGTGAAATCGTAGCAACGGCATCTCGGATTCTTTCAAACGTATTTTCCCGTGTAGATGGATGTGTTTGATACACAATATCTTTTATTCTTCCCCATACGTAAAAATCTAGTACGTTATGATCCGTAGATTTAGGAAGCCACAGAAACAAACTACCCTTTCCAATCCAATAATTTGGAAAAGCAACATCTAAAAAATTGCGTCCTCTTTGGGAAAAGTGTGCCGGACATCCATCGTATTGGAACCACAAGGATCTCCTTATATCCAAAGGAACATCTTCTAAAAGAACAGGAAGTTCATTTCTTAAAAGGTCTAGGTATGTGTCGCCATTTAGACGATCATTGAAAATAAACTCCGTAGCCTACGTTGACACTCCATTTGTTTTGGTGATCAAATTCCCGCATCCAATAAAGATTTGCTTCTAACCAATAGTGCGTGTTGTGCAAATTAACTCTGCCAAAATTGGTAAAAGTAACTTCATCAGTCCATAAAATTTGAAAAGGTAATTGGCGAATTTCTCTACACATATTTTTCAGCGAGTAGCAATAATCCAGCCTCCTGTCAAAATCAGTATCTGACAGAGCTTGATGCAAAATTAGATAATAAGGATGCAGCTTAGGATCCCTAAGAATTCGATTCACTGAACCGTAACTTACACCTAAGTGTGAAGAAATTCTGATACTTAAATGCGGATCTGCTCGCACATACGCAAGAACGTTTAAAATATTGTCTTCATTTCTTACCAATCGCCTTTTAGTGGGAACTCGAATAGGACGCACACTACCCGTTTATTGCTAACCGCCGAAACACTTTTTTGCTATGATGTGTTCGTTCAGGATACCTGACAGTATATTCGCGTTCTGCAAGAAGAAACTTGCAAGCTTCGGCATTAGAATAAGCCATTTTTGACGAATACAGAACGAATTTAACAAACGGTGAACACAAAACACAAAAAGAATAAAGATAAAAAGAAATTTTTACAACAAACAAAGCTTTACTCACTTGACATTTCAATTTATTTCCATGCTTGACCATGAAAGAATTAACGTGTTAATAATTATACTTTTGGCGATAATTCAAACACTATTAAATATATCAAATTGCTTCTTTAACATTCCTTCTTGGAAATTTAATCTACTTTCCAAATATGGTGTAATAATTAGGTCGTTCCATTTGAAATTTCTGAGAAAAGTGAGAAAAACTGTGATTTTTCCAAATGACGCTCTCTAGCGATGGCTTTGAGAATCAATAGGTCACGGTTATTTTTTTTACTTTAATTAGAAAAGCTTCCTCTTTCAAATAAGATCTTGTTTATCAAATTCAGTTAATTCAAAACCGAAATTACAGCCAATTTAACTATAAAACATTAACCCTCCCCTCAAGCTTAAATTTTTTGGTCTACACAAAAAAAGTCCCCCCCAAGAAGGATTACAAATTTTACTAGCTCTACGACGATAAGATTTATTTGACAACTTTTATAGAAAAATCCTTTTTTTATGACTATAGTGGTTACGCCCCCTAGCGGTAGAAGTAGGAACTTAAAAATAATTTTCAGCATTTTTTCTTACCCACTTTTCTTATAAAGATTTTTTTCCCACAGCTATACGACTCTTAGTTCCTAATATATGGTACCTAGCCACCCATCTTGGATCGCGCTATATATATTTTTCTATTTCGCTAAAAACAACTTTAATGACTGCGTTAAAGTCCATAAATTACGTACACGCATCAGAAAAACATTTTAGACATATACCAGCTCGTAAAATATCTACTTGTACAGTTGATCGGTTTAATTTGTAGAAAACAAATGAGTAACATTTGTGAGAAAGTGCATTCTTATGTAAACAACCCGCAAACCGATTTAGAAAATATGTTGTTTTGTAACTTCATTTGTTATGTAAATTTTTAAATAGTTAAATGAAGAAATCATGTCTGATGTATTTCTAGGAGATGATACTTAAATAAATTCGGGTTTGACCTGGAAATTTCGATGAAATAAAGGAATGACTGGTCTGGGCAAACGGCGGTAACAATCAGTGTAGTAGATATGCGACGCGGAATCGGCGATTATTTATTTCGCGCGTTCACAGCGTCAGTACTAAATCGATGCTGTATGCGAGTAGTTCTGTGTATATGTAGGCTGTCGTAACTTATTTCGTAATTGTACGCTTATGGTTGCTTTAAAAATGTCGCAGTTAGGTACGTCGCGAAAACGACCAATGGCAGACACAGTTAACAACTTTATAGTGGACATGCCTAATTTTTGATGGCGCTAAAATTCAAAGTCTAGTTTGTAAAATCCCTTTAATGTGTTGGTCCGGAAGCCATTGTCAACGTCACATCGAATGCCAGGAAATATTTCAAGATAGTCAGGTTAAAAGAGATTTACAAACTATTCACAACAAAAAATTACAAAATGTTTCGATGTCGCTAGTGGATTCTGTTCAAATTGTGAATGATGTTCACGCACAGTTAAGCGCTGTAGAAGGCGAAACAAATTGGTGTGTAATACGAAAATGTGAAGGTATTTTCGAGAAAAACCCGATTTTCTTATATTAAGACACAATTTGTGAAGGCGCGTGTGAAAATGCATTAAGTTGTTTCAAAGATTGTTTTAAATATGCAAATATAACATCGCTAGATGTCGAACGGTCGTTTTCGGCATTAAAAAGCATTTATTCCGCACGTCGTACTCACTTGACTGAAACAGCTGTGGAAACATATCTAATGATTCAAATATTTAACAGATGTTACCCAGTTTGTGATTTTACGGAAGACTTTTAAGAAGGTACGCGACAAACACTTTTCACCGTAAACAGGATATCTTTTGTAGGGAGTCCTTTTGCCCAGAAAAAACGCACAACAGCACGCTGCTCTTCCACAGTACACTCTTCGAGCACGGTCGCCATTTTAACACTGCTTGCGTACGCGCACGTCAACTGTCACTTGATTATCATTAAGCTGGATAGTGCTGCCCGCCAATGACAGATACGGAAAATAGCTCTCTGCTATTTTCAGCTTTCCCACAACAGTTTGTGACTTACTTGATGACTTTCCCTCGTACATTCACATTATTAATTGCACTTACCTTGTTTAAAACAGTACGACATATCCGTACATAATGCAATAAATTATTCTCATTGCTTGTGGTTTTAAAAAAGCTAACGGAAAGGTTATGTACAGAATAATGTTCAAACAAAAGTGAATTTAAGGTAGAAGTACACATGAAAAAAGAAACAATAACCAAGATAATGCTAATAAAATAGTTCATGGTATTGATGGAATTACGCAAAAACAATGTGAGAAAAGAAAAGCGTTAACACTTTTTACACCTGCTCACATTGTTATTGATCTTTTAGTTTATGTCCCTAATCTTCAAAAATAGCACTGAAATATTTGCTGGCGCTACCTGCTGCCAAGAGATGTCGTCATGCCGACCTAGATAGTAGAAATAAAGATACCATACTTATCCACACAATGATATAACCTTTAACGTACAAGGTTTTATAAAAATCTTTGGTTAATGTAATATTTTTTCTTTTTATTGCTATTTACCACCTGTGCTAATTTAACTATAGTTTTTTTAAATAAATAATAATAAGAAATGGGACAAATATACCTAAATATGAATAGGGATGAATAAAAGGCAGGTCCAACTTCTCACAAAAGAGAAGTGAGAAGTTGGACCTGCTTTTTATTCTTCCCTATTCTAATCCAAAACTCACACTTGAGTGCTGATATATATTCAATATTCAAACTTAAATATTAATTCATTCATTATTAAACTACATAAAAATAATCCCTATTTAATTACATTATTAAAGAAATAATTCAATTACACTGTAACATAAAAAAAAACCTTTTCATTTACTTGCCCCTAATTTTAATTATTAACTTTAGGTTATTTTTCCATTGTTGTGATTTTCCTTTTTTTGGATATTTGAATATAAATAATGGAAGAAACATTTTGCGGTCTTAGATTTTCTTGATTTTCTACCCCTAAGAAAATATTTATTTAATACAAATGAAAGTTCAAGAAAATTATTTTCTTATATTATACATTTTTTTAGTCTTGAAGTAAAAATATTTTCTTAAATAGAGACTGATTTGTTGCAAAAAAATCTATTTTCTTGATGCAAGATGCCATTCCTCTACGTGCAGTATCTTTATTTAACCTTGTCGAGAAAGATTAAAAACACATTCTCCAGGTCACTTTTAGATCGTGAATATTTTCGGTTTTCGTACTGTTCCTTTTCCATTTTTTTCACGCGTCGAGATCGTGCTTTGTCGGTTTTCATTCTGTTCCGTCTTTTTACGTCCCCGGGGTCGTAAACCTTTTGGTTCTATTTTTTTTTTGTTTTTCTCACGTACCCGTAATAGATTCTGGAGAATTTTCCTCTCGGCCTGACAGGCTTATATAGCTTCTAGCGTGTTCAAACTCCATTGCATCATAGTTGCATATGTGCGAGGCCTACAGTATATACTGTGCCACTTGTCTTCTTATAAAGGTGAAAAATAATCATCCTGTCGGAATTTCCAAACAAATTGGTTCCAAGTCAGTCTTAGATATCGCCTGTATCGACTTTCTTCAAAATTTGGTCCCTGTAAATGGCTACAAAAATGTATTGGTCGTCTTAGATCACTTCACAAAACTTGCAAAGTTATATCCTACCCTAAAATGCAACAGCAGCACCATTATTCGATCTCTAAATTCATTTAGACATCTTTCTAAATTCATTTAGACAATTTCGAGGAAATTGGTACTCCGAAATCCATCATCCTAGGTCAGGGATGGAGAACCTTTTTCATTGTCCATGCCACAAATTTATAAATAATCTTTATGAAATTACTAACGTGCCACACTAAAATTGTCTAACATAAATTATGATTTTTGTATTTTTCTCTTTTTTGCCTTCTTATTTTATTTTTTTTTCCTTTCACTCTCGAGAAAAAAATTATTATAATTCAATAAACAAAGAAAAAAACATTTTTATTAATAATTTATTAATAATTATGGTTTACATATAAAAAGCGAACAGATGATACCACAAAATAATATTATATAGTAGGTAGATATTCAGTACTATAAATTTAAATCATAAATTATTTTTAAAGTATGGATTGTTGAATTCTAATTCTTTTTTATAATTCATAAAATAAAATTTCGTTATCACTAATAAAAAAATCATATTGTCCTGTCCTAGATAATGCTACCTATAATCGTAATAAAAGTTTGGTTAAGTTTTTCGATCGCAAAAACATTCGACCCGTATACACACGCAAATCTTCGAATATATATATGTCCAAGACAATCACTCCGATTGGTTGCATTATATTCCCAAAAATCGATAAATTAATTAAAAAAAATCATAAAAATTGCCGAAAGAGTATCAAAAAGTACTCCAGAATTCCACAAACAAATTAAAATTTAATCAATTTACAAATTTCCAATTCTTTAACAAAAACCCCCGAGGAGAACATTTCAATATATTACGGCTCGAAAAGTAGTAGTTTTTAGTGGCCACCCAGACACCGTGATTAGTGCATGAAAATGTCGCAGGTGACGAAAATTGGTTACCGCGCGGTGATTAAATTTCTACAAAAGAAGGGGCATATGCCTAATCACATTAAACAACGTTTAGACAGCGTTTAGAAAAGTGGACAAAATGTTTCCGTTTGGGGCAAGAATCCCTTGATGATGGTGTGCGCCCCTGTCGGCCAATTGAACTGATAACGCCTCAAAACATTTCAATTATTGAAGAAATGGTATTAGTAGATCGCCGTTTGAAAGTGAAGGAATTAGCAATGATGTCTAACATTTCTGAAACAAGCATTCGTTGAATTCTCCATAACCATTTGGGTACGAATAAGATTGGTGCAAGTCGGTACCGTATCTTCTTTCTGCTCTCCAACATGAACGTTCCGTCCGGTTGAATGGGCGAGCTCGTTTTTAAACATGTATGGAGACGACCGAAATCGATCTTGGAGTCCATTGTTACAGGAGATGAAACAGTGGTTCTGTATTATGATCCTCTATCCAAAAAAGAATCGTTTTAAGGACGATAGTGAGTTGTAAGCAGCTGTAATACAACATTTTGAGGGAAAAACCTTAGATTATTTTTAGAAGGATGTACAGTTATTAATAGAGCGGGCCAAGAGCGCCATGCGCCAGGTTCGCAATCAGGCTGCCGGGCGCATATATGTATGTAAACATAGGTAATTTAAATATGTAGTTATTAGGACGAGGACCAAAACCACTGTCTATTACGTCGTGAAGACGCGCAAATATACACCTGCAGTTTGGGTGTTCGTTGATAAATAGGGCGTTGTTCACAGTGGGCCACTACAAAAAAAAAGTTCATTCATCGACGGCTACGAACTAACAGCGCGCTTATTCATTTACGGATGACGCGCTCTATTCATCAACAAATGACGAGTCTGCAGATGTTATGTTTGCACCACTTCGTGGCATACTAGAAACAAGCGTCGGTGGGCTCGCTTTAGTGATTATGTCTAACGTAACTATTAAAAATAAACGGCCATTACCTACGAAAGTTAATAAATTTCTTAGTGAATTTGTGGATTTACACTACAATGGGAGTACAATTTTCTGTAAAGTTTGTAAAAACAAACTACTGCGCTGGAGCAAACGTGATTGTGAAAGACATATAAATAGCGCACACCACAGAAATAAAAGAAATGGTGTGTCACAACAACGTCAATTTCAATTAGAATTGCTTTTAACGTTTATGGTATGTGGTCTACCACTTCGTATACTTGATAAAAAAGCATTTCGAAAATTCTGGGGTACATACAATACCGAGTGGATACTACCATCTCGGACAGCGTTACGGAGAGATATTCCACGAATACGTGAGGACATTGAAAATCGAATTAAAGCCGAATTAAAAGATAAACAGCTGTGGCTATGTCTTGATGAGACGACAGATTGCAAAAAAAATTCTATTTTGAATATAATAGTGCGCGTATTAGATCCTATTAAACCAAATTTTGCAATTCTATTAGCCAGCAGAAGATTAAAACAGTGTACTAGTAAAGCAATTACGGCCGTAGTTCTCGAAACGTTACAAAAATTTCAAGTGTCAACCAGTCAACTGTTGTTGTTCATGAGCGATGGTGCAGCAACAATGTGTAGTGTAGGCCGTTCCCTTAAAGAAAAGTGTGAAGGACTTTTACATGTTACGTGTAAAGTCCATGCTTTACATCTTGTGGCACAAACTATTCGAGAGTGTTACCCGGAGGTGGATGCATTAATAGCAAACACAAAAAAAGTGTTTCTCAAAAGTCCTAAGAGGACTAGGGCATTCCACAGGTTATGCCCTGGTATTCGAGAACCACCACAGCCCATTCTTACGCGTTGGGGAACGTGGTTAAAAGCCGCTTTTTATTATAATGAACATTTTCAAGAAGTCAAATCCGTTATTTTGCAATTCGTCCCTGCCGAAGCTAGAGCTATTAGGATGAGCCAGAAGGGATTTCTCGATATTTCTGTTGAAACACATCTAAAGAATATTAGTAACAATTACAAAGGGTTAGTAGACGCGATAGAAAATTTGCAAAATTCTGAATTGTCGTTGGTAGAATCAGTGCAAGTCGTGGACGAAGTTAGTACATTGTTACACAGTATAAACGATGCAACAAGTGGACGAGTTTTAGCAAAGTTCGATAGTGTTTTAAAAAAGAATCCGGACTACACGAGATTAAGACAAATGTGCGATGGGGCATCTGCAGATTCCTTGACTAAGTCTAAAGATTATTTTAATTACGCCTGTCTTACTTCGGTAGACGTGGAACGGTCGTTTTCGAAATATAAGAACATTTTTTCGTCTCGGCGAACATCCTTCACCGAGGCAAATGTGGAAACTTATCTGATGGTGCAACTTTTTAAACAAGCCTATCCGCATTATTAAGAAGGATAGAATTTATTTATTATATCTTTATTTACAGTTACATTATTAAGTACAACAGAATAAAAAAAGCGTTCAGTTTCTCAGTTATTTCCTTATTACATCCCATTTACAACGCATACCGTTTTCAATCAAATAAAAAATCATAATGAAAATAAAAACACCTCAGCGTGTACATATATATATATATATACGTATATATATCCGCTCTAATTACTAAACATTATTATTGCGTCAGCTTTTATTTTTTTACTCTTGTGTATTAATTTCGAAATATCACATATCTGCTGTGACTTACATATACGCTATTTACAATAAGTGGCCGTTGCGCCTGATTCCGATTCTGTTGGATGGCGCAATTTGGTCCTCTCTAGTTATTAATTGATCGTTGTAATAAATATATTGAAGTTAAGGGAGATTATATTGAAACATAAGAATTGTTATATTTTACCAAGTTTATTTTTTCTATAACTATTAGGTTGACAATTTATAGCGCCTACCTCGTACGTAATCTATCAATCTCGAGTTATTCTTGAAACATTTTGTTTGAAGCACCTCATTAATACTAGTAAACTAACCATTTCTTTACTTTAAAACTGGAGTTATTGAGTTAGATAGTTTAGTAGAATCGCCAATGAGTTCTTGTTTATTCTGTAATTACTAATATAATAACCTAATCTTCAAACAACTTTTACGTCTTATCAGATAATGATTAATGTTATCTTGTTTTATGTGGTATTTCGTTGAGTCAACAATACAAGATAATTTGACCGCAGTTCCGCGACACTAACCGATGAACAAAACCGCAAAGTGCAACCAGCGCACTCCTACTTATTCATAGTCTAAAAGTTGGTTTTGTAGACTTCCAAATGGTATTTCCTAGAATGCATATAGATATTTTCCAATCTCCAAGTCATTCCGGATGACTCATTTCATCAATGTAGACCTGCTCCAGTTATATTTATAGATACAAACATATTTACAAAGAGCCGATTACTGTAGTGTTCGACTATTAAACAGGATGTGACGGACAAACTACTTGGTTTCCGTTACAATCTTTCAAATCCGCATTACTCATTTTTAACTTTCGACGCTGGCCACTGAGAAAACTCACATAACGATAATAATAATAATAATATATTCTTCCCGTAATGCATCAACGCAAAAATATAAAACATGTGAAAAATTAAACATGTTTAACAGGCATTATTTTTTTATTTATGGGGTATGTGATTATTAGAATTTGTTAAAAAGGTGGTACCGGCAGTGGCGCACCGCATAAAAGTAAGTACGTAATATACAATATTAGTGAAAAATAATATTGTTACCTTCTCCTGTCGTCTTGATGTCAACTCTTGCAATTGGCAACCGCCCTGGTAAGCTGCGTAGAATTGCAACATCAGCAACCCTTCCATTGTCGATTAATTCAGCCGTCGACGATGTTGTGAATACGTTGTCGTATACTTCGAAAATGATCGTTCGACATCCAGTGAAATAAGATTTGCAAATGTCAGATATTCCTTCTCCTCATCTGGGCACTTTTGATTTTCAGTTATAGACCGAACCTTTTGTAAATCGGGATTTTTTCGTTAAAATTGCACCAAATTTTTGAGCAACATCGACTCCTATAGTGTTCGACAAGTTTTCCAGAACGGCTTGTAAATTGTTTATGCAATTTAATGCGTCTCGTGCAGATAAGTTTTCTAATTGCTCAATAGCTTGTGCAACTTCAGAATAGTTCATGGAAATTTCATCTATTTGTTGTTGAACGTCCGAATTGGAAAAAGTTGCTGACTATCTCGAACTGCTGCAGAATCATTTGAATCAAGTTTCAAGATGACATTTTTCATTTGTGAAAAATATTTCTGATAGTAGGATACTGCCTGGAGCCATGTTTCCCATCGCGTTATTACAGGCTGGGGTGGTGGTGGTAATTTCAGACACAATTGTTTGAATACACGGATGGGTTTGGGAGATTTGATGAACACTTTTTTGGTAGATGCTATTAACTTATCCACCATCAGATACTTCCTTCGAATGGTTTCTGCTACGAAGTGACATGCATGTATGAGGCATATTATGTGAAGAAGAGTCGGAAAGCATATTTTCAACATCCTACCAACTCTCAGCATTGTTGCGGCTCCGTCAGTAACGAACATTGTGATTTGGGTTCCTGCGATACAAAATTCTCTCAACGAATCTTTTATATCTTGCAACGGTTTCTGCATTAGTTTTCTGAATCCTTTCACTGGCTAACAACAATGAAGCTGGTGGACCATCACATTTTAAAGGACGCGCTACAACATGAATGACGCTGTGTTTCTGAGCATCAGTTGTTTCATCCACACATGCAGATTTTCCTATTTCTCAACTCGTCTTCCATACATTCCTTTACTATACCTTGCACACGTGGAAAGTTGTATCGTAATTGCATAGATTTTGGCAGCTTCCATGATGGAACGTACTTAACCCGAAAAAGGCGAAAGTGTTCATTAGATACTAGATGTTGTGGGATGTTGCACACACTCAATACATGGCGTTTACCTTTACAATGTTTTCTACATTCAAACCTATCCTGACTTAGCAATCCGCTATTGCATATTGTGCAATAAATATGCGGACTTCTATATTCTAATCCAGGGAAATGCTTGATATATTTACACGTGGAAAGGATGCCTAATACAATGACCAAAAAATAAATGCTAATATAGCTCATGGTATTGGTGGAATCATTCCCGGCAAAAACAATGTAGCAGAGAAAATAGCGCTAACACATTGACATGTTTCTGCCTACTCGGCGTCATCAGCATGGTTCTGAGCACTATCTACTGCCTGAGGAATCATTTGCACGTATAGATGTCGCTGTGCCTAGGCACAACGCCCCCTTGCGTTTGGCAGCCCAAGAGCTGCCCGATAGGTGGTGGACATCTACACTCCGGTTTGTCTTGCTACCCTCTGGGACGGCGTAACTGTGTTTGTTGGCGATAGGTGTCGCCGAGAGACATATTCAGTGCTGCTTTGGAGATTAGCAATATAAACTGAGAGGCAAACTCAATAATAGCGGCAGTAGATAGTGCTCAGAACCATGCTGATGACGCCGAGTAGGCAGAAACATGTCCATGTGTTAGCGCAATTTTCTCTGCTACATTGTTTTTGCCGGGAATGATTCCACCAATACCATGAGCTATATTAGCATTTATTTTTTGGTTCTTGATATATTTATTCACATTCGAAGGGGACGTTACATCCTTTGGGCGTCCCATCTCCGCGTATTTATTTGGCGTGCAGCGTGCAACGTACTGTCGCTTTCAACTATCTCGCGGTACTGTCGAGATCGATTTCGAGTTGAAAATTACCCCTACCTAGGCCTCTACCGCTACGCTACTGCCGTCCGGTACAACCTTTTTTAACAAACTCTAGTGATTATAAATTTTCATACACTGAAATAATATTGTTTCTAAAAATATTTCTACATGTCTCCGTAAGTCTCAGCTTAAATAATGAATTCAACGCGAGGTAATGTCTCTGCACGGCATAGGCGTGCGCTTCCTCCAGTAAGCACAATACCAAAAAATTAAGTAATAAATCGAATAATAATAACAGAACCAATAAAGAATTATAATATCTGAAAAGTTGTGAAATATCCACCCTCTTAGGCAGAGTTTTCAAGTAAGTTGGCGGGTTGCATCGGTTGGTATCCCTATGTGTATAGATGTAGAAAATTTGCTGGGTAAATTGCAGCTGGTATTCCTATGAGTATAGTCTAAGAACGGTGTTACTGACATTTAGGTCAATTATTTGTAACCTTGGTTAGTCCCCTTTATAACGATTTTTACAAAAAAAAACCATCCAAATAAAGAAATCATTACCGCAATGTAGATTTAAAATAAAATTAAATGGTTTAGATTTCGATGACTGTATGTAGAAGGAATGTTTAGCTACAGAGGTTCGTAATTTAAATGACTCGTTAATTTAACAAATAAATGCTTAGTCACTGTTATGCATTATTTATTACTGTAACAAATATGTATATAATACGTTGTTGCGTTGTACACGTAATATTAATTAATTAGTCGTATTTATCTTATTTGTTTTGGAAGAGAAATGATTTAGAACTTTAGAATATATGCAGAGAAATATATCGCCGTCCATGGATCTTCTGTTTGACATTTAGGAACAAAAAGAAGTCGTTAGGCGATAAATTAGGTAAATATGGGAAATGAGACATTAATTCGCTGTATTACATCTTCAAATAACACTGGGGAACAGCAATTTCGTTGCCTTAAATCTGTGACTTATTTTCAAGTAAATTATGGCCTCTGGATCCAAAAATAACCGCAGTTTTTGTCAATCACGTCAACCTTTTAAGCTACAGGATACCCTCAAAAGTCATACAAATTGTGCATATAAAGGAAAATAAAGTAAAAATTTTCCAAATATACTGTTTATAAAGAATAATTTTATTTATACAAAGTTACTGCAAGTTAAATTGTGTTCATACAAATAGTTGCCTTTTTATCGAACGATAATTACATATTAAGGCAAAAATTTTCGCTTATAGCTTTTTTTGGAATGTTTAATCTGTGGATATTCTCGCTTGATGCTCCAACACTAGTCAGCCATCATATGTACATCCCACTTACCTTGATACCATGCCTCCATGACCTTCAAATCCTGGTGAAATCGCTCACCCTGCTCATCGCTGACTGCACCAAGATTTTCCGGGAAGTTACCAAGATGGCTATGTAAAAATGCCAATTTGGTGCTCATGTTGCAACTAGCAGTTTGAAGCTCTCCAAAGAGTTGGTGGACGATTTTGGCGTAATTTCTGTGCTATTTCCAAAGATAGTCTTTAACAATGATTTTGAATGCCAACAAGCATTTTTCAATTTCTGACATTGTTCCGATGAAATGTTCATCTTTAACAAGCTGCCGAACCTGTGGACCATCAAAAACACCGACCTTTATCTTTTCAAATGACAGGCTAGGAAATGCCGAAATGAGATACTTGAAACAGTCTCCTTCAATAGGCAAAGCTTTAACGAATTGCTTCATGGGATCCAATTTTATATGCAGAGGTGGAAATATAATGTTCTTTCTGTCGACAAGTGGATGTTGTACAGTGTTTGGATCACCAGGTTTCAGGTCAGATCGTGGCAGCCAATTCGGCTGCACCCAAAGCTTCTCACGAGCTCTGCGACCCCACATACACAAAAAGCAGGGATACTTGGTATATTCGCGTTGCTGGCCAAGAAGGAAGCTAACCATTTTAAGGTCAACTCAAATGATCCATTGGTGCATGTGGTATTGCAACAAATCAATGACTCTCTAGTCTACATATTCTTACTCGAAACGAACTGAATGGCCTATCGGACTGAACTAAATAAATCTCCATTGTGGAGGAGAACACACTTCAAGCTCCGCTTTGAGCTACGATAAAACAGTCGCCATTCAGTTGCGTTATAGGCTGAAATTCCCAACTCTTCCATTAAACCATGCATGTTATGCCAATATACAAATCCATCATCACTTCGAAAGTATTGTAGAAACGCACTTTCTCTTGGTCGAAAATAGGATACCTTACCTCCCTTTTGAAGCAAGTTTTTCTCGTGCAGCCTTGATGCGAAGAGCTTTGAAGCTTTTTTGGATAATCCCAAATCTCGTCATGTCGAACAAATGATTTACCTGGGCTTCACACATGAGTCGAGTTAGAACGAAGCTCGTGAGAGCCAAGACTGCGTTACTACCACTAATATGCCGGAGAAGTCAGCTGGATGTCGCAGCCAAGCTATTGCTTTGCATCACGTGTCTACGCCCAATGGCAGCCTATGGTGGGCTGAGATGGTCAAAGGTGGCTCCCACTTGAGGAAATTGGAGAGCCAGCAAAACCAAATACTTCCTATGATTACTGATGCACCATGATTAACAAAAACTGATGAAATGATTGGTTTTTACAAAGCAGCCTTCTCTTGTTGTTGATGAATAACATTTTCCATATCTTCAGCACTCTATAACGTAAATGTATTTGTAACATTTGATCGGCGACTACATTATCTGTCTCAAACGTATAAATATAACTGTTGATATTCTCTGTTTTGGTTAATAAAAATATTAAAACCTTCGGCGGTAACATCTTTAGTTGGAGCTTTTCGATAGCAAAAACGGTTAGTTTTTGGCTATTTTGATTGAATTTATTAAAGAAAGGAACTCAAAACAAAGGATAAATTTCATTCAACAACGTATTACGAAACTGTTATCTCCTATTCTGACGCCATTTATTTTACAAATGTCTTCATTGGATATTTGGCTTGCGGATCAATTTTTACACAATTTACATAAATTAAACATACATCTTGCAGTAGAAATACATTGAATCAAATGAAGAAACTACCTCTATGAACACAGTTGCCATTTCCTATTATAAATGTATTAGAGAAATACATTTATCTTTAATTGTGAATATAATGTATTCACTTCAAAATAGTTTTTCCCTTGCGTAAAATGAATATTTCATAGAATATATAGCATTGAAATTGTTAAAATCAAATATAACTTTAAATATACAGTGAGGCCCTAAAGTGTTCCCCCCTCTGTGCTTTTGAACGACAGAAGCTGCGTTTTTAGCAAAAATAGGTCGATTTCAATTTTTTGTAAACTTTTGCCTTTACCAGCAGTTCGATTGCGTTTCCGGTGTCACCGGAAGTGACATCAATTTTCTTATTTTAAATAGAACACGACATAGTATACTTTAACAGGAGAAATATGACGATACGCAGTAATAAAGGTTTCGGTAATCTGTTTTTGTTGTTACTAGGAAAGAGGTCCAAATGTTGAAAGTTGATATTACTTCCGGTGACACTATAAGACCACACTGTATTAAAATTCAGCTTATTTTTAAGAGAAATAATTACAGCAAATTATTAAAAATCCAGATGTGATGAAAACATGTTGAAACTAGTTTTAGAATCAAGTATAATTGGTGTTAACAATCTTTCAGACAATGATCTTCATCCTACTCCTGTCGATCTTTTCCTACGCGGAAGCTTATTCCTCCGGTGCTCCCGAGAAAGTCTGCTCTACGATGATGCCTAACCATGGAGGAGGAATCCCACCACAATCTTCGGAACCGCCATTCAGCATCACGGCAACCCCTAACAATTTAGGCATGTTGGTCACCATTAACACCCCAAAAGACCCTTTCGAGGGCTTCATGCTGCAAGCAAGAACACCGCAAGGAGACATCGTAGGAACCTTCGATCCAATAGAGAGATTCGCGAGGACCATGAGCTGCGCTGGTTCCTCTGATAATAGTCTAACGCATACTTCTGCTAACCAGAAGGAGAACTTGAAGATACAATGGCATCCTAAGGATTACGTCGGACCTGTCGTCTTTAAGTATTAAATCAAGTAATTTATTAAATTTCATTTAATGTCTAATTTTTTCGTGTTTTCAGTGCAACGGTTGCCCAACGTTACGACACCTTCTGGCTTGGTGTGCAATCACAAGAGCTCCAAGTTAGCCGACCTAAAATCACCTCAAACACCACACCGTCCTATAAACCCGAAGACAAGACGGAAGCCTCAACAGAATTCGATCAATTCTATGGGGGCTGTGACGTGAAAAAGACTTGCTTTGGAACACCAGAGGGATGCGTCAAATCTAGAAATTGCAAAGCAGTAGTTGCCGTGACCGTCTATGGAGGTCGTTACGAATTTGAATTGAAATCAGATAAATCAGCAGCTTGGGTTGGAGTTGGTTTATCCGAAGATGCGCAGATGGGTGATGATTCCGTCATGGAATGCGTTAAAGATAAAAACGGCGGAGTCAAAGCTTATATGTCGTGGACCACGCCGAGGCCGTCTTTGGGAGTTTTCAGACCAAAGGTATTTACATGCTAGGAATTCATTGTTCTTTAGAAGGGTTTCCTTTATTTTCGAATGTTTTTAGGACCAGAAAGGTATTAAATTGTTGAATTCGAGCGTTGAAGATGGCGTGATTTATTGCAGAATACAACGCGACGATGTCACTACGGTCAATAACAAGAAGTTCGATCTGATCAACAATAAATACGTTCTTTTGGTGGCGGCTGGAACTGAAATTGAAAGTATGTTGGTTGTATATTAATGTAACACTCCTTTTTAGTTTTCTAACTGTCTAAATTTGTTACACACCATGGTTTTCTACGCAAAAAAAAGTTTATTTTTACTGGATTTACAAATTAAAAATAAAATGGGTACTAATGGGCGTTTCGTCCGATATCAACTATTTTTATATACTTGGAAATACGTTAAAAAAAATTATGCGAGAGTAGAGTAGATGATGAAGTGGAAGGTTTTCTGTCTTTTGCTAGCTAGTAACGGTGGAAATGTCGGTTTATGAGGGTCCAATATACGTACTATAACATTTAGAATGTAGGGAAACTCTTTTACAATTCTTTTGGTTTGCTGTTCTGTTCGTGTACAAATTTTACAGGATGTTTATTGAACATGACGGCAAAAACTTGTGTGCCCCTTCCAAGGGATTATTCCATGAAAACTATTCTAAGAATACTTTGGTCCTGTTGATGATTTTTGAAAAGCCCCCCCCTTTTGTTTCGAAGATACAGTGCGAGAAAAATTTTCGACAAAAACCAATAATTTTATTAGCCGAAAAATCCATTTAAAGTTTCTTAATCTACAGAAACTGTTGAAATGACTACCTCCACTAGGATTCAAGAATCCAATCTTCTTCCTCATTGACTGCCGAACTCTTCAAAAAACACCAGGGCTGTTTATTATTGGAGTTACACCAGCAATTTATCCCGATTTCTTAAATCTTCCACATTTTCCACTGGAGTAGAATAAACTAATGACTTGAGGTGGCCCCATAGGAAATAATCCAGGGGGTTTAAGTCCGGGGATCGAGCAATCCAACGATCTCCGTATGTTGCTGTTGAAAATTCACGAGCAACCACACTTAAATGCGCTGGTGCACCATCGTGCATAAACCACATTGCATTTGTTGTTGCCAATGGTACATCCTCCAGAAACAGAAGTAGCGTTTGTTCCAAAAAGTTTCGATACACCTTGCCGGTAAGGTCTTCCTGGTAGAACTACCGGTCCAATAGTCCAGTCACCCACAATTCCAACCAAAACGTTCAAAACGAGAACTGATGTTGAAAAACGATCTTCAAGTACGTCATGTGGATTTTCTTCCAGCCCAACATGGTTTTTGGGAAAATTCCTTATTTGCATTTTGAGAAATTCGCTTCATCGGTAAAAAAGAATCAGCTGTCCGTAGTTGAGGGATTTGAACCAATGTGTGCAAAAAAGCACTGACAGAATGCAATCTGGAGGGGAAACCCAATCAGCAAGAAGAGTGCCCTGAACGCGTTATGTGGTATGGGTATAACAAATACCTCCCTAAGAATTTCAAACAGTCCCATTACTTACGTTCAAAGTATTTGCAATTGTTCGAGTAAAAGTACATCGATCTTCTCTATCACGTCTAAGCACATTCTCTTCCTAATTCTACCGTTTCTTACTTCATTGGCCTTCCGGTCCTCACCACTTCGTTTCAAGTGCTTGTTTCATGAAGACATGATGAAATTACTTTGGAAGGTTTTCTGATCAGGAACATACGGTTCAGGAAATCGTTAAAGATCAACTGGTCTAACTTCTAATGAATTGCATCAGCCAAGTCCATAAATGACAAGCATGTCATTTCGGCGTTCGTATAGCGATTCATTGTACCAGGACTTCAATGCTGTAAAAACTCACGAGCAAACCACACTTAATGCGCTGGTGCACATCGTGCATAAACCTCCACATTGCACTTCTTGTTTGCCAATGGTTTACATCCTCCAGAAACAGATGTAGCGTTGTTCAACAAGTTTCGATACACCTCGTCGGTAAAGTCTTCATGTAGAAATACCGGTCCAATAGCCAGTCACCCACAATTCCTAACCAAACGTTCAACGAGAAAGGAGTTGAAAACGATCTCAAGTACGTCATGTGATTTTCTTTTCAGCCCACACATGGTTATGTGAAAATTCCTTATTGACTTCTTGAGAAAATTCGCTTACGGTAAAAAAAGTAATCATGTCAGTAGTTGAGGGATTTTGAACCAATGTGCTGCAAAAGCTACTGACAGAATGCAATCCGTGGAGGAAAAATCAGGCAAGAAGAAGTGCCTTGAACGCGTTGTATGTGGGTATGGGTATAACAAATACTCCCAACGAATTTTCCAAAACAGTCCCATACTTACGTTAAAGTATTTGCAATTTTTCGAGTAAAAGACATCGATTCTTCTTCTATCACGTCTAGCACATTCTCTTCTAAATTCTACCGTTCTTACTGTCATTGGCCTTCTGGGTCTCCACTTCGTTTCAATGTGCTTGTTCATGAAGACGTTGATGAATACTTGGAGGTTTTTCTATCAGGAACATTACGGTCAGGAAATCGTTCAATGTCTCCAACCGTCTAAGCTTCTAATGAATTGCCATCAATGAAATGCAATGTCCATCATCTCGGCGTTCGTATAGCGATTCATGATAGAGGACTTCACTAGCAAAGGAGTTTAAAAGTATTAAAAAGACAAAAATAAACGTCAATCAGTCTCAACAAATGGTCACATACAAAGTGGACAATCACGAAAGTATTCAAATGAAATCCACGTTTTAACTGATTTTGCTCTTCTATGTCCTGCACTTCCCGCCTATTGTTTGTGGGCAAAACCAAGCCGTTATTTGTAAATCGGAATGTTGTTAAAGATAACAACGCGTTTTTAACAATTTCTTTTATTACTCGTAAGTCCAGTGTTGTACGCCATATTTATTTCGCACATTTATAATTTCAAAAATATCAAAAATGGTTTTTTCGAAAATTTTTCTCGGCTGTATCTTTCGAACAACAAAGGGGGGGGGGGGGGGGGGGGGGCTTTTCAAAAATCATAAAAGTACAAAATATTCTTAGAATAGTTCATGGAATAACCCATTGAATTTTTTGCCGTGTTTAATAAACACCCTGTATAACCAAAGCAACTGATTTTTTTAATGTAGATTTGATCTTCTTTTCCACGTTTTTGCGTTGGGGTTGTACTTATACAAAAGGTTCTGAAACGATTCTTTTTCAATTAAGTGAAGTGACAAATTATAAATTATCATCATGACAAGTAAATCGAAAATAAGTTCTCGTTGGCACGCCCTTTTTTTCTATTGCAGTCCGCTTTGTCCTAGCAGATCAAATGTTTCTCACACACTTTGCAAACTATTACCGTCGTAGAACAAATACGGAAAGTCACAGATTAACTTATTTACTGTGCCAGCAAGGGGTCGTTTTTTAGCGAACGAGAAATAAACAAGCGGACGCTGATAAAGCGAGAATCGATTTTTGCACACAGCCCCCTACTCCGGTGAAACAACTACGTATCGCAGAGACGATTACCTCGCTCTAACCATTATTGCTTGATTTTTTGTTTTTGAAAGAAATCCAGCAGGTGCAAAACTGTTGAATTTCCACAAGCTAATTTTTATAACGTTCAGTATTCATTTTGTTGTTACTTGAAGCAATATTCCGTTTTTTTTTCTCCTTCAAAACTTGCCTTGATTGTCTTGTTGACTGATCTAAATTCATTGTTTCAATTTGTGAATGGATCAATTTGTATCTTGTACAGCACTTTTAATTTTCCCTAAAAATAATTCACTATTTTAGCAAATAGAGTTGGCTACCATGACATCGGTCGCGTAGCGGGTGCTGAACCGATACTACTTTCGGACGTTTCCGAATTGGCAGCAGCTTCCAAGATCCTTCTACGTCTCCACGGTGCCTTAATGTTGACGGCTTGGTTCGGTACAGCGTCTGTTGGAATCCTACTCGCCAGATACTTCAGACAAACGTGGGTTGGAAGTCAAATGTGCGGCAAAGACTTGTGGTTTGCTGTAAGTACCTTTACTACGATTAACAACTTTATGAAACCAAGAAAAAATCTATTCCAGTGGCACAGAGGCTTCATGGTACTCACCTGGGTATTAACTACCGTAGGTTTTATCCTTATTTTCGTCGAATTGAAAGCGTGGTCTTCGGAAAACCCCCACTCCATCCTAGGATTGATTACCACCATCTTGTGCTTCATACAGCCAATCGGAGCTTACTTTAGGCCACATCCTGGTACTTCTAAGAGACCGATCTTTAACTGGGTGCATTGGTTCGGAGGAAATGCGGCTCATATTATCGGAAGTAAGTTATTTTTTATTGTATTCCTAAAGATTTTGCGTTAAAATACAGGGAGTCTCATTATATTTTGACTGATTTTGCAAGGTTATATTTTCCGAACGGCATAAAGTATTAAGATGCGGTTTTCACCATTGAGTTTTGTACGAATCCAAGTTTTTTTATGGCTTTTATAAATACGTTATTCCTTCTATAAAAGCCGATATGAAAATGGTATAATGATACTTTTTTTGTGGGGCTTTGTTAAGGAAAGAGCTTATAATCCACTTCCGGAAAACATCTTTGATCTAAAACACAATATTCGGAATGTTATTGAAAATATTCCAATGGAAATGCTAAATAGAGCATTTGATATCTTTCTGGTGAGATGAAATACCTGCATATAGGAAAACAACAGACACATTGAACATTTATTATAGAGATGTACTTCTAAATTAGTTTTTTGTTTTTAGTTAATTGTATGTAGTGTATCATTAATAGACTGGGCAAACAGCGGTAACAGTCAGTGTAGTAGATATGAGTCGGCGATTATTTATTTCGCGCGCTCACAGCGTCAGTACTAAATCGATGCTGTATGCGAGTAGTTCTGTGTATCTGTAGGCTGTCGATAACTTATGTCGTAATTGTCCGCTTATGTTTGCTTTAAAAATGTCGCAGTTAGGTACGTCGCCGAAAACGACCAAATGGCAGACAGTAAAAAACTTATAGTGGTTCATGCCGGAACTTAATTTTGATGGCGCTAAAATTCATGTCTAGCTTGTTAAAACTGCCTTTAGGGTTGGTCTTTTCAGAAGCAACGTCAACGTCACAATCGAAATGCAACACACATTCTCTGCAAAAAGTGGCATACGAGACCAGAAAAATGTCATTTGATCTGTAGTTACTCTTATTTTATGTGATCCATCGTTTCATTACTGACAAAGAAGCATTTGTCTCCTTCTGGAATAAATACGCGGACTGTTAAATTACCTAGTCTGACATAGATATGAAATGAGTGCCATTGCCGTGAACATACAGAAAACAAAGAATGAAAACGGAATTGAAAGATAAAAAACTGTGGTTGTGTGTGGACGAAACAACAGATCGTCAAAAACATTCTGTGGTTAATGGTACGTACAATAGAACGACATCGACCGTCACCCTCCTTATTTGCTTCCAAAAGAGTTATAAATTGTACTACCGATGAGATTTTAAAGGTGGTATTGAACTCATTGAACCAAATTTGTTCAATGAGTTCAATACCATCTTTCAACTAAGCAACTTTTAATGTTTATAAGTGATGGTGCCGCAAACAGGCGTTCTTTGGGCCGATCTCTTAAAGAGTAGAGTGGTAACTTCTTACATGTAACGTGTAAAATCCATACTCTAAATCTGGCGGCACAAGCGATTCCTACATGTTTTCCACTGGTAAATGCATTGATTGCTAGTACAAAGGCAGTGTTTCTAAAGTCCCCGAAACGTACCCGACTATTTCACAAACTGCGTTCTGATTTACCTGAACCACCACAGCCGATTGTTACACGTTGGGGAACATGGTTGCAGGCTGCGTTTTACTACAACAAATATTCTGATCAAGTAAGAAGTAGTTTTAAAATTAAATCCGACAGAAGCTGCAGCAATCAAGAAAAGCCAGGAAATATTTCAAGATAGTCAGGTTAAAAGAGATTTACAAACTATTTACAACAATTTCTTCGGACTAGCGGAGGGAATGGAAAAATTACAAAATGTTTCGATGTCGCTAGTGGATTCTGTTCAAATTGTGAATGATGCTCACGCACAGTTATACGCTGTAGAAGGCGAAACAAATTGGTGCATAATACGAAAATTTGAAAGTGTTTTAAAGAAAGACTTTCGCTAGATGTCGAACGGTCGTTTTCGGCATCAAAAAACATTTATTCCGCACGTCGTACTCACTTGATTGAAATAGCTGTGGAAACATATCTAATGATTCAAATATTTAACAGATGTTACCCAGTTTGTGATTTCACGGAAGATGTTTAAAACGGTAAGTGTTTCAGCACGTTTTATAATTTATTTCTTACCTTCTATTTTATGTGTAAACTTTTATGCACTCGCCACGCCTCTGGCTGTTACCGCATATTTGCCTAGGTTAATCATTAGGCTGTAAGTAAATGTAATTTGAATTGTAGTTGTGTTTATTCTTCTGTTAGTCATGGCATGCTGGATGTTCTGTTCTTTCTATTTTTGATTTTACAGTGGTGTCTTCGTAAACGTTTATCTCTGTTATTTCTCAACCGATTTTAATTTTGTAAATAACATTTAAAGGCTAAAAGAAGTGCCTTTTAAAATTACTGGGGATAAATAAAGCATTGCATTAAAAAAATTCAGTATATCAGGTCTGCAAAATATGCCATTTTTATTTCGGTTTTTATAGAAGAAGTAATATATCCATAAAAACCTTAAAAAAGACTTGGACACATACAAAACTCAATGGAGAAATCCACGTCTTAATACTTCATGCCGTTCGGAAAATATAAGCTTGCAAAATCAGTCAAAATGTAAAGGGACACGCTGTACTTAATTTTGTCGAATTGTTTCAGTTATAACTATATTTTTCGCCGTTGAGTTGACTAAAGCTGAGTTGCCGAGATGGTTCTCCTGGATTCTAGTGGCCTATGTGGCTCTGCATGTCGCTACTCATTTATTATTCTCGGTAAGTTAAAGAAATAGAGTAAAGATTGAAAACTAATTTATATTAAAAACAAAAAAGATGGTAACAAAGGAAAAGTAAAAAAAACATCTAATTTCGTTCTATTAGAAGTTATCAGCGTCATCTGTGCATCGCGTTGCGAACTATTTATATTGATTATTGTTTGGTCCTCGGCTATATGGCGCATGAACTCCTTACAGAATAATAATAAATGGCTTAGACACCCCTCCTGGGGATGTAATCGTAAATGTCTGGAAAACAGTTGGCTTTAGGGGTAAGGTGCCATGCAAATTAATTACATGCGACCAGTGCACTCAGAGAAATGGTTTCTTGCATCAAGAGAATAGATTTTCTTGGCAAAATCAGTCTCTATTCAAGAAAATATTTTTATTTCAAGACTATAAAAATGTATAATCTAAGAAAAGAATTTTCTTGAAACTTTATTTGGATCCACGACAGAAAAATGTTTCTTCCAAGTAAATCATTTAGTTTTAAGTTAAGAAAATAGTCATATTAAAGGTAGGAATGAGAAAATGGTCCAGATCTCACAAAGTTCTATTGAGAAATTAGGCGACCGGTTTCCTGTTAAAAAAACACATCATCTGGCCAGCTACAAAGGTATCCAATAAAAGAAAAATTAGGAGCAAATGAATGAGCTTTTTTTATAGGTAACAGTATACTGAAGTTACTTCCTTAATAATGTATTTAAAAAGGGATTATTTTTATGTGGTTCAATAATTATTATGAGTTAATATTTAAGTTTATTTGTCCCTCTTTTCTACTCCCATACTTTAATTGACGCATGACATGTGCACTACCTGTACTCTAAGAAAGTTCATTAAGATACAAGTTCTCATTAAGATACAAGTTTATAACCAATAGAAATGCAGCTTACACCCATAAAAGTTGCCATGCACATCCGAGAAACAAAAAATTTGTCAATCTGACAGTTTCGATAACATTTCTCCTAATTTGTTCTATTAAAAGAATTAAAATCAGTAAAAATGTCTCTTGATGAAAGCGATAGTGAACATTTAACACCACCTGAAATTACCGAACACGCCAATAGGACGACAAACGACTTATTGCCGTCGAAATCCCTCAGTCTTTAGTTTTTGACGTTGTTTGTAACAACGGACAGAAGAAGATGGTTCGTTGTTGTCATTATTTTTTACGTTATATACCGTCTTTACTGAAATTTTCAATGCGGCAGCTACTCTCTAGAAAATTAAGCTTTATAACAACAACTTCCAAATATAGTCATAAATACTTACCTCTTGAAGTGCATCAAAATGTAATAAACGTTCTCCTTTAAGTTTTTCTGCTTTGAAGTACTCTAACAAGTTGCAGATTAAGCCGTTTTCCAGGCATGATAACCTCAACAAATGAATAAAAATAACAAATAAAATAGCGTGTGCTTGTCAAAAAAATAACACTTACTAAAACGGTAATAAGATGGCGTAATAATACGAGGGATGATCATAAAATAAGGTTCCCAAAGCCCTACAGCAGCAATAGGAAGTGTTAGGCGAAATCCGACAATATTGGCGTGTGCAGCAGCTCTCCCACTCTATATACGTACCACTCCCGTCTCGCTACACCACTCAGTGTTGGCTAAGCAGCCGTCCGAGATGGAACTCCCGATCGCCGCTACCGCCAGGTGCGAAATTTAAGCTGTGATACGTTTTTTAAACGCGAAAGGGGTTTCACCTATAGACATTCATCGTCAATTAACTGAAGTTTATGGGGAAAAGTGCATAGCTGTTCAACACGTCCACAAATGGTGTAGGGAATTCACTGGAGGTCGGACGGAAATTCACGATGAAGAGCGGAAGACCATCAGTTTCAGAGGAAATCGTTGAAAAGGTCGAGAGCATACTGCTTCAAGATCGGAGGGTCACCATTCGTCAACTCGCTCTTTGGATTCCTGAGATTTCCCACACCACAATTGAAAAGATTTTGACTGGCGGCAAAATTTTACGACATGGGGATACAGAAGTTGGAGCACCGTTTGCAAAAATGCTTGGATAGAAATGGCGATTATGTCGAAAAATAGCTTAAGTTTTTATCTTTAAAACGATGTGTAATGTTAAGGAAACAAAGAATGCTGTCTATTTTTAAAAAATATGGAAACCTTATTTTACGATCATCCCTCGTAGTTATAAAAATAACTGATATTATTACAAAAGGGGGATAAATAACGAAATAAAAAGCAATTAAATAGAGAACAACGGCTGTCAAAATGAAAAATCAAACATGGCAATCGGAAACATCATGAAAACATTGCAGAAATAAGAAAACACATTCGTTTTATTTTCTATCTCTGTCAGGCAAGTACAACGCAAACGTCATGCGTAACGTTAGAAGACAAACCTCATTTGTATCCATCTCCTTTCTATACTTTGCACTGTACCCGATAAAAGATGTTACCTTTTCCGTTGATTCAGTCGTACATCGGTAAACATTCAAAAATGGAATTGTATATACTTCTCTTAAAGAGTATATTGTAAAAGAAAAGAAATGTAAAATCCATGATTTTGGAGGTAGGGAACTTTAATACAAATCATTCTATAACAATCCACGGAATCTAAAAAGTAATAAAAAGTATGCCATTCCATTAAAAAAATATTAATGTTAGTTGTGACTTCTAGTATAACCGGAAGTAATACGAGTCTACAAATAATTTGTTACAACACAGCGGAGATGTTAACCGTGAAAATGTCTACTGAATGTGTTTCGCCTAAAACCCTATGTAATTTAATCATCCTGTATATTTAGGAAACAAATTTTAGCTTAAAAAAAATAAAAAGTTACAATTGACTTATTATATTATTATTATATTATTATATTATTTTAATGTGTTTGTAAATTTGTTGAATAACTTGTTGGATTTCGTTTGTATGGATAACAGTATGACGGTGATAATAGGAGGAGATTTTAATATTGACTTTTTGACGAATAGTAAATGTAGAACTAATTTTATTGACTTAGTCTCTTCTTTTGGCTTTGAATTGACAGTTGATTCTCCCACTAGGATCACATCGACCTCTACCTCTTGTCTTGATAATTTTTTAGTATTGTCTCAATCTAACTATGAAGTGGAAAACTCAGATTTTAATCTACCAGATCATCATTCTCAAGTTTTAAAATACCATGCTAAGGTAGATAAAATTATTAAGGAAAAGAATTATATTTTCCGACGTACTTTTAGTGACGTAAAATTTGAAAGTTTCAAAAAGGATTTGGAGAATGAAAACTGGCAAAATGTGTTTTGTGAATCATGTCCTAATACCGCGTATGGAGCTTTTAGTAGTGTTCTCTTGTATTATTTTGACCTTCACTTTCCTCTGCAGCGTATTGTTAATAGCGAAAGACCTACACGACCCTTTCATTTATCATCAGAGTTATTACGGTTAAAACAAGAAGTTCAACTATATGGTGATCTCGCGAAACGATACACACACTTTCGTCCTTTAAGCGCAGAGGTAAATAAAATCTATAATCAATTATTAATAGGCGAACATAAAAAACAAAACGATAATAAAATTAGAAATGCCTCAAATAGAAGCAGAGCAATGTGGAGTATAGTCTCTGAATTGCGGGGTAAAAGTAAACTTAAAGAAAGTTAGAAATTTTTGTTGATAACGAGAGGCAACCTGACAAAGAGGTGGCTAATGTGTTTAATTCAATTTTTGCAGCTGTTAATAACGTTGATAAATTCAAACTAGACATGAATTTTCTAACTGAAAACGTACCACTCAATAACGTTTCATTTTTCCTCTCACCAGTTACAAATATAGACGTATTAGATGTAATTACCAGCCTTAAATCCTCTGACTCTTGTGGTTTTGATAATATTTCGAATAATATTTTGAAAAACATTAAATCTCAAATCTGTGACGTGTTTGCTTATGTCGTAAATTTATGTTTCGAAAATGGAATTTTTCCCACTGAATTGAAAAGAGCTATTATTCAACCACTATTTAAGAAAGGCGATCGCAATTGTTATAGTAATTATCGCGCTATTAGTTTACTTTCAAGCTTTTCGAAGATATTTGAAGGTTTATTGATGCGTCAGTTGACTGCCTATTTCTCCAAACATAATTTGTTATCAGCTCATCAACATGGCTATACCGCGGGGAGAGGTGTTGATACAGCCTTAAGTGAGTTTCATTACAGAGTCGTTCAGGGATTGGATAAGGGCTACTTTGTTTTGGGTTTGTTTCTCGATTATTCCCGTGCATTTGACTGTGTAAACCACGAACTTCTTTTTGCCAAACTCTTCAGATATAGTGTACGAGGCATTGCTCTAGAATTCATTAGATCGTATTTGACGGATCGCCAACAAGCGGTGAGGATAAATCAGTCTACGCTTAGCGACGCTTTAAGCTTGAGTCAGGGTGTGGTCCAAGGATCAATACTAGGTCCATTTCTTTACAAAGTTTACACTAACGATCTCAGTTTCTTCCTAAGGTCTTTTGATGATATTTACTTGAATATGTATGCGGATGACACCAGTATACTTTTAATGAATCGAAGTACAGAATCTCTCTTACGGCGAATGACTCAACTAAACGAAAGCATAGAATTGTGGTCCTATAAAAACAATTTGAAACTGAATGCTGATAAGACTCAATTAGTAGCTTTTCAACTAAGAGACCGAGGTTTTGAACATACTATAAGACAAGATCATTCAACCCTTACCACCCAAATAAAAATACTCGGAGTAATTTTCGACCCTAGTTTAAATTTTGAAGCTCATATTGAAAATCTTTGTCAACGATTGGCAAAAGTATGCTACGGCTTAAAATATATGTCTTATCACTGTAATAAGGACATACTTTTAAATTTGTATTACGCAAATTTTCACTCCCAACTACGGTACGGTATTGTTCAGTGGGGAAATTCTGCCGAGGTGAACAGAGTTTTAATTATGCAGAAGCGCGCTGTTAGGATCCTGACGGGTATTGGTTTTCACTATTCGTGTCGCGAAGAATTTAAAAAATTAAGAATATTAACCGTCATAGATACCTACATTTACGAAGTGTGTGTATATATTTACAAAAATAAGCACTTTTTCCATAAAAATGACTTAACACATGAATATGAAACGCGTAGCAAACATAAATTACAACCCGACAAACATCGTACGGCAAAATATAGCAAGTGCTTTTACAACATAGCGTGCAAACTCTTCAATGCGTTGCCCGAGGAAGTAGGGTGTAGTACCAATTTGAATATTTTTAAGAGGAAACTTAAAAATTTACTTCTCATTAAAAGCTGCTATACCCTGACTGAATTTTTCTCTTAAATTTAAAGAGAGTATGCCTGTTGGACAGTTTTCATTTAACTTTAGTAGTAGTGTGTATTGAGACTTTTACATTTTGACTTGTTTTGTCATCTCAGTTATCTAGCATTTATATGTCTGATCTGTGACGAGGAACGAATATATTATTATTATTATTATTATTATTATTATTATATACACCTATTTCAGGTGCTAGGTTGTGCGGCAGAAAAATCCGCTGAAAGACGAATTACATCTTTTCCCATGAAAGATCTAGCCGGTTCCGGAAGAACTTCAACGTATTCTGACACAAACGCAGACGCACCAGTGAGTACCAACCTTTAACATTTACTTCAAAATTTTAACGCAATTGTATTTTTCCCTTCAGCTATCTTTCGTGAGGAAGATCCTTCTCGCTATCTACCTATTCTTCTTGATTATCATCATTATAATATTGATATTTATCATAGTTGTCGCGCCCGTCGATGAATACTGGGAAAAAGTGAAGACAGCGATGCAAACTTCATCGGACAGCAGTTAATTTAAGCTTATTTAATTTTTTGTTCTCGCTAAAGTTTTGTTTTTAAAACGCAAATTCGAACGATGTTTACCAGAAGATAAGTGATAACAAGCATATTGCACACATAATTTATAGGATTTAATAAGTACGTACGTCTTGTTTTTGTGAACGAACAGTATTTTCTTTTTCTACCATCTATAAACCTTCTCATATTCTTTTTAATATCACATTTTTTCATTTTCATGTCTCTCTGTGTACATTGTTTGTAGAATATAGGTTCTCACGACTGTTAATTAGCAAAATGCACCATTCGGGATCCGTAAGCTGTTGTAATGAATAATTCTTAATGTTTAAACCGTTGCTAATGTTGCTGAATCTATTGTTAGTATTTGAAGACAACGACTCATTTTTATTAACAATTCCTCTAAGTATTTTACTCTAGATTCAGGCTCTTTTACTTAATAATATGTTTTACATTGTATATATATGTTCTGTTTTTGTAATGATGATATTTTATTAACTGTACCATTTCCTTTTTCGTAAACAACATAGGCGTTGTTGCTATTTTTGTAGTAATTTAATATACATTATACAAGTTCTTTTTTTTTGTAAATAAGGTTGAAATAAAATCTATTGTTTTTACATATAAATGTGTTCTTTATTTGCCAATATTCCAAGGAATAAGTTCATTCACGTCAAATTATCCGTTTCGTCACAGGTTTTTCCACTAAAATTCGTATTTGTTAGCATTTACGACGGACCCAATATACCTGACACGAAACAAGGCGATTAGGCCAAATTACTGAAAAAGGTGCCTATTATAATTTATGATTTTAATGCATTTGTTTTTATTAAAAAGAGATTATTTAAGAGTCCTCCGCGAAATCACAAAGTGGATAATGTCTACTTAATATTTGTAACATTAGATATGTTTCCAAAGTCGTTTCGGCAAAGTGAGTGCGGCCTTAAGAAAAAGTGTTTTTGTATGCCGAAAACGAACGTTCTACATCTAGTGACGTTATATTTGCGTAAATAAAATAATCTTTCAAATAACTTAACGGTTCTGTTGACGCACCTTCACAAATTTGTCTTAATGTGCCAAAATCAGAGTCTTTATCTAAAACACTTTCAAACCTTTCTAAAACACAAACATTTCTTGCGTCTCACTATTTGCAAAGATTCCACTAACGACACCGAAGAATTTTGTAGTTTTTCTATCGCATCCGCTAGTCCCACGTAATTGTTTTGAATCATTTCCAAATCTGTTTTAACTTGACTATCCTGAAATTTCAAGCGGCTTACCTTGACAGCCGCAGCTTCATTTGGGTCGAATTCTAAAATCACGTTCTTTATATTCTCAAAATATTTAAGATAATAAAATGCAGCCTCTAACCATGTTCCCCAACGAGTGAGAATAAGTTGTGGTGGTTCAGGAATGCCGGGGCATAGTTTATGAAATTCCCGAATACGTTTTGGGGATTTTACAAACACAACTTTTGAATGTGCTATTAGAGCGTCTACCTCGGGATAACATTTTCCGATACTATCTGCTACGAGACTGAGAGTATGAATTTTACATGTAATATGCAACAATGTTTTTTAAGAAATCGATCTACGGCAAGCATGTTTACGGCACCATCACTCATAAACATCAACAGTTGATTTGTTGAAAGTTCAAACTTTTCCAGTGTATTTAACACCAACATTGAAATTACTTCGGCAGTGCATTGTTGTATTCGTCTGGAAGCTAGTAAAATTGAGGGTGATGGTCGATGTGGTTCCTTTGTGCGTACCATTACATTAACTACAGAATGTTTTTTACGATCTGTTGTTTCGTCCACACATAACCACAGTTTTTTATCTTGCAACTCCGATTTAATTCTTTTCTCGACATGCTCACGAGCAGACGGCACAACTCTCTGTAATGTTCTCTCACTTGGTAACTTAAAGTCCGAATATTCATTCCAAAACGAGACGTATGCTTTCTTCCTTAGTAAATGAAATGGTAAATTACATGCAATAAACACATAAATTAAATTTAAATTTGTAATAATCTCGTGTGGAATTTTTTTTTGAAACATGCCCTGCACTATTTACGTGCCGTAGACAATCACTTTTCGACCAACACATTAAATCTATTTTACACACTACACATTGAATTTTAGCGCCATCACACTTTAAATCAGGCATTTCTGCAATAAATTCTCTTATTGTGTCCAACTTTGGTCGTTTTCGCGACGTTGGAAACATTTTCAAAACAAACGTAGAACTTCGATATAGTATACGACAGCGTAGATGCATACACAACAGATCGCCTTTCGAGTCGCAGTTATACTGACGCTTATACCGAATTGTCCCGGCCGTGTTTATTTTGTGTAAACTTTTATGCGTCAGCCACTGGCTTTCAGCGCAGTTTGCGTTGCTCTAATTATAATATTTGAAAAGTTGTGAAACACTCTTAAGCGCCGTTATCAAGTACATTGGCGGTCTGCATCGGAATTACCGAACATTAAAAGTAGAAGCACCATTATCAGTACTATCACCCACTAGATAAGAATCGCAAAAAGTTGACAGCATTAAATATGTTTATACGGTTGTCTCGTTGAACGATGTTCGCCATGGTGAAAAAATATGTTTATATTTTGAAAAAGATCGTTCGACATTAACGGATGTAATACATGCATGATTAAAACATTCCTTGAATTCAGTCAATGAGTTAGTCGATGCACCATCACAAATTTGTTTTAATGTGATAAAATCAGAATCTTTCTTTAACACATGATTATAGTTTGCGTCATGTACACTGCGTAGCAGTGTATGTACTTCTTCCACTATTTGCAGTGACTCTACTAACGACAACGCTTCATTTTGTTATTGTTCCGTTGCGTTATGTAATCCTTGCAGCTTCGGCAGGATTGCATTGTAGAATAACAGCTTTTGCTTGTTTAAAATATTCAGCATAAAAAAGAGCTGCCTGCAACCATGTTCACTAACGTGCAAGAATCGGCTGTGATGATTTACGAATACTAGGACACTGTGCATAAAGTGATCGAAGACGTTTTGAAGACTTAAGAAACACCTTTTTTACACTTGCTGTTAATGCATCTACCTCGGGTGAACATTGTCGAATAGTTTCTGCCACAAGATGTAAAGCATGTACTTTACACGGTCTACCGAGAACAGCCTACCGAACGCATTGTTGCGGCACCATCGCTCATAAACATCAACGCTTGGCGTGGTGAGACTTGAAAGTTTTCTGTGCTACTTATCACCTTCACAATTGCTGCACCAGTACACTTTTCCAGCCTTTTGCTAGCTAGTAAAAATGAAAATCTCTGTTTATACGAGTCTAGTGCACGTACTATAACATTTATAATAGAATTTCTTTTACAATCTCCCACTCATATTTTTTGTGACAATGTTTGTTTGCGTTAAGTAATACATATAACGGTGACAGTTGCATTTCTTGTTATTCAATTAAAGTTTCTTAGGTTCTTTGGTGGGTTTTAACCAAATAAAATGGCATTGGATGCTATTGGAGCAGCTAGGGCTGTGGCTTTAGCTGATGCAGGGTGTAGCCAACGTCGCATCGCTAAAACGGCGTACCTCGAACCACTGTACGGAATGCCGTCAGACGATTTCGGGAGACTGGTTCATACACGCGAAGGCCAGGTCAAGGCCGACATCGGTGCACTTTTGCCCGAGACGACCCCTTCGTTGTTAGTAACGTGTTCAGAAATCGCTTTTGCACAGCTAATGAAGCTCGTACTCGTCTTACTGAGGTGAGAGATGTTAATGTCAGTGAACGTACGATTAGAAGAAGACTGGCAGAGGGGAATCTAAGGGCATTTCGATCCGTCCGCGTCCCCGAACTTCTCCTACAGCACCGTAGAACTCGACTTCGTTTTGCTAGAGAACATGCTGATTGGACTACGGAGCAGAACGTACTATTCTCAGGCGGGAGCAGAGCAGCCTTAACAGGTCCAGGCGGATATCAGCGCGTATACAGACGAAGAAATGCTCCATGCTCTATAACAGAAACAGTAGGTTACCAGGGAGGGTCAGTAATGATTTGGGGAGGTATCACTTATGAGGTTTGTACCGAACTTGTTGTCTTCAATAGAGGCAGTGTAAACGCTCAGAGGTACATTGGAGAAGTTCTTCAAGATCATGTTATTTTCATTATTATATTTAACGCATACACGCCAATTGGAATTTGTCCAACGCAGATTTGCTAAACTCCTCTAGTTCCGGCAAGACGGAGTGTACCCACCGAGAGGCGTTGATCATATGTTACTGTTGTTCCGATTTAATTTACCCTCTCTTAACTTTCGGCGCATATCCTCCGGTTTGGTGTTTCTCTGGAAATTGTTTAATGGCTGCATTGACTGCTCTGCACTACTTCAAAGATTACAATTTATAATCCCACGCTCTGGTGTCCGGTATTCGAATACATTTTATCTACCGTTTCCTCGAACAAATGCTCTTTTAAAATCATCTATTTATGTGACTTGTACAAACTTTAATCTCATATCTTCGCAATGTGATATTTTTCACGATACTTTACATACAATAAGGATAGTCACTGCTCTTTACTTTAATAATTTTTTGTAACTTGTTACTCTTACTTGTTTTTTGTACTCGTTTTGTAATTTGTTTAATTAATTACTTGTCCAGTAATTGGAATTTTCTCTCTTGGGCAATAAAGCTTATTATTAATATATAGCACTTTCTGGATAATTCACCTTCTGCCACGCAAGTGACTGCTCTCTTCAAAGAAAGATAGAAATAATTACCACATCAACTATAATTTCCTAAGTTCTAAATACTACACTAACACTGTATATTTTATCATCATCGGAAATGATTAGCCGCGGTGGAACGACGAAAAGTATTAGCATTAGTTCCTATGGGAACAAAAATATCGGTTTTTAAAAGGAAATATGTATAATTTCATATAGCTCCCTCTGTACGCTCACATTGGAAAGCAGTAAGCACAGAGATTTAATATTCAAACCTTTTCGAGCTTTCCTCGAGCTTTTTCCTTGTAGGAAAATCGATTTCCTTTACTCAAATACAGTTTTCCTCCCCTTAGATGGTTCCAAAGCTCGGCTCTCAGATGTCGCCTCAAAACTTCGATCGTTTTTGAACCCTTCACCCCTCGAACTTTGGGGAGTATTGAACCGACGGATGCTCTCGACGTATTTCACCCGCCATAGTCAATTAGACCACGGCCATGCGTTGAAGTTAACCCCTTTTTTTTCTTTTAGTACGTCGTTGAACATTACATAAGAAGAAGCGTATAGTGGTTGTGGTTTGGCGTAAGGATTGTACCAGTTTGGATTTGGGCCGGACATTAATGCTAAAAAGGGGGTTGAATTTCGAATGAATAGCGAAATCGAACTTTATTTCTATTATCGTGGTGAATTAGATTTTTCGATCGTACTGTCGTCATAAAGAGGAAATCCTGTGGTCTTTTTCTTTAATTGGAGATTTTTTCTCTGCGACAAAAAAAAGGTTCAAATCGTGCGGTTGAAGAGACAGGAACATGCAACAGTTGATGAGCTTCTGAATAATATACAGAGGCGGTAATTAGTGTTGCGGATGATGTGTAATGTGTTAAGTGCTTTAACGGTCTCCGGAGTGAAATGTCGCGTAGTTTAATCAAGGGTAGTCCGGACGGACTGCCTCGTTTGTTCCGGTCGTAGTCGGCGGTGGTGGTTCGCGTTTTGTCCTCTTGTCGAAGAATTTTGGTGGTGGTGCCGGTACCGTTGAGCTTGGAGCCTGAAACGATGAAGAAGAAGGAAGATTACATTGCCAATTCGAGTTTATTCACGATGAAGAAGAAGACGTGCAGCTTTTTCTTGGTCATATTGGCGCTGATGGTGTTTTTCATAGCGATTTGCGGTGGTAACGAGGCTGAAGACGCTGCCGAGTTGGCAGCCGCGAAGACCCAATTCGAAGCAGCCTTTCAAGGTAAGATTTTCGTTGAAATAAACAAACACAAAAATCAAAGAAGGTAATTCCGTGTTAATCAAAGATGCTTCAAAATTTGAACGCAAAGTCTTGTGATAAAGGAAAGATTATCGCACTGGGATTTGGAAAACCCAATCTTAAAATCATCAAGTAATATTTAAAAACTTGCAAACAAGAGGTTATTTCGTTTTTCATGCCAATATTAGTTCTGTGGATTTGATAGTGTGATTCATAACTTGTGCATGGTATATGAATACTGGATCTAATCATCTGTCGTTAAAACTGATTTCTTTAGGATTCTATTCCAGATTATAGTAGTTTGAAGCACATATGAACGTGGTCCTCAAATTGCTGCTTAGTGTCTTGAATCTCAGGTTCATCTTCCGTCAAAGTTGCTTAATCAGGCTTATATTTGGGGTAATTCTTAGTGTTATTTACAAGCTTTTTCTTGAAACGGTACCTACGATTCGATAATTAAGCTACCATCTTTATCGGTAAAATTAAGCTAAGGAATTAAACTAAAGCTACACATTTATAAACTTTTGAAGTTATGGTAATGAGACCGAAGTCGTGCCTGATTTAATAAATAGTAACGGCCTGAATTTGAAGGTCCTCCATTCAATCTTTTGTTTTGCCACATTCCTGCAAATCGTTGGTATCTATTTTATATTTTAAATGATACAAATTGACCCAGGGTGTGATTCATGTTGAGGAAAAAGGGTAATTAATGGTCTTAATCTGACAAAAACTCTTTAATAATAATTCGCCACCGGTTTCGAACGAAATGTAGCTCATCTTCAGGTAAGAGTTAATATAGTGCAGATAAAATCTTTTGAAATTTTTGATAAAACATTAATACTTTAAAATTTGGAAAATATATGCCACCAGGATTAAGGAAATTATTTACTTGATTAATTTGAGTTCGTCCCCATTTACATACCTGAATTTTATAATTTTTAACATTAATTTTACAATAAGTAATCTCCTCAGTGCTGGTGAAATATATTTTACAAATGTAGGTATTAATTTTTCATCAAAATTGACAAATTTTGAATTAAAGCCTTTTTGTGAGATTAAGACTATTATTACTCCTTTTTTGCTGGTTTTTATATTTCAGTTTAGTTTTGAAAGTCATACAGCTCCTGCAATTGCTTTACGAATTTGACATTTTCTGAAACACCAATCAAAATTTTAGTTTTACCCTCTTCCATACCATTGCTTCATCCATCTTCGAAGGAGAGAAGAAACGAACCTCCGTTTAGGCTTTTAACGGTTATCTTAAGATAAGGACGAAGATTAAGAATCAATCAATTACATCAAATAAATATTTCCCATTTGAATTCAGTGAAAGCACTATGACGAAGCAGAAAAGGAAATCATTGAGAAATTCATTTTGGTTTATCTGTATCTGGGTAAATCAGCTGTAAGGAATAATGGCAATATGAAAGACATCCTTCTTAATGAGAAATCAATGCTTCTATATGGTACGGAACCTGTAGAAGAATACACCAGCCATACAGCTAGAAGAACTGCAAACAAAACTACTCAAAAATTGTGCTGACATCTTATGCAAATCATTAGTCACCTTGACAAAAGCCTGCTTTTCAACAAGATTTTTTTCAAATCATTCAATCGATTAAGAACCCATTTATAAAGGTGATGGTAAAAGAAAGCTAGGAAACTATAGACCAACTGCTTTGATCTCAGTGATCACTAAGGTACTTGCAAAAAATCATCTCAAAGAATATGCTTCTTAGAATCGACAAATTCAATAACTACATTACACAACGCATACGCCAAAGAAACTCTACAACAACAGCCATTTATGTCATTAAGCAAAATCGAGCAAATGATGAAAAAAGGGTTGCCGGAGTGTTTATGGACCTTTCAAAAGCTTTCGACAGTGTAGATCATATTTTATTTTGCTACAGCGATTTTCAATCTGTGGGGCGCGCTCCCCTAGGGGCCGTGATGGCATTAAATGGGGGGTGCGAGCATATCGAAAAGAAGAAGAAATATTAAAAAGATTATTTAATTTTTACTGAAAAGGAAAGCAATAAAATTCATTCTGACATAATTAACACTCTCAGTTCTTTTTCTATATTTAGCCGAGATCTGTATTTTGTCTTCAAAGCAGACACCGCAGAAAATCCGGTTTCGCAAAAGTAGGATGTTGAAAATGGTAATAGTATACGAAATGCTTTTGTTTTCAGTGCAGATCATCATCCACTCCTGCCCAAAATTCAAAGAGTGACTTATTGCCAAATTGTCTTTTGATTTCGCCACTTGTCGTGAAGTCTATGAAGATTTCTTCTTCAGCAGTTGAGAGATCTTCGGGAGTACTTTGAAATGTAACTTCTCACCAAGTTGTAGTCAGCAAGAAAATACTTTTTCAAATTCTCTGCCATCATGGTTAAATGTTTTTCAATTGTTACAAAAACAACTTTCACATGTTGCTCTTCAGCCTTGTAAGCTTTAACACATTCCTCCACATATGCGATTTTTTGCTGTACATTTCTGCTCCACCATTCAATTTTTCTGCAAAAAGCATTAACTTTATCGCTCGTATCCAACATATGTGCGTTTGCTCCTTGTAGTTGAAGATTTAAGGTATTTAATTTCTCGAATATGTCCACCAAGTAGTTCAATTTCATCACAAATAAATCATCTCGAAACTTCTCGGCTTCCGGTAGGTTCTCCTCTTCTAGGAAAATGGCGATTTCATCTCTTAATTCATAAACGTGTTGCAAAATTCTCCCAAAATAACCATCTTGTCTCGCAATAAAATAGTAACTATGAATGTGCTGCACCCATGTCTTTACCAAGTGCAGAAAATATTCTAGATTTTAGGGGTCTCACTGTTACGTAATTTATTACAGTTACAACCGTCGCACATACGAGCATTTGGCCTCAAAAACCGGCCAAAATTGTTCTTACGATTCCTTTATCTAAAAAGGGATAGGGTACAAGCAGTCTTGCAAGACTGATGGACAAATGGCAAAAGAAGGACGCGGAGGAGACCGCCGCACCCAAAAGAAATTTGAAAAAAAAAGAACTCTGTTAAAGGATTTATTCAGTCGCTCAATGTTAGCAAACCACATTACTGCAAGGGAAAAAGTGGAGAAAGATTATATATTTGCCATCTGAATTAAACATAAAGAAATTGTGGAAACTGTACAGTGAGCCTGAAATCAATAACTCAAGTGTAAAACAATGTTCTTTTCGAAATATTTTTAATACATGCTACAATATTGGATTTGGTAGTCCGAGAACCGATGCTTGCTCTACATGCATAGAATCTTCAGAGAACCTAAACAAGGAGAAAGATGAACGAGAAAAGGCCAAGATAATTTTATGGGCATTTTATGACTTATTGCGCGAGAAGAAAGATGGACTACTAATTATGTCATTTGATTGCCAGAGATAGTTGACTCATCAGCTTACTTCAGCAGTCAGCTATATTTCTATAATTTTACAATTATAGTTGGTGAATCAAAAAGTAAACTGACAAGGGAAAACGTGTTCTCCTATTGCTGGGGGGAATTCGATAGACTTAAAAGCAGCAATGAAATTGCCAGTTCAGTGTTTCACAGATTAAATACGCAAATTTAACTGGAATAAACACCATAAGGTTAGTAGCTGACGGTTGTGGGGGACAGGACAAAAACAAAACATTAATTTGTATATTTATGAAGTGGCTTCATTCTCCTGAAAGAGTCAATAATTTGGA
The DNA here is from genome assembly GCA_029619315.2 of Dynastes maya. Classification (NCBI taxonomy): domain Eukaryota; kingdom Metazoa; phylum Arthropoda; class Insecta; order Coleoptera; family Scarabaeidae; genus Dynastes; species Dynastes maya. The sequence goes on from JAROYE020000024.1 coordinate 669,204, forward strand.
GATAGTGTTCCCTGTTGTTGGACATTCCTTTCTGCTTCTGGACAGAGTGTTTGCCCAAATAGAGAGGGTACTTTGTAAGTAGGATACGATAACTAGCACAGAAGCATACCAGAATGTATGACGAACTTTTTCGTATGATTCATATTTCTCGAGTCCATTTGTACGACTAGTCCAATTGTGAGTCCTCTAAATTCAGTCGGCTGGTAGCGTTATTGCGTTAATTCTCTTATGCCATTTCTATAAATAACTTCCTTTCATCAAAATGCATTAGAAATTTTATATTTGGACAAAATTCATCAAAATTAGCTGTGGAAGTAAACAATCGCGATCGCGATTAAATAAAGGAGTGAGAGACGCCAGAAATCTCATCAATTCTGGTTAGACTTTCGTCAAGTTAACTAGTGTTTGACTACGGTCGCAATTTAAAGTGTTCGATAATGAAATTAAAGTAAAATTTCAAAGAAGAAAAGGTTAGAGCAGGCAGATTCCTGTAGAGGTCATAATAAACAGAGCGTTTATATGATATCAGCTTCATTCGAATTCCAGGTTAGCTTGTATTTTTAATTTTAAAATTCGTTAATTTCAATTGATTGAATTCAAAATTGCCCAAAGAGTATTTAAGAATACTCCCGACCCCACAAATAATTTAGAAATTGAAATTACTTTTGTTCTCTGTGTGTTAGATGTGCTGGAAATATTTCAGACCATTCTTGTACTTCTCTAATTCAATGCGACTCTGCTGAAAATTGCTTAATCTCTATCGCCCTGCTGAATCACACATATTAGTTATAAATATTGTCACCATAAGAAAATCCAGTCATTCAGTACCCACGCAATCAACTACATAATTCTTTATTAGCGCTTGTCGATGTTCGAATAATACAACCACCACGCCATCTAGTGACGGTTGTTGGTGCTTATTTCACTCGCCGTCCTAATGAAATCATAATTAATACCGTTCCTTTAATTTTGCTTTCATTTTAAACGATTTTCTCTTGTTTTTGCTCTTTCGTCTTGGTTTTCTTTATTTGCTGTTTTCCAGCAAAAATCTACGCTCGTTACCCGTTTCAAAATGGAATTAGAAGTAAAAAAAAAAAATAAAAATAAAAAAGAAAAGCCGAGATGACGAATACCGAGCCGTCATTGTTTACTAATTGTTTTCTGGTCTACTTGCTTTTCGCTTTTGGGTTATATAGGGCGTTTTAATTAGAAATTTTAATTCTAAAGACGCCCGTAAGCATTTTTTTCCCTCTCAAACGAAGCAATTAGATTTGCTTCTGATATGATCGTGGAAATTGAGAAGGTGTTACCGCTGAAATGAAAAAAAATAATAATTAAGAAAAATGGGCGGCTTAACGAGGCAAACATTTTTTTGCAGTGAAGTTAGTGATAGGATGTTGTGAAATTTTAACTCTTAAAGCTAAAAGACATTTCGATAACTAAGCTACCATCTTCAACAGTTACAATAAAAGAGCAAAGGTGATTTAATTCTGAGAATCCTACCTTTCAGCGTAAGGTTGTATGGATTTGAGTTCATGTCTTCTTCCGTATTTTCCCCATTCTTCCCTATCTTCTTTTGAATATTTTCTTATTTTTCTAGTTGCTTTTCTCACTTCTTCGTTCCATGTTTTTCTTAGTCTTCCTCCTTTTGTTTTTCCACATGCTCTTGTCTTGCAAACTTTTTTAACCAATCTGTTTTCATTCTTACAATATGTCCCAACCATCTGAGTTGTCCATGTTGTATTGTGTTTGATGTCTCGATTATTTTCAGTTGTTCTCGATGTACCTCATTTCTTATCTCACCTTTCCTTGTTTTATTTTCTACTTTTCGTAAGAATCTCATTACCGTGGCATTAATTTTTCTTTTTGTCTTGTAGTGGTGATCTATGTCTCGCATCCAAAGGTTAGAATTGGTGTAACTATCTTCTTTATAACTTCTATCTTAGCTATTTTTGAGACTTCTTTCTTTTCGAGAAAGTTTGTTTTTAGGGTATTGCAGAGTCTTACTGTTGTCTTCAAATATGTGAATTTTTGTACTTGTTCAATTTCTTGTCCTCGGTTTCTTATATCAGTTTTGTAGTCTTTTACCGCCACCACGACCTTTGTTTCTTCTATATCTATTTTCATGTGTATCCTCTCTAGCTATTCTTTGTGTTGTGATTTACTCTGTTTGGTTGCTTCGTCAGCATTATATTGAAATACATCCCTGCTTCAGACCTGTGGTGCTTATAAAGCAATAAGATTTTTCATTTCTTATTGGAACGTAATTTTTTGTTTCTTTATACAAACTGATTTCTATTTGCCTATTGCTCAGTGTGTTCCATCATTTTCCTTTGTTTATTCGACCGAAGGCGTTTTCGAGACCTACAAAAGAAATACACAGTTCCTTTCCACTCTTTACTGCTTTTTTAATTGTTTGCTGCATGATGAAGACTTGGTCATGTAGCCCTCTGCCTTTACGAAATCCCGCTTACATTTCTATTAAAGTATTTTCGATATTTTGGCATAGTTTTTCTTTCAAAATTCTGGAATAATTTTTTTCTACCGTGCTTGTTAAGGTAATGCCTCTGAATTTGCTACATATTTTGCTGTTTTCCTTCTTGTATATTGGTGTTACGAAGGGGTACCTAAAAGAAACCGAACTGATGTTGTGGTGGACGGAGTTTTTATAGTACCGCGTTCTGCCGTTAGGAGCGTATAGATTATTATTATTATTATTATTAAATGGCTTTGGTGGAGGCCACTGAAGAACATATAGAGCTACCATTCCCTAGTCAGTAAACCAAGCGTCGTCACTAAAGAAGGTTCCGTTCGGCTTGTGTGAATTTTTTAGTGACACTTGTTTCATGTGCTCGTCGTAACAGCGCGCGGCCGTAAAGTTTTGCTTCTTGCTCGGAAAAACTGGCACAGAAGCTCTTGAAATGTTAAAAACGGCCTACTAGGATGATGCTATTGGAAAAACTCAAGTGTTTGAGTGGTTTTCTCGTTTCAAAAGAAGTAAAATGTCAATTGATGACAATCCTCGCTCTGGTCGTTCTTCCACACATCGAACCGATGAAAATGTTGAAAAAATTCGCGAATTCATCCTGGAAGATCGACGACAGACCATTGAAGAAGTTGTGGAGCTGTCTGGAGTGACTTGGAATTCAGTTCAGAGAATTTGAACGAAAATTTGGGGATGAAAAGAGTGGCTGCCAAATTCGTGCCTCGACTGCTGACTGCTGAACAAAAACCAGATCGAGTGGAAGCAGGCTGTGCTTTGAAAGAAGCGTTCCGAAATGATCCAAACTTTTTTCCAAGGTCATCACAGGTGATGGATCATGGTGCTACGGTTACGACCCCGAAACGAAGCAACAATCAAGCCAGTAGAAGACTTCAAGTTTGCCTCGCCCCAAAAATCCCGTCAAATGAAATCAAACGTCAAAACAATGCAGATTTGTTTTTCGGTGTGAGAGGAGTCGTCCATTCAGAGTTTATTCCACAGGAGCAGACAGTTAATTAGGCTTTCTACCTGGAAGCTTTTAAAAGATTGCGCAACAGTTTGCGACGGAAGAGGCCTGATTTGTGGCAATCGGGCGATTGATTTTTCCACCATTGTTCACACCTCTCTGTGCGACAACTTTTAACCAAAAATGCCATGACCCTTGTGTCTCATCCCCCTTATTCACCCTGCGACTTTTTTTATTTCCCCGAATAAAAAGAGACAAGAAAGGAAAGCGTTTTGCCGACGTTGCTGAGGTGTTATTCCCATTCTCCAGTCCTGAGGTGTCTCTTTTTGTCTCGCTATTAAGCTTAGTTGAGTTTGTGGTTCCTGTTTGTCTTCTTCTCTCATGTATTTTATCATTTCGGCAGTAATCTTATCTTCTCCTGGTGCCTGTCGTATTTTCACTTTTTGCATTGCGTCGTTTAGCTCTTCTTCTGTTGTATATGCTTCATCTTTTTGTGGGTTTTCACTGATGTGTGGAAGCAAACACAAGTTTCAAATCGTATGGTTTGTCAAAGCTTTTATATTTAAGATGAGCAAGGTGCTATTTGTATCAAATTTCGATTAATTCATTTGGAAATAGTTTTAGAAAGTACATTAAGTTGTAATATTCTTTGCAATAATATCATGTAGACACTACAGAAGCAAGGGTACAATATTTTATAAAGACTTCATAGTTTTCCTTTGATCTACAGCCTGTCAATTTAGGACAGTAGGCGAAGTTTCAGGGTCGCTCGCTATTACGGCGGAAATTGACTCGCGGAAGAGAGAGACAGAAATAATGAAAATGGCACTGCCTCGTCGACGACGTCAGCCAGCTCCAACTAAATCAAATTTTCGAGAAATTTAGCGAATTTCTACTGACAGCATTGGAAGGCTCCCATTAATTTTGATTTAATTAGATTTTATTAATTATACCTTTGCCGTTGGAGGAAGTGAGGGTTTCTCTTTACATTCAAATTAGCGTCGGGTTGGCAGTAGCGATGGCGGTGGTGGTTGTAAAGGTGCTGGTGTTAGAATTGTGCTGCGGATGCCTTTAACTCCCCCTACCCATACTGCTTAAGAAATGAAGTCGATGAATCGGGTATGACAAGAACAGGAAAAGCGAAGCGGACAGAGAAGATGGACGAATGTTAATTAAATAAGGACGAATAATTAATGATGTGACAGGGGATCGATGTCAAACGCACTGGAAAGAGATGGGTTGCTCTAAGTTACTGAATGATTATGTATCTGAGGAGCAGATTTTCGAAGTGCAATAAGTGTGGATTATATGATTCTTCCTAAGTACAAAAACTGTTATAATGCCGTTTAAACAAAGCCTCCAGGCGCAGAGAAATGTTTACTTGTATCAAAGCTGTCCGCCTTCATTCAAGACAATTATTGTTTCAATTAGCCGCAAAACAATAACTGTTTTAAATCAAAAGAAATATTTTTTTAGCGTTTCTTTCTCCGCTTAAGAGAAGTATGTATATACTTGTAATGAAATAATTGTATTTCTTTGTTTAAGACATTTCTTAACTTGATTCAGGGAAATCTTGCAGAAAATTTGAAAGAAGCGATTCTTAGTATAAGTAAATGGCAGTTATAACACAAAACAATATTTTCTTAAGGATAGTAATTCTTAATTCCATAAAGCGTTTAGGTATTGTTCATAAATTAATAGTTTCATTTTCTTAAAATAAAGCATTTTTTACTTAGAATTCTTGAAATGCACATTATTTATATGCACATTATTAGTTGCGCTTACCCTGTTTAAAACAGTACGACATACCTGTACATAATGCAGCAAATTATTCACATTGCTTGTGATTTTTAAAAGGCTAAAGTAGAGATTATCTACAGAATAATATTCAAACAAAAGTTAATTTAATAATGTAATATTTTGTTACATATGTTGTTCTTAAGGTTTTCACGCTTGCCACATTCTTGTTGCAGTATTTAGTGAGAAAATTTCGCAGTTTTGAATAGTTTAATCTGTCCAGAGGAATATTTGCAGACATAAAAGCGTCGCATAAATCTCGATTAAAAACGTCGATTTCTCTTGAATTTTTGGTGTCTATTAACATTTGGTTCCTCAACGGTTTCCTAAGATTTGCCTGATGTCCAGGAGCAATAGCATGTTGCTCTAAATGATTTTTCTTTTTGCAAGTTAACTACAATAATATTTTTGAAGCAAGTTAGGAAAGAAAAACAAAAACGTCCTTTACCATTTTTCCGCACGCTTTACAAAACAACTCTTCACTGTTGCTTGGATTCAGCTGAAAGACAGTAGTGCCTCCAATTGCCGTCAGCCATTTTTCAACTTTATCGCTATGTGATTCCTTGGATTTTGGCATTGTTGTAGATGGAAATACACAATACACTGAGTAGATAAACAAGCACAAACCGACAGAAAACTACCGAAAAATATTCGTTGCAAGCTACGATATAAATGAAAATTCAAAGTACGTCTTTCACTATATACTGATTCGTCAATAGTCCACCTCGCTATAGGAACACACACATATACGCTCCAGAGAAACATTAAGAGAATAAATATAAAATCTAAACTGCAATATCAAGATGTCCATTGTATAAACTATGAATGGGCATCGTGTATTCATTAATCACGTTAACAGGGAGAAGGAATTTGCTTATATGGTTTAAATTACAGGGCGTAAACAAGCCGATAGGGATTCCCGTAAAATAAAAACGTGGGTGCAGGTAAATGAACCCGAGAGCGATAAGCCGATAATTGAGGATATATCTTCAATAGGGTAGTAATATAAATTTTACGGATGGCAAATCCAAACTTTGCCCCTCACACAATAGACGGGAAAACCCATCGTTGTATTGGTTTATAGCATTTTAGCTGTAAAACTAAAATTTACATTTAAGAAAGATGCAGCTGTGTAAAAACCATATTTGTTTAAAATTTAAAAAATAAAACGTTTAGACCAAATAAATATGATTTTAGGACAAAATAGGCGAAAAACCAGGATTTAGGCTGTTAAAAGTCCAAATAGGCAACTAGGCAAAATAAAACATAGCTAGATCGCTTTGATTTGTCGAGAAACATATAGATTTTGTATTATTTTTAATTTGTCTTGAATCTAAACAAAGAGGCATTTTGCCTAAAATCCCGTCTCTACTAATGATAGCCCAGCAATAAATATTTTGAATATTTGGATTTCCTATAAATCGGTGAAGGAAACACAAAGGAATTGGTGGAATAAGTAGAAATTTTCTGAACCACATTCCTGTTTGGCAAAATTTATGACGAAGACAAAGTTCAAAAGAAGAGAAGAACCTCAAGAGTTTGGGCAAGAAACAATGTTCGAGTACACACATAGGGATGCCAGCTGCAGTTTACACATTCCAGCAAATTTTCTAGATCTACAATCATAGGGATATCAGCAACACTTTTGGGTTGTAACTAGTTTATTGCGTAAAGAAAACAAAGCCTACCTCATTGATTCGATTACCTTTTATTGGAAACGGGATCGATTTCGAAATAATTCGAAAACGAGTGAATTTAGGTATAGGAATTAAAATGTGTTTTGTCTTTATTTTTGGTTTAGAATATGAAGACATTATCAAAAATAGGTGTTGCTATTTCAAAAAGATACTCTTTTCTAGTTGACTACGTGCATGCTTGAAATAGATTTTCCGAACACCTTGCACAACACTTTTGATATCTGTTATCTATGTATGATGTTAGCTGTCAGTAGTTATATATGTAATTCACAAGAATTCGAAAATTGATCTGCACAGCCGCTAATGTCGAAGGTACTGGTACTTAATTTGAAATTTGCAACTGTCAAAATATTTAGAAAAAAATTACTTTCTCAAAATTGGTATATGCTACGCCCATGATATACTATATAATTTAACTTGCATTTTTAACCGCGGTTTGCAAAGAATCCATAATACACAGGATGTTCCATTGGAAATAAGAAAGTTAATATCCGTTTCCATTTGAATCAAGAATGCAACGAAACCGAAAATATTTTTAAAAAATAGAACCTTGTTCATAATACCATCCACCAAAATTTCAAAAAGATATTTTAATTACTTCCGGAGATACGTCTAATAAGCCATCGTCGTGAATGACCTGTATAAATACGAAGTGTTAAGACTAAATCTCCCGATTCTAATTTTTTGTAGATATATTACAGTAGGCATGAGTCATCAGAAGAAGTCATGTGGCAACAATGGTGGACGCAAAATTGTTAGTAAAATGTACGAGTGTATATTCTCGGACGCAGAAAGGGCGGCATCGTGTAAAATATTTCATGAATATACTCTGGACGTAGAAAAGATTGTAGATGTGGTGACGCAGAAAGGCTGTAAATGTACAGATCTAAATAACTAAGAAACTACTGATGTATATTGAACGCGGTTTTTATGGGGTGTATAGGAAAGGAAACCCCATATGTGCCTATTTAAATTTATTAATATATATTCCTGGACGCAGAAAGTATGCAATGTGCAAAGACGCAGAAAAGGCGATGAGATGTGTATATATATATATATATATATGTATATATATGTATGTGTATTTTTTTATACCTTATTTTTTTATACCGTATTTTTTTATACCTGACTTGACCTATGTCACTAATGTGATCAAATGGTTAAATAAACTATTATTATTATTATTACTACTAATCCAGTAGTTTGTGCAAAGATGTGAAGTATTTTTAAGTCATTTCTATTGCTGACCTGAACTGTAACAGCTCATTCTAATTGTGACGTTCCAGTTCTTGTCGAAGAAGATTCATATTGTCATTATTTATTCTCCTACGATATTCCATTTCAACAGGCTGAAGTTGTTTTTCTATATTAGCATTTATGCAGCTGATCTTTTGTGCTAAATGGTCTTATATATGTAAATTTAATGCTGATGTGTTAATAAATTGCAAGTAGAATTCGTAAATATATTATCAATACATCCTAGAGTGTTCCCTAAAAATCTGTACATTAAACGTGTTAAACAGATCTCGTAATGTTTGAAATTCGTTAGTCGTTTTCATGAAATCCACATTAAAATAATCCTGGCATTGATGGAATTACTACCGACAAAAACAATATGAGAAAAGGAAAGCACTAAAGCTTCTTGCTCCTGGCTATATTGCTCTTACATCTCTGTGCCTATGCCGCTAATCTTCAAAAACAGCTTGGAAGAAACAATTTCTGTCTTGGATTTTCTTGATTTTCTAACCATAAAAGAAAATATTTTAATCCAAATAAAATTTAAAAAAAAAATGATTTTCTTATATTATATATATTTTTTGCAGTCTTGGAATAAAAATATTTTCTTGTATAGACTGATTTTCGAAAGAAAATGTATTTATATATAATAAATAAATTCGATATTTTATCTTCTGCTCAACACGGATTCCGGACAGGCAAATCCACAACCACCGTTTTGTTAGAACTTCACGCCAGCATCCTTCGCAGCATCGAGGGTAGGTTGTGTCCGATGGGTGTTCTGTGTGATCTAACTAAAGCCTTCGATTGTGTTCAACACAATCTGTTGTTGAACAAGCTTAATTCCTTGTGATTTAGGGGAAATGTGGCTAACTGGATAATTTCCTACCTTTCGAATCGAATACAATTTGTTGAAATTGATGTAGTTAATTTAAACACGAGACACAAGATCAGGTCTTCTCCTCTACCAAGCAACATTGGTGTAGTGCAGGGATCGGTCCTAGGATCACTTTTGTTTTCGTTATTTATTGACGACATTGTTGATTTTCTAGGTGACTACGGCGTGGTGTGTTACGCGGATGATACAACTATACTGGGTACTAGTAATGAGCAGGATATTCGGAGTGTTGCCAATGACATGTTAAGTAGGATGTCCAAATGGTGTTGCGCTAATAGACTTTTCCCTAAACTTTGATAAGACTAAGTATATTATTTTTCACACTATCCAAAAGAAAATTAATTTCTATCCAAATCCACAGATTTCAAACAATATTGTCAATCATTCTAGTTCAGCTAAGTTGTTAGGAGTAACTCTGGCTTCGTCGCTGAAATGGGATCTTCATTGTCAATCTTTAACCTCAAATCTTTATGTAATAATTTTAAAATTAAGGCATTTAAAACAATCTTTGAGCATTGACTCATTAAGAATTGTTTATTTTTAGGAATTTCAATCCCGTTTACAGTATGGAATTCTTCGTTGGGGTTCCAGTCCTTTTACCAACCAATTTCTTCTCAAGCAGAAAGCTGCAATGAGGTGTATTGCTGGTATCAGTCAGTTAACATCTTGTAGAAATTATTTTATATCTTTAAAAATTCTGACTGTATTTGAATTATATATTCTAGAAGCCTCTTGTTTTATTCATAAACACAAGAATAAAATACTAGCGACTAACAATGCACAGCATAATTATGACATAAGAGATCCTAAGATACATCTCATGCAGCATAATCTAAAACTTACATCAGGTTGTGTTGATGTCCTTGGAATCAAAATCTATAATCGTTTTCCAGACAACTGGAAAGTTTATAATTTAAATAAATTTAAAATAACAGTAAAATCTTGGTTACTGTCCAAATGTTTTTATTCATTCAAGGAATTTTTCGATTGCCTCATTATTTGATTTGATATGTGTATAATCACTTTGACTTATTACTTATTAATTTCTTTTGTTTTGTATTTAGTTATTGTATTATTCCCTTTTGTATTGTTGTTTTTTTTCCGACTTATTTCAAACTTTGGTCATTGAAATAAAGTTTATTATTATTATTATTATTATTTTCTTGATGCAAGAAACCATATCTCTGCGTGCAGTAGGAACAAAGAAAAACATGTGATAATACCCAATAAGTATCCATAGAATCATTTACCCGTGCTAAAACTAAAAGGATAACGTGCCTAAAAAAAAAAAGTTACAACAACAAAGCGCTTCTATTTTATTTATGCTTAAATCCAATAGATGGTGCTATTCCATCCTCGAAAGAAGAGAATAAAAAGCGGCCCCTATAAAACAACAATAGTCGTAAAAATGTTAAGTGGATGAAGAGCGTTTTTCTGAATAGATGATGGAATGAAATCGCGCTGGCATTTACAAATATTCTACAGAACACTACCTGCCTTCAGATGTATATGCATAAGAGATGAAATTGTTTACCGAATGAATATTTTGCTACTGTATACGGACTTCCCCGTTCTTTTTTTTTTTTATTTTCGTTGGAAAAACCGCTCCGTTCTAGTTGGTTTCAATTAAAAGGTTGGCATTCCGCAAAATGAATGTCGTGCGGAGATCCTACGTAAACAAAACGAGGTTCCGCTTAATAGAAAAGGAGGTCGAATGCCGGAGCGGGAGTTTCAATAATTTAATTTGTCGCATCGCTGGTGTTTCTGGGAATTAATTTAACTTCATTTCAGTTTGTTTTACGTGTTTTTTTTTTGTTGGGAACGAAACAATTTGCTTCGCAGAATAATGCACTTCAAGTCTTTAAAGTGTAACATTTACGTTGGACCACTGCGGCTTCTTGGTCAGAAATTCATGGAAAATTGTCAGCTACGGCGATTCTTTGATTAATTCTGAGTCGACAATCCTAATTCAGAAAAGTTGTAAGGTGATTAGTTAAACCATACGGATTACTTAAAAGAAATGTAGATTTGGCAATACCATCTAAAGCCAGTAATTAATCAGGAATGACATGACAACATACGAATTTTATGAATTGGAAACCTTTTATGGCAACAAGCTGGGCACCCAGGGGCTGAACCTAATTCGAGTATGCTAAATCCAATGGTGCTAACCGTTTTTAAAGGTTAGCTCGCGTTTTTGAGTAATTCCAATTTAAAGATTTTAGGCCCAAAGACCCCCAAAAAATCATTTTTTGACCATTCATTGAATTTAAATCGATGGAAATCGATCAAATAGACGTATCGACGAATACACATCGAATGGAAAGTCCTTTGACAAAAGAATGGATTGTCGCTTTGATAACTTGTGTGATTGTATGACGCAGTGATATTTGATGTTTCATACATTGATACACCTGCTTCGTTGGTTTTCATGGAAAACAATCTGTAAGTTGATTTTGCATCATATTTGGAAAGTTTATAATTTCAGCTTGCCGTTGACATAAATCGCGTTTACATCTGTTTCTTCCCTTTCACGTAATTCTTACTTAATCCTTATCAGTTATTTTAATATTGTCTCTTTCTTTACTGTTTTTTTTTTCTTTTTCCTTTTTCTTGTAACACGAAATTGGATTTAATAGTTCAGTAAATACGAGCTTCGATTAAGAAGTATTTCACTCTATCCTGGTCCTTTATTTTTCGTGCCCCTCTTGTGCGTTGTTGTAAGTCACCAAGATCGGCCCCTTGGCGTGAAGGGTGACCTTGTCTATTTCCTATTTCTTGTGTTTTTTTTGCTCCTAGTCAAATCTCAGTACGAGGGGTTTGCTTATTATCATTATTATCATTATCATTATCATTATTATTATTATTATTATCATTATTATTATCATTATTATTATTATTATTATTATTATTATTATTAAAGCTGGCCACGAGCGGTACCGCGCAGTAGCGTAGAGTCGACCAGGCCTCGCGTTCCACTAGAGTTATTCTGCTAATAGAGATGTTTGCTGCCGCAAATAATTTCGCTCATCTTTTAAATAAAAATTAAATAACACGTGCTCAAACACTTACCATTTTAAGAGTCCTCCGTGAAATCACAAAGTGAATAACGTCTGTTAAATATCTGCAACATTAGATACTGTTTCAACTGTTTGTTTCGGCAAAACTAGTACGGCATGAGGAAAAAATGCGTTTATATGCAGAGAACGAACGTTCTACATCTAGTGACGTAATATTTGCGTAAGTAAAATAATCTTTCAAATAACTTAACGATTCTGTTGACGCACCTTCACAAATGTGTCTTAATGTGTCAAAATCAGAATTTTTCTCAAAAACACTTTCAAATTTCTCTAGAACAGAAACATTTTTTGCGTCTTCAATCGCGCATAGCTGTGCGTGAACATGTTGCATTATTTGTAGAGATTCTGCTAACGGCACCGCAGGATTTTGTAATTTTTCTATTGCACCTGCTAGCCCGAAGTAATTGTCGTGATGATAATGATTTTTAAATCCATTTTAGCCTGACTATCTTGAAATTTCGACTGGCTTTTCTGGATAGCGGCAGCTTCCTTTGTATCGAATTGTAAAACCACGTTCTTAATATTGTCAAAATATTTATGATAATAAAACGCGGCCTGCAACCATGTTCCCCAACGAGTTAGAATAGGTTCTGGTGGCTCTGGTATACGGGGGCACAGTCTGTGAAATTCGCGAATACGTTTCGGTGATTTGACAAATACTGCTTTGGTATGCGCTATTGAAGCGTCTACCTCAGGATAACATTTTTTTATACTATCCGCCACAAGATTGAAAGCATGGATTTTACACGTAATGTGTAACAAATTAGCAGAATGCTTGTTAAGAGACCGGCCTACAGAAAGCATGTTTGCAGCACCATCACTCACTAACATCAAGAGTTGGTTTGTTGAAAGTTCAAACTTGTCAAATGTATTTAACACTAACTTTGAAATTACTTCGGCAGTCCCTGTTGTATTCGTTTGGAGGCTAATAGAATTGAAGGTGCCGATTGATGAGGTTCCAATTTGCGTGCCATTACATTAAGAACAGAATGTTTCTTCCGATCTGTTGTTTCGTCGACACATCACCACAATTTTTGATCTTTCAACCCCGATTTTATTTTTTGCTCAATATGTTCGCGCGCAAATGGCACAATTTTTCGTAACGATGTTCGACTTGGTAATTTGCACTCCGAATAGTTATTCCAAAAGCAGATAAATGGTTCCTTGTCTAGTAAATTAAACGGTATATTACATGCGATAAACGTAACGCATAAATTAAATATAAATTTTTCATTGTCTCGTGCGCAATTTCTTTTTGAGACATGCTTTTCACTATTTATGTGTCGTAGACGATGTTGTCTGGACCAACACATTAACGGGATTTTACAGATTACACATTTAATTTTGCACCTTCATATATTATGTCTGGAATTTCTGCAATAAATTTTCGAAGTTTGTCCGACCGCGGTCGTTTTGCTGACGAAATCATAATTTTTCTAGGACAGATAAACAATTGCGCAAATGACCGGCAGCGAAAATGTCCGTACTGCTCCGCAGACGAAGTAATACTACCGTTCCTCTCGGTCCGAACTGATTCTACGCCGATGCGCGGTACCGCTCGTGGCCAGCGTTAATTATTATCCTTGTAGGCTATTATATCGTATTTCCCATTGTTGGATTGTTATACCTGTTCTTTCAATGCGTTGTTGTAAATCGAGTACATAGTTTATTCCATCTATGAAGTATTTTATTCAAAACTAAAAGAAACCTAGAAAGAAATAAACATTACAACATTCAAACGGTAAGAACCTTTTCCTAAAAAATGCGATTAGTGATAAATAACATCAATACATCGCTGTATATTTGCATTTAATGCTGGATATCAGCTATCGTTAGCGATATATCGACGGTTTTCCTCCAATTCGGATTAAACACGAGTTTTCCAGACTGGTGCGGTCGCTGGCGCCGTTTCCGGTGGTACAGACTGAAATACACTGTTTCCTGTGCGCGCCATCGTAATCTATAGACTACTTGACGTGTTGTTTTGTCAATCGATGTTCGTTTGACAGTCAGTGCATCAGATTAAATGATTAACATCACCAAATCCTTGGTTATACTAATAAAGTTACGCCTTATTAAATTTTCCTACTAAAGGATGTTCAGCTGTGAAATCCATCGTGATTTTATGTATGGACCTTAGGGAATAGTAAAAGAATCGAATATGCTTCAATTTCGAATCGCTGGATCAAATCGTTAAATCTGAACACGAGTGATGCAGTTATCGAAACCGCAACACGTTGATCAATTAAATAACCACTAAAACTTTAAATGATCGCGGTTACATTATTTATGAATAATATATTTTTTTCATCACTCAATTTTCAGGATCGCACCACCTTGATATGCAAACGTTATGTCAAAAGCCAGATCAGCAAAACGAAGATGGACACGAACGTTTTACACTTATGCTATATGAAAGAGGATTTGAATTTTCCACAACAATGTTTTACCTTGAGGAAAAGAAGTGGATCTAACTCTTACCAAATCAAAAATTAGCTATGCGCTTGGCGCCATTGAAAGTTTAACATCCAAAATCTACAAAATACGTTTTGTGCAGTCCTCTTCTCGACGAAAACTCCGAATGTGCCATACTTGTTTTAATAGGTCGTCTTCTTGAATTATTCACTAGTACCGTTGGTTCCCAATTTTCGCTGACGTATATAACCCTACTAAATTGAGCGTGCTGATCAAAAGACGCCATGCGGGCAGCTGATCGTCTGAATAATTTGTTAAAGGTTAACGACTCTGATCCATTACACGACCTATTTCCAAAACCGGGTATTTCCAATTTCGTCGTTGGACCACTTTTTTGATCTACCAGCACTTATAGTCCAGTACGCTTGCCCTAGAATTTCCTCTTCTGTCATGGTGAAAACAGTGCTGGTCCATCTTTGCAACCCTGCAGCGATAACTTCAAAACTTTCAGCTTTTCCCCCAATTTTTCATTTCCAGCTGCACTGATTCTCCTTGCTTAAGTTGTTTAAGAGCTAGTTCACGTTACGTAGTGTATGATTTGAAGATCGATTATGTGGAAGTAGATAGATATATAGTAAAATATTACTGTCAATAAAAACCTTTTCTCATGAGCTTATTTTTTTTAATGACCAAACGGACCTTAGTTTTGGAATATGCCTCGTATTTCGGTCAGGGACTGTGCGGCCTCGCTTGGCGCCGTTGCCGAGGCAACACGACTAAACATACACCCTGTTTCCTTGCGTGCAGGTAATCTATAAGACATTGATTGCTGTTGTGGCAAATGGCTGATGTTTGTTTACACGTAATGCATTCAGGAAATTAAAAATGCATTATACTTACTACCAAATATTCTTGGTTTAATACTAAATGAAAGTAAATACAAGCAAACTTTATTCTGTGGAAATTTTCCACTAAATATTTGTTGATGTTTCATGCAGTAAACACAGTGTGTATTTTAAATATAATAGAAGATCTCTTTTAGGGAATAGTAAAACAGAATGGAATAGCTTCAATATCGATCGCTAGGAGTTATAATCGTTAAAATCTAACAACGATTAATTGATGTTTAATCAAAACCGAGCAGATATCTAACCATTAACATAACGTCACTAAAAACTAGTCTCCTAGGGTACATTATTTTATAAAAAGTATATTTTTTATATCCATAAATATTTGTAGGAATGGCACCCCTAGAATAGGCACGTATGTCAACAAACAAGTATAGCGAAAACGAAGATGGACAAGACGTGTTTACATTTATCTTTTTATATGAAAGGGCAGTTTGAAAAATTTCCAGTCTAACAGAGTAACGAGTATTTCCTTTCGAGGAAAAAGAAGGTAATAATGGGAGTCCTAATCTTACAAAAATTCTTTAATAATAATTAACTACGGGCTTCGAGCAAAATTTAGCTCATCTTGAAGCAAGCTGAAAGCAATCTACAAGATAATCTACAATAAATTACGTTTTTGTTGCCTTAGTCCTCTTCTGACGTTAAAACCTCCCGAAATGTGCCCATTCACTTGTACTTTATAGTTTATTTCTTGTAATGTCATTCGCACTAGCCTTATCAGTTTATTTGTTACCTCCAGATTTTCCATTGCCTCATACACCCTATTTCGTTTTACAGTATTGTAGGCCTGTCTGAAATCTATAAAGACCATATGGCAGCTTTTGATCGATACTGTTATCCATAATTTGTTTAAGGGTAAAGAATTGATCCATTACCGACCTATTTTTCCGGAAACCGCATTGGTATTCTCCCAATTTCTGTTCAGTTATTTCCTCCAGTCTTTTTTTTATAGCTATTGCCAGTATCTTATAAGTTACATCTAGTAACGCGATGCCCCTATAATTCTCTTCATCTTTTAGGCATTATTTCTTCCTTCCATGCTTGTTGTATAACCTTACATAATATTTCTTCTAGCTTATCTCCCCCCTTTGCTATCATTTCCGCTGTCACCTTATTCTCTCCTGGTGCTTTGTTGTTCTCAGGAGTTTTTATAATGTTCCTTATTTCCTCTCTGTCTGGTGTATCGTCCATCTCCATTATGGTTTTTCCGGTCTCGTGTTCCTCCCTAAATACTTCTACGAAATACTCTGTCCATCTGCGTAAACCCTCTTTGACCCTATCGATTAATTGTCCATACTTATCCTTACAAAAAAGCATCTTATTTTGCGGTCCTTGTCTTTCCTGTTTTACATCTCTATAGAATTCTTTCATTTGTTTTTTTATATAGCTATTTTCCATATTTTCCAATGTTTTGTGTAATTGCTCTCTTTTCTTCCTTCTACAAATTTTCTCTACCTCTTTACTGCATTGATTATGGTACGCTCTGTTTTCTGTTGTATCGGATGTTAACAGTTTTATTCTTGCTTTTTTTCGTTTTTCTTCAGCTTGTCAAGCAATAATACAAGTAGTAATGCCCCCGATATTGTTTTTCTTTTTTCAAGATAGTCGATTAACAGAATTCAATGACTATGGCTCAAAAAACAGTAGCCATTACTTTTTCGATCAATTGAACAGTCTTCGCCTTTTTCGAAGCCGATTCAGCCTTCGTAGTTCACTGTTATGTCTATGCCTTGGCTTCAGGAGTGTACTGTATTTGTATTCGTTTACTAGCTATTTGGACAATTTATACGTAGCCGAGTCTATATCTGATACCATCACTCTCGTAAATGTTTGGGGTTTGTGAATTTTTAGTAAGCAGAACATTTCTGGGACTGTCAGATCTGAAATTAACAATTTTAACTGTAAGTTGGTGTTGATTAGTTGTGGGCAATTCTTAAAGGCCTCTTTCGTTTCTCTAATTACAGTCATCATAGTCGAATTCTTCAAATTTTATTTTTGATTCATTCTATAGATTCACTCCAGATTTCAATATCTATTCAAATCATCCCCTAGATATACCAATCCGTGATTGTTAGCCTTTGTCGGTAAATCAAGAAAACATATTGGAAATACATCCCTAAAATATTTTCCAAATTCTACACTTCCCTCTTACGTATATACGTAGCAGATATCGCAGCGACATCTAGAAATAAGGCCGGATAGAGATCATCAATCTTTCGCCGGCTTTACGTTTGTTTAACAACAAAATTTCCACTAGATTTCCCTGCTCGGAGCCGCACATCTCTTCAGAGGATAAAACGGAGACGGATAAACTTCAATATCAACCCATCCCGACCCCATTCACAACAGACAAGTCGCTGCGAATAATGAAAAGAGGCGGAACAGCGTTGGGAAAAAAGTCGGAAGATGCCATCTCCAGTTTTCCGTGATCGAAGACAAGACACAGATTGTCACTGCATCGTGCGATATCTCCGAAACAATCAAAAAGGAATACAAGCGAATGAAAGGTCACGTTTGGGAAAAAAAGAATATCGCAGTGTTCGTGACTGTCTTTGCGTAGTATTTTGTTTTTTCTTTTCGAAATATAGATTGTTGTTTCATCATAATTAGGATTGGTGGTTTTATGTCAGTGCTGTTTATGTTGGAAAGTAAAATTTTTTTAGCATTATTCTGTAGGGAAGGGCGCTGCACAAGGCAACAATTAAATAATATAATGTGGTGACATCCTATGCTTAAATGCCAAAACTTTAAATCCTGTTACTAAAGAAGAATAGTGTACCGGGAGTTCCAGATTCAATGTTACAAAAAAGATTCAGATATTTATTTCTCTTTGTAGTGAAGTAGTGTTTCTTATAAAATCCTTAAAATGCCTTCTAATTTTTCTCCAAATGAATGTGTCGATGTTATTAATTTATGGAGAATGTCATGAAAATTCTCGTAAAACAACGACACTTTATGGAGAGAAATTTCCTAACAGAGTGGTACCATCGCATACGGCACCTCCTCGTGTTGAAGCCAAAATGCGAACGGGCTCAATCCTATCAAATCTAAAACATTCTCATCATGTAACACCAGTTAGAACAGAAGAAATGCAAATAAATGTATTGGCTTATGTTGGATTGAATCGACAAATTTCAGTTAGAACTGTGGCAGAAGATATGGGAATACATAAATCAGCAGTACAGAATATTAATATTTCACAAATATCATCCTTTTAAAATTCAGTTATTGCAAGCATTAAGGCCTGCAGATTTTGAGCGGAGGCTAGGATTCATTGCTGTTATGCAAGTAATGTTAAACGGTGTTCCCACGATCACCAATAACATTTTGTGGACTGATTAGATACGACTTTATAACAATGGGGTGATGAATCGCCATAACTGCCATTACATTTTCAGGTAATATGTGTCAACGTTTGGTGCGGATTATTTAATGGATGCATCAGTGGTCCCTACACCTTTAAAGGAAATTTGACAGGGCTACATTATTTATATTTTTCACAAAATGACCTTCCCGAGTTAGTGGAAGATATTCCATTTGCAGAGCGCGATGATTTGTGGCAGCAACAGGATCGCGCTCCGCCTCATAGCATGTAATTCCATTGCAATGAATATGATCATTTTGAACAACATCTGTAACTGATTAATTTTATGAGTTATTAAAGTATTGAAAGTCTGTTTAACTTTCTGTAAGATTTTTTTTTGTTATTTACTGTTGATATGATTATTTTGTATTAAATATTTCTTGAAGGCAATTTATGTTTATATCGTTGTATTACAAACTCTTCGTACTTGGTTTGGGGAAAATTTCTTGGAGGGTAATTTACTAGGGCTAGATTTAAAAAGTATATCTTTTAGGATTCTGCAAATCATTTTCGACGGCACCTTGCTCGATGTTATATCTCTTCAATAAGGAAGATATCGCTTGTAACATTGAATCGAGGACACTTGGTATAGGCGTTAAACTGGGAAATAGCATGTCAAAAATGCTGCTAAAATATTAAGACATCTTAAAATCGGTGATAATCACCCGGAAGATATTTTCTGTAATGTGAAGCAATGAATAAACGTTACTACGCTTTCATCCCTCTAGGAAGATGTAAAAAAACAATTGAGTATTTTCCTAAAAAGTTTCGAATGATATTAAACGGTTTGCAGCCTCGCAAAATGATTTGGTAGTTTATTGGGGTATAATTCTTTACTCCTAAAGATAAGGAAGATGTGTGATAATGTACTTTATTACTCCGTATGGAGAAATAGCCATCTTTGAGCCTTATTAACGCATAGCATTTTTCCCTTTCAACTTTATAATCTGCTAAATCGAAGCTTATGTCTAAAATACAAACACCGCAGCCTGTAGTAAGTTCTGTTCGGTACACAAACTCCGATGGCAGGCCCTGCTAGCATTAACGGCTCATATACAGACCGTAAACTAACCTGAATGTCGGTAGATAGTAAAGTAGGCGTAAACAAGGGTAGGAAAAGGATTATACGTACACTACTGATCATAAGTATTGGGACACTCTTGGATTTTAGATTTTTGTGTACAAAGAAAGTATTTAGGAAATACATTCTAGCATTATTGAATAGTATGCTAATAATCAGTAAGATTCATTTAAATTCATCAAATAATATCGGCCTATTTACTTCTTTTACCTGTATGAGAGGTAATACCGTTATAAAAACGCAGGTAAAAGCGACAATATTTTATTATGAATCATGAAGCTATCATAAAGCCATTTGAAGTAATATTTTTAAATTACCACCAGTTATCGTTCCATGTTAGTAACGAATAGTGTCTATATTTTCATTTAAAATTTTAAAACATACCGAAAAGTACAGAAATTAGTGTTGAAATGTGTGCTCTGATAGTAGCACAATATAACTTAGGGAAAAGCAATCGTCAAATTGCCAGAAAATTACATTTAAGTCCATCTACTGTTGATTATAACATCAAAAAATATAGTGAAAGTGGCAGTTTTCTAAATAAAGTAAGATGTGGTAGACCAAGGACGACAAAATCAGCTCAAGATATTGCAATCGTGGTGTCCTGCAAGCAAAATAGAAACAAATCAGCACCATAAATCGCCGCGGAAATCAATACTGTACTTCCGAAGCCGATTAGCGAGTCCACAGTTGAACGCCATTTGCAAAAAGCCGGTCTTTACGGACGAATTGAGATGCGACAGACCTTGCTTCGCCAAATTAATAAGAAAAAGAGGTTACAATGGGCACGTGAACATTGATATCGGGCGGTAGAAGATTGGAGCAAGGTATTGTGGACCGACGAAACCAAATTCGAGATTTTCGGTTTACGAAGACGAGTGATTGTAGGATCTGTAGGTGAACGTGCACTAGAGCAATATACAATCTCTACCGTCAAACACGGTGGTGGTTAGGTAATGATATGAAGTTATTTTGCTCGTACATCCGCAGGTGATCTCGTAAAAATTCGAGGCATAATGAAAAAAGAGTAATACAAACGCATCTTAGAGAAAAATGCAATACCCTTTGGTGTAAGAGCTTCGTATTCCAACAAACTAATGACCCAAAACACGCTTCAAAATTATGCAAGCAATATTTAGAACAGTTGGAAGAGGAAGGGACATTAACAATCATGAAATGGCCGTCCCAAAGCCTGGACTTAAATCCCATCGAGTTATTATGGGAAGAAGTCTATCGGGAAGTAAGAAAAACTGCTCCAACTTCCGCAGATGACATGTGGAACAAACTACAGGCAGCATGGGCTTGAATAATTCCGAAAACACTGTTAAAATTACTTGCAAGAATGCACCGATTATGTGACGCAATGGTTAAAAGTAAAGAAGGTCACATAGACGAATCTAAAATTTGGTTCAAATAAATAATTTTAATTGTTAAAGTTGTACATTTGTGTATACTATGCCAAATTCATATTTCAATATTTCAATTTAAATATTTAATGATTTACCCTGAAATTTGATGTGCCCATATACATATGAGCGGTAGAGTATATACAAGAGCGCGTAGATGCTATCGGCCACTAAACTGCGTGGCTACTATGTTGATAATAAGCAGGATAATCTCACTTATACCACAGAACCTTGATTTTAATCGAAAACGCGGTATAAATTCAGCCTAATTCCCCGTTAAAATTCGAGGAAATATTTACTATAAAGAAGTACACACCGATCGGCAAAATCAACTAATTTGTAATATTTTCGACCCTCCCTTTCGAAACACAAACCGAAATTCAATTTCGGTTTCGTGGAAACATCTCGCCGGAGTCCGGAACTCGCGCTCCGGAATATGTTTGTGGAATTCTCGTCTCCTTTTTTTCCGTTTCAAGCGAGGATCGGGGTAAATTTCCGGCATGCTTTCGGGCGGCATTTTCCGCTTGACCGGAGATTTTTCTAATTTAGGGGGGCGCCCGGGTCTCCCATACGTTGTTTGTCGTTTGTTTTTCCTTTCTTTTTTTTTTTTTTTTTGAGGAGGGTGAAAGGAAAGTAGGACGCGTGGGACGGGGGGAGACGGCGAACTGTCACCGGTCGTTAGGATAATGCTGTTAGAGGAAGGTCCTTCGTAGCGTCCGTAACGTGGCCGGAATGCTTTCGTAGTTTGTAGAAATGTTCCGGGTATCTGAGTTATGTCGGGCTTTTGACCAGCTGGAGCCGCTCAAAGCTAGGGAGTTGGTCAGTTGTTGAGGAGGGTATCTAGGTATGATATTGAAACTATTTCTAGAGATATAATAAATTGACAAAAGACTTGGATTTATTTCACTGAATACGAAGATTTTTTATTCCGATATGCCTTGTTGTATTCCTACTCTAAAAGGTGTACCTAATTTTAATGCTATCCTAAACTAAAATCTGGGAAGTATCAATATGTCGACCTGTAATATAAAACATATGCGATGTGTGCGTGTTACGCTAATAAACCCAACACGGTAGTTTAGAGAGCTTTCACGCACCAGATGGATACGCTGTATAGACGTTCTTCGTAGGCATTATTATTAATTCCAGACCTTCCCTTTGTATCCAGCGTACCTTTTCGATTATCTAGAACTTTTCTAATTGTAACTGTAACATTACCAATATCTTTCGACATTGTTAGAAGGGAGAATTTAACCAAATTCTTGTCGCGAGTTCATACTGGGGTTAAGCACATGGAATTTGCCGGTATCATGCTAGAACATAATAATAATAATAATATATTTTATTTCAAGGGCTTCGGTACAAAGTCTAGAAATGGTCAAACAAAAAGAAAATAAGAAGAAAACGTCTTGGAATACGCAAAATACTTAAAACTAAAATGAATCATATGGATTACGCAGTAATCGTAATCAGTTAATTGTGATTTAAGAGTTCTTCAACGTTGTTTAAACGTGTTTTTCTTTTAATAATGGTGATAATTCATTCTAGATCGTTATGCCTAGAACTTCAAATGATTTAATTATGAAAGTCGATATTGTGATGGTAGTTAGAAAGATGTTATTGTGTAAACCTGCGCACAGCACGCTACAACACGTTGTAAGCGTTACATGGCTACAAAAGCAATACTTCAAGTGCTGTTTTTAAAGAGCGCCAAAAATTGTAAGAGGCATAAACACATTAGTTTTTTTTTTTACTTACCGTCTGAGTGATATAATAAGTAGAGCAACGCAAACTGCGCTGAAAGCCAGTGGCTGACGCATAATGACACAAAATAAACACGGCCGCGACAATTCGGTATAAGCGTCAGTATAACTGCGACTCGAAAGCCCATCTGTTGTGTATACATCTACGCTGTCGTATACTATATCGTAGTTCTACGTTTGTTTTGAAAATGTTTCCTACATCGCGAAAACGACCAAAGTTGAACACAATAAGAGAATTTATTGCAGAAATGCCTGATTTAAAGTGTGATGGCGCTAAAATTCAATGTGTAGTGTGTAAAATAGATTTAATGTGTTGGTCGAAAAGTGATTGTCTACGGCACGTAAATAGTGCAGGGCATGTTTCAAAAAAAAATTCCACACGAGATTATGACAAATTTAAATTTAATTTATGTATTACCTTTATTGCATGTAATTTACCATTTCATTTACTAAGGAAGAAAGCATACGTCTCGTTTTGGAATGAATATTCGGACTTTAAGTTACCAAGTGAGAGAACATTACAGAGAGTTGTGCCGTCTGCTCGTGAGCATGTCGAGGAAAGAATTAAATCGGAGTTGCAAGATAAAAAACTTTGGTTATGTGTGGACGAAACAACAGATTGTAAAAAATATTCTGTGGTTAATGTAATGGTACGCAGAATGGAACCACATCGACCGTCACCCTCAATTTTACTAGCTTCCAGACGAATACAACAATGCACTGCCGAAGTAATTTCAATGTTGGTGTTAAATACATTGGAAAAGTTTGAACTTTCAACAAATCAACTGTTGATGTTTATGAGTGATGGTGCCGCAAACATGCTTGCTGTAGGTCGATCTCTTAAAAAACATTGTGCTAACTTGTTGCATATTACACGTAAAAGTCATACTCTCAGTCTCGTAGCAGATAGTATCAGAAAATGTTATCCCGAGGTAGACGCTCTAATAGCACATACAAAAGCTGTGTTTGTAAAATCCCCAAAACGTATTCGGGACTTTTATAAACTATACCCCGGTATTCCTGAACCACCACAACCTATTCTTACTCGTTGGGGAACATGGTTAGAGGCTGCATTTTATTATCTTAAATATTTTGAGAATATAAAGAAGGTGATTTTAGAATTCGACCCAAAGGAAGCTGCGGCTGTCAAGGTAAGCCGCTTGAAATTTCAGGATAGTCAAGTTAAAACAGATTTGGAAATTATTCAGAACAATTACGTGGCACTAGCGGATGCGATAGAAAAACTACAAAATTCTTCGGTGTCGTTAGTGGAATCTTTGCAAATAGTGCAACATGTTCACGCACAGCTATGCGCGATAGAAGACCCAAGAAATGTTTATGTTTTAGAAAGGTTTGAAAGTGTTTTAGATAGAGACTCTGATTTTGGCACATTAAGACAAATTTGTGAAGGTGCGTCAACAGAACCGTTAAGTTATTTGAAAGATTATTTTACTTACGCAAATATAACGTCACTAGATGTAGAACGTTCGTTTTCGGCATACAAAAACACTTTTTCTTCACGCCGCACTCATTTTGCCGAAACAACTGTGGAAACGTATCTAATGTTGCAGATATTTAACAGACATTATTCACTTTGTGATTTCACGGAGGACTCTTAAAACGGTAAGTGTTTGAGCACGTATCACATTTAATTTATTTTGTGTAAACTTTTATCCGTCTGCCACTGGCTTTGAGCGCAGTTGCGTTGCTCTAATAATAAGTAACAAACTAAGGTGTAAAATTAAGTATTTTAGTTTAGGTAACGTAAGACTTTTACTAACTGATTTGAAAACATAAAAAGATAATAATTTCTATACTTATTCTGTTTATGTATTTAATATTATTTCCAATTGCCGGTAGAAGATGGCAAATTACCGATAAAAATTTTGAAAGAATTTTCGCAATTTATCGGTAAACCGGTATTGCAATCCCTAATATCATCTTCAGAGTGCAAAAAATGTTTCAAGGATTGGTTCGAACGCATGTACAAGTGTATGAACATTAACGGCTAATATTTTGAAAAACTATAAAAAAAGTTGTTGTCGTTGTTTTCGTAAAAACTTGAAAGGTGTCTCTCGTATAAACCCCCGCGGACATCTTATTCTGACATTTCGCTCTTGTGAAAGAAACAAAGGACGTACATACGCCCAAAAAAAAAGGATAAAAACTAATCGAGGGCGAAACAAAAGCCCGAATACGCAGAGGGTCGGCCTACCCTGACAGAATAAAATATCTTTTGTTTCTCGTATTGGACGGTAGACGTGTAGCATCTGTCCCGTAGGGCTATTACGGCGCTCTTATCTCGGCGCGTTTGTAGCTTTTGTTTGGAGGTGACAAGTCGTTTTAGATTATTTATCGACTTATTCGTACATTTCGGTCCTTTCTTTCCAGTGTGTGCAGGATTTTATTTTGTTTATATCAAAAGTAATACGTGAAATGAAGATTCTGACATGTAGATTATAAAAAATATTATTTCTAAGGCTCAACATTTCGTATTTGAAAGCTATTGAATAGACATATTCGGGGTATAGCCAATAAAACTATTTTAATTTTTCGAAAACACATCCACCAACAATGGCTTTTACCTAACGACATGATTAATACCCCTTTATCGCGTTCTCGAAAATACTACTCATTGCGTTTACCCTTTCCATTCCCAACATCCCCAAATTACACAAAGAAGCGGCAATGAACACCGTCGCTTCTTTAAACCTACATTAGGGGAAAATGTATTTTGTGGACGAACGCCAGGAGGCCCTCTTTCACTCAGAATAACTCTAAAACGACGATGTTAGGGGATACTTTATTGTATGCGGAGGAACCCGACCACCCCCGGCATTATAAAACAATTAAACGCCGCACAATGGGTAGAATTAATGTTCGATATTACTACCGCCAAGGGGCGGAATCGCTACGTTTTGGTATCTCACGGTAATTACGTCCCGAGTGAACTTCGATATTTCACCTTGCTTCTCTTTGCGGAAAAAGTGGCGAAAATGTTTTGGAAATGGCAAAGGTGGGGTAAAAAAATTCGAAATGACGCCGTAGCGTTGTAATTACAACGATTTATGTTCATGTTTGCACATGGTCAGTATGTAGGGACGTAACCCGCCTCAATTAACCGACTTCGTGGCTTCAAAGCCGGTATCTCAGCGTACCTGCGCACAAAACTTGATTTGTGATAACGTTGAATCAATTAAAAGTTAAAACACTTTTAGGTGTCTATTAAAATGAACTAAATTAGATCTATTGTTTAATATTTTAAATGAAGTAACTTCCAATTACGAGGGTAGTTTGACATTAATCTAGCCTAAGTAAGAAAACGCACGATTTTTGTTCTTTTTCTTATTTATTTTTCAACATAGTTTCTTTTTACCTCAATACACTTCATAAGCCGGTTTTCCAACTTTTGTATCCCTTCCGAAAAGTAATTTTGCTTGAGCTCCTCAAAAAACTACCGCCTCAAACCAAGTTCCCCAACATGTTAAGACAGGTTCGGGAGGCAAAGGGAGATCTGGCAGATTTTGTTTATACACTGCCACACGCAGTGGAGCTTTTAAAAAGACTCTCTTGGTATTTGAAATTAAACCATTAACATTAGCATATTGGTTTCTTAGACATTCACACATCAAATTGAGTCCATGTGCAAAACATGTTAAATGATTAAGATTTTTATAAAAAATCTTCAAATTTGTACCACATTTGAGCATATAAGAAGCACCATCCGTGACTAAAAGCTTGACTTTTTCGTACTTAATTCCATCTGTTGGCCACAAAATACCTAAAATACGAGAGTTGCCTTTAACTTAAATATCTAGCATTAAATTTACAATATTATTAAAGTAAGTTTTTTGCATAATATATCTTACCTAAAGCTTGGTTCACGAATCTTGCCATTGTATTGCAATTTGTTCTTTCAAGTTGCTTTGTAGCCAGTAAATACGGTTTTCCTGGTGTTTCAGAACAAAGCTTACCCACAATCATATTTGCCATAATGCGATCTTTAGAGTCGCTCGTCTCATCTATAGATATCCAAATATCGTTGTTACCAACTTCTTCGCGAATAGTATTAATAGTCTTAAAAAATTAATAAAAATATTATAGGTGTAAACAAAATCTTAATGAAACTCAAGTATGAAAATACATTTTTAAATTATTATTTATTATATTAATTACCTCATTGTAACATTTTGTTACATATGTTGTTCTTAAGGTTTTCGCGCTTGCCACATTCTTGTTGCAGTATTTAGTGAGAAAATTTCGCAGTTTTGAATAGTTTAATCTGTCCAGAGGAATATTTGCAGACATAAAAGCGTCGCATAAATCTCGATTAAAAACGTCGATTTCTCTTGAATTTTTGGTGTCTATTAACATTTGGTTCCTCAACGGTTTCCTAAGATTTGCCTGATGTCCAGGAGCAGTAGCATGTTGCTCTAAATGATTTTTCTTTTTGCAAGATAACTACAATAATATTTTTGAAGCAAGTTAGGAAAGAAAAACAAAAACGTCCTTTACCATTTTTCCGCACGCTTTACAAAACAACTCTTCACTGTTGCTTGGATTCAGCTGAAAGACAGTAGTGCCTCCAATTGCCTTCAGCCATTTTTTAACTTTATCGCTATGTAATTCCTTGGATTTTGGCATTGTTGTAGATGGAAATACACAATACACTGAGTAGATAAACAAGCACAAACCGACATAAAACTACCGAAAAATATTCGTTGCAAGCTACGATATAAATGAAAATTCAAAGTACGTCTTTCACTATATACTGATTCGTCAATAGTCCACCTCGCTATAGGAACACACACATATACGCTCCAGAGAAACATTAAGAGAATAAATATAAAATCTAAACTGCAATATCAAGATGTCCATTGTATAAACTATGAATGGGCATCGTGTATTCATTAATCACGTTAACAGGGAGAAGAAATTTGCTTATATGGTTTAAATTACAGGGCGTAAACAAGCCGATAGGGATCCCCGTAACATAAAAACGTGGGTGCAGGTAAATGAACCCGAGAGCGATAAGCCGATAATTGAGGATATATCTTCAATAGGGTAGTAATATAAATTTTACGGCAGGCAAATCCAAACTTTGCCCCTCACACAATAGACGGGAAAACCCATCATTGTATTAGTTTATAGCATTTTAGCTGTAAAACTAAAATTTACATTTAAGAATGATGCAGCCTGTGTAAAAACCATATTTATTTAAAATTAAAAAAAAAAAAACGTTTAGACTAAATAAATATGATTTTAGGGCAAAATAGGCGAAAAACCACGATTTAGGCTGTTAAAAGTCCAAATAGGCAACTAGGCAAAATAAAACATAGCTAGATCGCTTTGATTTGCCGAGAAACATATAGATTTTGTATTATTTTTAATTTGCCTTGAATCTAAACAAAGAGGCATTTTGCCTAAAATCCCGTCTCTAGTCATGACCTCATCGTTCATTGCAAAACGGCGTCCTCCGAGCCATTTTTCTAAGTTTGGGAACAGGAAAAAGTCGCAAGGGGCTAGGTCTGGCGGATACGGTGGGTCGTCGATCAATTCGTAGCCCAATTGGTGCAATTTTGCCTGTGCAACGGCCGCCCTGTGAGCGGGTGCGTTGTCCTAATGGAAGAGAACTTTTTTGCGAGCTAAACCAGGGCGTTTTTTCGTCAAATCAACAAAATTATGTCAAATAGAAATGTTTGTACATTCAAACAAATTCAATCTGTTGCTCTTAAAAAATGTGATTTCCCTCAAACAAGCCTTTGTTGAATTAAATAAATAATTTCAAAGATACATATTTGTTTGATTCAAAACCTTTTTTTCCTCTGTGCAGCATTTCCACCTCCACACTCCAACATAGATGCATTTTAATGATTTATCAGTTCTTAAAATTCTTACACCCCTACCAAGCTTACTAGTTTCTATCTCTTTCCACCAGACTTCGTTTCGCCGTGTTAAATCAGATATCAACTTCTCCCTCCAGTTCCACCCTCCTTCCACAGGACGATACGTTCCCGGTTTTCCCTTGAAAAGTTTTGCGATCGCTAGCTTCCTCCCCGCCTTTTGCCGCGCCCCATCCTCCGTCCGGAAACTTCTTGATATCTCTATAAAGGCCTCGTGTAAGTTATGACCCCAACTTTCCCGGTAAAACGGCGTTATTGGAATTTATCGTGTTTGAAGCGCGGGCTTTCCAAGATCAAAATAATTATTTTTCGTGCAAAGGCAGGTCTACTGCGTCCAGAAAAGGTGAAGAATTGTGGGGTAAAAAATGGGATGTAGAAAGGGTGGAACGGCTTAAAAATCATGATTTAGGTGTTATATGAATACCTAATCTCCTAATAACAGGAAATTTTAGAATTTATTGGAGGACATTGCCGTGTTATTTTAGTAATATCTGTATTACATCAACAGAACACAATCTGTTATCGTTTATTTGTTACAAAATGTATCAATTTGTCTTCATTCATTCAAATTTTATAAGTATTTATGTGTAGGTCTATATCTTCGTCTTAAATTTATAAAAATTATTGTCTCGATAAGTAAACCAGATAGATTGGTTGCAGTTATAAGGAAAGTTATCACAAATGCGTTGTAGGTTTCAAAAATAGAATAAAAAACGCGGTGTGCTATAAAAAAATACATAGATAACAAATTTAATTAGAAAGAATTTTACTACGAAATATGTTCCCCTAATAGACATTTATAGCAATGCTTTCAGAATTTTAAAATTTGCATTCCTTGTGAATTTCTCGGTGAACACGCTGTATATTAACATTCTTTTTATGTAATTCATTTTGCAAGTAGCTGGTTAGACTGAAAATGTCGAATCGGCAGTTAAAAACAGCAATGTCAGTATGTTTTGTTTATCACTATCATGGTAATCAAACAATACCAACATCTGGTAGGAAAAATCGATCCATCGCAATTTTTCAACGAAAATTCCATTCAGAGAAGAATAACACCGCTAACTTTAAACACATGTACTTTCTTTGAAGTAACTTCTTTTTTTCAAGCGGAATGAAAAGAAGACAGACAGGTATGTATACTTAGGTACATCTTTTCCGTTGTATTTACACGGAAAAGAATGAAGAAAAACACTCCCTATTGTTACACGCTCTCTCCATAATCTATAAGAAGCTTTCTTATTTTTCCTAAGTTATGTAGCTACTCACGAAGCTCCAGACGTTATATTCAAGAAGAAAATGAGAGATAGATTGCGTCAAGTTTATCGTACGCCGGGACCGTGTTCTTGATGGGGGAAATATGCGATTTGAAGCGTCGAAACGTTCGATGTTCATTCTGAAAGGTTTTCCTTATATTCTCAGCGCGAGAAAAACCAATTATCCTTACGTTCGCCTTTTTTAAAACGCCCA
Organism: Dynastes maya; assembly: GCA_029619315.2. NCBI lineage: Eukaryota > Metazoa > Arthropoda > Insecta > Coleoptera > Scarabaeidae > Dynastes > Dynastes maya. Next base: position 699,674 of record JAROYE020000024.1, read on the forward strand.
TTGTTTCCTTTCTCCCATTTTCCATATTATTGTGAATCTATCGTTTCATAGCCGATATAACATTAAGGTCTATGGCGGCCGATTTAAATTTAAAATTTACTTATTTACAACTCCGTTTAAATTATTTTGAGTGCACGCAGAGCAATGGTTTCTTGCATCAAGAAAATAGATCTTGCAAAAATCGGTCTCTATTCAAGAAAATATTTTTATTTCAAGACAATACTCATATTAAAGGTAGGAACGAAAAAATTGTCCGGATCTAACAAAGTTCTATTGAGAAATTAGGCGACCGGTTCCGTGTTCAAGAAACACATCATCTGGCCAGCTACAAGGATACCCAATAAAAGAAAAATTATAATAATGGAAAAAAAAGCAATGTTAATAATTGAAATTAGGAGCAAGCGAATGAACTAATGAAAAAGTCTTTTTTTTATATGTTACAGAATATTACATTAACCGGTATCTTTTGAAAATATTCATGAAACGTTGTACATTAAAAGTAATATCATTGCATGGGTAAGTATGGCATCTGTATTCCGGTTCTTGTCGCTATTATCTAGAACAGCATGACTATATCTCTTGAAAGTAGCTGGCGGCAGGAAATATTTCAGTGAGTGTTATTGAAGATTAGTGGCATAAACTGAGAGATGGACAGAAACGTGGGCTAACGAGCCAGCTGCTCAGAGATGTCGACAACGACCAGATCTCTCCGGCTTCAGGAAATGACGGCATCACGTTCCAGGCTCTGCGGGGCTTACCCAAAAAGGCTGTTGCTGCGACAAGCGACATCATCAATGCCATGGTGAAATGCGCGAACGTGGCCATGCTGAGGAAACCAGGACAGACCGTCTCAAGCCCGGATAACTACCGACCGATCAGCCTACTTCCAGCGATTGGGAAAGCGGCCGAAAGGATCATTCACACCAGACTCGCCGAGGAAATGGAGGATCGGCACATCATCCCAGATGCCCAGTTCGCCTTCAGGGGAGGCCATAGCACCACGCTCCAGGTCCTACGACTCGTCGAGCATGTCAAGGATGCATTCAATCGTTACGAACACACAGGGGCTGTATTATAGCATTCGACAAGGTCTGGCATCAAGGCCTATTATACAAGATGCACCGAGCTGGCATCTCGTTGGGATTACTACGTCTGATTCGATCGTTCCTGCACCAGCGAAAGGTTCGAGTCAAACTGGAAGCACGGATCCACTATAAGAACCATGAGCGCAGGAGTACCATAGGGATCAGTTTTTTCGCCGCTCTTGTTCAACATCTACATGCACGTATGCGTCTTCACCCGTTCGCTGAACCCCCGAATTGTTGAACGTTGCCACCAAAAATCCCTAAACCAACTGGACACATGGTGCAAAACCTGGAGAATCACTATGCACCCAGGAAAACATACGGCCGTGCTTTTTTCGAGGAGTGGGAAGCGAAAGCTGAAGCACGGGAACCCAGTAGAACTGACCATCCTGGGGGGCGTTGTCCCCTGGCGCGCCGAGGTCAAATATCTAGAGATTATCATAGATGCTCGCCTGACATGGGGCTGGCACGTCCAATCTGTCATCGACCGCGTGCGATGGGTGTCAGCGGTTCTCTACGGAATGATGCGAGGTAAGCTTGATCCTGCTTGCAAGATCAGATTCAACAAGTCCGTTATCAGACAGACGTTGACCTACGCATCTGTCGCCTGGGCGACTGTAGCTGATTGTCATATGCGCAGACTTCAAGCTGTCGAGCAACGAAACCCTCCACGCCGACACTGGAATGGAAACGCTTCAAACCTTCATACGACGACTAGCATCAATCCCATGGCACTACAGAAGACCCAGGATGTTCCTAGATCAAATTCCGCGGTAATGCAATTACGACTTCCACCCGCTTGCTGTGGAATCCCATAATCAGAGAACAGAAAATTTTCACTCCAGCGGAAGGTGGATTGAGTCGCTGAAGGCTGGGCTGAAAATCCAACAACGACGGAAAAGGCAAAGGATAGTTCGTGGAACTCTGCAACCCTCATAGTTCATAGTAAATGTGGGCAGAAGCAATGAGCGTTAGTCTGACATTGTTTTTGCCGTGAGTGATTCCAATCAATACCATGAGCTATTTATTAGTATTACTTTGGTTATTGTTTCTAGACACTTTTTTCACAAGCAAACGTTTCTCTGCGTGTGTATGCAAGATAAAAAAATAACTTATGATGTAATCAGAAACTAATAAAGATATAAGTATGAAGTAAGTGGATCTACTGACAATTGTTGCATGAGTTATAGGGAACTATTTAAAATGAAAGATTTCATTGCCCTTTTTTGGAGGCTTAAATATGAAAAAAAACGGCGTAAAGGAGGTGCTTTAAAATACGTAAAATCTGTTAGTCTTTCGGTTTGGTTATATTATCTTCCTTATTTGAAAGAAATGAGTGTCTTTTACAACTGATTTTCTTCAGATAAATTTTTTATGTCTTAGGCAAGCTTCAGGTTTCAAACCTAGGCCCTTTACTGTTTAATCCTCATTTATTTGGTTGATGATATGATTCAGTTATTCAAACGCACTTTTAATTAAATCTCCTTTTGTAAGGGATTGATTGTACCGGGCGTTATATTGTTTTTTTAACTATGATACCTTAAAAATAAAATTTACATTTATATAAAATACAATTCATATAAAACTTTGCAAACGAAAAAAACAAAGGAAGCGGCCTTCTTAACTTTTCGCCTCTGTTTTCAAGTACCCATTTCTAATTATCTTCAAACGCAATGAAACGTTTTCAACATTCATAACAGTAATATTCGCCGCTCGCTCTAGCTGTGAAAAAGCTATTGCTTTGTTTCGAACGTACCTTCACAGTTAGAAAAGAAAAAACAAAAAAAAAACGTCGCATATGTGCCGACAATACGTAGCGTTTTCAATTGTTCTAAGGCTGCTTTTGTTTTTCGCTCCTTTTTTCGATTTTGTTTTGTTCTGATGTCGCTTTTTTACCTGCTTCGTAGTTTGTTCGACTGCACGCTCGCGGGTTTAGAACGAGCAATTTTCACGAGCTTAAATGCTCTAGGAGAGTAGTTCACATTTTTAACTGTTTAACGAGAGAGTAGGAGGTTTGTTACGAACACCAAACATAAAACGGCGCGACGAGCTAAAACTAACTCAATTATTCTGAGTGGCTATTATTTTTTTTGTGATCTTTACTTTAAGTGTAATTTTCTCTATATCGTAGCAACGTCACAGATAGCTTATTTTAATAATAATAACAATAACAATAATAATAATAATAATAATAATAATAATAATAATAATAATAATAATAATAATAATAATAATAATAATAATAATAATGAATGACTTTATTGTATTAAATGCTGAAAAGGAGCAATATACAGAATCCTAGGACGAGACTCATTAAAATACTGCTTTCGTTTGACACTAAAAATCCTATAACTATTGTACATTGTACAATTGTAAAACCACGTTCTTAATATTCTCAAAATATTTATGATAATAAAACGCGGCCTGTAACCATGTTCCCCAACGTGTAAGAATAGGTTCTGGTGGCTCAGGCATACGGGGGCACAGTCGGTGAAATCTGCGAATACGTTTTGGGGATTTGACAAACACCGCTTTTGTATGCGCTATTAAAGCGTCTACCTCAGGATAACATTTTATAATACTATCTGCCACATGACTGAAAGTATGAATTTTACACGTAATATGTAACAAGTTAGCACAATGTTTTTTAAGGGACCGGCCTACAGAAAGCATGTTTGCGGCACCATCACTCATAAACATCAACAGTTGGTTTGTTGAAAGTTCGAACTTTTCCAATTTATTTAACACTGACTTTGAAATTACTTCGGCAGTACATTGTTGTACTCCTCTGGAAGCTAATCGAATTGAAGGTGACGATTGACATGGTTCCATTGTACGTACCATTACATTAACCACAGAATATTTTTTACGATCTGTTGTTTCGTCCACACATAACCACAGTTTTTTATCTTTCAACTCCGATTTAATTCTTTTTTCAACATGTTCACCAGCAGATGGCACAATCCTTTGTGACGATGCCCGACTTGGTAATTTGCAGTCCGAGTATTTATTTCAAAAGGAGACATATCCTTGTCTAGTAAATTAAACGGTAGATTACATGCAATAAAGGTAACACATAAATTAACTTTTAAGTTGTCATAGTGTCGTGTGTACAATTTTTTTTTTAAGAATTCTATTTACTATTTACGTGACGTAGACAATCCCTTTTGGACTAACACATTAAAGGGATATTACAAACTACACATTGAATTTTAACGCCATCACAATTTAGGTCAGGCATTTCTGCTATAGATTCTGTAACTTTGTGCAACATTGGTCGTTTTCGCGACGTAGGCAGCATTTTTAAAACAAACGTAGAACTACGAAATAGTATTTACGGCAGCGTACATGTATACACAACAGATCTAGTTGAGACTCGCAGTTATATTTAGGATTGTATCGAACCTCTGCAACTCTACCCATGAGCATTTGTAGGATCTCTGCGATATTCAATACAATTTTAACTACCCTCGCGCCATGCCTCGCCATCCCTTACCTGTCTGGAATAAAATAACTAGTTATTTCTGCATAATAATTTAAAATACAAAATAAATTACAAAAATATAAAATAATAAATTATCGTTATTTTTGTTCTTCAAATCTTTCCATCAACCATCACCGAGGGTAAATTAATGACCCATTTGAAATCCCGCGGATTTAATCTACATGTATTTTGATAAACGGAATGCGGAACTAGGTCTCGAAGCACACCAACAACAACAAGAAAAAGAATAAGAAGGAAACAAAACAAATTTAGAGGTGATAGCGGCTGACAGTTACACGACTGAAACTTTGCAGAGGCAGGTGGAAAGAAAATCGGTTCTCGGGTCTCCGGAAATTAATAAAAAGTTTCAGCGATTTAATCGTACCCGAAGAATTAAAGCTAAAACTGGCCTTAATCCAAGATAAAGCTTCCTTGCAGAGTTTCTTGTGATCTAGTTCTTACCTTGGATGAGGAACTGTCATGTAATCGACTGGAGAAGCTCCGTTAGTTATTTTCAAGTCGATTAAGATTACGTGAAAGATATCTTGTGGAAAAAAGAAAACGTCCGGTTTAAAGAAACACCGCAAACACAAAGCCGACACCATTTTAATTTAGTAATGGTGGTTGAAAGAAAAGTCCACTCTCTCATAATAATTCGTTTAATAAAACATGAGCGACCAGTTTCGGGGCAATTAACCCATCATCAACAACCCCATTTTTCTGTTTCCTTTAGAACCGTACATCCCTTACGCGATGTGTTATTGAACAACAAAGATAGGATAGATAACCTAAAAAAGAGAGGAGTATATAAATTAGCATGTGATACCTGCCAATATAATTACTAGAGCGGGCCAAGAGCGCCACGCGCCAGGTTCGCAATCAGGCTGCCGGGCGCATATATGTATGTAAACATAGGTAATTTAAATATGTAATTATTAGGACGAGGACCAAAACCACTGTCTATTACGTCGTGAAGACGCGCAAATATACACCTGCAGTTTGGGTGTTCGTTGATAAATAGGGCGTTGTTCACAGTGGGCCACTACAAAAAAAAGTTCATTCATCGACGGCTACGAACTAACAGCGCGCTTATTCATTTACGGATGACGCGCTCTATTCATCAACAAATGACGAGTCTGCAGATGTTACGTTTGCACCACTTCGTGGCATACTAGAAACAAGCGTCGGTGTGCTCGCTTTAGTGATTATGTCTAACATTACTATTAAAAATAAACGGCCATTACCTACGAAAGTTAATAAATTTCTTAGTGAATTTGTGGATTTACACTACAATGGGAGTACAATTTTCTGTAAAGTTTGTAAAAAGAAACTACTGTGCTGGAGCAAACGTGATTGTGAAAGACATATAAATAGCGCACACCACAGAAATAAAAGAAATGGTGTGTCACAACAACGTCAATTTCAATTAGAATTGCTTTTAACGTTTATGGTATGTGGTCTACCACTTCGTATACTTGATAAAAAAGCATTTTCGAAAATTCTGGGGTACATACAATACCGAGTGGATACTACCATCTCGGACAGCGTTACGGAGAGATATTCCACGAATACGTGAGGACATTGAAAATCGAATTAAAGCCGAATTAAAAGATAAACAGCTGTGGCTATGTCTTGATGAGACGACAGATTGCAAAAAAAATTCTATTTTGAATATAATAGTGCGCGTATTAGATCCTATTAAACCAAATTTTGCAATTCTATTAGCCAGCAGAAGATTAAAACAGTGTACTAGTAAAGCAATTACGGCCGTAGTTCTCGAAACGTTACAAAAATGTCAAGTGTCAACCAGTCAACTGTTGTTGTTCATGAGCGATGGTGCAGCAACAATGTGTAGTGTAGGCCGTTCCCTTAAAGAAAAGTGTGAAGGACTTTTACATGTTACGTGTAAAGTCCATGCTTTACATCTTGTGGCACAAACTATTCGAGAGTGTTACCCGGAGGTGGATGCATTAATAGCAAACACAAAAAAAGTGTTTCTCAAAAGTCCTAAGAGAACTAGGGCATTCCACAGGTTATGCCCTGGTATTCGAGAACCACCACAGCCCATTCTTACGCGTTGGGGAACGTGGTTAAAAGCCGCTTTTTATTATAATGAACATTTTCAAGAAGTCAAATCCGTTATTTTGCAATTCGTCCCTGCCGAAGCTAGAGCTATTAGGATGAGTCAGAAGGGATTTCTCGATATTTCTGTTGAAACACATCTAAAGAATATTAGCAACAATTACAAAGGGTTAGTAGACGCGATAGAAAATTTGCAAAATTCTGGATTGTCGTTGGTAGAATCAGTGCAAGTCGTGGACGAAGTTAGTACATTGTTACACAGTATAAACGATGCAACAAGTGGACGAGTTTTAGCTAAGTTCGATAGTGTTTTAAAAAAGAATCCGGACTACACGAGATTAAGACAAATGTGCGATGGGGCATCTGCAGATTCCTTGACTAAGTCTAAAGATTATTTTAATTACGCCTGTCTTACTTCGGTAGACGTGGAACGGTCGTTTTCGAAATACAAGAACATTTTTTCGTCTCGCGAACATCCTTCACCGAGGCAAATGTGGAAACTTATCTGATGGTGCAACTTTTTAAACAAGCCTATCCGCATTATTAAGAAGGATAGAATTTATTTATTATATCTTTATTTACAGTTACATTATTAAGTACAACAGAATAAAAAAAGCGTTCAGTTTCTCAGTTATTTCCTTATTACATCCCATTTACAACGCATACCGTTTTCAATCAAATAAAAAATCATAATGAAAATAAAAACACCTCAGCGTGTACATATATATATATATATATATATCCGCTCTAATTACTAAACATTATTATTGCGTCAGCTTTTATTTTTTTACTCTTGTGTATTAATTTCGAAATATCACATATCTGCTGTGACTCACATATACGCTATTTACAATAAGCGGCCGTTGCGCCTGATTCCGATTCTCTTGGATGGCGCAATTTGGCCCGCTCTACTAATTACGTTGGCAGGACTTATCGAGACTTTGAAACAAGGATCAAAGAACATTTACGTTGCGTCCAATTAATAATAATAATAATAATAGTATATTCATTTCTCATCACAGATCAGACGTATAAATGCTAGATAACTGAGATGACAAAACAAGTCAAAATGCAAAAGTCTCAATATACACTACTACTAAAGTTAAATTAAAACTGTCCAACAGGCATACCCTCTTTAAATTTAAGAAGAAAATTCAGTCAGAGTATAGCAGCTTTTAATGAGAAGTAAATTTTTAAGTTTCCTCTTAAAAATATTCAAATTGGTACAGCACCTTACTTCCTCGGGCAACGCATTGAAGAGTTTGCACCCTGTGTTGTAGAAACACTTGCTATATTTTGCCGTACGATGTTTGTCGCGTTGTAATTTGTATTTGCTACGCGTTTCATATTCATGTGTTAAGTAATTTTTATGGAAAAAATGATTATTTTTGTAAATATATACACACACTTTATAAATGTAGGTATCTATGACGGTTAATATTCTTAATTTTTTAAATTCTTCGCGACACGAATAGTGATAACCAATACCCGTCAGGACCCCAACAGCGCGCTTCTGCATAATAATAATAATAATAATAATAATAATAATAATAATAATAATAATAATAAACCTTTATTTCATAGTATACAATAAGTATGAAACATGTCAACAACAATGGGTACCAGCTAAGTACAAATAGTTAAAACTCTGTTCACCTCGGCAGAATTTCCCCACTGAACAATACCATACCGTAGTTGGGAATGAAAATTTGCGTAATACAAATGTAAAAGTATGTCGTTATTACAGTGATAAGACATATATTTTAAGCCGTAGCATACTTTTGCCAATCGTTGACAAAGATTTTCAATATATAAATTACTCCGAGTATTTTTATTTGGGTGGTAAGGGTTGAATGATCTTGTCTTATAGTATGTTCAAAACCTCGGTCTCTTAGTTGAAAAGCTACTAGTTGAGTCTTATCAGCATTCAGTTTCAAATTGTTTTTATAGGACCACAATTCTATGCTTTCGTTTAGTTTAGTCATTCGCCGTAAGAGAGATTCTGTACTTCGATTCATTAAAAGTATACTGGTGTCATCCGCATACATATAGCACAGGCTTCTCTCATTTCGCGAAGCATCTTATCGAGAATAATCACCAATTCAACGTAAATAATAATTTTGAAATATTTACATATTGTTAGCAAGGGCGTCAGCAATCATCAAACAGAGCGCTCTCACTGAATGCGCAGTTGAATTTCGATTCGACGCCCACCTTTCAGATTTTATTCAACAGATGATGTCTCATGCAGTTTTCAGTACCATACTTTTCAATTTTCTCGAGTTCCTCTTTCAATTCAGAGAGGACACTAAATTAAAACAATTCTCTTAAACATTATCTTTACGATAACTTATTTCGATTTAACATTACAATAAAAAAACCCCGGTTTATTTGTTGCACAAGTAGAGGGAGTTTAAGAAAGAATATTTCACGTGGATTCTTGTAGAATTTATTATCACATTTGACTTGTTTTTAATATGTTGTGTTTGTCCAGTTTATAAGATTTTAAATTTACTGACTTTAATCACACAATCAAGCAATCTAATAGTTGAAAATTATATAGAAAGTGTTAGTAGTATTTATTTATTAATTGGACAATACTTCCTACTTTTAGATTGACTGTAAGTACAATATTTTTTATCAAGTTACAAATACAATAAAAAGTAGTAGAAGAATTCATAGAATTGGTCTCCCTAGACAACAGCAGATTATAGTCATTGATCAGAATTTTAATCATATCTTTTTTTTTTTAATTTTGTTGTTTGTGCGGTACCAGTAGAGAGACCTACATATACAGGGTATTAAAAAAAAGTTTAAATATTTAAGGGGCATATATTACGATCAAAAACAAGTAAGAAAGCCGAAATGAACATGGGTCCACGAATCAACCGTTTTGGTGATAAGTGCATTTGTCTTTTTTGAAAATCAACGAAAGCCACAATTTTCATCATCAGGTGAGTGTTTTTTTTTTGGTTGCTTTAGTCATAGAAACCATGACTTTCTCTAAAGTAACACAATTGTTTTCATAAATTTTATTATCAGTTCGCAGTGCTATACATACGTTGTTTTCAAAATAAATGCGATTTAATAAAAAAAAAACAACTTTAAGAAAAACATCAGTTCGTTGTTAATTCATAAGCTGTTTTCTGGTAGTGAATTTATTTTCGACGCAAGGGAAATTAGTTTGCGATTTGCAATGCCTTATTCAAATGCTGAAATGGTCGACATGGTTTTCATGTATGATCGTGCCGATGGGAATGCTTTGGAAGCACGTCGCCTTTTCCCAATCGTCAACGGCCTTCGCATGTGATGTTTGGAAACGTTTACCAGCGATTGAGGGATAGTGGTTCCTTCAAAAAACGCGCTTACGAAAGCGGACATCTAAGGTCAGTGTGTATGCCTGAGGTTGAAGAACAAATCTTGGCAATAGTAGATGAAAACCTCGCAACTAGTGTGAGAAAAATTTCGGCTGACGCAGGCGTAAGTAGTCCTCTTGTTTTGAGAACTCTCCACCAATAATTTTTATATCCGTACCATATCCAACGGGTACAAGCCCTTACTCGTCCTGACTACCGAGCAAGAAAGATATTCTGTCAGTGGTTTTTAAGGAAATCTGCTAAACACCAGAATTTTTCCTCTAACATCCTTTTCACTGCTGAAGCCGGTTTCACTAAAGATGGGATTTTCAACTGCCACAATAATCACGTTTGGTCGTACGAAAATCCGCATGCTGTTCTTGAATCTAGGCATCAACAGCGTTTCACTCTGAATATCTGGCTAGGCATTTTAGGAGATCAGTTATTAGGACCGGTTATTTTGCCACAACGTCTAACAGGTCTTGTATACCTTAACTTTCTGGTAAACACCTTGCTCGAACTTTTGGAAGATGTCCTTCTAAATCGGAGATTAAATGTTTGGTTTATGCAAGATGGGACACCGCCGCATTTTACGCTTGTTGTTAGGGAGCACCTGAACGCAACATTTCATACTAGATGGATAGGTCGACGGGGCCCCAGTCCATGGCCTCCTATTATTATATTTTTTGTATTTGGGGTTACTTGAAAAGTTTAGTGTACGAAACACCAGTAAATAATCTTGCCGAGTTGCAACAGCGAATTGAACAATGTTATCAAACAATTCAAGCAAAACCGGGCTTTTTGGAAAGGGTACGGCGTTCCTTCTTAAGAAGATGTATATCCTGCATTGAAACGGAAGAAGGACATCTCGAACATCTGTGATTATCGTGTTCCGTAGCGCTAAATGCTAAAAAATGCAAAAAAAAAAAAAAAATAAAAAAAAACAATTGCACTTATCTCGAAAACGGTTCTTTTGCGGACCCAAGTTCATTAGGGCCTTTTTACTTGTTTTTGATCGTAACTTGCCCTTTAAATATTTAAACGTTTTTTGTACACCCTGTATATTAGAATATATTCAACATATTATACACATACATATTATAAAATTAAAAAACGTAAATTTCATTCCTTTATAATAATTTAACTTGAACTACAATGTATTCATTTTTATCAGTTTAATATCTATCAATCTTATTTGTACTACAACTATGTATTTTGGATTCTTGCAGCGGGCCTGATGATGGGGTAATTGTCTCGAAACCGGTCGCTCATATTTTATTAAACGAGTTTTTGTGAGAGAGTGGAATTTTCGTTCAACCACTATTTCTCACACTGTCACATTAGACCAATCATTTTAATTTAATTTAATTTGTTTGTTTAAATTGTCTGCTTGTGAAAATAAAAATATTTATGCTGGCGGTTGTGTGTAGATCATTCTCTAAAATTGTCAATCTTAAGATTACATCTGGACATCGTCGTTTATAAAATGAAAATAAGATGGAAATACCAGTTTGCTGGTAATGGTTCCATTTACTTTTGTTTCCACGTTATGAATCGAGTAGCGAAACAAGGGCGCGGCCTCTTTTCCAAGCTACGTACTATCGAATATCACCTGCAGCTATCAAACGAAACGCCAATGCATTGAAGGTCCTGTATTACTTACAACGCGATCTTCCCTGAACGATTGCTCCGTTCACATTTTAGATTAAATTACCAGGTGCTTGCCATCGCCACCACATGCCATCATCACCAACCGGTAGGAGCACTTTAAGAGCTGATGGAATAGATGGATTCAATTACCGTTAATAGATCATCACTTACGACAGTTATTGAGCGGGATTGAATTTCCCAGGAAGCACAAAGAGTGGAGGATATGTTGGTTCTTTCTTCGTTAAATATTTTTCCACCTTAACATCTTACTACTTGATGGAATGTACTACAATATTGTAGCAGTCATTAATACAATTATGTAAGACGATTGCAGATTTTCATTAATTATTAGACATTGTTGTCACAGATAACACTTTAAAGTTATGTTCAAACTTCTATTGTATTGTTTCACATGAATGTAACATTTTTTCCAACAATCTTTGTGTCGATAGGTGCAGGACCAGTTTGCGGCAATTTTTGACATAAAACTTCTTATTTTTCTGAAAAAAAATAAATAAATCACCTCTTATCTGTACTGATGTTATTATCGAAGGCTACCTAAATGTATGAACCAAATGTTCCATGTCTTAGGATTATACTTATATAGTATGGCTATTCAACAATAGATGTCGCAATGAAAACTTGTTTCTAATAAATCATCTAGTTTTATAATATAGTCAAATCATTCCTATCGAGTTCACAATCCTTTCGGAATAAACTCTTCCGTAGTTTATCTTCTTACTTTTAATAATTTTTCGAATGTTTAAAGGGACGGTATCACATACCTGCGATACAGCGCAGGTGTTGGTAACATTCTCGTGGCTGACCAATGCTACCTGTAAATTGGGAAACTGTTGGAGATACGACAACATAAGAGTAGTTATTGTTTTTGCGTTTTACTTCTTCTTTCAACCATTATAATTAAAAGAATACCGCATACACATTGTATTATGCAATACAATCTTTAGAACAATATTATTGCATTCTTTCGCAACGCGTGTAATTAAAACATTATACACTATTGTAGCAACCTTTGCAACAGATCATTGACTAAATCTTTACAACAATAATGTATTCGAATAATAATAACAGAACCAATCAAGGATTATAATATCAGAAAAGACTGTATCGGAATTACCGGAGACTAAAAGGCAATTCTGGTAGCTCACAACATATTTTAAAAATACAAAGGTGTAGAAATCATAGCAGCTTCCGTAAATTTCGCAAATTCTCATAATAAACACAAGCGGCGGCAACACTGCGGTGAACGATCTGCCGCCGACGTCACCACGCTAGAATCGTCTAGAACCGACCAGCGTGCTAGTGTTCGAGAACGATCTGGATTGCTTTGAAGGTGATATATACGCAACGCGCGGCGACATTGCGCTCAGTTGAAAACCGAACGGCATAATCAAGGTCCAGCGGTTGGGTTACAGTTGGCCTGCAATTAAAAATATTATGGCAAGCAGTTGTAAGAAGGTAAAGACATATCATTTCCATTCGGAATGGGAAGAACAATACTTCTTTACAGAAGTTAAAGGTAAAAATATATGTTTGTTATGTAATACTTTTGTCTCCGTTGCTAAAAAAGGAAATATTGAGAGGCATCATAAAACTGTACATTCGAATTTTGAAAAATCATTCCCATTACATTCTGCCACCAGAAAGGAAAAACTGAAACAATTAGAAAACCAGTTAATTGGACAACGGTCAATGTTTTAAAAAACAGTCGATAAAGCTAAGGCTGCAACTAAAGCATCATACCGTGTGACCCAAATAATTGCACAAAAGAAGAAACCTTATGAAGACGGGGAAATGATAAAACAGGCGTTTTTAGAAGCTGCTGATTTGCTATTTCCCACCTTTAGAAATAAAGACGAGATAGTGTTTGCTATAAAAACTACGCAACTTTCTGCTAATGCAGTGATGAGACGAGTAGAAGCAATGAGCAATGATATTTTTTTACAGTTAAGAAGTGACTTAGATAACTGTGTTTATCTTTCACTGCAACTGGATGAATCAACAGATGTGGTTGACACCTCCCAGATGGCCGTATTCGTCAGGATGGTTTTTAGTGATTTTACGATTAAAGAAGGTCTTTTGAAGTTCATTCCACTGCAAAGGTCATACTACTGGGCTTGAGTTGTTTTCTCATTTCAAAAATATTATTTCTTCTGAGAAAATTCCAATATCGAAAATGGCTTGACAACCGATGGCGCTCCAGCTATGGTGGGTTGTGATAAGGGTCTGGTGGCGTTATGTCGTAAAGATGAAAGTTTTCCGCAATTTCTCTGTTACTATTGCATTATCCATCAGCAAGCATTATGTGGAAATTTTCTAAAACTAAACAACGTTGTGAAATTGGTAGTAAAAGTTGTGAACAAGATTAGAGCTCCAGCGTTACAAAGAAAACTATTCAAAACCTTGGCCGATGAAATTAACTGTCAATACGGGGAGCTAGTTCTTCACTCTGAAGTCCGATGGTTAAGCAGAGGACGAGTGTTGAAACGTTTTAATGATGTCCTACCTGCCATGGTTCAATTTTTCAAACAGCGCGATGAACTGATTCCGGAACTGGACAATTCAATCTGGCTTAGGGATTTTGGTTTTCTCGTGGACATTACAGAAAAATTAAATGAACTGAATTTGCAGCTTCAGGGAAGAGACAAAGAACTAGTGGAAATTATTTCTGATATACAAGCATTTATCAAAAAGTTTTGGGAACAAAACCTAATCAACCGCGATACCAAGCATTTTCCTATTCTTTCAGAAAATATATCTGAAAATCCATTGGAACCCTATGACAGTAAATATCATGTAGAAATAGTTTCTAACTTGAAGGATAACTTCAAAAATCGTTTTTAAAGGATTTCAACGAATTGATTTAGTGGCGCAATTTGTTGTTTCACCCTTCATAGAAATTGATATCCAACAGTTTGCAACTTGTGTTATGCAGAACTTTGGCGAAGACATCGCTGGAACAGAATGGAAGTGATTGCGTTTCAAAATGATTTAGCTTTAAAATCGTTAGTCTCAAATACAAAATGTATCTGGCCTTTAGTAAGCAAAGACAAATATTCAGTTCTATGTCGTGTTGCCTTGAAAGTGAAAGAGTTATTTACTTCAACCTATTTGTGTGAATCTTCTTTCTCCAATATGAAGTTAATTAAGAACGAATACCGCAATCGACTTACAGATGAACATTAGGATAATTGTATTCGAATGGCTGTATCCAACTATACTGCAAACATTAAAAAAATTATGGATGAGTCTGAGTGTCAGCCTTCTCATTGAACATGCATTTTGTATCTGCACATGTTTTTGTTTAAAATAGTGCGTTACTTTTTTGTTATTTTTATTCACATTTATTAAATCGTATGACATGCCATTGGGGCTGCATAAAAATTTTGTTTATTTTTCAAACACCTACGATTGGTAGGTATGCATTTAATTATGTAGTATGTATTAGTTATTAGTAGACGGGATTTTAGGACGTAAAAAACAGCTAAAAAGGCCCTTTTTTACGCCTTAAAAACTATGTATTTAGGACGAAAAACTGTGATTTAGGCATGTTAGGCAAATACTTACAAAAAACGGTAAACACAAAAAACATTTTATTTTAAAAAAACATGAATAAGAAGACGATATTTAATGTAATTTTAGGTACATTTCAGCCATAAAAAGAAATAAAACATACAAATTTTAACTAATAACTAAAATATGTAGATTCATTTGGTTTAAAATAATAAATTAATTAATTAATCGCCGTGTAACATGTCCTCAAATTTCGCGTTTGCGTAGCACACAAGATGTTTTTCCAAGTTGTCGTTAGTAAAATTTGTTCTTCGGTCGGAAAACAGCAGTTTGTACGAAGAAAATGAACGTTCTACGTCACACGAGGTTGTAGGACAAAACTTAAACACACAGACATTCACACACCAAATTGAGTCCATGTGCAAAACATGTTAAATGATTAAGATTTTTATAAAAAATCTTCAAATTTGTACCACATTTGAGCATATAAGAAGCACCATCCGTGACTAAAAGCTTGACTTTTTTCGTACTTTAAATCCATCTGTTGGCCACAAAATACTTAAAATACGAGAGTTGCCTTTAACTTAAATATCTAGCATTAAATTTACAATATTACTAAAGTAAGTTTTTTGCATAATATATCTTACCTAAAGCTTGGTTCACGAATCTTGCCATTGTATTGCAATTGTTCTTTCAAGTTTGCTTTGTAGCCAGTAAAATACCTGGTGTTTCAGAACAAAGCTTACCACAATCATATTTGCCATAATATCGACCTTTAGAGTCAGTCGTTCATCTATATATATCCAAAAATATCGTTGTTACCAACTTCTTCGCGAATAGTATTAATAGTCTTAAAAAATTAATAAAAATATTATAGGTGTAAACAAAATCTTAATGACACTCAAGTATGAAAATACATTTTTAAATTATTATTTATTATATTAATTACCTCATTGTAACATTTTGTTACATATGTTGTTCTTACGGTTTTCACGCTTGCCACATTCTTGTTGCAGTATTTAGTGAGAAAATTTCGCAGTTTTGAATAGTTTAATCTGTCCAGTGGAATATTTGCAGACATAAAAGCGTCGCATAAATCTCGATTAAAAACGTCGATTTCACTTGAATTTTTGGTGTCTATTAACATTTGGTTCCTCAACGGTTTCCTAAGATTTGCCTGATGTCCAGGAGCAGTAGCATGTTGCTCTAAATGATTTTTCTTTTTGCAAGTTAACTACAATAATATTTTTGAAGCAAGTTAGGAAAAAAAAACAAAAACGTCCTTTACCATTTTTCCGCACGCTTTACAAAACAACTCTTCACTGTTGCTTGGATTCAGCTGAAAGACAGTAGTGCCTCCAATTGCCTTAAGCCATTTTTGAACTTTATCGCTATGTGATTCCTTGGATTTTGGCATTGTTGTAGATGGAAATACACAATACACTGAGTAGATAAACAAGCACAAACCGACAGAAAACTACCGAAAAATATTCGTTGCAAGCTACGATATAAATGAAATTCAAAGTACGTCTTTCACTATATACTGATTCGTCATAGTCCACCTCGCTATAGGAACACACACATATACGCTCCAAAGAAACATTAAGAATAATATAAAATCTAAACTGCAATATCAAGATGTCCATTGTATAAACTATGAATGGGCATCGTGTATTCATTAATCACGTTAACAGGGAGAAGAAATTTGCTTATATGGTTTAAGTTGCAGGGCGTAAACAAGCCGATAGGGATTCCCGTAAAATAAAAACGTGGGTGCAGGTAAATGGACCCGAGAGCGATAAGCCGATAATTGAGGATATATCTTCAATAGGGTAGTAATATAAATTTTACGGCAGGCAAATCCAAACTTTGCCCCTCACACAATAGACGGGAAAACCCATCGTTGTATTAGTTTATAGCATTTTAGCTGTAAAACTAAAATTTACATTTAAGAAAGATGCAGCTGTGTAAAAACCATATTTATTTAAAATTAAAAAAAAAAACGTTTAGACTAAATAAATATGATTTTAGGACAAAATAGGCGAAAAACCACGATTTAGGCCGTTAAAAGTCCAAATGGGCAACTAGGCAAAATAAAACATAGCTAGATCGCTTTGATTTGTCGAGAAACATATAGATTTTGTATTATTTTTAATTTGCCTTGAATCTAAACAAAGAGGCATTTTGCCTAAAATCCCGTCTTTAGTTATTAGTTTATTTGTATTAGTATGTATTAGTAAAATAAATACATGTATGTCGAATATAACTGTGCATTATTTCATTTAGGTTGGCTTATGTCGCTTACGACTAGGTAGCTCACTGTTTGTTCCAAAATTATCAAAGTAGCTCAACACATTGAAAAGATTGGCGACCACAGCTCTATATATTACATCAAAGAGCATCTACAAGACGACCATATTTGATTCATGCTATTTTAATTTTTCGTTTTATTCATTTGGAAGAATATTGCAAAACATTCACCTTCGTTAATATCTAAACAACTGAATAATACACAAAACCATAATGGAATCTGTGATATTACATTTTTTTATCGCGCGAAAACGTATTAAGTAAAAGAAATATGGATGTAATAATATTGTAATTCCATTTCCATTACAACGTCGGCCGTCGAAAAAAAAATTCTTTGTACCAGCAAGCCTTATCTCCTTTTCTCTTGAAGTAATTTTAATATTCGTGCCGTAGGCAAAGCTGGGAAGCGTTTTATTACCACCTTCTTTTGACTTACATTTTATACACAAAAACCAGACAAAAAAAATCTTTTTATGATTCACGTAGGCTGTGCTGGCGTTAGTCATCAAATTTATATGCCATCAGGGATAAAGATAAGATTAGAACCTTTTTTCATTGGTGGTATTCTAAAGAGGATTTATGTATATTTTGAAATATTAGTATACCATTGTCACGTCAGCAAGCAGTGCCGTTACCACCGTAACTAGAAAGCCTCATAGCTCTGCGATGACGTCACGCTGTTTAGGCAATGTATCGCCATGCACGATATTAGCCTAAGCGGTAAAAGAATCGTTTTTTTTTGTTTTTTTTTTTAAGTTTTGAAAGGCTTCCCGTTTAAAGAGAATGCCAGTCGTCAACTGAGCCCTTCTTAGCATTCTCTTCCATTTTATTTTGGAAAAAACAAACTTTCAAAGCAAAAACCAAGCACCGAGCACCGTTTCCGTGAAAAATGTATTTGTGATTGATATTTAATCGAATAATTATTATTATTTGTAATTGTACATGTATTTGGACGAAACTAAGGCTGAAATGGTACAGTAATTGCAATTTTATTCGAAATTTTGTTTAATTTCACGAGAACATTTACAAACATGTTACTTAACCAAGGTCTTAAATTTCGTATTATGTGGTGTTTTACCTAATCTATCATTACTTATCCCACAATCATTTTTAAGTAGGGTATTTGCAAAACAAGTTATTATAATTGTTACAATACGTTCACTGCTGTGAATATGATATTTACATGTATCAGTATCCAAAATAGCTGCGTTCGGTGATATAATTTAAAATATATTGTACTAAAACAGAACGTTTATTACATACATTTAAAAACATCTCTTCGTGCTCAAAAAAATGTTGTTAAATATAACCTAAGAATATAAAACTATTTGAAAAATAACATCTTCACGTTTTTTGTCAAATACAACGGACAATTAGGGAATTCAGTAGGAATAGCATCTTTTTTAAGCCTACGATGTTTTAAACTTACAGTTATAGTTTCACCGGTCCTTGAATCTGTATCTGTTGAAGAATAAATAATATCTTCTTTTTTTTACAAAATACTCACAAACAAAACAACCCTCGCCATCTTAGGTTAGGTTATCTTGTTCTTATAACACTAGAAAAACACTACAGGTATCATCAATAATGTACGAAAATATCACTACACAGTATTTTTTTTTTAATAAAACCAATATAATTTGGATAAACCAATTCAAAACGCAGAGATGGTCTCAGTGTGTAAACGCCTTTATTGGCCTAAATCAAAAAGTCACAGCCTGCTGACGTCAGAGCTGTTTAGCCTTCTTTTCTCGGAAGTAACGGTAGTGCATGCTATTGATGAGGCTTGTGCTATGTTACACAATTGAATATGTAAATTTCAATTTACAGACAGTTGCTTTAATAGTAGAATCCACAACAGAATTCAACATATACTCGCACCTTTCTCTAGCTAAAACGAAATACCAGCCAACCATAAACGAATTACACTATTTAGTGCAGCACTCAAGTTAAATGGGCCACACCGTTCAACGACACGTATATAACGACTAAGAAAAAAGAACCAAACATCAATTCTGCAGTTCTAGCCTTTTTTTTTGCCTAAAGAGCGGTATGGCTGCAGAGTTTGCTTTCGAATACTTTCCTAGCATTAAATATTACCAACTTCGACGTTCACGAGTTGGAGAAATCCCTAAAGAAACTCAATTCTCTAGAGATAAAACTTTAATATTAACGCTTTATCTAGTATTTACTCGAATATTAACTTTCCACGGTTGGTATTAGGGTTTAAAGTAAGCTTTAATGACTATAGCGGCCAGAAATTTTCTATATAAGATTGGACTTGGATCCTCAATAGAAAATTTTAGCTAATTAATGTGTACTTTGTCTGAACGTATTTTTCACCAGCCATGTTCGAGCTTAATTTAAACATATTTTCGTCAAACGTTGGACAGTTAATGTCGATTATTAATTACGATATTGTTGTCTACCTGCTATACTGCGATTGGCTGCAGTTCATATAGAACAATCCGACCGTAAATTAATCTATTATGGTTTCGCATATTCTCAACTATAATGACGTCAGTGAAACGATGGAATTTCCACTACTACTACATTATTTATTCACTTATCGCGGTGGTTAAAAACATCACTCAGATGTATTAGAAATGTATACAATGAGGTCCATGGTAGTCTGTTTTGGTTTTTTTTTCACATGCAGAGAAAGGCTTACTTGTATCAAAGCTGTCCACCTTAATTCAAGATAATTACTGTTTCAATTATCGGCAATACAATAAGTGTTTTAAACCTTAGCGTTTCCTTCTCCGCTTAAGAGAAGTATACATAGTATAGGCATTTTCATTTTTGCTTGAACGTGTGTAGATGTATCTTAGTATTTTCCGCTTTTAGTAATGTATTTATTCGTTTAGATAATTATTGATTAGTGAAATTTCAAATCATCTGAAGGTGCAAATTTTGATCCATTATTCTCAATTCATTTCATTCAAGTAAATATTTGTATAGTGAGTACTAGAGTTGCTCAATTTGCGCCAACAGGCAGTGGCGGGCGCATAAAGGTTTACACAAAATAAATGGTCAGAAATAAAATATATTACGTGCTCAAGCACTTGCCGTCTTAAGAGTCTTCCGTGAAATCGCAAAGTGAATGATGTCTGTCAAATATCTGCAACATTAGATATGTTTTCGCAGTTGTTTCGGCAAACCGTGTGCGGCGTGAGGAAAAAGTGAGCTCTGCGCTTGATGCTCCAACAATAGTCAGCCATCATATGTACATCCCATCTACCTTGATACCGTGCCTCCATGACCTCCAAATCCTGGTGAAATCGCTCACCCTGCTCATCACTGACTGCACCAAGATTTTCCGGGAAGTTAGCAAGATGGCTATGTAAAAAATGCAATTTGGTGCTCATGCTGCAACCTAGCAGTTTGAAGCTCTCCAAGAATAGCTGGACAATTTTGGCGTAATTCTATGCTCGTGTATTTCCAAGATAGTCTTTAACAATGTTTTTCAATGCCATTCTTTTCAATTCCTGACATTGTTCCGATGAAATGTTCGTCTTTAGCAAGCTGCCTAATCTGCGGACCATCAGAAACACCCGCCTTTATCTTATCAAATGACAGACTAGGAAATGCCGAAATGAGATACTTGAAACAGTCTCCTTCAATTGGCAAAGCTTTAACGAATTGCTTCACGAGACCCAATTTTATATGCAGAGGTGGAAATATAATTTTCTTTCTGTCGAAAAGTGGCTGATGTACAATGTTTGGATCACCAGGTTTCAGGTCAGATCGTGGCAGCCAATTCGACTGCACCCAATGATTCTCGCGAGCTCTGCTGTCCCACATACACAAAAAGTAGGGATACTTGGTATATCCGCGTTACTGGTCAAAAAGAAAGCTAACCATTTTAAGGTCAACACAAATGATCCATTGGTGCATGTGATATTGCAATAAATCAATGACTCTCTTTATGTCTTCATATTCTTCACTCAAACGAACTGAATGGATTATCGGGACTGAACCCAATAAATTTCCATTGTGGAGGAGAACACACTTCAAGCTCCGCTTTGAGCTATCGATAAACAGTCGCCATTCAGTTGGGTTTTAGACTGAAATTCCCAACTCTTCCATTAAACCATGTACGTTATGGCAATACACAAATCCATCATCACTTCGAAAGTATTGTAGAAACGCACTTTCTCTTGATCGAAAATAGGATACCTTATCTCCCTTTTCAAGCAAGTTTTTCTCGTGCAGTCTTGATGCTAAGAGCTCTGAAGTTTTCTTGGATAGTCCCAAATCTCGTACTAAATCATTCAACTGATGCTGGTCAAGTCCATTACGAACGGAATCACCTTTAATTTCAAAATCTTCATCGTTGGAGTCACTTTGATCTTCACCAGACTCGTATTCCCGTATTTCCAAAGGGGGTAATTCAATGAAAATTGGCATTGGGATTTCGGCTGAATGAGGCACTGGGCGTATAGCTGATGGTAAACTAGGATACTCTATTTTACATTTGTTTTTCTTGTTATATCCTGACGTCACTATACAAAAGTAACAATCACTTGAATGATCTCTGGGCTCTCGCCAAATCATAGATATACCAAATGGAAGTTTATCACGTGTTCCCTTGGTCCACATCCGTAAACCCTCACAGACAGCTTACTTACTTTGTGAGGGGCCCATGATTTATCTTGATCACCAATTTCACTTTAAAATAGGCAAAATAGACTTGCCTGACAATTGTATTGATGTTTGTGCTTTGACTGGGAATGGTAAAAGCGCCACATATGTAACAAAACGAATCGGGGCTGTTTAAGCACTTACGACGTGAACTATCAGAGGTAAGAACTCAAACTCCACGTCGGAATGGGCTGTACCGTTTCAGAGCGACGCACAACGTCTCACTACAGTATCTCAGGCGTATCTGAACAAGTCCAGACAAGTATAAACCTCTCGCTGTTCTCCTATGCGTCATTCACCCGGCGGCCATCGGAGAAGGTTTGTGTCAGCCAATAGGAGAGCAATAGTGCTTCCTATGATCCATCCGCGATTTCGCGGAGAGTGGTCACATTCTCATAAGGTGTAGAGATAATACTTGACGTGGTAGAAGAAAACTAACTACAGTTTTGAAACCAGCATGCCTAATTAACTATAAAACAGCTCAAAAATCAAACTCAACAGAAATTGTGTTACAAATTGTTCCCCAGTGTAATAAATAAAAATAAAATAAAATACAGTAGACATTTTCCTTAACTTCTGGTTGGATTGATCGTACATTCGTATTATATTAAGAGTTAAGAGTTGGTTCTATCTTGGTTGTAAGATGTTTTTCAATTAGATTTCGTTTCGTCGTAGAATTGGCGTTGTCTTCCCTTTTTAATTATCTGTATACTTACTAACAACAACCAACAAGGCTAATTGTTTCCGTCTGCTTCTGCTCTCCGTATTTTTTCCGTTGCATCCTAATTACTAGCAATTATCAGACAAGGAGTAGAAGCGGAAATTTCTAAATGAAAAGAATGGAACGGAATTAGCAAGTAGCGGAATATTAGTTCTGGAGGGACGAGCAAAAAACTCCGTAAATAAGAAGAAAAGATAGATGGAGCGCTCGTCGAAAATATAAATAAAACTTTCTCACTGAACCAGCCGACGTTGACAAATTGAAGTCGGCCACAGACAACGATTAAAGTTAAATTAAAAAATGTCCTTTGTCCGATGTTATTTTTGCTTTCTCGCTTTACTCCTCCCCCTTCTACCGCTCCCACGTCCATCTCATCATTTTTCTTATTCTTTTTTCGTTTTGCTTTTGCTTACTGGCGAAGCTAAAATGCTTTTTTTGGGACTTGAGAGGGAAAAATGTTATTGTGGGTTAAGGAAACACAAGAAGTTCTGTTGAATGTAAGGGAGTAATAATTTCGCCGAATTATTTTTAAAGAATCCGTCGCTCAGTTTATTTTTTAATGAAGTTATTTAATTGGTCATTAACGAGGAGCAAACTGTTTCGAGTTTTGACAGATGGAAAAGTTGGAAATTTAAAGATAGAGATCAGTTAAGGATTGTTAAAGAATCTTTTGACAAAAAAAGTAATACGAAATCGGAGATTTTACGTGGTGATTAACTGTTCATATATTTCATATTATTATTATTATTATATTTGGGCCATGGCACAGATGTCCTTAATCACTGCGACCTTAATAGATCTATTATAATAAAATGCCCTTATGTGAGCTAGAATAGTTGGAGGCTTTTAATAAACCTTAGTACTACTCTAGAATCTGCTACCTTCAGTTTAGTAAGTGCACTGAAATATTGGTGTCGTGTGCGACTAATGGCAACATATTTACATAGGATGTGTTCTGCCGTCTCCAGATCTTCTTGACACAGACAACAGATTTGATCTCCAGCTTGACCTAGTTCAAATAAGTGATATTTTAGGGCTACATGGCCTGTCAGAAATCCTGCCAGTAATCTAAGATTCCCTTTGCTGAACGATAGCGCTATTTTTGCTGTCTTTGGCGAGCCTGATATGAGTGCTTTTGCCTGTTTTTGTCTTGGAACATTTTCCTAGTACGAGGCCTTTTGATTGTTCTTCCATGTGCTAATTGCTTGTTTTATGTGGTTCTTTTGGAGACCACAGAAAGGGTTAGGACCAATCAAAGGCATGCCCTTGCTTCCTTGGCCAGCTTATCTGCCTTTTCATTTCTTTCGATCCCTTGGTGGCTTGGGACCCACCGCAAAGTAACGTGGTTATTGCGTCCCAATTGCGTTAGATTGTATATACATTCGTGTATCAGAGCAAATTCATATGTGTAGGCCTTAGTAGCCTTTAGAACTGCCTGACTGTCGCTGCATATATTTATAGTTGCGTCTCGTATCCCTTTCTCGAGGTTCCTTATGGCGCACAGGTTTAAAGCAGAAATCTCTGCTTGAAATATGTTAGTGTGGAGTCCTGTAGGCTTCTTTAGGTGATAGTTAAGACCACTAATGCCTACACCTGTTCCCACACTTTCTATTCTGGGGCCGCCCGTGTACCATTCCAGGGTACCTCTTTTGCATTGAAGCTCACTCAGTACGGCTTTCAATGGTCACCTTATAAGACTGATTAAAATTATATTACATAGGGATGGTGTCCTTTGTGTTCGTGTTTTTTCTGGGATAAAGACCTATGTAACTGTTCCAATTTATTTGGTCGTGTACCATCCCGGGTCCATTTTGGCTTGAAGCTACCCTCAAGTCCCTTACAAAATCTTCAGGCATACTAGTGATGCCGTAATAGCTTTTTTCTGTAAGTTGGAGATGTGGGAATTCCATGTTAGTTTTTTGTCGATCGTAACTCCCAAGTATTTAATTTCATCGCTGAAGCTAATGGTTTTCCCTTCGATAGAGGGTGATTTAAATCAGACTTTTCGTCTCCTTGTAAAAGGAACAATTGTAATTTTTTGCGGGTTTATGCACAGGCTATGATGTTGACACCATTTATAGGTGTCATTGAGAGCTCTTTGCATAACTTGCAGCATGATATTCCCATATTTCCCACAGATCATGATTACCAGGTCGTCAGCGTACCCTTGCACCTCATATCCGTTAGAAGTTAAGTTCTGTAGGAGATCGTCTACAACAAGACACCAGAGTAGAGGTGACAGGACCCCTCCTGGGGGGCAGCCTCTGTTGGTTCTAATTGTTGTCGTTTCAAATCCCAGCGTAGCGCTTATTCGTCGACTTTGGAGCATGACTTTAATCCATTTTGTAGACGACGGGTGAAAACCTTTCGCAGAAGTTGCTTCCTCAATGCTCTCGAAGGTGGTGTTTCTGCCATAAGTCACGTTTCCAATTTGCTTGTATAAATTGGAGAGCCGTTATTGTTGATTTTGTCTTTTGATAGGAATGCTGGTTAGGATGAAGCGAATTTGTTGGAAGGACTTCATTCCTTAGGTATTGATCCAATACCTTTTCCATTGCTTTGAGTAGGAAAGAAGAGAGACTGATGGGTCTATACGCTTTAGGGTTTGCGGATGATCGCCTTCCTCCTTTAGGTATCAATACCACATTTACGTCTCTCCACAATATTGGTACATACCTGAAGCTGTAGCTGGCTTTATATAAGTTCCCAAGTACTGCAAGGAGAGCATCTATACCCCTCTGCAATAGCATAAGTAAGATGCCATCTCCTTCAGGTAACTTATAGGGTTTAAATATCATTAACGCCCATCTTATTCAGATTTTACTCGATAGACTTCGTGCCTCCTTTGATGGACGACTTGAGTCCATTTCGTGGTGGTAGTCTTTGCTAGTCGATACAATACAGGCTGGAAAATTAGTATTTAGCATTACTTCTAATGCCCCTTTAGAATTTTCTATAAAGCTGCTGTCAGCTTTCTGAAAGTGCCCGAGTTCATTTACGTGTTCTCTGGCGAGGACTTTTTGTAACGGGCTGCTGTTGGCGTGCTATTTATGCCTTCGCAGAAGCTCCGCCGAGTTCTTCTCTTGGTTTTCCTTATTTCGGAATTATGCTGAGTTAGGACTTGTCTATGTAGCTCCCATTGGTGTTCGAGCTTTGAATTTGGCTTTGTTAAACAGCCTTCTACTCTTAGCTCGCAGTAGTTCAAGTTCCCTGTTCCACCAAGGCACTTTATACCTGTGCCTCTTTTGTGTACTGGGGCAGCTTGCGCCAAACACTTTATGAATTAGAGAATGCAGTTGAAAAGAAGCTATTTCCAGGTCTTCTATATTCTCGATTTCGGTGCAGACTTCATCTACTTCCTCTCTGATGTGTCATTTCATAAGAACACCAATCAGTTTTCCTTGGAATTTTGATATTGGAAGTTTGGTATCTTTCCGCTTCGATTTCAAACCTTATATGTTTGTGGTCAGACAGTGGGACTTCTGGGGAAACATGCCAGTTTGTTATATTTGAGCTAAGACGAAGAGTGGCTGGTGTAACATCTACCACCTCCCTTCTATTCTTAGTACCAAAAGTTGGTTATTTGCCTCTATTATACATTTTATATTATTTATATCAAATAAATAAAAAATCTTCTCCGTCAGAAGCAATCTTCAAAAAGTACCAGCATACTAGGAGTGCAAGCGGTGCAAGGTTTCTGTTAAAAAATAGGGTGCTTTGTATTCCACTTTCCTGTATATACGAAATGCAGATTACCACACTAATGACCCAGGAGTACCTACCCTAATTAACAAGTATATGCACCCTTTCCAGATACGATAGGATATTAATAGTCAATAGGCTTGGTCGATGGAATTTGAATATTCATAGCGCGCCCAGATCTGTCTGCAACTTCTTATCGTCCTCTAAACCACGGTTTCGACGACGCAGGTCCCCGAAACCACAACCACCACAATCCACCTCGGCGTCTTTGACCGCTTTTGCATTACGTCAGCACAAATTATGCAAACTGGATTGTTCGCGTCCTAAACCCGATATTGGGGCGCCATCTATCCAAGATCGAACTTTCCATCATTAAGCGTTAATGGTATTTGCTACTGTAGACGGTTTAATCAATGTTATATACCAGGGATGTTATACAGCGTATTTAGCGAGAATTGGGACAAAACGATATCTCGGTAACGAATGAAGATTTTAAAATTTTAAAAACTGTTATATATGTAAACACGGTAGGGGCACATATTTCATGGTAACATTTTTATTCGATTTTTGAAATCTGCAACATATTTATGATAACTTTCCTTATAACAGCTACTAACCTATCTGTTGTACTTTCCAGGGAAATAATAATTTTTCTAAAGTAAACACGAAGATGTAAAAGATTGTATTCTGTAGAGATAATAAGCAAATATTAATTTATCAAACGAACCCATTCTTCAAAGTAAAATTGAACATGCTGCATCAAGTGCTCACTTAAAAGACAAATATGAAGACAAGATCCCTCAAAGTAAAGATGAAATTGAATTAAGTGCTCAAGGGTTCCTCCATCACATTCCACATAGTTTTGTTATAAACCACTTTCGGCAACACCTTGCTCCATCTTGTGTCTCTACAAATAAGGAAGATATCGCTCGTTACATTGAATCTGGGATACCCGGTATACTTTGCTTCTGCGAACTTATTTTTCAAGCTCTTTTATTACTAAAGTTTTCTATTTTCTATTCTATTGCATTTCATGAAACCCTGGCTGCTACAAAAATTGTGAATTTATGAGAAATGGTTTAGACAAGGCGGACACAAATATGTTTTCAAACAAAATTCTGAGAACACTTTTAACTACAGAACTTCGTCTTTTTAGCGACGTACGGTCAATATTTCTCTTTTAAGGTATGATCCCAAAGTTTTTGGAAAATTTTTAAATGGCTTGTAGTGTACTAAACGATTTTTAATTAAGTTGTCGCTGGAAGCGAAATGTCACAATCACCTTGTTTTAATCATGACAGGTTAGTTTCTGTGATCTGGTTCAGCAAAATGTCTTACAAGCTAGATATTCGTAAAGGAATTTATAAACTAGTTGGACGAATGCCCAAAAGTGGTAATTTATCGAGAACAAAATATTTCTGTATCAAAAATTTACCAGACCATAAAGGAATGTGAAGGGGGTATACTGTGCATTGATCCCAAAAGAGGTCGACCAACAATTTTGAGCCAGGTGAGAGAACAAAGACTGATTGAGGCCGTTAAAGACAGAATTGCAGTTTCACAGCGAAAAATTGAATTGCTGTATTCCTAAAGAATAACTTATCTTACAATATTATAAATCGTTCCTAGATCCTTCTTGTGTGCATCTTTGGGTAAATATGGCGCATCGTAAGCATCCTTTGGCACCGGGAATTGTATATAGACCTCCTTATGCAGACGTTTCTTTATTTCTTTCCTTTCTTGAGGACACCTTTTCTGATTTATTTTTACAGCATAACGACATTATTTGCACCGGTGATCTGAACATAAACCTACTGGATACTCAGAGCAGTACATGTGATAGATTTCACAGCATTTTGAATTCGTTTGGCCTAACTCAGGTTATTGATTCGCCCACTAGAATTGGAATACATTCTCTCTCTTTTAGGTGTTACACGATGGGATGTAGTAGATCTGGGTTGTACATTCGATCATTTTCTAGTTCATGCAGATTGTGATGTTGATTTTGTAGCAATGCCGATGCCTGTTACATTAACTTACCGCTGTTTTAGCTCTGTTAATGTGGATCATCTTTATATCGATCGACTGTTCATGAATAGGAGACCCTATTTACTATCTTAGTACAATAGATGAAAATGCCGCTTTCTTTAATAATCATTTGTTGGCATTTTTTTACTTTTATGCTCCTTTAATATCTTTACAAAATAAAAAAGTATCTTGTCCACATAATTTACGCCTGATGATGGACGTATTGGTTCTAGAGCCGCACTTGATTATTATAAGCAACTGCGTAACCTTATTAATAATGCAGTCAAATGCGAAAAAAAAAGCCTATTTAGATTCCAAATTCCAAAACAATAATTTAGGTGTAGTTTCGAATGACTTAAAAAAATTACTATCCCTACTTTCCTACGTAACCCTGATGCTATTAATTAGTTTTATGTTAACTCTATTCAAGGCACTTTTGTAGATCCTGGAAAATTTGTTGATCCTTTTTGTTTCCAACTCGTTTCAGAGGAAAAAGCTGTGTTGTTGCTCTCGTCGATAAAATCTAACAGTTATGGTGCGGATGGCATTAATATCTCAATGTTACGTTTTTGTTATCCTTTTCTGTTGCCATATATTACATAAATTGTAAATTTCCGTTTAGTTGAAGGAGTATTTCCGTATATCAAGAAGGAAGCTATCGTGGTTCCAATTCCAAAGACTGCAAATTCAGTAGAATATAAAGATCTTGGGCCTATCAGTATTCTCCCGGCTTTATCCAAGATTGTTGAGAAGGTAGTAGATCTCCAAATAAGGGAGTTCGTAGAATTACATTCTATTTTGCCGCCCCGGCAATCTGGATTCCGACCCGGTTTCAGCTGTGCGACTGCTTTGGTGTCTATTCCATGGCTTTTGACACAGTTGACCATGAATTGCTTCTAAGCATTTTAAAATACATTCGTTTTTATAATGAAGCTGTTGCATTTTTTTAGAAACTATTTGACTGGCAGAACACAAAAAGTTACAGTTCACGGCACTGCGGTCTCAAATAGCGTTCCTTTGACTAGAGGTGTTGCACAGGGCAGCGTAGTGGGGCCTCTGTTATATAGGGTGGGGCAGGGTAGTATCCCTAACTTTGAAGGTAAATAAAAAAAATGGTAGAACAAAACTCTATTGTGGCATCAGAAGGGTACAACTGGAAATTAATTTTACTTAGTTTTAAACAACATATCAATCAAGTGGTGTTCCTCACTATCAATACACTGATGTAGCCGGTTTCTGAAGTCTTCCACAACTCTACGAAGCATCTGTTGCGGAATGCGGCTAACTTCAAGGCGTATTGCATTCTTCAAGGCTTCGAGGGTTCTGGGTCGATGTTTAAACACCTCACTCTTGAGGTAGACTCATATAAAGTAGATAACGAGTACGCAGCGCACGCTGCACTGCAACGATAGACTTGTTTTGGGAAAAATACGTCTCGACGGCAAACACGCGTTGTTCTTTCGACCAACCCATGTCTACAATTAATGGCGGCGGCTGCAGCGTCATTAGAGCCTACTCTCACCCTTCCAACACGTCCCCTCCATTCACAACGCGAAAGTAGGGATACTTCCCTGCCCCACCCTGTACATCATCTACACCTCGTTCCTTTTCAGTAACTTAAAATATTGTAAGCACCATATGCATATGCATATGAACAACTCGGAAGAAAACTGAGGACAACTGAAGATAGTGACCCATTACCAATATTTTGAATATTAAGTATTTTTTGTTATATTTATTGTTAATTATTGTAACAATTAGTTTAAAAAGTTAAACAGTTTTGAATAAGTTATCGGTATTCAAAAATTTTCCAAAAACTTCGGGACTATACGTTACTATTAGCATTATCTTTTTCCGCTTTCGGTTAGGGCCCAGCGAGATTAGATATCTTCAAAAGATATTCGTCGTCACAAACGTCGGAACAACCGTATCCGCAATGGTAATATTAAAATAACAGCATCTAAAAACTCATTAAAAGCCTGCCGAACACTAATCCCCAATGTACATGTCGACCATACTCCAATTTTCCCGGACCCTATCGTTCCGTTTTAACTTCGCTAGAGTCTTAATCGTCGGATTTTACTCCGATCTGCGTTAATTTGCATAAAGGCTAGCGTTGCCAAGTCTCCGAAACGTTCAATGTTTATTGAGCACGGCTAGTCCTATTACGCGGAGCTTCCATCCTCATCTAGTACAAGCAAACGGAGCGTCTCCACTGCGGAGAAACGACTATAACACCTAAAACTTTCGGATAACACTTGTCTCGACGTGAAACGAAATAATCGTACATAAACAATGCTGCCAACCGTCGCTTTGGTAAGGACCATTAGCGTAAGTGTAAGAAACGACGGATTTACATACGCTATCTCGTGAGAGACAAGCAAAACTCAATACTCGATTGTTATACTGTCTTCCATGTAATACGGATTTGCATAGTTAAATAACTTTGATGGATTTACGAGGTAGGTGCCATCAATTCTCGACCTGATATAGAAAAAATTAACTTGGTAAAATACATATAAGGTAAGCTGGAGTAATTGCAAAAATGGAGCAAATCTTCCTATATTTTTCTTTAATTTATCAGAATTACTTTCCAACTTTGTTCATAAACCTATTTCAATAGGTATGTAACTGTCGGTGTAGTTGGAAATCTGTTTTATCAACTTAACATTCAAATTCACCATTTTGTTATTGTTCGATGTCGTTGAGGTTAGCATCTTACCGAAAACATGTGGGCTGTTTGGTGTTGTTCAAGTAGGTTACAAAAAGACAATTTTTTTGTTAGTGATCTTTAAAATTTTCGATTTTTTATTGTTTTTCAGATATATTACTATGTTACATTTGCCCCTTGCAATTTGACGTATGAGGCAAATGTAATACACTTTGTTTTGTATTTATCCCATATATATTATTTGTCCCAAATTCATTTTTAATATTTTTTTAGTAATATGGTTCGTACTTACCAGAAAAAAAAGTTAGAAATGGGCTACTCACAAGCTGATCTCGATTTGGCCTAACGAGAAATTAAAGCTGGACGCATAACAATTTACAGAGCTTCCAAAATATACAAAATTTCCCATCCTACTCTATACAGTCGCTTAAGGGGTACAAAAGGGACGAAAAAACCTAACAAAGGAAGACCAACCGCCTTAACAAATGAGCAGGATTCCAAACTAGCATCTGGAATTATCACTCTTGAAAAATGTGGATTTGGTTTATCCAGGAAAGAGGTTATTAAAATAGTGGCAGAATTTGTAAGAAGTAAGCAAATTAAAACTCCACCCTAGGCGATGATTGGTTCATCGCATTAAAAAAAAAGGCATGGCTTAAGCATATAAATTCCCCAAGCTGTGAAATACGCTAGAAAGGAAGCTACAAATACCTTTTTAATTTACGTTTACTGCCAACTTTTAAAAACAACCCTGGAGGAATTGCAACTTGAGCACAGGCCGTCCCAAATTTGGAACATAGATGAAAGTAGCTTTTCAATTGATCTTAGCAGAACCAGAGTTCTTGGTGAAAAAAGGAAAACCATCCTCACGTACTACCAATACCCCAGGGCGTGAAAATACCGTCGTATCACTGCTAGCCAGTGCGTCTGGTGAGAAGGCACCTCCTTTACTTATTTTTAAAGGAATCAATGTTTGGGATCAATGGCAAGCATCTGACAAAATATTGTGTTTCTCCTGCTGTTGTAGATCTAGCAAAAGAACATAGTGTTACCCTGCTTAAATTACCGCCACACTCTGCTGACTTGCTACAGCCCTTAGATCTTGCTGTGTTTAAGTCAATAAGGACCATATGGGATCAAAAATTAGTTATTTGGCAAAGGCACAATGTTGGCAGACGGCTTCCCAAAAATATGTTTTCATCGCTGAATCCTAGAAAGAGACACCTGCAAGTGTTATAATGAACGAGTTTAAGGAAGCAGGCATTATACCATTTAATAATGAAGTTACTACGAGAGACCAGTTCGACCCTAGCGCCTTAGAAAGATGGGACGAAGAAAATACTTCTCTACACTCACAAGCCCAACCATGTTTATCATCTAATACTGTAAATCTTCCTACACTTGCTGCTCAAATGCAGAGAATCGAACCAGGATCCTCCGGTTCAGATGTTACATATTCTGTGGAACAGAAACCTTTAAGTGACTCTGCTACTACCCTCGAAAAGCTTTTGCCAGACTGTATACACCAACACAAAGCTCCTACTAAAATCCCCAAGTGAAGGGTAGCTTCAGGAGGGGACGTTATTACGAGTAAAAAAAATGACATTGGAGGCACAGAATGTAGCAAAAAGAAGCCAAGAAAGACAAAAAATTCAAGTTCTTCCGGAGATTCCGATGAGGAGGTGGTGTACGAAAAGTCAGACCCATTAGAATTTTAATCAGATGACGAAGATGATCAGATTGTTTCCAAAGACAAATGGGTTTTGGTCCAGTATTGTACGACGAAAACTATTCGACATTTTGTAGGTAAAATTACTGAAAAAGGAATAGATGACGACTGGTTAGTTAGGTTTGTCAGGTTCAAGAAAAATTGATTCATTTGGCCAGCGGCAAATGATGAAGACTGTGGAAAGCTCCAACATAATCAAAGTACTTCCAGATCCTGTTTTGGATAGAAGAGGATCAGGAATGATATTCGGGGTCAAATTTGAGGGACTGAATATCTCAGAAGGTGATATTTAACAAAACTAAGATGCACGTTACCTTCAAAGGAATTCTTCTATTTTGACGTACTTCTATAAAAAAGTTGGTATTTTTGTTGTTTTCAATAATAAATAAACTATTTTTAGAACAAAATACAAAGAAATTACATATTTTTTCCATTAGCCCCTTAAAGTGCTGCAATACTACATATATTGCGTACGTTAGGCGATTATTACATTTGCCCCAACACCTGGTGCAAATGTAATATAATGTGAAAGTTTTAAAAAATCCAAAGATGTTTTATGGAGTGCATTTAGATCTACGTGGAAGGATTACTCCCAATTTTTTTCGTTATTTTTAAATTAAAATTGTATATTTTATATCTGTTGAAATAAGCACTAGCGAGATTTTATATTGCATTTGCCCCAGCACACCTTAACCATTTTTATTTTTCAATATAATCTCCCCTAACAACGACCAATTAATAATTTTATACCCTTATAAAAATAATCTAAAGTTTTTCGCTCAAAATGTTGTATTACAGCTGCTTGCAACTATCGTCCTTAAAACGACGTCCCCTAAGGTCTGATCTGCTTTTTTCTAATAAAACTTGTTATCCTCTTACAATAGATCTCTCTAATCGTCTTCTTTGATTACATTCTCTTGATTAATATCTTTAAACTGTTTCTATTTAGTTTTAACAGTATTTTCAATACTCCAAAGTTTACAATTTCAACTACATTTGGGTTTAAATACAATTTCTAAATGATTAGTCGAAAATATGCTTGTTTACTGTCAGATTTTTTGTTTCTCACTTCTTGTTTATCCGTTGTCTGGGTGCTGCCAATCTAGCGACCTCATACTTTTAATTTTGATATTGTGATGATCGATTTCGGCACTGCGGATGACGTAAAGGATTTTGTTGCTAGGATTCCAAATATAGTGTGTTTCGTATGTGTGTTTGTGTCATTTTTACAAATTATATTTCAAAATGTAAATTACTCAAAATAATTTAGAACTTTGATTATTCCCTGTAAGATAACATTAATGGAGTCTTCTTTTTTAACGATTAATAATATAAGTCATCAAAATGCCGGAATTCAAATGCTAACCCAAAATAATTCTGCAAATGCTACGTTAAACTCGTAAAATATTGATACGAAATTAATGTAATAACGTGTGAACGCACCCACTTCAGGTGCATAAGCCTGTCAGGCCAAGAATTTATAGCGCCTACCTCGTACAGCCCACATATTTGGGATTAGACTTATAAATTCCCTGCTTGAAACTATATTAAACCAAGCAAAAGGTAAACGATGCATAGACACCTTTAGAAATATTAGAAAATCGTTCCAAATGTCATCGTTTGAATCTTTCTCTTCCAGATATTATCCTACTGACTGCGCCAGAACGAATCTGCACGTCTATTTCTGGCGGAACGAGGTTCCTAATAGGTAATTTCAGCACGAAATATATTGATCTCTGGTCGCTAATAGCTAGTAATATATAAAGGTAATATTGGAACCTATTCCCAAACTTTAAGAGCATTCAAATTAAAGCGGAATAAAGTTTTCCCCATTGCAAATTATGGCGCGATGCATCAGGCTGGCGAGCAGGGATTAAATTGGAGCTCTAATATCGCAATAAATCTCACTTCCGGGCAGATTCTCTCCCGTATAATTCTCATATACTCCTTGTTTTTTGTTTTAATTAATAATGCATCGTTAGAGATTGGAATTTTTGCATAACTTTAAGGTTCTCTGGATAGTAATTCTCCGATTTCTTCCCTCGTGGAATTTTCTCGATTACTTACTTTGTGAGGGTATACTTTAAAAAGTTGACACTCCAACATTAAAACAAGTATTGTCTTTGTCAAATTCAGTCTTATTTCTCAACATAGTCGTCTATACACTTTTCTCAGCGATGTTTCCATCTCTTTAATCCGTCCAAATCTTGTTCTGCAAAAAAACCATTTGCGAATGCGATGGCCTCCTCATTCGATGAAAATCTCTGTCCTCCGAACGAAACTCTGGCCCTTGGAAACGGCAAAAAGTCCTTCGGAATCAGATTTTTTTAATAAGGTGGGTGAATTTTTGACATGACGATCACTGAAGCGTGGAATAGTGCGCTGTCTTCGTGAAACAACATTTTCTTTTTCTTCAAAAGTGCCGTTTTTCCACAATTTCTGTCCTACGCTTGTTAAGTAATGATGCGTTATCGTTTTTCCTTTTGCCATCACTTTCCCGGCTGTCTCCTAGCCGATTCACTACTCACAATCTAAACTTCGTCAGTTTGAAACAAATATATTTTTCTTCACCTTTTAATAGCGAACGTTCCCAAAATGGGAACATACTGAAAAATCTAAATTTTATTGAATTAATCATATTATTTTCCATAACATTTTTATACCGGGTGATTCATTTATTTTGAGACGACTGAATAACCCAGAAACTATTTATTTAAGATAAAAAAGGCGAAGATAAAAATTTTATTATATGAATCAATAGAGCCCGGCAACTGGAGAGCAATCGCAGCGGCGGTGTGACTGTGTTTAGTTGGGCGGGGAGGGCTGGTCGATTATGATACGACACGACAAATCATCATCACTCAGTTCAGTTTAGCATTGGATAGCGGAGAGGGCGTGTTGATTTTATTGATATAGACGTAGTTATTAATTGTAGTTTTTAGTGAACATGTCGAAGGCTAAAAGACGACCCTTTCAAGACATCGTAAATAAGTTTATTTCTGATTTTCCCGATTTGTTTCACAACGGGAGTAAGATAGTTTGCAAAGTGTGCAAAATACATTTGATGTCAAATAAGAAGTGGAACAGTACAGGACACGTAAATTCCGCACAGCATAGGAAACGAAAATTGGGCATGCCACCGAGAAGTGCATTTTTTTAAAATGTAACTCTTACGTTGATAAACTGTAATTTGCCACTAGACTTACTCGATAAACAACCGTTTAAGGACTTTTGGGAAAAATACAATCCCGAGTTGCGGTTGCCAACGGAGAAAACGGCACGTAAGCATATTGCATTTGTACGCGATGACGTGGAAAAGAAAATGAAACGCATATTGAAAAAACAGCTTCTTTGGTTATGTGTTGACGAGACAACAGACTGTAAGAAAAATTCAATTGTAAATATTATGGTACGCATACTAGACCCTAATAAACCTACATTACCACTGTTACTAGCTAGCCGAAGACTACAAGAGTGTACTGCTGCAGCAATTACGAAGGTTGTACTTAGTACGTTGGAAAAATTTCAAATTTCAAAAGATAAAGTGTTGATGTTTATGAGCGATGGCGCAGCGATAATGCGTTCGGTAGGCCATTCTCTTCTTGAACATGGTTGCAAATGTTTACATGATACGTGTAAAGTGTATGCTTTACATCTTGGTGCAGAAACCATTCGACAATGCTCTCCCGAGGTAGGTGCATTAATAGCAAGCACAAAAAAAGTATTTTTGAAATCTCCCAAACGCCTCCGATCATTTCACACAGAGTATCCTGGTATTCGTCAACCACCGGAGCCAATTCTTACACGTTGGGGAACATGGTTGCAGGCAGCTTTGTATTATGCTGAACATTTCAAAATAGTAAAAGCTGTTGTTGCACCATTCAATCCTGCCGAAGCTGCAGCTATTAAGGAGAGCCAGTCAAAATTTCAAGATATTTCCGTTGAAACAGATTTAAAAAATATTCGTAGCTACTTTAAAGGATTAGCTGACGCAATAGATCAATTACAAAATAGATCGTTATCATTATTGGAGTCTCTGCAAATGATGGACGGAGTGCATACACAGCTACTGACTATACATGACGTAAAATCGCGTTTTTAGCACACTAAAACAAATTTGTGATGGTGTATCGAATAATCCACTGACTAAGTACAAAGAGTATTTTAATCATGCATGTATAACATCGGTAGATGTTGAACGCTTTTTTTCAAAATATAAACTCATTTTCTCACCACGGCGAACATTGCTCACCGAGGCAACTGTGGAAACACATGTAATGGTGTCAACTTTTTACCACTCTTATCCATATGATGTTAATGGTGCTTCTAGTTTTACTGTTCCATAGCCAAGGCTGCTTAAAAGGGTGAGTGTTTCACTACTTTTCACGTATTATAATTATGTATTAGTTCTGTTATTTTTTTTCTATTTTCTTACTACTGTTTTTGTATACTAGGCATGTACAGCTATGGCACGATTCCCTGTTACCGGGCTCTACTTATCATTTGCCTTTGCTGAAATACTTGTTATATCAAAAAAGGAGGAGATATACGGAAACGGAAAGATCAACTCATTGTTAAATATGTGGTGAATTGAATCGCAATTTGTTTAAATTGATAACGTTGGTGTTAGTGGCATTGAAAACGATATTGGCGAGATTTTTCGTAATTTCCACTTATCCCTAATACAAACAGGAATTCTGACATTCACGAATCTGTTGCAACTATTTTATTATTTTTTTATACAGAAATTTTAACGTTAATTACCCAATTTGAGTTCAGCTGCCCAAAATTTCGTTATGGCAAACGATGGTGCAAAGTCCCTATAAACAGCGTCCATCTCGGCTATTTGCGTAGGCGTATTGTCTTTCAAATGCAAGAATTTAATGTGGGTTCGATATTCGAATTTTTACATTTTCACAGAAACACTAACAACAGTTGACGCAAACGTCGAAGGTGGCTGGAAATACTCAAAGTATCTTTCAGCGTATGCACAATTATATTACCAGAATACAGACTACAGAAACTTTTCAGACTATTCTAGCATGTATATTTATTTTATACGGGATTATAGTTCTAAGTCTAAAAGCTTGTAACAACGACGGTTCGAGGCCCAACATGCCCGCAGGAACCAAGGGAGCGACCTATGTTCCTGGGACCGCTACGACAAGCTATTAGTTACCTACTAGCAGACATCGCGCAGATTCTACAGGGTTTGAATTATGAATTTGGGGCGCTAACGGCTCCCGCATATTGCGCCTTCGTGATGGTTTAAGGCCGTAGCTAATCGATTTTAATACACGATTCAGGTATTCAAGGTATGTAAAATTAAACAAATACGTCTAACATAAAAGTAGAATTATATAGAAATAAAGAAGACATATAAATAATTGAAAATTCTCTTACGGTATGGCTGGCATTTCTTACAAGTCCAAAGACTGCCAATTCTACTGAATTGGCAGTCTTTGGAATTGGAACTACGATAGCTTCCTTCCAGATATACGGAAATACTCCTTCAACTAAACAGAAATTTACAATGTATGTAATATATGGCAACAGAAAAGGACAACAAAGACGTAACATGGAGATATTAATGCCGTCCGCACCATAACTATTAGATTTTATCGACGAGAGCAACAGCTTTTTCGCCTGAAACGGAAACAAAACGGATCAACAAACATGGAAAGTTTGTTGTGTGTGTAGAAATCAAGCAGGTACATCTGCAGATGTACTTTTAATAGGCAATACGCGGCAAATACGAATAACTCCTTCAAAAAGACCGAAACTGTTACAAAGAAAAT
This sequence comes from Dynastes maya, assembly GCA_029619315.2. Classification (NCBI taxonomy): domain Eukaryota; kingdom Metazoa; phylum Arthropoda; class Insecta; order Coleoptera; family Scarabaeidae; genus Dynastes; species Dynastes maya. The sequence continues at coordinate 738,468 of JAROYE020000024.1, forward strand.
CACCGCGAATTGCAATTACGATGAAAGGCCACACCTCACACAACCTGTTTAGTATGACACGGTTTACATCGTCTTCATTATCTTCATTATTTAATCTCGGATGCACAATTCAAGGCCCCAATACGTGTATACCCTGCGCAATTAAACGCTCTCTCTACCACTTTGTCTTACGCCGTTAATTGAAAAAGGACATCGCCATGTCGCCAACACTACAGTGTTCGCATTTCAATTTGCGCCCAGGCGCGGCCTGTTAACGTATGAATTTTTAAGCGGGCCCTTTTCTATCTACACAATACCGGCCTCGCTGCCCAAGCCCCACATCTCAGCGGTATCCTTTTAATTAGCCAGCTAGAGCTTGCTATCGCAATTACATCATCTACTATTTACAAAGGGTGAAGGGAATACGCTTTCTACAGTAGTTAACGATTCTGTAAAGGGGGAGGGCGTATCTACTTGTTTCTAGAAGTAGATTTTATGGCATCTAATTGGCTATTACAGAAGCTAGTGTGGGAATATTGTGTTTCTGACTTGAATGAATCTAACTGCAAAGTTAATAGTATTGAATCGCGTCAAATATTCTTTTTATTACAGTCTAGGGTCTAGGCTATTGTTTAGAAACTAGAAAACTTTGAAATTGATTTTCTATAGCTTTCATAAAGCAATTCCTTCCCAAAGAAAACTTACCTCTTGCCAACTTCCTAGATTAAGAGAACTGAAGGTCAAATGGAGTGAATAGATTCAAAACTCAAATATTATTCTCTCTCGTATTTCACTTATACATTCCTTATTCAAACATCCTATCTGCAATTTATGAAAATGCGTACACTAACACCTCTTTCCTCTTTCAAATCCATCTGCATACATCCTCTGGCACTCATTTACTTCGCAAATGCATCAAATACGTCCTATAGGAAAGATGATGCATTTCAACTCTGACGGAAGATAAACTGGCTTCGCATTTTTGCACCCGCTGCGCTGTCTGTGTCAATCCATATACAGCGGCTTGTACACTATTTCAGGAAAGTTCGTGACGATTGCAGTACGGCAATTTGAACGACAGAAGCTAGCGTTTTTAGAAAAATTAGGTCAAATTATCTTATGCCGTTATCGACAGTTCAATTGCATTTCCGGTGTCATCGGAAGTGATATCAACTTTCTTAGTTTAAATAGAGCACTCTGTATATTTTTGTGTTCTTGGAGAGGTAATCAAAATGCGAATTCAACAATACCATATATCATACTTTAACTTAAGAACTTTAACTTAAGAAATATGCGGCAATAAAGGTTTTGGTAATCTGTTTTTGTGGTTACGCAAGATTAGCTAGGAAAGAACACCAAATTGTTTCTTGTGACGCCAGGCTGGTTTAAAGAGCTCGTTGCTAAGCAAAGTTATCATAACAATTGCCAAACTGTCAAATCTCAATCCCAGCTTGGGGATCAAAACTAACAACACCTGGTAAAGGCAGTGAACTACTGGACTTCTTCATTTCCAAAGCAATCTCGTTAAATCAGGTAAAAACTGAAAATCTATGTGAACTTACATCTGACCACACTCCAGTTTCACTCACCATGAGTGCGGCAATCATCAAAAACATAAAAAAAGCTAAATCTTACCAACAAATAGACTGATTGGGACAAATTCAGAGTAACATTGGATAACCTAATCAAATTAAATATTAAACTTAAAACAAAAGAAGACCTGGAGCTGCGATCATCCAATCTAATTGAGCAGATTCGTTTGGCAGTAAAAGAGACCACTTCGCTACCAAAAGAACAAACAAAACATGAAGTCAATTACCCTCTCGAGATCGGAGATTTAATAAAAGAAAGAGGAAAAGCAGAGGATATGCCATAGAACAAGAAATCCTACAAATAAAAGAGAATTTAATAAATTAATTTATCAAACAAATGAAAAAAAATTTAAGAATGTAAACAGCGTTGCTTTGAAAAATATTTGAGTGATCTACGCCCAGAAGCAGATAAGGATTACTCATTATGGAAGGCGACTTGCAAGTTCAAACGACCAATTGTCCGAATACCCAAGAATGCACAAGACCAATGGACAAGACGTAATGACGAAAAAGCTGAAGTATTTGCAAGTTATTTAGCTAGCTGTGTTCCAGCCAAACGATATTCAATCGACAGTAGATACAACACCAGATTACCAGCCCGAAGTTGCAATGAAGTTGGTCACTCCAATTGAAATAACACAGGAAATCGATAACAATATCAACCATAAGAAGGCAGCTGGAATTGATGAAATTTCACCTGGCCTATTAAAAGAACTACTGCGTAAAGCAATCATCATGTTGACATACTTATTTAATGCCTGTCTTTGGCTAAAAAATGTTCCGGAATGTTTCAAAACAGCTCAAATAATTATGTTAAAAAAGCCGGACAAACCAGCCGAGCAAGTAATATCGTATAGACCCATATCGTTGCTACCTGCCATATCTAAGTTGTTTGAGAAACTGTTACTAAAACGCCTCAAACCGTATGTCAACATACCTGATTTCCAATCCGGATTTAGAAACCACCATTCAACGATAGACCAATTGCACAGAATAACATCTGTAATAGAACGAGCATTCGAAGGGAAGGAATATTGTCCCGCAGTATTTCTAGATGTTTCCCAGGCGTTTGACAGGGTGTGGCATCAAGGCCTTATCTACAAGATGAGCAAAATGTTGCCGAAAAACTACTGTTAATTGCTAGAGTCATATCTACAAGAAAATTTAGAGTATCCCATGAAGGAGCTTTCTCGAAGTTCCATCCAATCTCGGCTGGAGTTCCTGAAGGAAGTGTCCTAGGACCAGTCCTTTACTTACTCTCTACCGCAAGCATTCCTACATCAAAAGAAATGATAGGAACATTCACTGATGACATTGCCATTAAGGCAAAAGATACATCTAAACCAAAGGCAACTGAAAAACTACAAGTTGCAGTCGATAAAATCTACAGATATACCAGGGACTGGAAAATAGAACTGAACAGTTCGAAATCGGCTCTTGTCAATGTCGCGTTGCGGCGGATAGACCACAATCTAAAAATAAAGAATCAGCCAAATATCTTACCTTCATCTTGACGATAGACTGAATTGGAAGCATCATCTTAGACAAAAAGCCGAGCAAATCAAACTCAAAGTCAGACAAATATACTGGTTAATTGGGAGATACTCCCAACTTAACCTAAATTCCAAAAGATTGATTTATCAGTCTATAATTAAACCAATTTGGACCTACGGGGTAGAACTGTGGGGTTATACGAAACGATGTAATCCAACGCAGTCAAAACAAGTTCTTTCGATTGAGTATCAACGCATACCGCTACGTGACCAATGAAGAACATAACGACCTGACAGTCAAATGAGTCAACGAGGTGATTCGAGATTTCGTCGCTGAACACGAAAAGAGGCTGCTGAAACACACCAACGTGGAAGCCATCCAACTCCTTGACAACACACAGGAGCTGAGAAGGCTGAAACGCACCAAACCTCATGAACTCTTATGAACTTAATATTTTGATTTATGTCTGATTATTTAACCATAAGGAAATTTACACTAGTGAGTTAATCTGCACAAATCTTGGTTATATTAGTGTAAGTACATTTCAACAATAGTAATAAATTAACGTTGTTAAGATTGTACTAACCATATCCGAATAAAGAATGTTAAAAAAAAAACCTTCCGGTGATAGCGGAAATACAATTGAACTGCCGACCTATTTTTTCTAGAAACGCTAGCTTCTGTCCTTCAAATTTGGGGAGAGACACTTTAGGACCTCGCTGTATAGTGCAATGATTTTAATACACCAACGAGAATATCAATTAACATTCAAAAATCGAGAACATTATTAAATAGTAATTCTTTAATTAATTCGGAACGATCGTTTCGAGATATCGTGGATTCCCATTGTCAACCGTGCGACCGAATGATGTGAGAAAAAGATTTTAATTCCCGCATGCCTTGTTCTGTCTCTAGAGAACAAGGCAATAAATTCTATTCTAAAGTATTGATCCTAAAATTGTTTTTTCATCAAATACCCTACTTAATCTTTCTTGCCTATCTGCCCTTATCTTGTAAGGCATTGTGGAGTTGGGTTGCTAGCTTATGCTCGTTTACATATTTCCCGCCATCTCTCCTGCTCTGTTTAGTCTGATGTGTATTCCTCCAGTTTTCTTCCCTCTTTACTACTGCTACTCTTACATCCTTCAACCATGCTCTTCTAGGTCTTCCACTTGTTTTCTTATTTACTCTGGCTTCTAGAAGTTGTCTTACTATTCTGCTATCTTGCATTACCTTCACGTGACTATGCCATCCCACTTACGCTTCTTTGATGACTTCCACTATGGGTTTTACTTCCAGGTTACTCCAGAGAATTTTCTTCCTAATTCTTTCTCTTTTCGTTTTGTCCACTTATCCTTAGCTGTTACACTGGCTCGGTTTCTTTCGGACGTCATCCACGTTTCTGCTTCTAATATTAACATGGACGTTATTATTATTTTTTTGTTGTTGTATATTCGAACCTTAATGTCTTTTGGAAATTCCTTCTTTCTCATAGACGTATTCATCCTCTGATATCATTGAACCTAGATATTTAAATTTCCGTACTTGTTCTAGTTCCGCTTCATCTATTTGTACTACATTTTCTTGTTGTGTCTTTCCTATTGTCATGGTTTTTGTCTTTTCTTTGCTGATTTTTTCCGAAACTCTGAGATCTCAATGTTATTATTGAGGGTTCTTGTATCTTTCGCTATGATGACCATATCGTCCGCATACAAGAGTTCATTTATCTCCATTCTTCTCATCTTCCTGTGCCCAATTTCATATGCTCTGACCTCCTTTTCCCCTTCTTTTATTGCTTCATCCAAGACCAATGAGAACAGTAGCGGGCTTTGGATGCAGCCTAGATTAAGGCTTAGGGTTGCCTCAAACATTCTAGATTTTTCTTGGCTTGTTCTTTCTTTAGGTTTATAAAGCTGAATTGTACCTCCTTTTCATCTAATGATAATCTCAAAAACTTTTAAGGGAACTCTCAAGTAGATAATACACAGAAATGTACAAAATATGATATAAAAACGATGATCGAATACATATTGGGGTAGACAAAATGATCAATCAAAGTACAAACAGCATTTGGTTCATCTTTAATTTAGAAGGTCCAATATTGCCTTATATGTGCTTTAAAAGAACCATAACTCAGATAATATAAAATTAGTTAAGAATATAAACAGCGCCCCTTTATAGTCTTTGTTTAAATCAGACATGACCAGAATGAGATATTGCGATAAGTGTGATAGCGAAGTATTTCAATTTTGTTCAACTGACACGTTTGACTCCTTCACAAACTTTACTTCGACAGTGTACACGGTATATCTGCGACTGTAAGGGGACTCTATATAAATGCAAATTGAGAATCGACAGCGTTGCAGGGGGTCGCACCAGGACCCCTTCCATTTCATCCCCTGAATCCGACAGCAAATTTCATCGCGATTGTGACAGGATTTTTAGTTCAATTTAACGCACGAGATGCGACGTATTGGGACGCAGTACGTACGGTCTATTATGCTTCTGTGGATGTACATATTTACTACCATACGTTCCGCTAAAAGTAACCGCAATATACCCGGGCTACAATAGGCGATTTATCTGTTATGGAAAAATTGATGTGCTTTGTGAGATCGTTTTTCGCAATTTTACTCACACCAATTTGTGACACCTATCCCAGTGGTGTCAATGTTCTCTCTGCTAGTTAGGAATATATTGGTGTTAGTCGAGCTAAAAGTTGAGTGGACAGTGACTAGGTTTCTTTACTAAGCAATCCAAGTCATAATTCAGGAGTTTATCTCTATAAAATTCTAATATTTTCATCGTTAGAAATGGGACATCAAAAAAGGCCTCGAAACAACCAAAATAGTATTAGTGCAAGGGCTGTTCTCTTTACGCTGAGCCTAGTAAAGCGATACCTCATTTATTGTCAAAACACTTTTGTTTCTAATTTCTCAAAGTATTGCCTCCTCAGTCAATGCATTTTTTGCATTCGTAAAAATCAATCTTCAAAACATTTTCTCCAATCTTCCCGCGTTAGGATGTTTTTTTCATTTTTAAATGCATCAACCCCGTGACTTATTCTTTACATACAGAAATAGGTGCTAGGTCAGGACTAAAAAAAAAGCTAATGTATTATCAAATGTTTATGTAAAATGCTGTCATTTGCTTTCACGCCAATCTCTAAAGTTGCTTGAATACTCATGGCAGTAATATGCCGGTGCTCTTGAATCATGTTTCGTAAAAGACCAATATCCTTTTCAGTAACTACCGTGTTTGGCTTAGGAGTTCGAAAGATATCATTTAAGGAAAGTCGACCACGCTGAAATGGCGTCTTCAAGTGCCAAGAGATATACGTCCGTTGTCGAGAAAGCAGCGACAAAAACCGGGTACAGTTTCCAAACCAACTCTCGTGCAATTCTTGAACTGCTGAACTCGAGATGGCGTGCACATGACCGCTTTGGGTAGCTGCAAATGTAAATGATTCCTACAGGCTTATCATGATATATTAAAAGCACATCAGAAAATTTCTAGGAACATGGTATTGTTTTTGCTGTGAGTGATTCCATCAATGAGGAACTATGTTAGAATTATTTTGGTTGTAAATAGTTTCGTTTTTTAGGATATTTCCTACAGAAAATTTGAAGAAAAACTCAATGAAATTGTAGATTTTGACCCTCTCTAGATGCTTTGGTTTAGAATAGTATTTTTTCGCATCTACTTGTACTATTGTGTACTAAAATTATATCACAAGAAGATGACAAATACCTGTAAAGGTACTTATTCCGTATTTCGACTGTTTTTCTCAACTCAAATGTAGGAACTAACACCATTTAGTTTCTTTAATTATTAAAAATCCATGGTCATCAGCTGTTTTCAACTGTTCAGACTTTTATCATCAGTAATCCAAGTTGTATTTCTTTCAAATTTATTTAATAATTTTAAATTGTATCTAAACTTGGCGGACTTATTAAGATAGGTGACCTATATTAACAATACCCTAAATTATCATAACGGCCTCACCTGACCGCTGATATCCATCCGGCGTTTCAACGTCGTTCATCAACGTGTCAAGCTGTATAATCTTCGATCCGGCCTCGCATGATTTAGCGTTTCCTGCAGGCTTGATCGCGTCCCGTTCAATTAGCCTGGAGCTTTCGCTCCAACGGTCAATTCCCAGACGTCGTACCACCGCAGAATGCCCAAACAATAAAGGGCGAAGGTAAGCGGATTCGTGGGCCTAACAAGGTGAATTACTGCCGAACACAAACGGACCAACATATGCGACACGATATTGATATGATATGTGTTCGGGTGCGTTTAATGTCTTTACCGATGCATTGCTGTAGTATAGGTGGTTTCGAGTGATGTATGATGAACGTATTGAAGATGTTTACTTGTTGTGATTGCCTAATATGCCGAGATAGAGATGGAATTCCCTCTGGCGGATATTAGTTAATTTTCTGAAGCCTCCTTTTCTCCCCAGACCTCCGATCTTCGGAGTGGGCGTACAAAATAATTTATTTAACTCCAGCTTGGTGAATCGAAGACGAAACTACTTATCTTTTAATTCTCCTCATTTCGTAAATTCTCAAATTCAATGTAAAATTCTCCTAAAATAACAAACAGCATAAATTCAGAGGTACGTCTTACTTTAATTCGTATGTTAAATATGTTTCGTTAAGGTATCTTCATTTATGTCAGGAAGTTTTAGTATTTTAGGGTTGTCTTAGAGGTTTTCTATCGCAGAGTCGTTTAGTTTGAGTCATCTAGTAGCGTCACTACATTCATTCTCTCATCAAAATCATCAAAATTTGCCGTGGATAGAAACAATCGCCAGGAGAAAAGGGACACCAATAAATTCATCACTTCTGGTCAAGCTTTCATCGAGTTATCTCCTAGTTTGGTTGCGCTCCCAATTTAAAGTGACTGATACTGAAATCATAGAATAAATACAAGGTAGAAGCGAAGGTTAGAGGTTAGAATAGGCAGATTTCCTGTGAATATCGTAAGGAACATAAAGTTCATACAACTTCTTCGAAAAATCAAGGTTAGTTTGCATTTTTCAATTTGAACATTCGTTAATTTCCATTTATTTGATACTAAAATTCGTTTAAAATTGCCGAAAGAGTGTGAAAGAATACTCCCGAATCCCACAGTAGTGTTAAAAACAATTAATTTACGAAATTCCAATTTTTTTTAACAATTTTCTCTGAGATAAGACATTTCAGTATCTAATAATTCTCATTAAAATACAATAGGATCGTTTTGTTGAATGAAAAGATTAAGTAAATTAACTGTTTTACTCACAAAGAAAGACATCCAACCCGCACTTCTAGAATTTAATGAAACGTCGATGGTTTGTAGACTTTACAGGGCTATGTATTGGTTTCCGTTTCGGCTGAGAAACAGTTTGGAGGGTGAAATCGGGGTTTGAAAATCGGAGATTTCTGCATTCGTCGTTAATTATTTCCTGCAAGATGTTCATAAAAATTATCGATGCATATGGGCGTTTAACATTCTTAAAGGGCTATCGAAATATTTGATGCAAAAGAGTATTAACGGAGGTGACTACCCACTCGCCACCTTTACGTTCAAAAGTGAGTGTATCTGTTTTTGTGGTGATTATATTCACTTTGGCATACTATTCGAGGCACTTCTGCTTTAGCTCCAACATTGACCTTATAAAATAACTATACCAACACATGGCGCGGGTTATTTAATGGACGTATCATTGGCCCATACATCTTTGAAGGAACTTTGACAGGGCAACATTATTTACATTTATTACATAATGACCTTCCCGAGTTAATGGAAGATATTGCATTAGCAGAGCGCAATGATTTGTGGTAGCAACAGGATGGCGCTCCGCCTCATAACATGTATTTCCGTTACAATGAATATGATCACAGCGGCAACTTCCAGGGTTCCATTGGTCGGTTTGAAACTTGTGTTGCGAATGGTTGTCATTTCGAACAATATCTGTAAGTGATTAATTTTATGAATTGTTAATGTATTTAATGTTTCTTTAACTTTTTATAAGAAGGTTTTTCGTTATTTTGTTATTGATATGATCATTTTGTATTAAATATTTCCTAAATTGAATTTTCGTTTATACCGTTGTATTCCTAACTTTACGAAGTTTAGTTATAAAGTCAAAAGGTACGATTTAATAAAAAAAATTGTTGTTTAAAAAAGTATACCTTTTAGGATTCTGCAAACTATTTTCGAAGATACCTTGCTCGAACTTGTATCTCTACAAATAAGGAAGATATCACTTTTAACATTGAATCTGGGACACCCGGTATACGATGTTGTAATTTTTTTACTGATCTGGCAAACAAACGAATATTATTCATTTATGTGGTTATGTAAGTTAAATAATCTAAACATATGACAGTAAGTAATATTGGTACAATTTTATTTTTTGATTAGGTAGGTATATGCTTTATCTTCATCTTAATGGCTATTTTGTGGTATCAATGAAGACAAAAAAGCATAGGTCCGTTTCGAATGGTATGATATTCATCCACCTGACAAAGCTAAGTGGTGAAACAATATTGTAGTGGAAACCATAATAAATTATTTTCAACTTCTAGTCGAGAATAATTGATTTCTTACGTTATACAGTACGGTCCTAAAGTGTCCCCGCCCACTTCCATGCTAACTTTTAAACGGTAGAAGCTAGCGTTTTTAAAAAAAACAGGCCGTTATCGGCATTTCAATTGTATTTCCGGTTTCACCAGAAGCGACATTAATTTTTTGAAAAACAATCCAAGGGCGAAACCAACGGTACCACATATGTTGTTCTTTTACTGAAGGAATATAACGATATGCAGCAAAAAATATTTTGGTAATCTGTTTTTGTTGTTACGCAAAGTTGGCTAGGAAAGAGCGCCATATTGTTTCTTGTGAAGCCAGACTGATCTAAAGAGCTCGTTACTAAGCAAAGTGATCGTAACAATGGCCAAACTGTCAAATCTCAATTCCAAAAGTGTAAATTATTCTTGTTTACCGTTATATCCTATATTTGTCATACGTTCCTTCTTTGTTCTCGTTATTGTTTCCTCTCATTTTAACTCGTTCTGTTAATTGTTGTTATGTATTTCTTTACTTTATCGAACTTTATTGGAATTAATTAATTATGATAAGTTTATTTAAGTATCTTAGCTTTTGATGAGATTCTCATCGGCAGTACAATTTATATCTCTTTTGGAAGCAAGTAAGAAGGAGGATGACGGTCGTTGTGGTTCCATTGTACGTACCATTACATTAACCACAGAATGTTTTTGACGATCTGTTGTTTCGTCCACACACAACCACAGTTTTTTATCCTTCAATTCCGTCTTCATTCTTTTTTCTATATGTTCACGAGCAAATGGCACTACATTTCGTATCGATCTCCGACTAGGTAATCTACAGTACGCATATTTATTCCAGAAGGAGACAAATGCTTCCTTGTCTAGTAAACGAAACGATAGATTACATAAAATAAGAGTAACACATAAATCAAATGTAAATTTTTCTTGGTCTCGTATGTCGCTTTTTGCAGAAGAATGCTGTTTGCTTTCGATGAGACGTTGACAATGGCTTCTGGACCAACACATTAAAGGGATTTTACAAACAGGACATTGAATTTTAGCGCCATCAAAAATTAAGGCCGGCATGTCCACTATAAAGTTTTTAACTGTGTCTGCCATTGGTCGTTTTCGCGACGTACCTAACTGCGACATTTTTAAAGCAAACATAAGTGTACAATTACGAAATAAGTTACGACAGCCTACATACAGTAAGAGCGAACGTACTATGCTCACCCGATTTTACCCGAACTCAGCGCATCTAAACGTCATTTTGCTTGTCAAAATTATGTGAAGGCAAATTCAGCACCTTGGTCGTAAGAATGCCGATATCGCAAGGTGATTATTGCATGCTCGCTAGTACGGTATATTATTAATCTACAACCCTGAAATTGCTCAATTTTGACATAAACCACACGTAAACTATACGTAAACGTTCACGTTCTGATATAGTACACACCGCCTGTGACAATTACTGTCAAGTCTTTACTCATTTATCGATCAGTCAAGTTAAGACAAATCAATATGAAAAGAAATATTATTATTGTTAAATAATTATTAATTAAATTAAATAATTATTGTTAAATAATCTTATGTTATTATGTTAATACTATAAAATGACATTTATGTGTGTACTGTGTAGAATGTCATTTACTTGTCAAAATTAGGTGGACACACCTTAATTGTTACATACATCGCATGGGCTACTAACGTAGCAAGCCTCGACTTCGCTCCCGCATTTCTGAAAAATGCCGATTACGCTAGGTGAGCATAGCACGCTCGCTCATACGGTATACGCAGAACTACTCGCATACCGCATTGATTTAGTACTGACGCTGTGAACGCGTGAAATCGCCGACTCCGCACGCTTTCGGAATTGAGATTTGACAGTTTAGCAAATGTTATGATTACCTTGCTTAGCAACGAGCTCGTTCGATCAGTCTGGCGTCACAAGAAATAATTTGGCGCTCTTTCCTAGCCAACTTTGCATAACAACAAAAACAGATTACCAAAACCTCTATTGCTGCATATCGTCATATTTGTGGTATCGTTGGATTCGCCTTTCGATTAGCTTTCTAAAAACGTAAAAAGATACAGGGCGTTCTATTTAAAAAAGGAAAGTTGACGTCACTCCCGGCGAGACTGGAAATACAATTGAAATGCTGGTAACGGCAAAAGTTAGCCCACAAAAAATAGAAATCGATCGATTTTTTTCTAAAAACACTACTTCTGTCGTTTAAAAGTTAGCCTGGGGGAGAGGGGTATGCACTTTAGAAATGTAGCACTGTATAGCTTCAACAAATATCTCCCTTATCAACCAGTTAATCGAGTAAATGGGTTTTACAGAATACAAAATCCGTCGTCCTTATGAACCATCAACAACTCGTGATAGACATCTCGGCTTGATTCCTTTGCTTACTTCTTATACTTACGCATCTTTACCAAACTTAAATTAAAATTTAACTTGATGAAGTCACGCGTTAGGGTTAGAAATTCGGAAAGGTTCGCGAAGTCCGACACAAGTTGAATGCCTTCATTAAAAGTTGGTCCCGCGCGAAAGGAAGAGAAAACCATCCGCTCGACCCGTATACCTTTCCGAAGAAATCTGAAACTTGAAAGGAAGAGTAATTGGCCTGCCAACAGTGTGAGATGAGATTAGCAGAAGTAACCGCTCTTATGTGGTTTTTAATAGGAAGTTGCTGTTGCTTGAATTAAATAAGGGTTGGGGTTCAATGTTATATTTATAAAAAAACAGACAATAATATGTAATAACATAATAAAGAAAATATAGAATTGAATTAATTAAAATGTAACTAAAAATTTCCATATGAGTTTATGAATTTATGACTCCATTTTAAAGCATTGTCTCGTGGAAGTCTGTACGGTTAGCTTTATTTATACGAGATATACCTTTTAAGTTTTTACAGAAACAATGAAAGAAAACAATTTTTTTGGTACAAATTATTCTATTGTTTGTCACCATTAAAACTTATACACGTTGGTTCAGGCTTCACCGGGCTGCGAGATATATTGTACATAGCGCGATCTGGCATCCTTCCATTTATCTCCGTCGGCCAGCTTCGCCGCGCGCACCTGCAGAGAGGCCTATCAGACGCATTCTTTGTCTTTCTGTGCGCTCGTAAGGTTCTAACAAGAAATCGTGGATTTCGAATACATTATGTTAAGTTATACAACTGCAGAGATGGTACAGATCATTAAATGATATTTTGTGGATTGTCGTAAATGCCAACAAATAAACGAATTACCTCAAATTCCTCTAATGCATCCCGAGTGGGACGAGAGAGTAGTGAGGACTTCTTCGTTAGTTGAAATGAGCGAACCATGCTTTAGCCGGCAAATTGCAGACGAAATCGGTGTTAGTAGAAGTACTGTGAAACGTATTTGGAACGCAACAAATACAAAAGTTACAAAGTTCAAAATTGCCAGGAGATTTTTCCTATTAATTAAGTTACATTGTTAGGATCTTAATTTATTTTGTATAATTATCGAATTTATTTGTCTTTAGTTTAATTTTATATGAACCGCTATTTATTTTCCTACTTAGAATTACTTTTTCGTTCTCCTACATCGTATAGCAGCAACAAAATGAATATAAGAAACTACTTTCTAACATAATCTGAGAATACAGAAAAATTACGCAGTAATTCTGTATTAGCACATTTTATCAGAAGACGTTGAATTATAATATTACCTGATTGAGCGGATATGCGTGTCTATAATATGCATGCGTACCGCTGCTCGCTTTATTAATTACTGCGATTGGAAGGGATCATTGAGATCTATCAGTGAGACTCGAATGCGCTGTTGCCATTCACAAAGAGCCCGTTCGTATCTAGACCAACGTGTATACTTTTGCATGTGTTGGAACAAATTCTCGAAACATTTTCATTTCCTCTAGTGTCTTCTCTCGTATTTTTCCCACCTCTACTATTTGTTGTACCCATCCTTTCTTTAGTCTGCCCTTTTTTCTTTTCGCGTTATTCTTTGTTTCATGTATTTTTCTTGTTATTCTATCTATATCTGGATCTATATCATCATCTCCTTTACCTATTTTTATGTTTCCTATTCCTTCCATTACTTCTGTCCAACTTATTTGCTTTATTTGTATGTTTTCCTCGTCTTGGTATATTTCATTGTTGTCGTCTATTATTCTTTTACTAAATTTATCCTAATAGTATTCTTTCCATACTTTAGCTATTTGTTCTGTGCTTGTCGGGATTTGATTTCTTGTATCTCTTGCTGCTGTGATTTCTTTTCTTTTTCCTCTCTTCATGTATCGTATTTTTGTCCAAAAAATTCTATTATTTGGTTATTAGTTTTTCTGTAATTCCTTCCCAAACTCTTCCCATGTTCTTCTTTTTACATTTCTGACTGTATTTTTACCATTCTCCCGCGTCTATTATATTCTTCTTTCACTTTTTCTGTTCCTATTTGAATATAGCTTTTTCATGCATGTTTCTTCCTCTTTACTTCTATCTTCATGTCCCCATTCAACGATCTTCTCATTTTAAATTGGTTATTATAGTTCTTAATTCCATAAACATACTTTGCTGTATTTTTTAATACGTCTTTAAAAATATTCCATCTCTCTTCCAGCGTCCATGTTTCATTTTGATCTTTCAGTTGTCTTAATCTTTCATCCATTTTCTTTTGTATTGTTCTCTCACCCTTTTTGTTTTAAGTTTATTTGCCCTTATTTTTTGTATCCCGTTCTTTCCACGTTCTCTATCTTTTTATTTTCCAGTTTTGCGGTGACCATCCTGTGTTCGGTTGATAATGCTGGTTCCTTTTCTACTAGTTTTTCTCCTTCAAATAATTAATTGTTTGACGTGCTGCGTGAGAACTGCGACGTTATCGATTGCTTTTCATCATTTTATGGATGACTTCTGGCAAACAAGTTGTTGTATACCATTCAACATTAACTGTCCTTTGATCATCCGGAGCAATGTTTGCGACATGTCTAGTACAACGAAAGAAACAAACAGTCACTTTCTTGGAACTGTTTCTTGAAGGAACAACTTTTATTGGATTCGGTTGCAACCAAAATTAAACTTAATAAACTAATATCAAAAGAATATTGATTTAGTTTCTATTCTAATCTGAAAGCTATCGTTAAAATAAATGTCGCGCTTTTCCGAATCTAATCAAATCATATCGACCCTTCTATTTCCTTCCTCCATTTATATTTCTTTTTTCTCCCCAATTTGCCTTCTTCTTTTTCCCCTATCTTTTTTCCTTCGACATGCTCAATCCCGCTGATACCTTAAATACAGCGCGAATTCCGTTACGCCAGAATTCCTTTATCCTCCACCTCCAACCAGAATGAAACGAAATCCCACGCCTCATCCCATCATTCCTCATCCCTTACCGGAAAGCCCTACGATCTCATCGAAATATTTGATTAAGGTAGCGGGTTTGTCGGCGATGGCGACGACGTTCCGCGTACGTGGCGCCACCTAGCGGCCGCCCTCCTTTACATATCGATGTGAAGTGAATCGAAGTAGAATGTAGAACCATGCGATAAGCAGAGGTTGCTGTTGGCAGCGACTTGTCTAAAAAATAGCGGCATTTTTAGAGGTTGATTCACCAAAATTCTTTCTATTATACCCATACTAACCAATACGTACATATCGAGACAAAGAATATGATAAAAATTACCATAACCTTTCAAAAATTTCCTTTCTTAATCGTAAAGAGTAGCCCAGCCATTTTACATGATTCAATTAAATCTACATTGGGTAAATCAATCACAGATTTACAGAATGTCACCTGACGAGCAATTAACAGTTTTTAGTTTTTTTTTTTTAATAACTGCTGGCGGGTTCGACATTTTGAACTTTCTCAGGCCGATTTTAAATCGGCACATAAAACTGCGAAACATTTCCCATTTAACCAAATCTCCATCTTCAATGATAAGAAAGTTATTTATGCAATCCCACTTGATCTGGGACACCCTGTATACCTATTGATTTTAAACCTGTAAGCTTTCCTGTGCCAATTTTGTAAAAGATCAAAATAATTCATCAAATGTATATACCGGGTATCCCAGATTCAATGTTATAAGCGATATCTTCCTTATTTGTAGAGATATGAGATCGAGTAAGATAAGGGGTGCAATTTAAAAAAAATAATTTGAGGGACGCTTCTAAGAGGGTGATTTGCTAAGAGTAGTTTAAAAAAAATATATCTTTTAAGATTCTGCACACCATTTTCGACGACACCTTGCTCGATCTTATGTCTCTACAAATAAGGGAAATATCGCTTGTAACATTGAATCTGGGACAGCCCATATATATCTGTATTAATGACATAAAGCTGTCCTGGGAATCAATAGTTGAATATCTCAAACTAATAAAGAATCAAGGCCTCGTGTGGAGTATACAAGTGTTGACGGCAAAAACTAATACCTAGGCTGTAAAATGTTTGGAACCAATGCCCAAACTCAATATGGGGCATTGCCGGGATGAACGCAGGTCTAAAAAAGTTTCGTCTCCTTCTTACACTTGATTTTAATCTAATTTAAATATTACATTAATTACAAAATTTGATATGTTATTAATAAAAATTCTTAACCTGAAGATGGGCTTTGACCCGGAACCGGTCGTTATTTAGTTATATTAAAAAAGAATTTTGCGAGAAAAAGGACCTTTTTATCAACCCTTCTTCCTAACTAAAAAAGTTTCTTCAGAATCGCGTGTTAAGATTGAAAGCCGGTGGAGCGTGGTTTGTGAGAAATGAACAACTAGGAGATAACGTTGATGTCTCGGGTCTAGCTAACCACCTAAAAGGAAAGGAAAAATATAGGATTTAAGGAACGAATTCTGATGTGAGGATCGTTTCACCCCCATTGCTCAAGAGTTTTGCAAGATATTGATGTTTTTAACTAATTTGTAGGTAAACTCTTTTTTCGTTTGAAAAGAATTTTTTGAAATGTTCTAGAAACATTGTTATATAGTGTCTTAATATTTTAAGTCGTTTCATTAAACCAGTATATTTTTTTAAAACATGATTTATTCGAACATACAGATGTTAGAGCTTATATGTTTTGTTTCCATGTGAATATAGCAACAGGAACTCACCAGCGATGTTGTAACTTTTCCCGCAACGATAATGCAATGTTAGCTAATGTAGGTTATATGCAAGGGATGATTTAAGCAGGAAAGAGACAGCGGAATAGACTACGTGAATAGACTAGATGAATAATAATAAAGCAATTGGCGATGTTGCCCTACGGTCGTTACATTGCGAGAAGGAAAGCTCCTGACGACGGCTTGTCATTTCTCGCGGTTATATTCGGAATATCGAATTCAGTACGCGATTTATCCGTCACGAAACGTAGAGGCTTCGGATAGGTGGCGCCAGGTACGTTATTCTAGGCTGACTTCGATGCGATAATAGAAATATTGGTATGAGCAAACGCGGTGTGGTGCCCCTAATGTTTCGAAAAGGCCGACGTTTTTCTTTTGACGAAAACGTGACAGTTCTTCTACGTTACCGAAAAAACCTATTACAGAATTTAGTATTTCGGCAATTGGAAGTCCTTGAGGATGAAAACATTTCGAGATGATACAAGATGTGTCCGAGAAAGTATGCAACCTTTTTATTATTAGTTTCTCAAAAAAAGATGATAAAAATTGGTGCATCTACTCAGACTTACAATGAATATAACAGATCTACTCTAAGGTTAATACTAACACCGTTTCTTTGAAGACCTCCTTTGAAGTAAAGTACCATTATCTTTAAAGATACGCAAAAATTTTATTAGGAAGATTTGTTTGTAATTTAGAGGTATATCCGAATACAGAATTTCCATCAAGAACGCTTGATTATAATATTTTGTCATTTTCTGTTGACTACTCCATAACGATACGCCACTGATCCATCCAGGTTTTCTCCGTTAACTAGATACAATTTCCACATGAAAAAATGCTTAGTAATAATAACCAAAAGTTAATGCTAATAAGTATAGCTCATGAGCTATTCCCGGCAAAAACAATGTAGCAGAGAAAATAGCACTAACACGGAGATATGTTTCTGCCTACCTCTCTCGGCGACACCTATCGCCAAGGGACACAGTCACGCCGTTCTAGAGGGTAGCAAGACAAACTGGAGTGTAAATGTCCACCTATCGGACAGCTTTTGGGCTGCCAAACGCAAGGTGGGGTTGCGCCTAGGCGCAAATAATCCCCAAGGCTTACCATGATGTATAAAAATGCCTAGTAACAATAATCAATGTGGTTCATCACTTGAGTGCGTGCGGCCATTCTTGAATTCCGAAACCCAAAAACTCATGGTGGAAAGTGAAAGCGATGAATCCCCAAGAACGGCATCTAACCTTGATTTGATTGCCGTGGCGGTTTTCCCTTGAAAATAGAAATTTGACGACCGCTCGTTGTTCGTCTTTACCCATAATTGAAAACACAAGAAGGTACTTGACCTCAGTGCTTGCCAAAACCAGACTATTTGACAGATCGATTTGACATTTGCAGTCAATTGATATGAAAGAGTTGCCAACAGAACGACATAAGGTATTTGGAACAAAGCAACCCCCTAACAGTGATTCCAAAAACTTGTTAATCTACCCTCGTATAAACTTTTTTGTAGCATTTCTCTATTATTTGATTTATTACGTGAATTGCACCGACTGTCGATTTTTCTTGCCATAATACTGTAGGTATCAATATACAGAATGGATATCTCACATTATCCATTATAATAATTAATGTACACCAAAAGAATGGAGATCTACTCTTAAAAGAGGAAAAGGAAGAGGGATGTGAACATATACCTATACTCTTTGTAGTGAACCACTCGTCTGGAAAAAACATGGATTACTCATTAATGAGAAATAACTTCAAAGGACGGTTCAAGACCTTCCATTAATTTATTAAAGAAGAAGTAATTTGCTGTAATACGCCAAGAATTGCCTTTACTATCGGGCGCTTTGATGTTTTAAGGGATAGGAGAAAAACAGAATTAAGAAAATTACGATCACGAACGGAAAAAACATATAACAAACGATTAGGTAAATGTATTTGAGTATGCGAATCTTTATCTTGTATTAGACAATGAAATTAAGGAAGATTTCAATTCACAAATTGAAAGTTCACAAAACAAGCACAGTGTGGAGAATAATTCGCCAAGTCACTGGAAAGGGTGCCCAAAGGAGATGGAATGTTCAAATATCATCCGATACGGTGATTCAATGCTTCATTAATCAAAGAGCACAAGTACTTGGCAACCAATTAGCCGACCCTCATGATCTGTTAACAAAAACTATATGAATGAACTAAAAGAAATCATCAATATTGCTATCTTTAACGGATTCTCTGAAGATGTCGTCTGTAATACTATTAGGAAACATAAGAATAGATTAAAGATTACAAATATAAGCACACTAGAAACGCATTGATGGCTTGTAATAATAAGACATATGTAAAATTACCTTTTATCCAAGGTACACGACAGATCTTCAAAAAATCTTTTCTAAAGTTGACCGCAAAATTGCTTTTTCTTCAACCAATAACCTCAAAAACCTTTTAGGAAGTTCCAAAGAACCAGTAGATAACATAGACAAATCAGGAATTTACAAAATTTCATGTAAAGATTATGATCAAGTGTATATTGGCCAGACAAAAAGATCAATTAGAAATATGTACAAAGAACATTTGGCTCGTCTCAAATTCAGAAGGTTTGATAAATCTAGTGTTACCCTACATATGCTTGAAAATAACCGTAATGTTGATAATATAAAGTGAATTATAAACATAAAGAGTACAAATCACGATATATCTCCCCACACTACCTAGCGTTGAGAAACATAGACATGCCGTCTAGAGAATAGCGACAAGCCCAGGAGCTGCTCGATAGATGGTAGGAGTCTGCATCCCGAGTTATTGTCGCTACTCTCTAGATGGCATTTCTATGTTTCTTGACGCTAGGTGGCGTGGGGAGATACATTGTAATTCTGTTCGTGGAGAATGGCAACATATACTCGTGAAGTGAAAAACAATAGCGAGGAAGAAGGACAGGTACGCAACCGCGCTGATGACGCCGGGTAGGCAGAAACATGTTCGCGGGTTTACGCTGTCCCTTTAACCTCGCTTTGTTTTTTTTCCGGAGATGATTCCACCAATACCATGAGCTATATTAACATTAATTTTTTGGTTATTCTTACTGGGCAATCTTATTATTTTAATACATCATGGTAAGCCCATAGGAATCGTTTAAAGGTGTGGACACGCGGCGTCTTAGGCGCCATGTCATCTTGCGTTAAGCAGCCCAGGAGCTGCTCGATAGGTGGTAGGAGTCTGCATCCCGAGTTCTTGTCGCTATTCTCTAGACGGCATTTCTATGTTTCTCGACGCTAGGTGGCGTGGGGAGATATATCGTGATTCTGTTCGTGGAGAATGGCAACATATACTCGTGAGGTGAAGAACAATAGCGGGGGAGAAGGACAAGTACGGAACCGCGCTGATGACGCCGGGTTGGCAGAAACATGTTCACGGGTTTACGCTGTCCCTTTTCCCTCGCTTTGTTTTTTGCCGGAGATGATTCCACCAATACCATGAGCTATATTAACATTAATTTTTTGGTTATTCTTACTGGGCAATCTTATTATTTTAATACAACATGGTAAGCCCATAGGAATCGTTTAAAGGTGTGAACACGCGGCGTCTTAGGCGCCATGTCATCTTGCGTTAAGCAGCCCAGGAGCTGCTCGATAGGTGGTAGGAGTCTGCATCCCGAGTTCTTGTCGCTATTCTATAGACGGCATGTCTTTGCAAGAAAGTCTATTTTCTCGATGCAAAAAACCATTTCTCTGCGTCCAGTGCATAAAAAGGGGGACAAAAAGATTCCGAGAATTATAGGTCAACGTCAATATTACCGGCATTTCCGAAAATATTCGAGGGGGTGATTGCGAACAGATTAATCAGCTTTTTCGATAAGAACAACTTGAATAACAAAGTACAGCATGGGTTTCGGAAAGACAAATCAAGCATAACTGGATTATCTGATGTGATAAATGCGATATTATCCGCGATAGGTGAAGAGGATTGCGTCCGACTGACTTGCTGTGACCTAACGCGTGCATTTGTTACCGTGGATCACAAGTTGCTAATGGACTAATTCTACCACTACGGAGAAAGAAGTATCTGCTACGAGTTGTTGCTGTCCTATCTGTCGGATACGCCGAAATAGAGACACATAAATTAGCGACGATGGTACAACAGCGTGGGGTTGCGAATTTATTTTACCTTCCAAGGATTTCTTTAGTCCAAACAGCGAATTTCATAATTAACTATGATCCACAGGATCTTGCATAAATATTCGTTAAAAGAAACCCATCTGTATTCAAGCGCAAGACAAATTCCGGAGCATATTTTTAGCAATTACTTCCTTCCATAACCTATAGCCTTCTCCGTTTTATAAATCACGCATAAATTCCCTTTTCCCTCTATTTCTTTTCTCACCCTTCTCTCGCCATTTATAGACCCTGGAAAACCAAGCAACCAAGCGTGAAACTTTTAATTCTACTTTCGGAAAAATCGCCATTTTGTCTTTCCTTTCCCTTATAACGCATAAATAATATACACCTAACTACACTTCCTCGTTCTCCTCCACGGAATCTTACATCCCCCATCGCTTAGCTCGTTGCCGTTTATCGGCTTGCATTATTATTTAAATTTAGGATTTTTTATGCGCAACCAAGCGGCAATACCGGCAATAGCCGGTTCCCAAGTATGGGATTGGATGGAAATTTCGGCACGTACGGAAGCAGTGCCCTGTAATTTCTTTATTAATTTACGACTAGCGTCGTTCGCAAGGTTCGAGGCGAGGTTCTGGGAAGTGCGTGAGGGGATACGAGGGATCTCTGAAGATCGTTAATTTATTTATCCGCTAACTTGCTGGAGCGTATTCTTTCGAAATTTCGCAATATACCGGAGGACGGAAAGTGGAAAGTTGACTTTTGGACTTTTGGGCTTATGCGGGAGTCACGAGCATAATTTCGAGAATATAGCTGGTTAAAATTAGCTGAAAATGTGCTGAGAATTAGGAAAATTTACTTGGGAAACTTATTACATGCGGTACCTTCTAAATTTTTACAAAAACAATGAAAGGAAATACATTTTTTCAGTACAAATCGTTTTGTTGTTTTTCAAAACAATATTTTCCCTACTCTCAAGGTGGTATCTTCAAAACATAGTTTTTAAAGGTTTCAACAGCTTCTTGAGGTGATAGAAATCGCTGTCCACCCTTTTCCTATTTAGCATTCGGGAGCAAAAGGAGGACGATAAATCAGGTGAATAAGACTATCTCTGTCCTCCGAACGACCCTCGAGTCTAGGAAAGAGAAAGAAGTTGCTAGGTGAATAGGGTGATCTATCAATTCGAACCACAGTGCGCGAATTTTTGCCATGGTGGCCACTAAAATGCAACCGCTTTTGAAGGGTGACTTCCAGTTTACTGCCAAATAATAAAAGTTTGCATTTGGAGGGATACAAAACAAGAGGATGTTGTTGTGAAACCTATGACACTACATCCAAATGTCCCTGAATCCTCAAGAACTCAGACTGATAGTCACATGTACGAAAGAAGTGGTATAATTGCGTATCCCGCATACATGTGCTGTTCACGTGTATTCAAGAATTCGTAAAGTGATGTGTATACAGTGAACAAGAGAGGTCCCAGCGTAGAATCCTGAGGGACTTCCCTAAACATAGGTCTATCATCCGATACGCCACTGATAAATGTGTTGTTTTGTTACAAGGAAATTAAAAGCTCAAAGCTAATCAAGAGAATATCATAACCTCAAAAGTATGCACACAAATTGACGCAAACTGCCACCTGTACTGTGATTGGTCGGTTGTATTAATACAACGCCGTGGTAGTGCCATAATTTAACGCGTGTATAGTTTGGCCGTGCACCAATTTATTAATTCTGCCTTACACGGCTGAGTGAACCGTCATATTTAATTGCATTGAGCGAACATTCTTAATTCCTACCTTACCTTCACGCTACCCTATGTGAACGCTACTTTAGACCTAATTAAGTTATGAGCAGACACCCGGAGGCTAACGGAAGTGATAGAAGCAAATGGCTCGTAGATTCCGAAAATGTAAAAATATACACGCTGTTCCATTTAAAAAGCCAAAGTTGCAATCATTTCCGGTAAATTGGTACAGTCGATTGTGTTTCTGGTACGAAATTCTGAATTCACGATAAAAGATTCAATTGTTTTGTAATTTAACCGTCCTTGTATCTTTAGAAACAAAAAAGTTACCCATAAAACGAGGTCCAAAGTGTTATAAGCCCGGTAACTGGAGAGCAATCGCAGTGGCGGTGTGACTGTGTTTAGGTAGGCGAGGAGGGCTGGTCGATTATGATACGACACGACAAATCATCATCACTCAGTTCAGTTCAGCATTGGATAGCGGATAGGGCGTGTTGATTTTATTGATATAGACGAAGTTATTAATTGTAGTTTTTAGTGAACATGTCGAAGGCTAAAAAACGACCCTTTCAAGACATAGTAATAAGTTTATTTATGACTTTCCCAATTTGTTTTACAACGGGAGTAAGATAGTTTATAAAGTGTGCAAAATACATTTGATGTCACATAAGAACTGGAACTGTACAAGACACGTAAATTCCGCACAGCATAGGAAACGAACATTGGGCATGCCACCGAGAAGTGCATTTTCTTTATGTAATTCTTATGTTGATAAACTGTAATTTGCCACTAGGCTTACTTGATAAACAACCGTTTAAGGGCTTTTGGTACAAATACAATCCCGAGTTGTGATTGCTACCGGAGAAAACGACACGCAAGAATGTTGCATTTGTGCGCGATGACGTGGAAAAGAAAATGAAACGCATATTGAAAGAACAGTTTCGGATATGTGTTGACGAGACAACAGACTGTAAAAAAAAATCAATTGTAAATATTATGGTACACATACTAGACCCTAGTAAACCTACATTACCACTGTTACTAGTTTCCCGAAGACTATAAGAGTGTACTGCTGTAGCAATTACGAAGGTTGTACTTAGTACGTTGAAAAAATTTCAAATTTCAAAAGATAAAGTGTTGATGTTTATGAACGATGGCGCAACGATAATGCGTTCCGTAGGCCGTTCTCTTCTAGAACATGGTTGCAAGTATTTACATGTTACGTAAAGTGCATGCTTTACATCTTGTGGCAGAAACCATTCGACAATGCTCTCCCGAGTTAGATGCATTAATAGCAAGCACAAAAAAAGCATTTTTGAAATCTCCCAAACGCGTACGATCATTTCACACAGAGTGTCCTGGTATTCGTCAACCACCGGAGCCAATTCTTACACGTTGAGGAACATTGTTGCAGGCAGCTTTTTATTATGCTGAACATTTCAAAATAGTAAAAGCTGTTGTTGCAGAATTCAATCCTGCCGAAGCTGCAGCTCTTAAGGAGAGCCAGTCGAAATTTCAAGATATTTCCGTTGAAACAGATTATAAAAATATTCGTAGCTACTATAAAGGATTAGCTGACGTAATAGACCAACTACAAAATAGATCGTTATCATTATTGGAGTCTTTGCAAATTATGAACGGAGTGCATACACAGTTACTGACTATACATGACGCAAAATATAATCGCGTTTTAGAAAAGTTCGAGAGTGTGCTACAGAAAGATCCCGATTTTAGCACACTATAACAAATTTGTGATGGTGTATCGAATAATCCACTGATTAAGTACAAAGAGTTTTTTAATCATGTATGTACAACATCGGTAGATGTTGAACGCTCTTTTTCAAAATATAAACTCATTTTCTCACCACGGCGAACATCGCTCACCGAGACAACTATAGAAACACATCGAATGGTGTCAACTTTTTGCCACTCTTATCCATATGATGTTAATACTGATAATGGTGCTTCTAGTTTTACTGTTCCGTAGCCAAAGCTGCTTAAAAGGGTGAGTGTTTCACTACTTTTCACATATTATAATTATGTATTAGTTCTGTTATTTTTTTTCTATTTTCTTACTATTGTTTTTGTATACTAGGCAGGCACGGCTCCCTGTTACCGGGCTTTAGTTATAAGGTTTTTCTTTGTTTGTTTTGATTCCGAACGTGGAAATATTTTCTAAAAAGTGAGTAATAAAAAAAACAGTGTTCATTCCAAGAAGCTTTTACATGATTAACATATTTCGAAATTGGATTCATCAATACCAGAACTTCGATAATAATAATAATAATAATAATGTTTTATTGTCTTTCACAATAAGTGTTGACAACGTCAGGCTTAATTAAAATTAAAATAAAGGTAATAAAACGGACAGCACAATATAAAGAACATTTAGAACAGCAAAACAATTAGGAATGCCCAACGGAATTGTCAGTAAAATATTCCTGGTAAGAGTAATAACTTTTAGAAATCAAGAACTTTTTTACTGCACTTTTAAATGCATTTAGTTCAAGAATATTTTTCAAAATAACGGGCAGTGCAGAATACATTTTTGCAAATGAATATAAGGGCGATCTTTCAAATAGAGATGTTTTGTATGGTTGAATGTAGAAGTCCGCCCTGCGGGTGTTGCATATATTTGAAGGCATTTTGAACCGGTCCATATTGCTCCTGATGTACACTACTGCGCGGTATATGTACAAACATGGAACGGTTAATAAGTTCTTTTCGATGAACAAAGACCTATATGATTCTCTGTAGGATTTATCAAAAATCAACCTAAGAATTCTTTTTTGACAAATCAGTACTCGTTAGTAATCGACACGGCCCCATATTAGAATATTATACGCAAAAATCGAGTAAGCTAGGGCATGGTATACTGTCAGCAGTAATTCTGTACTCAAACTGCTTTTTAATTGTACAATTGCGTAAGAAGTCGAATTTAGCCTTTTACTGATATTGTTGATCTGTTCATCATTAATGTCTTTATAAATAAATTGCAAAAACTCAATCGAAGCCGTTTCGGTGGACCACGATTTAAGAAAACCGTGCTGGGCACCCGTAAAAACATTGAATTTGTTAAGAAAGTCGACTACTCTATTATATACAATAGATTCCAGCACTTTCGAGAATACACTTAATATTGTTATGGGGCGGTAGTTTGCAATAATAGATGGATCGTGCTTTTTGAAAATTGGAATGGTCTTACCTATTTTTAACTGAGAGGGGAAAACCCCTGATGCTATCGATTTATGGAAAATTATCATTAATGGCTCGATTAACACATCCCCAACATACTTGATGGTTTTCGTGTGTATACCATCCATACCGGTGCTATGCTCATTTTTTAACGACCTTATCGCATTTCTATAATTCCAATAATGTACCTAAAGCATTTTTACAAGGGCAAAGTAGATTTCACACGCTTCTATATCCAAAGTAACATGTCGTACATCTTATTAACACTTTTCTTCTACGTATCTAGATGATACCAACCCGATCGGAGCGAAATTCCCCTCTTTCATGGCGCGGGTGTGATATTAAAGTCGTAGATTTTGCACCAGCAGACGTTCATTGAAGTTATTATTTGTAGCATTCGCGGCAAACTTCTCCCCTTTCCGTGTGCCTTTTAATAAAGAAGGGGGGAAAACAAATTTATTAGTCGGCAAGATTGTGTGGTGGAACGCTTTTAATTTCAACTTGTGTAAATCTTTCGTGCGTTCTCGAGCGCAAGGTACGCCGGGATTACGAACTCGTGACGGTGGGGTTAAGAGGGTTGAGTACGGAAGGTAGGCCTCTTAAGTTTCGTGTTATTACATTGGGATTACGCAAGGTGTTCGCTAAATTCGAAATTCGAAGTACCGTACCGTACTTACAGCGTATATAGAAGAATCGCTTTTTTCAAATTTTCTTCAAGATTTTCTTGAATCAAGTTAACAAATGTCTTAAACAAAGAAATACAATTATTTCATTACAAGTATATACTTCTTTTAAGCGAAGAAGGGAACGCTAAGAAAATATTTCTTTTGATTTAAAACAGTTATTGTATTTGGATAGCAGTAATTGCCTTGAATTGACGCGGAAAGCCTCGATACAAGTAAACGTTTCTCTGCGTGTAACTTTGATTGATGCAACACGGATCGAGATTTCCAGCTGCAAAATTCAGTCCATTGTCTCTGCTAAAGGTGGCTAAAATTGCCGCTAAAGCTGCTACTTTTTTTCCTTCATTTTGACTTTACTCCTCTTTTCCAAGGCATAAAACGTCACAGAGCCTCATGGCAATCGTTCCAATTAAGTATGGACAAAAAATAAATGAAACACTCCCCGCAGGCGTTGTCTGAAACGCACAAAGTACCATCAGGAAAGACTGTTTATAATTAGTTCCCAGAAATTCGTCGTGATCATGCTTCCGTCAGTAATGAATTCCGTGATGGTTGATCAAAATCGATTGTTGTTCCAAAAAGCTGTGCGCAGCATGATTGAAGAGGATCGGCATGTGACTTGACGTGAGATAAAAGCATCCTTAGGCAAAGCGAAGTACATCCGATTTTGCATTGACATGTAGGTGTGAAAAAAATCTATTCCCGATGAATTCAGCATAATTTGATCCAAGCACAAAAAAAGGCTCGCGTCAATTGACACATTCATACGAGCCGGAAGCTAAGCAACAATCAACTGTTTGGGTGTTTCCAGATGAACCGAATCTAATAAAAGTCCTTCGTTCATAAAGCACTTCCCAGAAAACGATTGCTTATTACTAACCTGGGCAAATATGCGGTAACAGCCAGAGGCGTGGCGAGCGCATGAAAGTTTACACATAAAATAGAAGGTAAGAAATAAATTATAAAACTTGCTGAAACACTTACCGTTTTAAAAGTCTTCCGTGAAATCACAAACTGGGTACCATCTGTTAAATATTTAAATCATTAAATATGTTTCCACAGCTGTTTAAATCAAGTGAGTACGACGTGCGGAATAAATGTTTTTTAATGCCGAAAACGACCGTTCGACATCTAGCGATGTTATATTTGCATATTTAAAATGATCTTTGAAACAACTTAATGCATCTTCACACGTACCTTCACAAATTTGTCTTAATATAAGAAAATCGGAGTCTTTCTCTAAAACACTTTCAAATTTTCGTATTACACACCAATTTGTTTCGCCTTCTACCGCGCATAACTGTGCATGAACATCATTCACAATTTGACTAGCGACATCGAAACATTTTGTAATTTTTCTTCCCTCCGCTAGTCCGAAGTAATTGTTGTGAATAGTTTGTAAATCTCTTTTAACCTGATTATCTTAAAATATTTCCTGGCTTTTCTTGATTGCTGCAGCTTCTGTCGGATTGAATTTCAAAACTACCTTCTTTACTTGATCAAAATATTTGTTGTAGTAAAACGCAGCCTGCAACCATGTTCCCCAACGTGTAACAATCAGCTGTGGTGGTTCAGTTAAATCAGGACACAGTTTGCGGAGTAGTCGGGTACGTTTCGGGGACTTTAGAAACACTGCCTTTGTACTAGCAATCAATGCATTTACTAGTGGAAAACATGTAGGAATCGTTCGTGCCGCAAGATCTAGAGTATTGATTTTACACGTTACATGTAAGAAGTTACCACTACGTTCTTTAAGAGATCGGCCCAAAGAACGCATGTTTGCGGCACCATCACTCATAAACATTAAAAGTTGCTTAGATGAAACTTCAAATTTGTTCAATGGGTTCCACACAGGAGACAAATGCTTCTTTGTCTAGTAAACGAAACGATAGATTACATAAAATAAGGGTAACACATAAATCAAATGTAAATTTTTCTTGGTCTTGTATGCCACTTTTTGCGGAAGAATGGTGTTTGTTTTCGATGTGACGTTGACAATGGCTTCTGGACCAACACATTAAAGGGATTTTACAAACTAGACATTGAATTTTAGCGTCATCAAAAATTAAGTCCGTCGTGTCCACTATAAAGTTTTTAACTGTGTCTGCCATTGGTCGTTTTCGCGACGTACCTAACTGCGACATTTTTAAAGCAAGCATAAGCGTACAATTACGAAATAAGTTACGACAGCCTACATATACACAGAACTACTCGCATACAGCATTGATTTAGTACTGACGCTGTGAAATAAATAATCGCCGACTCCGCACCACATCTACTACACTGACTGTTATCACTGTTTGCCCAGGCTACTTATTACTTTCGTTGTACTAGATATCCAAGAACAGTTAATGCTGAATGGTATACAATAATTTGTTTGCCGAGAGTCATCGATGAAATCAGGAAAAACAATCAACAACGTCACATCATCCTTCATCATGGAAATACTAAAGAAAACACTCATATTAAGGATTAACTCAAAAAAGCAATCCTTGCGCCCGCATGAAAGGTCCACAACAATCGAATCGCTCAATAAAACGAGTGGAACCAACATCAGTAAGAACAAGGAATAACCTAGAGGTGGTTTGCTTTTTCTAAAAATAGGATAAAATTTCATCTAGCGAAGAACTGCAATAAAAATTTTCATTTCTAAAATGCCACTTCGTTATCTTACATTCCTAAGGTTATTTTCACATTGTAGCTCTAAAATTGTACCACTTCATGATATAAATATAAAGCAGAGAACTTATAACCCCCAGAAGGATACTCCGAAGTACCTTTTTATTGATAATAGCCCTTTCGATGAATATAATTCATCCAATTCTACTCCATCGACGCAACACCCATTTATTCTGCGGCCACAGAAGAAAAGCGCAAGCAAGGGAAAAAAGAAAATCGGAAAATAAAAGGACGGTGGATTACGCCGATTTTCAATATATTGATATTTATAGCCAGCCACCGCGAGCTATCATTAATTTTATCGTCGGTTGGCCCTCTAGTGCGAAAGAGGAAGCTAAGCCTTTCCAGGTAAGCTTTGACAATTTGTAGTTCATATCCGTATGTTTGAGTATTTTCTTTTTTTTCTCTCTATATAGCTGGACTTTGGTGGTCGATATAATCGTCTTAAAGCGGTCGATGAAAGTTCTTTTTTGTGTTTACTTTTTTTCTTTGCAAAAAACAGGAAGAATAGGAGAGAATGGTGGAGAGATAAGAAATACGAAAGCTTTTGGAGTTCGTTAATTGTTATCTTTTGCTATTAGCAAATAATCGCCTTTTTAATGGAAAGTTTATGCAACCTTAATTTTCTACATTCAAACACATTATAAAGAAAAAGTTGCGGTCGCATTTGACGGATATTCTGAAAGTTCTTTGGACACATAAACTCTTGAACGACAAAGGCAACTGATGAAGCGGACATCGCGAGACAGGTTTTTTTAATGAGGATACAAAGTGTAATGAACCTCAGAACCTTTTTTTGGGTAACCTCAGAAATAAAGAAAAGCTTGTTGTAGAGCTTACAGAAAAACTCGAGAGTGTTGGCATTAGAGCAACGCAACTGCGCTGAAAACCAGTGGCGGACGCATAAAAGTTTACACAAAATAAATTAAATGTGATATATGCTCAAACACTTACCGTTTTAAGAGTCCTCCGTGAAATCACAAAGTGGATAATATGTATTTAATATTTGTAACATTAGATATGTTTCCAAAGTTGTTTCGGCAAAGTGAGTGCGGCGTGAAGAAAAAGAGTTTTTGTATGCCGAAAACGAACGTTCTACGTCTAGTGACGTTATATTTGCGTAAGTAAAATAATCTTTCAAATAACTTAACGGTTCTGTTGACGCACCTTCACAAATTTGTCTTAATGTGCCAAAATCAGAGTCTTTATCTAAAACACTTTCAAACCTTTCTAAAACACAAACATTTCTTGCGTTTTCTATCGCGCATAGCCGTGCGTGAACATGTTGCACTATTTGCAAAGATTCCATTAACGACACCGAAGAATTTTGTAGTTTTTCTATCGCATCCGCTAGTCCCACGTAATTGTTCTGAATAATTTCCAAATCTGTTTCAACTTGACTATCCTGAAATTTCAAGCGGCTTACCTTGACAGCCGCAGCTTCCTTTGGGTCGAATTCTAAAATCACGTTCTTTATATTCTCAAAATATTTAAGATAATAAAATGCAGCCTCTAACCATGTTCCCCAACGAGTAAGAATAGGTTGTGGTGGTTCAGGAATACCGGGGCATAGTCTATGAAATTCCCGAATACGTTTTGGGGATTTTACAAACACACCTTTTGTATGTGCTATTAGAGCGTCTACCTCGGGATAACATTTTCTGATACTATCTGCTACGAGACTGAGGGTATGAATTTTACATGTAATATGCAACAAGTTAGCACAATGTTTTTTAAGAGATCGACCTACAGCAAGCATGTTTGCGGCACCATCACTCATAAACATCAACAGTTGATTTGTTGAAAGTTCAAACTTTTCCAATGTATTTAACACCAACATTGAAATTACTTCGGCAGTGCATTGTTGTATTCGTCTGGAAGCTAGTAAAATTGAGGGTGACGGTCGATGTGGTTCCATTGTGCGTACTATTACATTAACCACAGAATGTTTTTTACGATCTGTTGTTTCGTCCACACATAACCACAGTTTTTTATCTTGCAACTCCGATTTAATTCTTTTCTCGACATGCTCACGAGCAGACGGCACAACTCTCTGTAATGTTCTCTCACTTGGTAACTTAAAGTCCGAAGATTCATTCCAAAACGAGACGTATGCTTTCTTCCTTAGTAAATGAAATGGTAAATTACATGCAAATAACACATAAATTAAATTTAAATTTGTCATAATCTCGTGTGGAATTTTTTTTTGAAACATGCCCTGCACTATTTACGTGCCGTAGACAATCACCTTTCGACCAACATATTAAATCTATTTTACACACTACACATTGAATTTTAGCGCCATCACACTTTAAATCAGGCATTTCTGCAATAAATTCTCTTATTGTGTCCAACTTTGGTCGTTTTCGCGACGTAGGAAAGATTTTCAAAACAAACGTAGAACTACGATATAGTATACGACAGCGTAGATGCATACACAACAGATCGGCTTTCGAGTCGCAGTTATACTGACGCTTATACCGAATTGTCCCGGCCGTGTTTATTTTGTGTAAACTTTTACGCGTCAGCCACTGGCTTTCAGTGCAGTTTGCGTTGCTCTAGTTGGCATTGAAATCAGTATTGTGAAAGATGATGCAGATGTTGATATTGTTGAAAAAGCAATAAATGCCTCGCAATTATACCAGCAACTTATTGTCGGTCAAGATGTTGATCTTCTCACGTTACTCACAGCACTTGCTCCAGTCGACAAGGACATGCTCATGATGAAAGAAGGTAAAAGAAACGTCAAGATCAGGTGTTACAGTTCCATACACATACCTAATTCCTCACTCTTTTAGTGCGTATCTTTCACGTAAGAAGTGATTTCTTAGCCAGAGTGGTCAGTCATGTCGCAGCTAATTTGGTTTTCTAAACATTTAACTCAATTGGTTCCTAAGAGTGTGGATTTACTAGTAGCCGTCATACTTTAAATAGCCTAGTCGATAAAAAGGCTTTAATTATGTTGATAGCAAATAATGCCAAATAGATTATTTTAGTTGTATGAAATTATAGGTACTTTTAAAAATCTAGTTGGCTAAAGTGTTAAATAAATCATATCCCCTTTTTGTCGGGCTTACAGATATGTATATGTGTTTGTATATTACCATAAAATGATAATAAAACTCTCTAGGCGGAATCTCCTATATTTATTTTTATATCCGACAATAAAAGGGCGAAATCTGGTAAAAATATTCGCAAATAAACAACAGAACAAGCACCATATCTATTCCCAGAACAACGTCAAGTGTTATAACTTCGTATAAAAACCCGGGAAGAACGAACAAAAAAGCAGACAAACAAACAAACGAGAATTTTACATTTTCCAGTGTACTTTATTAACTTTTTTCGGTATATGTGGGTTAGCACAATTCGAAAACGATATTTTCAGATGAAATCCGAACCGGCGAGAGCAGCGCCGCAACCGGTAATCGTGGTAATAATAATGACTCTCGGTTCCCAGCTCCGATTCACCGACTTTTTTTGTTTTAGAAGTCCGGGATTCCGGAGTACCGCTAGCTCTAGAACGGTTTTTATGTATCAGTTGCGGTCCGGGCCTGAAATAGATTTTATCAGAAGAAAAATAAAATGGAATAAATGACGTAAATCTAGCCAGTGATGTGTTTGTAATTTAGTGAGGAATTTTGGGCGATCATAGAAGATTTTTTGAACTATTTTAAGCCCCGGTTTACAAAAAGCGAATTAAATTTAATCACGAATTAGGACATTAATCGCCGATTAACTTAATTTTGTGACGTCACTAATCACGATTAAGCAACTCTAATCGTGAATTAAATTAATTCGTCAAATGTCATTATAATATCTAACAATATTAACGTCATAAATGGTAAAGTACCCTAGAAATAGCTGTTATTTGCATAAATCTAATAAGAATTTCTTTAAAATACAGCAATTAATCATCTAAATATAATCATTAACATATTTTTGCGCTGCTGATAAACCTAAGTGTCATTTTAATTCCAATTAGTTATCCAAAGTTTTTGAACTTAATTGAATCATATTAGAATACCTGTCAATATTAACCTCAGAAAATGAAATACCAAGGAAATTGCTATTATTTGCACAAACATTCCAACAATTTTATTAAAATAAATGCAAACAATGCTGATGATGAGGTAGTTCCGAAAAGTTTCAACTCAAAAGAGATGTTCAGCTTTCAAAAACCATCTCGACGTATAGGCTATCATAACTAAGCTAATGCATAGCGAGGATTGCTACAAGCAATACACGTATTTGAAAGGAGAATATCTATCCAAAATGACAGAGCTGAAAGAACAAACGAACGAGAAATGTATATTGGGAGCCAACAATAAAATGAAAGCCATAAGGAAACTGATCAATGCTGAAACAAAAGGATGTGTTTCATCCAGTGAACACACTTCTAATTTATCTAGTGCAGGGTTGAACCAATACTTCCATGAAATAAGTGAGCATATTTCTAATGGGGTACAATCTTCTGCATTAATCACCCATTTGCAATACAATCTTAGACTGTACAATGCGCAGCCGTTCTTCTTTGCGCCTATCATCAGCAGTAAAACGGAACAATTCAGTTTTACTGCTGATGATGATAGCTTGGCTATCAAAACGTGCGTCCAGTACGAGTTAAGTATTCTGGTAAGGATTGTAGTAAAGTGTTTAAGTAACACAATTTACAAATACCACGAATAATAGACATACAGTCCCTGGCCATATTACTTGAAACATGTCATAAATCAACCCTTTTACCTGGAAATTCCCATCCTATTATAGTGATATTCTTTTGCTTTGAATCCGATCGTTTATAGGGGGACTAGATTATTATATCAATAAATAAAAATACCAGAGAAATGATATTTAGAAGAGTAAAGTGCGTATATATAAATATTTTAGTTATCAACTTACATTTAGCGAGTTCACAGTTTACAGAATGCATCGATATTTTTAAAAATATTTCGTCACAACCGTATAGAAGCTAAGTAGTGGAGTATCGTGAAGTGTTTTGTGTTGATATATCGTTATTGCAAAGGTAAAATTGTTATTCTATCTCTCTCTTAATAATTAATTATTTGAAATTTGAAAAAAATTGAAATATTTGGAGTTTTTTGTAGAAAATGCCCGGGCAAGATTTAACAAGTGAACAAAAAGCCACTATACAAGCTCTTCTACAATCAAACAAACATTCACAACGAGAAATTGCAAAATTACAGAGAGTATCTCCTTCTTCTGTATCGCGTTTAGCTAGAAACTTAAACGAAGGAGCTAGCACATTGACACAAAGACGGGCAAAGTGCGGTGGGAAAAGAAAAACTTCGAAGAGATCTCAGAGATTTGCTACAATTAAAATGATTCAAAAAAATTTACAAGAGAGGGGAATAGAGATATCGAGCAGAACTGTCAGGCGCCGATTGCGCGAAAATCGCCTAATGGGCCGAAGACCTGTAAAAAAGCCGCGTTTAACAGAAAAAATGAAATCTGCTCGTCTCAACTTTGCAAAAGAATATCGACATTTCACAGACGAGAATTGGAAAAAGGTGAATAACTTAATAACATGATTTTTACTGAATTAACGTTTGCATTATTTAATAGGTTTTCTTTAGTGACGAGTGCTCGCTCTGAGTGTTAGTGCAGCGAACACAAATTGTTCGTAGACGACCTGGCGAACGTCTCACAGAGTCCACGGTTCTTCGAACTGTGAAACACCCTTCGCAGGTAATGATTTGGGGAGCGATTAGTGGAGACGGACCCAGCCCTTTGTAATTTGTAGAAGGTTCAATGCGTCAAGAGCAGTACATAAATGTGTTAAAAAACGCGTTATTACCGTATTTTAAGCCAGGACGTCGCATACCGACAGGGCGTATATTTATGCAAGATAATGCTTCTTGCCATGTGGCAAAAAAGGTTAAGAAATTCTTTGAAGACAATCACATACCTCTTTTACGTTGGCCCGGAAATTCACCGGACCTCAATCCCATCGAGAACGTATGGAATCGACTAAAAAGTAAAGTATATGAGAGAGGAAACCCTACAAAGGAAATATTAATGAAGAATATAAAGGATGTATGGGAGAACGATGAAGATATAAAAGAGACAATCATATCTTTCATTGAAAGTATGCCCCGAAGAATTAAGGGTGTTACTAAAAATCATAGATTATGGACTAAATATTAATTATTTATTTAATATTTACATATGTTACATATTTTTACAATATATTTTATAAAGAGTGTTTCAAGTAATTTGGCCAGGGACTGTACCTATTGCTGCAGTTGTAGTACTTGTAATTGTTAAATTTGTCCATACAGGCAGCTCTGAAAAGACTGATTTTTAAAAGAAAGCTTTAATGAACAGAACTAAACGAGAACAAAATAAACAAATCCATTAAAATTCACCGAGAACTACAGACAAATGTGCAAAACTGAACAGGAACGCGACATTCAGTTGGCAAATGATCTTTTCGACTACAGTTATTATGGTTACAAACATTCAAACATGTTACAGTCTTCGAAACCTTAGTTACAAACCAATTACATTGGTTAACAAGGTTTTTGTCCCAAGTATAAAAATGACTATTTCCTATGTATTTTTACACGCTGAATTCAAATTCGCTTTCAAAATTACTGCATCACCCACAGTTTTTGAGTTCCAGTATACCCACGTAGCATAATACTGTGTGCTTTACAATAAAATGCCAGTAAATATGCCGGCGATATTTAGGCATTTGAAATACAATGTTACACAATATTGCGTAATTCTAAGTAATTTTGCGTCATTCGGAACCGACAGAACAGGTCTCGACAAGCTGGCCGGGAGCAATATAAGATTTTTGGCTGGGAGCACAGTTGCAGTAAATTGACCGGCTAGAGAACATTGCAGCTCCACATTTGCCTTGTTCTAGCCCTTGAGAAAGAGTGCTGTTGTGTTTAAAGTGTTGTGTTGATACCCCAAGTGCCACTGAAATGCCGAGAAATTGTAAAAATAATCCAAATTCGTTCTGCTACGTCTGCGGCGAGTTGACTTTTAAATCCCAGAAACGTTCGTTTACACCATTAGTATATTATGAACTTTATTTTGGTTGTAAAGTAGGCGACCAGGATAAAAGTTGGGCCCCCCATATTTGCTGTGTCACATGTGTTCAGTTTCTCACAGCATGGGCAAAAGGTTCACGTCATATGCCTTTTGCAGTTCCTATGGTATGGAGAGGACCAAAAGGCCACGTTTCGGACTGCTACCTCTGCCTGACAAATATAAGTGGTATTACATCAAAATCTAAATACACTGTTGTATATCCTAATCTACCATCTGTACTGAGACCAGTACATCATAACGAGGAGTTACCTATACCAGCACCTGCAGAAAACATTACTTTGAGTGGTGATGAGTCTAGTGATGAGAAAGCAGATCAAGCAGCAGAAGAAAATTTGAATTTGGATCCCAGATTTGAATCAGGATGTTCTTCAAATGAACCACATTTGCTGACTCAAGAAGACCCTAGTGACCTCGTTCGCCATTTAAACCTGTCTAAGAAACAAGCCGAACTTTTGGGATCCAGAGTGAAGGGCTGGAATCTACTTCAGAGTGACACAAAAATTTCGTTTTATCGTAGTCGTCATGCCAAATTCAATGATTACTTCTCCCTTGAAGATGACCTGGTGTTCTGCAATGATATTGTCTCCGTTATGAGTGCACTTGGCCATGAGTATCACATGAATGGCGTTTGTTTATTGATTCATCCAAAGCTAGCTTAAAAGCCGTTTTACTTCACAATGGAAATAAATTGCCCTCAATTCCTCTGGCCCACTCAGACAACATGAAGGAAACATACGATAACATGAAGATTCCTTTAGAAAAAATCAAATACCATGAATTTAAGTGGAATATCTGCAGCGATCTAAAGGTTGTGGCGCTATTACTCGGATTGCAACTGGGCTACACGAAGTACTGTTGTTTTCTCTGTGGGTGGGACAGTCGAGACAAGAAAAGCCATTATGTAAAGGCAGTGTGGCAGACACGAACATCATTGACTCCAGGAGTTAAGAATGTCATCAACTCCCCTTTTGTCGATCCTCAGAAGATTTATCTGCCCCATTTACATATGAAACTAGGACTTATAAAAAATTTCGTCAAAGCAATGGACAAAAACGGTCGCGGATTCGCGTATTTGAGGAATAGGTTCCCCAGAATCAGTGATACTAAAGTAAAGGAGGGTATATTTGTAGGACACCAGATCAGGGACTTCGATACGAAAAGTTCGATATAGAACTGAACAGAAATGAAAAATCTGCCTGGCTGTCATTTAAGAATATTTGTGAGAACTTTTTAAGCAATCACAAATCTGAAGACTACAAGAACATTGTAAAAGACCTAAAAATTCATTTTTTAGACTCACATTTAGATTTTTTCCTGGGCAATCTTGGAGCCGTCAGTGACGAACATGGGGAAAGATTACACCAAGATATTTTGGACATCGAAAAGCACTACTAAGCCAAGTGGAGCCCCTCTATGCTGGCAGACTATTGCTGGACACGGATGAGAGACGTTCCTGACGCTAAATATAGCAGAAAATCATACATTTGTACATTTTAGAAACATTTTCAGTTGTTTTATAAACACATTATACTCGTTGTTCTACTATTTATTGCGCTCTCACTTAGAAACCCTGCCTGATAGAATATTTCTGAAAAAACATTTGAATTCAGCATAAAAAATGCTGCTTGCGGGACAAGAAAAAGTGTACATTTTGTTAACCGGTGTTATGAAAAAGATAGATATAGGTTAGTTGCGGTATGTCAAGAGGGCTAAAAATAGTTTTCTCATTGGATCCCAAAAGTCCCCACCTCCTGGTCACAACAACCAAGAAACGTCAAAATGAACTCATAAAAGTGATCCCAGATTTTTATAAAAATGGTAGTACATAAATAACGAAGTATTCTTGTTTATTAGACAGAAATGATAAAATAAAATCAAAGTTAAATACTCTTATGGCAAGTATCGATATAAACCCTTTCTCTACTTTTCCTGACCATAAAACCAGAAAAAATACTCTATTCCTTCCGCAGACTCAAATACTTTATCAAATTCCTTCTTTCCGCATTTTTTTCTCCGGATAAAATATTGACAGGCATAAATCAAATCTTGCTCAAGACGCAGATAGACGAAAGCGTCCAAAAAAAAACGGCATTAATTCAGGTCACACATTTGTCTCGTTTTCTATCCCTTTTCGAGGACTTCAAACGTTGAACGCGCGTCGCGGCCTTTTTTATGCATTCCGCTTACCGAATTCGTTTTCTCCTTTTCGCTATTCGCTTTTCTCACTTTTCTTTTTGTCGCTTGTTTCAGGTCGATGCGACCGCGGAAGTCCATGCGAACAGCTCTGTTACGAATTGCACGATGGGATGTACGAATGCGATTGCAAGATGGGCTTTGAACTGCAAGAGGATGGATACAGTTGCTCGGGTATGGTATTTGGAATTAGAAAATGCATTTCTACGCATATAGGACTTCAAAATCTGTTTATAACTTGTCTAATTTGATAATTTAAAAATGTATTGATATCTCTATAAAAGAAAATAGTGCTGAACATCAAAATTTTGACGTGTAATTATTGGCATCTGCCAAAACTGATTTGTCGGTTTTCAAAAACCAATAAATAGTCCGGTCGAGATACCAAAACCCGTGCATTTTTTAGGAGAGACCTTTTTATGATTGCTATTCATTTTTGATATGTTAAGAATGGAATTTAGCGTGGGTGCCACTCTTAAATTTTTGAAAAATGACGGCTGGTTTTATCGGTATGGGAAAATATAAATGTCTCCCAAACCACTGGTCAATTTTCATGTTTAAGGTGGCGTTGGCGTGTTAAAATACTCTATACGTTCCATTACATAAAAAAGGACAATTGTGAAAAAAGGTATTTGGAAAAACATAGTTTTAATATGTACATGTAGAAATTACTCGTACTTTGAAGGTACACCATTAATTTTGTAGTACATAAAAGCCACATCTTCCATGGATGAGTCATAAACAATCGCGTTAACTTCCTCTTCAGTTCCTTTGTATGCTTTTGTTTCCACGTCAGATTCCTGCTTAAGGATTTGAGTGGACCGAGGCAAATGGACTTGAATTGGAAGTATCTTTATGAAATCGTCATTATCCATAACAACAGTTCCAAATTGACCTGATGTAATATGGTGTGGATATAATAACGTATCCACCTACTTCATTTTGTTGCCGCTTATTTCGTTCCTGTAATGCCAATGCTGAAATCTCATGAAGTAGGTCATCATACGAAATGCCTATTTTCCATTTTTTAAGGACAGAAACAAGTTCCATGCTGCCAGTCAAATTATGCACAGACATCGGTTGCCGTTTTCCTGTGATTAAAGGCATTAGATTTTCAAAAGAAAACGAATAGCTGGTTGAAATCGTTCCGCAATCATTGTGCGGTGTTCTTCCAGTATGGCATGAGGATCCGCAAGTAAAGCTATTAAATGAATACCATCAGGGGTACTGCCTTTTTGTAGTTCTTCAATCTGGCAAAGTCGTGGTAACCCAAACATTTTTCGATGCTTGTTGTGTAGAATTTTAGCAACATTTTGTATTAAGTTAGAGGTGTTCGTACCCCAAGTGTTAAGAGCACTTTCGACGTAGAGTATTGATGACTCGTTTCGTCTGTATCTTGATTGAAACCCAATCTCCTTTCCAAAGTATTTTTCCAGTTTTTCTCAAAGTAAACATAGAGCGTTCTTGACCTCGCAGATTGCTGAATTTGCTTAAATAATAACTTAAGCTTTGAAGACGAAGAAGAATAATTAATTTAAGGTTATGTTTATGTTGCTATTGCTGCAATTTTGCAATATTGGCAGATAAATGCTGCACAACATAAAAATATATTCAAGTATACAAAGTGTTCAGTTTCGACACGCAGGATACAAGTTTCGTTACACCCTGTACGCTATTATTATTTTAGATGCCTCTCTTCAATTCATATCAACTGTCATCAATATTCCTTGTACCTATCTGGTTTAATTTTTGAGATAGTTGACATAACTTGAGATTTTTCCCAAATTCCATTGTTTTTTTAACGGCAGATATCTTAAACCTCTTACACGCTAAGATGTTGATTCAAATTTTATTCGATTGAGTATTTCTTCGCCGCAATAGTTTCACGATGTTCCAACTTTTTTAAGCCATCTAAATAATAGGATGTTTCGACAATGACCTCTTCATTTGACGTGAACCGTTTCCCGCCAAGCGTTTTTTTTTTCAAATTTGGAAAAAGAAAGAAGCGACACGGGACCAAATCTAGCGAATATCAATTCGTACTGTAACTGAATTAGTTTTGCTGTCGCAATTGCCGATCAGTGGGCCGGGACGTTATTACGATTGTAGAGAGTTTTTTTCTTCGTTAGGTGGCGTCTCTTCCTGTTTAGCTCCATGTAAAATCGGTCCAATAAATCAGAATAGTACTGTCCCGTGATTGTCCTTCTCTTCTACAAATAATCAATTAAGATTATGCCTTGCGAATCCAAAAAAATCGTCGCCATAACATTTCCGGCTGATGGAATCGTGTTCGCCTTCTTTGGTGTACGTTCGCCAGGAAAATCCTATTTTGCTGACCAACCTTCGAAGGTACTCGGTCCCTATAAACTGCATCCAACTTCGATTGCCGCATACGTTTTCCCATCCAAGAAAGAAATCGAATCACTGACCGATATTGTTCTTCCTCCATGATTCCACAAATGCACAAAGCAAAGAGGTTTCACCTATAGACATTTATCGTCAATTAGTCGAAGTTTATGGAGAAAAGTGTATAGCTGTTCAACACGTCCGCAAATGGTGTAGGGAATTCACTGGAGGTCGGACAGAAATTGACGATGAAGAGAGGAGCGGAAGACCATCAGTTTCAGAGGAAATCGTTGAAAAGGTCGAGAGCATACTGCTTGAAGATCGGAGGGTCACCATTCATCAACTCGCTCTTCGGATTCCTGAGATTTCCAACACCACAATTGAAAAGATTTTGGCTGGCGGCAGAATTTTACGACATGGGGATACAGAAGTTGGAGCACCATCTGCAAAAATGCTTGGATAGAAATGGCGATTATAATGAAAAATAGCTTAAGTTTTTACCTTTAAAACGATGTGTAATGTTAAGGAAATAAAGAATTTTGTCTATTTTTAAAAAATATGGGAACCTTATTTTACGATCATCCCTCGTATTTACAAAATTGGTTGAATGCCTCAGTTTGTCATTCAGTTATCCATTTTAATCTCTGCTGAAGTTGTTCTTTTTTGGTATCGCTCGCCTTCTGATTGTACATTTGTCTGCTTTCCAGCAAGGCCCAGAAGGTCAATTCTTTATCTTATTGGTTTTGATTCCGTGAGTTCGACAGAATGCAATTTTCTTTTTGAATTTGTACTCAGAGGAATTTTAACCCCAAGTGTTTATTCGCTATATATTCTGATAGATTCGACTAAACCTTTCACTAAGAAAACATGGTCAGGGATTTTATGTATTTAGGTTGATTCCTAAATGTGATTTTCAAGTTTTTCCTCAGATTCTATAGCCAGTATTACATCTGAACCCAGTTTTTTTCAGTTGTTTGGTCTTTATTCTACTTTGAGTACCTATAGTTTTGGAAATAGCATTTAACCACTAACTGCAATAGATTTCCTTTCCTTTTTCTTTGAATCATCATCATGATCATCAACGCCTTTTAATCCTTTCGGATTATGGCTCACGCTTAAGCGTGTTGTATCCATTTTCGGCTGTGGATTAGTTCGCTTTTTACTTTTCTTTCCTCCACATTAACAATTTGTTGTAAATCCTTGCTGAGTTTATTTGTTTCCATGATCTCTTGTCTCTACATTCCCCTTCCTACTTCTTTATGTTCATTGCCTTCAGATCTTTTTTCATATTGTTCCATCATCGTGTTCTGGGTTTCCCTGTATTCCTTCGCTCGATTAGTGTCCATTTAGTTACTGTTTTAATTATCTCAGTTTGTAGTCTTCTCATTATATGTCCTGCCCACTCTAACTTCTCGGATTCAATAGCTCTTACTATATTTTCATCTTCTAGTTCTTTTTCTATTAACTTGTTTCCTTTCCGTCTTCTTTCTCCATCTGGGGTGATATCCGGTCCTAGTATTGTTCGCATAACCTTGCTTTCTAGTCTTCTCCTGTCCTTTGAATACTGTTTTCTATAATAACACTTCACTCGAACGTTGTAACTTGCATTCAACTTAGAGACATCTTAATCGTAATATCTCCCAAAATACCTTCTAAACCCTGACTTCGTTAGCCAGCGTTTGTAAATTCGTTGAGATACTTACTCACTTAATGCATCCAACTCGTTTACCGTCATCATTACCGGAAATCCAATTTCCTGCAAAATTAACACACCACTTCTGTCCACACATTGTTGCATTTAAAACTTGCATAAAGTTTGCATATTCATGCCAGTAAAAAGGGACAGAATAGGTACTAAAAACACGACGACGCCGAAAAGGTCTTAGTTTTAAGTTATGCGTTGTTGGCGCTTGCTAAATCATGCATTTGTTTTCGTGAAATACTGAAGTTAACGCTAATGCAACTCTCGGACCGGGTTTTAAATGCAGATTTTCTAATGAGGATTGTTGCGGGTGAGTTTTCATCGAGGACAGGCGAGAAGTTGTTGTGGTTTTTGTAGATTCTTATGTAAATTATGTTTAATTATCCAAC
This sequence comes from Dynastes maya, assembly GCA_029619315.2. NCBI lineage: Eukaryota > Metazoa > Arthropoda > Insecta > Coleoptera > Scarabaeidae > Dynastes > Dynastes maya. Next base: position 781,342 of record JAROYE020000024.1, read on the forward strand.
GGTGCCGCTTTATAAGATGGATTTGTATCTGCAAGCTTAGCGGAATTGACAGTAAAGTTTTAAATAACATTATGCCGTCTAAATATTTTAGTAAACAAACTCGAGCACAACGACACATAACAGTGTAGTATTGTCTAGTATAAACTAGATAAAAATTCGGTGATCTTTTTTACGTTGCCCCATTCAAATTAAAACAAAAGGTATGATCATTATATAATCCTATTGTGTAACATTAGCTACTTCAACAATCTGAAGCCTAGAAAATATCTTTTTTTCTTTAACTTGAACAACATTTGAATACAGTAAAACCTGTGTTAACGGCCACCTGTCTAAAGCGGCCACCTGAGGTAACGGACAGTTTCAAAGTTTCCCGAATCGACTATAAGGAAATTCCCATATACGAAAACCCGTTATTTACGGCCGTTCCTATAAAACATCGGCCACATAGACCCAAATTTTTACGGCCTATCTTCATAGAAATTTACCTGCCGATATCCTTATTGATGGGAATATGTACCCAATATTATTTCATATTTGTGCGATGAATGCGATCTCAGTCTCGAACACGCGTCGACAGCAAATTGCCGGCGCAATACGTGCACGTTTATGTTTGATCAAACAGAGATCGCCTTCATTTCTACAAGTTGACATATAATGTGGTCTTTCAGTTACTTGCGGTTAGTTTAAAATTCTCTCCGTATTCGAAAGGTTCTTTCGGTTACTTGATTAGTTTAAAGTTGTCTCCGTATTCGAAAAGTTCTTAAATATGTCGCTGAAAAGAAAACGTTTGTCGCTAAAAGACAAAATAAATATAATCGCGGAAAGTGAAAAGTATGCGCGAAAGTTGGCCGAAAAATATGAGGTTGGAAAAACACAAATTAACGATATTATGAAAAATAAAGGTGGATTAAAAAAGATGGTTGAGGAAGGTGTTAACTTGGAGCAAAAACGAAAATTTCCGCAGTCGGAAGGATTGGCAGTGGATCAAGTCGTCTACAATTGGTTTTGCAAAGCCAGAAATAAAGCAATTCCAATATCTGGACCGCTACTTAAACAAAAAGCACTGGAGACAGCAAGCAGTTTAAAGATGGAAAATTTCGCAGCATCTAATGGATGGTTGGAAAGTTTCTGCTGGCGACACAGTATAACTTTTAAATCAATTTGTGGTGAGTCCGCAGAGGTTAATTTGGACGATATAGAGGACTGGAAAACCAAGTTACCGTTGATTTTAAGAAATTATTCTCCTCGAGATGTCTTTAATGCCGACGAAACGGGTCTTTATTACCGCGCCATGCCAAATAAGACATTTGCATTAAAAAATGAGAATTGTGCAGGAAAGAAGGCAGCAAAACAGCGTTTGACTATTTTACTGTGTGCAAATATGGAAGATGAGAAAGAAGATCCATTGATAATTGGAAAAAGTAAAAATCCTCGCTGTTTTAAGGGTAATCATGTTGACAAATTACACTTAGAATGGGTTTCTAACAAAAAGGCATGGATGACAACGGGAATTATGACGAGATGGCTGCATAAATTTGACAATAAAATGAAACAACAAAATAGAAAAGTGCTTCTTTTCTTGGATAACGCCACGTCACATTCTAAAGTTCCATTAAAAAATGTTAAACTAGTCTTCCTGCCGCCAAACACCACTTCGCATTGTCAGCCCTTGGATCAAGAAATAATTTAGAATTTCAAATTGATTTACCATTTTTTGATTAAAAGGCTTCTAACGTTTATTGACAGTGAATGTGATTTTGAACATTTTGAAAAAAACATAAATTTAGCCAATGCACTTACATATATGGATTATAGCTGCTTGGAAAAAGGTATCTCCTGCTACAGTTAAGAAATGTTTTTCCAAGGCCGGATTTTCTTTCTCCAAGAAGATACAATGTTTGATGAAGAAGACGAAATACCCCTTGTCCAGCTCTTTCCTACAGTTCGTAACAAAATTGTTGATTTAGATGAATATGCTTCTGTTGATAGTCATGTGCCTATAGAGAGCACTAACTTCAGTATTGTTGAGGAATTCTGCAATAATGATGAAGAACATAACTCTGATAATAGTGATGTGGACGAATGTGAAACTCCAAAATCTACTTTATCTAGTACGAGCGAAGTGTGTGCAAAATTAAGAGACATACAGAATTATTTATTGTGCAATAACAATGGTGAAATTTTTATGGATGTTTCTCAAATTTTACATACATGTGAAGCTGTGGTTTTAAAGCAAACAAAGATTGAACCATACTTTAAAAAAGCTTAACAAATTATGTTTTTTCGTATGAATATATTGTAATAATATGTAATAAATAATGAACATATGTATTATCTATTATAATATGTACCTAGTCTATGTTTTGTATTACATACATTAAAATAGTTTTAGTTTTTCGTATACATATGTGTATTTATATAATATCTACTTTAATTAATAAAATAATGAAGAAAATCTTAAAAATCAATTATGTATTTTATTTGTAAGACGAAAAACCTGACAGTTATGGCCACCTTTATATAACGGCCAATACTGTTTCTTATTTTGGTGGCCGTTATTGATAGGTTTTACTGTATTTCATTTTTGAAATATTTTCAAAATTTCACATACCAAAACATAGAATAACATACTAGAAAGGCAACTATAGACATGTGCCCGTATTTTGGTGCCTCTCGTAGATATACCGGAAACTACCAGCAGAATACGCGATCTATCGATTCGAAATTTTCTTCAAATGTTAGAGCACAAAATACAAGTGACACAGTACTCATAGGGTGTATGGATGTTCTTCGTTGTAATGCCTTTTTTCAATAGAGAAAATGTATTGTTCAAGTTAAAGCAAAAATATTGCATTGTGAATTTCTGTATAAAAAGCTAAAAAGCTTACTGGCTCATTAAATTGGAGTCTATGCTGATAGTAATGGAAATAAACATATTTTTAAGTAACATAATTTACAAATACCATGAATTATAAACGTATCTATTGCTGTAGTTGTAGTACTTGTAATTGTTAAATTTGTCCGTACAGGCAGTTTTGAAAAGACTGATTTTTAAAAGAAATCTTCACAGAACAGAACTAAATGAGTATACAATCAACAAATCCATTATAATTCACTGAAACATACAGATAAATGTGCAAAATTGAACAGGAACGCGACATTCACTTAGCAAATGACATTTTCAACCACCGTTATTGTGGTTTCAAACACGTTATAAGCTTCGAAACCTACTTCATTCCATTTAAGAAAACAGTGGTTGTTGCCTCAGCTAAGAGCAGTTTAAACTGTAAAATATATTAGATTTGATGTATGTTTGGTTACATATATAACTACCCAGTAATTTAATTTGGGACCACTGCTTTTCTTAGCGTATATCAACGACATTGTGAGTTGCGTGAACTGTGGAATATTATTGTTCGCCGACGATCTTAAGCTATTCGCAAACATATCATCGATTGCGGATTGCGAGATGTACAAAGAAATGTGGATAATATCTATGAATGGAGTGTTGCAAATAAATTAGATTTGAATATATCTAAATGTAATGCGATTTCATTTACACGTAAAACTATCCCAATTAGTATGGATATCTTGTGGATGATACACCTTCAGCGCTGTCAAACTGTGAGGGATTTGGCATAGTACTGATTGTGTCTATCATTTCGCGAACACTATTCAAAATCATATCTAGTGCTAATAGAATGTTGGGTTTTATTTACGAGCATGCAGTAAGTTCTACGATCTCACAACATTATCACGTTATATAACACATTGGTACGTTCAAAACTCGAGTACGGAAGCATTATTTGGAACCCAGTATATAAGGTACATACATTAGCTATAGAGAACGTTCAGCGCAAGCTGCTCAAGTATCTGGCTTTTAGGTCGGATGGTGTATATCCACCTAGAGGTCTACCGCAAGACTATTATCTTGGTAGGTTTAATGTGATCTCTTTGCAGTGCAGGCGGTCGCTCTTCGCATTACGGGTATTGCATGGGGTAATACATGCCAGAATCCGATGTTCAGATGTTTTGTACAGTCTAAACTTGTTAGTTCCGCGTTCGTCAGCTCGTCATATCTCAACATTTCAAATTCCAATTGCTAGAACAAATTTAGCGCTTAGGTCTCCCGTTGGTTTCATGTGTAGGTGCTACAATTACATTTGTATGGATTGTGATATTTTTAATTCTAGTGTACGAGAGCTATGTGATGCTTATTTTGTAAGAAATAGATGTAATCGGGTTGGGTGTAGAATTTAGAATTTGACATTTATGATTATACATTGTTACGTTTTTTCTTTGTCCTTAATTTGGCCTATGCTGTTGGACAATAAACCTATTATTACAAAATTTAAATCTAAAATATCGAACAACAGTTTTACCTTTACCAAAAAAAATATATAAAGAAATAACAATTTCCTTATTAGTGTTTCGTTCAAAAGCTAAATTTTCAAAATTCAATATACTAAAATACATTTCAAAATAGAATCAAAAATTATTTCTGCTTCCAAGTCGGGACATAATTTATATATAATAAGAAGCAGTAAAATATCAATTTTTTTTACTGCGGCTCTGTGTACTCTCCTGAAGATGAAAAACTGATATCTTCATCGGTAGAACCTGTATTCACTATAAAGGACAGCTCCATATTTTCCATCGTATCATCTAACCGAAACATCTCATTTTCTTCTTTTATTGTGTGATTAATGCAATTTCTCCAATTATTATCGGTTACTTTGCTGAGAGCTTCATGAAATAACCATCTCACATCATTTAGCTTAAATGTTGTGTTATTTCTAGCAACATAGCCTTTCACCTGTGCCCAGATTAACTCTATGAGATTTAATTTACAATGATAAGGGGGTAGTCTTAAACCTTCCTTACCATCAGCTTCAACTATATTATCCACGTTGTAAGTAATGGGATTTCTAATAATGTACGTTTTAACTTCATCTAAGAGATCTAATTTTAGTGAAGATTCATTAGCCTCAATTCCTTTACTTTGTAACCAAGTAATTATATCACATTTTTTCCAAGATGAGTTTGGTGGTTTCTCAACCTTTTTTGGAATGATAAGGTGCATTATCCATTACAATTACGCAGTTCAAAAACTTCCGCATTCATTTCTTCGTGATAATCCCCACTTTTTTTTGATTCAAATATTAAGAGACCATTTGCCACAAATCCTGAATCGCTTCCAATATGACTAATAATTAACCGTTTCCCTTTACCAGATGGATTTTTCAAGCCGACTGATAAATTTTCAACAAAAGCTTGCCGTGCAGTGAGTACATTTTTGTCTTTCCAAATCTTACTTTGGACATGACTTGCATTTAACCATGCCTCATCGAGATAATAAATTCTCCCACATTCACGAATACGTCTTATTTTGTTTAAATAACGTCTTCTCCACAAAACAATATCAGGTTTTTCCATTAACAAATGGTTTCTATCTCTTCGCTCCCAAACAAAACCCATCTTCTTCATAAACCTCCATAGGTTTGTTCGGCTAATAGGTGGCAATGTTTCATATTCAGTTACACTCTACAATAAAATTATCTTAGTTAATATTCATATATTTTATTTATTTTATTTTCCTGAAGAATTTTATTTAAATTCGATTGCTCATTTCTTAGAAAAAAACTGTGAACAATACAACGAACTGGTTTCTTTTCATCTTCAACCAGTTTCTCAACTGCAGATTTTCGACTTCGTTTTTTAGGCGGTGATTTTACAGCCCCCCTGCTTTCCATTTCAGAAATGATTTTCCAAACTGTAGATTCTGATATGCCCACATCTGTTACTGTCAATTTGACACTTTGTGTTTTCGCCTGTTGCCTTCATTGCGGTGTTTCAAGTATATATTATAAATTATTAGTTTTTGGCCACTGTGAACTATTTTTCCTTGAACATTTTTCCTAACTCCTGAGGGACCTGGCGTTTCGGAAGTTTCTATATCCTCGACGGAATGTCGGAGTGTAGACTCTCGTACTTCTGACATAATATAATATTGTGTCAAATTTGATTCAAATTTAAAATACAAACAATACAAAGAACTGACTTTTAAGAACAATTTGACAAATGTATTAATCACAAACTGCAAAACTTCAAATTACTCGAATCCACTATGCCGCTAATAACTCAATACATAAACCAAAGCAATTTTACATGCAACCAATCGTACATTAAAATTTTTATTGTGTTATTAAACCTTTCGTACTAGCCAATCAGAAATGAGAAAAATTTTACCCTATATAAATGAACACTGTTTTCTTAAATGGAATGGACTATAGTTACAAACCAATTATGAAAGAGATAGATATAGGTTAACTGCAGTATGTCCCCCTGTACCAAAACTTAATTTTAAAAATTTTTTTTGAATGAAAATTTTAAACAGTTGTAATTGTAAAGAATAATTGAAATATTGTTAATTATTTCTTAGGTTCCCCTTTTATTTAATGAAAAATTATATTTTTGCATAATATTTGCACTTTTGAACTATCGACGATAATTAAACTCCATTCAAATGACTTCTAAAAACCCTAATGTTAATGAATTATCTTTGCAAATGTTATTTTACAGCTGCCTAAGTGAATTGATTCTTCTCTATTCGAATTATATGTTCAACTCAATTAAATAAACGAAATATGAGATGGCGAAATTTGACAGTTCGTTTTAACTATTAGAACTAAATTCATATGCTAACCTCCTAGTTACTTCGAAATTTATTTGATTAAAATTTTAATCAAATGAATTACTAATACAAAAAGAAAAAAGAAAGGGATCTGAAACTGAGCCGTGCGGCACTCCATCTTCCATAATCTGTTATATATTTCTATTTCTAATATAAGTTTGAATCAATTCAAGCTCATTACCTCTAATACCAACGGCAAACAGTTTTCTAGGAGCAGTTTAGACACGCGTTCTCTGATATTTCACATAATTTTATCATGAAGTGTTACATAACGGATTACAACTGCACTTTCTGGTACGCCACCCTGAAACTATGCATGAAATATCTAAAAGAACATTTTTAAGTATAGTGTTGAATGGGCAGTGGTACATTGTAGAATTCAATTCTTAAGAGAAGCCATCACAGACAATTATGCAATAAGGACATGTCCTGAGATGGTTCTCCAAAGTGATAAAACCACTGGTTTTGAAAATTTGATAGTCCTATCATGCACAAAGACCCACGTTACAATCTTTTGTAATTCCACACCCTTTTTACCAACAGAACTTGCTGAAAAACTCCCAATAATACTGCTGTTACAATCGTATCTTTCGACGTTTTCAACATTGTAGCCTCGGATATGTGAGAGCCGTAAAATTCGAAGTCCATAAAACATTAGCGTATCGCGCGAGACCCGCCCGCTACAATCCTCGATATAAACACATAAATATTCACGTTTAATGGCCCTGCTGTGCGGCACGCTATTGCACCACGTTAACGAATATCTAAACGTGCGATAATGGATAGTAAAGTTGATCCCGTTTTAAAAGGTAGTTTGCCCTAATGCGGGGTCGTAAAGTATAAATAGAGGACGAAAATTGGAAAGCCGTAACGCGAATGCTTTTTCTATGAAGTCGAAAATGCAGATAATAGCACGAAATACATTGTAGCTGGTGTTTTTTTATCGATAAAGTTGGGAAAACACGTGATAATTATGCACGTGGAAAGAATGCCTAGTAACAATAACCAAAAATTAATGCTAGTACAGCTCATTGGTATTGATGGAATTATTCCCGTTAAAAACAATGTTACAATTGCGTTTGCCTCTCGGTTTATGCTGCTAATCTCTAAAAGAGCATTGAATCTGTCTTTCGGCGACACCTATCGCTAAAAGACACAGTCACGCCGACACAGAGGGTAGCAAGACAAACCGGAGTGTAGATATCCACCACTCCGGTTTGTCTTGCTACCCTCTGGGACGGCGTGACTGTGTCTCTTAGCGATAGGTGTCGCGGAAAGACATATTCAGTGCTCTTTGAAGATTAGCAGCATAAACCGAGAGACAAATGCAATTGTAACAGCAGAAAATTGTGCTTAGAACCACGCTGATGACGCTAGGTAGGCAAAAACATGTTTCTGTGTTAGCGCTATTTTCTCTGCTACATTGCTTTTGCCGAGAACGATTCCATCAATAAGCTATATTAGTATTAATTTTTTTGTTCACGTTATAATTCTTCAGATGAATAATTTGCAATGCACTGGTCACAAATTTACATCAGAAGAGTGTTTGAAACTTGGCGTGTCAACACTCTACGCTCGTATCAAGTTTATGGAATGTATTTTACATATCGCCAGTCTAATGCGAAAAGTGCCTAAGTCCACTTTCCGTCTAAAATGAGTTTTTGGCATTCATTTTATCAAAAATTATGTGGACTTGCACATAAAGCGTTATTTTCCGGAAACTCGCTTCGTACAAAATATATATTTGTTATTTTCAAACCAAAAACTATTTTTTTAGATGCAACCCGAGTTTGTTTCCTCTTCCTGTAAAATTAGCAATTGGGAACTTTTAGCACTTTTCCCATTAGACCGACGAAGCAGGATATACAATACCGTTTTAAAAATGGCCAGTTGTTACAAAAGAGGAGAAAGCAGTGAAAGATACAAAGAAGATGCAGGAGGAATTTTAAAACAAAATTAGACTCAAAGTACTGGAACGATGGCAATATTCTTAGAAGATTCTTTCAGAATCCACAAGTAACTGCGGTGTTGACATTAAAAGTAATAACTAACAGTGCAGCAATTGGTTCACACAGATTTCAAAAATATACACGTACTACTGCTGAATTATTTGTAACTAAATACAAATAACAATGCATAGAGTTTCAGAAAATATTCACATTAAAGGTAGGAATGAAAGAATGGTCCAGATTTCACAAAGTTGTACTAAGAAATTCGGCGACCGGTTTTGTGTTTAAAAAAACACATAGTCAGCCCATCTACAAGGAATCCAATAAAAGAAAACTTTCAATAATGGAAAAAAAACCTAAAGTTAATAATTAAAATTAGGAGCAATTGAATTAACTATATGAAAAAGTTGATTTTTTATACGTTACAGTATAATTAAATTATTTCATTAATAATTTAATTAAATAGGGATATTTAATTTTATTTAACCTTTTTTATTATTACTATTATTATTTATTATATATTTAAAAATGAAATTAAAAAAATCTAAATCAAAAGTAATGATGGTAGTAAAAGAAAAAGAGGAAATACACATACATATAGGAGGCATAAAACTAGAACAAGTAGACACATTTCAGTATCTGGGGATTATAATTGAGGAAAATTGTAATAATGATGTGAAAATAAATAACAAAATACAAAAAGTAAATAATGAATACTATGCGATGAGCAAAGGACTTATAAATAAAAAGGAAGTGTCAAAAAAGACCAAAATGACAGTATTTAAGACAATTTATAGACCGATACTAACATATGACTGCCAATCCTGGGTACTCAGTTAACGTCAAAAGAACAAGCTACAAGCGGTTGAAATGAGGTACCTAAGAAGAGTGAGAGGAGTGACAAGAGAAGAGACTAAGAAATGACACGATCAGAGAAAATCTACAAACGCAATCACTGCAAGATTTCATTGAGAAACGACAATTAAGTTGGTGGTTCCAGTAAGGAAAGTATGGGAAGCAAGAACTCAAGGGAAGAGAAGCAGAGGAACGCCAAAAGAAACATGGGATAATGTAGTAGGAAAGATTATTCAATAAAAGGGAAGAACATGGATAGAAGCAAAACAGTTGGCTCAAGATAAGAAGAAATGGTCTACATTTGTTAATAATAATGAGAAACAAAAATATAATCCTGACACCCAATTTGGGTATAAGGGAATTATCAATTATATATATACGAGGGTAAGTCAAATATTATCTACACTTTCGCCATAACAACCTTTGAAGGTTATCGTAGTGGCGGCCGCTTGCGCATGCGTTGAGTTGGCACCTCTGCGATCATGTGTGCGGAATTTAATCACGATCGCGTCATTTGTCTGCTAGCTACAACGCAAACTTTGTTTTGAAAATGTTACCTACGTCACGAAAACGACCAAAGTTGGACACAATAAGAGAATTTATTGCAGAAATGCCTGATTTAAAGTGTGATGGCGCTAAAATTCAATGTGTAGTGTGTAAAATGGATTTAATGCAGGGTATGTTTAAAAAAAAAATTCCACACGAGATTATGACAAATTTAAATTTAATTTATGTGTTACCTTTATTGCATGTAATTTACCATTTCATTTACTAAGGAAGAAAGCATACGTCTCGTTTTGGAATGAATATTCGGACTTTAAGTTACCAAGTGAGAGAACATTACAGAGTGTTGTGCCGTCTGCTAGTGAGCATGTCGAGAAAGGAACTAATCGGAGTTACAAGATAAAAAACTGTGATTATGTGTGGACGAAACAACAGATCGTAAAGAACATTCTGTGGTTAATGTAATGGTACGCACAATGGAACCACATCGACCGTCACCCTCAATTTTACTAGCTTCCAGACGAATACAATAATGCACTGCCGAAGTAATTTCAGTGTTGGTGTTAAATATATTGGAAAAGTTTGAACTTTCAACAAATCAACTGTTGATGTTTATGAGTGATGGTGCCGCAAACATGCTTGCTGTAGGTCGATCTCTTAAAAAACATTGTGCTAACTTGTTGCATATTACATGTAAAATTCATACTCTCAGTCTCGTAGCAGATAGTATCAGAAAATGTTATCCCAGGTAGACGCTCTAATAGCACATGCAAAAGCTGTGTTTGTAAAATCCCCAAAACGTATTCGAGAATTTCATAGACTATGCCCCGGTATTCCTGAACCACCACAGCCTATTCTTACTCGTTGGGGAACATGGTTAGAGGCTGCATTTTATTATCTTAAATATTTTGAGAACATAAAGAACGTGATTTTAAAATTCGACCCAAAGGAAGCTGCGGCTGTCAAGGTAAGCCGCTTGAAATTTCAGGATAGTCAAATTAAAACAGATTTGGAAATTATTCAGAACAATTACGTGCGACTAGCGAATGCGATAGAAAAACTACAAAATTCTTCGGTGTCGTTAGTGGAATCTTTGCAAATAGTGCAACATGTTCACGCACAGCTATGCGCGCTAGAGACGCAAGAAATGTTTGTGTTTTAGAAAGTTTGAAAGTGTTTTAGATAAAGACTCTGATTTTGGCACATTAAGACAAATTTATGAAGGTGCGTCAACAGAACGGTTAAGTTATTTGAAAGATTATTTTACTTACGCAAATATAACGTCACTAGATGTAGAACGTTCGTTTTCGACATACAAAAACACTTTTTCTTTACGCCGCACTCACTTTGCCGAAACAACTTTGGAAACATATCTAACGTTACAAATATTAAATAGACATTATCCACTTTGTGGTTACACGAAGGACTCTTAAAACGGTAAGTGCTTGAGCACGTATCACACTTAATTTATTTTATGTAAAGTTTTATGCGTCCGCCATTGGCTTTCAGCGCAGTTGCGTAGCTCTAGGCATAAGCGCACATAATATGAATAATTAACTTACATTTCCCTTTTCTTTTTGTTAATTTCCGTTGAAAATCATGAACAAATGTATATAAATATACGTTTTAGTTTTTAACTTAGCGGTTGGTTTTATATCCTTTAATTATCCCTGCATTTACCCCCGTAATGACAGAGTCTAATCTATATATCTTTTTATTTATTCAGATGTGCAATATTTAAACATATCATCGCAAAAAAATCATTTAAAAATACCTGGCCTACTAAAAGTTATAGTTTATTTTCCGCAGATATACGATTCTGACAGTTTTCGGAATTTTAAAATCTTCATTCGTTCCCGAGATATCGCTTTGTCTCATTCCTCGCTGAACACGCCGTATACGACTTCTTGGCCCGCTCATCTTCTTTTCATCGAGGAGACGCGGCCCCCTCCATCAGAGTAAAGCCGATACCGAGATTCAGTTTTATTATCGAGCATACGGGTATGGGTATAGGGATTTGGCGATGACCGAAATATCCCTTACGCGCTTGGGAAATGGATACTGATCGAAACGATGGCCCTAATCCAATTTCGGGGGACCGACAGACCGACCTCTCGTCGCGCTACACAAAAACAAAGCTTCCGGCGATGACGGCTATCCTACGGGATCACTTTCCATTTCCGGAAGTACGCTTTTTATATATTACGTAAAGGTCTCCGATGTGTTACGTGTTGTAATGGAAGTTGAAATCAAAATGTTATTTTCAATGTACTCATTTTAAGGTTTTGAAAGAATGTTAAAACAAAACAGAGCTAAGAAACTGTAAAAAATCATAAAATAATATGTAGTCAGAATGAAACTTGTTTATCTGCTACGCCTAAATGAAAAATGGAAAATCGAGAAGAAATTATCAGTTAAAAATATACGAAGAATGCTTAGATATATACATCTTTATGCAAGTTACATTGATCTTGAGTTAATCCTAAAACTAATTCGGACATGTGAACCAAATCCCTTTAAAAATGTTTATGAAAACATTAAACAGCTATTTGAATTTTATAGCGGCACGTCTATTTTTTTTCCTTGTTGGTAATACATAGAGTAACCAAAACTTGCGGACTCGCATAGGCGTCGGTATTACGGGTTAATATAAGAATACGAAAAATTCATAAAGAAACTAAACCGGTAGAGAAGCAGGCATGTAGTGTCGACCTTGAATATAAATCATGTTAAACCGCGCTGAGAGAGATTTCGTTTTAGTACCGGTTGAGCTGTTGCAGAGATTAGTTGAACGGTCAAGGTTATGTACTTACGTGTCGCTTTTGAAAATATAGCTGTAGTACATAATTAGTGTATCGTTTCATATAGAACTAATATTTACATACCTAAGAAAACAATGCCTCGTAATAGATTTGCTACTAATGTACATAAGTATGTGTCACTTTTTCCCCATTTAAAATATGACGGTAGTGCAGTTTTTTGCTTAATATGCAATGTTCGTTTGGCTACATTGGACAGAACTGATTGCCAGAAGCATGTCAATGGTATTAAGCATATGAGAAATGCAAGAACTGAAATACCTTATACACTATTCCTCATACATTTATTAATTATGTTTACCTCTTGTAATCTTCCGTTGTCGTTGGTGAGAAAAGCAGCTTTTTTGGCGACAATACGTTCCAAAGTACCCATTACCCTCACAAACACAATTACAGAATCATTTGCCGCGAATGAAAGAGATGCTAGAAAATGTGTGTAAACGTGATTTGTGTTCCAAAAAAATATGGATTACCGTGGATGAGACGACCGATATAAAGAAAAACAGTATTGTGAATGTAATAGCTCGCGTTTTATCTAGCGAGAACACAGCATCTCGATATTTGTTAGTTTGCAAACGTGATCAACAATGTACCGCGGAAAATATTCAAAAAGTGACAATGAACGCTTTGAAAAAATTTAAAATTGCCCAAGATCAAGTTGTGATGATTGTGACAGATAGTGCAGCAACGATATTAAATGTTGGGCGATCCTTAATACATATATTTCCTAACTTGATACATATAACCTGCGTGCTGCATGCTTTGCATTTAATTGGTGAAGTTGTTCGACAACATTACGGAAACGTTGATCGGATGATTGGAAGTACTAAAGCAGTGTTTCGTAAATCTCCTAAACGTTTAAAAGAATTTCGTAAATTTTGTCCAGGTATTCCAGAACCTCCTGAACCAATTTTAACGCGATGGGGTACTTGGCTAACAGCAGCTTCTTACTATTTGATCCACTTTCAACAAATTCAATCAGTTATAATGCGATTTAATCGGAATGAATCCAAAGCAATTAGAGAAAGTCAAAGAGAATTTTAAATTCCTCAACTTTTAGAAGATTTAACAACAATATGTACCAATTATACAGTATTACTAGATGCCATCAGAAAACTAACAATGTACTGAATTGTCATTGCAGGAATCATTAGACATAGTGGAGAGTGTAAAAAATAAATTACACACATTAAATGATACGTCAGGATTATGCGCTAGTCAAAAGTTGGCAGATGTTTTAAGGAAAAATCCCGATTTTAATACTTTAGAAGTCGTTTATAATAATGTAAGAATAGTGAACTTTTAAGTGATTTTAAAAAACAGTTTCTACATGCAAATGTAACTTCCTTAGATGTGGAGAGATCGTTTTCTATGTATAAGAATATTTTTTCTTGTCGACGCACAAGGTTTAAAGGAGTAACTGTGGAAACATATGCAATGATGCAAGTTTACAGTAGTTCACATCCTGATGCTTCTAATTTGTTGAATAATTAGCAAGTAAGTTTATTTATGAATTTTTCGTATTCTTATATTAACCCGTAATACCGACGCCTATGCGAGTCCGCAAGTTTTGGTTACTCTACTTATATCTTATATTTTCTTACTAATTTAAAATTTTCAATTTCGATTATTCATTTCTTGCTATTTATTCTACGGAAGCAGGCTTTGACGATCTGACATTATTACTGTTGAAAGTTTTCCGAAGAACAGGTGTGTCTTGTAATAAAAATGGAGCGACAAAAGCCAATTACTCGAAAAGAAGAAAATGAATTTTTAGTTATGGAATCTCTAATTGAAGCTCCTCATCCAAGATTACGACCGACGACTCAAATTTTGCCTATGGGTTCTAAGAAAGTTAGGATATGATGAACATTTCTTAGATTTTGTACTTTTTTCAGATGAGTCAACTTTCCATAATAATGGATTTGTTAACTAACAATATTCATTATTACAGTGACGGAAATCTATTTTTTTTAGAAACCTTGATCGTCAGCACAGATGGTCTGCTAATGTTTGGAGTGGAACGCCTATTGTAGGTCCATACTGTTTTGATGGCCACTTAAATGGTGCCATGTTTCTTGGATTTGTAAAAGGCGATTTACCTGGACTTTTGGAAAACATATCACTTAATATCGAAAAGAGAATTAGGTAGGCAATATCTCAATAGATGGATATGACGCGGGGTCCACAAAATTATAAATAATAATAAAATATCAAAAATATTGTTTATGGTATATCGGCAACCACATCCGACAATATGAAAGACCGAATAAGAACAGCGTTTCGTTCTACAACGCCAGATAATTTGTTTAAAGTTAAACAGTAATTTTAAGAAAGAGTTCGCTTATTCATTGAAAATGATGGACATCATCTTAAACACTTCTTCAAACATTAATTTTTTTTTTACATTTAAGTTTGTTATTTGTTCAATAAAGTATCTATTTGATAGTTGTAGTTTGTCTCTTTCAAATTAGTATGAAAGAAAAACCAGTTGAAGGATTAGACTGATAAATATCAGCTATTTGTAAGCAGTCAGTTCCATCAAAGCCTATTTTCGTAAAATAAATGGCAAGAATGGAATATTCGAAATTGAAAATTCTAAATTACTTAGGAAATGTAAGATTTAGGTATAGGAAATCTTAATACTAATTAATTAATACTAATTTTATAAATGGTTAAAATTAGTCCAAAAATGGTCCAGATCAAAAACGTATTTTCGTCTACCCTGTATAATTTTTTGGGGATCATTTTTATTTTAACGTCAAGGCTAATGCTTCCGATTTTAATCTTTCCAGAATTGAACTCAACCACGTCTCCAGCGGACCAAGACTCTGCGTTTATCAATGACGAAGACGTCCTCTACCAAAAGGACGCCATCTTCGATGCGGAACTCAATTTTCCCAACTATACCGATTATTATAACTCGCAATTAATGCTAATGGCCACCTACAACGTCACCGAATTCAGCAGCACCCAAAAACAACAAAAGCCCACTTCGGAAAGTGCACCAATTCTACCCACCAGCACGCAATCGTCCATCAGCAGCAACTATACGGGTACTTTGATGGTTACCGAGTCCGTCGTCCGCCCGTGCACTCTAGATTGCGGTCCCGGAGGCGGCTGTATCATCGGCGGAGAAGACGGGGAAACCACCACATGCCTCTGTCCCTTGGGCAAAGGCGGAGAGCGTTGCGAAAAAGGTTAGTTGGAACTGTCCGTTGGAAAATCTAATTTGTAACTTTCCGTGAATTATTCGAAGGGTCAGGAGATGGAATATTCTGCATTGGAGAATGTTTTCTCTCTTTGCTTTATATGTGTGAGAAATTCCAGAAGCCTCACTACATTCATGCATAGGAATTCCAACGAACCACGGCTTGTGGGGCGGTTGGTATTATTGTTAGAGGATTCGAAAATAAATGAAAGGGATCTTTTTTGCTGGGGGAGATGTGAGAAATCCGAAAAGCTTTTTGGGTGCCAGCATCAACAAGTAAATTAGCTTTTTTATTGTGAATTTTGGGGAAAACAGGTAGATTTATTTCAGCAATTCAGTTTGGCGTAATTGTTGTATGAATAATTCAAAATGGAAAAATATTACTTATATAAAGAACCGCTTGAATGTGGTGAAAAAAGGAAAAATATACAATATTTACAAAAAAAAATATTACAAAAATCCGAGTAGACTTATTGTTCGTATATCATAACATATCTTCAGTTGGAAGATATTTTTAAATTAATGAACCGTCTTCTAGCACCTCTTTCGCAAAATGGAATCGTATATGTTTCGTTCTTTTGCTTAGGATGTGATTTCTTGATAATTCTTGTGTTGACTGATTATCGTTAAATTTCGTTTTACTGTCAAACTTTTAAGAAATTTATCTTCTTTAGCAGTTTCACCAACAAGCAAAGGCACCCAAGTGGTCATCTCCGATTTTGATAAAATTTCGTAGGAATGTAGAACACCGCAAAATATTTGAAACGTATTTTTTTTTAGCGCCCCGTTTTTGGTTTTAGGGGGTGTAATAGGGGCTCAAAGTTACCCCCAAAAACACATTTTCTGCAATATCTCAGGAACAAGAAGAGATATTGAGATCAAGTAAATACCAAAGTGTTTCTTGTTACTAGTTCTACATTTTATGTTAATGAAAGAACAGTGGCGCACCCACGGGGTCGTTAGGGGGTTAAAAAATATAATTTTTTTTATCGCCCCTGCTCTTGTATGATATAAATTTATTTTTTCTTTTTTTTTATCATTAAACTACATGCAAAAATAAAAGTTACCTGTTTTTGGATTTTTTTATGAATGTCCATTTTAGGAAAGTTATAGCCATTTTTATGTACCCCTACCGAAGACTAGTTTTCTTTATGTTTTTAGAATTAATTTCATTAATTGATTAATTTCACATTGTATTTCAGCTTAAAATTGTTTGTTATATTAGAATATAACAGAGTAATATGATACATACGAACAGTATGCCTTAAAATGTCCGCCTACTGTAAACGGTGTTTTACCGAAAGAGAACCATACTCTCTTGCTAGGACATCGTGCCAATTTTTGATCTAAAAATGCGTTTCTCTATTTATAACTGCCTCTATATAAGAGTGTGGTTAGGTTGCTAAAGTGGATTATCATAAAGTGTCTTGTTCTGTATGTTGCGGTTACAATTAGTTATCAAACAGTTATCGTTAAAGATAATTACGACGTATCCAGAATCGTCTCTTTTGCGTTAAATATACTGAACGTTTTGACAATATTAACAGGTCTAATAAATAACCAATACCAGGGTTATGTACCTGCATCTACAAAAAATGGTGCCGAAGAAGCACACGCACAAACAGTGTTTGACATCATTGTGAGTGACTGTAGCGATCCCACTTACGACACGGAACAAACTACCACCCTGGATTTCGATTCACAATCCGACTTTCCTGGAACACAGCTAGTAGATATTGAGGAAGACGACAGAGTAAATTATGACAACGAAGAAGAGATGTCTATCGTTGAAGTAGAGCAGGAACGTACTGATACTGATTTTACTTATAAACAAAAAGCTGTTGAATATTGGAAAAGTGGAAAGAAAGGACGACTTTCTCTAAAAAATGTTACAACATCGATTTAATAAGGTTGCGTCACTTCGGCAGCTCAACGATGGGAACAGCAAGTGACCAGCGGCGGAGACAGACGCGAAAAGTTATATCGGGTGTCAGAATATGTGTTTAACCAGCTGAAAAGTGCTATAGATCGTCAAATGATTGTTCGTGACTTGGATATAGAAAGATGGGCATTAGAGACTCAAGAAGAGTTACGTTCCAAACTTTCGGGCATCGCATTGGTGGATACAGAAATTCAAACAAAACCACAATATAGTTTCCCGCAAAATTACGAAATTCCGAACAAGAAGCCAAGTTACTAATGCCGCAAATATTATTGCAGATGCAACTTTATTTGTAAGAAGTTTACACTGTTTCATACCTCAATATGGATTAGAAAATATTTACAATACTGACCAAAGCGGGTTCAATTTGGAAATGCATAGTGGACGAACACTAGCTGAGCGTGGATCCACGAAGGTGGAAGCTGTAATGCAATCAATTTCTGCGACGACCCACAGCAATACAATTCAACCGAAAATATCTGCATCGGGCAAGATGTTTTTGGGGGTAACTTTGAGCCCCTATTACACCCCCTAAAACCAAAAACGGGGCGCTAAGAAAAAATACGTGTTCTACATTCCTACCAAATTTTATCAAAATCGGAGATAACCACTTGGGTGCCTTTTGCTTGTAAGAGCAATGTATTTCGCCTCAGTCTTGAAAGAGCGACAGATCGTTGTTTGCTGCTTTCCCGTGCTATAGCGCTTCCTCCAAATAGAAAAACAAATCCGCTGTACGATTTCCTGTCTCCTTCCATTTCTCCAGTTCGCACCTACGATACAAAACTATCCAATTTCATTTCATTTTTGGAGTAGACAGGCAAAGATCCTTCGTGCCCTTCAGATATCGCAACACTCTTTTTGCAGCTTTCCAGTGTTCTTCAAAATTATTCACATTATATTGGATTAGTACTGCATGTGCAATATCTGGCCTACTATTTCTCAGCAGTCTCTTGTTCGAATATTGTTCGTGGTACGGCTATCAAACCTCCTTAATACATATATGTGAGTAGGGCGATCTGGAGACCCCCCGCCACTCCTACCTCGGGCATGTCACGTAACCCGTGACGTCATAAATCTCGCCTCTTGGTGGGAAATTTGAAACGAGAACCGTTTAAGCAGTTCCCAGAACAGCTTACACAGCTCCTGAAATAGCTTAAACAGCTCCCAGAACAGCATATACAGCTCCCGAAAAGCTTACACAGCTCCCGAAACAGCTTAAACAGTTTTTGCAATAGCAACAGACCCCAGAACAGCTCAAGCAACTCCTGTTTCAAAATTCCCGCCGAGCGGCGGGGCTTGTGACGTCACGGAACATGTGACATGCCCAAGGTAGGAGTGGTGGGGGGTCTCTAGATCGCCCTATTACCTACTTATGTGTTTTGATCCAGGAATAATTTATTATTAATTTTCGGGAGGAGAATCACCAATGTCGTTTCACCTCACAAAACTTGCAACTGGATGCCATATGAAGTAAAAATTAATAAACTTGAAAAACAAAACTCATTCTCAAATGGTCAATGTCATCCTTATTTAACTTAAAAATTTTCTAGCTATTGTCTCTTTCGAACTTTATGTTCGATTCCCAACTCATATTCCGCAGATAGACGCGACAAAACTCAAACTCTCCAACCAAAATTATTAATGCCAATTTTGAATTTAGTTTTGGTGTATACTAACTAAGAGTATTCTTTCTTAGTTTGGTAGATATACGTATTCGAAGAGAACGTTTTTTTTTTTCTTCAAAAATTAACATTTTGGAAGCGTGTGATTGATTCTATATCCTTTACTTAGTAGATAACTATGATTAGCAGATGTACATACGAGGTGCATTCAAGTTATAACACCCCCGATTTTTTTCCTTACTAACTAATCACAGAAAAACTATGAAACATGTGTCACTTCTCGACGTAATCTCCCTGCAGCCGTACACATTTTTCACAACGTCGATACCATGATTCCATGGCCGCTGCGAACGCTTCTTTAGGAGTCTATTTTGACCACTGGAAAATCGTTGATGGAATAGCGGCCACGGAGAGTGTCTTTCATCGTTGGAAAGAGCCAAAAGTCGCTAGGAGCCAGGTCAGGTGAGTAGGGACCATGAGAAATCACTTCAAAGTTGTTTGCACGAAGCAGCATTCGTGGCACCCACCTGGAGGACACTTTTCGCATTTTCAGGTCGTCATGTAGACGACGTGAAATGCCAACTTTGGACGCGATCTGTTCCACACTCATTCGGCGATCCCCCAAAACAACTTTCTCCACTCGCTCGATCATGTCGTCAGACCGGCTTGTGCGAGACCGAAATTGTCTTGGTTTGTTGTCACACGACGTTCTGCCTTCTTTGAACTGTCGCACCCATGACACCATCACCACATGTCTCACTCAATTGGCGATGAATTTCTATCGGTGTCACACCACGCAAATGGAGAAAACGAATGATTACACGCTGATCTTGTAATGAAAACGTCACCATTTGAAGTATGAAAAACAGTTCTCAATCTGGCCGCTGCCGCTAAAGGTTCTATGTGCCGCCATCTCTGTCACGCATTGACAAAGAGCGCTCGCTTATTTTAAAACAAACCGCATGTTTCTATCTGTTTCCAGTTCTAAAAAAAAAAATCGGAGGTGTTATAATTTGAATGCACCTCCTATATCTAAAAAAACAAAATATCGAAACAATAAACATCGATGAACTTCGATAAAGCGCAGTTTCCGTCGTATCTGTCGCAGTAGGGTTTAAACAGCTAATATTATCAATTTTAGAAATTTATAATTAAAATTGCAATCAATCTCAAGTTCCTGCCTGTTACTGCAAACTTTCCTGCTGAATATCATATGATGGAGAGAGGTATGGTAATTGAAATAAAACATTATTTCTTTGTGGTTAGTAGTATCAGTTTGACATCGTCGATTTTACTTTTCACACGTGTGATATAAATAACGAAATTTATATCATCCAGTATTAATATAAAAATATGTATTACTGTTAAACTTTTCGTTTCATTTGACACTATCTGGATTCCTCGTTTGGGAAAAATCGTCATTTTACAATTGTGTTTAAAACTAGTGCAGGTATTGCAAGAATCAAAATAGAATGTTGTTTGTTTAATAGTATTTACTATTAATAATAATAGAATTACATTACTGGAGTGGACTGTATACTAGATTTGGTATTGACCGCTTGCGCGGCTAGAGGACAACTTCTGTTAAAAAGGGGTATACATACAGTTTTGTTCGTATAACTAAATAAATCAAGTCTTTGTCACTTCTAGTTGCACGTCACATAAATTACCCTAGTCGTCATAAACTTGTCAGTCCGTTGAGAATAGGTCTTTTTTAACGACGACCCTTAGAAAATAATTTATTAGTTCTAACACAAAAATGATTTATATAGATACATATAGATCTACCTAAAATGCATGAAGAAATTGTAAAGGATGAAGTACACATATTTTTGGTTTACACCTATATTTATAGTTAACAATAAATAGTAGCAAATGAATAAATAATCGGTGATAGTAACATTTGCATAGGCAATACAAGAGCCACGTTACTTTATAATACATTCCGGATTCGAACCGGACACTAGTCAACGACCCAATTCATTTGATAGAGCACGCTATCCTCCATCATCCTCCCCAACGGCAATAGCAAAGAGGACCGTATATACCCGAACCAGTTTATTCCAGAACATCTCTTCGTACAAATCCTAAATCAGTTCTGAAGACCCGAAACCATTATACTAATAATGGTTTCGGCTCTTCAGAAAAACTGTAGTGTACTAACACACATTACATAGATATGCTTTTTCTTTTTGTACTGTTTACGTATAATTCTAAAAATTAATTTATCTCATTCTAGTTCATTCCTGAATCTATTTTTATACCAAATACTACAACAAACAAGTGATTTCTTCACGTTGTTATTACAATCTAACGATAAGTTTTGTAAATAAATTACGTGAGATCTTTTCTTTGTAAAACCGTGCACAACTACAACCATATTGGGTTCTATTTTTATGTTGTTGAGGACAGTTTGACGAAAGGAGACAGGATTTGTGACGAACCGTAGTTCGTCCGTATGAATTTAAGCACTCTTAACACAAAGAAGAATATTAAAATTATTATTTGAGTAATTTTGTATCAATTCTCGAAATTATTTTTCATTTTCGTTCAATTTTTATTTTTTACATAGTTTTTAACATCGCTGTATATATCTTTCGGAGCGATAGTATATAATTTACCGATAAACGATTCTAGAGCTTGTGTAACATTCTACTTTTAAATTCATGTATAAGAAATGGTACGTCACCCAAATATTTAGTATATAAAGCCGTTCAGAATTTGATTCTGGAGGAGTTCTCTCCTAACCGATTCATTCATATTGTCCGAAGGCTCTTAACTCACCGACGGTATTTTCTATATTGTCCGAGTTATCTTAATTTATTGACTAAAATTGTTACCAACTGAATTCTGTTAACTTGCTGACGGTATTTTATATTGTCTAAGTTCCCTTAATTCACTTGTAATAATGTTATTGGTGGACCTTACCGACTTGAGAACTCATGTCCGAGACACCGCTTGTTTTCCCTTGTAAACAAATTTTACTCCTCCGCGACGAATGTGTTTAACTGTATTTATCGGTTCTTGTACGTGGTTTGTCTAGTTTAAATTTATTTAAATTTGCAATTTTAAGATAAGAATTCCATTTCGTTTTATTTTGCTTTAATTTTTTTTGTTTCTCTGGTAAAATATGTAAATAAATCAAAGTATAAAAGCTTGTCTGTTTTCATTCTAAGGACTCTCGACGAACCAAAACTACCTCAGATAGATTGTTGATGAACGCCGTGCTCCAGACCGCCGTAAAGCACTTTCCACTATATTCACAAACTTCAAAAGTAATTAACACCCACATGGGAACTGTTTATTTAGTTATATCATACTTTAAGATGTTTTCGAAAAATTAATTTCATACAAATAAATAATAATAAGCAACTACTCATCTCTACATTGCTAGGGTTACTAACATAGTCAACAGTACAGTACAATAAAAAAAAAATACCCGCTTCTTATCGTAAAGCGATTGTTTTGATGTTAAAATATGAAATGTTCCTAAAATCTCTAGGACTACTACCAATACCACATGTTAACTAACTTCAAACAGCTTGTAATCTTGGAGTGAAGTAATGGATTGTATTTTTTAATAATTTGCTGTTGCATTTTGAAATAGTTCTAAGAACAGCACCTAAAGCATACAAATGTCACTTCCATTTCGCAACATCTTCAAATTACCACAACACCCGGATATTTTCCCTTAACCCCCCACCACACTATCACCTCATCATGTCGGAGCCCCAATTAATTCCGCGTTAAAAGCAAATTTATATCAGAAGCTTCCGCGTTTTATGGGAGAAGGACGGAGGGGAGTAATAGACCCCCTTGGTGCGGGAGGCGCCCATATTATTTGTCCTCGTTAATAACCTCCGCGTTGAAACACTAGAATGATGGGATTTATGCATGCAGTACGCCAATGGATAGATAGTGGTAGAGAGAGTGGTAGAGAGTTTGAATGAAGATAACGACGCAGCGGCTCAATAAATCATTGTTAATTAAAACGTGATGAAAGATTGTACAACCCCGCTGTTTTAGGACTTCTTTCTCTCGCTTGTTCGTTGGTTTTTCGCTGTGGTGGTCTTTCTCTATCGTTTGCTAACTTTAGCCGCACTACACGTTTCGTTTTGTTCCGTTCTCTTTTCAGGGCGATGATATAAGCTTCGTTTTACTTGATTAAACTAGTTGATGAAAGGGTAATTTGAGTGCAGTTATTTTGTAGGGAGTATACAGTTCGGTGTTGCCATCTACGATGTATAACCTTTATTAATCATTAGTGACAAAATATCAAAACAAATCAAACAACTTTACTATAGGGTCCGGCAAAAAGACCTCCCCGATTTTGAGTCATCGTTGCTCGAGATGAAAGAAGTGTATAGAATGGGGAATGGTCTCGTTGGATAGTGGTACATATGCAATTTTCAGTTGTCAAAGTAAACTGGGTTGTTGCTGAGGAGTATATTCGTAGTGGAGGTTCTACGATAACAACGCAACCGGCATGACACTGTTCCGGGAAGAATGTTAAACCTTAGGCGGGCAGGTTCTGCATTGAAAAAAGAATCCTCTGGCCAACTACAACTGCAATGATACCGGCAAATGTGATTGCTGTGAGAGATTCAGTTGAACAATCGCAAAACGTTCAGCACTGAAATATGCTGCACCATTAGTTTGGGAGGAATTCTGCATAAAAAACGCAGAACGTGTCTTTAGAGAATTATAGTGGCTCAAGAGTTAAGTAAAAGAGATCGGGACACTCGTGCAATTTCAACTTGAGATATCCTTAACAACGTTCTGGCTACACCTGTAGTGATCTGTAGTGACGAAGCACATTTTCACCTATGCGGAACACTCAATAAGCAAAATTTCCGTTATTGGTTTCCCTGGGAACCCTAAGGAACTCAATGATTTTGTTGTCTAGGGTTCGTACTTTTTGAAGCATTACAATAACGGTGACTCTGACCGAAATTGAATCATCTTCATAAAAAACACGAGCAAGAGAATGTGTGGTTGCAACAGGATGGAGCAGCATCCCGCACTTCTCTACGTTCAGTTGGAATTCTGAGTGAAATGTTTTCTGGGCATCTTATTTCTTTGCGATGTGACATCGGGTGGCCCCCATTTCCATCCGATTTATCCCCTTGCGACTTCTTTTCGTGGATATATCTTAAACCCATCATTATCCCCGAAATATTGAGACCTTGATGGAATCAATAACTTAGGAAATCGTTGCCATTCCGTCTAAAATGACCTGAAGGGTTATGGAAAATTTTCATTAGAAATTTCGAAGTTGTATTCATTAATGAACGCCGAAATTTGAGTGACATAATTATCCAAAGAAACTAATTTAAAATGGCATTGCATGTGTAATAAGTGAATAATAAAGTATTGAACTGCTTAGCTGTTTATTAGTAAATGCTATTTTCGGTCTGTAACATTCCTGAACCCAATGTAGTACCTTTATTAACGTCCTTCCAATTTTATTATATTCACCTTTATCATGTTACTTTACATTTCATTTACATTACAAATTATCAATCGGCAACTATCAAACGTAAGAATAATAAAGATTTGATAACGCTCTAGCAGGGAAAAACTCCAGATAAATGGCAAAGAGACATAATAAGCTCAATATACAAGAAAGGCGATAACCAGAATTACAGAGCAATCACCCTTCTCAGCAATACAAAATTCCTAGAAAGAAGAATAAGACAAAAACTAGAAGATATACTCGAAGATATACAATTCTGATTTAGAACAAACAGAGGTACTCAGGATGTCACATATTAAAGCAAACAACAGAAAAATTTTTAAAAGAAAATAGAGAAATACATTTGCTTCATAGACCTAGAGAAAACCTTCAATAAAATATATAAAAACAATGAATGGAACATATCGAAAAAACGAGGAATACACGAATGTATAATTACAGGAATAAATAGCCTGTACCAAACAACAAAAAAACTACGTAAGGATAAAACATGAAACCTCAGAAATGTTTGAAATAACGTGAACGTAAGGTCTAAAACAGGGATGCATTTTAAGCCAGATATTATTCTCCCTAGTACTGAAACAAGCAATAAAAGAAATAAAGCAAAAAATACGTAAATAAGCCGAGCACAGAGAGCTTGGCGCCAGGTTAGAAGTGAGGTTGCCGCATCCACGACGCGACGTATGTATGCAGATGAATCGGCACGGGCTACCACAACGAATGAAATTATTGATTTATTTTACAGTTTTCATCAACCCTTCGCAGCGTGTTCTAATTATAGAGGTAAAATGTGTATGTAAGTATATCTAACGTACGCAAGGAAAATAAACGACCGTCGCTAATAAAGTCACTAAATTTATCAGTGAATTTCCGGATTTGGAGCATAATGGAACTAAAGTATTATGTAGAGTTTGGAAAATAGCTTTGATGTATTGGAACAAAGGCGACTATAAAAGACACATAAATACCGCACAGCACAAAAATCAGAAAAATGGCGGGGCCACCTCAAAGCCAATTTGGATTTACCTTTGATGTTTATTGTTTTAAGGTCAACCCTTCGCTACTCGAGAAAGACCGTTTCGACAGTTTTGGGCGTATACATACAATCCCGAGTGGAACTTCCCCATCACGGACAGTGTTACGGAAAGAGCTACCAAGTATACAAAAAGGTATCGAAAATAGCATCAACATAGAAATAAAAGATAAACAGCTGTGGCTATGGCTTGATGGGACGACAGATTGTACAAAACATCAATTTTGAATATTGTAATACGAGTACTAGATCTTGTTAAACCGAAATCTGCAATCTTATTAGCTAGCAAAAGATTAGAAAAGTGTACTGGCGGAGCAATTACAGGCGCAGTGCTCGATACGTTACAATAGTTTCAAGTGTTAACTAGTTAGCTGTTGATGTTTATGAGCGATGGAGCAGCGACGATGTGTAGTGAAGGCCGTTTTCTTAAAGAAAAGTATGAGGGACTTTTACCTATTACGTGTAAAGTTCATGCTTTACATCTTGTGGCACAAACTATTCGAGAATATTACCCGGAGGTTGATGCACTAATAGCACTAATAGCAAATACATCTGGCTTTGTCCCGGTATTCGCGAACCACCACAGCCGATTCTTACGCGTTAGGGAATATGGTTGCAAGCGGCTTTTTATTATTCTGAACATTTCCAAGGAGTAAAATCTGTGATATTACAATTCGACCCTGACGAAGCTACAGCTATTAAAGGGGAGCCAGAAAGCACTTCTAGATACTTCTGTTGAAACAGATTTAAAAAGTATTAGCAACAATTATAAACGATTACTAGACGCAATAGAAAATTGCAAAATACTGGGTTTGTCGTTGGTGGAATCAGTGCAAATCGTGGACGAAGTTAATACATTGCTACACGGTGTAAACGACGCAAAAAACGGTTGCGTTATACGAGATTAAGACAAATGTGGTGGCGCATCTGCAGATCCATTAGCTAACTCTAAGGATTATTTTGATTATACCTGTGTTACCTTCACTTTTTCGTCAAATTTTTTTAGCCGGGAAGTCATAATCTCTGTTGTGATCCAAACTTTTTTATTAGATACCTATTCTAAGGGCAGTTTATCGATAATAATAATAATAATAATAATTTATTTTTTGTAATCAAACCATTACAGAAAAAGTCAATTTGTTACAATAAAGGATGTATAAAGCAGACAAAGTAATAAATAAAAGACAAAAAAAACATAAAAAAAATACTATGACTAGAACTCCTCGATACTGTAGCACCTCTCTCTCCAGCGCATTTTCTTCACTTCTCTTTTAAAATTGGTAAAAGGAAGATCTTTCCATTCTTCTGGTAATTTATTGTATAATTTGTATATGAGATCCTTTAAAGCATCGAGGGTTCCCAATGATTTCCTTTCCACCAATATTTGCGCAAAATAAAACTGTCAATATTTTTAGAGCGAACGTTTTGTTGGGCATTGCAAAATAAAAAAGTCCGTTTTCGTCAGCATTGTACACATCTTTTAGTGACGTCATTCAATATTACTTGTAGCTTTGGTTTCCAGGCTTCGACACTGTCCAAGTCAACATCAGCCGAATCATCACAAATTGTTTTAAAGGCTATATTGCGTCTTTTACAAAATTATTCTAGCCATCCATTTGAAGCCTGAAAACTCGTCAGTTTTAAATTTTCGGCTACTTCCAAAGCTTTTTCTTTTACTAAAGGTCCAGATATAGCGAGATTTTTATTTCTGGCTTTACAGAACCAATTGTAAACTACTTCGTCAGTCGCCGATCCTGCGGTTTTGGGAAACTTTCTCTTCTGCTCTACATAAATTGGAACCTTCTTCAAAGCGCTTCTTTAAGTCGGATTTGTTTCTTATAATTTCATTAACTGTGTTCTTCCTGAACATTTCACTTTCCACAATAATATCAATTTTGTCTTTAAGCGACCTTTAAACAACATAATGATCATTCCCAAAAGCACAGTCGAGCATAAATTAACTCCCAATCTATGCCCGGCTTACACATAAATTGAGATTCGATATTGAAAGTTTGAACAAGTAGAATTACCGGAAATATGTTATGCGGACGATATGGTGCTGATGATATTTTAATAAATCTTGGCAGAAATCCGAATTCCGAAGGCCCTTTTTAAATACAGAGGAATGACAGCAATTTCTTTTTTCCAACTTACATTGAGCCAAATTTATAACGGATTCGCATAAATCACTTTTATTAATTTCCTATGTTAAAACCTTCTTATAGAATAAGCCAATAATCTTTTTCAACATAAAGAATTTCCTATAAAACCAACGTCATCACCGTTCCATTGAATTAACCGATCATCTCAGCGTACGCTTCATTTGACTCGCTGTTCGCTTTTAATAAAATAGAATCCGTTTACTACCAAATTAAGAAGAACGCGAGAAGAGAAGAAGGAAAAAAGTGGACGGAGCAGTTTTCTCGCGTCATCAAGCTCCTCCTCTACATCGCTAACGAAACAAACATAAACCTTGCCGAAGTACACTTAAACAACGACAACTCCGGAACAACTACCGTAAGGAATTATACGCCCCGGACTCTCGGACGTTTTAAAACTGCTTCCACTAGCGAACCCGGCGACGGTTGCAACGTACTAAAACTAAAAAGTTACGACGGTAATTCAAGATCGTAAAAAAGTTACGCCCCATCGCTCATAAAGTGTCTGTCGTCTTATTAAACGGACGGCTCTGGGTTGTATGGAAGTTCTCGACGTTTGTGGAAAAGATCGACATGGGATAGGCTAAACACGCTATTAAAATCTGCATGAGTTTCAGGGTTTTTTTTCAGTGTAAAATACTGGGACAAATGGAAGTATTTTTTTGATAATGTTGTTTTAAAACAGGAAATAAAGTTTTTTTAAAAATTCTACTCAAATTCAAAACCTTTTCATTAAGATTTTAAAATTCCCCCAAAGTATTAAGCAGGGCGGGAAATTTATACTTTTCTAAATCTCCTTTCTCGTTACTTACTACTTACTGCACTAAAAGCTTCTATTTTTCCCTGGTTAGCATCAGGGGCGGCCCTAAAATTTAAAGGGCTTTGGTCCTTGAGGGTGGTCTAAAATCGTAAAGTAAGGGGTTCAGGTGAAAAAAATTCGAGACGGCCCACTTCCAGCGTTGGCCATTTTACCCTTTTCCGATGCTAAAACCCCTGTGCTTCGCATTTGGTTTTTTAACTTTAAAAGGGATAGAGGGCTTTAACTTTTCCCCGAATATATCTGGTATTATATAGGGTCCCAAAATGTTTCATGGTTTTAAAGGAAATTTTTTTTTTTCCCCTTCTTGAAAGGGAAAAATTTGGTATAGAGGGCCACGGGATACAAAAGGGCAGATCTTTTTTTTAAACCCCAGGATGCAAAAAAAACACGGGGGGCCCCCCGAAAAACCCCGCGTGGGGATTCTAAGCTTTTCATATCTTTTTTAAAATTTTAAATTTTTTTTTTTTCTGGGCCTTGGCTAAAGCCTCAACTGGAAACTTCCCGTTTTTGTTACAATTTTTTTTATTTGATTCTAAACCGGGATATTTTAAAATTTCTCCGGCCTCGTAGGGCCCCCCTTTTTTTTTTGATTTTATAAAAGTTTATATTTTCATCCAAAACGTCCTTTTTTTAAAAAAAATTTTTTTGCTTTCTTGGGGTCAATTTTTAAAAAAAAAAGCTATTGCAATATTATTTTGGGAAAAAAATGTTAACAATCGGCTGCAACCTGTGGAACAGGGCCTGCTTCGGCGCTCAAAAGGAGTTTTTGCAAGTTTTTAACGGCCCCTATGCAGGTTTTTAAAAACGCAAAAAAGTGCATACATTAGATATCGAACGCATAAAAGGGCCCGGGGGGTTGCTAAAATAAGCTTGAGGGGTTTGTTTGTGAAAGTTCGTTTATGGCGGGTTTAAGTTCAAGAAAACCGACCGGGGGGAACGTTTCAAAAGTGAATATGAAATCCAATTACGAGGGAAAAACTAAAAGCGTGGGGAAGGGGAAAGTGATTTAAGTTTTATCGGAAGAAAATTTAAAATGTCTAAAATTAAAAAAAACCTAGTGGGAAAATTCCCTTAAACCCAAATTTAGACTCTTTAAATTTTGATCTAAGAAGTTGTAGCTACAGCGGGGCCGGGGGGGGGGGGGTAGTGTAATCCCCCTTTTTGCGCTTTCTCCATTTCCGGGTCCAGTGGAAAAAAGTTCCGCCAAGCTCTCCCAAACTTTTAAAAAAGGGAACGTACTGCGTTTAACACCAGTTTTAAAAATTTTTAAAACATTTTTCCTGTGGTTAAAAAACCCAAAATGCTTTTCCCAAAAGTTTTATTTCAAGAACGATCTTTGAAGAAGGGGGCTCAAATGCACAAACCTTGAAGCTCGAAAGTAACTAGAAAAAAAAGCCAAAAAGGGTGGGGAATATTGGTGTGATTTTTATCTGAATGTTTCTTAGGGTTTTTTTTATAAAAACTGGTGTGGAAAAAAAACTGGGGCGTCCGAAAAAGAAAAAACTGTTTTCTTCCCGAAAAAAATGTTTAAACCCCATTTATCAAGCTACTATGGGGAAATTTAAACGGGTTTGGGGAAAATATTAGACGGGAACCTGCGTTTTGGGTGACCAAAAAAACTCGTGATTTTTTCTACAGATCGATAGATTAGCTCCGATTCGTATATATGGAACTTTTTCCCCTTTCAAAAATGCAGGTCATCTTTTATGCCAAAAAAAAAAAAAAAAAAAAAAAAGAAAGTGTAAACCCCCGACGAGGGAGTTCCTCTCCCTATAGAAAGTTCCCGATTTTTCCGTTTTTGCCAAAAAAAAACCCCCAAAATACGGTATCAAGGGTTTTCTGGAGTGTGAGTTTAGAATCAGGAAATTTTCAATTGATGGAATTATATACCGGGCACGACCCCCCCAACCTATCCGTACAAACTTTTTCTTCTTTTTGTATGGGGCCAAATGTTAAAAAAATGGGTAACTACTTTTACAAAGCCCTTTTCCCTTGGCTAAAAGTTTTTTAAATAGAACCTAACCGTGGTTGAACACGAAAAAAATAAAGAAAAACCAAATAACTTTTTCACATTTGGGTTTTTTGGAAAAAAATTACTATGGTTGGGTTTCATTCCGAAGAAAAAACGGGAGTCGTTTTGCCCCAGGGGAAACCCTGCACAATGACAAGGCTGTAAGTGAAAATGTTTTAACAAAACCGGGAAATTTAAAACTTTTTTTATAACAAGACCAAAAGGGGGGTAGACTTTAAATTGGGGTTCCCAAAAACGTCCAACTCTACATGTTAAAGGCAAAACGAAGCGTTTTTGGGCCCATGGCGCTTTTTTTTTAATAGATCGAATTGCAGCACTAAAAAGCATTTGGGGGTTTTTTCCCCGTTGAAACTGTTATCATAGGAAGTAAAAACTCGCTAGCCGCTTTTTTTGAAGGAATTTGCCCAGCAATTGGGAATACCGCAAAATTTTTAAAGGGGGTCAAAAAATCCGAAAATACCAAGAAATTCAATAAATTTTTAAAGAACCCAAAATTTTTAAAATTGAAAAAACTGGGGGCTGAATGCCCTTACCAAATAAAAAAGGAAAGGGTGTATGGGGGTGGGGCCCTCTATTCAGGAAAAGAAAAAACAAACCCCCCAAATTTTTTTTTGAAAAGTTGCAATAACGTGTGCACGAACATAGCAAAAAGAATTTTCAAAAATTGCTTAAAATGTATTTTTATTTATAAGAGCTGGGAATCTTCCCTTTAAAGGGTTTGTTTTTAAATTTTTTGTTTTTAAAAACCAGCCCCAAAAAAAAAGATTTAAAAATATTTTCATTTTCTTTATATTTTTTGAAAAATAAAAAAACAACCGGGTCTGAGAGACCCGAGAAATTTAATCTGATATCCGAACCCCCCATGCATCCTAGGGGTTTAAAAAAAAATAAAAAAAATAAAAATAATAAGGCCCCCCAATACAAAACATTGCTTAGCGCAAAAACTGGGCAAAGTAAAAGGATGAAAAAAGAACCCAAAAAAAAACCCCAAATTTAAATAAAAATTCCCTATACTATCTGCCAAAAAAGTTTTTTTATTCAAATTTTCCCTGCCCCCGCCCAAATTTTTCCACAGAAGCCCGCGATATATTACTGAAAATTTTAAAAAAAATTCTGTTTTTAATTAGTCCCCCAAAAAACCTTTGGGGGTAAAATTTTTTTTATTTTTTCCCTATGCGCCCGGTTTTCCACAAACAAGGAGGCTAGGTTTTTTTAAAAGTAAATTGAGAGGTTTTTGTATTTTTCTTTTCCCCGGGGCGAATTTAAATTTCAGTCTTTCCCACGACTCCATTTTACTGAATCACCCCTTTGTGTTGCTTTTAAACAGTCCCGAAAAAGGGTCGTTTTTTCAAAATGAGTTTTCCCCGTTTTTCCGAAGGGGCTTTTTAGGCTGTCTTCTTGTGGGACGCTAAAAAAAGGACCGAATGCTGCTGCAACCAAAGGATTAAAAAAGTCGAAAAGGTTTTTTTTTGAGAATAGGTGGGCGGGGGGTACAAAAACAGTCAAAAAAACTTGATGATCTTCCTGGTCGAAAGGGGAAAAAAGAGCGCATCCAAAAAAAAAGCGTAAATTTATTCTGCATTGTTGAGGGGGCATCCCACTCTGGGGGCCCGCGTGGGAACCAAGGGGCAAACTTTCCAAGAAGGGAATTAATGTTGCCTCAACACGATTCCCGGTGACGGTTTTTGCACGAGGCAAAATTTTTTCAAAACCGTCCTACCCCGGGTTTGAACCCCCCTTAGCGCAACCCACATACAAAAAGCGGGGCCCAGCTGGCGATTCGAAAAAAAAACCGCAATCTCCCGGGCTCAAAAAACCCCTGAAAACGTGTGGGCATTTTTGAAAAATTCAAGCTTGACAAGGGGGAAACGTGTTTATAATTTGGGGGCAGCTTTCAAGGGTTAATCGGGAAAATTTTTGGGGTGCTCCCTTCCCCGGGAAAGTTACGCTACAATCCTTCCCTGGGAAAGTATTTTCGCGAGGGGCAAAGGCCCCTTTTAAATCTAGTGGGGATTTTACGTTTATTTAATTTTTTTGCGCCAAATTTCATTTTTTCTTATATTTTAATGTAAAAAATTTGGGAAAAAATATCTTGATTAAATTTTGAAAAAAAACCTTGCCTCCTTTTCCCTTTTGGAACAGACGGGAATAACTCCCGGGGTATAAGATCCGGTTTGCTTCAAATCCAAAAAATAAAACATTGGGTTTAAACCCACCAGATTCCCCCAAAAATTTTTAAAAATTTTTTAATTCCAGCCTTTCTCGATCTATCAAATAAGCCGTGGGTAGGAAATTTGTATAATAGCCCGTTAAAATATTAATTCGGGATATCTTGATTTTCGTGCAACTCCAAGTTTTTCTCTATACCGGGGCGTTCCATGTTTTATTTTATGATAATCTACAAAAAGCGTCCGTCACCACTACCCCCGAAATATGGCTCTCCCTTTCTCTCCTCCCCCCCCCCTTCTCCTCCCTCCAAAGTCCATTCCGCTGGAGGCTGAAGTACTGAATGAATCAATTCGTCCCGGGGTTTTATTAAGATATTAATTATTGGATGGATATTTTCAGCGATGAAAAGCCCGCCCTATTGACGCATTCCGCACCTATGTAATAGGTATTTTCAATTTCACACAGGTGTATATCCAGGTCATTTCAAATTTGAGGATTAAATTTTAAGGCCATTCACTACCTACAAAACAAGGTGTTTTAGAGGATAGTTGCACGTTTTGGCTAAAATCTTAAATAGAGTTTGGCACTGTTACTGAAGCCTTTTTTTGTTCTGTTGGAGTTTGCATGCTATCTGGAAGATGGCTTAGCGCCGAGAGTTTCATTTCACAACAGGATTGCCTGTTTTCTTCGTTTTTCGTAGTTTCTAATGCTGATGGCTCAGATTGTTCTGTTGAAATTGGTCTTGGAGCAGGAATTGTATTTGAATGAGGGTGCGGCAATTGAGTATATGTTGTTGGAATGTATTTCAAAGAACCACCTTTCCTTCTGTTCATACCGTCAAATTTAAAGCACGCATAACATTCAGTTGGCTCATGTTCTCTTGGATCTTTTCCAAATCATTGGAACACCAAATGGCCATAGCGGTTCCGGTTTTCGCCCTGTTGTGTAAACAATAGACGATGTCCATATGCATCATAAAAACATTTTGTGAGAAATATTGTTGATAACAAATTAGCAGTTTCAGCCTTATTTTAGGCCGAGTGATCTTAATTACAAATTTTCCCAACACGTAACAAAAGATATTCAATTTAGAACATTTATCCATTTTTGATTTTGAAATTAATTGATTTTACAAGTCAATACAATGAACAATTTTGAACTTTTCACTATTCGCTTCGGTTTGGGTTAGTTGCTTTTAATATTTAATGTTAACCCCCTTGACTTCTGAAACAGACTGAGCTCTCAGCGGGTTTAAAAGCACCGGGGGCTTATAAACCCATTTGATCAACCGGCAGTAGCGGGGTGGAACAAAATCTTATCACTGAACGTTATTCTTCCACCGTACACAGTAAAAATTTGAACCTTTTTTGACTAATTTCATAGTCGAAAAGGTCCAAATCCTTTTTGGAGTTAATTTTACTAGACTTATTTGGGTTTTAAAATTTGACCACGCAATTATGTAAAGTTTTATCTTTTAAATGGCGTTACTTTGTCAAATGTATTTGTCAAAATCACACAATGCCTCGAGTCAAATTTTACAAATTTTGCTAGGCGAAGTGACTAAGCTTGTAGTTAAAGCAACACTTCTCAAAATCATTGATTTTACAACTTTTTTAGATACACTGTCTATTGGATCTTGACATATAAATTTTACTTCGTTCTAGTCATTTTATCAAGTTTCTCTTTCTTCAGTGTTAATTTTTTTAAAAAGTGTGCAGGGGGAAAATAAAGGTGAACCACATATGTTTTATATACCCATATTTACAAGCATATTTTTACAATTTTTAAACTATTTTATAACAAAAAACATTTACATGTCAAGGTTAAAATAGCCTTTCAGCAAAGCATACTTTGGTACAATTATATTAATATTTTCATTGTAAGGTTCGTGTAGTTCATAACACCTTGGATGGTACCAAATTTAGTAAAGAAACTACTTCACGTAAACCGCTATTGAGCACCTGAATATGATAGCCGTGATACATTTTTTTAAAGCCAATAGTCGTCCGTGGAGTACAGAATGCATACGGTTTATCACCAACAGAAAGTAAATATAATTTTATAAAATATTGGGGTGTTATCAAATTTTCCTACTAAGAATCTACCACTTTTAAAAATAACACCCTTTATCTTTATGTAGCTGAAGACATATTTGAGAGTTTGGAAATTCTATATTGATCACATTCCTAAATTCATGAACATTTTCAATAATTCTGCTAAATGTGATCTCATTCTCATTGATTATCTTATCTTTCCATATGATACACATCTCTTTTTGGTGTCTGGTGGCTAAGCTATTTGTGACAATTCTATAATTTTTAAGTTTATGTGCCATATTTTTTAAATAATTATGTTTTGATTCAACTCTCATAGACCAAAGGTGTACTAGTGGCCCCATTTTCGCAATAACATATGGATAATGTATAAGGAAAATTATGTTTAGGAGATAAGTTCATGCCAATTGATTTATGAAATATTTGTGATGATCACTTATCAAAACCTTCAGAGAATGAATCATTGGTTCAGTAAGTTCAAATGGCGTATAATATTTAATGCATCATTGGTATTGTAAGGAGAAATTCGACGAAAACTAGAGCGATGTCGATTTAAAGCCTCATTTTCGCGTCATTTTTGGAATTCCGAAAACTTCAAACGCCCATATCTCCAAAACGCTTAGAGATATCGGGCTGAAATTTCATTCCGCAAATGTGCGACCATAGGGCTACAAATCGGTACCGTCAGATTGAATTCCAATTTTCACATTTTGGCCATTCAAAAATTTCATCACTTTGGGTAGAAATTTTTACGGCTCTCTTGTATCTCGACATCCGAACGAGTTAGGAGGTTAGGTTTGGGTCCGTTCGAAAGCTCTCGGCGAGAGCTTTAAAACTAAAAAAAGGTCAACCATCTAGCTATAACCGTTCCGACGCTAGAGTGTCTCAAATTCAAGAAAAGGAGATTCCTTTTTTTAAGTTTGAAGCGCTGTAGCTGCCTAACCAAACAAGCTAGAAGGTTCTGCTTGGTCGCAATCGATTCAGCGGTTAATTTTCTATCTGAAACCGTCAACTTCGTCGACCAGAGATGCATCCCTACGGAGAAATGGGACGAAAACTAGGGCGATGTCGATTTAAAGCCTCATTTTCACGTCATTTTTGGAATTCCGAAAACTTCAAACGCCCATATCTCCAAAACGCTTAGAGATATCGGGCTGAAATTTCATTCCGCAAATGTGCGACCATAGGGCTACAAATCGGTACCGTCAGATTGAATTCCGATTTTCACATTTTGGCCATTCAAAAATTTTATCACTTTGGGTAGAAATTTTTACGGCTCTCTTGTATCTCGACATCCGAACGAGTTAGGAGGTTAGGTTTGGGTCCGTTCGAAAGCTCTTGGCGAGTGCTTTAAAACTAAAAAAAGGTCAACCCTCTAGCTATAACCGTTCCGACGCTAGAGCGTCTCAAATTCAAGAAAAGGAGATTCCTTTTTTTAAGTTTGAAGCGCTGTAGCTGCCTAACCAAATAAGCTAGAAGGTTCTGCTTGGTCGCAATCGATTCAGCGGTTAATTTTCTATCTGAAACCGTCAACTTCGTCGACCAGAGATGCATCCCTACGGAGAAATGGGACGAAAACTAGAGCGATGTCGATTTAAAGCCTCATTTTCGCGTCATTTTTGGAATTCCGAAAACTTCAAACGCCCATATCTCCAAAACGGTTAGAGATATCGGGCTGAAATTTCATTCCGCAAATGTGCGACCATAGGGCTACAAATCGGTACCGTCAGATTGAATTCCCAATTTTCACATTTTGGCCATTCAAAAAATTTCATCACTTTGGGTAGAAATTTTTACGGCTCTCTTGTATCTCGACATTCGAACGAGTTAGGAGGTTAGGTTTGGGTCCGTTCGAAAGCTCTCGGCGAGAGCTTTAAAACTAAAAAAAGGTCAACCCTCTAGCGATAACCGTTCCGACGCTAGAGCGTCTCAAATTCAAGAAAAGGAGATTCCTTTTTTTAAGTTTGAAGCGCTGTAGCTGCCTAACCAAACAAGCTAGAAGGTTCTGCTTGGTCGCAATCGATTCAGCGGTTAATTTTCTATCTGAAACTGCCAACTTCGTCGACCAGAGATGCATCCCTACGGAGAAATGGGACGAAAACTAGAGCGATGTCGATTTAAAGCCTCATTTTCGCGTCATTTTTGGAATTCCGAAAACTTCAAACGCCCATATCTCCAAAACGCTTAGAGATATCGGGCTGAAATTTCATTCCGCAAATGTGCGACCATAGGGCTACAAATCGGTACCGTCAGATTGAATTCCAATTTTCACATTTTGGCCATTCAAAAATTTCATCACTTTGGGTAGAAATTTTTACGGCTCTCTTGTATCTCGACATTCGAACGAGTTAGGAGGTTAGGTTTGGGTCCGTTCGAAAGCTCTCGGCGAGAGCTTTAAAACTAAAAAAAGGTCAACCCTCTAGCCATAACCGTTCCGACGCTAGAGCGTCTCAAATTCAAGAAAAGAAGATTCCTTTTTTTAGTTTGAAGCGGCTGTAGCTGCCTAACCAAACAAGCTAGAAGGTTCTGCTTGGTCGCAATCGATTCAGCGGTTAATTTTCTATCTGAAACTGCCAACTTCGTCGACCAGAGATGCATCCCTACGGAGAAATGGGACGAAAACTAGAGCGATGTCGATTTAAAGCCTCATTTTCGCGTCATTTTTGGAATTCCGAAAACTTCAAACGCCCATATCTCCAAAACGGTTAGAGATATCGGGCTGAAATTTCATTCCGCCAATGTGCGACCATAGGGCTACAAATCGGTACCGTCAGATTGAATTCCAATTTTCACATTTTGGCCATTCAAAAATTTCATCACTTTGGGTAGAAATTTTTACGGCTCTCTTGTATCTCGACATCCGAACGAGTTAGGAGGTTAGGTTTGGGTCCGTTCGAAAGCTCTCGGCGAGAGCTTTAAGACTAAAAAAAGGTCAACCCTCTAGCTATAACCGTTCCGACGCTAGAGCGTCTCAAATTCAAGAAAAGAAGATTCCTTTTTTTAAGTTTGAAGCGCTGTAGCTGCCTAACCAAATAAGCTAGAAGGTTCTGCTTGGTCGCAATCGATTCAGCGGTTAATTTTCTATCTGAAACCGTCAACTTCGTCGACCAGAGATGCATCCCTACGGAGAAATGGGACCAAAACTAGAGCGATGTCGATTTAAAGCCTCATTTTCGCGTCATTTTTGGAATTCCGAAAACTTCAAACGCCCATATCTCCAAAACGGTTAGAGATATCGGGCTGAAATTTCATTCCGCAAATGTGCGACCATAGGGCTACAAATCGGTACCGTCAGATTGAATTCCAATTTTCACATTTTGGCCATTCAAAAAATTTCATCACTTTGGGTAGAAATTTTTACGGCTCTCTTGTATCTCGACATCCGAACGAGTTAGGCGGTTAGGTTTGGGTTCGTTCGAAAGCTCTCGGCGAGAGCTTTAAAACTAAAAAAAGGTCAACCCTCTAGCTATAACCGTTCCGACACTAGAGCGTCTCAAATTCAAGAAAAGAAGATTCCTTTTTTTAAGTTTGAAGCGCTGTAGCTGCCTAACCAAATAACCTAGAAGGTTCTACTTGGTCGCAATCGATTCAGCGGTTAATTTTCTATCTGAAACCGTCAACTTCGTCGACCAGAGATGCATCCCTACGGAGAAATGGGACGAAAACTAGAGCGATGTCGATTTAAAGCCTCATTTTCGCGTCATTTTTGGAATTCCGAAAACTTCAAACGCCCATATTTCCAAAACGCTTAGAGATATCGGGCTGAAATTTCATTCCGCAAATGTGCGACCATAGGGCTACAAATCGGTACCGTCAGATTGAATTCCAATTTTCACATTTTGGCCATTCAAAAATTTCATCACTTTGGGTAGAAATTTTTACGGCTCTCTTGTATCTCGACATCCGAACGAGTTAGGCGGTTAGGTTTGGGTTCGTTCGAAAGCTCTCGGCGAGAGCTTTAAAACTAAAAAAAGGTCAACCCTCTAGCTATAGCCGTTCCGACGCTAGAGCGTCTCAAATTCAAGAAAAGAAGATTCCTTTTTTTAAGTTTGAAGCGCTGTAGCTGCCTAACCAAATAACTTACAAGGTTCTACTTGGTCGCAATCGATTCAGCGGTTAATTTTCTATCTGAAACTGTCAACTTCGTCGACCAGAGATGCATCCCTACGGAGAAATGGGACGAAAACTAGAGCGATGTCGATTTAAAGCCTCATTTTCGCGTCATTTTTGGAATTCCGAAAACTTCAAACGCCCATATCTCCAAAACGGTTAGAGATATCGGGCTGAAATTTCATTCCGCAAATGTGCGACCATAGGGCTACAAATCGGTACCGTCAGATTGAATTCCAATTTTCACATTTTGGCCATTCAAAAATTTCATCACTTTGGGTAGAAATTTTTACGGCTCTCTTGTATCTCGACATCCGAACGAGTTAGGAGGTTAGGTTTGGGTCCGTTCGAAAGCTCTCGGCGAGAACTTTAAAACTAAAAAAAGGTCAACCCTCTAGCTATAACCGTTCCGACGCTAGAGCGTCTCAAATTCAAGAAAAGAAGATTCCTTTTTTTAAGTTTGAAGCGCTGTAGCTGCCTAACCAAATAACCTAGAAGGTTCTACTTGGTCGCAATCGATTCAGCGGTTAATTTTCTATCTGAAACTGTCAACTTCGTCGACCAGAGATGCATCCCTACGGAGAAATGGGACGAAAACTAGAGCGATGTCGATTTAAAGCCTCATTTTCGCGTCATTTTTGGAATTCCGAAAACTTCAAACGCCCATATCTCCAAAACGGTTAGAGATATCGGGCTGAAATTTCATTCCGCAAATGTGCGACCATAGGGCTACAAATCGGTACCGTCAGATTGAATTCCAATTTTCACATTTTGGCCATTCAAAATTTCATCACTTGGGTAGAAATTTTTACGGCTCTCTTGTATCTCGACATCCGAACGAGTTAGGAGGTTAGGTTTGGGTCCGTTCGAAAGCTCTCGGCGAGAACTTTAAAACTAAAAAAAGGTCAACCCTCTAGCTATAACCGTTCCGAGGCTAGAGCGTCTCAAATTCAAGAAAAGAAGATTCCTTTTTTTTAGTTTGAAGCGCTGTAGCTGCCTAACCAAATAAGCTAGAAGGTTCTGCTGATGATTAACAAAGAATAAGCGAAACTAAAATAAAGGAGAGAATATTTGTAGGACCCAAATCAGGTCACTAATGAAAGATGTCACTTTCGACAATACTCTAAGATCAAAGAGAGGCACCTGCATGGCAGTCCTTCAAAACTATGGTAACAAAGTTCGTCAGAAAGGAAAGTGAAAACTATACACTGCTGGTTGATGAACGACTCTAAAATTACAAGAATTTGTCAGCAAGTATGTCCCAGAAGATTCATTTCCTTCATTCACATCTGGATTTTTTTCCAGACAATCTTGCTGATGTGAGCGATGAACATGGTGAGTAATTTCAGCCAAAATGAATCGCACTAACAGGAAAAAATGAACGAAAGCATGCTTGCAGACTACTGCTAGGGTCTCAAAAGACACGAGTTAGCGATTAAGTACGAGTGAAAGTCGAATAGAAATATGTTTTGGAAATAAATTCCTTTGATTATGAATATTCCTTTTAAAAATAAGTCAGAATAACCACAAGATTGTACCATTGAATATTTTATAATGTTTTATTTGACAAAACAAAACCAAATTTTGACAATGAAGATTATCGAAGTTTTAATTAACTCTGACTACAATATATTTAACGATAAAGCCGCTAAAATCAAGAAATAAAACCTTTTAAATTATTAAACGAGGAACGGCTAAGAAAACGGAGTATACTTATACAGTAAATTACATTATATTATGTACTTACATTATTCCTCAGAACATCAAAATTTCTGAAATTTCGAACGCGTTTTATTCAAAAACCTTACGTGCTGGGAAAATTTGGAAAGCAGATTCAGAACTAGCAAGAAAATTTCTGTAAGAATCACCTTTTAAAGTTCATATGACCTTCATAAAGTTTAATTTTGTATATTAGTGAAATCGTTGCGAGTCAGTGATCTTTCCCTAAAAATAGGAGATATGTATGTACATAGCGGAAGCCTACGTATGTACCAGATTAGGAGATACATAATTTAAAATGCCTTACGCAAAATATAATCGCGGCAAATTACCAGTACGTCGCGTAGATCAAAACTGGAAGGAATATCAATCATCTCTGCTCAAATTACGTTAATTTA
Source organism: Dynastes maya (assembly GCA_029619315.2). NCBI lineage: Eukaryota > Metazoa > Arthropoda > Insecta > Coleoptera > Scarabaeidae > Dynastes > Dynastes maya. Next base: position 822,908 of record JAROYE020000024.1, read on the forward strand.
TTGGATTAGTATTAGTCGGCAAATCTAGTTTCTACCGTTAATCGACTTCAGAAGACGTTGTCGTCTTCGTAACGGATCGTATTGCAAAGGCGAAATGTCGTACGCCTAACGCTATCTAGCGGCGATTCAGCGAAACGTTAAGCCTTGACACGATCCACTTGGCGGTCTTGGAATCATCGAAAACGAGTTGTTCGCAAGTGTCAATGGGTGATGAGGGTGAAACGATTAAGCTTGACTTTGACGGGTCTTCAAACGGATGTCGTTTTCGATTTGGATATTGGAAAGGAGGTGCAAGTAGAAGGTTGCTAACCTGAAATGTCTTTTGCAGCAAGAGTAGTGGAAATCCGAAAATGTTTCTTTCATACCCAGTACTTTCCTTTTATACAGACTTAAAATATCACATTCCCAAGTTAGAAAAAGCTACAGATAATCTCTACCGCCTATTCCAATGAGCTCTAAAATTGATAAGACACGTACACACCTTCAATCAAGGGCAACGTACGTAATTTTAGGATGAAAGTCTTCAAATGGGCTACAGAAAATTTTTCTACAAACGAATAAGAGCACTAAGGAATCAATAAAATCTGAATATCGAGCACCTTGCTTCAAAAAAAATCAAACAATAACCTTACCTGCACTTTTCATACTTTCCTGCATTCAATACTGGGTGTCCCAGATTCAATGTCACAGACGGTATCTTCCTTATTTGTAGAGATATAAGAGATATACTTTTTAAGACTACCCCTAGTATATCACCTTTTTTCCTTTCAAAGGAGCTAACGGACTTCCTCCTTGTAATAACTAAAATTAAAATGACAATCATGAAGAAAAACAATAAGGAAAATATAATTAGATGGAATGTGGAAGGTTTGAAGAATGAGAAAGTGTCACAGACATTTAAAGAAGAAATCAACAAACAATTTGAAGCCCATAGTAACAACATTGAGGAAGAACGGCACAATATAAAAAGTACCCTTCTGAACTCAACCACTAAAACCCTTGCAAGGAAGAATACAAACAAAAAAGAATGGTTTGACGAAGGATCTTTATAATATGTAAGTCAAAAAAACCTTGCCCGGCTAAAATAGCTATAGTCAAAACAAGAACCCGCAGCATCTGAATATAAACAGAAGAGAAAAGAGGCAAACCAGTGATGTAAAAGAAAAAAGCAACAGCGGATCGAAAACTACATGAATGAGCTAGAAGCCAACAACAAAGATAGATAGTAGAAAACTATACAACAACATCAAAAAATTATATAATAAAAGAAGAAAAGCTAATTGGATCGACGCAAAGACCTGGGAGCTTCATTTCTCACAACTATACAAAGACCAAAATCATAACCAAACCTTGAGCAATGCACTAACAACTCCAGAACCCAATGTGAAAAACGATGTAATACTACCCTTCGAGGAATACCTGGACATAATTAAAAACCTAAAGATGGGAAAAACACCGAGAATGGAGGAGAGAATGTAATGAAAAGAATATACCAACTAAAAGTTACAATTTGGTAAGAGGCAAAAATGCCGGAGGAGTAGAGAAGAGGATTATTAACACCAACCCCCAAAAAAGGAGACCTTTCCTCAGAGGAACAATAGCAACTAAAAGTATTCAGCTCATTGCATATGCGGACGATATCTATCTGCGACCACTAATGGATAAAACGCAGAAAAGCGAAATTGAGAATTTATAAAGCAGTAATCAGATCAATGGTTGCATACGTAGGAGAAACAATGACTATAAACAAGAATTATGGAGAAAAGTTGTGTATATTTGAGAAAGATAGTGGGCCCGAGCGAGATGGAGAATGGAGAGTACCGATGAATTTGTAAATAAAGCAATTTTTGGAAAACGAGGACATGCTAAACTTTATTAAATGCATGAGAATAGAATGGTTTGAACATAGAAACAGGGGGGGATAACAATTCCATAATTAAAACAATAAGTGCATGAAAACCAGTTACAAACAGACCAAAAAGGAAGACTGGGATCGAGATGGTGAGGAATCATCTATATGGCATGGGGGTAGCGGACTGGAAGAAACACGTAAATGATAAGAAAATTTGGAAAAACGTAGCAAAAATGGCAAAGACAGGAAGCAAGTTTTTATAAAAGCAGAGTGATTCACCGCATAGAAGAATCCCCAGAGCTCCAGTAGGAGCGGTTTTCGGGCCGGAATGTACAACCATAGATAATAATAATAATAATAATAATAATAATAATAATAATAGCAATGTATTTCTTCAAACAAATGCTAGATAGATAGCTAGATATGTAGTATATCACCCTCTAAGAAACCTCGCCCAAACCATTTTTTTTTAAATTGGACCCTTCATCTTTCTGACTTTATGAAACACGAAGAGTTTGGAATGCAAAGGTATAGATCAAAATTGCACTCGAGAAATATTTAATAGAAAATGATATCAATTCCAAATAGAAAAAAAACAACTTACCAGACTTACGTGAACATTAAATATATTAATAATTCATAATATTAATTACTTGCAGATATTGTTAAAAGTGACCACCATTCGACGCAACACATGCTTCAAATCAATCAATTAATTCCCTGGAAGTTGTTGCTGTGATCATATTCACTGCAACGGAATTACATGCACGCCGAACTTGGAAAGTAAAAAATGTAAATAACGTTGCCCTCTCAAAGTTCGCAGGCACTGAGGCCAGTAATCTATATGTAACATAATAAGATTTGCGATACGCAATTTTCAATTTTAATAATTTTCAATGAATAAAATATATCTTTAATATTATTGCCGTTTTTTGAAATAAAACTTATCTTTCTAGAACATATTTGGAGTTTAACTTTCACCTTATACAAGAGTGATCAGTAACCTGGGCAAATATGCGGTAATAGCCAGAGGCGTGGCGAGCGCATAAAAGTTTACACATAAAGTAGAAGGTAAGAAATAAATTATAAAACGTGCTGAAACACTTATCGTTTTAAAAGTCTTCCGTGAAATCACAAACTGGGTAACATCTATTGAATATTTGAATCATTAAATATGTTTCCACAGCTGCTTCAGTCAAATGAGTACGACGTGCGGAATAATTGTTTTTTAATGCCGAAAACGACCGTTCGACATCTAGCGATCTTATATTTGCATATTTAAAATAATCTTTAAAACAACTTAATGCATCTTCACACGCACCTTCACAAATTTATCTTAATATAAGAAAATCGGAGTCATTCTCCAAAACACTTTCAAATTTTCGTATTACACATCAATTTGTTTCGCCTTCTACAGCGCATAACTGTGCGTGAACATCATTCACAATTTGAACAGGATCCACTAGCGACATTGAAACATTTTGTAATTTTTCTATTCCCTCCGCTAGTCCGAAGTAATTGTTGTGAATAATAAACCTCTTTTAACTTGACTATCTTAAAATATTTCCTGGCTTTTCTTGATTGCTGCAGCTTCTCTCGGATGGAATTTTAAAACTACCTTCTTTACTTGATCGAAATATTTGTTGAAGTAAAACGCAGCCTGCAACCATGTTCCCCGTCGTGTAACAATCGGCTGTGGTGGTTCAGGTAAATCAGGACACAGTTTATGGAATAGTCGGGTGAGTTTCGGGGACTTTAGAAACACTGCCTTTGTACTAGCAATCAATGCATTCACTAGTTGAAAACATGTAGGAATCGTTTGTGCCGCAAGATTTAGAGGATGGATTTTACACGTTACATGTAGGAAGTTACCACTGTGTTGATTAAGAGATCGGCCCAAAAAACGCATGTTTGCGGCACCATCACTCATAAACATTAAAAGTTGCTTAGTTGAAACTTCAAATTTGTTCAATGAGTTCAACACCACCTTTGAAATCTCATCGGCAGTACAATTTATAACTCTTTTGGAAGCAAGTAAGAAGGAGGATGATGGTCGATGTGGTTCCATTGTACGTACGATTACATTAACCACAGAATGTTTTCGACGATCTGTTGTTTCATCTACACACAACCACAGTTTTTTATCTTTCAATTCCATTTTCATTCTTTTTTCTATATGTTCACGAGCAAATGGTACTACATTTCGTATCGATGTTCGACTAGGTAATTTACAGTCCGCATATTTATTCCAGAAGGAGACAAATGCTTCTTTGTCTAGTAAACGAAACGATAAATTACATAAAATAAGAGTAACACATAAATCAAATGTAAATTTTTCTTGGTCTCGTATGTCACTTTTTGCAGAAGAATGCTGTTTGCTTTCGATGTGACGTTGACAATAGCTTCTACACCAACACATTAAAGGAATTTTACAAACTAGACAATGAATTTTAGCGCCATGAAAAAATTAAGTCCGGTGAGTCCACTATAAAGTTTTTAGCTGTGTCTGCCATTGGTCGCTTTCGCGACGTACCTAACTGCGACATTTTTAAAGCAAACATAAACGTACAATTACGAAATAAGTTACGACAGCCTACATATACACAGAACTACTCGCATACAGCATCGATTTAGTATTGACGCTGTGAACGCGAGAAATAAATAATCGCCAACTCCGCACCACATATCTACTACACTGACTGTTACCGCTGTTTGCCCAGACTTGTGATCAGCAATAGAGTATCAACAACTAGTCTTATTCAATGTTAAAAAAATAAATAGCATCTTGCAAGAATATTATTTGTACATAATAATGATTTTATGAATTTTTAAAGTTAAGCTCTTAATATTGCATTCATCACGAACATACTAAAAAGATTATAATATATTTATTGCTAAGAAAACCAAGAAAAGATAAATAATGTGTAGCATACGTACCTTTATATTAATCTAAAACAGTCTTTAGTATCAACTTTAGCTACAAAGCGTTTCTCACCAACCATTAGGTCATGTAATAATCTTATTGCTGCATTAGGTCCTGCCAATTCCCAAAAACCGAAAACCTTGGCATATAACACCACAGTATTTTTGTAAATCGAAATAAATATTTGAATCCTTTTTGTTCGAACAATCTATACGATTGCATACGTACAACCAAATTCTAACAATTTATGTTTTTATTGGTAGCTATTTGTTAAATGAAATTCTTGTTAATACGGTTGCATTTCTAATTTCTAGTACTTCAATTATAAGGTCAAACAGATGCGGAGTACAATTAAAAAATGGTTTGAGGAAGGTTTCTTAGAAGGTGGTTAAATAGGGATAGATTTAAAAAGTATATCTTTTCGGATTCTGCAGATCATTTTCGACGACACCTTATATCCTTACAAATATTGAATCTGGGACACGCGGTATATAGAACTTTGTTAAGATCCAACGTCAACATTTCAAACAACCCAATACCAATAGTTGGAGATTAAACTTGCTTGTTTTACCTAGTTTACTCAAAATAGTTGTCATCCGGGTGGTTGCTATGCTCTGGTCGATATCAAAGGTATAACTCCGTAGCATTCTGGAAACTTCCGAGATAATTCAGTTTATTTAGGGCGGCATAAATGAAACGTCAATTTGGGAATTAAATTAGTTTAAGGCGTCTCGATCTTATATCTACAAATAAGGAAGATATCGCTTATAATATTGAATCTGGGACACTCACAAGGGAACATCCCGAACCCGTAGATTCCAAAAAAATTTAAACTTTGTGGACAAGTAGTCCTCACCTCAAGATGTTCGAAGCCATTTTCCTTATCGACAATATCTCCTTCTTCTGGTGCACATTCTTCTTCTTCAAATTGAATAACTTCTAAGACTTCTTCACGTGAAGGTGGATATCTATCATCAACAAATTCTACAGAATGTGGTCTAAATTCTTGCAAGAATTCTAGCGTTACGTCATTATCTACTTCAAAAGTTGTATCGTCCCGAGATCTAATTAATATATTTTTCAATACGTCGTGTATTTCACTTTCTTCGTTGTTGAAAACTATTGGACGATTATCATTTGCGACATTAAATTTCCAGTACTCTAATTCTCACAATCAGATGCAGTATTAAAAAGTTACAGAAGTGACTTTTTCTTATATACTTATTTTTATCCAAACAAATCAACAATTTTAAACTATTACATATTAACTATTACTCACATTAAAGATTATTGTACTTATTATAAGTATAAGTCATACTTTCTCATTGTTATCATATGTATGTACAGCTGTCGTCGCACTATATCTGCCTTCATAAGTTTCATTACCAATTTACAAATTCATATATCGAATTTTAAAGAATTAATAAACTCATTGCATAAATTATTCTATCACATTGATTGTGAGTCAGTAATGGAGATATCCGAAATACGTGTACACATCGAAGATAATACATTATTCACACAATATCTCCGGATTACCTTTAACATATCTTTGTTTTGCACAGGCATTGACAATTACAGAAAGCGACGTACCGTGAGGCAAGTTTTATCCTTTTCTAATAATTATTTCACAAAAAGTGAAGTACGTTTTTTAAACTGCTTGAAGGGCTGTATAACATCCACAATATGACGTTTGAATAGGTTCATTCGTGAAGGGGTGAGGGAAGGCTCCACCAAATTTTTAAATAGAAATACTATACTATTTTCACATATTTAAGCTCAAAGAGTCGATTATTTTGATATATAACTTTGATGTATTTGGTCCAACCGTTATCGAATTATCTTCAAAAAACCGAAAATCAAGTAAAATTTCAGGGGTGGTTTCACCCTCTTAAAACGAAATTGGGCCGATAAGGAAAATGGCATCGAACATCTTGGGGTGAGGACTACTTGTCCACAAAGCTTCAATTTTTTTGGAATTTACGGGTTCGGGATGTTCCCTTGTCAGTATAAACAACAAAAGCGTAGTATATTCCGTATATTTCCAGCATTGAAGAGTGAATTGCCCTCGAAGCGTCTAGCTTACATAAAATACAGCGAATTTATAAAATAATGAGAAAGTGCTGTGTTGTTTTACTCTCACTTTCTGTTAAAAATTTAATAGACATGGTTTGTAGCTTAGATTTGGAAATTCTTTCACTTCCTATGTCGTTGCATTTTTTATTTCTCTTTTCTAGTTATACTTTACACTATAGGTTGTAAACTGTTTCCTGCTACTTTATGTTTATTGTATTTTTTGTTTTATTAAATTAAATAAATGAAAATAGAAAGACATCCACATTAAAATAAGAATTTCCCAAACAAAAATTCCCGCGCGGAAATATACGCAAACGAATAATTCAACTCTATGTATATGCAGACCGACAATATTTATCATCGTGTCTATTCACAAAGGAGAAAATCAAAAATGAATTTTTAATCCCAGACATACAGTGGCGAAGGTAAAGAGACGTTTTCAGTTTCTAGTCCGTCTTCCACGGCCCAAAACGGAAAACTTATCACCGGAGTAGGAACTCAAGCTCATTTCACCAACATTACTCATTGTCAAAATTCCAACACCATTTTCGCGAGAAGAAAAGAACAAAATCCATCAGCCACCCATCAACCAACTAAATCTCCGTGTATTATTCATACAAAAAAAAAAGGACGTCTTCTCTCCTTAGAAACCCCTCTTCATTTGTTCACGAGAAGAAAATCGAATTAAAAAATCATTTCCGTTCGCGTAGGTGACCCCCTCTCCGCTCCGGTGTGAGATATGGCAATCCCGCTTTACGTTTCGGGAGAGCAAAAGCACGGCCGGTCGAGATGATTTATTATCGCTATTAGAGCATTGGTAATTACGTGGCGGGGGTGAATCGTGAAAGAACGGCGGAAAAAACAATGGAAAATAATGCGTAATGTTATACCCGGGGTGGGGATAACACGCGGCGAACTCACCGGAAAATTGTAATTAATGATTTGGCGAGGTAAATTGCGTAACGGCGATGGTGGTTGCGATTTATAAAGCTGTCAGGGGGAATTTTATTTGAAGCTGAATATTACATACTTACAGAGTGAGTTTTTTTTCGAGTTTTAGTGGAGGGATCTCAAAAGCTACACGCAGAGAAACGTTTACTTCAAGACAAATCAAGACAATTACCGTCTATTTATTTCTCTTCGTCGCATCTGTTTGTTAACCTAACTCCCAAATATACGAGCTCGTCCACCTCGTCGAAAGACATCTTTCCCGACTTAAAGTTATATTTCGTCTCCACGTCTCGGTTGCTTCCTCCTACCCTCAGCATCTAGGATTTCTTTCATTGATTTTTAAGCCCGCTTTTCTTACTTGTTCTTCCAGCCTGCTCACCACCTCCTTCAACTCCTTTCCACTTCTTGCCATAATGGCTAAGTCGTCGGCGTACTCAATTATCTGATGGCTCAACTTGCTATCGCGGATTACTTTTTCTGGCATTACGTTGAAAAGCAGTGTTGAGAGGGGATCTCCTTGTCTTCGACACTATGTTCTTCCTTTTAATATTACTGCACGTATTGCCCAGAGTCATTTTTACCAAATCAATTCACTTCCGTGGTACCTGGAGTTCATTCAATGCTTCCATCAGCTGACTTCTCCTTACTGAATCGTATGCCTTCTCAAAGTCGACGAAGAGCACTATTGCCGGTATTTGGTACTCGTAGCAGGTTGTTAGGACTTCCTTTTCTCTAAATATTTGATCGGCGGTTCCTCTTCCCTTTCGGAAACCTGGTTGGTATTCTCCGAGCTGCGTTTCTATTATTTCCTCCAATTTTCTTTTAATTGTCGTTGCCAATATTTTATAAACTATATCGAGTAAGGATATTCCTCTATAATTCTTACAATCCATAGACTCACCCTGCTTGTAGAGTGGAATTATAGTCGAATTTCTCTGGGTGATATTTACTCTTCTGCCCAGATTTTCTTTATTAAGGTATATATTTGATCTTTGAGTTCTTCCCCTCCATATTTTATGTTCTCTGCCGTAATGTTATTGCTTCCCGGGGACTTTTTACTCTGTAGGTATCCTATACATTCATCCACTTCTTCTCTTGTGGCATATTATTTATATTAATTGCACTTACCTTGTTTAAAACAGTACGACATATCCGTACATAATGCAGTAAATTGTTCTCATTGCTTGTGATTTTAAAAAGGCTAAGGTAGGCTTTCTACAGAATAATGTTCAATCGTTCCCGACAAAAACAATGTGAGAAGAGAAAAGCACTAACGCGTTTTGCTCCTGCCCACATTGGTGTTCATCTCTCAGCTTATGCCAATAATTTTCAAAAACAGCACTGAAATATTTCCTGGCGCCAACTAGTGCCAAGAGATACAGTGATGCTGTCCTAGAAAGTAGCGACAGAAACCGGAATACAGGTACCATACTTACCCATACAATAACATATACTTCAAAGCACTACGTTTCATAAACATTTTCAAAAGATACCGGTTAATGTAATATAAATATTTTCTTAGAACTAAATTATTTACTTGGAAGAAGCATTTTTCTGTCTTTTTTGATTTTCTAACCCCAAGAAAATATTAATTGAATACAAATAAAATGCCAAGAAAATTATTTTCTTATATTAAATCTTTTTATAGTCTTCAAGTAAGACATATTTTCTTGAATAGAGAGCGATTTTTGCAAGGAATTCAATTTCTTGATGCAAGAAACCATTTCTCTGCGTGTGTAAGAGATACAAAACCGGTTGAATCGGAAAGAAGTGTGTTTTATCTTTTATACCTTCTTGATTTTCACGTGGTAAGATTAACATAAACACAAACAACTGGTTGCATCGTTGAAAAATGTAGAGTAACGCAATAGACCTTCTGGAAGTAGGCGGGCAATAGTTTCTTTAAACTATGTCAAAAATCATTCGTCCTTTCGAAAACCTACCTTAAAATAAAAAAAGCTCTTTTTGCTTCATTCTGCCCACATTATGAATATCTGGTATAAGTCTGCCTTCAATGCTGCGATGTGTATTTTCTTTGATATTGAACATATGCTTGACCCAGGTTATGGTAACGTAGAAATAGAATAAACAAATAACATAACAAGCCATCAATCTTTCAAATTAAATATACATTTTAGGATTCTGCGAACAATTTTCGACGGCTCCTTGTTCGATCTTATATCTCTACAAATAAGGAAGATGTTGCTTGTAATATTGAATCTGGGTCACCCGGTAGACATATAGCATACACAAGCTTTTAAGTTTACCTAAAACGGTCCGCTCCTGAATACAGATTGAGCGTGGAGTAATATGTTATTATCATTAACAAATCTATTTAGCTGCATATGAATAACTTTCTCAGAGATTTTGGAAATAGTTTTATAATATTACCGTAAAGAAATGATGCACACTACTCACCATCTTGTCTTCTAACTCCCATATATTTCTAATTTGGAAAGTACAGTATCGCGTTGGGTGTAATCCAATTGCTTCTTCCAACACAAACATGGATTTCCCGTTTTTATTTTGTGAATAAATGCTGCTAAATTCCATCCGCGAACCACCACAGCCGATTCTTATGCGATGGGGAACATGTTTGGAAGCAGCTCTTTATTATTCTGAACGTTCCCAGGAAGTAAAATCTGTAATTTTACAATTCGACCCTGACGAAGCTACAGCTATTAAGGAGTGCCAGAAACGATTTCTAGATACTTCTGTTGAAGCAAATTTAAAAAGTATTAGCAACGATTATAAACGATTACTAGACGCAATAGAAAAATTGCAAGATACTGAGTTGTCGTTAGTAGAATTAGTGCAAATCGTGGACGAAATTAATATATTGCTACATGGTATAAACGACGCAAAAAACGGTCGCGTTATAGCAAGTTCGACAGTGGTTTAAAAAAATTCCGATGAAGACAAATGTGTGTTGGTGCTTCTGCAGATTCATGAACTAACTCTAAGGATTATTTTAATTATGCCTGCGTTACTTCCGATGTTCAACGGTCTTTCTCGAAATATAAGAACATTTTTTCAACACAGCGAACAATCTTCTTCGAGACAAATGTGGAAACATACCTGATGGTGCAAGTTTTTCAACAATCCTATCTACACTGTTAAGAAGTTACGTTTATTTATTATGTTATGATAATTTATTTTACTGTATTAAACTACAACGAGTTTTTAACCATATTACTCCTTGTTTTTTTACGATTTCCAATACATATACGAGGGACAACGTAAATATTTGACGTCCATAAACTGAAAATTAGTCCACCTCGCACTAAATCACCACCCTACATCGCCATAAACTCTACGAAAGCCACGAGTCGGTTCTCACTGAAGTATATTCTTATTGTTTCTATCGTTACTTTCATCAAACAGACTGTCAAGCTATACAGACGTCCAATATTCAACTTGATTTTCAGGCGTGTTGGAACAACAAAAAACGAGGTGCAAGGCATTTGATAGTCTTCACGTGGCAACGGTTCGACTGGCAAGGAATTTAAAAGAGGACGTGAATGCTTTGTGAATGAGGGAAGTAAGGTTAAAAACTGTTGCTGCAGGTACCTTGGGAAAGGGAATTGAAAAATCTTTAGATCGAGATCGACGTAAGATCAAGTGACCTATATATGATTGGATGACAAAATATGGTTTGATGCCGAAAACTCGAAATATCCAATTTTCTAATGATCATTTGGATGAAACAATGTTCTCTTACCATACACTCTTGTAAATTTCCAAAATAAGCAACGAAGCATTTTACAAACGTTTATTGTCTATATCAACATTGAAAATCAAATAATAAGACATCGCATTCTGCAAAATATAAACAATTGTATAAAACTTACATCAATCTTTTCTAATTTCTTAAACATAGTCGCCACTGTGGATGCCGACAAGACTTCCAACATCAACAAATGGGCAAATGCCAAATTAGGACTTATTTTAATTGTTATGTTTCACGCATTTTTATTCCCATTTAACCATTAGTAAAAACCCATAAGTTATGAAAATAAACTTTTACAGGTCTTCACACGCAAACTTGAACACACAAAATTTTTTTTAGCCAAGTTCATTGAGTCAGCCAAGCATTCCCCGTTTTAAGTTTGCATTCAGACAAATCATATGGCAAACACAGTGCATAGGCAAGAAGAGTTTTTCTAAAATATTCTTGACATTTTCAACTCAGTTGTCACTGGAATTTGACTATGTTTGATTTTCTAGATTGGTTTCATAAAAACATTTAACGTATCCCACGGGCAATGACGGGTTAGGTGATAATGAGCAGCAGCTTTTTTTGAAAGTCATCTCCAATGAGTGACTTGCTTAACGTTTGGTATGTTTAGCGAAATCTCGTTACAACATCATTAATGAGGAAAGACATGTATTTTGAAAACATGAAAAAAACATTTTCCGTAAAAAGGCTTGTAGTTTTTTTCTCAATGATACAAGCAATTACATCGATACTACCATGCTGTATTAAACAAAATAAATCTAATACGGACAATAAAATCTGACTTCAAACGCGTACAAATATATCGTTTTTAGCAATTTTTTTTTGTTCTAATCAATTCGTCGGTAGTACATCTACAAATTTATCAATCCATGGCATGATTTTCTATTGCGAAAACACGATTTGCTACTTTACGGCTAGTTATATTGCCTCCACTCGAGAAACATCGCTATAGCAACAAATCGGATAGTTGTAATTTTTTTCATTTTCACAATACACCTAACCTCATTACATTTTTTAACCAATTTCTATGCACTCCTTGCAAATTGATCTGTCCAACAGCCAATCGCAAGTGCGGTTCGGAAAGTGAAACTTGTATCGCCATATAACCTGATGAATTACGTCACCCCCGACTAATTATTTTGCACGCTATCACGCCAAACTTCATAAGTCTACCGCGTTTCGACGGAAATAGTTTTTCTTCCTCATTTTTTTTGCATCGCACCTAGTTCAATTCACTTCTTTTCAGACCATCCACTATCGCTTATCTAAAACAAAATTATTAAAACTTGTCTTCCATTGACGTTAACGCGGTTGATCCATACAAGATAACACAAAGCATTCTATTACCTATAGAACGAGTCAACCCGAACTGTCATGAAAGCAAGTAATTCAAAACAGATGACATTTAGAAGCATTTAAATTGACACGAAGATAATGTTAGGTTTTAAACTAACGTAGAGCGTGCGGATTTAGGAGGAAGGCACATAATTGCAATATTCTTTAAAATATCGACATAATCAAAACTGGTTTAATGTAATAATAGGAGAGCTAAATTATCAAATACGGAAATCGATACAATATGCGCATTATCAATGCAGAAAATTCTTCGAAATATGCACAATTTTTGCTAAATATGCAGTTTTATGCACATATGCTTCTTATACCGATTAACTTCTTGTTAAATGTTATAAACCAAGAATAATCACAACGAAGCATTTTACAAACGTTTATTGTTCCTACATTATTCCCATTTACATTTGAAAATCACAATTATATAAGCACATACGTACTTAAAATTTGCCAAAATACATACTTAAACACTACATATTTTTATTATTAAAACAATTTACGATTAAATACTTTTCTAAATTTTCTAATGGAAAATTATGTCGCCTATCTGTGAGAATGCATTTATATATCGAAAAACTTCTTTCAACATCAACGGAAGTTATTCGTGCGCACTTTAATGCATTCATAATCTCAGGATTTAATTCTATACTTGTTTCTGTTTCATCCATTTTTAATTCACCAGCTATAATCAAACTGATTTTTGCTAAACTTTTGTATCCTACATTTTTATTAATTATTTCTTTAAACTTTTGACTTATTGAGCTTCCTATTCTACCCGGAATATTTGAAACACTATTTTCTAAATCATTGATTAATTTAACTGATTCAGTTAGTGGCAGCGATTCTTTTTCAAGTTTTGTTATTGTCAAAGAAACAAATTCATAATTGGCTTTAATAAATATCAATTCATTAGGCAAAGAAGAGTTTTTCAAAATTTCTTGACATTTTGCAATATAATTGCAGTTGTCAGTAGAGAATTCTGGAATAATGTTTTTGATCTCTAGATAATGGTTTGCATAAAATATTGCGGCATTTAACCAAGTATCCCATCGGGCAATGACGGGTTCAGGTGATAAAGGAGTACCCAGCAGCTTTTCTCTATAAATCTGAACTCTCAATGGTGACTTTTCTTAACGTTATTGATTAATGTATTTACTGCTGGAAATTGCTGCCAAATTTCCTCAGCCACTCTATTTAATCCATGAGCCAAACAAGTAACATGTATTAAATTAAACTACATGACAAAAAATTTTCCTGTGGGAACAACATCGGGAAGAAATTGTGAGATAGTTTGTTTTCTCTAATTGTTTACAAGCAATTAAATACGATCTACCAGGCTGTTTATTATTTAGATGACCAATTAATAAATTTGCTATATAGCGGCCACACAAATCTGACGTTTCATCAACGGTAAAATATATATACTCGTTTTTAACAATTTCCCTAATGCTATTGATCGTTTTAGATTAAATATCCGTTACGTAACATTTTCTGAGCAAACTTTTATCCGGAATACTCTCTTGGCAGTATTTTTCTAAAAATTGCCGAAAACACGGATTTTGCTGCTTTTTGAGCGGTATATTGGCAGTAACCATCGCTTTGCACAAATCTGCGTTAACTATTTGTTGTTAACTTTTTTTGATTTCTTTTCACATGTTACACATAACGTCATGTACATTTTTACCTGTTCTGCAGCTGCTTCAAAATTCTTGTTCTTCCTCCATGTCCAATCGCCAAGTGTGTCTCGTGAATTATGTTGAAGATCTCCTCTGTATGCACATAACAACGGACTGATGATGGCTCGTCACTCACCGAGTATATTAATTTTCCACTATCACCCAACTTAATAATGTCGTACCGCTTCAATCGTTGATAATCTTCAGGTTTTCTCCTACTGGTTTTAGATTTTGACACTCGCACTTTCTCAGTTAAGTTCTGGTAACCTTCTTTACTCACCATCCCACTATTTTCCTTCTTATTCTTTAAAGCATTCAATAAACTTTCATTAAAACGAGTCTCCATTATGTTAAAACGACCGGTATCCATATCAAGATAACACAAAGCATCTGCACTCAATGAACAGTCAACCTCGACTGTCATGAAAGCAAGTAATCAGAAACCATGTGCAACTAAGACAGATAGAAACTTGCACACAGGCAGATTCAAACCTTTATAAGTGTGACATTTATCATACTAACCAGAGGGTGCTGGATATTATTCATAATAACACATTAATGTGATTAATTCTTTAAAATATCACATTAATCAAAAGCGTTTGGTGTTATGTATAATACCCGGTCATTATGCATACTACCCTCATTTATCAAAGTAACGGTAACATATATACAAGTATTGACCAAGGTTATCAATGCGTGGGTATTTTCGTAGATTTGAGCAAAGCATTTGATCGGGTTAATTATGATATATTGTTATAGTATATGGGGTATTGCATTATCTTAGTTTAGCAGTTATCTTAATAACAAATTTCATTTTGTGAAGGTAAATGGCATGAGTTCTGCTAGAAGATCTATTCGAAGAGGAGTACCTCAAGGAAGCGTCTTGGGTCCGCTTTTGTATATTATCTATGTTAATGATTTTAATTGTAATAATGCCATCATGTTTGCTGATGACACTTCAGTGGTGCTACCTTCAAAGAATTCACAATCAATTAATACTGATGACTGATTTCGGATAATATTTTTTTTGTGAAAAATGAGTTATTGTTAAATACTTCAAAAACGGTCAGTATGGAATTTAAACTTATCAAATATGATAGAAAATCATCGCATCTGATCAAAATCAATCATACAACTATTAGACAAGTAGACAGTACTGGATTTCTGGAACTGACAATTGATTAGCTTCAGTATGTTTCGCCATAAGGCGTTTGACAACCTAAAAATGCCTACAGGACCACACACCAACATATTTCAAGCAGAGATTTCTGCTTTAAACCTGTGCCCCATAAAGAACCTTGAGAAAGGGATACGAGGCGTAACTATTAATATATTCAGCGACAGTTAGGCAGTTATAAAGGCTATGAAGACCTACACATACGAATCTGCTCTGATACACGAGTGTGTACAAAATCTACGGCGATTGGGACGTAATAACCACGTTACTTTACGGTGGATCCCAAGCCACCAAGGTATCGAAGGAAATGAAAAGGCAGATAAGCTGGCCAAAGAAGCAGCGAACATGCCTTTCATTGGTCCTAATCCCTTCTATGGTCTCCAAAAGAACCACATTAAAGATGCAATTAAGACATGGGAGAACAATCAAAAAGCATCGTGCTGGGATAATGTTCCAGGACAAAAACAGGTGAAAGCACTCATATCAGGCTCGCCAAAGACAGCAAAAGTAGCGCTATCGTTAAGCAAGAGGGATCTTAGATTACTGGCAGGATTTCTGACAGGCCATGTAGCCGTAAAATATTACTTATTTAAACTGGGAAAAGCTTAAGATCAAATCTGCCATCTATGCCAAGAAGATCTGGAGGCGTCAGAACACATCCTATGTGAATGTGTTGCCATTAGTCGCACACGACACCAACATTTCAGTAGGTCATTTCTTGCACTTACTGAACTGAAGGCTTCCAACTATTCTAACACACATAAGGGCATTTTGTTACAATAGATCTATTAAGGTCGCAGTGATTATTATAAGCATTTGTGCCATGAAAGATTTCGTATCTGTTTTCTATTGCAAATCGTAATCCCGATACTTCTCGTGATAAAAGCTTCTACTATTAGGTAGACATAGACAATCCACTACAAAAACTCAGGGTATAATTGATTTAACGAAAAGGCTAACAGTGAATACAAACCATAAGATGTACTCTTCATGAACCTATAAGAAAATAATGCTGCTGCAGTAGATAACTTAATAAATTGTGGATCGTATTACGTACGTAATACATTGCTCATTTTCATAGTTTCATAGAAGATAATAGTTTATGATAAATTACCAAATAATTTCAATAACTTCCATTTGAAATTATTTAAAAATAATTTAATCATTTTTAATATCACTCACTGGAAGAATTCCTAAATGATATTTTGTAATTGTATTGTTATTTACATTATACTTGTATTTTCATATGTTTAATTTTTATATATTATTGTGACTTGTCCTATACTACTATTGTAATCTAAAAAGGATTAATAAATTATCCTATTCTATACCTTTCGCGAAATGTATAATTGTCTTTTTAAAATTTCCTCCCCAATTTGCACTTCGTGAAGAATACCTACGTCTTCTTCTTTACGGCTTTCTACATTAGCCAAAAGCAATATAATACTCTCTTCTCTTTAACTTGCTACAAGCAGTCGTAAGCTATTTTTATAACGTAATAATTGAATTTACCTATAGCTAAGCACCTGGTACTAGCTTCACGATCGATATACTCTACCCAACCGGGCCCCCTACCCCCAAACGATAGCTGGTAGCCGTTCTGTTTTATTATTGTTATTGAATTCCGAGGTGAAACTTTGTCTAGCGTCGGCGATAGGCCGCGTCCGCCCTAATTGCAAAATCGATAGCCGCCTAGGCGTGCTAAGAACGGCGCGAAGTACCGAACCGTACGGTACGACGTGTAACTATTCATTAAGCTTGATAGGCGTATGAGTGTGGGGCGTTCTATTTTTGCCTGTGACGCTATAGCGAGACGTATCAACGTTATCTTAACGATCCCAATAAATGTCAATAAAACGTCACCTCTATCAATACGAGTGCATATTCAACTATGCGCGAAAACCAAAAAAAAACTGATAACGGGAGATGTAACCTGTGTGCGTTACGTATCGTTCTACAAAATAGATTGCTGCATGAATAATGAATATTCACATACGTTCATTCGTACATATACACGTGAGCGGATTTGATTCGCTTGTAATTTTATCAACGTCATATCGAATGCTTCGAACATGTCGAAACAACGTAATGGCATCAGCGGTATTGATTTATCTACTGGTAACATGTAAATCCACTTTCAATATTTCAAATATTCCCAATTCTCCTAAAAGTTAGATATGTACGATTTTGGTGGAGGTGCCGGTCTTGTAGGACGATAATCTTCGTACGTATTCCGATAATCTCAGATCGAAAATCCGGACTTCTATTGAATACAATGCAGATAGAAACTGTTTATATTGCAGTAACGTAACACGGAAATAAAATTATTTCATATTCCACCTCAGTACGAGGGTAATTTGTCATTAATCTTACCCAAGTAGGAAAACCCACGATTTTGGTTCTTTTTCTCATTTATTTTTCAACATAGTCTCCTTTTACCTCAATACACTTGATGGGACGGTTTTCCAACTTTTTTATCCCTTCAGAAAAGTAATTTTGCTCGAGCTCCTTAAAATAGTGTGATGTTTCGGTCATGACTTCATCGTCCGTTGCAAAACGGCGTCCTCCGAGCCATTTCTTTAGGTTTGGGAACAGGAAAATGTCGCAGGGGTCTGGCGAATACGGTGGTCGATCAATTCGTAGCCCAATTGGTGCAATTTTGCCTGTGTAACGGCCGCTCTGTGAGCAGATGCGTTGTCCTGATGAAACAGAACTTTTTTGCGAGCCAAACCAGAGCGCTTTTTCGTCAAAAAGGCGTCGAAACGGTCCAATAAATTTTATTATTATTGTTTTGCCCTTTTCTAAGTAATCAATGTGAATAAGGCCTTTCGCATCCCAAAAAATAGTCGCCATCACCTTTCCGGCCGATCGGGTGGTCTTGGCCTTCTTCGGTGGGCCTTCACCGCTTTTCCTCCACTGCTTTGATTGTTCCTTCGTCTCCGGCGTGTAGTAATGGACCCACGTTTCATCAACAGTGACGTATCGGCGCAAAAATCCTTCGGATGGCGTTTTATCATTCCCAAAAGCTTATTCGAATCCGCCACACGTGTGCGGCACCCATCGCGCGGATAGCTTTTTCATATTCAAATGTTCGTATATGATGTTATGTACACACTCAGTTTGGTTCGACGGTCTGCCATGATCATATCATGGACTTTGTTGATGGTTTCTGGTGTAGTGACGGTTTTTGGGGCACCTGGACGTTCATCATCAAACGCACTCTTACGACCACGAACAAATTCAGCTTTCCAAAATTTCACTGTTGCTAACGATGGTATAACGTGTTCAAAAAAGATTGCTCAAACATCTTAGCTATAAAGTCACCGGTACTTACCATGAACGTGGTTCAGATTATGTTTCACTGCTACTACAACATAAATTCAATTCATTGGAAGATGGTCGCAATAAAATTAGCGCAAAACTTTTATTTAATTTACTATCTAATAAAACAGATTCTCCGCCATTGTTCGCTTGTGTGGATTTCCATGTACCACCACGTTACACATGATCAGTTGTTTTAGCCAAATCACCTGTGTTCAATATGGTCAACAACTCGAACAAAACAGCCTCTCACATTATTTTCGAATGTGCAGCGTTAGCTCAACGCAGATTCGCTATGCGAAGCACAATTGAACTACCAATGGAGAAAGATTTACTACATAGGCTGTTAAACCTGATTGCGGAACTAACTGTTTAAGTAAAACAAAACCGAAGCAGGAATAATCATAGCTACTAAGCTTCAGTGTTAGGGATGTAAAGACCAGCCCTGCTCTGGTAGAAAATCAATCATCAATCAATCACCACCACGTTACACATGATCAGTTGTTTTAGCCAAATCACCTGTGTTCAATATGGTCAACAACTCGAACAAAACATTACTATTAACGTTTATCCTGACCGTAGCCAACTATTTTAAAGTTATGTTTATTGGTATCAAATGTAATGTAGAAGTCTGAAATGTTTCCGCATATATGTATATACAATGTGTTCATTTGAAAACTTCCCAGGTGGCCTACATCCGAAACTAACAAAATTATTAAAAAATGCAAACACGGGTCAATTTTTGTTTCGAGGAGAAACCATTTTGATTAATGTATCATGATACTAAACTTACCCCCTTAAGCCCACCCACAACATACAAATCTTAAATCGGATGATACCATTTGTGACACATCGATGGAAAGGATGGAAAGGGGATAAGTTTAGTACCATGATATATTAATCAAAATGGTTCCCCCTCGAAACAAAAATTGGCCTGCCTTTGCATCTTTTAATAATTTTATTAGATTCGTATGTAAGTCGCCTGGGAAGTTTTCAAATGAACTGCATATATGTATATCTTGCACACAAGGTATAGTCTTTCAGTAATCTTGATGGATTTCTGTATAACTTCACAAATTATTTATATATTGTCCTGTAAGTGATTATACGAAGTAGATGTTTACATGTACGCATGAGGAAATCTAATTAGATATCCTCATTTGTACATTTTGGTCGAGTAAATTACTGCAAACGCCTCTACAGAACTGAACAAATCGTATTGCTACAAATTCCGACGCGACAGTAGCCCCAACTATTGGCTTAAACCATAGGTTAATTAATTAATTGAAACGTAATGCCATCACCTATCCACCATCTATGGACGCGCGTTTTGATGTTATACATCTCGTCAGCATAGCTTTGTGGAAGGTAATGGCATTTCAATTGAAATTGCTGACGAGATATGTGACATCGAAACGCGCGTCTATAGATGGTGGATAGGTGATGGCATTACGTTTCAATTAATTCTGTAAGTGATTAATCGTTGGACAAATATAGATTATTATTATTATTTTACATTTTTCGGACGAAAATATACTTATGCAACTATATAGTGTTAATAAACAGTGTTGGTATTAATACAGTGAATGGTCTTTCTATTTGGAATATTCACAAAATTTAATTACTTGTTACTTACCCACTGAGTGTTAGTATGACACACAAATAGAACAAAAAAAATCTAATTTTGAAATAGAATCAAGTGCATATATCTTTCGAAGTAATAACAACACAACGATAGAATTGCAACAAACAATTCATAAAAAACAGCTAATAACAAGGTACCTCATATAGCCCCTGCGTTCTCAAGCGCTGTAATCGCTTATGAGAGAAACATCATTAAGGCCTATATCTTGCGATATAATCTACACTACACCGCATTATAGGAACACACGACAAAAATCGGCATTACACTCTGCTTCATAGTTACGCTTAATATCCAAGAAAAAGAGCTTGAGCGACACCATAAACGTAGTCGCGAGATGCTGAACTCGAAACGAGGAAGGCGGACACAAAAAAACGGACTCTACAAGAACCAGAGACGTCCACGCAATAAGAACAAATTCTTCCTCGACTTCGTAGCGCTAATAACGATATAGGAACATGGTTTTTCTCCTTCTATATCTGCCGTATCGGAGTAATGGGGAAAAAGACCATCTCGTAAAACTACCTACGCTGTTATTACAGCTAAGAGCTGGTCGTGCCACTGCTGTTGGCGTAAGAAGTAGTTCTGAGCCTTACTCTAGGAGAGGACAATGTAAACAACTTGGAAATCCGTTGAAGAGAGAATCGTTTTGAATGGACTCGGTAGGAGTTCAGCGCTAGCAATCCTAAAGCAATAAAAGAAATTGAATTACAAATTGAAATATGATTACTAAGCCGGGCATACTAAAAATGTTTGGTAAATAAAGCGAGCATTTGCACACGTTAAAATGTTTTTATTGTTATTATTAGTTTCTTTTTGTTTGAAAACGGCATTTGTTGCATATGTAATGTAATAACCGTAAAAAGTAAACAATATAATAAATAAACGTAACTTCTTGACAGTGTGGATAGGATTGTTGAAAAGCTTACACCATCAGGTATGTTTCCAAATTTGCCTCGGTGAAGGTTGTTCGTTGTGATGAAAAAGTCTTCTTATATCTCGAGAAAGACCGTTCAACATCTACGGAAGTAACACAGGCATAATTAAAATAATCCTTAAAGTTAGTTAATGAGTCTGCAAATGCATCACTACACATTTCTCTTAATCTCGTATAATCGGAAACGCTGTCGAACTTTATTATAACGCGACCGTTTTTTGAGTCGTTTATACCATGCAGCAATGTATTAACTTCGTCCCCGATCTGCACTGATTCTACTAACGATAACCCAGTATTTTGCAATTTTTCTAATGCGTTTACAATTGTTGCTAAGACTTTTTAACACTTTTTTTTTGTATTTGCTATTAACACATCCACCTCTTGGTAACATTCTCGAATAGTTTGTGCCACAAGGTGTAAAGCATGAACTTTACACGTAACATGTAAAAGTCCCACGCACTTTTCTTTAAGAGAACGGCCTACATTACACATTGTCGTGTTCCAACTTTTTTAAGCCATCCAAATAATAGAAATTGTAGCACTCTGCAAAATAGACTTCTGTTTTGGCAAACCGGTTTTTCAAGTTTGGAAAAGGAAAAAAGTCACAGGGGGCCAAATCTGACCAACATGGTGAATGGGGCATCAATTCGTGGCGTAACTGAACAGTTTTGCTGTCGCAATTGCCGACGAGTGGACCGGGGCGATATCGTGATTACAGAAAATTATTTTCTTCACTAGGAGGGGCTTTTTCCTTTCTAGAAGGCTTCTTGCTTCATTTTATCGTACCCCAATGCAATCGTAGATCTACAGATACTTATCTCGCGCCTACGGCACGTACCAACATTTTATTAATATGTCAAGAAATGCTAATTTCTATAGC
Source organism: Dynastes maya (assembly GCA_029619315.2). Taxonomy (NCBI): domain Eukaryota; kingdom Metazoa; phylum Arthropoda; class Insecta; order Coleoptera; family Scarabaeidae; genus Dynastes; species Dynastes maya. The sequence goes on from JAROYE020000024.1 coordinate 845,432, forward strand.
ATTCTTGCTACAATTAAATATATGCTAATAATCGAAAGAAATCCAGGACCAGTAAGGTGATTTGCTAGATCGCCTAATCTCACGCCTCTCGATTTATTTATGGGGCTATTAAAAACATTTGGTGTACTGGAGATCCTATGAAACTATAGAAGAGCTACGTCGGGCAGTTGAAGCAGGCGTAAATGGAATTGATCCAGACACAATCAGGTAACCATGTGAGGTATTCATTAAACGTTCTAAATTGTACATACGAGAGAATGGTGGCTTGTTTGAACACCTATTTCAGCATTAATTCTAGGATTTTGTTCTTTTTTCTTTATTGTTGTCTCAGACACTGATTTCGGTCATTTTGATTAAATAGTATTAGTACGTTTCATATTACTTTTATTTTTGTTTTAGTGATACCAGATCCTCAAATTTATATCTGTGTTCTTGTGAACAACATTTAAGTAGTACGACCGCTTGCAGCTGTTGAGCAAGTAGTTTTTCTTCATTGAATATAGGGATGTTACACATGGTTGGTTACACATGGTTGAAAAGCATTTTTATGACCATTTCAAAAATCTAATGCGGTGCCCATAAGAAAAACAAAAGTTGAGTACAAGCGCAAAGAACCCAGTCAGCCTAGAATTTTTCTAATGCCATTTTTGAAGTCCTAGCTACATCTATGCTGAAAATTTAATGACTGTATTTTTTTATAATAAAGTAAATATTAAGGTTTTTAGAAAACGCACACTTTTGGTTTTCACCCTGTATCTCAGTAACGGAATGGATTTTTTAAAATGTAATCCCGGATTGTACTTAGCCGTATAAGTGCGCAACTTTTTCCCCATTTAACCGAGCTTGTATCTCTAACAGTTTCCAATATATCCATGTACTTCATGTTATCCTGGACACCCGGTATAGAGGCTGGTCAGAAATTGACGGAACATCGTCAGATAGGGCGATTGTATGATTAATTCTGAGTTGACTGAAATAGCTTCATGTTATCTTGGACACCCGGTATTTAATAATTTCTGGGGTTATTTCATTGATCACTATGGCTTTCCCTGTTTTCACTTTACGAATGGTTTCGTCTATTTCTTCTAGCGTAATTTCAGCGTTTTCTCTTTCTTCTACCATCCTCACTTGTATATCCTCATCTAGTTCGTTTTTTGTTAATATATTGGTTAATATATTTCCTTCCTTATCCTTTATGTTCTTCAATCCATACTGTTTTTTTTTCGTAATTGCTTTATAGTTCCATAAGATAATTTTTGTCTTTCATGCTTTGTCCTAATCTCATCCATGATTTTCTCTTTGCCTCTTTTACTCATTTCCTCTTTTTAATATAATGAGCATATTGCTCCTGATTTTTCGAGTTTAGGTACTTTCTGCACAGCTCTTCCTTCTCCTTTAACTAACTGTAATTGTTCTGTCCACCATTCGATTTTTCTTACGTATTTATCGGTGATTTTTGCGGTTCCGCATCACTCCCTTGTTGTTTGCAAAATAGTTGTCTTAAACTGTTTTCATCTCTTATTCTATGAATTTCTTTCTAAGGAGTTCTTGGTATTTCTCTTTACATGTGTCTTCTTGACACTTCTTGAGTTCTTGTGCCTTTTATCTGTTCCCAAGATTGAAAATTCATCATTTTGGAACATAAAAATATTAAGGGGGTTATAATCGAAGGTGATTACAATATTTGCGTTATGAAGAGTGGACAAACCATCTCCAACGCTATGTGAGTTCCCAAGGCAACTTCTTTGAAGGAACCAATATGAAATTGTAATTTCAATTCAAAAAATGTTATCTAAAACCAGTCCCAGTCGTATTTTCTTTAGTCTCTCTTTTATATCCACCCAAATTAGTACACCAACAGACGATGACCTAATCGATATCCGCCCCCGCAGAAACGTAAGAGATAAATCAATTTAGAACTGTATAACCTATCTATCTATAATCAGAAAAGGTAAAGTTCGATCTCGGATAAATTATTGCCTAACGTTCGGACTGATATACGACCGCTAAATTATTCATGTTCGGAGTTCGCGTTAATGTGTGAACGGGCGATATATTTTAGTCCGGAGTTCGACGATAGTTTTGGAGCAAGTTTCCGGTCGCGGTTAATGGTCGGAACATGGTTTGAGGGGATAGAGAACGCGAATTTAATAGACACTACAATTAATTCGTAATATACACTCCGAATGCATAAGAAGAACCTTTTAGGCTGGAACGGGTCATTAATTTAGATTTGGCGCAGTCAGTAGGATAAAAACTTGTAGGCTATATTGTAATTATACGAAAACTTTAGGGAACCCTCACATAAACTGTTTAGACACAGCAGCGGGATGTATTAAATTTATTGGATATACTGGGTAGAGAGTTAAAATCAATAAACCAGGAAAGAGTATGATTATCCATTGTTTCTAGTATCAATAATTGATCGACACATATTTTGTTATAACGATTTTCTATGTGAACTTTTTCTGATTTCAGAAATAGTTTCGATATTTTCCTTCAACCCTCAGTTTTTTGTTATATCATCTTATTTAACACTTTGAGCCGGGAATATATTAATCCTTTATCTGTCTGTATAACTGAGCTGTTCTTTGTAATAGTTCCTCGAGATTAGTCATTACCATATAATTGTGTTGAGATAACAATGTCTTGCTACCGTTTTTGACCCCTAAAAAAGGCCAAAAATACCAAAATAGTCGCTAATATCCCCTAATAATTTTCGTAGAGCGTCACCTTCATTCAGGGTGCCAGCCTGCTCGTCGACGAGGGAGTGGTTCGGAACTACTCACAAAAGAAAACAGTTTCAAGGCACCACCTGTTTAGAATAACCCTGTCCAGTGAATGGATAAACGGGAACCCACAAAGTTGTTAAAAATTTAGGGGAAGAACTAAACGTTGCGGGACCATTGAACATATAAAAACACGCAAATTATCGTATAAAAGAACACTCATTTAATGCTCCGTGGCAAAGAAAAAGAACGAAACGCTCAGTATTAGCCAAGCTTGAAATAATTAATCAAAAATAAATATATTGACAACAAAATTATACCCGTAGGATATTGCCAATAACCTTGGGCAAAGTTTCGACTTACAGAAGATTTTAACCAATGTAAAGGTTAACTTTTAAATATCATTATTAATCAATCGCAATAAATCCAACTATAAATGAGCTAACAACGTGGTACGGATATTATACCATACTGGTATTATAAAGAGAAAAGTTAATTAAATGAGCTCCAGTTAATGAAATTATCCTAAAATATGTTTACACCAGCAAAAGAAATTTCTTAAAATATCAAAATATGAATGTGATGTTTTCAAAATTTAAACCTCGTGAATTCAATAATGTTTTCAAAATTTAAACAAAAATAAAAAATAAACGCCGGCATTAAATAATCTCGACTTATATGTAATGAAAGGTAGTAATTGACATAACTTGTTTTGTTAAGATTTGAAGTATACAACAAAAATGTCTAACTTTTATGGTTTGCAAAAGAAATTAACAACAAGCACTAGTTGGTCCCGGAAGGCCGCTGACTGTACAGGGGTATCGATGCCTGCTCCAAGATTCTTAGTTCCAGACATGTACAGCCAAAAAGGTAAGGCACGTACGTCAAAAAAAAAATAAGTATTTCCATAAACAAAATTTCCAAAACAGTGTACCAAGAATAGGTAAAATCCAGAACAAGACCCCCAGAAAGAAATAAACGAAACCTCAAAATTACCATGTGAAATATAAACAAAATAAAACCTTACCTTTAAAACGGGGTAAATGATTAATAAGATGGTGATGAATTAAGATCTTGACACCACACGTGGCAAATTCAAAATGGTAGTTAGGAACGCCGAAATCAAATCCTATATAACAGTAATCCAACCAACATCCAAAATCAACCAACGGCAACGGTTATAAGTAGGTTTCCACAAATATCCACACAATGTGATAAAATCCTCAAACTATAAAATTGGAACCACTACTTCACGGACGTCACTCTAGACAGTCAAGCCACAAGTGATCAAAATGCACCGAAAGAAGACGGAAATTCAATGCAAGATCAAATTCATCTCAACCGGAAAATACGTCGCAGACGGTATAGGCTGTTCCGGAATTAGGAAGTTGGAAGACGCGAACTGAATGATTAAAATGGCATATTACATAAACAAGATTGAATAAATATAAAACATCAATTAAAGAAAAAACCAACCATTATAAGGAGCTGGTAGCAGTTAAAGGATCGAAAACAACAGAAAGTTTCATGCCCGCAATTTGGAACGGACCTCCCACACAGAACCCTTCGCAAACAGCTGATCGACACATAACCCGTAGATGTAAACATAAACACTTCCAATTAAAAAGGAGAAAAATATGAGAGAAGAAGCACAAAAGGTTACTAAGACAAGGAAAAAGAAAAGTATAAACCCTCAAGAAAACTAAGAAACTAATTTCAACTCAACTCTAACAATAAGAGAATTAACACTACGGCGAAAAGCACATCCAATGATGTATGCGATACCCAAAGTAGCAGAAAGAATAAAAAAAGGGTAAATAACTAAAAGGAAATGCCATAAACAAGTAAAATCTGTTGTTAGAGATTTTAATGGAGCATACATGAATATCGTAATAAACTAAAATGTCAAAACCTAATTAAGGGCTGCGAAAGAAGGTTTTAAAGGAAAACATAAACAAAAGATTTAACAAATTAAGGTAAGCGAAGCTATACATTGTAGCTGAATTTAAGAGCTTGTCATATAGGTTAAGAGAAAATATAAAGCAAAATTTCCAAAAATGAAACGTTTAATTATACGATATCAGAAATGAAAGTCCACACATACACCGTGCACCAAAAGAATAATAAAACGTAACAGTCTAACTGAAATGATGCAATAATGAGTCATCATTTGTGTTCATCATGTGAGATGCCAGCACCACTGGGTATCAAACTTGTTCATACATGTGAAGAACTTGGTGGAAGCAATTGGTTGAAATGGGTTGGCATTTGCCTATCTAAAGCAAAAGTTCTTCGGATCCATAGGTTGCAGTTGCTCGTATCACTCTTTTGCATATCCATATTTTTGTTTTCCATGATACTTCTTTCGATTTTATGACTTTATGGAAGCCTCGTAAGAAGTCATTGTAATTTGTAAAATATCCTGCAAAAGTTGTGATCAAGTACATATACCGGGTGTCCCAGATTCAATGTTACAAGCGATATTTTCCTTATTTGTAGAGATATAAGATATAAAGCAAGGTGTCGTCGAAAGTGGTTTGCAGAATCCTAAAAGATTTACTTTTTAAATGTACCTCTACTAAACCACCCTCTAAGCAACTTCCTCTAAACCATTTTTTTTAAGTTGCATCCCTCATCTTTTTGACTTATGACCGAAGTGCGAAGCCTTTGGATCTCAACGGTATAAATGAAAATTGTATTGAAGACGTATTTAATACAAAATGTTCATATCAAAAATAAATAACAACAAAATTTATACAATAAGTTAGATAAACATTAAATGCATTAATAATTCATAAAATTAATCATTTACATGATATTATTCAAAATGACCACCATTTCACGGAACACACGCTCCAAATCGATTAATTAATTAGCATTCTGCCAACCAATCTGGGACAGCCAGCATGTTGTGTGCAAAACAAACTTCCACCTTCTACTCTTTGTTAAATGAGCCATGACTAGGGTCAATCCACGGTTCAATCTTACTTCTGAAGACAATAACTTGTGGTAAAGGTGATAGTCAAGTGTTACAGCTTCCTATCAAGGGTCATCCAAACACTGGGGATTTATTTGAACTCTTGCTAAAGCTGGGATAGCAAAATCAGATCTAATTCGCTTATCAGTTTCCTTAATTTTACTCTACTATACTAAATTTTCAATTCAACCCTTTTCACCTACTTCCGTACGAATTTGATTAAATTTTCCTCGATTCCTTGAAAAGTTCAACACGTAGACACGGATACGTATACGCAAAATTGATAAAAATACATGTTTCAACTTAAACTATGTATTTCCAGTTCCGATGATTGCGGTACGTCGACTAGACCTTGTATCAGCGATATCTCGACTTGGAGCGAACAAAAAAGAACTACTACATCGTCCGTTTCAGCATAATCTCGTAATATGGAGACGTCTAGTTCGCGTGTACGAACACAGGGTAGGCGCTGGTGTAGTGAAGCGGTCTGATGAACTCTAGCTTGAAATGTTCATTTTCCAGACGGGATCAATTTCAAAGAGCGCCTTGTCCGTAACGAACAGTGGAATGGGTGAAAAGTTAGCGAACACACGTGTATATATATATATATATAGTTCTGCCTGCTAGAGCAGTTTTATGTCTCTATTTTCGCGGAGATCCCTACGATGGAGCTTGTTCTGGCTTTGTTCGGAGAAATGTCGTGAAGAATATGAGATGGAAAACTAACGTTTTCGCTTGGTATTATCGCTGGACATAGTATTTCGGCGAATATATTTTCTCAATGATTGGGGCAGTAACAGATATGGATGTAGAAGTGGCGCCAATAATAGAAAAGGAAGAAAGTTTAAAAAAGTGGCAGAGTCAATATTTTATTTTCAACAAACTCCAACAGTTCTTGTAACAATTTATTCTTACTTATGAACACCTATAATTTGAATTTTACAAATTTGGATAGGAATACAGAAAATCTCATAAGGAGTTGTCCAGCTTGTTTAGCGGTAAGACCAGAAACAGAGATTTTAGTTCCACTAATCAAATGGAAACAAACCATTTGATAGGATTCATTTAGATTTTTTTGGGCTATCAATGGAAAAACGGTCACGATTCTAGTACGAGCTCTAACAACTATACAGGGTGAGTCGGGAGTAACGGGCCAAACTCCAGGAATGTATCGTACACGTGAAAATGTAAAAATTCTGTGTAAAACAACTTAGCGTTCTTGTAAATGGTCCAAATTTTCCCTTGTTTTAGAGTTAATACGTCTTAAATAAATTAAAAGTATCCATCAAGGATAGTATACAATAAGGATTGCTAATTCCCTATGCTGCAATGTTAGCGATGTCGAGATCACGTGACACGTTGATGTGACGTAAGCAACGGCCCTCCACGGTTATTGTGCTATTTGTTTATATTTCAATTCTCTTTTGTGAAGCAGTTTTTACTGTTATTTTCGGATGCTCTAGGGTTTATAAAGTATGTTAACAATTCATTACAGTGGGGAACAATTTGTAACACAGTTTCTGTTGAGTTTGGTTTTTGGGCTGTTTTATAGTTAATTAGGCATGCTGGTTTCAAAAGTGTAGTTAGTTTTCTTCTACCACGTCACACGACCGTGACACAAAAAGAGTGAGCTGGACGGCCGTCAACCTCGACCACCGACGACAACATTCAGCAAGCTCGAAAGATGGTTACAGCAAATAGGCGAGTTACCATAGACTTTCATCTCTTTGGACCGCTCAAGGAAGCTTTGAGAGGTCGTCGATTTGCCTCAGACACAGACGTTCGGAATGCGATGCAAAAGTGGCTTCACGACCAACCGAAAACCTTCTACCAAGAAGGCATACGGAAGCTTGTGGCTCGCTGGACCAAGTGCATTGTTAAAGGTGGAGATTATATCGAAAAATAATGTATCTGTTGTACACCTATCTTTGTTTAATACAGTTGTAGAACTAAATGTGTAAGTAATTTTTGACTTACCCTCGTATAATAGTAGCACTGCATCAAATTAAATACAACGTTGTTGCATGTGTAGGTGATTATGGAGGAGGTAATATGGGACTGTGGAAAGATTTGTCAGTTGACATAGAGAAAACGTCTTTCCACCACCTTAAAACAGGAAAAAATATTTATATGTTTGCAGATGCTCCACATTTGTTGAAATTATTCCGAAACTGGCTCTTGGATACAGGATTTGTGATTGAAAATAAAATCATTACCAAAGCTCCATTGGAATCTCTAATTGAACAAACAATGAAAAGTGAAGTGTCTGCCTGTTATAAAGTTTCTAGAAAACACATAACTTGTGAAAAAAACCAGCGTCAAAATGTGTGATTAACTACACAGTTGCTATCAAATACTGTAGGCCAGGCACTAATTCGATATACGCCTGGAACTAATGCAAAGTTAGGTGCGGACGTGGTGTAAATTAATTTGCGATGTCAACAAGTGGTTTGACATCTTTAACAGCTACATCAAGTTTGACGTCAATCCATACAAATGTGAATTTGGAGTCAATTTAAAATTGCAAGCAGAACATTTACATAAAATGTTGGAAACTATTTCTAAAATGAGAGTACCAGGAAAAAATACTTTGCAGATTTTTCAAAAAGGAATGATAACATCCACGAAGTCCCTTTAAATCGCTATTCCAAGACATGAAGTCGGCATTTCAAGCGGAGTTTATTTGCACTTACAAACTCAACCAGGACAGCCTTGAAAACTTCTTTTTCCACATTAGAAGCAAGGGACCAAGTGAACATCCAACGCCATTGGAGGTAATAAAGAGAATGAGGATGATCATTTTTCGGAAAAAATCCAGGAATCTTACACTCCCAGGTAAAAAAGTATAGATGTAGGTGTATGTATTATACAATAAACAGTAGACAACAAACTAATATAAAAATTATGTATTTTAAAGGTAAGTATATATAGGCAAGTTCCTGAGGAATATATTGGTGCATCCGTTATGGAAACTGCTAAAGTTACCATGTCAGATGATCTATCAGCCTCTAAGTTCAGTAGTTCTACTTATAGTTCATTTTCATCAACAGAAAGTATATACCCAACTGTAACAAATGCTGAGGAAACTACATACGATGCTTTAGAGTACATTGCTGGATATCTTGCAAAAAAGTTTAGGGAAAAGCTAGGTGAACATACCAGAGCTGTTGAACCAGAGCACAGTTACAGCTTACCCTCGTGGATTCAGTAGCTCTCTTATGGAGGACTCATAAAGCCATCCTCAGAATGGCTGAAGAAGATCATTAAATGCAATAATTATTTTCAAAATGTCCATGGGGAGTCATTAAGAAAAGGACCTTTGGTAGCCAAGAAATTGGCAGAAAAAATAAAGAAGAAAGATGAAATGGCGATTAATGTTATTAAAGCATCTTGAAAATTACGTCTAATCATACGTATTAGTTACATGAATACTAAGAATGCTCAAATAAAAGGAAATTTCACATTTTAGAACATAGAAACAGTATTCCATGTGAATCTTAAACCATTCACAACGGTACAATAAGGCATGAAAGAACTTTACTTTGATACCTTAATCACCGACAGTAATTCACGTATTTTAATCGTACCCATATAACTGCAACTTCCTCTTTCACCGTGACAATTCTACTAATCTTTTCGACTTGAATTCCTAGATAATTCCTCTAATAATCAAGCATGAAAACGATATTTACATTTACGTATATAATTATATACAAAGTCGAAATGCGCGCCCTAAGGACCGCAAGTAATTTCCGTTTTGCAAACCGCGCTCATTACAACGCGTTGCGGGAATCGTAATCCGACAGAACGGTGATTAGTTTCTAGGATATTTGCGCTGGGAAACGCGAGATGATGGTGGAGTGGTCGGGGAGTTTGGGGAACGAAAATAACAAGCGCCTGTCGTGAGAGTCTCCTGATTTCTATATTATACGATCTTGGAGGAATAACGTGTCGTGATGTCCGTTTTAATGACTATCCCCTTTTCTATTTTTACGATGATGACATGGAGGGATTGATGTAATTTCTGTAATTCGATCGATTGGGCGCTAAAGGTCGTTAGTTATGTTATTACGAGTTATGCGTCAATTTGAATCAATGACCGAACGTTATGCATTTAGAACAGGGAAATCTTTATTACATTTGAGGCAATATTAAATCGTGTAGGCATTGTAAGTGCAGCACACAACATAATTTAATAAAAAACAAAAACAACGACGTTCAGGACGTCCGAAAACGACTACTACGCCAGAAATTGTAGATAAAATCCATGACACGGTTTTGGCAGATCGCCGAATAAAAGTGCATGAAATTGAGGAAGCCGTGGGCATCTCTTATGAACGAGTAGTTCATATTTTACATTATGGATTGGGTTTAAAAAAGCTTTCTGTACGATGGGTACTGCATTTGCTAAATTCAGAGCAAAAACGCATTCGAGCTCGAACCTCAGCCGATTGTTTGGAAGTACTTACGAGGAATCCAACAGATTTCAAGCGACGATTCGTGACCATGGATAAGACCTGGACTCATCACTACACACCAGAAACAAAACAGTGGATTGAACGCGGTGAATCGGTTCCGAAGAAGACAAAGATAATTCACTTGGCTAGAAAGGTGTTGGCACTGGTTTTTTGGGACGCAAAAGGAATTTTGCTGCTTGATTATCTTGTAAAAGAAAAACTGTTACTGGCCAATATTACACAACACTTTTGGACAAACTGAAAGCAGCAGTTCAGGAAAAACACCCGGGAATGGTCAAGAAAAAGTGTTGTTTCACCATGACAATGCGCCCGCTCATCCAAGTGCAATCGCTCAGCAAAAATTGATAGAATTGAAGTTCGAAATCCTTCCCCATCCGCCGTATTCGTCTAATTTGGCTCCGTCGGACTTCCACTTGTTCCCGAAACTCAAAACATTTCTGGGTGAAAAGAGATTTTGGTTGAATGAAGATCTGATAGAGGCCGCAAACGATTATTTTGGGAACTTCGAAGAAAGTCACTTCCTACTGAGCTTCGAGGGGATTACATTGAAAAATAAAATATAACTTGAATCCGATTTATTTTGTTTTCATTGTCATTCCGGAAACTCTTCAATCTACCCTCGTAATTGTAAATGTCTGTATTATCACCTTTTTTAAATATCGGACATATTCGAGCGATCTTCCAAACTTGTCGAAAGGTACAGGTACAAGTAGTTAACAAAGAAAGAAATAAACTCGTTGTATGTATGTATTCTATGTATTGTAACACACACTAAGAATCATGCAAGTGGCTCCCTTATTAAGTTACGTGTCTATCGGACATATTGCAAAACGAGATTTGTGTCTTTCTTATTCTATTCTTATTATTTAGGTATTCTTTGTATACCAAATTGCTACCCTACAAATTCATTTGCCATGTGGTCCTATTCCAATTCTTAATAATTTTTGTTAGACCCTTAAGTGCTTCAGCAAAAGGTAGGAAATCGTGCTAAACAGATTATTTTAATTAAAACCTTACATTGAATTAACAACGGCAATAAACAAAAAATCAAGGAGGAGAATGGATGACCTACAACTAACAAGTCCCACGTCAAGGTCGGTACAAACTAGGATCCCCGGACAGTTGTACTAAAGAGCATTAGATGTGACCGCTCTTTATAGTAAGCCAAAAATATTGCAAACGAGCTTTTCTTGGGTGAAACATACATTTTAAATTATCAAGTGAATCACACCCCAACCGTTTAAACGTTTACTCTTTCACAATTTCATTTAAAATTTGGCAAAAACCAAAATTCATCAATTTCGATCTCACATTGACTTCATAAGCTCGACCTACGGGAAATTGCATCATTGACTTGCGTTCGGAACAAAGGGAAAGATTCCATGAATAGAACGCGGATGCTTAACATATTTATAAATTTTTTGAGTCGAAGCGGAAATTGTGTCACAAACTAAAAGCTTTGTTTACCAGTATAATTCAATCTGGTAGTTTTGAAAAAATGTGGTTTCATCTCAAATTTCCTTTGAGGTTCTAAACAAAATAAATAATTTCAAAAAATCTAGTTTGATTTTTCCATAACTTTCTTTTCTATGTTTTTTGTTTTCCTTCTAAGTTTCTCGAATTTCATTCTCAATGCTCTCATTTACTTCTTTGTTTTTTCTTATTATTATCAATGATTGTCGTTAAAAAATGAAGAATGTGGGTTTTTAAGTGTGCTTAACAAAGTTTGTATAATCCCGAATCTTAAAATTCCCTTTTTCTTGGAATATTGTGTTTTTAGAACGCATTGTGGTAATTTTATGCCACTGCATTTTTTTCTACTTTAAATGCTAAGATAGAAACTTGGTGACCGGATGTTTATATTTATCCTAAATAAATTTTTCTTGTGTTCGTATCTACTCTTATCGTAAAATATAATAATTAGATTAGCTCATTTGCAAAGCATCGGGCGCTAAAATTTCCAAAAAATGGTCTTTATAGTGCTTCCATTCGTCTTAAATCTCCGTAAATCACATAGGAAGATGTCGGTAAATACTGCACATTTAAAAAGCTTCCACTCCTTTTCATACCTCGTAAATGTGCTTCATTCAAAAAGCGAAAAGGGATAGTACGTTTAATTTGGGTTCAAATACATCTGTTGAACTCTTCTGTTGGCGACCAAATTTTTTTGTGAAAATCGAACTCCGGGAGTGTTGGTGACGATGATCGCCATGACGTACCATTAGCCTTAAAGGGTTTTGAACGATCTGTTGTTTGTCCACATACATTTTTATCTTTCAACTAGTTTAAGGCTTTCGAATTTACGAGGATGCACATTCTTGTCAACGAGCCCTTGTATTACATCCATTCGATTTTATTGTAAAAATGGAAGACAAGCCCCAAAAAAAACGGTAAACCGAGGAACCATAATTAAGTAAAATGGTATTTGTCATGTGAATTTTGTTCTAAATCTGTTACTATTTGTAAGTGTACATCCTTTTGGACCAAACATAAAGGGAATTACCATAGTATGTAATGGCAATTTAGTTTGTAATCTTGTTCAAGCACAGGGCGCAGAAAATTTACCGACAGGGATGTTTTATTCTCCTATAATGGCGTGGAATAATCAATACATTAACTTTTCCCCCAATTTTGTAAGCTAGGGTAGTTTATCAAAAGTTATATAAATTGTTGCAAATCGTTTAACTTAGTCATTGAAAGACGTTTACATATTGGTTTACCAAAGAGTATACACTCCGAGTGCCCTTTGAAAAACAATCCTTCCGCGTTAAAAACTATTACGAAAAGTAATGATGAGTAAGGATTCAAATACCGACATCAATAAATGACCAGTTTTTAGTAAGGGAATTGAGTTGGAATAGCATTTTTTAAGCCTAGGGTTTTTTAAAACAATTATAGTTTATTGTTCCACCGGTCTGAAGCTTTAGTAGATGTTGTAAATTTACGACCAAATATTATAGTTTCTTTTACAAAATGTAACTCACAAACAAAACATACAAAGCAGCCGACGCCACAGTTTTTAGGTTATCCCGTTTTTATCGCTTATACAACACTAGAAAAACGTTACAGGTATCACCAACAAGGTACGGAAATATCACTATACAGTATTTTATTAAATAAAACCAATATAATTTGAATAAACCAATTCAAAACGCAAAAAACGATCTGAACGTGGTAAAACCCCCCCGATGCCCTACTTCAAAAAACGTCAAGTCTGCTGACGTCAAGGCGCTCAGGTTTTTATGTATCGTAAACGTTTCCAGGATGTTAAGCTTGACCCTGATGTTAGATGTTCCCTGCTCCCCCCTTTGTGAACCAAAAATATTCCCAAAGCGAGTTTTCTCCGCTCTACTGAAATGTTGAAAAATACTTTTATTTTTAAAATTTTATAAAAAAAGTAAAAAATTCGACACCCGAACCCTTTTTTAATCCCCCTTTCTTTTTCTCATATCTTTAAAGGGGCAAATAAATCAAAAAATTTCATCACCCTATACATCTCACAATCGCGATTCTTAAATTTTTCGATCTTTCCCCGATCTGGCGGGGAAAATGTATAGACATCACTTGCCAGCGTCCCGCCGAGAACAATAGAGAGAGAGAGAATATTTATTGAATTTAGAACGCGGCATCGTCCTTTGGGGGAAACTTTTTAAATTTTCGCATAAACCGATTTTTTTGGGAAAAAAAAGCTCGAAGGCGGCAAAGGGGGCTGGCTGCCGCCACCAAAGGGAATAGAGTTTTGTTTGTACGCGAAAAAATCTAAGGGTAGGGGTAAGGGAGAAAGCTAGAGGTGGGGTTTAGGTTTGGTTTATTTTAATGCCTTTCAATATTTTTTTTTGGCCACTGTCGTTTGAATCTTTTAACAGAAGGGAGAAATAAAAATTTTTATAAAACTACCCTTTTTGACCTTTTTTCCCCCCTATATGTTTCTTTCCTTTTTCTTTTGGTTTTACCCTTTCCTAATTTTCGTCGATTTCGATTCCATGACATCGTTTTCCCTTTTTTTTTTTTTTTTTTTTATTATTTAAATAGTGTCGATTAAAAAATATAATAAGAAGAAGGGGAGACCTATCTAAAACATGATCAAAACGTAACGCGCTAAACAAAGTTTTGCTTAGGAAATCCGGAAATACTTAAAATTCTTTTTTTCTTGGAAACTTTTTGCTTTTTATTAAGAACAATTGGGGGAAATTTTTTTTATGCCAATGAAAAACCTTTTTTTTTTTAATTTAAAAATTCTAAGATGTAAATTTTTTTGATGTACCTGCTGTTGTATTTTTTAAATGTATAATAGAAAATTTTAAAAATTATTTATGTTGTTTTTGACATCCCCTTTTATAGTAATAAAATAATAATTAGAGTGCTCAATTTGCGTAAATAGCCGGTGGGGGGCGCATAAAAGTTTACACAAAAAAAATGGTCGGAAATAAAATAAAAAACATCCCCAACATTACCTTTTCTTTAAGAGTTTTCCCGTGAAATCACAAAGTGAAAATCCCCTTTTAAAAAATAATGTAACATTAGATATGTTTCCAAACAGTCTTTTTGGGCAAACCGAGGGGGCGGGAGGAAAAAGTGTGCTTATATTAGAAAACAAAACGTTCGACATTAGTACGTTATATTTGGTAATTAAATAATTTTTGGGAAAAACAAAACGGTTCTGTTGGCGCACCTTCAAAAATTTGTCTTAATGTCCCAAAAATCAGAATTGGTGACATTGTGTGGTTCCTTTGTACGTACCTACATTAACCACAGAATTTTTTTTACGATTGTTTTTCGTCCACGCATAACCACATTTTTTTTTATCTTTCAACTCCGATTTAATTTTTTTTTTCAACTGTTCAGAGTAGATGGCACAATTTCTTTTAACGATGCCCGATTTAAAATTTTGAGTCCGAATACTCTTTCCAAAAGAAAACAATGTTTTCCTTGTCAGTAATTTAAAACGGTAGATTAATGAAATAAAGGTAACACATAAATTAAGTTTTTAAATTTGCATAGGGGAACACGTGCAATTTTTTTTGAAAAATTCTGTTCACTTTTAGTGACGTGGGACAATCCCTTTTGGCCAACACTTTAAAAGGGGATTTTACCACTAGTACCTGCGAAATCGCCCCCCCAAATTATAAGGGATGGTTTTAATCCGTAAGCAAGGGCGCCATCGATAAAATTAAATTAGCCCACGGGGATGTACCTCTTTATTTTCTTCCCCTAAAAGAAAATGCGTGGAATAATGCCAATTAGAACCCCCTTGGCCCCCCCCCAAATTGTTTTGAAAATTGACCAATGGGGGGTTTTGGTTTATTCAAATTGTTTCCTATAAATTTGTTAGAAAAATCGTCACACTTTCACATTGAAAGCCCCGTCATTCCCCTTTTTGGACAAATTTCCCACCCAAGACTAACAACATCCGGAGTGCCTGTATCCAAAAAAACGACAATCCCTGCCGCGTTCCCAAAAACTTTTAGGAAAAAATACATATTGCACTGAGTAAGGACCAAATCACCCTTCAAAAAATGAGCCATTGTTTTGTTAAACAATTGAGATAAAAAAACATTTTATATTTTCTTGTAAAAAAATTTGATATTTTTGTCCCATTTTAGATATTTTTTAGATGGACATTTGATACGCCCCCAAAATTTTTACTAGTTTTTTTAGGGTACTGGATTTAAAAATGGCTATTAATTCTAAGCAACGCGTTTCGGACCCAATTTTTATTTGCGCTGTTTAAAGACCTTTAAAACTTTCACCCCTTCGGTACAACGGCGTCCGGATGAGGGGGGCCCCTTTAAGTTTAGGGCCGTTTTGGAAAGTACACAGCGACGCTTTTTAAAATCAAAAAAAAACTAAAATCCTAGCCTAACCATTCCCGATGCTAGAACGTCTCTTTTTTAACTTTGAAGCTCCCCAGCTCCCAAACCAAAAAAGCTACGAGGGCCTGCGATCGCAATCGATTCATAGACAATTTTTTCCCATCGGAACCCGTCAAACTCGCCAACCCGGAAAGCATAGCTAACGATAAAACAGCCGAAAATGGAGCGATGCGACTTCGAGTCCGTTATGAGCCGTTTTTTGGTGATTTAAGTAAAAACGCCCCCCCCCCCAACTGCCGACAGTTGAAGCAATCAAAGCAAGTGATGATATCGTTTTGATTACGTTTTAAAGCTGTCCCTTGGTATGTAGCGAAAAGCGATTCGGGGCAATTTTTAAAACGAGGTGTTTCATGGTGAGAATGGCTTAAAAAAATTTGGTGAAAAAGTTTCAACGCGAGGAAATGCCATAAACTGTGGATACTCTGTTTTGGAAAAACGCTTCCCCAAAGGGATTTTTGGCTTCAGGAGAATTTTTATGACACCTCCTAAATTAATAACATATGACCATTATTTGGAGAAAATTGAAGGGGTTTTTAAAAATTTAACACTCCTCCACTATCAGAGGGGGAAATACATAAAAATGGTAAATGAAAAAGACGACAAAGAAAAAAACAATTAAATTTAAGATAAAGTAAGAAAAAAACATTCATAAACATTTTTATAAATAAATAGTAGAAAGGCCCTAAAAGTTTTTTTAAAAAGCCTGTATTTTTTGTGTTTCGTAGATATGACCAAAGCGTTCGTATGGGTGAAATTAAAAGACGTTTTTGATATCTAAGAGAAAAAAAAATAAAAACCCAAAGGCAAAAATTATAATGAATATCAAAATTAAAAAGTTCGGGAAATAAAAAGTACACATCAACATGGGATAAGGCAAGGGGACTCGTAAGCCCACTACTATTTAATTTAATAATAGAGAAAATAATTCAGAGTTACTAAAAGAACTGGGTCAGATGGACTACCCCTTTCCATGCGATCTGTTACGCGGACACATTTGGTGTTTATGGCAGAGATTAAAGGCAAAATACACCAGTATCCATAAAATTTAAATACCACCGCCAAAGAAAAAAAACATGAACATAAAGCCAGAAAACCAAATGCATGACAATCTCGAATCCCAAAACGATGCAAATTAGAAGTCGGACGGTAAAATAATAAAATAGGTTAATGACTTAAAAAAAAAACACTACTTCACTACGTATTTAACTTTACAAGGGTCTAATATCTCTTTTTTTTTTTTGATTTTGAGGAAAAAATCCCAGGCTTTTTTAAAAAATTTAAAGGTGGCAATGAATAATAAAAAACCCAAATATTAATTTATGGATCCATTTGGCCCCACAGCATGACGGATGGGACGAAAAATTTTGGGCACTTTAATTTGCATAAAAAATCTTATCTTCTTGCTTTTTGGGGGAACCGGGGAACCCTTCGGTTGGTCCTCGCGGGAAAGGGCCCTAACTAGATACATGCGGACATGTTGTTCCCTCCGCCATAGATGTTTTTCGAAAGTGGAAAACAATTTGGATGGGCCCCCCTTTTTTTTAGGGTTTTAAAGTTGCCACGGCGCTGTGAATTGTCGTTAGGACGCGTTTTTAGTTTTTACGGAGATAATGCATTTTAGCCCATGATATTGAGGCGCCCCTTTTAAAGTCGCCCATGGTTTTTTTATTAATTCTATATGGACGGGGATGAGTGGGCATTTTTCGGAATTGCGGTTTTAACTGGAAGTTAATGGGGAAAATATTTTTGGGGAGGGGATTCCGGATCTTGTCAAAGTATCCCTTATTACGTTCGACTTGCAACCGTCATAGTCAGTTCAAGACATTGCATTCCACTCTTATTTAGACCAAATTTAGACTTATCTTGTAACATTGAATTAACTTTAAAGGTTAAATAATATTGTCTTTTAACAATAGCAATGTGGTCATGGCCCAAAAACAGGGTGTATAAGCTGTGAAACTTTGTATAACCACAGAACACTTGTATAATAATATAACAATAATAAAAAATAGATCTTTCACACTTTAGAGTCATAAATGCGCCGTCTTTTTGCTATTTTTTTTGTGAATTGTTCTGAAGCACCTCTAACAAGAGCCCAAAGTAGTCGGCAAGCATGAAACATCCAATTTCCCGGGTACCTTTTCTCATTGTTGATATATCCTGATGGAAGCGTTCGCCGTGCTCCATACTTCCCAACTCCGCAGTTCCAGGAAAAAAGTCCAGGTGTGGGGAGGAAATGGGATCTTTAGGGGACATATTGCATCCCTTTTTTGAAACGAATGACAGCATATTTTCAAAAAAGAGTAACGTAATTGTCAGTTTCTTTATTTCCCAAGAAATAAGTGCCCACGAGGCGAAAGTCATTCCAAGCATTTTTTTTCAATATTTGTTAGAGTGCTGTCAAAAATGTTTCGTTCTTTCAGAATATTTCGAATTTTGTGCCCAAAAAAAATTTAACTTCTTTAATTTTTGCTTCACTTAGCCTTGGGAATTTCTGAGCAGGTACGAAAAGCTGGCCATCTCTATTCAGTCCCTTTTAAAAATTTTTCATTAGGCCCCAAATTTTGATGTGCGGTGGGGGAAAACAAAATCTTTTTGGAGTCTACCAATGGCAATATTTGTACATTCTTTTGACCCGCCTCTAATGATGTCGAACGGGCAGTCTTGTCTTTGTAATGAAGTGCCTTTGCCCGACTTTTCCCATTCACACAAAAAACAGAAAAAAATTGGTATAGCCTAGCTGCAACCCAAAAAAAAGGGCAAAAACCTTTAATCGCCACAGATTTTCTTTTGGTGTATCACCGTATTTTTGCTTGTCAATAGGTACTTCTATTATCGTATTTTCTCTCATGCGAACGGCATATCCAACAGGAATAGACGTAGAATTTTTCAATATGCAATAGTACTGCCTTTAAACGAATGTTTGAACTGCCTATAAACAATCTCCATTCCTTGGCTTGTAGTTTTAATATTTACGCCAATAAACCGCTAATGTTATTCCAGAAAACCAAGTTATTTTCCATGTAAAAAATGGCTACTAGGCCTTTATGGCGATTACGAAAAAAAACATACCGAAACACAGGTTTTTCTAATAGGTTCCACTGCCGCAGTCTTGTTCCAGTAACCCTGCCTTACTTTTGGAAGTTTTAGATCTCTCACGAGATCATTTAATTTGACTGGGTTATTTTGTGGGGTTGGGGTTTGACGTGCTTGGGTGTGAAATCAGGATTTCTTGATATTGATGGCATACCCTTCTTCATGACAAATCGCTGTATCGCTATTTATCTGATTCGTAAGTGAATTTTCCTCGAGGTTCTGGAATAGGAAGTTCGTCACTATGGGGCACAGGTCTCATGTAAGATGGTATATTGGATAAGTTGATAACGATTTTTTCTTCTTGGATATACCTGTGCCTTGCCTCAACA
Organism: Dynastes maya; assembly: GCA_029619315.2. Classification (NCBI taxonomy): domain Eukaryota; kingdom Metazoa; phylum Arthropoda; class Insecta; order Coleoptera; family Scarabaeidae; genus Dynastes; species Dynastes maya. Next base: position 864,914 of record JAROYE020000024.1, read on the forward strand.
CGAGGTTCATGCAGAAACAGTAATCATTAACATGATTTGTAGGCCTCTCCAGACCATTGGGACAGCAACCGCATCGACCGTTTTGATGATTAACCGTTTCTCAGACTTGAACGAAAGTATTACAGCAGATATGTGGCGCCCAATGTTTGTCTTGATCCCCTATTTTGCAGCCAAATAAAGCCGTATGCCTTGTTTTATCAATGGAGTAAAAGACGCTTCGAAAAACGCAAAAGGTCACCTTTACGCAAAACATAGCAGAAGTGATCTGGATTGTTTACACACTTTCGGAATCTTACAATGTCAACTAATTCGATTAGACTCACTAATTCGACTGACTAACCTTCCCCCTTTTGTAGCTGCTTTATATACCCAAATACGGCTTCTAAATTTTTGGAGAAATATTCGAGAAGATTCGAGAATTTTTCTGTTCAATTCCATAATATTCGCCCATAGTGGCGTTTATCATTTATTGTATACAGGGGCTGTCCGATACAAAGCGGACTTGCGGTTTACAGGGGTTAATATATAGGGACACATGACATCACGTCTCTCTAAAACTTGAAACTAATATTAAAAAAAATAAGTTTTATTTTCGGTTTTAGCATCCCAAAAATAGTAAGGTTTAGTCGATTTTATTTTAGATACATTTTGGCTGTTGTCAAGTGTAATTAATGAATTAATATTTAAGTTTATTTATCCTTTTTTATTATTTATTTATAATTTAAAAATAAAGTATGGTTAAATTAGTAACTCGTGGTAAATCGTGATATAAGAAAAAATTTTACCTTGACCGGTATCTTTTGAAAATGTTTTTGAAATGTTGTACGTTAAAGGTTATATCATTGTATGGAGAAGTATGGTATCTGTATTTTGGTTCCTTCGCTACTATCTAGGACGGCATGACTATAACTTTTGGCACTAGGTGGCGCCCGGAAATATTTCAGTTGCTGTTTTTGAAGATTAGTGGCATACACTGAGATATGTAAGAGCAATGTGTGGAGCAAGAAGCTATAATGCTTTTCTCTTCTCATATTCTTTTTACCGGTAGTGATTCCATCAATACAGCTATTTGTTAGCATTTGTTAGCTATTTGTTAGCATTATCTTGGTTATTGCCTCTATGCACTTTTTATGGGGTATTTCCACATTAAGTTCCTTTGTTTCAACATCCGAACCATTTTGTGCGTTCTATCTTGTCCTTGTACTCTTGTCCAGGATTTTTTCGAGAATTTTTTTTTGCTGTGTAACTAGCACTATTAATGCTGTTTTCCAATCTTGAAGAAAGGGTTTTCCCTTCTCTCCATATTTTTTTAGTACTTGCCCTAGCATTTGTGTTCCTCATTGTCTCATGTTTTTGATCATTTCTATTTTTGTTCTATTGTTGTACCGCCCCGGGTGCCTTTCCATTTTTCTTTATGCTTATTTTCTCCTCTAATTCTTCTTCTATTCTATTTCCTACTCTTGGGTCAGTTTCCTCTTTAGTACTTTGGCGTTTAGCAGTTCTGGAAAAAATTCTTTCCGCCCATCAATTATAACTTCACATCCTTTAGGATATTTCTACTTTGATTTTTTATAAAATTGGTAACCGGCGTCTTGTCCTTCCTTTCGTCTTCACTGCTATCCTCTTTCATTTTCTTCGGAATTTCTGTCCATATCTTCTGTTTTACCTCACTAAGTCTTGACCTCTCTACTTTTTGTTTATACGTGCTATACTTTTCTGTAGTTTATTAGCAAAGTACTCCTTCCATGCCTTCTTCTTATTTTTAGTCTGTTTTATCCACCATGCAGTTTCTTTCTTTTGGTGTAACTTTAAACTGGTTCCAAAATCTTCCGCCATATTTTCGATTCTTTGTATTTTTTTTCTGTTACTAAACTTTCATATTTCTTAATTACATCTATGTTCCTTATCTTGTAAAAGCAATGTGAGGAGAGAAAACACTAGCCAATGGGCACATCAGCCTTGATCCAAGTGCATATGGTATATTCAACAGCCACCTACCCTTTCTAAATTCCACAGACTTATACTATTATTAGTTTTAGCAGAAATAAAGTTAATTTATAACACGACAGCTAGAAACTCACTTCCGGCACAATAACAAATCCACTTCTGTTAGATTCCCTTCCATACGCCAATAACTAGATTCAGAATAAAATATACAATCCCAAGAGAAGCCAAACCACCACGATAATTCTGCGAAATTCACACTTGTATGATAAAATAATGATATGGAAAATAAACACACATAGGATCCAGAATATTTCGCCTAGAGGGACTCAATTATATATTTTCCCGCGTGAAATCAGGGCTCGCGAATTAGATAGGCTTGCAAATGTTTGCTTTGGAGGAAAGTTAAATATTTCAATTATTACTTGCCGTAAAATAGACGGAACTGCTTTTCTCCGAATATAAATGTGGGACGTACAGATGCATTTAAAAAAAGAATAAGTTTATAGTATGATTCGATTCCTTGATAAATTCTACGCATTTTGAAAAAGATTCAGCTTCAAATTGCGATAAAGAGCATCAAAAATTTTGAATAGATAAATTAATTTCCTTGTAATACAACAATTTGACGTCATTAAATGTCATCGTGTCAAATAATTGCTCCAATCACTTGTTTCTATCATTCCATACTGATCGAAGTTTACTTTAGAAATCGCTATACAAAGAAAATTGTCACCTGAGACCATTGTGACGAACAACCCGTTTCGTCAAATGTAAAGACTTTAATCCTGGAAAGAACAAAGAAAATTATTATTTCAATTTTTACCTGTCTTGTTTAGTCTTTAAATCTTTGTTGTAAACTCGTAAATTCACTTCTTTTAATTGTTATTTCAAATTCCAGAAACCATTTATGTTGTACTCCAGTGTATGAATGTGCTCATTTATGATGTACGTTAGTACATATTGCATAAGCACAGTTTACGAGTTTTGTGAGAAGCGCGCGCCGTTTACACGCGAGGCCACGTGACGTAGATAAGCAAAAAGAGTAAATTTCGATATAAAAGGCGGCCGGATTCACGTACATTGGTCCTTTCTGTGGGCCTCGATCTGTGAAAGGGACAGCCCTTCTGTGGCGCAAGCTTCGGGGGAACATCTCTATGTGGATTTGATCTGCGTGAGATCCTAGCCAAATTTCATTCTTCTGCGGCTGTTAGCAGCGTCCGATGTAGTTTGAACAAGGTAATGTTAATATTACACGACAGTGTTGCCATAAGTTGCCTGTCGTGAAATCTTGACCGAAATTAATCTAAGTCCGTTACGAGAATGTTGCAAGTGTCTGCCGCGACATAAAATTCAAAGACCGACTAAAAATCTGACCGAACTCGTAAACTGAGAAGTAAAGCATTTTTTTTTTTTTCAATCATTTTTCCTGATCGTATATGAATTTGATTTTTTTGGTTAGAAAAATTTTATTTTATTTTATGAAGTTATGTGTAAATAAAGTATTGTCGTTGTACTTACATTTTTTCCTGTTAAATTGGACCCTTCGACATTTTTAACGCTACCCCGTGGTTAAGATTGCTCACACACGCCGAATCATTCGATTCGATATTCACTTAACTTTTCTTGATCACTAAAAGCCGTAAACATATAATGGTTTTATTTTAAAAAGTAAATAAACATTAAGCCGCTTAAAATACATGCTATAAATCTGATATACGATAGTTAACAATCCCGTGACGGCTAACGACATCCCAGCAACGGCAAATCAAACTGTATGTATGAGATCCTAATGTTTAAAATGAGAAAAGTTAATGTTGCATACTTTATTCCCGTCTAAATCACTCAGTAACATCAAATCGATTAAAAAGGTTATCTGAAAAGTAAAACCATTATATATTCTTTATATCAGGTATGGGCAACCTTTGCTTAGCTGAGAGCGTAATTTCAGGACTTAATCAGGTCGCGGGCCGTAGGTAAGAAATTATTAGGTAGTAGTGAATAAAAAGGCGATAAAAATTCACACATTTTTTTATTTATTAGAATTATAATAGCATAATCAAACATATAAAAAGCAAATTAACAAAAAAAGATAGAAAAATCAAATGAAAATCAATGAGAAACTTAAGTTTGAAGCTAAGAAACAAGATGATCAATATTGGGGTCAATATCACTAGTACACAGGCGCAAAGTGTTTTCTAAATTAACATCTGTAAGCCGAGTACGATGCTTTATTAATTTTCATCATTGAAAAAAACTGCTCACATTTATACGTGCTTCCGAATGTGCAAATTATTTTTCTTGCGAAAACTCTCAGCTGTGGATACTTTTCTTCGGAAAGGTATGTTCTGTAAAATCATCAAATTTAGACTTCAAATATGAGTCTTCTTGAATCTCGATCAACTCCATTTGTAGGTGAAGCGGAGCATCTTCCACATTACACTTACACGGATTTGCAAAAATATTGAAAGTGCTATCCATATTCCTAAAATCGGAAAACCGATCAGTAAATTGCTCTGACAGTAGTTTCAGTTCTTCAGCATAGCGACCGTAATCAATGTTTTCGTGACTGGATAATGTTATAAAATGAAAACAGTTTTTACTTCTCATTTGTGTTTCCCACAAGCGAATTTTGTTTCGAAAAGCTTTAAGATGACTGTACAGCTGATTTACCAATTGCCCTTGTTTTTGAAGCTTCAAGTTCAGGTCGTTTAAGTGTCCTGTGATGTCTACCAGAAATGCCAAGTCACAAAGCCATGTTGGATCACAAATTTGCGGCAATGTTTTCTCTTTCATTTCCATAAAATCAGCTATTTCTTTTCTAAGTCATAAAATCTTTTTAGCATTTTGCCTTTGCTTAGCCACCTTACTTCGCAATAGTATGTCACATCATCGTGTTCTGAAGAGAGTTCATCAAAAATGCTTTAAACTGGCGATGGTTAAGACCGCGGGATCTAATAAAATTGATGGTATTTACTACCACATCCATAACGTTCTTCAGTCGAATGGACTTAGAGCACAAGTTTTGTTGGAGAATAATGCAATGCAGAATTATTAAATCACATTCTTGCACATTCATAGCGGTTGCTCTTTCCTTCAGAATTCCGATAAAACCTTTTCGTGGACCGACCATTGAAGGCGCTCCATCTGTGCACACTCCAACGAATTTACACCACTGCAAACCATATTGCTCAAAAGTACTTTGCACCTCGGCAAAAATATCTTTTCCAGTAGTGGTCCCTTGTAGCGGCCGTAAAGCCAGTAATTCCTCTGTCACTACAAATTCTTCATCAACACCTCGTATAAAAATAGCTAAGTGGGCTGTGTCGGATAAATCTGTACTCTCATCCAAAGCAATCGAAAATGCTTAAAAACCAGCTAGTCTATCAGTCAATGTTTTTTTGATATCACCAGCCATCATATCTATACGTCGAACAACAGCACGTCGCGATAAGCTCACTTTCTCAAACTCTTTTTTTCTTTTCTGGACACAAAAGTTCTGCAAAATCTACTAGGCACTCTTTAACAAACTCTCCCTCAGAATATGACTTCGATGTTTTATAAAACTAGCTTTAACAACACTGTCTAGATTTGATCTTTGTGAATGGAACATTTCTTGCTGTTTCCCTAAATCGGTAATGAGTTTTTTAATTTTATCCTTTCTTAACTGGCCCGTAAGTAATTTATATTTAGCGAAATGCTTGCTGGAGTAATGCCGCTTCATATTGTATTCTTTTAAAACAGAAATTGCTTCATTGCACAACAAACACATAGGTTTACTACTGTGCATGATAAAAAAGTATTCTTCAGACCATTTGTTTTGGAATTGACGACATTCTGTGTCCACTTTCCGCTTTTTTAAACCAGACATATTGATAGATTTTTTTTCTCCTGAGCTGAATTTGCTTGAATATTTCCCGCGTCTTTTCTTATCAGTTGTTAAGAAGTAATGAGTTGACACGCGCGCTGAGCGGTTTATATATTACCCGCAATAAGCAACTAGAATACTCTCGATCGTACGCGAATATGCGATGCTAGCCGCGTTATGAATAACAGTCGGCTCTGGGCGCTTCGAGTCATCGGGCGGCTTCGAATGTTTATCTGTTTGTCTCTTTCTAACGACTATTTCTGACTCGATCTGTGGCGTTCCATTGCGTACGCTTAATAATATTATTTATCGATTTTAGTCTTTATGATTTGAATAAATACAGTTTTAAGTTGGTTGACGGTAATTACAAATAAACTGTGTGTGCTAAATCTTTAATTTTTTTGGCGCGTTATTTGAATTTCTCTCGCGGCCCGGATTGAAGCTGGTGGAGGGCCGGAGCCGGTCCGGGGGCCGGGGGTTGCCCATATATGCTTTATATGATAATTTGCCGTATATCAACCGAAGATGTTACTAGTGAGCAGAGTCAATGTATCTAGCTTAGCAGGTGTGAAATGGCAGTCGCCCAATGTAATTTTGCGCCTAAGAATAAGAAAATTATTACAATTTTCCCGCCGCAAGCGGGAAGGTTACATTTTGGCGTCCGGAGCAGAGACGTACGTTACAACATGTTAATAGTTTTTCATATAGAATTTTCCATTTAAAGAATACATCTTCAACGTAAAACTTAGTTCTGAAACATTCTTGTACAATTAGAAACAATTTTACAACATAAAGCTCGTAAACTAGGGCAACATTTATGTAGTTCTTCTGAGTTTGCTTACTATACAGGTACTATATTTTTCTATTCTAGATCAATCTAGAATAAATATGGAAGAAAACTCCAAAGTATCTTGATCTTTCACAACGACACCCATGAATTTATAGTCTCCAGTGTACGTGTTATCCGCTATTCCCTATATAGTGGCCTTTTAGATCTACCCCTATACCTAAAACGTAAATGTAATATATCTCGCCAAAATGCAAGTTCTATCATCCATGTATAAAACTCCAGTCATATCATATATAGAATTCGAATAAACTAGCTCAGAACGAAAACGGTACAACGCCAGAAGCGCTGCGAGTAACCTAATGCGTATCTCTGGCGAAAACCAAAGAAAATCGATGTGATATACCCCGGCTATCCCGAAATAAAACATCGATTCGTAGAAAATTACGTGTGTTCGTGTTGTTTGATTATAGGTCAATGTATTATGGAATAGTATGGATAGCGGTTGTGTATCGCTTGTACGCTTCGGTGTTAGCCAAGACAATCTGTATCCGTTAGTTAATTTGTTGGGCGTACCCTGCAGTTAATGATTAATAAAATGGTATGAAATACCAACGCAAACGTTGGAAGTAACCCAAAACAAAGAAAAAACTTTTATCGAAGGTCTATTTATGCTTTTGTAAATAGTGTCAACAAGTACGCATCAACAAATCAAAGCAACATTTCTAACTACAACATAGAATTCAACGATCGTGGTATGTACTTAGATAACGTGTCCGAAACAGAAGTTCTTTATGCTGTATCACAATTGAAATCATCTAACTCTTCCAGTATCCATTTAATTACGAATAACATCTTGAAACAAAATATTGAATTCCTGATCCAACCTCCGGCACTGATAAATAAACCATTAATTGATGGTGTCTTTCCCAGTTGTTAGAAAATTTCAAGAGTGGTTCCATTATGTAAGAAAGGCGATGCTAGCGATTTAAAAAATTACAGACCAGTTTCATTATTACCAGTATTATCAAAAATAATGGAAAAAATAATATGTGAAAGATTAGCATTACTTCTAAATTATTCTAAAACCTTGGGTGTGCATCAATATGGTTCTATAAAGAATAAATCAACGGGAACCGCAATGCTTGAATTTATAAACTCACTTTACAACGAACTAAATAATGGGAATAAGTGTATTGGTGTTTTCATTGACTTAAATAAGGCATTTGATTTAGTTGGCCACTAGATACTATTGCAGAAAGCACACAATTACGGAATACGTGGAAAAGCACTCGGCTGGCTTAGTTCCTACTTGAAAGATCACAAATTGAGGAAGTTCAAGGGCAAAAATCAGAAAGCATGACAATTAACAGATGTGTGTCACAAGGAACAGTACTTGGGCCATTACTTTTCGTTATTTATGTCAATGATTTTTTAGTCACAGTGGTGGGACATAATGCATTGATGTATGCGGATGACACTAGTTTCCTGGTCTCTGATGAGTACACACAATTTGATTCTAAGAACACAGACCTTAGTAGATGCTTTCGCTAACTGGTTTCATAACAATAAGCTTTATGTCAACAAAGAGAAAACGGTCTTTATGAGCTTTAGTCCTGGAACTAGTGTCATACATGAATCCAACCTTATAAGAATTAACTCATGTTCCATCCAGCAGGTACAAAACGAGTGGAAAAATTGCGTCGGAATATGCACCTATGGTGCTCCAAAAATGGAATTATGCAGCAGAAATGTAAAGCAAAAAAAACCTAGAAATGTTTGCAAATATGGAGGAATGTGTTAAAACTTACAAGGCTGAAGAACAACATGTGAAAGTTGTTTTTCATAACCATTGAAAATCTTTTAGCCATGCTGGCGGGGGGGGAGAGGGTTTTTTCATTGCTGACTACAACTTAAGTTAAGAAGTTAAGAAGTTACGAGGGAAATTAGGGACCCATTTCAAAATAGAAATCTTCATAGACTTCATAGCAAGTGGGGGAAATCAAAAAGACAATTTTGGGCAGAGGTGGATGAGTTTTTTGCACTGAAAAACAAAAGCATTTCGTATACTATACCATTTTCAACATCCTACCTTTGCGAAATGGATTTTCTGCGGTAAATGATTTGAAGATAAAATGTAGATCTCGACTAAATTAGGTAAAGAACTGAGACTGTCAATTTCTAATTCAGGCCCAAGGGAGTCACTAATATTTAATAAATTTGGTTTAATTTTTAGTATTCATAAGTTAATTTTTTAAAATGCTTTGTGCATTTACTCACAATTCTATTTATAAGTGTGTTATATCAGTCCTGAACGTGTAGGGGAGAGTAGCTTAGGACGGGACACTTTTTTTCTCCAAGGTGATCGCAGACAATATACGGGCAAATAAAAACACAAAAACATGAAAAAGTAAACTTTATTATATTAAAATAAATGTTTGTTAATGGCAACTCCAAACAAGATAATATGTATTTATTTTTATCGAGAAAACAAAAGATCGCATTTGTCCCATCTTAAGTAACCAGGATCCTAAAACGGGACACAGGGTTGCCTAAAATGGGACGCTAGTTATCACAAGATAGGCAAGTAAAATAAAATTCATCCAGAATGCTACAGTTTTCATGAGCTCATAGGGAACACTCTTTGCACTGATACCACTCTTCTTTGCTTTCCGTGTATGCACATTCGCAGACTTTTTTGCTTATCGTCTTGCACCAACTTCCTTTTACCTTTACCGCTCTTGCTTTTTGGATTCACTGCCTCTTCCAGCTCGTTTTTATACGGCGACTCTGTGAGAATCGTTGATGGTAGGGATCTTTTAGATTTTCTTTTTTTGCCTCTACCTCTGACAACTGGAATAGGACTTATCTGCAACAATGAAACAAGTCCTTTCTTACGTTCTCCATGCGTGGTGTTGACGTTGAATGTAGAACGTTGTGGATTTTTAAATAAATCATTTGTATTTAAATGTTCATCCATCTTTTCTTCAAGTTGTAGTATCTTTGACGGGACTTAGATAGACCAGTTTCTCACAGGCGTTTCACTTGTGTCTTTCTCATTAGGAGAAACATTTCCATTCTCAATGGTTTCTTCTAAAGGGATTTCTGTCGTTTTACTTGCAGCAAATTCGAAGTCTTGGAAGGTGTTGGGATTAAACGGCCAAATGCCAGTCGTTCTAAATCCGTTGACTGCAGTTTTAACTGACGCGGATTGCCCAAACGCATCAGTAACAGCTGCTGCCACCTGATGTATGCCGAAAGTGCGGCCAGTATGTTTCTTCATCCACCTATTTACAGCACTGTCGTAATATGTCATGAACGGTTTAAAAGAGGACACATCTAAAGATTGCATTTTATGTGTGCAATGAGGCGGCAGGCTAAGTAGAATAAGACTACTCTCTCGTGCGAAGTTAATTACACCTAAGCTTTTTGTGTGAGAGACATGCCCATCTAATATAATTAAAACAGGTTTTTCCGCAGTGGGTCTTACCTGATCCACAAAATATTTTAAATAGTTTACAAAGACTTCGCGATCCGTCCTTCCCTTACCTTGAGCAAAAGCTGGGCTCCCGTTTTGGGCGTCATCCATAAGCTCTGGTTTTATTCTCTTACGAGCGAAAATAAATGTTGGAACAAAAAACTTCCCGTCGCACTTATTGCACATACAATTGTGGTATTAGCACCCCTTTCAGCATTGGTTAGCCCACCTATCTGTCGCTTACCTCTTTGAGATAATACCTTGGACAATTTCTCCACCGTTGTTACACCTGTCTCATCGATATTCCATATTGGATCTAGACTTAAGGCATGATTGGCATAGATGCTTTCTAGATCTTTGAAGAAAACTGAAACAGCATTTTTATTGAAACCGGTCGCTCTTGCGTACGAAGTCGCTTCTGGTTTTCGAAGTGAGATATTCGGATGTCGAGACAGGAAACAATAAAGCCACTTTTTCGAAGCCATTTTATTTTCTTGGTTAAAGTTGTTTGGGATGTTATTTGCCATTGCAAAGTCAAAAGCTAATCGTCGAAGCTCACAATAAGAAAGTCCAAGAAATCTTGATTCCATTTCGAAAATGTATTCAACTATTTCTTCTTCCTGTAGCTCGCTAAATACGTTGCGAAATCGACCAAGATATTTTTCGTTATCTTCCATTACCTTGTTCTTCTTCCCAGTTCTCCTCCCTGTGGTACTTTTTGGAACGTTGTAATAGTCTGCCGCATCTCTGATTGAAAGTTCCCCTCTTCGGACTTTGTCAATTGCAAGTGACACATCCGCTTCTGACCATTTGCCGCGATCACTTTTTCTTACATACTTATATTTCTCCCAATTAGGCATCTAAAATAAGAAAGTAAAACAGCTGCACATTAAAGCAGTACATCTATATGACCTCGTCCCATCAACAATTTATGCCAAAATTTAATTTTTCTTATGGCTTGATGCTTTTAAATTTTACGCGAGAAAAAGGAAAATCTGAAACATATCATTTAAACAACCTAAGATGGGACGTCCCATCTTAGACAACTTTTAATTGTCCCATCTTGTGAACTATACAACAATTTCAGTTTGTGATAACCTTGCTTTAAAGCGAACACGTACAACTACAAGCATCGGTAGAAAAATAAGTCTAATTTTGATAGTATAGAGTACATAAAAGATATTTACTTTTTTTAACTGTAATCTCGTAATATCTTATATTTTTACGAACTGAACGAAAACATTCGCCACCTTCTTATTCCACACTGGACCGTCAGTCACGGCTGATGCTGTTGAACAGCAAAGCCATTGTAAAGAACTTTCCGCATGACGTGGTAGATGGTAACAGCACAACAAATAACTGAATAAATGGCTTGTCTCGTCTTAGGTTACCGTCCCGTCTTAAGCTACTCTCCTCTATTTTATTTTTATGTCAGAATGTATTTTATTGCTTTTCTTTCAGTAGAAATTAAACATTTTTTTGCGCCCTACAGCGCCCCCTAAAGATAACTGAATCCTCACAATCTCTCTATTTAAAAATTAGGCTGCCGGTTTCGTCCACAAAGACACATCATCAGGCCAAGCTAGCGTCGCGTCGGATACGTGTGGAATTGTCTACGTCCACTGGGTCCTCGAAGGTCAGACAGTCAATCAACGAGGTTCTAACTACCCTTCGTGAACGAGTGAGAAAACGAAGACCCGATTTGTGGAAGAGCAAATCCTGGATACTCCACCAAGACAATGCGCCAGCCCATTCCGCCTTGTCTGTGAAGGCGTTCTTTGCGAGATCCGGCATCACCGTGTTGGACCACCTACCGTACTCGCCCGACCTAAAAAAATCGAAGCTTAAGGGGACAAGATTTGACAGTGTGGAAGCAGTGAAAGCGAAAGCGACGGAGGTTCTCAACAAGCTGACAGAAACGGACTTCCAGCACTGCTTTCGACAGTGGAAAATTCGTATGGAGCGTTGTAGAGATCGGCAAGGAGAGTACATTGAAGGGGATGTAATTGGTAATCAATAAAATGTTTTGTAGCATAAGTCCGGTTATTTAATTGCCACCCCTCGTATACTCCAGCATTTTTCTCTTTTCGCTATCTATCAGCATGTTCGTATTGTTCCTGATAATTATGGTGATGAGTCTAGCTAGCGGTTCGATTATACACTAAATAAAAAACGACCGCTAGAGGGAGCAAGCGCTAGACCGAAATGGATGGAACCCAAACCCATGAAACCGTACGATATAAAAGACCCTCAGATTCACGCTAGCGTAAAATATGAACGCCCGTTTCGAATTACAGCACCGTCCCGGGAATGCCGAGCAAACGAACGGGCGCATAATACGGGGGGTGAACCGGTTTAGGCGGGCGCTACATATGTACGATGCGATAGTTTATTCGGTTAAATCGGCCGTAACGTTGGCAAGAACGAAAAGCGCCAGATGAAACTTGTATCTCGAGTACCGGTAGTCGGCGCCTGCGAGAGTAGCATGAGGAAACGGAAATGACGCTGGTTTATAGTCAGAAATATTCGTTATAAAGACGAGACAAAGCGAAAGATTTTATATCGATGAGAGAGAATGGTCTTAAAGTACTCTATACGTCAGCTTGGCTTCAGTATTTTTGTTGGAAAAAAAAAAACTGAAGAAAGATATCTTGTTTTAAGTAGAAAATCTTAGAAATTTGGGAGATCCTAATTAACTGATGCAACCCAAATCATTTTGCTAGGATCACAAAAAATACTCAAAGCATACTCACGTTAATCTAAAGCAGGAGTTCCTCCCTTGAAGAAAACAAAATATTCTAGGGTTATCTTATCCGTAAGTTTTAAAATAATATTGTTCTTGCAATCCTTAAGTTTTTCTTAATATTCTTAAGTGTGAGTCAGGGTTTAATTCCCATAAATTTTATTTTTTTTAACACCACATAATTTTTTTAGCAATAAAATTAGCACGCTCCCAATAAAGCTAAAGCTATATACAAACTTTGGGTAAAACACAAAGGTTAAGTTGCTGAAAGAAAAAAGAACTTCAAATAGCGAAAATAACATTTTATTGAGAGATACGCAAAAAACTTGAAAAATCCCTTTTTTGACGCAATTTTATCCTCGGGGCAGAGAAAAAAAGTTAATACAGGGAAAAATCAAATTGGGTTACCTTTATATTGCCAGGGAAAAAATTTCACTACATCAGACATCGGCCGATGCCCCGGAAGTCAGATGCCCTGAGACAGCATGCGATTGTTCCGGGGGTATAGTTTGTGAGTGGGAAAATAGTGTATTTAGATTTAAGCGAGATAGATATAAAAAAAAACAAATATGTAGGGCTAGTAAATATACTAAAATGAAACGGTATTGGAGTATCTTTGTAAAAAACTACCCCAAAACCCCCTCGCAAAGATAAGTGCAAAAATTTATGTATACAATTATTTAAGTTGCGATTCTAGTGACAATAAAAAACATTTGATATAAGAAACCCCTTAAATTTTGTAAACAAATTTTGTTTCTGTCATTCGTTTTAAAAACACATCAGCTGCAGTCGTTAAAAAAATCTTTTAAAGATGGGAAAAAGAGAAGGACGTCTTTATCTTTTTGAAAAAAAGTTAAATTTTTTATAAAAAAATTTTGGATGGGGAAAAAGTAAACGAGCTGTGTGTAAAACTATAATGTAAAAAAAGCCCAATATTTCGAAGTTTGCCAAAAATAAAGAAATTTAAAAAAAACCCTGCGCCTAGTGCTGCAACGTTCCAAAACGAGAAAAAGGATGAAAACTTGGTTTCCTAAAAGGGAACAAGTTTTTAATACTAGTTTTTCAACAAGAAAATTTAAAAAATTTTTGTCAGGGGCGAATGATGGGTGGGTAAACAACTTAAAAAAAGACATGTTTTTGCTTTTTGATATATCGGTGGGGAAATCTCATGCGACGTTTCGAAAGTTCCAGTTTTCGAGAAAAATTTTTAAATATCTTTCCTGAAAATGATACGAAATAAACCCAAAATCTAAACGTGACGAAACGGGATTATTGTACAAAGGGTTCCAATAAAACTAATATTCGTCGAAATTAAGTAACCGCACCTGGGCGAAAAAACAGAAAGGAAAAAGGTTTTCGCTTTAATGCCATGTTTTAATGCTGGTGGCAATCATAAATCCCCTTAAGAGAGAAATTTTTTCCCTGTTGTCATTAAAAAACTAAGTACGCCCCGCGACAAATTTTACAGTGAATGCAAGGGGCCCACTATGATTATTCCACTGTGAAATTAGTAAAAAAATTTTTGCAAGCTAGCGGAAATTTTTGCTTTTTTATGACTTACCTGACGTAAAAGAACCATGTTCAAAAATGGAGGGGGCCCAAGAGCGCCCCACGCCCCAGGTTCGCAATAGGCTCCCCGGGGCATATATGTATTTTTAAACATGGTTTTAAAAAGTAAATTAGGACGGGGGGCCCAAAAACCAAATGTTTTACGTCGTGAAGACGCGCAAAATACACTGCTTTTGGGGGTTGTTCGTTTGATAAATAGGGCGTTGTTCACAGTGGGCCATACAAAAAAAAAGTTCATTCACGAGGGCTACGAAAACAGCGCGTTATTCTTTAGGATGACGCCCCTATCATCAAAAATGACGAGTCTGCAGATTTTACGTTTGCCCCACTTCGTGGCTACTAAAAAACAAGCGTCGGTGTGCTCGTTTTAGTGATTTTTGTCAAAAACGTAACTTTTAAAAAAAACGGCCTTTTTCCCTACGAAAGTTAATAAATTTTTTAGTGAATTTGTGGATTTAATACAAGGGAGTAAAATTTTTCTGAAAATTTTGAAAAAAAAAATACTTGCTGGAGCAAATGATTGTGAAAGAAATATAATAGGACACCACAGAAAAAAAGAAATGGTGTTCACAAAAACGTAAATTTTCAATTAAAATTCTTTTAACTTTAGGTATGTGGTCTACCACTTCGTATATTGAAAAAAAACTTTTTCGAAAATTCAGGGTACATAAAATCCCGGGTGGATATCCCATCTCGGCAGCGACGGAGAGATTTCCCGAAATTGGGGGACATTGAAAACGAATTTAAAAGCCGAATTAAAAGATAAACACTGTGGCTTGTCTTGATGAGACGACAGATTGCAAAAAAAATTTTTTTCTATTTTTTTGAATATAAAGTGCGCGTTTAGGGATCCTATTAAAACCAAAATTTTTGAAAATTCTATTGGGGAAAAGGGGAAAAAAAGATTAAAAAGTGTCTAGTAACCCTTACGGCCGTGGGGTTTTCTCGAAACCGTTACAAAAATTAAAAGTGTCAACCAGTCAATGTTTTTGTTCAAAGAGCGAGGGTGCAGCAACAATTGTGTAGTGTAGGCCGTTCCCTTAAAGAAAAGTGTGAAGGACTTTTAATGTTACGTGTAAAAGTCCATGCTTTACATCTTGTGGCCAAACTATTCGAGAGTGTTACCCCGGAGGTGGAAATGCTTAATAGGGAAAACAAAAAAAAAAGTGTTTTCTCAAATTTTCTAAGAACTGGGCTTCCACGGTTATGCCCTGGGTTTTTTGGGGAAAACACCAAAGCCCATTTTAAACCGTGGGGAAGTGGTTAAAAGCGGCTTTTTATTAAAATAACATTTTCAAGAATCAAATCCTTAGCAAACTCCCTGGGACAACTATAGGGAGCCAGAAGGGTTTCTTTTTCTTGAAAACAATTTTTTAAAAATTTAAAACCCAATTAAAAGGGTTTTTAAACCATGAAATTTCAAAAATTCTTTTTTTCCCTTTAAATAGTCATGTAAATTTCTTTTCCGTAAAAACAGCAAAAGTGGCTTTTTTGTTTTAATTCTATTTTTTAAAAAAAAAATATACACAATTTAAAGGCAAATTGCGATAGGCTTTTTGAGATTCTTCCTAAGTTAAGTTTTTTAATTTACCCTTTTATTCAAATAATTTTTAAAATATAAGAAACATTTTTTCGTCTCGGCGAAACCTTTCCCGGGCAAATGTAAACTTACCCAGGGGGGTTTTTAAAAACCTTTTCCCATTTTTAAAAATTTTTTTATTTATTATATTTTTTATTTACTTCATTTTAAGTACCAAAAAATGCTTTTTTTCTTTATTTTTTTTTTTTACATCCCTTTTTACCGCTAGTTTTAATCTAAAAAATCTTTAAAAACATCAGGTTTTTACTATTTTTTTTATTTTATTAATATTATTTTTATTATATTTTTTTCACTTTTTTTTTTTTCTTTTATTAATTTAAATATACTATTTTGTACATATCCCTATTTACAATAAGGGCCGTTCGCTTGACCGCTTTTGGGGGCGTTTTTCCCCTTACTAAAAATTTTTAAACCCAAATTTTTTTTGAAACCCTAATTCTAACTAACCTTAAAAATTTTTTTCCTTTTTTTTTCTATTAATATTATATCTTTTTTTTTTTCCCTTTCTTGAACTAATCTAACCAAAAATTCGGCGAATGGAAAATTTTTTACTTTTTCAAAATTAAAAAATAAAATTAACTTACTGGGTTTTTAAGTCGAAAGATGAATAGGTGCTGCCCCCAAACGGAGCGCAAGATAAAATCCCTGGCGTATTAAAAAAAAATATTCAAACCCCAAAAAGGACGATGCAAAAAAAAACGGGGCATGCGACCCTTATCAAAGTTTTTTATCAAAGGGGCTTTTTTTTCGTCGCCGTAATTGACTGGGTATTTTAGAGTATGGCCGAACGTTGCTAAGGCACTCAAATTTAAGGGCGGGGGAAAATACTTTTTTTTTTAGAAATTTTATAAACAAGATTTATAAACTTTGGCATCGTTCAAATTTCAAGGTTATTCTTTTAGAATTTAAAATTCTTTAAATTTTCGTTTTTTAAATTTTGGGAAAAATTCTTAAAAAATTTCCCGTAGTCCGGGTACCCCCGAACCCACTAAGAACTTTAATTTAGTTACAATTAAAAAATTTAACAATTTTCCCCAAAAATCGCCTGAAAAAAATATTTTTCTTTTTCCCTTTTTTTATATAAATAAAATTTGGGCCCGGTAATTGAACCCGATTCCCACAAAACTTTTTATCTTGTGTTTATTAAATAATTTGTTATTTTAAAAAAACCCAACATTTTGTTTTTTAAATGTGCTGATGATTAAAAGGTTTTATATCAGTTTACGTTTATATAAAAGGATAAACGAAAAAAGTCACGCCATCTAGCGGAATTCCATCGAAAAAACTCCACTGCTACTCCTTTTTAATTACTCGCCCAAAAGGGCTTTAATATTGCGTGCGTGCATTTTTCGGGCCCGAATACTAATAACCCCTTCTAGTGATATAATCCCTCCTCAAGTCGCGAAAAAAAGACAAAGGACGTCCCCCACGTCAGAACAATGCGTACGGGCAATAAAAAGGGTGGAAAAAGGAGCCCGTTTGGGACGCAGCGGACGTCTTTTTTTTTCCCACTCACCCCCCATGCGAATCTCCTGCTACCCCCCACTTCCAAATAGAGCCAGGCGTCACTCCCCCGCTTTCTGTCGTTTTGTCGCCACGTTTGGGATGCGACGACGATACGAAACGTAGGATTTCGGCGGAAGACGGGATTGCGTTTTGAATATATTATCAGTATTATGTTATATTTCTCTGCGACGAAACCCCCCTATGAATATTAACAGGATCCCCATACGCCCGGGCGAATGGGGTTTTGGAAGGCGGCGTTTTTTTTTTTGTGGAACGAAGCGTTTTTGATATTGCGCCGGGCGCGGGCAGGTTTTTGGTACTACTTAGTTAATTGTTTCGTGTTTAGGACGGGTGTCAGTCTCGCGAGAGGTTACGCGCAAAGTTGATTTGGGGAAAAAAAAAAGTTCGT
This sequence comes from Dynastes maya, assembly GCA_029619315.2. Classification (NCBI taxonomy): domain Eukaryota; kingdom Metazoa; phylum Arthropoda; class Insecta; order Coleoptera; family Scarabaeidae; genus Dynastes; species Dynastes maya. The sequence goes on from JAROYE020000024.1 coordinate 882,818, forward strand.
TGGTTTCACTTTTCAAGAGCCGATAGGGAAAGGACGTTTCGCTTTTCTTTCAGTATAAAATAATTTTCCAATACCCAAAAAACAATCTGTCTGCAGCCGTTCCTTTAACGCAAAAAACCACCCAAAGATCCCATCTTTAATTCATTATGATGTTTTTTAATTTGAATATCCCGCTCAATAAGCACTCTTATTTCCCTTTTTAACAGAGTTTCGGGGGCCTTATCTTTCTTCAACCCACCTTTAAAATCTCATCGGCAGTACAATTTATAATCTTTTGGAAGCAAGCGGCCGCCAACGATAACCTTCAAAGCTTGTTTTTGGGAAATGTAGATAATATTTTTACTTCCCTCGATTACAAATATTCAACTACAACTAAAAAATTTATAAAAAATTAAAAAAACAAAAAATTATTAAACCCCATTTTTCCAACAATTAACTTAAAATTTGTATTATTCATTGCTAGGTTGACTATAATTAACTTATTTTTACTAAACGTTTCTTTTGGGTTCTTTCAGCGAGGCTGAGGGGGGGGGCATAGTCCCGAAACCCGGTAGCCAATTTTTTTATTAAATCGAGTTATGTGAGACAGTGACTTTTTTTTCAACCACCTTTAAATATTTAAACAAAATTTAAAAAAAAGTAAGGCCACAAAAACGAGGTTTTATTTATTAAAAACTATGATTTTAAATTCCGAGATTTGCGAATTTCATCCTTTTCAATTTCCCAAACCCGATACAAAACCGCAATGCAAAAGTAGATAGAAATCAGTAGTAAAATTTCCCGTAATTAAAGCAATTAAGCTGAAATACCCTTGAAGACAACCCCTCCCTAAAGAATAATGGAAACCGGGCCAGATCCGACTTGATTTATCAGATACAATTACTACGTAGGATACTTTTCTAGGGACGGCAATAAACAAATGTAACCGGACAATACGAGTTTTACGCAAGTTTTGCGCTCTTCTACTTTTACGCGAGTCGCCCCCCCCAAAACCCCATCGCTTGCTTACTTCATCACCGGCTTTCCCCGATAACCAACGTTTTCTTGGTATGAAATTCATGTCATAAAAACCCTCTTTACAAAAACTGATAAATATGCCCCCGCGCCGCGCCCACCGAAAATAGTCAGCGAATCGATGTTAGATTTAAAGGGAAAGGGTCATTATTTCTAACCGCTAAAATGTATGTTAAGCTCGGTCGCGGGGAAATTTTTTCTTAAAAGTTTTGTTATTTATAATATATTTTTATAGTATTTGTTTTTTGCATTTTACTGCTTTAAAAAAAAAGTTTTTTCTTTTTCGGAAATTTTTTTTTGTTTAATTAATCTCGGGGGAACTGTTTTTTTTGAACGATTTTAAAAAATTTTGCGTATTTTTCACTACCGACCCCGGAAAATTTGGGGGAAGTCGCAATTTTAGAAAAATGTAGAAAATTAATTTTTTGGAGGATATTAAAATCTATTTAAATACTGTTTCTTTTATATTTTGCGAACATTTGTAAAATCGTTATGCAAAAATTTTAAAACATATATTATTTATAAAAGTTTTAAAAAGACATAATGGGCATTTATAGAAACCCAAAAATTTTCAAATTATCACGTAATAATCAGGTGTTCGAGGATGAACATTAAACAAGTGGTATTTAAATATTAAGTGCGGCTTTCCCAGTTTTGTTTTTTAAATTTTTGGATTAGTGTTTAAATTTTTTAGTCTAATTGGTTTTTCCTTTTTGGAAAATAAATGCAGATGTAGAATAATTAGGAGAAACCCGCATATTTTACCAACTATTGTTTTCTATGTAAAAATTATTATTTTGGGGAAAAAATATTTCCCCAAAAGGTTTAAGGTAGGAAAATATTTGGGATAAAAAAAGAGAAAAGCAAAAAAAATTCTTTTCTGTTGAAACCCCAAGTCGCAACGAAAAAATAACGGTTTTTTTATTTTCTTGACATTATAGAAAAAAACAATTAAAAATGTATATGGCAGTAAATACCAGGAGGGGTTTTTCATTAAGGCACGTCAAAAAATACATATGCTTTGAATTTCTTTTAATATTTTTCATAACGAACAAAGGCGGGGGAACGGAAGGCGGAATTTTAAAACGGAAATTTTACAAGGCCAGTGGAAAAGAACAGACCCCCGTTTTTTTTTTTTACCTTTAGCAAAATATTAACTAAGGCGATAAATTACCCCTTTTTGCAAAGCGTGTGTATAGTAAATAATAGTGGAAAAATTTCGGACAATTGGGTGCGAATGTTTTGGGAAAATTTTCGATTAAAAACTTATTAAATTTCATCGGAAATTTCCAAGGAAGTAGGTATAGATTTCCTAATTACAAAAAGAAATTTTATATATTTTTAATGATCTTAAAAACCTTTTCTTTATATACGATTAAAAACAGGGGGTTCCCAAAATTTTTTTTTTTTGGCGGGGCCAATTGATATTACCGACTTTTTTGGCGGGGGCCAAAAAAAAAACGGGGGTTTTAAAACAAAACAATATCCCGATTTTTTTTTTTTTTTTAAATACTTATATTTAAATATTTCTTTTTTCCCAAATTTTCCCAAAAGTTTCAAAGTGACAAAAGTTACCAATTTTAAAAATGTTTTGTAAAACATCAAATTTCTTTTCGTGGAAATTTTGATTCCTGAAGATCAAAAAAGTTACCATTACTGCGTTTAAGTTTAAACCCTTCATAAAACCCCAAATACGTCTACTGGGAAATGTCAAGTCGCATAACCCGTTAATATTTTAATTAAGTAACATCAGATTTTTTTCAGTTTTAAAAAAATCTTAATTTCTTTCTTAAAAAAAAAAACCTTTTTTTAAAGTTTGTCTCTCGAAAGCCATCTGATCTTTGATATAACGCTCCAAAGGAGATTTAGACTTTCTAAAAAAGTTTTTAATTGGGGGTGATTGGGAAGCATGCTTTTTGATAAAATTAACTGTCTTAAAAACATAATTTATGACATTATTCCCCTTTTAACACCCAGATTTTCTGATGCATAATACAAAAGATAATGTGATTTTATTGGTATTTTTGTCTTTTTAAAAAAAGTATAAAGCCTTGTTTGTGGCCATATAGATGGAGCACCGTCTACCGCCTACCAAAATTTTCCCAAGAATTTTTTCGAATCAAAACCATGTGCCGAATTGCAGATACGATACTTTTGTCCAAAGCAATGGAAAAAAAAGGGGGTAAAAAGATTTTGAAATTTTTCGTAATGATGTAAAAAAAATTTCATCAATACTTCAAATTTTACGAGTAAGGCATTTTCGGCAACTAAACGCGGCCCATTTACATGGTCCCCAAGTAACATAAATTCAAATTTAGAAAAAGAGTTTTAAAAAGTTTTCTTTAGGATTAGAAATTTTGGTAATGTTTTTTTAAAATATTAAATTTTACTATTCTGTGGGTTTAGAAAAAAGAAAACAATGTATGTATGTGTAGCCCGACAAACGGTTCTTGTAAAAGTACTAAGCCCAAAATTTTTTTAAATTGTAACATACAACCTTATAAAATTTTGGGCCAGCGTAAATATTCAAAAACGTCTATTTATCTGGGCACACTATTCAAAACTTTTTAAATAAAAAATTTTTTTAAAATTTTCTAAAAATTTATTTACTATGTTTTGGGAATTTTTGGTAATATCATAGCTAACCCCAAAAAAGGGGAAAATTCATTTTTTTTGAAACCAATTTCTAACCACTAAAGACTTTTGTGAGATTCATATTTATTTGTCTTCATTACCATTAATATATTATAATTACTGTGTGCGTATCGTAGGTCTTGTTTTTGTATTTTTTGAAAAAATATTCAGTTTTGAAAGAAAAGACAATGATGCCTTTTTAAATTCCTATATAAACACAACAAATTATTTTGGCGATTAATACCCAAAAAAATTGACAAAATTTTTTTTAAGTAATGTCTAAAATAAAAGAATGAAATAAAACCATTCGCTTTTCGTGACACCATATCATTAATTCTTCAAGAGGCAATTACATCTTGCAATTTGGGGGTGGGTCTAAAAGGGCCAAAGTCAATTTATTTCGTATTTAACATTGGCCCTTTTTTGACCCCGCCACAGAATTGGGCAAACGATGAATATTTACAAGTTTTTTACTTGGTTCGTCATTTTTTTACTTGTTTTGAACTACGTAAAATTCTAAAGGTAGACATTTATCGGCAAACTTTTCAATTTTAATTAAAAAATTTATATCGCGAACGTTTTTCTGTTTGCTTCAAATTTAATATAAAAGTAAACAGATACCCCAAAAAAAAAATGCATAATGATATGGATTTTTTTTTTTATATGGAGTAACTAATAATATAACAATTTTCATATTATTTTTACAATTTCACCTGTATAGATTCTATTCCGTTTACATTTAAATGCACAATCGCCTATACAAATTAGTGTATAATTTTTTCATTATTTGCAGGTAAATAAAATGTTACAATTGATTTTTCCCTTTTACTCTACGACCCCCTCAATGCAGGTAGCCGATTCGCATAGCGGTTGGGACAGTGTATCGTCTTTGCCCCTGAGAAGCATGCATCTTATATGAAACTTCCAAAACTTTTTCCTTCCCCGGACGGGGCCCGGCACGAAAAAATACAAATACAGTAGGAAAAAAGGGGGGGTGGGGTGCGATAGAGAAGATTTGAGCCTAACCTTTGGGTGCCCGGGTTCTTGTGAGTTTCGCCAAAACCAAAAATTTTAACAAAACCATTTTAAAAAATAGAGTGCTAGGGGGAAAGAAATGGAAAATCAGGAAAAAAAACAATATTTCCAGTTTATTTTTTCCCCAAACGAACCGGCGGGAAGCAAACCAATAAAGCTCTCCCGAACACGTGAAAACGGGGGTAATCGATCCGAGAACCGGAAAAAAAAGCGCGGCCCCGTCTCACCATCCGCTCCCTTGATGATGGGGGTTGTCGTCGAAATGAGAATCCAGAAGGTAGGGAAGGAAGGGGGAGGTTTAGGAAGTTAGCTTTTGGGTTTTAAAATCCCCCGTTTATCAGATGGGTGTATTGGGATCATATCGTTTCGCTCCAATTTATTTTTAGCCAATGGAATAGGTTGGTAGCGGGTGTATGGGGTGCTATACGCTGCTTGCTTAATATTATATTAAAATATTTTTCTCGGGGGTTTTTCTTAATTTTTCAAATTTAATTCAATAAATGTTTTCTTGTGGTTCGGGAGTTCCCTAATACCCTTAGGGGAAATTTTTGAATAAATTTTCCCAAACTCATAAAATAAAATAAACGAATTTTAAGATTTGAAAATTAACAACCTTAAATCTGAACGATCCCCAATTATAAAAACCCTGGTTTATAACCCCACTACGGATACTGCCTTTTGTGGAGATTTAACCTTTTTTCTTTTTAATAAAGATTTAAATACACAAACAAACTTTTATTTTGGGTTTTGGATTTAAGAAAATTTTGATTCCCAAGGCCGAATAAGATTGATAAAAAATGTATGGAGTCTTCACCCTTCTTTTTTTTAAATCGCAAAAGCCCGGCCCGATTTTTTCTTTTCACAGAAATTTTTTGATAATTTAACCCAAATAGAAACTTTCGATGATTTTCGATCAAAAATTACATCGAAAACGAATCAGTGTTTAAAACCAGGAGGTTGTATGTTGATGATTCTGGTACAAATTGTCACCAACAAGCTTAAAAAGAAAAACCCCACTCAAATTTTAGGGAAAACCTTTCGTAAAGTTTTAAATTGACAAATATTATCTGTTTATTTTAAATTTATGCTTTTGTTATTCCAAAAACGATTTCTACAAATTTGGACGAAAAAAGTGAAAGAAAAATTAAATAAACAAGTAGATTTGTCCATGGTCCCCCACACTCGTATTACGGGATTTATTTTTAAATTATAATGTCCTCTTTTTCAACCGGTTGGCTGAGGGGGGGATGGGTAACGAAAAAATTTCCCAAATTATCCCGCAAGAGGGATTTTTGTTCCCAAACGAGGGGGCCGAAAAGAGAAGTTGTTTTTGTCGGATACAACTTGAATAAACATAAAAAATATATATATATGGGGGGCCGAAAAGTTATGGAGTGATTTATTACGGGAATATGCAAAATTAAAAAATTATAGAGATGGGGGGCACCTAACTTTACAAGATGATACGACAGTTTCGGTTCCTTACTAGGACAAGACTTTTTAAAGCTTTTAATTACGTCGGAAAATTTCCGAGGAAATTACAAATTTTCGTAATTCACCCGGAAGCCAAACATTATTAATTACTAATAATCGTTTGAATCAGTTACCCAGCTTTATTTTTTATAAATAAAATGCTCTTCTTCTTTTAATTTGTCAAATGGTTTTTTATACCCAATAATCACAATCAAATTTACCGCCCTGAAATTAGAAAACACAGCCTCCCGGACCCCCTTGAAGCGAAATTTGAGTTTTTAAAGTTTCTTCTTGAAAATCACGAAGGGTTTTAAATTGACGATTATAAAAAAATGCATCCCCCTAGGTACCCCTAAAATATAATCTGGCAGTCACTGACCCCATTAGTCAATTCAAGTCTCCCGGGCTGTACCCGAACCAATTTTAAATTTGTTTTTTGCCTTTTTCATATGCCTTTGGTCCCATTTCCCGGGGGGGAGGATTTTACTTAGCGGGGACGGGCATATTGCTTTCTTTCCCCCGACCACGTCCCCGCGCGCAACTGTTTGTAGCCTACTGCCCCAAAAAAACCTTTTGTTTTTCTGTCCCCTCGAAATTCAACAAGAGATCGTGGAATTTGAAACATTAGTTATTTTATACAACCGCAGAGATGGTACGATCAAAAAATATATTTTGCGCCCCGGCCAAAGATTTATATTCCCCCGGGCCAGTTTGTCGAACCGTTCTGCCTGTTCCAAATACGAAAAATTCTTAGAATTGCACAACATTGTGTAACATTTTTTTTCAAATCCAAATATGCCGGGCTATTTATCCATTTTATTGTAAAGCACACAGTATTATGCTACGTGATATCGGGAAACTAAAAAACTGTAGGGATGCAAAAATTTTAAAGGAATTTGAATTCAGCGTGCAAAAAATGGGAAAACAGGATTTTTTACTTAGGACAAAATCTTTTTAACCAAGATTCCCAGGGTTCCATTCACAAACAATTCCCTTCGTACCTAGACCACGAGTATATGGTTCTGGCATAATATGGGTTTTTACCATTGCTCTGCATTTTTGTGTTATTTACCATACTCCCTGTTCGTTTTTTATCATTATTGGAAAAAAATTCTAAAATTTTGCACATTACTTGCTAATAAAAACTCAAAAAAAAAATTTTTTCCAAACTTCTCTAAAATTTCTTTTGATATGTAGGTGCCCCCCAAAGAAACGTCAAGAACAACAACTTGTGAAGTTGGGATAATCTAAAATGCAGATTTTTGGCATAAAACCGAAAAACAATACATTCTTTTTCCTTTAAGAAGAATTGCCAACATGCTTAAAAAATTAAAAGTTAATGTACGCTGTTAAAAATTATAAAGAAAGGGGGCTTTAAGGGGGAAAAACGCAGTCGAAACAATATTTTAATAAAACGACATTTTTTTTTGGGGAAACTCAGTATCTAACAAACATCCGGAAATGTCGTGCAGAGGTAAAGAAAAAACACTTAAAGGGAACTTGGGTTTAAACCCCCCGCACCAAAAAAAATTGTTGGGAAAAAATAAAAAATTCTTTGGGCAAAAAAACTCTTGTTGGGGGAGTAAAACCGGACAAAAAATCCTTTTGGAAAAAGGAGCGACTTAAATCTAAAATGGGAAAAGCGTGTATCTTCACCGCGTACCGATGGGTACGGGTAAGACCCCTTGTCTTCGAAGTGCTTTTCCGATTAATTACTAATTTGTGGGGTGCGGAAGTATAAGAATATTCTTGTTGCCAATTATATTTGATTCTTGACTAAATAAAAATTACGAGTGTTATACCGTTTTTTATTATCACTAAATGAATTAAAAAATGATTAGTCTTAAAACTAGACCCCGGTAACATGGACCCGTGCCATAGCCGTCCCTGCCTGTATACAAAACAATAGAAGAAAAGAAAAAAATAACGAACAAATCATAATTAAATAGTGAAAAGAAAATGAAACCCACCCTTTTTAAGCACCCTTTGGAAAGGATAAAGGGGCAAAAATTTGACACCATTAGTTTGGTTTCCCAGTTATCTCGGTACGAGCCCCGTGTAAAAATGATTTTTTTTTAAAAAAGAGCTTTTTTAAACCTTCGATGTTATACTGCTGTTTAAAAAACATCCTTGTACTTAGTCGGGATTTTTCCCATACCCATCAAAAATTTGTTTTAGTGTGCTAAAATCGGGTCTTTCTGTAGCACCTCTCGAACTTTTCTAAAACGAAATTATATTTTGCGTCAGTATAGTCGTACGTGTATGCGTCCGTCCAAAATTTTGCAGAACCCAATAATGATACGTTTAAATTTTGTAATTGGCTATTGCGCCAGCTAATCCTTTATAGAGCTAGAATTTTTTTAAATCTGTTTCAACGGAAAATCTTGACATTTCGACTGGGGTATTTTGCACGCTTTACAAAAAACTTATCCCGTTGTAGAAAAATGGGGAAAGTCGAAATATATTATTTACTATGTCTGAAAGGGTCGTTTTTTAGCCTTCACATGTTCCAAAAAAACTACAATTTAACTACGTCTGTAAAAATAAAATCAAACACGCCCTATCCGCTTCCAATTTTAAAACAACTGAGTGTTTGATGATTTGGTGGGGGTGTACATAATCCCCCAGCCCCCCCCGCCCCCTAAACACAGTCGCACCGCCGCGCAATTCCTCCCAGTTATGGGGCTCTATTATAACTTTTAAAGTTTTACCTTTACCAAAATTTTCTTACCCAAAACTGTTTTTTTTCCACAAACGTTGCATCAAAAGTTTACAAAAAAGGAAGATTGTCGTATCATTTTTAATAGTTTGAGGTTTTGAAAAATTTTTCAGTTATAAAAAAGGGTGAAAGGCGCTATCATAGAAAAAACCCCTTTTTCTTTAAAATAAATTTGGGTTCCAGAAACAACCACAATGTGAAGCTGGCAAACTTCGCAGGGGAACTTTTGGGAAATTGTCGGACGATTTTTATATATACGAACAGCAAAAGCTGTTGAAATTAAAAAGCGTAATTTTAAATATGCGTTAAAAACGAAAAAAATAGATTCGAATTATGAAAAAAAAAGTTATCGGGAAAATAATGCTTCATATACGTATTGAAAGTTTTAAAAAGGGGAAATTTTGAAAAAAATTAAAATTTCGAAAGCACTTGATTTTTAATAAACTGAGGGCTCGGAATTTCAAAAATTTTTTTTCGGCAATCTAAACGAATTTGAAATTTTTTAAAAAAAGGAATAAAAAATTTAAAAAGGGTATTGTCATTAGCAAAACGATATCACGTGTGATTTCTTTCAGTTCAAGGCAAAGGTTGCGGTTGGTAAGGATTTTTCTCAAAGGGCATCTAACAGAGGCAGGGGGCTCGTCACCCTTTTAATATTGTTGCTGAAAACACTTCTGCTACATGAAATACTTTGTGATTAAATGAAAGTATATAAAGGGTCCTAAAGGGACCCCCCCCCCCCCCCCCCCCCCCCCCCCCCCCCTCATATAACTTTTGAGAAAAACGTTTTTAAAAAAAAAGTAGGTCGATTTCTTTTTTCTGTAAACATTTTGGGGCGTTAGCAGCGGTTAAATTGCACCCCGGTCCCCCCCGGGAATGACGTCCCTTTTTTTTAAATAGAACTTTGTTTTTTTTACGTTTCGGGAAAAGGTAATGGAGGGGGATCCGCGATATCACACATGTTTTCTTTAACTTAAAAATATGCCATATGCTGCAAAAAATGTTTGGTATCTTTTTTTTGCGTTCGAAAACCGACCAAATGGGACCAGCCCAAACATATTTTTGAAACAAAAACGTATTGGCAACATTGTGCAGATTTTATCTACGCAATACATTAATATTCAAAACCCATGTTGTCTACAAAATCTTTAAGGATTTATTACTTATAAAACGCGCCTATTTATAATATATTTGTTCATGTAGGTGTACAAATTAAAATTTCAGTTAGTTTTTTCGAACTAATTTACTGTATTTTTTTTTTTTACGTCGTCGACCGTGAAAGCTAAAAAAAGCTAAATTTCCCCCGGGGACAAAATTATTTCAATTAAACCATGCCCCCGCCATAAAAAAAATTTAGTCCCATTCGCAGCAGCACCACCAAGGGGGTTTTTTTTGCATAGAAAAAGTTCCTCAACTCCCCTTTAACGAAAGAAACCTAAAAACTCCCATCTCATAAGAAAAACGGTCCATAGGCAGCGCTCTTCGGGATCGCTTTGTCCCTTGAATTTCTTCGAAAATACCGTCACGATCCACTACTATTACGACTCGGAAAAGGTCCCATAAGTGAATTTTAAATCTTCGCGAATAAACATCCAAAAATGATGCTCACCCGCTGCAAAAAACACAAAGCGAAAGCATGGAAGGGAACAAGTTTTCGTGTCTCCTTATTTACGATAATATTCTGTATCATAACTGCTGCTTTTTATTAAAAAGGGCAGGATAGGGTGACGCGTTCGGGGGCTGTACCGACAAACTATTACCGTACAGAAACTGAGTACGGTAAAAAAGAATCCTAAGTTTTTTGCTTCACTAGTTCTTGTTAAGGATTTGAAAGCTAACGCAGTAAATTCAGCGAGGTATATAAGGGGAAAACATCTGCTGACTATCAACTTTAGCTTTTGTAAAGGGGAAAGCCCAAAATGGAATAATTCAAATTTGAGTAGACGTGGTTTTTATCCAAATAAAAAACCGGGCACAGAAAGCTTCGCGGGGGTTTTACCGCGCCCACGACCGGTTTATGCGATGAATCGGCACGGGCTACCTCAGCAAAATTATTGATTTATTTTAACTTTTTCTCATCAACCCTTCGAAACGTTAGTCGAAATTATAGAGGTAAATATGTGTATGTAAATATATCTAACGTCCCCTGGGAAAAAAAACGCCCGTTGGCTAAAAAAAGTCACTAAATTTATCATTAAATTTTCCCGGTTTTGGACCATAATGGTACAAAAAGTATGTGTATGTTTGAAAAAAACCTTTTAAATGTGCTGAAACAAAGGCGACGGTAAAGAATAAACGCAACAGCAAAAAAATGAAAAAAATTTTTTGTGCCACCTAAACCCCCAAATTTTTAATTTTGGATTTACTTTTGATGTTTATTGTTTTGGTCTACCGCTTCCTTACTCGATAAAGACCGTTTGAATTTTTGGCGTTAAAATCCCGAGGGGAAATTTACCATCATGTCGGTTGGGAAAAGAGCTACCAGTATACGAAAAGATATCAAAAATACGCTGGGTTAACTTTTGGGCACAAAATTTAAAAAAATCCCTATAAACAAAACGCAATATTCAGAAACAATAACTTTATTGAAATATAAGCAACATATTATAAAAACTTTACTTAGGGAAAGGGTTTTGTACACCCTATTAGCTACTTGACGTAGTTTCCCCCTTTTTGCTTTGCTCTTTAAAAAAATGCACCGCTAGTTCTAATTTTTTTGGGCTAAAACCTTACTATACGTCTAAAAAAAATTAAAAGTTTTCGCGGGGTTTTTTCCTTCAAAATGTTCTCTCTTCAAAAATTTCCCCCTACTTTTAAAGGGTGGGACCTGAGGTGTTTTGGAGCTTTATTTTTTTTGATACAAAACTTTTATTTCTTGAAAAAATTCTAAAATTTGGAACGTAATGACATTTTGCCTTATCGGGCCAAAAGAGAAATCTCTTTTTTTTGATAACGGAAAAAGCCTTTTGCGAAAACCCTTTGGGTAAATTTACAATTCTGGTGCCTGTGAAAACTACGGTTTTGAAACATTCCGACGTTCATCCATCCCCGCCAATCAATTTTTTTGAAAAAGTTTTCTTAAGATTGAATTTTTTAAATTTGGTATTTATATTGGGAACACAATGATAGTTGTTAAGCTATTTAATATCCATTTTTTTGTACAAAACAAAATTTTAAAGGATGGTTTAAAAAAATAGTTTTTTTCATTTCTAACCAAAATTTTTAACTTTTTGAAAAAACTTCTTGATTTTATTTTATGGTAAAAACCACAATATAGGAATTCCCAATGTAATTGTAAGCCCCCCAAATTTTTCGTACCTCACTTGATTTTAATTATTTTTAAGACCTTAGGCGAGCGGTACGTGAAGATAGGATTAAGACAGGGTTTTTCTAAATCATCGGCCCTAAGTTCACGGAACCTTATTAAAGTTTTATTTGCTACCATAAAACTTTTTTTTTTGCCTCATTTCCTGTACTTTTTAAACCTTTGAAATTTAAAATTTCTTTTATTGTAAAACTGCAATTACCCTTTTAAGACATAATCAAAAAATTCAAAATTTTCCCCAAACTACACCTTTAGAAACACATTATGTTAATGTAGGATTTGAATCACAACTATTCCTACAATAAACTACCTTTTTTTAGTTAGAGCTTATTTGTACGAATGAGCGCCGTGTAAGAAAGTTTTCGGGGATTCGCCCAGATAAATCTTTGCCGTAGCCGATAAACTCTTTAAAAAAAATGGTTGCATCTCCCGCGACCGGTAAACCCTCAGTTTTACATAGCTGTTTTTTTTTAAGTATTAGGCAATATACGTAAAAGATTTCAAGTTTTTCTTTTCTTTAATTGTGTACCAAAAGCAACTTCACATTTGAAAAGGGATGGCCCTTCGAAAATAAAAAAATAGAACTTTTACATCTTTGGAAAAACAGTACAGTAATTTCTGCCATATAATAAATTTTCCCCTTCTGGAGGTGCCAATTTTTCAAAAGCAGTTTTCGCCCGATTTTTGATCGCTAACATAAATGGGGCGTTTTTACATTCGTGAGATTTTTTTCCGCTTTTTTAACAAAAACTAGGAAAATGTATGGCGAAGCAATTGCGGGGTAGTGCTCGATACGCTACAACAGTTTCAAGTATCAACTATCAACTGTTGACGTTATGAGCGTGGAACGCGACAAATTTAAAATAGGCCTTCCTTAAAGACTTTTATTCTTACGATAAAGTTCAGCTTTAATCTTGTGGCACAAATTATTTTAAAATGTTACCCCAGGTGGGGGTGGTTTTTTCAAATTTCCCAAAAGGATTGGCATTTTAAGGCTTTTTTTCCCGTATTCGCGAATCACCACAGTCGTTCTTACGCTTGGGGAACATGGTTGCAAGCGGTTTTTATTATTTTGAAAATTTTTAAAAAGTAAAATCTGTGATTTTACAGTTCGACCCTGACGAAGCTCAGCTATTAAGGGGGGCCAAAAGGATTTCTAATCTTTTGTTTAAACTATTTAAAAAGTATTTGGACAATTAAAACGATTACTAACCAAAAAAAAATTGCCAAATCTGAGTTTTCGCTATAAACATGCAAATCGTGGCGAATCAAAACTTGCTACGCGGTATAAACAACGCAAAAAAAACGGTCGCGTTATAGCAAAATTTGACAATGTTAAAACAAAATTCCCATATACGAATTTGGGAAAAGTGGGTGGGGGGAAATTTCGATTTTTACTAACTCTAAAGACTATTTTTAAATTTTGCCCGTGTTACTTCTGTAGCGGGCAACGGTCTTTCTGAATATAAAAAGTTTTTTTCATCACAGTGAACATCTTTTACCGAGACAAATGTGGAAACTACCTGATGGTGTAGTTTCTCAATACTTACCACACTATTAAAAGTTACTTTTTATTATATTTTTATTTTTTGTCAGGGGTTTAAATATACAATTTTTGAGGGAACCGCTTTGTTTTCTTACGGTTATTTTTTCATATACAACAAATCATTTTTTAAAAAAAAAAATAAAAGAAATAAAAAAAACTCAATGTGTGCGTATTTCCCTTTGTTTTCTAAACATTTTTAATTTTTTTTTTATTTTTTTACACATTCTTCGATTGGGAGTCACAATAAACCGCCCCCAGGGGCTGATCCGTTCATTACAAAAACCGTTGCCCCGCTTTAATAATTATATTAATTTTTAAATCATACGTTTTTTGGACAAGTTTCCATCTGTAACGTCAAACTTCAACGTTTTGGGCGTATTTAAAGGGGAAATATTTTTTTAACTCTGTTTTTGTAATCCTAATTTTGTAAAATTTGTTCTATTCAAAAAAAAGTTTAAGTTCAAAAATTCGGGGTTATCAATATAAAAGGGGTGATTTTTTTAAAATCCCGGAGGGTTCAAACCTGGAAGGGTTTTAGTGCAGGAACCTGTACGTTAGGGAGAGGGGAGAAACCCACCGCAACTCTCCGGCCCCTTTAGTATCAAAAAAAACCATGACGAGAAAGAAAAGCTGTCTCCGTGGAGAGTGGGTATTATCAAGTTTTTTGGGGAAGGAGGGGGGAAACCCACCGAAGTTTTCGGGGATTACCCCGACACAGTTTGGGGGGCAAAACCCTGTCAAGAATCCGTGGTTTGCATGGCACAAATATTTTCGGGCGAGAACGGAGCATGATCGCCGCCCCAAAGGCTGTGACCGTTTTCCTTGACTTTCTCCACGATCAACGCACACACATTATGCGCAATATTATTGTGAGTATGATGCCGCGAAATTGTATTTCGAAAGGAAAAAGGGAAAAAGCAATCGGGCCAAAATGAAAACTTCTGCATACAACGCCAGGCCTCATGTGGCTAACGCCACGTGCAAAAAAAAGAAGTATTAGAGGATGGAAAACGCTGGAACATCCACCCTGTTCCGACTTGTCACCTGTAACTTTTCCCTCTTTTTGACCCTCAAAGGAAGCGCTTGAAGCCACGTTTCGAAGACAATGAGCGGGGGAAGCGTTTGTGCTCCAATAGCTGCACGAAGTCTGCAATTTTTTACGATGTAGAATTAAAAAAAACTCCCCAATCCGATGGGAAAAATGTTTTTTTAGGGGGAGATACATAAAAAAATTATTTTGTAGCTTAGTTTAAAAAAAAGTTTGAATTTTTTTTTTTTAAACGAGTCCCCTTTTATTTGATACACCTCTTACGCCAAAAATAAACGTTAACCTTTAATTTTTTTAATTTTTTTTTTTTTTTTTTTTTTTGTTTTTAATTTTCACCACCTACTTCCTTTTTTTCCCCCAATTTTTTTAAATGACGTTTTTAAATTTTTGAAAAAAAAAAGGTGAAGTTTTTTTCTGAAAATTTTTTTTTTTTAAAATTTTTCGTGGAAATACTTAAAAATGCTATAAAAACTTCTTAATTTACCGTCAGAAGTGAAATGCGGCGAAATCCATCTCGCCGTTCATTTTCGTGTCCCCTACGTAAAATAATGGCAAAAATTGTTTTTTTTCAGTGGAAAACCTCAGGTTTGCTTTAAAAATCATTTTCCTTTTTTTTAAATTTAAAAATTTTCCCCTTTTTACTAAATCGCAGGGAAAAGGTTTTGAAAGATTTCGAGCTAAATAACACTTTTTCCCCGGTTTTGAGCAAAAAAGACTAGACAAATTTTGCTTAGCCACTTCAAGCTTGTATATGACGAAATTTAATTTTTGAACGATATTTTTTGAAAGCCTTGGGTATTAAATTTAAAATTTCATTCTGACAAATAACTTTCAAAACGATGTTTAAAAATATTTTATTGTTCCGAAACAATTTTGGGGTTTGTTTTTTTAAATCTTTTTTTAATACTCAAAACAAAACCATAGTAAATTTACCATTTGAATTTTCATGCTATACTTTTTGAGCACAAACACACTTCCTTTTCCTTTTCTTCTTTTCGTAAAAATTCTTATAGAAAAAAAGCTCATTCTCAAAAAAGGCAAACCCTTTACGCTACTTCTAATTTCCAGTTTTAGAAGAATTACCAAATTGAAAAAACCCAATCAATATTCAAACAAATTCTCCAATTTCCAACCCAAAAATCTCCATTTCAACAATTCCTTTAGAGGGAAACTACAACACGAGAGTGTTCAAGTAAGAATTTTCCGTCTTCAAAACTCTTCTATCCCCCCTTGTTGCCAAAAAATTCCCCCTTCCCTCATTTCCTCCTCTCTCTCACTTCTACGTCCGGTATGCGCCATTTTCCATTCATCCTCTGCGTTTTACGGGATTATGGGGGTAATTGTTTTAATATTATGCGGGTATTACCGGGCGAATACGGCTTATATTAAAAATTTTTATCGAGTATATGCGCAACATTTTCCCCGGGGCCGCGATGCAGTATTAAATATGTAAGCGAAAAAAACCTGAAGCGGCTGTGTTTTTTCGGGTTTTGCAGTAGGGAAAAAGGATAAAATGGAATTTACGGAAGCTGTTTTAGTTCTGTGGAAAATTAAACGAAAAAATTTCTCGTATATTTGTTCATAGTTTTTTTTGTTTAATTAACGGTAGTACCTAGATAAAATTAAGGTAGGACATGCAAAAAAAGTAATTTTTGTGACAATAAAAACATACACAGGAATGGTTTTCTTTTGTCTCTAATTACTAAATTTTTGGGGGAATACTGCGTACAACGCTGGGGCACAAATCTGAGAATAACGGGGGTAAAACAGCAAATTTGTAATTGAATGAAACTCCTTTTTAATTCATTAGTAAGTGCTCAATTGCGCAACAGCCGTGGCGGTCCGTAAAAATTTACAAAAATAAATGGGGACAAAAAAATTAATACGTGCTCAAACTTACCATCTTAAGATCTTCCGTGAAATCGCAAAATGAATAATGTCTGTTAAAAAACTATTCATTAGTATGTTTTCCCCATTGTTTCGGCAACCGGTGGGCGCGGGAAAAATGTGTTTTATGCAGAAAACGAACGTTCTACATTAACGACGTTATTTTTCGTAAATTAAAATATTTTTGGGGAAAAACTTTTAAAGGGTTTTGTTTTAGCGACTTCAATATTTGTCTTAAAAGTGCCAAAAACGAATCTTTCTCTAAAACACTTTTAAACCTTTTTAGAACACAAAATTTTTTCGTCTTCTACCCCGATAGCGTCTGAAGATGTTTTCACTATTTTCAGAGATTCCACTAAGACACCGAAAGGATCTTGTAATTTTTTTTATTGCCTCCCTATCCAAGTAATTGTTCCCAATAGTTTTTAAAACCTTTTTTAAACCCGACTATCTTGAAATTTTTGGTGGCTTTTTTGATCCGCACTTTCCTTTTGGGTCGAATTGAAAACCACGTTCTTAATATTTTTCAAAAAAATTTATGATAAAAAACGCGGCCTGTAACCATTTCAAGTATAAAAATAAATTTTGGAGCCAGGCAAAACGGGGGCACGGCTGTGAAATTTTCGAATACGTTTTTTGGGATTTGAAAAGCACTGCTTTGTATGCGCTTTAAAGCACTACTCAGGACAATATTTTCAAAACTATCGCCCCATTACTGAAAACAAATTTTACACTAATATGTGACAAGTTGCATAATGTTTTTTTAAAAGGGCCCGGCCTACGAACATGCTTGCGGCACCATCACTCATAAACATCAAAAGTTGGTTTTTTGAAAATTTAAACTTTTCCAATGTATTTTTAACTCAAATTTGAAAAATATTTGGCAGTACATTTTGTACTCGTCTGGAAACTAAAGAATTGAAAGGGGGATGTTGATGTGGGTTTCCCTTGTAACTACAGTGTTTTTTACGATCTGTTGTTTCGTCCAACAAATCACAGTTTTTTTTTTCTTTCAAATCCCATTTAATTCTTTTTTTTTAAAATTTCACGAGCAGATTGGACAATTTTTTGTAACGATCCCGACTTGGTATTTCGTGCAATATTTTTTTCCAAAAGAAGACTATGCTTCCTCGTCTAGTAAAAATTTAAACGGGAAAAAACATCAATAAAGGGAACACTAAATTAAATTTAAATTTGTTAAGTGTTGCGTGCAATTTTCTTTGGAAGAATGCTATTTGCTATTACGGACGTAGACAAAATTCCCTTTTTTACCAAAACATTAAAGGGGTTTACAAACTACAATTGAATTTTAACGCCTCAAATTTAGGTCAGGCATTTTTTCTATAATTCGAACTTTGTCCAAATTGGTCGTTTTCGCGACGTAGGAAAAATTTTTAAAACAAACTAGAACTACGAAATAGTATTTACGGCAGCGTCATGTATACACAAAAAGATCTGGTTTTAGACCGCATTATACTGGGGTTGATCGAAACTCCCCCAATGCCTATTTGGGGGCTAGTGGGCAATTTTATTTATCAGGCTTACGATGTTTGTTTGACAACTTCTTTTGAGCACCACGAAGTACAAAAAAAATTAAAAACCATTATTGAAACATATCAAAAAAGAAAAAAAAAACTTACAGGGGGTTAAAAAGCCAGCGAAACCACATTCAAAAAGGGGGAGCACCGGGGCTCGTTAATTTTTTTCATGTACCAATCATATGATTCGTTTAAAAATTAATATTAAAAAAATTAATAAAAATTTCACAGTTTAAAAAATTTTTTAAAAATTTTCTAGTGAGAAAAATTATAAACAAAAAAGGGAATATTGAATGTTTTAGCACGGGTTTCTATGGCAAAGGTACACGCCCGCCAAAAAAGATCACAGACTAGCCGGGGGTATATGATTTGGGACGCAGAAATTTTCCCCGTCCCGTCTTATTTTAGCTCCGAGAGAAAATGTTATCATTTTTTTTATAGTGACAAGTTTTATTAAACCCTTAAAAAAAGAACAGTCAATGTGATTTCAAAAAAGTGCCTTTTAAAATTTCCCTGGAAAAAAAATTAATTAAAAGGCCCCTACCTTTAAATAAAACTAGAAAATTAGAGGAATCAAAAACCCCCATTTCCCACTTGCCGGGGAAACAAGGTTTAACCACACACCCCGGGACTATGCAAAAATCGTTTTTTTCTTTAATACCCAGTTGTTATATTTACGTAAATATATCGTAATTTCGCAGACATTTTTTAATTTTGTGCCAAAAACAGTAATTTAATTAAATATTTTGGCCCCCGGGGAATTATGGGAAAAATTAATTTTCCCCTTGGGAATTTTTGGGGTAATTATTTAGAAAAAAATGTACGGTGAGGAAATAATAGGCCCCGGTGTCGTGGTTAAAACCGGTACCCGGGAACTAGGAGGTTTTTTGGGTTTGATTTCTCACCGGTACCCTTTTTTTGTAATTAATTTCGTCGGAAATTCCAAATTTTAAAAAAAAAAAATTTCTAAATAGTAATAATTTTTATATTAAAGATCTCTTGTAAATAAGAAAAACCAGAAAATTAGAAAATGGAACACGATTTCAAACCTGTTTTCTTTAAAGGAAGAATTTTTTGAACTTTTTGGGGGTTTGAACGAATTAAGGGCTTTTGCTCATCTTTTATTTTTTGATCCCACCAGTTCAAGCGGCTATTTTTTAATAATCATGCAAAATTTTTTTTTTTCAAAATTTATTGTAAGCTAAAGGTAAAATTTATCATATTTTTTTACAAACGGGGGCCCCCCTTTTTAAAAATCACGAAACGCCACTGATGTAACTTTAAATTTAGTATTTCAAACGAACTAATTACTTTTAACCCAAACAAAAGCCTTTTTACGAAGAATTCCCCCTTATAGGATTTGCAAAATTTCCCCCGGCCCAAAAAAAAACGCCTCCGGAAAAAAGGGGATGCATCAACTAACTTTTCTCCGAAATCGCCAAAAGTGTCCGAACACGTACAAATACGATTTGGCTTTCCTTGACCGAATCCATCCCCCTTTTTTTGGGGTTCATTAACTTCAATGGAATTTACGTAGGGTTTAATTCTTCATTTCTGGAAGGTCCCCTCTCTCTACGAACCCACCTTAAAAAAGATGCTGCCCGGGGGTTTATGAGGGCGGAAAGGAAGGGAAATGAAATTTTTCTACCCCTTCCTTATTAGTGTTTACGGGGGGTTTAACTCACTGCCCCACACTCGCGCCATTTTTCCAATCTTTAAACGATTCTTTCTTAATTTTTTTTTGTAATTGTCTTTTAAAAAATTTTAGACTGTTTAAAAAATATGAGTTGGGGTCTTAACCGGAGTAGAGTTTATTATTTTCAATGGGGAATTGAAATTTAATACAAAACCCTTCATTACCTTTTGTTTTATTATTGGTTTATAAAGCCCAAAAAATTAAAATAAATATTGATTAATTTTTAAACCTTTATAGTGATCTGGTTTCACGGTTCAAAAAATGATGCAAAGGATCCGGGGGTTTTATTTTAATTTTGGGGGGTCGCGAGGGAAAACCGGAAATAGTCTTTCTTATCCAAAAAAAACCCAAAATTCTCACTACCCAACCCCCAAATTCTAGGTAAAATTACACGTCCTTTCTCAAACACTTTCAATTTTTCGAAAAAGTTTCTAAAAGGCGTGGATTCCCCTCGCCGTCCCCTTCCCCTTTTCTAGTATTCGCCCCTTTTGAAAACGATTTTGGTTCGTGGAACAAATTGTCTTTTCACATCAAACATACTAAAATTTTTGCCTTTCTAAATTTAAATATTACCCTTTTTCAAAATCTTAATTTCCTACTTCTCGCTGTTTTTTTTATCTTTTTTTTTATTAAATTTTTTGTCATTTACCCTTTTTACGTGGGTGATCTATACCTGAACTTTTGTCTCGGGTTTCCTGGGTTTTTTATTTTTGGGCGGGGTTTTTGGGCTGACAATTTAACTTAAGGTTCGCGTTGATAAGTTCTGGACAATTTTTCAAAACATCGTTTGTTACTCTGATCATAGATGGTAGTGGACCTTAACGATAGCAAATTATTGACAGGATTGAAACAGTCGGGCTTGCCCTTTATCACCCGTGTTACACAGGTTGTTGTTATGTATGTAATTGTTTTTATTTAAAAGCAGATAAAGAGAACAGAACCCGATAGAACCTTGCGACAAGAAATTTATGAAATTCCCCTTCCATAGAATATCGAATGGTATTAGTAAAGTTTTTAGGAGACAAGATGTCAACGTATGTTTCAGTTCACGTAATACAGTAAAAAACCTTCTTGACAATCCGAAAGATGAACCGGACATAAAAGAAAGGTCGGGAATTTATAAAATTGCATGTAATGGCTGTGATAAAGCCTACATTAGACAAACAAAACAAACATTTTAGGTGCTACAGGTACTGCAAAACAGAAGCGCCAAATGTAGCACAGCACATAAACGAAACCGGGAACAATATTGAATTAGGAAATCTGTAGTTGATTAAGAGCATAACCTCGCCTCGTGAACTAGATGTATTTGAGACCATCTATATAAAGAAGGAAAGCAACCTGTTAAACAAAGACAGCGTGCCTGCAATTGACAAAAGACAAATACATCTACGAACTTCCATGTAGGTACGCTGTTGTGCTGTTAGGCGACGAAACGCGCGTTCGTATATGGTGGTTATTGGTAGTTGGTTTTATTATTATTTGCGTGAATAATCTCTATATCAATATTCAGTCCCTGCACTTCATAAACGGAGCTGGTACGATTAGCTTTAAAGTACGAGGGTGGGTCATTATGTCCGTGACTTTTTGAATTTCCCGCGTTGCAAATTGAAGAGTAACACTACCCCCGCTAACTACCATCTGTTAATACACTACTGCCAAAGTTTGAGAAAGCTGCGTCATTTAGTTAATGTTTGACAGCCATTGAAAGCAGACAACGTCGTGCATTTTAACGAAAATGGAAGAAAGGTGAATTTCATGTGCTTATAAACCATTATTGCGGATGAAAACCATCACTCAAACCAAGGTTAAGCTTAATAAATGTTATGGGGATTCTGCACCATCAAACTCAATTGTAAAGAAGTGGTTTACTGAATTTCGTTGTGGTCGTACAATCACCAATGACGCCGAACTTTTCTAGACGCCCACGATATGGTGTTGGCCGATCAGAGGTAGAAAGTGCGCGAGATTCTAGTAGCCATAAGCATATCACATGGCTCGGTGGTTTCGATTTTGAATAACCACTTGCGTATGAGAAAGCTATCCGCAAGATGGGTAGGTACCGCGTTTGCTCACAATTGATCACAAACGCGATCGTATGACAACGTCGAACGAGTGATGTTGTTTAACTGTAATCCGGACGAGCTTTTGACCCGTTTCATAACCGTTGACGAAACATGAATATACCACAACACACTGGAGACCAAACAGCAGTGGATTTCTCCGGGCAAATCGGTACCAAAGAAGACCAAGGTGGATCATGGTGATAGTTTTTTGGGATGCACGCGGCATAAAGATTCAATGACGATTTGAAGAAAAAACCACAGCATTTAGCCAAGAAGAAAGTGCTCTTCCATCAAGACAATGCACTGATGCATATGGGCGTAGTCACCATGGCGAAATTTCATGAAATGGGGTACCAATTGCTCCCCCATTCACCATATTGACTGTTTCCCGTTTCCAAATCTGAAGAAATGGCTCGGCGGAAAGGGATTTGGTTCCAACGATGAAGTCATCGCCAAAGGGATCAAAAAATTTGAGAAATATTGGACGAAATGTATTCAGCTAAAAGGAGACTACGTTGAAAAATAAAACGTTTTTTTTGCCGAAAAAGCTATCTCTCATTCTAAAAGTCATAGGCAAGAATGCTTACCTTCGCGGTGCTTTCGTTCTCCAAAAATATTCGGGAGAGACGTAGAAAGTATGTTCTACTTATAACCTATAGGAGTTACCAACGAATCGAACGATACTACGAACTCATTGTATTTTCACGTTTGTGGAACTATAACATTAAATAAAATAAAGCCGTATCGTGAAAAATTAACATTTTCGAGGACTCTAGCTTTTCATAATTTGTCAAGATCAACTTCCTAATGAGCTATACACGTCATACGCGGACGGTGCTCGGGTTACTGGGTTACAGTGTTGTAGTCACTCAAAACCGACGCAACGGGCCGATATCGATCAATGCTGGAAACGAGAACGGGTAGATAGCATGAGAGCAAAACGCACAAGATTTATTATCGAATTTGAAATGAGACACGCAGACGTAGTTTATCACGGGTATACGGTAGCTGTACGCGTTTTCAAGGCGAGCGAAATAAGACGGAATAAATATTACGTTTGGAGACCCAAATAACGCAACATTATTTAGACAAATGGCTTCGTGTTGCGCGGTATACAATATCAAACTGAAATTTGGTTAGCGGAAAATATTAAGGCTACATGGAGGTACAAAATTACAGAATAAATTTTATATTAAGGGAGTTAAATCTAACAAGCAAAGGAGGCATCTTCAGAGAGTAAATCAATTTTTGTAATAACTTCAATATGACGTACAGGAGAGGTTATGTACATTGTTGGTACTCTTAGACAGTGAAGAAGGCGGAATTGAGGATGATATATCGCTACAGCAAATTTTGTAAGTCAAAACAAGAGAAGGCTCGATTCTATGAATAGTGTAGTTCCATAAGTACGCTGGGGTCAATGAAGTAGTTAAATTTTGGTAGTACAAAATACAATATTTAAACTGCAAATGCATTTTTAAAGAGAATTAAAAACTATGGCTGCAGAACAATTCCCGCGAAGCTCCTTTGCCGTGGCGGAATCAGACGGATGGAACATTTCCGGAGAGGAAGGTGGTCTGAAATCAAAAAGCAAAATATTTTCTTGTTAAGAGATGTAATAGCTATCGTGTCGCGTAAGGATTTTATTTTTTTTTAATTGTGGAAAGGGCATCGACTTGAAATAAATTTTAACTTAAAATACGATAACTTAAAAAATTTATTATAAACAAATGAATTGACATATCGAAAAAACCGTATGCAACACGATAGAGAATATTCCTGCCGAAATTGAAGTCAATTGGACTATTAGTTTCGGAGAAAAGTTCCACCAACCTTGAAAAACATGGTTTCGAGAAAAACACAAAAGAAGATAATAAAATGATCTTGCCTCTAATCAATTTCTGGAAGCTCTGTTTCTGCTTCCTTCAGCAAATCCCTACGTTCTTATCGAGCCTCTTTTTTGGCTGCTTGCCCCCGAATTTCCGCAGTGGCGATGCGCGCTTCGTCAATTTCTTGGCACTTTTCTTTATTTCGATGTCCTATTTTTAATCCCAAAAATTGCATCATTAGAAGAACATTTTTGAAACATTTCAGTTCCTGTTTTTGAAGATTAGTGGTATAAATTGAGAGAGGTAAGAGCAATGTGGCCAGAAGCAAGAAACATTAATCCTTTTTCTCTTCTCATATTGTTTTTGCCAGTAATGTTCCATCAAAACCAGGAGCGCTACTTATTATTAGCATTATCTTGGTTATTGCTTCCAGGCACTTGGGTTTGAACATTATTCTGTAGATAATCTCTACTTTAGCCTTTTTAAAATCACAAGCAATGTGGATAATTTACTGCATTATGTACGGATATGTCGTACTGTTTTAAACAAGGTAAGCGCAATTAATAATGTACATATAAATAATATGCATTTCAAAACTCTATGTGGAAAATGCTTTATTTTAAGAAAATGAAATTACTGATTTATAAACAATACCTAAATGCTTTCTGAAATTAAGAAAACTATTTACTATCCTTGAGAAAATATTGTTTTGTGTTATAGCGGCCATTTAACTTATACTAAGAATCGCTTTCTTCAAATTTTTTGCAAGATTTTCTTGAATCAAGTTACCTAACAAATGTCTTAACCCATTCGCTGCGTATGCTGGCTCTTTGGTCATTCTTAGGAGCTACACAAGATTTTTTAAATAAGAACGTTGTGTAACGATTTTAGCCATTTGGTGTACTTCTATTGTAAGTATAATAATGTGTCAAGGTCATAGGTGAATTTTTCAATAACATACGCCAAAAAGCGTCATACGCACATACTGTAATGTTCGTGGAATTGTGCGTATGACGCCAAATGGAGTTGTGTTAAATAAATTCCGTTTTAATCTAAAAATAGGAGATAGGCCAATAAAGAATTGCTAAATCAACATTTTATATTTTATTACTGCATACATCACAAAAAAAGTAACATAAACAAAGTCTTTTTGGGATAGATTACATGAAAATAAAGTAATGTCGTCTCACTGAAAAACATATTTGCAAAAAGTGAAAATTAAACAATTTTATTGTGAAACAAACTAAAGCAAGGCTCGTTGCACATTCCAGGCTTTTCTGGACAACCTTGACATTCCCAAATCGTATCCTTCCTAATTGTTTTTCCACTGCACACACGACATCTCTTTCTAGGTCTGCGGCTTTCATTGTCGTTTGGAATGTGCTTTGCTACTTGTCGTTTGTTAGATTCTTCAGAGAGCGCCGGTAATAATTTTTCAATAACTGTTAACCGAAAATCATAAAACTTCATTTTCGTCCCAGAGTACTTGCAATACAATATATATAAGTTGAATAGAAGGAGTTGGAATACATGAACAGCTAACTTTTTATACCAAAATAGTGCCTTAAGAAGCGATGGGTAATAGGACATCATTTGGTCTTGCTTGTCTATTCCACCCATGTTCTTGTTGTATTCAACAATTGGAAGAGGTTGCTCCTTTGCAATACCCCTTTTATTTTTCACTTCTATCATAGTGTTCACAAATTCTGTTGAGATGTAAGTAACTTCACGTTCGTCCCTCCATTTTCCCACCATTATTCCATTAAAATATTTAGCTGTAGTTTCACCAACTTTCAATTGGGTGCCCACAACTTGTTTGGGTGTACCTTTCCTATTACTGCGTAACGTCCCAGTACAATAGGTTTTATTATTCAATAAGGTAGTTGCTAAATCACAACTATTGTAGTAATTGTCCATAAAAACAGAGTGTCCTTTATTTAAATAGTGGTCCATTAAATGCATGACAACTTTCTGAGCGTGTCCTTTACCTCCTAACTCATCCAGTTGGCCAGTGTATACGGCAAAATTGAGAACGAGACCACTTGGTTTACTTAGCATGAATAACTTCCGACTGGACCCATGTCTCTTGTTCGCAATGTATTGCCTAAAAACAAGTCGACCACGCCATAACACCAATGACTCGTCAAGACACAGAGTTTTGATTGGGTAATATATCTGTCGCATCTTATTATTGAAATAATTTAAGACTGGTCTAATTTTGTATAGACGATCATCAGGATTGGATTGGTTTGGTTCAGGATTTCTGGCAAAGCGGAGACACCTTAAAATGCCTAAAAACCGATCTCGACCCATTTGCTCAGAAAAGCACTTCAAATTGAATGATCGATGGGTCTTCCAATAGTCCTGGATCCTGTTTAATTTAATTGTCCTATGAATTTAAGTAATTCTTAATTTGTTAAATCTTTCCACAAAGAAATTCTAGCTCTTTCGGGTCCGCCCTTTGTAAGAAAAAGATTAACTGCGTACTCGTTGGTTTCCTTTACTACATTGCTTAGCAATTCACCGTCCATAAGTAATCTAAAATAATCGTACGGGTTGGCGCTTGTGGAGAGATTAATCAGCATTTGACTGGTTTCCGTGAATTGAAAGTGTTTCATATTTATTACGTCATCTTGCCATTCAGCAATATAATCTTCAGTTTGGGTTTTTTCCACCTCATCAATATCTTCATTCATCGGAACAATATCCACTACCAATGAAATATACCGGAGACATAATCACTAAACCGCTAAAACACTTACCATCATCGTCTTCCCGGTCGCTTTCTAAAAACTCCTCGTCCTGCTCAGGATCGTAAGTTACATCTTCGTCATTATCTGAATCGTACAGGTATTGCATCATTTCCTCATCCGTCAAACATTCGGGATTTTTCACAGAAATTTTAAACCTTTTTATGCCAGATGGACCTGGTTGACTATCGTCCATGTCACCCATCTTCTAATTTTGCAAGTCACGCGAAAAATTCGTCCAAATTAAAAACGGTTGCTGTTATAACGTAAAACACACCTTTGACTATATGCGTACGACACCACGTGTACTCGCACCCACTGCGTATTGAATACTGGTTAAGTAAATTCGAACGGAGCACTTATGCCAAATGGCGGCATGCGCAGCAGGCAACGAACCACGGCGCCGCCAAATGGCGTCATGCGCACTGAAAGGGTTAAGCAAAGAAATACAATTATTTCATTACAAGTGTAGACATCTCTTGAGCGGAGAAAGAAACGCTAAGAAAATATTTCATTTGATTTAAAACAGTTATTATATTGTGGATAATTGAAACAGTAAGGCGGACAGTTTTGATACAAGAAAGCGTTTCTCTGCGTGTAAGATAAGTATTCTGATCAGAATTCAGTGCGCCCATTTATCTAAAATGTGTTCCTCTCTAACCATATAACATTCGGGTACCTACTTCTTTCCTTCAGAGAACCTAAGTCCTCAATTCTAGCGCCTACTTCTCTGGAAACAATCGCTAAACAAATCAAACAATATCCCTCTATCTCGTCCTTCTAAGCTACTGTACACACATCCTCCATCCAATCCGGCGTATATCCAATATGGTTCGAAATCCCATCCTCCCAGCGGTTCAAACACAATGCGACCGCCATGCTTTCAACATTCCCGAAGAGCTCAAAGCGCTAAGCACGTATGGCGGCCGGTATTATGTAAATCGTCGCGTTGTTTTAACTCCGAACGCTACGCCTCACCTCGCCGAAAACAACGGCTTCACGCGTTGACATGTTTATTCTAACCGTTCGCTAATACCTTCCTCTCGGTTCGTACTCGAACCATTGTTCGAGAACGGCGTCTATTGTAACGGTCGTTACGTCGAATCCCCGCGTCGCTGTCGGCGACAGCGACGAAACCCACTAACATGCTCCCGATGCCCTCTACAGGTCGCGATTTTGAATTACGACGTGTTCAAACACGTGCGAACGGATATGTTCGGTGGCGATGGTTACGAGGACGTGTCAAAACCGGCAGATTGCGTCGCGGCAATCACGTCGTGTACATCGCCCCGAATAAGGCTTGCGAATGGCGTGTACACGAGAAATTAACTGGGAGTTCATGTAGTAGGAATCAGGAGGCAAACTATTACGAACTAGTAATGACTAAAGCGTAACAAACGGTTGCACCTGCAGAGGCGCCGTGAAAGGAGCTGTGTTTACTAAATCGAGTGGACGTTTGGTTATTATCGGTTGATCGGTCTGCGCGTACTATTTATAATGTTCGAGAAACTAGTGGAACCGTCCGGGGCGTACCGCGCAAAAGTAGACGCAGTATTAATAAAAAAATAATAGATTGTTACCTTTTATTGACGTATCAATGACCACTGCGGTAATGTGTGACTACCATAGTACGCCGCGTAGTACTGCAACATAAGCAATGCTTCCATTGTCGAAAACGTTCTCGTATACTTTGCAAATGATCGTTCAGCATCTAATCGAGTAAGACTTGCGAAATTCAAATACTTCTGTATCTCTTCTGTGCAGTCTTGAATTCTAGATATAGATCGAACCTTTTCTAAATCCGGATTTTTATTTTAAACAGCACGAAATTTTTGCGCGACATCTAGTCCTATAGGATCCGTCAAGCTTTCTAGAGTGGCTGCTAAATTGTTGATGTTATTTAACGAGTCTTGTATAGACAAGAGAGTATTTTCTAACTGCGAAATAGTTTGCGTCATTACAGAATAGTTTATGGAAATGTCATCTATTTCTTTTTGAATCGGAAAAAAAGTAATAGATTATCTATTACGGGCAAAGAGACTCTCCAAGAGTCCCCCGTAATTATATTTATGAACTAGGTAACCCCTTATACTAACTGCCCTTCCGGTGCTTGATCTGGAGCATGAAAGTCCGATGTCCTCGAATTGATCGAGAGATCATAATCTTGTCCAGACGCTCGATGACATCGGCCACCGACCGAGGAATGATACGATACAAAAAACCCAGACGACGAACGCAGAGCAGCGCAAGTCCAGTTAGCGTCTTTTCTAAACATAAAAGCAAAGAGTTTATTCACAACAATATTTCGTGGTAGTACTAGGATGTTTTCAAGCGAAAAACTTATATGCATAGCTTCATATTTAATTTACTAAAAAACGACACATTTTAGGTATAGGGAAATGTTTTAAAAAGAAAATTCTAGAGTAGCTTCTTTATCAGATTCTCGGAAAACATACAGTGTTCCATTAAAAAAAAATTAAATAGGATAAATCAAACAAATGGAACAAATTGTTAAAAACTGATTTTTGATATTTGTAAAATATGATGAAATGAGCGAAAATGTATACATACCAATATGTTCTTATTTTCTAAATATATCCATTCCAAAAATTCATTTTGTATAACAATTAATATATCTAGAAACTTTTTTAAATGTTTTAATTATTATACAGGGTGAGGCACCACATTCGCGTCGGTTTATATACGACAAACGGCAAAATATTTTTGTTAGGTTCTATGTAGGTTGATGATGATCCCTAAAAATTATACAGGGTGGACGAAAATATACTTTTTGATTTCAATTATCATTAAAGTGAAATAACTTATATTAAATGGAACATCCTGTATTTAGTGTCGTATTTACATTCTAATTTAAACCATTTATAAAATTGTATTAAGGTTTACTATACTTATACCTTATACTTTCTTAGTTAATTTAACATTTTCGATTTCGAATATTCATTTCTTGCCAGTTTATTTTTCGAAAATAGGCTTTGACCGAATTGACGTTTATGCTCAAAAATTGTCAAGCGTTCGTTAGAAAATTTGCTGCAAGTTTTCCGAAGGACAAGAAGTGTATCTTATGAAAAAATGGAGCGACAAAAACCAATTATTCTGCCTATCACTAAACGGATACTCTAAAACTGTGGCACTGGAACACTGAAACAGTTCACTAAAACCCTTACCACAACACTTAATTCGTACTGGACGCACGTTTCGATAGCCAAGCTATCATCATCAGCAGCAAGACTGAACTGTTCAGTCTTCAGTTCAGTCTTGCTGCTGATGATGATAGCTTGGCTATCGAAACGTGCGTCCAGTACGAATTAAGTGTTGTGGTAAGGGTTTTAGTGAACTGTTTCATTCTGCCTGTCAAATTATCCACGATGAACTCAAATTTCGTAAAGTGGGTGCACGATGGTTACCACGAATGCTTACCGCAGAAAACAAAACCAAACGTTTGGACATCTGCCAACGCTTACTGGACCGCTTCAACGCGGAAGGCGACACATTTTTAACCAGAATTGTGACCGTTGATAAAACGTGGGTTCATCACTACGAGCCCGAATCGAAACGCCAGAGTATGGAATGGAAACACCCAGGATCCCCTAGCACGAAAAAATTCAAGACCTCACCATCGCCTGGGAAGGTGATACTAATCGTGTATTGGGACGAAAGAGGCCCTATACTGGATAGGGTGACTACCATAAATAGTGCGAGGTACAGTGATTTGTTGGCGAATAAGCTGAAATCAGCAATTCGAAACAAACGCCGTGATCTACTCTCAAAGGAAGTTTTGTGGTTGCAAGACAACGCCCGTCCACACACGGCCCATAACACCATAGAAACTATCAACAGGTTGGGCTTTGAGACGCTGGAACACTCTCCCTACAGCCCTGATCTCGCTCCCTCAGACTTTCATCTCTTTGGACCGCTCAAGGAAGCTTTGAGAGGTCGTCGATTTGCCTCAGACGACCAATCGAAAACCTTCTACCAGGAAGGCATACGGAAGCTTGTGGCTCGCTGGACCAAGTGCATTGCTAATGGTAGGGACTATATCGAAAAATAATGTATCTGTTGTACACCTATCTTTGTTTAATACAGTTGTAGAACTAAAAGTGTAAGTAATTTTTGACTTACCCTCGTAGATTACGACCGACGACTGGAGGAGATGACGAGCATTTCTCAGATTTTGTACTCTTTTCAGATGAGTCAACTTTCCATAACAACGGATTGGTTAACAAACATAATTTTCATTACTACGGTGATGAAAATCTATTAATGTTTGGGGTGGAATAATTGGAACGCGCATTGTAGGTCCATACTTTTTTGATGGTCACTTAAATGGCGCCATGTTTCTTGCGTTTATAAGAGACAATTTAGTACCTGTACTTTTAGAAAATATTCCACTTAATATCCGAAAGAGAATGTGGTTGCAACTAGACGGTGCTCCCGCGCACTTCCAAGTAAATGTCAGGAACGAATTAGATAGGCAATATCCCAACAGATGCATAGGACTCGGAGGTCCACAACATTGGCCAGCAAGGTCCCCAGACCTAACGAGTCCCGATTTTTTTCTCATGGGGATACATGAAAACTATTATTTATGATAAATCGCCAACCACATCCGATAATATGAAAGACCGAATAAGAACAGCTTTTCGTTCTATAACGCCAGATAATTTATTTAAAGTTAAACTGTAATTTCAAGAAAGAGTTCACTTATGCATTGAAAATGATGGACATCATTTTGAACATTTGATAAAACGTTAGTTTCTTTTTACATTTAAGTTTATGGCAAGAAATGAATATTCGAAATTGAAAATGTTAAATTACTAAGAAAGTATAAGATATAAGTATGGGAAACCTTAATACAATTTTGTAAATAGTTAAAATTAGAATCTAAATACGCTAATGAATACAGAGTGTTCCATTTAATATAAGAAAGTTATTTGACCTTAATGATATTCCAAATCAAAAGTATATTTTCGTCCACCCTGTATAATTTCTAGGGATCATTTTTATTTTATCATCAAGTCTGATGCTTCGACTAAAAGTAAATATAATTAGAAAATATCTAGCTCAAATACCTAAGACAGGCGTGCCCCTTAAATTTTGGTCTACATTTTCAACAATTGTTAAATGTCTCAAAAAAGGCTTGAGTTCGGTATAGGGAACATAACAGTAACTTGTCTTTATTTAGCCCGCACACACATCAAAATATGCAATGATATACAGGGTATTCCAATTAAATTTTCACAACTTTGGTGTGTAACTTCTTTTTGAGTCAGCCTGTATATTTCAAAACAATTTTAAAACTTACTCCCAATGAACCTACATACCACAATATTTTTAAAATAGTTTACCGTTTTTCGTATATAAACCGACGCGAATGTGTCCTGTATAATAATTAAAATATTTAAAAAAGTTTCTAGGTATATTAATTATTATACAAGACGAATTTTTGGAATGGATATATTTATTTACAGGGTGGGACACCAACCCTGTATTTACGTTAAACTCATACTTACTCTCAAAGGTAAGTCTTACATCTGGATATTACAATCAAATGATTTTCGGTGTGAGCACTATTCGGTTACCACGAGAACAGTAAACAAAACATACTGACATTGACGTTTTCAAAGCAAAAATAAACACAACCTTAATCCAAACCAGCAACGATTGCCTACCAGAAGCAAACGGATTATTCCATCCCTTATCCACTGATAATTTCATTATCTCGTTGAGAAAGTCCCACAAGTACAATACAATGGAAAGAATAATAAACGCTGTAACTCATATTTTATGAATGACACGACCATTTCTCTTTGTTTAAGCTCTAAATAATAAACGAGGACTAACGAAATTCTCTCTTGTGAAGGGGAGAAATCGTGCCATGTTTACATAAATACAATTATATTGACGCATACATGAAATTCATATACTCGTACACGTCATCTTCATGCTGCTATTTCAACAACTCCCACAAGAGGGAGATGTGTTGCATGACATGGACTGATTAAAACGTCATTTAACAAAGTGCCGGATGCTCTTGTTCTTGTCCTCCTACACATACGTCAATTTAATTCTGTCAACGTGAGCTCTGGTGTATTGCGCTAGATAAGCACGATATTCGGCGATGAACGTTGCATAAACAAGATTGTAATGCCGCATTTGTGATAATTTACTTACGTACATGGTTGTTTTTTTGTGAATTTGTGTTGGTATGAGGTATGCATGTCATGAGCCGTTTTCCATTCGGCATTGTAAGTAAAATATGAACGGGATTTTTAGTACAATTTTCGATTAAACACGTAGCGTAACGTATTCCACACGCAGAGAAATGGATTCTTGCGAAAATCAGTGTCTATTCAAGAAAATATGTTTATTTCAAGAAAATTATTTAGCTTTAAGTTAAGAAAATATTCATATTAAAGGTAGGGACGAAGAAATAGTCTAGATCTCCTCTAGATCCTAATTAAAATTAGGAGCAAGTGAATGAACTAGTGAAAACGTTTTTTTTTATATGTTACAGTATAATTAAATTATTTCTTTAATAATGCAATTAAATGGGGATTACTTTTATGTAGTTTAATAACATTGATTAACAAAATTTAAACTTTTTCTTATCCCGCAAATAAGCGCAATAAATAGTAGAACAATGTGTATAATGTGTTTATTTATAAAACAACTGAAAATGTTTCTATGATGTACAAATGAATGATTTTCTGCTACATTTAGCATCAGGAACGTCTCTCATCCGCGTCCAGCAATAGTCTACCAGCATAGAGGGGCTCCACTTGCCTTGGTAGCGCTTTTCGATGTCCAAAATATCTTGGTGAAATCTTTCCCCGTGTTCGTTACAGACGGCTCCAAGATTGTCCGGGAAAAAAATCTAAATGTGAGCTTAAAAAATGAATTTTTAGACTCATATTGCACCCCAATGTTTCATACGAAGTCAAAATCTCTTTTACAATGTTCTTGTAGTCTTCGGATTTGTGATTGCCTAAAAAGTTCTCACAAATATTCTTAAATGACAGCCAAGCGCATTTTTCATTTTTGTTCAGCTCTATATCGAACTTTTCGTCTCGAAACAAGTCCCTGATCTGGGGTCCTACAATTATATCCTCCTTTACTTTAGCATCACTGATTCAGGGGAACTTATTCCCCACAGATTCTGTGCGTTCGAGCTGAGTAGGTGTGTACCACTTTAGGCTGCAAATAATTAAATCTTGTTATCATTTAAATATCAAAATGCCTATCAATACCCGCGCAAATTCCGATGAAGAAAACTTAATTTCAAAAATAGTAGAGAAGGTGTTAGTGAATCCAGAATTTATAAAAAAGTTATTCGAAGCAGTAGTTGAAAAGCATAATGTTCACAATGAAAAAATCAAGAACATCGATAGTAAGGTGACTTCACTAGAACAGCGGGTGCTGGGGCTTCAATCGATTGCAGATGTGCAGGAGCAATACTCCCGAAGAAATAACCTACGTATATTTGGCGTAAAGGAACAACTGAATGAAAACGCTGAAGATCTAGTAGTGGAACTATGCAAAACAAACCACTTTTAAGTCGGCACAAATTTTCCACTTTTAGTCATTATATTGCACTAAGTCTATGATTTTCGGGGATGGAAGTTTCTAGAAGGCCCACGAGTGGTCCATGAACGGTCCATGGAAGGTTCTCGAAGGTTCAAAAACGCTCTTCGGCCATTGATCAGATTTTCCAGAAAATTCCAGAATGTTTCAGAAGGTTCTTTGGTCCTTAAAATTTTTAAATTGAAATTGCCCAAAAACGCGATCCAACTTTTAAAAACGGTTAGCACCATTGGATTCAACGTACTCGAATTAGGTTTAACTCCAGGGTGCCCAGCTTGTTGCATTTTGTAATTAGCACAGTGTTATTAATTTATCAGAAAATTAACGAATTCAAAATTTTTTATTTATTAAAATGTACGACTTTTCATTTGCCGCCACTGTACCTAGAATTTTGAACAAAATGATGCCACAGTTCTTCCAAAAACATATCAATTATTACACTCACCTATAAGTACTTTTTAAACTGACTTTCCACTCTGATTCTGGATAATTTTTATCTCTAACGCTTCCAAACATGCGAGCGTCAATATTTAGTCGCTCTTTGCTGAAGTGTGTGCTTCCCGCAACTCTGCAAATTCTCCAAACGTGCATAGTTAGACATTTCGCGTAGGAATAACCTCATTACATCGAACAACACGAACAAGTTAAATTCGTACATTCGTAGATGACTTGGTAACAATTCCATTACACTTCCAGAAATAACAAGCGGAGACGTTCCATACTCCGGTGCTGGCAATTTACAAGAGGTGCACTTCAAACGAACGACTAGCCATCACTTTTGTACTAGGATAACTACGACTAAAGCGAACTTTATTATTACCGTGTACATGCATGCAACATTAATGTATCTACTGGTTATTTTCACCATCTATACCCTGGTTGTTGTTATATAGGCGGCGTCACATTGGGAGCCACATTTATACTGAGTTAACCAACTTTAAGCGGGAAATTTTAAATAGGCAGAAATTATTCATTTGTAATTATTTATTTTGTGAAAATTTCACGTTTTCTTCCTTCGAGTAATACAATTAAATTTTGTAATATGTGACGCAGAATCAAGATAGGAGGTTAAGAACTCCAGCCACTCCGGAACTTGTTTCTTAATTGTATCTGCGTATTCATAGACTATTTTTGTAACTGTATTCGAAGATGTTGGAATCTTTGTATACCCATTTGCGATTAACAGCATTCGTAAATCTTGTCATGTAAAAAATTTAATCAATGGAATTCCGTCTTATGCCGTCATTTGCGCTAGTGCGACAGGGAAAGATTTGTTATTTTCTTGAAATATGAAGTAATTTTTGATCAGGAATCCTCACCAGGAGTGATACTATCATTAATTTTTTCTTTTCCTCTTTTAAATAAATTAATGTTGTGCTGACTTCTGAGATAGCTGTGTAAACCGCTAGTACTTCCACCAGATGCTTTAATTTTCTTTAAACACCGTTTACATTCAGCCACATCTTTTACTTGTGTACGGTTAAAATAGTACCACGGTGAAATTTTTTCCATAATTACGAACAAGAGAAATATTTTAAATGACAATACAATTTTACTATTTCCTACATTTTTTTTAGTTTTCCCCGTACAGCATGAGTAATATTTGCGTTATGTAATTAATTATTCAAATAAATTTACTATTTACAATCTATTGTAGTCTTCTATTATTACAGCAATATTTATGTTCTATGTAATTATTCTTACAAATTGTAATTTTTGCAATCAACGATATTCCTTCCTTCCGTTTTTTACTATAACCACTCGCACTGCTCGCTGCACCCGCTTTTTTTATTATTACCACTCGCACGGTTCGCTGCACCCGCTAGAATAAATTCAGAGCCGGGAAGGAGAGCGGCGTGCCCCTTCCAGTATAGATGCTGAACACGTCAAAACCTCCACACTGCACGCTATAACACGTCGTAAGCGGTACATGGGTACAAAAGCAATACTTCAAGTACAGTTTTTAAAGAGCGCCAAAAATTGTAAAAGACATAAAGGCATGAGTTTTTCTTTAGTTACCATCTGCGTGATATAATAAATAACAAACTAAGGTGTAAAATAAAGTATTTTCGTTTAATTAACGTGAGGCTTTTATTAAAGGCTTTGAAAACCTTTAAAAAAATAATTTCTATACTTATTCTGTTTGTATATGTATTTAATATTCTTTCCAATTACCGGTAAAAGATCTCAAAGTACCAGTAAAGATTTTGAAAGAATTGGTATTGCAATCCTTAATTGTAACGACCTTTAATTGCCGCTAAAATTACATTTAAATGTAGAATGTTAAACCAAATACTCCAAGAAAGTAAACATTACATTTATAAAGAAAGGTGCAGTTATATAACTTACTCGAGGCTCATCCGGAAACTAGTACCCATTTGCCAATTAAATCGCAACCAATAGAGATATCTGAACAAACTTTTTATTAGACATATACATGTACTATACATTGCTTTTCTACATAATCACCTCATAAATTAAGACACTTGTCGTATCGTGGGATGAGATTTTTT
The DNA here is from genome assembly GCA_029619315.2 of Dynastes maya. Taxonomy (NCBI): domain Eukaryota; kingdom Metazoa; phylum Arthropoda; class Insecta; order Coleoptera; family Scarabaeidae; genus Dynastes; species Dynastes maya. The sequence continues at coordinate 919,493 of JAROYE020000024.1, forward strand.
ATGCCGACGTCGTAACCTTCTACCGCCAGTGTGGCGAGAAATGTAGTGACCGCTGCTTTGAGGGCGTCATCGCTGCGGAAATGTTTTCCGCCTAGAAAATCTTTCAATTTTATAAAAAGGTGGTAGTCCGACAGTGCTAGATCTGGGCTGTAGGGTGGGCGATCGAAGACTTCCCAGCGAAACTGCTGGGGCAATTGGCGTGTTGCTGCAGCAACATGGGCACGGGCATTGTCGTGCAGCAACACAATGCCCGACGACAACAGGCCTCGCCGCCGATTTTGAATTGCCCGCCGCAATTTCTGTAGCGTGGCACAATATGCTTCCGCATTAATGGTGGCCCCTCGAGGCATGAAGTTTAAAAGCAAGAGAACATGTCTGTTCCAGAAGACGGTTGCCATGAGTTTACGAGTCGACTTTGCTGTCTTGAACTTTTTGGGTCTGGTCGATGAATGAGAGTGATGCCATTCCATGGACTGGCGTTTGCTTTCGCGCGTTGAGTAAGCAACCCATGTTTCGCCCGTAACAATGTGTGATAAGAATGCATCACCTTCATTTGCGTAACGCTCCAAAACATTCAAGGCAGCACCCATACGCTTGTTTTTGTGTCCCTCTGAAAACATGCGCGGCACCCACCTTGCACAAATTTGTTTGTAATGCAGATGATCTTTGACGATTTCATGCGTTAGGGTGCGCGAAATCTGTGGAAAACGTGCACCGATGTCATTAAGTGTGACACGCCGATCCCGCTGTATGAAGTCGTCGACTGCACGCAGCAACGTATCAGTAATGACGGACGGACGCCCTGGAAGCTCTTCATCGTGAACGTTGTCTCTCACCGCGACACCATCGCCGAACCGATGATGCGTCCATCGCGTCGTTGCCATACATTTCTTGAATTTGACGGTGAATGTTACATGGCTTCACATTTCTGGCGTTCAGGAATCTTATTACAGACCGTACTTCACAACTGGCGATATTGTCGAGTGTTTTAAACATTTCAAATTCACACTGACGCGATATTATTGTAGATAACACAGCCAAATCGTACGCTGACAGCTGACAGATCACTGCGTCACGAGAAAACCACTCGGCGGCTTGTCGCGCAACTGCTGCTCCACACGGCGCGAACGGGCACTAGTTTCCGGACGAGCCTCGTACAAGAATAGTCTGAAAAGTTTCAAACCTCAACATGAAGTTAAAATTATTATGGTAATATAATTGAGCATGCGTTGAAAGAGACTTTTAAAAATGTCAGCCATGTTGGACGCTCAACAGTCATTTGTGTGAGTCGTTTCTGTAAAAATATAAAATAACGAATATCGAGCCGTCATGCAATTTAAAATTTTAATCGAAAACAATATCTATAATTAATATAAATTCGTGCTCCTTTTTCAAAGACATTTCAAAATCCTTGGCATTCTCTCTTACTCTTGACGAGCTCGTTTCACCGTTTCGTAAACAAGACGAAAGTTGAACAAAAGAAGCGGGCATGAAGACGTGATTTAGAGCTGGATTTACCTGAAAATAATTACGATTTACGAGGAGAGGATCGGACAAGACTTCCTCCACTGCTCATAAATATTTTAGCTTCGCACAGCAAGCTTTATTTCGGACACCAGACGCAAGACGTAATGCTTTCTTTATTGGCCTTAATTTGGTTCATCCTAACAAGCTCTCCTCTACCCTAGAATTTGCTTAAAAGTGTTTTGGTTTCTAGTTTTGGTTAGATGGATGAACATGTCTGATTTATCTCTATTAAAGTGGCTTTATACTACAATTATATGATTGCTATTCTAATCTTTTCGTTCAGGTTAATTCTTAATGTGATTTTCAAGCTTTCCTTGAGTACTTCTACATAGCATAGGATCTGTAATAATTAAGTGTAGGCTTTCACGGCCGTTATCTGCTGTAGAATAAGCTTCCGAGTGTTGACATGTCGTTGAATTTACTTTTGACACCTCTGAATGTTTCTAGTCTTTAGAAAGACAACATGATCAGCAAAACGCCAAGAGTAAACTCAACATGGCAACACCCAGAAGGTTATTCTAAAACATTGTGTTTGGGTCCGGTCAGTTACATTTCTTCATGTTACTTATTCTTACTGTGGATTTCAATGCAGTTTAGGGAATATCGAAACTTGTAGCTGCCTTGTTTCCCTCCATACTGCTTGAAGTAATTGCCTCTACAGCTAATGGCAATTGGTTTGACATCAAACAACTTCTTGGACTTGCAATTGCTTTGCGAATATAAGTAATCGACATTTCCTGAAGAGCCCAAACTGAAATAAGATGATCTGTGGTTTGTTCTAGTATGCATAGATGATACTTTTGGGGTTATACGTCTTGTTAGTAACTCTACTAGCATTTACCTGCAAAGTGACATTATCTTTGACACTTTTGATAAACATTTTGCACTAAGAAGATTGTTCTATTCTTTTCATTTCATTTTCCGATCATTTTTGCAGACTACTGCAAGGCCATTGTCCAATATTCTTTGTATCGGTTGCTAACTTACATGTTTTTAGAATTCCTTCAATTTCTATGATTAAGGATTTTGAAGAAGTGTTGTGAAGAACCTTTAATTACTATTAATACAGAATATTGTAAATGAACTGCAAATATACCTGGTTTCCTAGATGCGATGTTACAAGCGATATCTTCCTTATTTGTAAAGATATGAAATCAAGCAAGGTGTCGTCAATAATCCTAAAAGATATACTTTTTAAAAGACCCCTAGTAAACCACCCTCTAAGAAACCTCCTCCAAAAACAACTTTTTTTAATTGCACCCCTCATCTTTTAACGTACGTCCCTGCGAGCAATTATTAACAGTGACAATATACAAGCTGAAATTGCAAAAACCTAGGGATGTTATTGTTATTACTAAAGCTGGCCACGAGCGGTACCGCGCAGTAGCGTAGAGTCGACCAGGCCTCGCGTTCCACTAGAGTTATTCTGCTAATAGAGATGTTTGCTGTCGCAAATAATTTCGCTCATCTTTTAAATAAAAATTACATAACACGTGCTCAAACACTTACCATTTTAAGAGTCCTCCGTGAAATCACAAAGTGAATAATGTCTGTTAAATATCTGCAACATTAGATATGTTTCAAGTGTTGTTTCGACAAAACTAGTACGGCATGAGGAAAAAATGCGTTTATCTGCAGAGAACGAACGTTCTACATCTAGTGACGTAATATTTGCGTAAGTAAAATAATCTTTCAAATAACTTAACGATTCTGTTGACGCACCTTCACAAATGTGTCTTAATGCGCCAAATCAGAATTTTTCTCAAAAACACTTTCAAATTTTTCTAGAACAGAAACATTTTTTGCGTCTTCAATCGCGCATAGCTGTGCGTGAACATGTTGCACTATTTGTAGAGATTCTTCTAACGGCACCGCAGGATTTTGTAATTTTTCTATTGCATCTGCTAGCCCGAAGTAATTGTCGTGAATGATTTTTAAGATCCATTTTAACCTGACTATCTTGAAATTTCGACTGGCTTTTCTGGATAGCGGCAGCTTCCTTTGTATCGAATTGTAAAACCACGTTCTTAATATTGTCAAAATATTTATGATAATAAAACGCGGCCTGCAACCATGTTTCCCCAACGAGTTAGAATAGGTTCTGGTGGCTCTGGTATACGGGGCCACAGTCTGTGAAATTCGCGAATACGTTTCGGTGATTTGACAAATACTGCTTTGGTATACGCTATTAAAGCGTCTACCTCAGGATAACATTTTCTGATATTATCCGCCACAAGATTGAGAGCATGAATTTTACACGTATGTGTAACAAATTAGCAGAATGCTTTTCAAGAGACCGGCCTACAGAAAGCATGTTTGCAGCACCATCACTCACTAACATCAAGAGTTGGTTTTGTTAAAGTTCCAATGTATTTAACACTAACTTTGAAATTACTTCGGCAGTACACTGTTTGTATTCGTTTTAGAGACTAATAGAATTGAAGGTGCCGATTGATGAGGTTCCAATTTGCGTGCCATTACATTAAGAACAGAATGTTTCTTCCGATCTGTTGTTTCGTCGACACATAACCACAATTTTTTGATCTTTCAACTCCGATTTTATTTTTTGTTCAATATGTTCGCGCGCAGATGGCACAAATCTTCGTAACGATGTTTCGACTTGGTAATTTGCACTCCGAATAGTTATTCCAAAAGCAGATAAATGGTTCCTTGTCTAGTAAATTAAACGGTATATTACATGCGATAAACGTAACGCATAAATTAAATATAAATTTTTCATTGTCTCGTGCGCAATTTCTTTTTGAGACATGCTTTTCACTATTTACGTGTCGTAGACAATGTGTCTGGACCAACACATTAACGGGATTTTACAGATTGCACATTTAATTTTAGCACCTTCATATATTAAGTCTGGAATTTCTGCAATAAATTTTCGAAGTTTGTCCGACCGCGGTCGTTTTGCTGACGAAATCATAATTTTTCTAGGACAGATAAACAATTGCGCAAATGACCGGCAGCGAAAATGTCCGTACTGCTCCGCAGACGAAGTAATACTATCGTTCCTCTCGGTCCGAACTGATTCTACGCCGATGCGCGGTACCGCTCGTGGCCAGCGTTCGTTATTGCTGTTGAAATATGGGAAAATATATTTTATACTAGAGCCGGAACAAAGAACATTTACAAGCACTATCTCGTTTCACGAACAAGAGAATAACTCCAACATACAACCACACTACTATTTACATACACATACATTTCATCGATTTTATACGGAGTTATATTCAACTTCGTACCGCAACGAAGTGAAAACATAGCCCATACATACATACATACATACATACATACATACATCGCTACATATACCAAGTTGAAAAAAGAAAGCAGTAACACCGCCAACGATAATAATATATGATGCATTGTTTGCCTAAGTATACCTCGCCCTCGTACAAGGGAAAGACCGAAATAAAAACCGATAAATAACGTAAATACGTACACGCCGCGGGCAAGGACGGCAATCAATTTTGGGGTGGATTCGAGTCTATATGCGAGGAGGGTATATTATCGATCCGTCGGAAATAGATTCCAGTTGTATGATGGGAATATTTGTATTTTAACATTTCATTGTCTTCAGTTTTCATTTTATGCATAGATTTTTCTACATGGTCAACCTTAATTCTTCTTCTTCATAGTTTAAATTAAAGGAAAAGTTTAAAAATATTAATTTCAAGGAAAATTAAACTTGCCGTTTTATTAAACGAAAAGACTAAAGTGCTTTTCTGAATCAAACTTTGATTGATCTTTCTATTTGCCCAATATACAAGGTAGGCGCCATAAATTTTCGGCCTGCTACAGAAAAAATAAATTTTACTCGAATGGTTTCTGCTACGAGGTGACATGCGTGTATGAGGCATGTTATATGTTGCGGCTCCGTCAGTAACAAACATTGTGACTTGGGTTCCTATGATACAAACTTCTCTCAACGAATCTTTTATTATCTTGACAACGGTTTCTGCATTAGTTTTCTGAATCCTTTCACTGGATAACAACAATGAAGCTGGTGAACCATCACGTTTTAAAGGACGCGCTACAACATGAATAGAGACGGGATTTTAGACAAAATGCCTCTTTGTTTAGATTCAAGGCAAATTAAAAATAATACAAAATCTATATGTTTCTCGACAAATCAAAGCGATCTAGCTATGTTTTATTTTGCCTAGTTGCCTATTTGGACTTTTAACAGCCTAAATCGTGGTTTTTCGCCTATTTTGTCCTAAAATCATATTTATTCGGTCTAAACGTTTTTTTTTTTTAATTTTAAATAAAAATGGTTTTTACACAGCTGCATCTTTCTTAAATGTAAAATTTAGTTTAACAGCTAAAATGCTATAAACTAATACAACGATGGGTTTTCCCGTCTATTGTGTGAGGGGCAAAGTTTGGATTTGCCTGCCGTAAAATTTATATTACTACCCTATTGAAGATATATCCTCAATTATCGGCTTATCGCTCTCGGGTTCATTTACCTGCACCTACGTTTTTATTTTACGGGAATCCCTATCGGCTTGTTTACGCCCTGTAATTTAAACCATATAAGCAAATTTCTTCTCCCTGTTAACGTGATTAATGAATACACGATGCCCATTCATAGTTTATACAATGCACATCTTGATATTGCAGTTTAGATTTTATATTTATTCTCTTAATGTTTCTCTGGAGCGTATATGTGTATGTTCCTATAGCGAGGTGGACTATTGACGAATCAGTATATAATGAAAGACGTACTTTGAATTTTCATTTATATCGTAGCTTGCAACGAATATTTTTCGGTAGTTTTCTGTCGGTTTATGCTTGTTTATCTACTCAGTGTATTGTGTATTTCCATCTACAACAATGCCAAAATCCAAGGAATCACATAGCGATAAAGTTCAAAAATGGCTGAAGGCAATTGGAGGCACTACTGTCTTTCAGCTGAATCCAAGCAACAGTGAAGAGTTATTTTGTAAAGCGTGCGGAAAAATGGTAAAGGACGTTTTTGTTTTTCTTTCCTAACTTGCTTCAAAAATATTATTGTAGTTAACTCGCAAAAAGGAAAATCATTTAGAGCAACATGCTACTGCTCCTGGACATCGGGCAAATCTTAGGAAACCGTTGAGGAACCAAATGTTAATAGACACCAAAAATTCAAGAGAAATCGACGTTTTTAATCGAGATTTATGCGACGCTTTTATATCTGCAAATATTCCTCTGGACAGATTAAGCTATTCAAAACTGCGAAATTTTCTCACTAAATACTGCAACAAGAATCTGGCAGGCGTGAAAACCTTAAGAACAACATATGTAACAAAATGTTACAATGAGGTAATTAATATAATAAATAATAATTTAAAAATGTATTTTCATACTTGAGTGTCATTAAGATTTTGTTTACACCTATAATATTTTTATTAATTTTTTAAGACTATTAATACTATTCGCGAAGAAGTTGGTAACAACGCTATTTGGATATCTATAGATGAGACGACTGATTCTAAAGGTCGTATTATGGCAAATATGATTGTGGGTAAGCTTTGTTCTGAAACACCAGGAAAACCGTATTTACTGGTTACAAAGCAACTTGAAAGAACAAATTGCAATACAATGGCAAGATTCGTGAACCAAGCTTTAGGTAAGATATATTATGCAAAAACTTACTTTAATAATATTGTAAATTTAATGCTAGATATTTAAGTTAAAGGCAACTCTCGTATTTTAGGTATTTTGTGTCCAAAAGATGGAATTAAGTACGAAAAAGTCAAGCTTTTACTCACGGATGGTGCTTCTTATATGCTCAAATGTGGTACAAATTTGAAGATTTTTTATAAAAATCTTAATCACTTAACATGTTTTGCACATGGACTCAATTTTGTGTGTGAATGTCTAAGAAATCAATATGCTAATGTTAATGGTTTAATTTCAAATACCAAGAGAGTCTTTTTAAAAGCTCCACTGCGTGTGGCAGTGTATAAAGAAAATCTACCAGATCTCCCTTTACCTCCCGAACCTGTCTTAACACGTTGGGGAACTTGGTTAGAGGCGGTAGTTTTTTATGCTAATAATTTCGAAGCAATAAAATCAGTCAATACTTTTCTAGCAAAATTTTTAAATAAGATTGTTTTTATTTAACGCTTTGTTTTAGGTTGTAATATCGTTTGACAAAGATTCAGCTAACTGTATTGAGCAAGCGCAAGAATACTTTTCCAATCAAAATGTCAAAAACGATCTTTTATACATCAAGTCGCATTATAAATTTCTCATTGATAACATCAAAAGATTAGAAACATTCGGTCTTCCTCTTACAGATTCTGTTGCAGTAATTAATAATGCCGAAGCAGCTCTCAAGAATGCCCCAGGAAAAGTTGGCAAAATAATTTTGTCAAAGTTTAACCAAGTGATTTCGAAAAATTCAGGTTTCAAAACGGTTAAAGAGTTTGCTGAGCTGCTCAGTGGCGAAGCAGTTGAAGCTACCGCTCATACCACAGCTGACTGGTCCATATTTAAGTTTTGTCCTACAACCTCGTGTGACGTAGAACGTTCATTTTCTTCGTACAAACTGCTGTTTTCCGACCGAAGAACAAATTTTACTAACGACAACTTGGAAAAACATCTTGTGTGCGGCGTTGTGTGACATGTTACACGGCGATTAATTAATTTATTTATTATTTTAAACTAAATTAATCTACATATTTTAGTTATTAGTTAAAATTCGTATGTTTTATTCCCTTTTATGGCTGAAATGTACCTAAAATTACATTAAATATCGTCTTATTCGTGTTTTTTTTAAATAAAATGATTTTTGTGTTTACCGTTTTTTTTAAGTATTCGCCTAACATGCCTAAATCACAGTTTTTCGTCCTAAATACATAGTTTTTAAGGCCTAAAAAAGGGCCTTTTTAGCTGTTTTTTACGTCCTAAAATCCCGTCTCTAAACATGAATGACGCTGTGTGTCTGAGCATCAGTTGCTTCATCCACACATAGGCAGATTTTCTTAATTCTCAACTCGTCATTTATACATTCCTTTGTTGTACCTTGGATACGTGGCAAATTGTATCGTAATTGCATAGGTGTTGGCAGCTTCCATAAGGGAACGTACTTAACCCAAAAAAGACAAAAGTGTTCATTAGATACTAGATGTTGTGGGATGTTGCTCATACTTGACATAAAAATAAAATCATATAAAAATTGCCAGCATGGAATATTGTTTCTTAAATTCAATACATGACGTTTACTTTTACAATGTTTTCTACATTCAAACCTATCGCGATTTAGCAATCCGCTATCGCATATTGTGCAATAGATATGCGGACTTCTATATTCTAATCCAGGGAAATGCCTGAGATATTTATTCACATTCGAAGGGAACGTTACACCCTTTGAGCGTCTCATCTCCGCGTACTTATTTGGCGTGCAGCGTGCAACGTACTGTCGCTTTGAACTCTCTCGCGGTACTGTCGAGATCGAGTACGAGTTGAAAATTACCCCTACCGACGCCGCTACCTCTACGCTACTGCCATCACGTACCACCTTTTCAGCAAACTCTGGTAATTATACTATATAATAACCATAGCAAATTATTTTACTTAGCACAGGAAATGTTTCCAGCAAACTTTTAATTTGTAGATATATTACGAATTTAATAAGTACAAGTTAATATAAGGTTACGGTTAATTAATTAGTATTAGCAGCACAGTTTAATTGAACCATATTTCTCAATGTAAACTGAGGATAAGGTAAGGAAGGAACTATGTTGAAAAAGTGTCTGAATTATTAGCAAATCCTCATAAATGCCGTAGCAAAAAAATCCGCAAAATGATACATCAACCCCACGTACAAGTTATCTTCATTTAGCCCCAATTCTTTCCCTCTACCATATTACTTATCCGCAACAATCCCCCAAGTTTTACCGACGGTAAATTCCCGACTATAACGCGCTTGATCTATTAGAATCAACTGGCCCAATGCATTCTTTCCTTCCCCGCGTAATTCCACAAAGTCGACAGCGGTTATCCATCACTTCTACGTCTTTCCTTCCCAGAGGGAAAGCGTACTGCTGGTAGGAAGCTCGCTGCAATTTCCTGTGTGCAATACGTTCGACTTAAAATATAGAAGATCGACCAGCAGCGTCTCTAATGTAGCGTGCGAATTCTGATAGGAAACATGGCCACCTACTCCAAGAAAATGTACGAAGGTGACCGAATCCTCACGGGATAGTAGTTCCACAAATAGCCGCAAGGTCGGACGATTGGTTAAGTTGGATTCGGCAGTACTGGCGAAATTTCCCTTGATGGTTTCGCGGAGATCTCTAGAGGAATTAAATACAAGGGTAGTCTGAAAAGTTTCCATATTAACACAGAAATAATATGTTTCTGTCAATTCGTTGGACGCTCGGTTGTTGTTTAACAGTCGTTTCTGTAAAGTTGTCATTAAATTTTTGCATTTGAAATGAAAATTAAAGCTGGAATGAACGCTGTTTACGGGGACTTTGCACCATCACTTGTCAAAGTGAAATTTTGAGCAGCTGAATCTAAACGTGCTCGTACCAGCTTGGTTGACGATGAACGTTCGGGACGGCCAAAAACATCAACCACTACCGATAACATCGGAAATAATATTTCGAACAAAATAACAAATTCAAAATTATTTACAAAATCTGCTTTTCTTTCTCTCTCCTCTAATTTGCAAAAATAATCATCCATTTTTTAATATGTAATTACTTTCAGACTTGGAGATTCGATCGCCTAGATTCACCGGCTCCAGTTGGTTGGCATTTCCAACGCTACGTGGCGCTTACAAGCATGTCCAGGTAACCTTGGAACTTCGTCCAGAGGCATACGATGGGATATTCTTTTTAACCGGGGAAAGGGATGACATGGCGGGCGATTTCATGGCTTTGCTGTTGCATCAGGGCTTCGTAGAGTTTCGGTAAGTCAAAAGAATGTCCTTATTAAGCAGTCGATGAATTGAACACCTTGAAAAACTTGGTCATTTACTTGGTTTTTATTATTGGAAAATCTAAGGTTATGATTAGGAACAAAATAAATTCAAATGGAAGAAAAAGGAATGGTGAAGGTACAATTTTGTACTCATACTAAGGTAGCGTCTTAAGTTTTTACGAATGACCACTAGATGGCGCTATTGAGATTTGACTTTATTATTTTCGTTGACATTTGTTACTGTTGAAGTAGTGACAGCACACAAAAATACGTGGACAGCGATTGTTATCACTAAGCCGGGTACAATCGATCTTCGCAACAGAATCGGATCAGTCGAATGGGTAGCGGATTATAAACAGTATATGTGTGACTCACAACTGACAGAAGTGATATTTTGAAATTAATACCCTAGTATAAAAAAATAAAAGCTGACGCAATAAAAATGTTGTGTAAATAAAGCGAATATATGCACACGTTGGAGTGTTTTTATTGCCATTATTACTTTATTTTTGTTTGAAAACGGCATTTGTTGTATATACAGGATGTCTCCAAAATGTAGGGACATAGCTTAACTATAGACTCCTGGGATTAAAATAAGAAGATTTAACCCAACTTACCTATATCCAAAGTCGCCTCGTTAAGTTGGTACAAGACGTGAAAGTTGTTTCTCCGGAAAAAAATCTTAAATACATTATAAACAAAAAAATACAAAATGTATGGCATGGCATGTAATGCATTCTTTTATTAGTGGCAACTACATAGTCTTAAGTTATAGAAATTGTTCAACATGGCCCCAATTTTCTTGAATGCATATATTGATCCTACGCAAAAAAGTTATCTGTTCGTTCTGCAGCATTTGTCGATTATTTTTAATTGTTTTGTTAGCAAACAAATGATACTCATTTGTCGTTAAAAGATAGTATTCCGGTTAACTAGATTATTGCTAGATTATTCCTATCAAAAAAAGTATATCATCAGATCAGATTTTATTTTTTTCCGGAGAAACTGTAATAGTTATCAAAAATTACAGAGATACAAAAAATGTTCCTAAAGGAAATATCTTTTCGTAACAAACAATTGAAAGTTCTCAGCCTAAGCACTAGAAAGTTTATCACCAAATTTGTATTGCGACATTTTAATTTAATACACTTACAACCTACCGATGAAAACCAAAACCATCTCGAAACGTGACTTATAATCACAAAACACTCCATACCAAAAATTATAACAATCGATCAAAGGCCTCTTATTTTTATACGCAAAATTAATTTTTTTTCAAACAACTTTCACGTCTTGTACCAACTTAACGAGGCGACTTTGAATATAGGTAAGTTGGGTTAAATCTTCTTATTTTAATCCCAGGAGTCTGCAGTTAAGCTATGTTCCAACATTTTGGAGACACCCAGTATAATGTAATAATCGTAAAAAGTAAACAAAGTAGTTTCTTCAAAAATCTGTTGTACATAATACCGTAAGTGTGGACAGGCACCGTCAGGTATGATTCCACATTTGTCTCGTGAAGGTTGTTTGCTGTGATGAAAAAATGTTCTTTATATTTCGAGAAAGACCGTTCAACATCTGCGACAGTAACACAGGCATAATTAAAATAATCTTCAGAGTTAGTTAATGAATCTGCAGATTGCACCATCACACATTTGTCTTAATCTCCATATAATCGGAATTTTCTTTTAAACACTGTCGAACTTTGCTATAACGCGAACGGTTTCTGCGTAGTTTATACCGTGCAATTTTTCATTGCTTCCAGTAATCGTTTATAATTGTCGCTAATACTTTTTACATCTGTTTCAACAGAAGTATATAGAAATCTTTTCTGGCTCTCCTTAATAGCTGTAGTTTCGTCAGCGTCGAATTGTAATATCACAGATTTTACTTCTTGGAAATTTCTAGAATAATAAAAAGCCGCTTGCAAACCATGTTCCCCAATGCGTAAGAATCGGCTGTTGTGGTTCGCGAATACTGGAACAAAGCCTGTAAATGCTTGAATCGTTTGGGAGATTTCAGAAACACTTTTTGTATTTGCTATTACTGCATCCACCTCCGGGTAACATTCTTGAATTGTTTGTGCCGCAAGCTGTAGTGCATAAACTTTACACGTAAGATATAAAAGTCCCTCACACTTTTCTCTAAGAGAACGGTCTATACTACACATTGTCGCTGTTCCATCGATCACAAGCATCAACAGTTGACTAGTTGATACTTGAAACTGTTCTAACGTATCGAGCACTACACCCGTAATTACATTTTATTGGTCTTTTGCTAGCTAATAAGATTGCAAATTTCGGTTTAGCGGGATCTAGTATTCGTACTATAATATTCAAAGTAAAATTTCTTTTACAATCTTTCGTCTCATCAAGACATAACTACAATTGTTTATCTTTTAATTCTGCTTTGATCCCATTTTCGATATCTTTACGTATACTTGGTAGCTTTTTCCGTAACGCTATCCATGATCGTAAGTTCCATTACGCCAAAACCGTTGAAACAGTTCTTTATCGAGTAAGCCAAGCGGATCACAAACAATAAACATCCAAAGTAAATCTAGCTTAAATTGGGTTTGAGGTGGCACGCCATTTTTCTCATTTTTGTGTTGTACACTATTTACAGTCACCTTTGTTCCAGCACATTAAAGGTATTTTGCTCTCTACACAATACTTTAGTTCCATTATAGTTCAAATCCGTCAATCAATCAATTTATTTCATCGTTTTTGTAAAAACTTAAGGGATACCCTTCGTAATATGCTCATATAGATATAAGAATGGAAGAGCCTACTATCGATGACATTTTCTAGTATCAGCACACTAGATAGATCTTAGTGAAAGGATCTACTGAGCTGTATAGCTACGCATCAATTGAAATGCTATTACTCTTACCGGGCCTCTTGTACAGAATTAAATCTACTTTGCACGTAGATGCATTTTTTGTGTTGGGTGTGATGTGAAGTTTAAAGGCAATTTTTTTAAATATTTCAAATACTTTTCTGGATTCCTGTAACAATTTCAGGTAAAATAAGGTAAAATAATTGATATATTGGAAGACAATTAGAACATAACATTAAAGTACCACAAACATTACTCAAACTCACAACATTTATAAACAGAAAAATTGAAACTCTCTCGCTTCTTATTGTTAGCGTCTTTCTTTTTCCTCTTCGGCGATAGCAAAACGTCTTGAAAGCTGTTCCATCTCGAATTAAGTCCTCGTCAAATTTACCGAAGAAAACGCTAGAATTCCATCCTTACATGGATACCTGGTACTTTTATCGATAATACTCTTCGGCAATATCGGAAACAATTTCCTTCGAAGCGCACTCACGCCGTCTAGTTCGATGAAGCGGACGTCTCCCAGGAAATTATCTCCTCGAATCTAGCCGAGCTGAAATATACGGGTGCGGCATTAGCGTGTCGGCGAAGTTTAGCGCGAAAATTACCGAAAGATGGAGAAATGAGATTTCTTGTACGTATATAGTATACCGCAGCGCATTCTGTAAAATCATCTATAAATATACAGGGTGTTCCAAATTTCCGCAACCGCCATCAACTTTTTTATTTTAAATAAATTGCTATATTTTTTATTGATCACTTAGAGAGACAATTAAATTACCTTTGTAATGGTACACTTTCGATAATTACTTTTAGCTGCATTGCAAATTCTTTAAAAATGTTAACAATTACAGGGCTCTAACACTTTAAGACATAGCTTAAAAACTTATTTTAATTATTCTTCTGCCATCAATTTAAAGGCTAACAGCTTATACGTTTCAAGGTGGTATAATGTAAAAATATATACAGGGTGTCAAATATGTCGTGCAACATTTATCAAAATTCAACCGCTCTTTTTCGATTTTTTTTTAAATAGAACCTAGATTTTTGATATTGCCAGAAATTTTCTTGTAAGATTACCTTCAAAATGGTATGAATAATGTAATGCTTATTTCCAGTATTTTCGAAGATATTTCACATTTATGGAAAATACGTTTATAATATTCGATATGCGGGCATCTAATACAGCTAGATGGCCATGATTTTCAAACAAAATCAAATATGAAAAGGTGCCTTTTGATATTACGCGAATTTATCGTCTTGCTTGCCATTGTTGCATTTATTTCCTGTACGTTCTAAGGTATCACAATTCTACTATGTACCACCACATAACGTAGGAGGCAATAATTAACTACCACGTTTCTTTAACTTGATTTTCAAATTGTGAGATAATAAAAACAGAACCATTTACCTCTACTCAATTGTTCTTTTTTACGCAAATTGTTTGGATTATGTAATAATAAGTAATAAGAAACCGTACGTAATAGAAAACTATTATTACTTTCAATTTCTAGAAACTTTTAGATTTTTTCGTAATAAAATAATCTTAATTCAGAAGGTGCTCAAATATGTCTCCATTCTGCTCTATGAATATTCGCAACCGTCTCTATGCGGGCTGGCCAACATTATGAGTAACCTGGGCAAATAATTGTTATATTCTACCAAGTTTACTTTTTCTATATCAGGCCGAGAATTCATGGCGCCTACTAGGTACCTATTACCTAACCTTTCTTTACTTAAACTCGAACCAACAGTTTAAGATCGTCTATTATCAGTAACCTGGGCAAATATGCGGTAACAGTCAGAGGCGTGGCTAACGCATAAAAGTTTATACGTAAAATAGAAGGTAAGAAATAAATTATAAAACGTGCTGAAACATTTACCGTTTTAAAAGTCTTCCGTGAAATCACAAACTGGGTAACATCTGTTAAATATTTGAATCATTAGATATGTTTCCACAGCTGTTTCAGTCAAGTGAGTACGACGTGCAGAATAAACGTTTTTTAATGCTGAAACCGACCGTTCGACATCTAGCGACGTTATATTTGCATATTTAAAATAATCTTTGAAACAACTTAATGCATCTTCAACAGAATCCACTAGCGACATCGAAACATTTTGTAATTTTTCTATTCCCTCCGCTAATCCGAAGTAATTGTTGTGAATAGTTTGTGTATCTCCTTTAACCTGACTATCTTGAAATATTTCCTGGCTTTTCTTGATTGCTGCAACTTCTGTCGGATTGAATTTTAAAACTACCTTCTTTACTTGATCAAAATATTTGTTGTAGTAAAAGGCAGCCTGTAACCATGTTCCCCAACGTGTAACAATCGGCTGTGGTGGTTCGGGTAAATCAGGACACAGTTTGTTAGGAGGTTAGGTTTGGGTCCGTTCGAAAGCTCTCGGCGAGAGCTTTAAAACTAAAAAAAGGTCAACCCTCTAGCTATAACCCTTCCGACGCTAGAGCGTCTCAAATTCAAGAAAAGAAGATTCCTTTTTTTAAGTTTGAAGCGCTGTAGCTGCCTAACCAAACAAGCTAGAAGGTTCTGCTTGGTCGCAATCGATTCAGCGGTTAATTTTCTATCTGAAACCGTCAACTTCGTCGACCAGAGGTGCATCCCTACGGAGAAATGGGACGAAAACTAGAGCGATGTCGATTTAAAGCCTCATTTTCCGTCATTTTTGGAATTCCGAAAACTTCAAACGCCCATATCTCCAAAACGGTTAGAGATATCGGGCTGAAATTTCATTCCGCAAATGTGCGACCATAGGGCTACAATTCGGTACCGTCAGATTGAATTCCAATTTTCACATTTTGGCCATTCAAAAATTTCATCACTTTGGGTAGAAATTTTTACGGCTCTCTTGTATCTCGACATCCGAACGAGTTAGGAGGTTAGGTTTGGGTCCGTTCGAAAGCTCTCGGCGAGAGCTTTAAAACTAAAAACAGGTCAACCCTCTAGCTATAACCGTTCCGACGCTAGAGCGTCTCAAATTCAAGAAAAGAAGATTCCTTTTTTAAGTTTGAAGCGCTGTAGCCGCCTAACCAAACAAGCTAGAAGGTTCTGCTTGGTCGCAATCGATTCAGCGTTTTAATTTTCTATCTGAAACCGTCAACTTCGTCGACCAGAGGTGCATCCCTGCGGAGAAATGGACGAAAACTAGAGCGATGTCGATTTAAAGCCTCATTTTCCCGTCATTTTTGGGAATTCCGAAAACTTCAAACGCCCATATCTCCAAAACGGTTTAGAGATATCGGGCTGAAATTTCATTCCGCAAATGTGCGACATAGGCTACAAATCGGTACCGTCAGATTGAATTCCAATTTTCACATTTTGGCCATTCAAAAATTTCATCACTTTGGGTAGAAATTTTACGGCTCTCTTGTATCTCGACATCCGAACGAGTTAGGAGGTTAGGTTTGGGTCCGTTCGAAAGCTCTCGGTGAGAGCTTTAAAACTAAAAAAGGTCAACCCTCTAGCTATAACCGTTCCGACGCTAGAGCGTCTCAAATTCAAGAAAAGAGGATTCCTTTTTTTTAAGTTTGAAGCGCTGTAGCTGCCTAACCAAACAAGCTAGAAGGTTCTGCTTGGTCGCAATCGATTCAGCGGTTAATTTTCTATCTGAAACCGTCAACTTCGTCGACCAGAGATGCATCCCTGCGAGAAATGGACGAAAACTAGAGCGATGTCGATTTAAAGCCTCATTTTCGCGTCATTTTTGAATTCCGAAAACTTCAAACGCCCATATCTCCAAAACGGTTAGAGATATCGGGCTGAAATTTCATTCCGCAAATGTGCGACCATAGGGCTACAAATCGGTACCGTCAGATTGAATTCCAATTTTCACATTTTGGCCATTCAAAAATTTCATCACTTTGGGTAGAAATTTTTACGGCTCTCTTGTATCTCGACATCCGAACGAGTTAGGAGGTTAGGTTTGGGTCCGCTCGAAAGCTCTCGGCGAGAGCTTTAAAACTAAAAAAAAGTCAACCCTCTAGCTATAACCGTTCCGACGCTAGAGCGTCTCAAATTCAAGAAAAGAAGATTCCTTTTTTTAAGTTTGAAGCGCTGTAGCTGCCTAACCAAACAAGCTAGAAGGTTCTGCTTGGTCGCAATCGATTCAGCGGTTAATTTTCTATCTGAACCGTCAACTTCGTCGACCAGAGATGCATCCCTACGGAGAAATGGGACGAAAACTAGCGATGTCGATTTAAAGCCTCATTTTCCCGTCATTTTTGGAATTCCGAAAACTTCAAACGCCCATATCTCCAAAACGGTTAGAGATATCGGGCTGAAATCTCATTCCGCAAATGTGCGACCATAGGGCTACAAATCGGTACCGTCAGATTGAATTCCAATTTTCACATTTTGGCCATTCAAAAATTTCATCACTTTGGGTAGAAATTTTTACGGCTCTCTTGTATCTCAACATCCGAACGAGTTAGGAGGTTAGGTTTGGGTCCGTTCGAAAGCTCTCGGCGAGAGCTTTAAAACTAAAAAAAGGTCAACCCTCTAGCTATAACCCTTCCGACGCTAGAGCGTCTCAAATTCAAGAAAAGACGATTCCTTTTTTAAGTTTGAAGCGCTGTAGCCGCCTAACCAAACAAGCTAGAAGGTTCTGCTTGGTCGCAATCGATTCAGCGGTTAATTTTCTATCTGAAACCGTCAACTTCGTCGACCAGAGGTGCATCCCTACGGAGAAATGGGACGAAAACTAGAGCGATGTCGATTTAAAGCCTCATTTTCCCGTCATTTTTGGAATTCCGAAAACTTCAAACGCCCATATCTCCAAAACGGTTAGAGATATCGGGCTGAAATTTCATTCCGCAAATGTGCGACCATAGGGCTACAAATCGGTACCGTCAGATTGAATTCCAATTTTCACATTTTGGCCATTCAAAAATTTCATCACTTTGGGTAGAAATTTTTACGGCTCTCTTGTATCTCGACATCCGAACGAGTTAGGAGGTTAGGTTTGGGTCCGTTCGAAAGCTCTCGGCGAGAGCTTTAAAACTAAAAAAAGGTCAACCCTCTAGCTATAACCGTTCCGACGCTAGAGCGTCTCAAATTCAAGAAAAGACGATTCCTTTTTTTTAAGTTTGAAGCGCTGTAGCCGCCTAACCAAACAAGCTAGAAGGTTCTGCTTGGTCGCAATCGATTCAGCGGTTATTTTCTATCTGAAACCGTCAACTTCGTCGACCAGAGGTGCATCCCTACGGAGAAATGGGACGAAAACTAGAGCGATGTCGATTTAAAGCCTCATTTTCCCGTCATTTTTGGAATTCCGAAAACTTCAAACGCCCATATCTCCAAAACGGTTAGAGATATCGGGCTGAAATTTCATTCCGCAAATGTGCGACCATAGGGCTACAAATCGGTACCGTCAGATTGAATTCCAATTTTCACATTTTGGCCATTCAAAATTTCATCACTTTGGGTAGAAATTTTTACGACTCTCTTGTATCTCGACATCCGAACGAGTTAGGAGGTTAGGTTTGGGTCCGTTCGAAAGCTCTCGGCGAGAGCTTTAAAACTAAAAAAAGGTCAACCCTCTAGCTATAACCGTTCCGACGCTAGAGCGTCTCAAATTCAAGAAAAGACGATTCCTTTTTTTAAGTTTGAAGCGCTGTAGCCGCCTAACCAAACAAGCTAGAAGGTTCTGCTTGGTCGCAATCGATTCAGCGGTTAATTTTCTATCTGAAACCGTCAACTTCGTCGACCAGAGGTGCATCCCTGCGGAGAAATGGGACGAAAACTAGAGCGATGTCGATTTAAAGCCTCATTTTCACGTCATTTTTGGAATTCCGAAAACTTCAAACGCCCATATCTCCAAAACGGTTAGAGATATCGGGCTGAAATTTCATTCCGCAAATACAAATCGGTACCGTCAGATTGAATTCCAATTTTCACATTTTGGCCATTCAAAAATTTCATCACTTTGGGTAGAAATTTTTACGGCTCTCTTGTATCTCGACATCCGAACGAGTTAGGAGGTTAGGTTTGGGTCCGGTCGAAAGCTCTCGGCGAGAGCTTTAAAACTAAAAAAAGGTCAACCTAACTTTCTATACGTCGTAGACGAAAAGGTCTCTTGTTGTTGTAGCACGCACCATAAATCAAATGAGCGCTTTACCGTAATAAATCAAAAAGACAGGAGCAATGTAATGGTCCGCTCCTTACATTACTCCTAAATTAAAATATTTTCTCACATCACTCGGTCATGCGGCTGAAGATGAGGGCCCAGGAATCTTCGAAACCGCTGTTCCGAGTTAACTAATCATTTTTGTGGTGCGGAATGTACTGAGACTTATTGTTGTTTGCCATACTACCCCACAGTCCTTGCCATCATTATATTCATTCAAAATGATCCGTAAAATTTATGCATACAATTTCGACATCTATTTGAAGTGAGCACTATTTTCCTTCATACAAATTGTAATGCGATTCCTCGTATTTTATTGTTTATTATTATTAACATTTACTAACATTTCGAGGGTTATATTTTATGTAACGTCCACGTTACTTATTGCATTAGGAAATTCATTCATCAAAAATTTGATACATTGCATTGGTGAAAACTCCAAGGAATATTCCATCTAACAAAATTGGAATGGTAATAGTCGGGTACGTTTCGGGGACTTTAGAAACACTGGCTTTGTGGTAGCAATCAATGCATTTACTAGTGGAAAACGTAGAAATTGTTTGTGCCGCAAAATTTAGAGTATGAATTTTACACGTTACATGTAAGAAGTTACCACTGTGTTCTTTAAGAGATCGGCGCAAAGAAGAAACCAAAAACTTAAAACTACAGGAACTATTCAGAGAAAGGATTGAATTGCAAATTAGTACTTACAATGAGTTACGTCTCAAAACCAAACTAAATATTGTACCGTCAAAATACCCAATCTCCCGCAAATATTTTCTGCTAGGGTATTATTGCATAAGACATTTTTCTTGAGGGAATGGCCAGAAGATTGGGAAGAGCCGATCTTTTGTACAGGCGTTAAGTTGCGCGTGAATGAAAAATCGCTCGTAAACTGTAGTTTTCCCAGCCGTAATGCGATAGTGGATAAGTGTTTGTTCGTGATTTCTGTCCCGGTTGATTGTTATCGTGCCAAGAATTGCTTACATCCATTGTGCTTCAGCAGAAAACACGCCGTTTCCTTTGTTGTATATGTAGTGAAGACCAGAAGAACGCTTAATGTAGCTTTTGAATATATGTCTATTTATTTAAAAAAATGATTAATGTCAGTAATAATAAGCTAGAATTGTTATTAATTTAAAATAAGTGTAAATGAATTAAGAAAATGTTTGTAAACTTAACTTGATTAATTAACTAATACTCTAAATACTCTTAAAATAAAGAAATTGATAGCATTCATTCTACTATAAAATTTATTTGACACAAAAGAGTGAAATCTTCGTTTCGTCGAAATGTTCACCTCGACTATTAACAATTGCGGCACACACTTGCGGCATTTTCTCTATAAATTTCGTCAGAGGAGCGGGTTCTATTTGAAGCTAAGCTTCTTGTTGTTGTTTCCACAACGATTCCTTGGAAGTTGAAGGATTTATTTTCACCTACCTATAGAGTCCGTCTCACAACGGCTCTATGGGATTAGCATCTGGGCTTTGAGGAGGCCATTTCATTATTTTGATATTGCTTTCACGTTCTACCGATTCTAAATATTCGCGGCACAGTTCAGAGGTGTGTTTCGGATCATTATCATGTTGAAATATAAAATAGTCACTGACTATTCTCATTCTATAGGGTATAGCATTTGTTTCAAAAAATTCCCGGTAGCGCTCTTTTCTTAAAATACTATCTATTTTAACCAAGTCTCCTGTGGATGCGGCGCCGAAACAACCCCAAACCATTACTGACCAGCCTCCGTGCTTGACTGTGGGTATTACACATGATTATACCACTCGTTCTCTTCGAAATTAAGAGTTCAAATTTGAACTTATCGGTCTAGCAAACATTTTTCCACTCAACTGTCCAATGTTGATGCGCTCTAGCCCATTGCAGCCGTTTTATTTATTTTTTTTTTTTGCTTGCGTAAGAGTGGTTTACGCAACACTATTCGGCCAAACAAACCACCCTCTCTTAATGAAACTTTGAACAATGCTTATACACTGCTATTTATCCTTGCGTTAAAAACAGCATTTCTTCTTGCCAACACGGCTTTACTGAGAAAAGATCTACTGTAACTAATCTATGTCAGTTCACTCAGTTTTTATCTCATGCTATAGATTCTCGCGTGCAAGTTGATGTCTTATATACCGATTTTGCCAAAGCATTTGACCGCCTTGACCATTCTTTAATTCCACATAAGCTTGTGTCTTTTGGGTTTAGTGATTCGCTTGTGCACCTGTTTCAATCATATTTGTTCAATAGACTTCAATATGTTTTTTATAATGGCCTCTGCTCTCATCAATACATTGCCTCTTCGGGAGTCCCTCGAGGGTCTAATCTTGGACCTTTGATTTTCAACTTATTCATTAACGATATAAGTACATGTGTATCGTCTAATGCATTACTATTCGCTGACGATTTGAAGCTATATCGTAAGGTGTCCTGTTCCGAGGATTGTTACTTCTTGCAGAGCGATCTTGCAAATATTTCTAAATGGTGTACATCAAATAATCTACCTCTGAATATCAGCAAATGTAAAGTTATTTCCTTCACACGTGCATCTACGCCAATTACTTTCAACTATGAGCTTAATCAAGTTAACATCGAACGTGTCGAACTAATTAAGGATCTAGGGATTTTGTTTGATAGCAAACTGACTTTTGCGCAACACATTATCAGTATCTCCCATGCGGCTAGAAGATCTCTTGGCTTTATTGTGCGAAACTGCAGAGAGTTTACCAATGAGGTAGCCTTGAAATCTTTGTACTACGCTCTTGTTAGATCCCGTCTGGAATACGCGTCCATCATATGGTGCCCTTACTATTTAACGCATAAACGCAATTGGAATTGGTCCAACGCAGATTTGCTAAACTCCTCTGGTTCCGGCAAGACGGAGTGTACCCACCGAGAGGCGTTGATCATACGTTACTGTTGTTCCGATTTAATTTACCCTCTCTTAACTTTCGGCGCATATCCTCCGGTTTGGTGTTTCTCTGGAAATTGTGTAATAGCTGCATTGACTGCTCTGCACTACTTCAAAGATTACAATTTATAATCCCACGCTCTGGTGTCCTGTATTCGAATACGTTTTATCTGCCGTTTCCTCGAACAAATGCTCTTTTAAAATCACCTATTTATGTGACTTGTACAAACTTTAATCTCATATCTTCGCAATGTGATATTTTTCACGATACTTTACATACACTAAGGATAGTCACTGCTCTTTACTTTAATAATTTTTTGTAACTTGTTACTCTTACTTATTTTTTGTACTCGTTTTGTAATTTGTTTAATTAATTACTTGTCCAGTAATTGGAATTTTCTCTGTTGGGCAATAAAGCTTATTATTAATATTATTATTATTATTAATCTCCTTTTCACGGTGGTTAAACTACCTCGTTTTTCACGCTCAATATTTATTTTAGCCGTTATTTCAGCTACAGTGTTTCATCTATTCCGTTTACTCGTCAAAATTATTCAACGATCTTCCGCTAGTGTTGTCACGTTCTGTCGTCCTGTTCGTTTTCTATTTAATGCGTGAGTTTCTTGACATTTTTTAACGTTATAGTCAACAGTTCGGCGACTTAATTTCACTTTTCTTGGGATGCGGCATAAACCTCTCAGTTTATGCCCCCAATGTCCACAACAGCACTGAAAATTTCTCCCGGCGCCCTCCAGCTCTACCTCTCAGTTTATGCCCCTTATGTCCGCAAGAGAGGTAGATACAATGCAGACAGCAGAACAAGGAGTGCTCATAACCACACTGATAACGCCGGGTAGGCAGAAACATGTCCGTGTATTACTGCTTTCTTTTCTCTGCTCGCATTGTCTTTGCCGGGAATGATTCCACCAATACCATGAGCTATATTAGCATTAATTTTTTGTTTTGTTACTAGGCATTTTTTTTTCATTTGCACCATCGAAATTATTATTTATTCTTTTTCTGGTAACAATAATATTAAACTAAAAGATATCGGTATAAATTCAAAATAATTTCAATAACCCTGTGTAATTGCATGTAATAGAAAAGGATAAAATGGAACACGATATAAGTGAGAATAATCCTATCAATCCACCATTGATTGTCCATAAAGGATTATTGAAATCGAACGAAATTTCCGAAAATATCGAACGCAGACCAATCCACAGAGCTTTGGATATTTGTTTTCGATGCAGAGGATAGTGCTTCACATGCCAGCAATGCCCGGCGTTTATATGTATGTAGGTACATACAAAATACCTAAACATTTGTATAGAAATGGGAATCCAGAGTGGTGAGCTCGATTGGCGTCTGTTTTTGACGAATATCGGCCAGATTTTGGAGAGAAAATTAATATGTGTAGTTTATGGGATCTTGATTGTTTGTGTTCCGATGAATACAGACATATATAAGCCCATAATTGTTTCGTAATTATGGTTTGTCTATGGAATTAACGTGATTATTAACAGGAAAATAATTGCGTAGGTTTATATGACTTCCACAATCGATATTATGCTATATGTTTCATGTTTGGGGTGCATAATAATAATAATAATAATAATAATAATAGTAATAATAATAATAATAATAATAATAATAATAATATATTTAACCGCTAGATCTTTACAGACATGGGTCACGTCAAGATATGTATAGGTATATCATTAAAATACTATATACAAAAAAGCAATACACAACAACATTCAAAACCAACAATACATAGAAAAATATGACAGGGTATCACAGACTTGATCATTAGAGCAACGCAAACTGCGCTGAAAGCCAGTGGCTGACGCATAAAAGTTTACACAAAATAAACACGGCCGGGACAATTCGGTATAAGCGTGAGTATAACTGCGACTCGAAAGCCGATCTGTTGTGTATGCATCTACGCTGTCGTATACTATATCGTAGTTCTACGTTTGTTTTGAAAATGTTTCCTACGTCGCGAAAACGACCAAAGTTGGACACAATAAGAGAATTTATTGCAGAAATGCCTGATTTAAAGTGTGATGGCGCTAAAATTGTGTAAAATAGATTTAATGTGTTGGTCGAAAAGTGATTGTCTATGGCACGTAAATACTGCAGGGCATGTTTCAAAAAAAATTCCACACGAGATTATGACAAATTTAAATTTAATTTATGTGTTACCCTTATTGCGTGTAATTTACCATTTCATTTACTAAGGAAGAAAGCATACGTCTCGTTTTGGAATGAATATTCGGACTTTAAGTTACCAAGTGAGAGAGTTGTGCCGTCTGCTCGTGAGCATGTCGAGAAAAGGATTAAATCGGAGTTGCAAGATAAAAAACTGTTGTTATGTGTGGACGAAACAACAGATCGTAAAAAACATTCTGTGGTTGATGTAATGGTACGCACAATGGAACCACATCGACCGTCACCCTCAATTTTACTAGCTTCCAGACGAATACAACAATACACACTGCCGAAGTAATTTCAATGTTGGTGTTAAATACATTGGAAAAGTTTGAACTTTCAACAAATCAACTGTTGATGTTTATGAGTGATGGTGCCGCAAACATGCTTGCTGTAGGTCGATCTCTTAAAAAACATTGTGCAAACTTGTTGCATATTACATGTAAAATTCATACTCTCAGTCTCGTAGCAGATAGTATCAGAAAATGTTATCCCGAGGTAGACGCTCTAATAGCACATACAAAAGCTGTGTTTGTAAAATCCCCAAAACGTATTCGGGAATTTCATAGACTATACCCCGGTATTCCTGAACCACCACAACCTATTCTTACTCTTTGGGGAACATGGTTAGAGGCTGAATTTTCTTATCTTAAATATTTTGAGAATATAAAGAACGTGATTTTAGAATTCGACCCAATGGAAGCTGCGGCTGTCAAGGTAAGCCGCTTGAAATTTCAGGATAGTCAAGTTAAAACAGATTTGGAAATTATTCAGAACAATTACGTGGGACTAGCGGATGCGATAGAAAAACTACAAAATTCTTCGGTGTCGTTAGTGGAATCTTTGCAAATAGTGCACCATGTTCACGCACGGCTATGCGCGATAGAAGACGCAAGAAATGTTTGTGTTTTAGAAAGGTTTGAGAGTGTTTTAGATAAAGACTCTGATTTTGGCACATTAAGATAAATTTGTGAAGGTGCGTCAACAGAACCGTTAAGTTATTTGAAAGATTATTTTACTTACGCAAATATAACGTCATTAGATGGAGAACGTTCGTTTTCGGCATACAAAAACACTTTTTCTTCACGCCGCACTCACTTTGCCGAAACAACTTTGGAAACATATCTAATGCTACAAATATTATTATATTATCCACTTTGTGATTTCACGGAGGACTCTTAAAACGGTAAGTGTTTGAGCACGTATCACATTTAATTTATTTTGTGTAAACTTTTATGCGTCTGCCACTGGCTTTCAGCGCAGTTGCGTTGCTCTATTGATCATCATGCTTGCACATTGCGACTAAAAATCTCATTAAAATTGTATAAACATTTATCAATCAGGTGTTTTCTTAAAGTTTTTTTTAAATAACGTAATACTCGCACTTTGTCTTATGGTTTTTGGTATACTATTGTATACAGATATACATGAGTATTTCGGTGGTTCTTCGAACCGCGTTAGTGTATGTGTCGGTACACAGAAGTTTTCTCGTGCCCTGGTCGAATAGGTGTGAAAGCCACCATTCCTTTGAAATTGCTCTCTGTATTGGTACGCAAACACCGCACATTTAAATACACGCCGGGAGCGTCAACAATCCCTGTGCCTGAAATATTGGGCGGCGGGAATCACGAGGTCTTAAGCGAAAGATGAGCCTCGGCAGTCTTTTCTGAGCGGTAAATACGCGGCGGAGGGCATATGATGTACGGCCCCACAACATCACACTGTACGCGATATGAGGATATGCAAGAACGTAGTACACTGTCATTAGATCGCACGGTTCCATCGTGTCGCGTAACTTTAAGATGGCAGAGTACGCACTGTTAAGTTTCTTTGCAACTAAATCAATATGACCGGACCAACTTAAATTGTTGTCCACGATTGCTCCGAGAAATTTTGTTTCCACGGATTCCACTTCCTTTCGTCTTCGTCGGTTAAAGTGCACTATTTTCGTTTTTTCGGTATTTAATATTAGTTTATTCCGATCACACCACTCCTGCATCTCCCTTACGGCAGCCTTAGTTCTGATTTCTAATTCCTCGGTGTTATTGGACGCTAACAGTTTTGTCGTATCATCCGCGAAGTTTATGGTAATTCCAGACTTGACGTAACGATGGATGTCATTTATATATAATAAAAAAATTAATGGGCCAAGCGATGAACCCTGTGCTACACCTAGATTCATCGGCTGCGTCTCCGAATTTACTCCATTCGCAACCACATAAAAAGATCTATTCTTCAAAAAGGACACCACAAGATCGTTGACGTTTCCCCTAATGCCCAGAGCATACAATTTATCCTTTACAAATGTCACATCGACTGTATCAAATGCTCTAGATTCCATTTGTAGTAAGTAAAGGTTTCCTATGGCTAAACAAAAATCTAATGTGGTCCGTTGTCTTCATGAGTTGACCCCTATTCTTCTCCCATTTTCTGATGTTACCCAATGTTTTTCTGCCATACTCTTTCAGAATAGTTGAATATACGAGGTAGGCACCATGAATTCTCGGCCTGATAAACTTGGAAAAATGTAACAATTTTTATTTTTGAATATAAGCCCTTCTAACTACCCTCGTAAAAATAATCTAAAGATTGAACGACTTTCGCCTTTCCGGGACGAGGTTCATTGGATTGTCGCCATTTCATTGATTCCTTTGTGGATAGAAGACCATAATATAGAACCATTGTATCATCTCCTGTGACAATGGACTTCAAAATCGATTTCTAGTCGTCTCCACACACGTTTAAAAACGAGCGCGCACATTTGACCCGACGTTCACGTTGGAGAGCAAAGAGAAGATGCCGTACCCATCTTGCACTAATCTTATTCATAACTAAATGATTACGAAGAATTCATTCATCATCAAGGGATTCTTGCCCCAAGCCCACTTTTTTACAGTGGAATATGAAGGAGATAAATCACAAATAAACACCGTCTAAACGTTGTTTAATGTGATTAGACGCATGCCCTTCTTTTGTTAAAAATTTAATGGCACGGTACTCAATTTTCGCTACCAGAGACATTTTCATGCACTAGTCACGTTGTCCGGCTGGCTATTCAAAAGTAATACTGTTCGAGCCGTGATATATATAGACTCGAACCTGTATAAGCCTGTCAGGCCGAGAATTTACGGCGCAAGCCTCGTAAACTAAACAACGAACGACATTAGATCTTTGTTTAGTTGTAGAGACAGCTTGAAAAAGGTGTTTATTGTTATCGACATTTCTTTACGCTGTTGGTGTATTCTGCTCAATAGCTTGGTAGATAATGCTAATGCTGCTTTCCTTTATCTTTTAGAACGATATTAATACACCTCCATTCTAGAAGAAAATCCATTTTGATTCTCAATTAATTTCGAAATTAGTAAAGAACAAAGATGTGTTAAATTTGTTGATCATGAAGGCTATTTAATGAAATCTCTACCACTGCATCTAAGTGAGAAACCATTAATTGAAATATTTCCCAATATTTAATCCAGATGTAAATCGGAACATGTCAACTTACAGATGCAATTTTATCGAAGTAAAGGGTGATCATTAACGCTGGCCACGAGAGGTTCTGCGCATCGGCGTAAAATCAGTTCGGACCGAGAGGAACGGTAGTATTACTTCGTCTGCGGAGCAGTACGGACATTTTCCCTGCCGGTCATTTGCGCAATTGTTTATCTGTCCTAGAAAAATTATGATTTCGTCAGCAAAACGACCGCGGTCGGACAAACTTCGAAAATTTATTGCAGAAATTCCAGACTTAATATATGAAGGTGCTAAAATTAAATGTGTAATCTGTAAAATCCCGTTAATGTGTTGGTCCAGACAACATTGTCTACGACACGTAAATAGTGAAAAGCATGTCTCAAAAAGAAATTGCGCACGAGACAATGAAAAATTTATATTTAATTTATGCGTTACGTTTATCGCATGTAATATACCGTTTAATTTACTAGACAAGGTACCATTTATCTGCTTTTGGAATAACTATTCGGAGTGCAAATTACCAAGTCGAACATCGTTACGAAGAATTGTGCCATCTGCGCGCGAACATATTGAACAAAAAATAAAATCGGAGTTGAAAGATCAAAAATTGTGGTTATGTGTCGATGAAACAACAGATCGGAAGAAACATTCTGTTCTTAATGTAATGGCACGCAAATTGGAACCTCATCAATCGGCACCTTCAATTCTATTAGTCTCCAAACGAATACAACAGTGTACTGCCGAAGTAATTTCAAAGTTAGTGTTAAATACATTGGACAAGTTTGAACTTTTAACAAACCAACTCTTGATGTTAGTGAGTGATGGTGCTGCAAACATGGTTTCTGTAGGCCGGTCTCTTAAAAAGCATTCTGCTAATTTGTTACACATTACGTGTAAAATTCATGCTCTCAATCTTGTGGCGGATAGTATTAGAAAATGTTATCCTGAGATAGACGCTTTAATAGCGCATACCAAAGCAGCATTTGTCAAATCACCGAAACGTATTCGCGAATTTCACAGACTGTGCCCCCGTATACCAGAGCCACCAGAACCTATTCTAACTCGTTCGGGAACCTGGTTGCAGGACGCGTTTTATTATCATAAATATTTTGACAATATCAAGAACGTGGTTTTACAATTCGATACAAAGGAAGCTGCCGCTATCCAGAAAAACCAGTCGAAATTTCAAGATAGTCAGGTTAAAATGGATTTAAAAATCATTCACGACAATTACTTCGGGCTAGCAGATGCAATAGAAGAATTACAAAATCCTGCGGTGCCGTTAGAAGAATCTCTACAAATAGTGCAACATGTTCACGCACAGCTATGCGCGATTGAAGACGCAAAAAATGTTTCTGTTCTAGAAAAATTTGAAAGTGTTTTTGAGAAAAATTATGATTTTGGCACATTAAGACACATTTGTGAAGGTGCGTCAACAGAATCGTTAAGTTATTTGGAAGATTATTTTACTTACGCAAATATTACGTCACTAGATGTAGAACGTTCGTTCTCTGCATATAAACGCATTTTTTCCTCATGCCGTACTAGTTTTGCCGAAACAACAGTTGAAACATATCTAATGTTGCAGGTATTTAACAGACATTATTCACTTTATGATTTCACGGAGGACTCTTAAAATGGTAAGTGTTTGAGCACGTGTTATTTAATTTTTATTTAAAAGATGAGCGAAATTATTTGCGACAGCAAACATCTCTATTAGCAGAATAACTCTAGTGGAACGCGAGGCCTGGTCGACTCTACGCTACTGTGCGGTACCGCTCGTGGCCAGCTTTAGTGATCATTTAAGCATATTATCGTAGAAATGTTTCTGCTTACACTGTATACCATCCTTCTCTTCGTTAAGGACAAATCACAACCCCAAAACGTTGCTTACGCGATCACCTCATCAACCCTGTTCATTCGGCCAAGAATAACGTTTCACAGATGAAAATTGACGATGCATTAGACCCGGTAGAAAGGTAAGCGTAGCTTTCTTCAGCGTTAATGTATTTTATTATCAGCGCTAGACTCTCAGCGCTATTCGAGCGAACTTGTTCGGCAAGGCAATGAGAAGTAATGCACTCGAATGGTAGCCGCTATTAACGCCTTAAAAGAAACATTATCTCGTTGCTACCAAAGAGAAAAAAAATGATAATACATATCTGTATGTATAGGAGGATATAGGACTTTTCGGCACCAATTCTTGTTCTTTTTTTGTAGAAATCCTACTTCAGTAGGTTTATTTGAGAGAATTACTGTATATGAACAGGTTAACGTCAAATATAGGAAGGGATATGTTTTTTTCTATTAAAAACACATAAAGGAACAAGTAGAAAAACCAAGCAGATCACACAGAATGTAATAAGTCCCTATTTAATATATTTCTGAGTTTGTACACTACTTTCGTAGGTAATATTAAATCATCGAAACTGCATCGTCCAACGTAGCTGTCATTCGAGCACGTATAGTGTATTCAGTATTACATAGCCACTCGGTCAATGTGAAATTCCCCCTGGCGGATACTAGCTCTTTTTCAGAAGACTCTATTCCTCCCCGAGCCTTCGAAGTTGGGGGTATTAAATAATTTAATTAAGTCCAGACAACAACAAATATGGGGTAATGGGGACGAAGTTCTTTTGTACAATTTCTACATTTCGTAAATCTTGAAAATCAATGAAAAACGTTCCTATAGCAAATAACAACGTTTTTGTCAAGTACGTCAGTGAAATTTATTATTGGACAGTTTCCACTGAAATTTTGAATCACAGAATATCATATTTGAATCATCCAGTCGCGTCACTGCATTCATTACAGTATGCCAGATTAATAAATAGGTTTATTTATCAGGAATTAAGCATAAAATTACGTTTGGAAAGGAATTATAAAAATTTGTTATGGACAAAACAATCGCTATCGCGATTAAAATAGTGGAGTGAAGGGACACCAATTAATTTGATTACATTTGATCAAGCTTTCATCGAGGTAACTCGTAATTTGACTGTATTTCGAGTTTCAAAGTGCGTAATATTCAAATAATAGTAAAAATTCAGAGGTAGAAGTGAAGGTTGGAATTTGAGAATTAGCAGTTTCCCGTAAACATACAGTTTATATGACATCGTCTTAGAAATTTTTCAGTTTTAATTTTCGTTAATTTCCATTTCTTGATATAAAAGTTCGTTTAAAATTGCCAAAAGAGTGTGTAAGAACAGTTTTGAACCCCCAGCTCATCTAATTATTTAACTAATTTCTAAAAATTCAATTTTTTCCCCATTTTTCCCTGTTTTAAAACATTTCAGTATATTGAAATTGATCCCAAGTAACCTTAAACAGTTCGTACAAAACTTTCATTCTTTATATCACTACATACAAGAACATTAGAATTAAGGAATCCAAGTACTTGGATCTAACAATGGTCAAATGGCCATTTTTAGATTAGGCGTGAAAGTCCTATTGGATAGCCACATTCATCTGACTTATTCCCATTAAATCTTTTTACTGGCATCATCCAAAATTCACGACGGAAAGAAATCTTAAGACTGGTGGAAATATATTCCAAGTCAGAAACAGAACAAACAATTTCTAATTGAATACAGGCTTAAACTTCCAGTTGATCTACGAAACAGAAGCAGAAGGTCCGTCAAAGCAATAGGGAGCCAGCTAATAGGACAGTGTATGCTAAAAAAACATGAGTAGCCCGACAGAGAGATCAACCAAGTTCTACTCGGCGGAAAAAAAGACTGACATCCATCTACTGTATACATACATCCCTGTGTACCCAAAAGGTGTAAGGAATACAGATAACTCCTATATTGTGTGCACTATGCTTTTCCACTAGTTCTATCCTTTGCCAAGTCATCTGCAAAGGCACATTCGGAGCAAAGACTTCAAATTTCATGTTTTACCTGTACATAATTCTTGGTGCATTTATACAAACTGACTATTGCTTCCTTCATATGTTTATCTATTGCTGTCCCATACTATATTTTAGGCACCGAATCAAAAACTTTCTCCAGATCAATAAAAGCGAAACTCGCTGTTAAGTTTTGCGCACGTACCTTCTCGATAGTTTGCTTCAACGTAACAATACAGTCTTGGATATTTCTATCTGATCTGAATCCACTTTATACCTCGTCTAATTGCTGCTCTACTATTCCCTGCTAGCACTGTTTCGTGCGTTTTCTCCACTGTACTCACTGGCGAGATTCCTCTATAGTTTCAAGCAATCTCTTGTATCTTTTTTTATGCAAAGGTAAAATACTGCAATTTCCCAGTCAATAGGTATACGCTCCGCTTCCCAAATCTTGTTAAATGGAACTAGTAGCATCTGCTTAGTTGATTCTCCCAGGTTTTCTAACATTTCTGCAGTTATCCGGTCATATCCGGGCGTTTTGCCATTTTTCAGTTTCTTTATGGCCTCTTCCAGTTCTGCGACACTCCGACCGTCTTCTTCTTCTCTATAGGTATTTGTCTATTCCAATAGATCTTTTAGAAGTTTTCAAAGCATTCTTTTCGTCTTCTTGTCCCATCATTTTCTTCCACTATTAAATGATCTTATTTATCTTTCAATTGGTTTTGACGAACCGACTTTTCATTCCTTAAATATTTCAATGTTTTCTAGAACAGTTTTTGCTTAGCGTTTGCATCAATCGGTTAGCAAATTCTTTTCACAATTGTTTTTTTTTTTTGCTTCTACGATAATATTTTTCTTTGTGCTTTATATTTCAAATAGGCCTGGTCCTCTAATCGATCCATTATCTTTTCATTTCAATTTCTTTCTTAATATTTTCGCTCAACCATGGTGTTTGTCGCTGAATCCATTTACTGTACGATTGGAAGAAACTGGGAGGAATAAGGCTCTAACAAATGAGGTCAAGATATCCATAAACCAGAGGGAACACTCATAAGTAACCTGGGCAAATATGCCGTAACAGCCACAGGCCTGGCGAGCGCATAAATGTTTACACATAAAATAGAAGGTAAGAAATAAATTATAAAACGTGCTGAAACACTTATCGTTTTAAAAGTCTTTCGTGAAATCACAAACTGGGTAACATCTGTTAAATACTTGAATCATTAGATATGTTTCCGCAGCTGTTTCAGTCAAGTGAGTACGAAGTGCGGAATAAATGTTTTTTAATGCCGAAAACGGCCGTTTGACATCTAGCGATGTTATATTTGCATATTTAAAATAATCTTTGAAACAACTTAATGCATCTTCACACGCACCTTCACAAATTTGTCTTGATATAAAA
This sequence comes from Dynastes maya, assembly GCA_029619315.2. NCBI lineage: Eukaryota > Metazoa > Arthropoda > Insecta > Coleoptera > Scarabaeidae > Dynastes > Dynastes maya. The sequence goes on from JAROYE020000024.1 coordinate 952,787, forward strand.
AAATCGGAGTCTTTCTCTAAAACACTTTTACATTTTCGTATTACACACCAATTTGTTTCGCCTTCTACAGCGCATAACTGTGCGTGAATATCATTCACAATTTTAACAGATTCCACTGGCGACATCGAAACGTTTTGTAATTTTTCTATTCCCTTCGCTAGTCCGAAGTAATTGTTGTGAATAGTTTGTAAATCTCTTTCAACATGACTATCTTGAAATATTTCCTGGCTTTTCTTGATTGCTGCAGCTTCTGTCGGATTGAATTTTAAAACTACCTTCTTTACTTGATCAAAATATTTCTTGTAGTAAAACGCAGCCTGCAACCATGTTCCTCAACGTGTAACTGTGATGGTTCAGGTAAATCAGGACACAGTTTGTGAAATAGTCGGGTACGTTTCGGGGACTTGAAGAACACTGCCTTTGTACTAGCAATCAATGCATTTACTAGTGGAAAACATGTAGGAATCGTTTGTACCGCAAAATTTAGAGTATGGATTTTACACGTTACGTGTAAGAAGTTACCACTGTGTTCTTTAAGAGATCGGCCCAAAGAACGCATGTTTGCGGCACTATCACTCATAAACATTCAAAGTTGCTTAGTTGAAACTTCAAATTTGTTCAATGAGTTCAACACCGCCCTTAAAATCTCATCGGCAGTACAATTTATAACTCTTTTGGAAGCAAGTATGAAGGAGGATGGCGGTTGATGTGGTTCCATTGTACTTACCATTACATTAACCACAAAATGTTTTTGACGATCTGTTGTTTCGTCCACGCACAACCACAGTTTTTCATCTTTCAATTCCGTTTTCATTCTTTTTTCTATATGTTCACGAGCAAATGGCACTACATTTCGTATCGATGTCCGACTAGGTCGTTTACAGTCCGCATATTTTTTCCAGAGGGAGGCAAATGCTTCTTTGTCTAGTAAACGAAACGATAGATTACATAAAATAAGAGTAACACTCTTGAATCAAGTTAACAAATGTCTTAAACAAAGAAATACAATGATTTCATTACAAAACGCTAAGAAAATATTTCGTTTGATTTAAAACAGTTATTGTATTGTGGATAAATGAAATAGTAAATTGTATTTAATTGAGACAGACAGCCTCGATACAAGTAAACGTTCCTCTGTGTGTAAACTGATCATATTAACCAGATTATCCAAAATATAGCAACTTATGAATATACTACGTTTTTTGCCACTGTAAAATTTGTTACAGTATTTAACAGTGGCAAAAAATATATATATGTATCAGCTTCCAAGAAACAATACCATCGTGTTGAAGTAGTCCAAACTGCGGATTTACGTATCTGCGTAGGCGCAACTCCGGTAGAAGTGCTATGGATAGAAGCCTCACTTGATCCAAGGCGTTTAGAAGGATTTTTGAATCTTTGTTACTTTTGTATCGACATAATCTGCTCTAGTAGAACATAAAAAGGGGATATACCCACCAAAAGCTAAAATCGATGACAATTACATCGTATGTATGATATCTACCTTCCTTCTATAGAATGTCCGAAATCACGGAAATCTGGTTAACGAACATCAAACCGATCCGCTGGTTATAATTGACAGACCCATCTGTATTCACCTTGTTATACACAGTCGTCAGTTCTCTGTCCTGACGTTTCGTCGCTCTCCTGCGCTAAACTACGTCCGCGAGTAATGCTATTAATCGTTCTCGCGATTCATGTCCAGGTCAACCACGCATGTTGTAGCTTTCTGGCGTACCCTCCCATATATACGATGCCCCCAATTCATCCCGCTCGTCATGTCCAACGTTCCAATTAATATCGCATCGCGTTTCGTAAATAGACATCGAGATTACAAGCCTTGAATTCGTCGTTCCGTTGATGTAGTCCATTTATCATACGTTTGTCATCATTTGGAATCCTATCAGACCAATGTAATATACCCCATTCCTAAAAAGAGAAGTGTTTCTAAACGGAAAAATCTCAATACTCAAGAGTCTTTCAATTCTCGTAACTATAATGTATGATAGAAACGCTAGAATATTGTAATATCTATTCTCGGAATACCTATACACCTAATCTTTAATCAAGACCTCTCACTTGCTCCGATGGAAACGGAAGAAGAAGTCAACGACCTACAACGCGTACGCTCCAAAAAAAAATTTATAAATGATTACGTTGAGTTTAAGTAGGCGAAAAGGCGGAAGCACCTTTCAGGTCTCGCGAAACAATTTTAATAATTCAATCCCCTTCCCAATTCGCCGGTAAAACTTAGCTTCCGTTGGCGGCAAAAGCAGGGGAGTCGATAGAAAAGTATCTAGTCGGGAACGCGAATGGTACGCCAAGAAGTTGGGGGAACTCGTATTACACGCGAACGCGAACGGTGAAACAGCAGGGTATCGTAGAAGTTTATCGGCTGATGGCATCTGCAGAAAATGAACGTGGAAGATACTTGGATGCGGTGGGAAAATGGTTGAAAATTGGAAAGCAATGTATACGTGAACTTGAGGAAAGGCTTGAAGGGGTAGAATTGTCGGGTTTCTGACCTGTTATTCATTATTTAGTTGCTATACCAACGGAGGCTAGATGAAAAGCTAATGAAAATAGGTAACACACAAATCAACAGTAGAAGAAGTATACAACAACATAACAGACAGCCTCTAAAAAGCGGAGGAAGCGCTAAACTCAGAAACAGGGAGGAAAGCTATGGTGGAACAAAGAAATCGAAACTCAAGTGAAGGAAAAAAACAAGGCTTACACAAGATGATTAAGCACAAAACAACAAAAACATGGAGATGTATTTGGAACTGAAGGGAACAACAAGAAGGAAAATAACAGCACAGAAATGTGGGACAAGAAATGTCAAGAGATTAACACTTACTTGGGAAGAAGGAAATGTACAGAGACGTGGAAATTTCTCAACAAAGTGAGAGGGGCTGGAAAAAATACGTGTAGTATCCAACTAATATCACTAGAAAATTGGAAAAAACATGAAGATCTACTGACGGAACACAGGGATGAATATATCACGAAATCACCCCCGGAGATATTCATCGAAGGCGAAGAAATTACAGTACAAGGTTGCCAACTTAACAAGAAGCTTTGATATTAAACATAAAAAATAATATACCATCTGTGTTGTATATTTTTACAAGCTACATCTTTTCAAAATTGAACAAGCCCTGACATTAAGAGAGCAGTACGCTTTATCCATGACAATCCGACATCTCCTCGGTCTGTCCAGCAACCAAAAGACGACTTCGCCTTTTCCGAAACCTTCCTAACGTCTTACGTTTTTAAAAACATCGCCTACTACCACGGCTTCTACACTCACGTTCCTATACACACAAGATAACTCCGACAAAAGTGCTCCCTCTCGGCCCGGATCAATAATATCGTCTGCTCGCACCAAGCTTGTTCCTCTTTCGTCGGCCTTACTTCATCCACGACGCTGATCGCGCTTTCTCCTTCCATCTCGCTATGAATCTGAATCTTTCCGACCTTGTCTCTCGCCCAACTTCAGTTGTACGGTCGCCTCGTACCTTCAGGAAAGCGCTTAAAGTTTCTGGCGGTGTAACTATGTACGGCCTGGGCACCGGAGTTCTCTACGACCGGCATAGTTCGAGGGGTAAGACAGTCGAGGACAAAATAAAAAGCGACGCGATGGGAGTGAACGAAAAAGAGGCGAATAAGGATGGCGAAAAATAGGGATGCAATTAAGCTCCCGCTGTGTAGGTAAAGGTCTATACGTTGAAGGTATCGAGAGAAACTGTTTTCTAAACTTAATTAAGGGGATGAAATTAAATTAAAATTAGGTGCACGTTGTTTTGATTGAAGGCGCTTTTGGACAAGTTTCTAGGAAACTTAAAACACGACCGATATATCGAAAATGTTCGCAGTAGCGATGTGAAGCTGTTGTTTTTATCTTTTATTGGGAGAGGGGAGAAGATTGAAAGCTTGTTGATTAAACGTTAGGGGATTAAGTAATATTGTTAATGAAATTTATGGAGAGCTTAATATTAATTGTACCCTATTTAAGATATTAGCTTCTTCTTCTGGGAAAAATTATGGTAAATGATTCTTGGTAACTTACTAGATTTTAATTCTGTCGTACTATAAGTCGAAGGGGTGGCACTTGTATATTTGCTCGGTCCAACTTACATGTAAAACCTGTGGATATTCATCGTTTTACACTAGAAAAAATGTTTGAAGCTTGTGCACTGGAATGGATGATGGGCAATAGAAATATATAATTGATACTTTATATCGCTCTCCCTCGGCCAATTATGACCTGTTTTCATCCAAGCTCTACGATCTACTTCCCCATCTAAATACTATCACAAACACCGTATTTGTATGTGGAGATTTTAACACAAATTTTCTAAAAGATAGCAATGAAACATTACAAGTTCTAAATATGTTCTTATCATTTGGTTTTCAACCGTTAGTTCATGGTGATACAAGGGTCACAAGTACTACACACACTCTAATTGATAACATATTTGTAAACTCTAATCTTGAAATGCATGTTAAAGTAGAGAACACCTACCTGTCCGATCATAGATCAATTACTCTTACTCTTGAGAAGGAACTGGTTTGTATTCCAACAAAGCCCGTACTGATTGAAAAAAGGTCCTTTTCAGTTGACAATAAAAATAAGTTTCAATATTATCTAGAACATCAGACCAGTCCTCTGAAACATATAATGCTAGAAGCTTGGATGAAAAAGTCAACTATTTCCTAAGCACACTCTCTTATCATTATAACATGGCATTTCCAATATCATCGCATATAGTTACTACCATTGCAACTACAAAAGGATGGATTACAGATGAAATAAGAACTTCCAGTGACAGAATTAAGGATCTTCTTGTTCTACAAAAACAGTGCCCTGATTTAAAGAATTTGTATAAAAATCAATTAAAGAAGCACCAGGTCCTTGTTAGGCGGGCTAAGGTAGATATATAACTAGAGCGGGCCAAGAGCGCCACGCGCCAGGTTCGCAATCAGGCTGCCGGGCGCATATATGTATGTAAACATAGGTAATTTAAATATGTAATTATTAGGACGAGGACCAAAACACTGTCTATTACGTCGTGAAGACGCGCAAATATACACCTGCAGTTTGGGTGTTCGTTGATAAATAGGGCGTTGTTCACAGTGGGCCACTACAAAAAAAAAGTTCATTCATCGACGGCTACGAACTAACAGCGCGCTTATTCATTTACGGATGACGCGCTCTATTCATCAACAAATGACGAGTCTGCAGATGTTACGTTTGCACCACTTCGTGGCATACTAGAAACAAGCGTCGGTGTGCTCGCTTTAGTGATTATGTCTAACGTAACTATTAAAAATAAACGGCCATTACCTACGAAAGTTAATAAATTTCTTAGTGAATTTGTGGATTTACACTACAATGGGAGTACAATTTTCTGTAAAGTTTGTAAAAAGAAACTACTGTGCTGGAGCAAACGTGATTGTGAAAGACATATAAATAGCGCACACCACAGAAATAAAAGAAATGGTGTGTCACAACAACGTCAATTTCAATTAGAATTGCTTTTAACGTTTATGGTATGTGGTCTACCACTTCGTATATTGATAAAAAAGCATTTCGAAAATTCTGGGGTACATACAATACCGAGTGGATACTACCATCTCGGACAGCGTTACGGAGAGATATTCCACGAATACGTGAGGACATTGAAAATCGAATTAAAGCCGAATTAAAAGATAAACAGCTGTGGCTATGTCTTGATGAGACGACAGATTGCAAAAAAAATTCTATTTTGAATATAATAGTGCGCGTATTAGATCCTATTAAACCAAATTTTGCAATTCTATTAGCCAGCAGAAGATTAAAACAGTGTACTAGTAAAGCAATTACGGCCGTAGTTCTCGAAACGTTACAAAAATTTCAAGTGTCAACCAGTCAACTGTTGTTGTTCATGAGCGATGGTGCAGCAACAATGTGTAGTGTAGGCCGTTCCCTTAAAGAAAAGTGTGAAGGACTTTTACATGTTACGTGTAAAGTCCATGCTTTACATCTTGTGGCACAAACTATTCGAGAGTGTTACCCGGAGGTGGATGCATTAATAGCAAACACAAAAAAAGTGTTTCTCAAAAGTCCTAAGAGGACTAGGGCATTCCACAGGTTATGCCCTGGTATTCGAGAACCACCACAGCCCATTCTTACGCATTGGGGAACGTGGTTAAAAGCCGCTTTTTATTATAATGAACATTTTCAAGAAGTCAAATCCGTTATTTTGCAATTCGTTCCTGCCGAAGCTAGAGCTATTAGGATGAGCCAGAAGGGATTTCTCGATATTTCTGTTGAAACACATCTAAAGAATATTAGCAACAATTACAAAGGGTTAGTAGACGCGATAGAAAATTTGCAAAATTCTGGATTGTCGTTGGTAGAATCAGTGCAAGTCGTGGACGAAGTTAGTACATTGTTACACAGTATAAACGATGCAACAAGTGGACGAGTTTTAGCTAAGTTCGATAGTGTTTTAAAAAAGAATCCGGACTACACGAGATTAAGACAAATGTGCGATGGGGCATCTGCAGATTCCTTGACTAAGTCTAAAGATTATTTTAATTACGCCTGTCTTACTTCGGTAGACGTGGAACGGTCGTTTTCGAAATATAAGAACATTTTTTCGTCTCGGCGAACATCCTTCACCGAGGCAAATGTGGAAACTTATCTGATGGTGCAACTTTTTAAACAAGCTTATCCGCATTATTAAGAAGGATAGAATTTATTTATTATATCTTTATTTACAGTTACATTATTAAGTACAACAGAATAAAAAAAGCGTTCAGTTTCTCAGTTATTTCCTTATTACATCCCATTTACAACGCATACCGTTTTCAATCAAATAAAAAATCATAATGAAAATAAAAACACCTCAGCGTGTACATATATATATATATATATATATATATCAGCTCTAATTACTAAACATTATTATTGCGTCAGCTTTTATTTTTTTACTCTTGTGTATTAATTTCGAAATATCACATATCTGCTGTGACTCACATATACGCTATTTACAATAAGCGGCCGTTGCGCCTGATTCCGATTCTGTTGGATGGCGCAATTTGCCCGCTCTATATATAACAAAAATCGCATTCAAATATCAGCAAATAAAACTAAGGAAATGTGGCGTATCGTTCGAAACATTAATCCTTCTAACTTTGATCACAAGAACATTACTATTGAGGAGGATGGGACCATTGTAGAGGATCCACAAATATTGGCGGATAAATTCAATGCTTTCTTTCAATAAATTCCAGAGCAAGTTTTACACAATTTACTTGACATAAGAGTTGACAGCATAATACCAGAAAACGCGTACACAATGTATCTCTTTCCCTACACTATTTTTGAAATGGACCAAATTATCAACAAGCTAAAAAACAAAAATACCTCGGGTCCGGATGGAATATCGGCTAGAATTTTGAAAGAATTTGGAACATTTATTTTGGAACCATTAACTTATTTAGTAAATCTACCTTTCTGCTATGGTGTATTTCCAGCATGTTTCAAAGTGTCAGAAGTTGTCCCGGTCTTTAAAAAGGGTAATAGAGCTGATATACGCGACTACAGACCAATCTCGTTAATATCAAATGTAGCAAAGATATTTGAGTATTGTATGCTGACACGATTAACATCATTTATTGAAAAGTACAGCATTTTACATACGAATCACCATGGATTTAGGAAGAACAAGTCCACTACCACCGCGCTATTGTCATTCTACGATATCGTACTAGAACAGATTGATAAAAGAAATTCTCCGTTGGCAATCTTTTGTGATTTTAGCAAGGCCTTCGACTGTTTACAACATTCCATATTGCTGAACAAGTTAAATAGTTATGGTATCAGAGGAAATGCTTTAGAGTGGATATGCTCATACCTTAGCGGCCGCATGCAATACGTTCGGATACAGTATAAACAGGAGGCATCTCTTAGAAGCGTTAGATCCGGTTGGCTGCTTGTTCCTCATGGCGTTTTTCAGGGAACTATATTGGATCCAGTTCTATTCAACCTATATACAAATGACATATATAACTTCTGCTCTGATTTATTAATTTTCATGTATGCGGATGACACCACCGTACTCGCAACTGGCTCAACTCTATCTGAGACCGAGGCAAATAGTGCCATAAATAGGCTATATGGCTGGTTTTGTGCCAATAAGCTAAGCCTTAACGAGGAGAAGACCAGCTCTTTGCTTTTTCACACGCGCCAGCGAACACAAAATATACATGCTTCAATAACTATTCACGATAAACCCATCTCCCAAACAGAGATAACAAAATTTCTCGGAGTGCATGTTCAGGATAACTTGCTCTGGAATGTTCACTGTGACCACCTAGTGAAAATGTTAAATACCAAAACGTTTCTGTTTCGCAGCACAGAAGCAACTTATTAGAATATTGGGCGGGCTAAAACCTACAGAATCATGTAAACCTCTCTTTCAAACGTTGCGTATTCTAACTCTTCCGTCTTTATACATCCTTGAAGCCGTGTATTACCATCATAATCACAAGGAGGAGTATACCGTTATAAAAGACATACATCCCTATGAAACCAGGCGAAGAAGTGATCTCTATATTTCTAGATGTACGCTGCATATCACTGATAGAGGATTAACGAGCACTGGGAAAAAACTATACAATAAACTACCTCGCGAAATAAGAGTTAGCGCCAGATTTAAGCAGTCTACTAAGAGGTATTTAATAGAGCAAAGCTACTACAGTATAGAAGAGTTTCTCAACCCTAGCAACTAATCTATAGGGATAAGCCACCCCATCGCTACGTTTCGTATTCATCCACATGTTTAGTTTAGTTTAGTATTATTCTTTATTTTGTTTTTGTTTCCTTTCCTTTTGTTTGATTAGTTGATCTTTTCTTGCTTTTTTGTATTCGATCATTGATTTTACTATCCTTTCGGATACTTTTAATCAATAAAGTATTATTATTATTATTATTATTATTAATTGTTTAATTCAACAGTAATAGAGGAAATAAATACATTTCCACCACTTGAATTCCACTCAAAGGAATCTAGAATTGGAATGGAATCAAATAGTGTTTTTCTGGCCAAAACTCTGTAACGTTCACACGCCTTATTGAAAAACTTTCAGAAGTTTTCAGAAAATAACCTACAATACAAAACTATATACAACTAACACTGACACATACATTACATTTACACTACATTTGGTAGTAATATATAGATATACATTGGTCCGTAGGTTTCCGCGGTCGTCAATAATACTATTCTCTTGGTTTCCGGGTTGGAACCGCGTCGTTGTCGTAGCTTTAGCCGACGTTTCGCCCACACTCATATATGACATCTTCAGGGCCGTGGCTGCACACTGACTGGGTCACAGTTACACAGTGTACTTTTTACAGTTCTATTCTTGTTGGGAAGAAATACTGCTGGAATTTCTCTCTTATTTTTTGCGTATTGTTCCTACTAATGTTAAATTATGGGCCGACAACAAGCGCTCTGATAAGGATACACTTGTGTACCAGTTATCGGTTGTCACATTTCTGCCAGTCTTATCGATAGGTTGGATCAATCGAACGAAAATTGCCTCTGCAGAGTTACTGACTTTATAAGGTCCTTTTAGCTGAGTTCCGGTGTATACTTGCATGTTTACAGTATGCAAATTTTTGGCGTAACGAATTCAGAGGGCGAAAAAAACTCACTGCATTTAGAAGCACCATTCGGACACTGCAAGTTTCGCAACCTTCTACCCATTATGTCCCATACATGTTCGATGGGAGAAAGATCTGGAGATCTTGGAGGCCATGGCAAAAGATTAATCTGGACCTGTTCAAAGAAGTTCAAGGAAAAACTTGCTACATGAGGACGTGCATTATCTTGCTGGAATAATGGATCTTCGAGCCCTTGTAAGTATGGCAGAAGATGTGTTCCAACCACCTACGCAATGTACCGTCGTGCTGTCATATTGCCTCGAATGAACACCAAAGGAGACCTGCTGCCATAAGTAATCGCACCCCAAACCAGAACATCCACAGTGTGGTGTACGTGCCTCTCAACGGTAAATCGAAAATTCCGTCGTTCTCCCGTCTTCTTCTCACTCTCTGACGACCGTCGTGCATGCCTAAACAAAATCTTGATTCGTCGCTAAACACAACACGACGACATCCAAGATTCCAGTGAGATCTTTCATTGCACCATTGTAACCGTTGCTGATAATGTTCCGCAATCAAAGGAAGCACAAGTTGCGGACGATATGATGTTAACCCAAAACTTGGGATTCGGCGATAAACTGTTCTAAGGGTTACATGGCGATCTTCTTCACCAAACTATTGGTCACCAATTGCCCGAGTAGAGGAGAATCGGTCTCTAAGTACCAGTTGTCTTAAGCGACGATCGTGACGCTCATTCGTTCTTCTCGAAGCCCCGGTTTCCCTTCTACGACGTTCCTGGCCATCTTCAAACCATGCACGACACACTCGCATTACAGTAGACCGATTTCGATTTACACGGTTAGCAATTTCCCCAAATGAAAAACCGGCTTCGCGCAAACCAATAATTCGACCTCTGTCGAATTCGCTTAATTGTCGATACACTGCTCGTCTTCTTTCTCTAGACATAGCTAACACTTAATTGAACCGCAGTTCAATGAGAACAACAACTCAAATCGAGAAAAAATACCGCAAAAAGTATCCGTGCAGAGAGAGAGGTAAAAACCTCAATAACAACTTCATTGCTTCACTGAGAGAATTCAAATTTTGATCATTTATTACTAGTGCATAGGCGAATATTCCTACCAAATTTCTATGTCACTGAGTATATTTATCCTTAAATATGGACATCTTCAAATTCCTAATTTATAAACAACAATTCGGCATTCTTTTCTCTACATATTCTTTGTTTCGTTTGGAACCTAGTAATTTACAAAATAATAATAAACAAATAATGTATTCAGTACCCAACAGAGCATCTACATTTCCAAGACTGATGCAAAAAAAAATATGTTTTTTGCCCACGGAGTAAAATTACCCGCAAAGGAAGTAAAAAAGTTGGCTCCCATTTTTGAAGAAATTTTCACCCATTCTTTTACGGTGTTGTCTTAATAATTTCTAAAAAGTTGAAGCAAATAAACGCCATTGCACACATCAAAAGAGGATGCTAATTTAATTACCAGATATCAAAAGTGCTTCACTTCAGTAACTTTTGTTACAGCATGTTCTAAAAGTTTCTATTCACTGATTCTAGTACAACAAACATTCTCAAAACATTTTTACAAATTAATATAGCCAAATTAATATATTTTGGTAAATTATGAAAATCTGTAATTTCCTTGGAATTTCCGACGTAATTAAGGTCCCCGTAATGTAATGATTAGCGCTCCCTTTCCCCCGGTTCATTACAAGGACGAGATTTTTTCAAGTATTTAATTACAGATTTTAATATAGTCAATTATTTAAAATACACATGTCTATTTTAATTCATGAAATGATTTATACGAACAAATCGATGAGCAGAAAACTAGATTTTGGCGAAAAAATGTCGTTTCGTTGCACTATATTGTGCTGTGAAATTCCCAAATAACACTGGGCAACAAATTTTAGGTTATTTGTTGTATCTTGTTTGAAAAGTGTATTTTTTTGTTAATTTTGGGGCGCTGAATACAAAAATGACAATGAAATTAAAAACCTAGTTGCAATTTTCAAGAACTAGCTTTTTATTTTATTTTTAACAAAATAATGAAAAATAGATACTTTTACACTTTTAGAGTCACTAAATGCGTCGTCTTTTTGCTATTCTTTTGTTGAATTGTTCCTGGAGCATCTCTAGCAAGAGTCCAACAGTAGCCGTCATGCATGGAAGCATTCCAATTTCCCTGGTACCTTTTCTCCATTGTTAATATATCCTGATGGAAGCGTTCACCGTGCTCATCACTTACAGCTCCGCAGTTTCCAGGAAAAAAGTCCAGGCGTGAGTGTAGGAAATAGATCTTTAGAGACATATTGCAATCCATTTTTACGATGACAGCATATTTTCAATAAGAGTAACGTAATTGTCAGCTTTTTTATTTCCCAAGAAATAAGTGACCACGAGGCGAAAGCCATTCCAAGCATTTTTTTCAATATCTGTTAGAGTGCTGTCAAAATGGTCGTCTTTCAGAATATTTCGAATCTGTGGCCCAACAAAAATAACTTCTTTAATTTTTGCTTCACTTAGCCTTTGGGAATTTCTGACGCAGGTACTGAAAAGCTGGCCCATCTCTATTCAGTGCCTTTATAAAATTTTTCATTAGGCCCAATTTGATGTGCAGTGGTGACAACAAAATCTTTTTGGAGTCTACCAATGGCATATGTTGTACATTCTTTTGGCCCGGCTCTAATGATTGTCGAACGGGCCAGTCTTGTCTTTTGTAATGGAGTGCCTTTGCCCGACAGTCCCATTCACACAAAAAACAGCAAAACTTGGTATAGCCTAGCTGCAACCCAAGTAAATGTGCAACAACCTTTAAGTCGCCACATATCTGCCATTGGTGCTCATCGTATTTTATGCTAGTCAATAGGTACTTGATATTGTCGTATGATTCTCTCATGCGAACGGCATATCCAACAGGAATAGACGGTAGAATATTTCCAATATGCAATAGTACTGCCTTTAAACTGAATGTTGAACTGCCTATAAACAATCTCCATTCCTCTGGCTTGTAGTTTATATTTTGAGCCGCCAATAAGTACAAGGCGGACTTGCGGTTACAGTGTTAATATATAGGGACACATGACATCACGTATCTCTGAAACTTGAACCAATATTAAAAAGATAAGTTTATTTTCGGTTTTGGCACACCAAAAATAGTAAGATTTAGTCGATTTTATTTTAGATACATTTTGGCTGTTATCCAGTGTAATTGGTGCATAAATTTCACATCCGATTTAGGGACAGAAACGCCCATTCTTGTCCTTGAAAGAAACCTAAGAGGGACAAATATTGTATTCTCTCAATTAAACGTCGTATTAAAAACACCACGTCCAAAAATTGCATGTAAATCGCGTCGCAACTCCATGTTCCAATATACGTGATATAAATGGACCAGCAAACATATTAATGTGCCACTCCAGCCCGCTAGAATACCCCGCACATTGTTCACCTACATATATATAAAATTTACGTTTTATTGTCGTACAATTCGAACTGATAAACAATCGTATACAACAATGTAGATTCATAACATAACTACGTTCCGAAAACGTATAAACAAGGCAGCTGTGTTTCCAGGTGTATTCGGCCACGATCCACAAACAGAGATATCGATGTCGATGAACGGCAGAGATAGGTGTTGTACTCGTAACAATTATATTTTATACACGGTAATTGTTTGCGTGAAACCGGTTCGCAAAATATGCCCGTTTACGTGCCCGTAAATTTGATCTACCGCATTTATACAACGATATTATCGTTTGTCCCGCTGGAAATGTACGTTTTCCACTGGCATAGTTTGATTATTGTTTTCGAATTGCGAATGTGTATTTTGAAATGCGGATTCCGGCTAACCTCTTACTAATATTGGAGGATGGATGTTCGAAATAATTGGAGAAGGCGTATACACCACCACTCATAAATATTTAGGATTTGAGATTTATGTATACAAAGAATGTATTTAGGAAATACGAGGGATGATCGTAAAATAAGGTTCCCCTATTTTTTAAAAATAGACAGCATTCTTTATTTCCTTAACATTACATATCGTTTTAAAGATAAAAACTTAAGCTATTTTTCGACATAATCGCCATTTCTATCCAAGCATTTTTGCAGACGGTGCTCCAACTTCTGTATCCTCATGTCGTAAAATTCTACCGCCAGTCCTTTCAAGAATCTTTTCAATTGTGGTGTTGGAAATCTCAGGAATCCAAAGAGCGAGTTGACGAATGGTGACCCTCCGATCTTCAAGCAGTATGCTCTCGACCTTTTCAACGATTTCCTCTGAAACTGATGGCCTTCCGCTCTGCTCTTCATCGTGAATTTCCGTCCGGCCTCCAGTGAATTCCCTACACCATTTGCGGACGTGTTGAACAACTATACACCTTCCTCCATAAACTTCGGTTAATTGCCGATTAATGTCTATAGGTGAAACCCCTTTCGCGTTTAAAAAAACGCATCACAGCGCAAATTTCGCACCTGGCGGTAGCGGCGATCGGGAGTTCTATTCCGGACGTCTGCTTAGCCAACACTGAGTGGCGTAGCGAGACGGGAGTGGTACCTATATAGAATGGGAGAGCACACGCCAATGTTGTCGGATTTCGCCTAACACGTCTTATTACTGTTGTAGGGCTTTGGGAACCTTATTTTACGATCATCCCTAGTACATTCCAGCATTATTGAATAGTATGCTAATAATCAATAAAATTCACTGAAATTTATTAAAGAGTATTGATCTATTTACTTCTTTTATCTGTATGAGAAGTAATACCCTCATGGAAGCGCAGGTAATAGCGACAAAAAACCGTGTATTTCTTGAAATTCCAAGGAAAATGTAGCAGTTGGTGAATTATGAAACTATAGTAAAGCCATTTGAGGTAATATTTTTAAATTACGGTCAGTTAACGTTCAATATTAGTAGCGACAACATCTCTTAACGAATAATGTTTATAATTTCGTTTAAATTTTTAAAACGTACCGAGAAGTATTGAAACGAGTGCTCTGATAGTAGCACTGCATAAGCAATCGTCAAACTGCTAGAAAATTTAAATCCATCTATTGCTGAATGTAACATCAAAAAATATAGTGAAAGTGGCAATTTTCTAAATAAAGTAAGAAGCATGAGACCAAGGGCGACAACATTAGCTCAAGATATTGCAATCGTGGTGTCCAGCAAGCAAATAAAAGAAAAACAGCCCCAGAAAACACCGCAGAAATCAATACTGTACCTCCAAAGCCTATTAGCGTGTCCAGGGTTAAACGCCGGCCTTCTCGGACGAATTGTGATGCGAAAGCCCTTGCTTCGCCAAATTAATAAGGAAAAGAGGTTACAATGGGCACGTGAACATCGAAATTGGACGGTAGAAGATTGGAACTAAATATTGTGGACCGACGAATCCAAATTCGAGATTTTCGATTCGCGAAGACGAGTGTTTATAAGATCTGTAGGTGAACGTGCACTAAAGCAATGCACAGTCTCTACCGTCAAACACGGCGGTGGTTCAGTTATGGTTTGGAGTTGTTTTGCTGGTACATCCGCTGGTGATCTCGTAAAAATTCAAGGCATAATGAGAAAAGAATAATACAAACACATTTTAGAGGAAAATGCAATACCCTCTGGTGTAAGAATTTTGGGTCAGAATTTTGTATTCGAACAAGACAATGACCCAAAACTCACTTCAAAATTATGCAAGCAATATTTAGAACAGTTGGAAGAGGAAGGGACACTAACGATCATGAAATGACCACACCAAAGCCCGGACTTTTTCAAATTGTATTTTTCGATACTTTTTAAAATAAGGATATTTTACTCTTGGAATAAAAGCAATTTCTCAGACCTACCCCGTATAATATTATACATTTTCCATATTTTATTGGTACATCTTTAATTTTACGGGATGCACTAACTTTTATCAACAATAACTTTTTTTCGAAAAACCCATAATAAAGAAGTTTCCCATATGATGTGTGACACTGCAGCATGACATGGAAGCAATTGCATTCTGAAAAGGCTGGTACGCACAATACAAGAACTTACTAAAGCAATTAAGTATGTTTGTGACACCATGATACCTCAACACGTCGTCAACGCACTTAAGAACATGAACCGATGAGTAAAGATTTGTATTCAAACCGATGTATTGCCACAATTGTTTCCTAAATTCTTCTTTTATTTTCACTAGGAAACAAACTTTTTATTCTGCTAGCTTAATTCTAACTCATTAAGATTACCACATTAGCCGTTCACGCTTTAAACAGAAGCCTATTTACATCATTACTGCAAAACATGCAAGATTTAACTGTCAGATACAGTTGTAACCACCATAAAAAATAATTAAAGAAAAACCTGGCCCTCTCGTTTCTATATGATTTGCTTGGATATCAAATATGTAATTTTATACACTTGGCGATGTTACAACTTAATATTTTGATATATACACGCAAATATTAAAGGAAAATCTCATATAATTCTACGGAAAACCTAGCATGTCTACGACACACAAATTTAAATTTAAATTTAAACACATTTCGCACGACAAAATTCGTGCATTTACAAGCTACTGCGGCGACATTCTTCAATATACAAAGTTTGTTCCGTACGTTTTAAACTGGAGCGTCACTGCACTGGGCTGGCATGCGAGCAAACGACGGGTGCATGTAACACAGCCGGTTCTAGAACCGTTCCATCCGTATCCGCCGGAAGTGCATCGTCGAGATTCAAGCTCTGAATACCACATGCCGGAATCGCCGCATATGACTCATCCTGCAGATACCGGCGATGCGACGTATGCAACTGAATTGCTGGAGTTTTTTTTTTTCAATTAGCAGAGGTATTACGCTAGGTTTCAGATTCCTGAATAATTTCTTAAAAGCTGCTAGTATTTCCGCATACGAGGATAGTAACAAATTCTGTTGTCTTTTTCTTCTTCATGGGTAAATTTAATAGAGGGAATTATGGTTAAGGAAATACAACACCAAGAACGGTAAGTTTCCACTACTTCTTCCATTGAAAAAAATTAAGACACTACTTCTATTTTATGACAAATATTGCCTTTGGTTGATTGATTGATTGATTAATTTTTTACCAAAGCAGGGCTGGCCTTTACATCCCTAACACTGAAGCTTAGTAGCTTATTGTATTATTCCTGCTTCGGTTTTGTTTTACTCGAACAGGTTAGTTCCCGCAATCAGGTTTAAGAGCCTATGTAGTAAATCTTTCTCCAACCTGCGTTGAGCTAACGCTGCACATTCGAAAATAATATGAGGGGCTGTTTCCTCCTCCTCATTGCAAAGTCTACGTAAGGGCTCATCTTTGTAGATCCCCATCTTATGCAAGTGGCCTCTCAAACAGCCATGTCCTGTTAAGAGACATGTTGCTGCGCTAAGCTGTATCTTGCTTAATTCAAGCAGGTCAGCACTCAGATCTTGCGACGGTCTTCCCATCATCCGTTTGCTGTGCTTTTATCCAGCTGTATGTATCCAATTTAATTGGTGTTGTGTTATGAACCACTCATTAATTGCACCACGCGCTGCACTCTTGGTAATACCTAGACCCGGTTCAGGGCCTATATAATTCATTTTTGAACCTTCCCTCGCTAGCTGGCTTGCAATTTCATTGCCCGCTATGCCCCTGTGCCCTGGCACCCACACCAGTGTGACCTTGTTGTGTTTAGACAGAGCGATTAGGGTTTGCAGGCACTCCCATACTAGTTTGGAGGTTATACGATAAGATGCTAGTGCCTTTAAGGCTGCCTGACTGTCAGAGGGAATGCGAATCGTCTCACCCTGCGGTCGTCGACGCAGACTCTCCCACGCGCAGGTTTGTATAGCATAAATTTCTGTTTGAAATACCGTGGTGTATCGCCCAAGTGATACACGTACTTTGTATCCCTGGTTTTCCTCATATACACCAACGCCAGAAGTAGTGCCCGTTTTGGACCCATCTGTGTACCAGACTAGGGTGTTCGGTTTTCTCCCCTCTCCTACCCTCCATTCCTCCCAATTCAAGAGAACCTTGAAAGGTTTGTCATAGGAGATCCTGGAGATTGTTGTATCACTACCCATATCATAGATAGGGTTTGTTACTACTGCTTCTATTCTGGTGTGCCCAGATCCACTGTGGGATCTCCAGTTGCTAGTATTTTTCAGTCTGTATGCACCCATTCTGGCTCCTCCTTTAATATAAAGGACAAGAGGAGGTAGGTTTAGCATGGTTTCCATAGCAGCTGTTGGAGTGCTTTTAATAGATCCTATTATACATAGACGTGCCAGTCTCTGAATTTTCGAGAGACTAGTTATCGCATGCTTCTGTGTGATCTTAGGCCACCAAACCAGGCAGCCATAAGTTATCATGGGTCTTACCACCGTAGTGTACAACCAGTACGTCATATGTGGTTTGAGTCCCCATGTTTTCCCAACTGTTCTACGGGTTGTCATTAACACCCTCTTACACTTGTCGGTCATTTTTTGTAAAAGCGAGTTCCAGTTCAGTTTAGAGTCCAAGGTTACACCTAAGAACTTAGCCTCCTGACTGATCTGTATTACTTCGTTGCAAAGAATCGGCTCTTTTAAACCGTCCAATTTCCTTCTCTTGGTGAAGGGTACAAGTGCAATTTTTCCAGGATTTACTCTAAGGTTCTCCTTTTTGCACCATACTTCTACCATTTTTAATGCTCTTTGCATTAGTTCTGAGATTATGCTGGCCTTTGGTACTTTATATTGTACTTTACTTCAATTTCAATGCAATTTCTCGATCAAAGATAATTTGCTTACCACCACAGAGTTGTCTTGAATTATATGCACTCAGTAAAGATCTAATGCAACAACTAAAGAGGATTATAACACGCTCGTATCAGTTTATAGTGGTTTTAGTGTAACATTCTCAATTATTATTTGTAATTTAATACAAATGTAAACAATAAATTGAAAAGATATTTTTATGTACTAAACCACAGCAAACAATGTTAAATTGTTAAAAACATTGCACAATAGTAGATAATAATGAAGTGGTAGTCGTTTCTTTCTGCAAACTGTAATTAATGTCGTCTATCATCTTATTTTTAACATGTTTTCTGTTAATTTTGTTAAATGAATCTTTTCTACAGGGTCATTCATGACGATGCCCTATTAAAAGTATCTCTGGAACGTATACACTTAATCTGTATGGTAATGTCCCTCTTCATAAAAATGCTTGAAACATAAGAAGCGGTTGCACCAGGAACATCGTATTATAGCACGTGAACCACATATGGTACATCGCGCCTCTGTGGTCATGTGTGCGGAATTTAATCACGATCGCGTCATTTGTCTGCTGGCTACAACAGCATAAACATGTCAGCTCCGCTATTAGTTTGCATCAAAGAGGAACAACGAGCAGCGATCCGATTTTTGTGGTCAGGGGGTGTGAAAGGTGCTGAAATTCACAATACGGGGTCAGTGCTTTATCCCGTAAAAGCGTTTCTTTGTGAATCGAAATGTTTCAAAATCGCCGTACGAGCGTAACACAAAAAGAGGGAGCTGGACGGCCGTCAATCTCGACCACCGACGACAACATTCAGCAAAGTCCAAGAGATGGTTACAGCAAATAGGCGACTTACCATAAGTGAGGTTACATCATTTTAAACATCAGTCACTATTCTGTTTAAAAATGCGCCGCCTTCCGCGTTGAAGCGATCCAGTGAGCGTTGGCAGATGTCCAAACGCTTGGTTTTGTTTGCGGTAAACATTTGTGATACCCATCGCGCACACACTTTACGAAATTTGAGTTCATCGTGGATAATTTGCTGTAACCATCTCTCGAGCTTGCTGAATGTTGTCGTCGGTGGTCGAGGTTGACGGCCGTCCAGCTCCCTCTTTCTGTGTTACGCTCGTGCGGGCACTTTGAAACATTTCGATCTATAAAAAAACGTTTTTACGAGATAAAGCACTGTTCCCGTATTGTGACAAAAGTCTCCGGTGAATTTCAGCACCTTTCACATCTTCTGACCACAAAAATCGGATCACTGCTCATTATTCCTCTTTGGTGCAAATTAATAGCGGAGCTGACATACTTATGCTGTTGTAGCTAGCAAACAAATGACGCGATCGTGATTAAATTCCGCACACATGACGACAGAGGCGTCAACTCAACGCATGCGCAAACGGCCGTACTATTGCACATGTAGATAATATTTGACTTACCCTCGTATATTAACCCATACATGTTGAGAATCCTCTGCTTTTGAAGCATAGACATACGAGAACGGTATGATAAATGCCTGTTTTTTTAGTGTGGTTGGCCGCCCAACGCGGTGTATAAGGTTTTTAAAGCTTGTTATAATCTCAGGAGCCTTGAGTGCGTAAATTGCCAACAGTGCCACAAAATCTCGAAAGGAGAGACAAAAGAAGGAAAATCTATTCATGTTAATTTTTTAGAATTCTGTAGAGAAGGTGTTTGAGTTCCAATAAAAAGTATTTTCTAATTGTAGACTTTATTTCGGACACAACCTAAGTCCACGTTTTCAAATTTGAATTTTTGAGTTGTTAGTGCTTTTCGTGGACTGTCCTTGTGGATGATAATTCCACATAGTCTAAATTTCAATCCAATAAGAATATTTCCTTCTACCAAAGATAGGGTGAGAGTAAATTGTTTTTATCACTTTCTGAAACCCATTAAAATGTGACTTAGGCTGTTTCTGAAATAAGCGATCCAGTTACTTTCGTATTACTAATGTTTTCTTCAAACAAATCCAATCAAATTGTTAACCACTCAATTCCGACTTCCCCATCCCTTAAACCGCTTACGATTATACGATTTTTATTGCGGTACCAATCCGTTTCACGAAACTGAAGCAAGCACATATACCTGGATTGTACTTGCTTCTGTATCGGATACAACTTTTATTGGAAAGGAGATGAAGGCACTCTCACAGCTAGCAATTGCTGCTACTCTTATCTATATGTATATACACGAATGGCTGTGCAAGTACCTACCGCTTTTACCAAGCGAAATGAAAATTTTAAACTTAACGGTACGCCTGCTACTATCGAGAAAATTAGATTTTCCCAGTACGCACAACGGTTGGTATAACCGTATTACTGCAATGCTAAGTTGTAGAAATATATCGTTATGAACTCGTTGGGGGGCGAACTGCAGGTGGTTTGCATTAATCTGGTGTTTATGAGATATGTTTTCCGTAAGGGAAATTATATTGGTCTAGATATATATTTGTTGATTATATTTTACGTGGAGAAATCAAAGAAATTGCAGAAAATCTGAGCAATAATAAATAACATAGTGTGTAGCAATAAAAGGACCAGATGCTGTGTTAATTTACAGTATTATTTTCAAATAGTACTGAACATTTCGTACTAATAGAAAGCACAGTGAATTCAATTTACTTACGAGAGGTGCCAACAGTAAACGGTAGGCAGACTTAATGTATTTTATTGTCATTCAAAGTGTTGTGAACAAAGGTGTATACGCTTTTTCCTTCTTTCAAACCAAGTCGTTAAAAATTGAATACACATCTATACACACTGGCAACAAAATAAGGATTATTTAACAATTATTTAAAAATAAAAGATACTTTCTGGGGTGGTTAAATAATTGAGTTGGTGTTATGGTACATATATGCCACTAGGTTGTTAATGTCGTACCCGTACATACCCGTACAAGACCACTGGTAGAGCATTTAAACCAAAATCCATATGAATTGGGCTAATGCATATTGATATACAATAACACAAATGGTAATCGTATATATGGGGGCACGTCAAATATTATCTACACTTTCGCCATAACAAGCTTTAAAGGTTATCGTACTGGCGGCCGCTTGCGCATGCGTTAAGTTGGCCCCTCTGTAGTCATGTGTGCGGAATTTAATCACGATCGCGGCATTTGTCTGCTAGCTACAACAGCATAAGCATGTCAGCTCCGGTATTAGTTTGCACCAAAGAGAAACAACGAGCAGCGATCCGATTTTTGTGGTCAGAGAGTGTGAAAGGTGCTGAAATTCACCGGAGACTTTTGTCACAATACGGGGACAGTGCTTGTTCTCGTAAAAGCGTTTTTTTGTGGATCGAAATGTTTCAAAGTGGTCGCACGAGCGTAACACAAAAAGAGGGAGCTGGACGGCCGTCAACCCCGACCACCGACGACAACATTCGGCAAGCTTGAGAGATGGTTATAGCAAAACATAAATTGACATATACATTGATAAAAAAAAGTTACAATTTATTACGGATTGGCAACCAGAAGACATCCAGACTCTGTTGATAATATGTATAATGCTGTATGGGCCATATTTTATCAGAAAATCTCGGTAAATAAAAATCCACAACATATGTATTGTCCAGTGGGGCGAGATGGTGTAAATGGCGCGTAGCGGAAACTAATAACACTCTTGATGAATTCCATCATGAACCGCCATTACATAAAGATGTTCAGCAAGCCATAAAGCCAATTTTCAAAGATTTATCATCAAGGGAATTGTTAGAAAGATATTTGGGTGGCGAAACTCAAAATAATGACGAGAGTTTTCACACTACAGTTTGGCATTTCGCGCCTGAACATCTTCATTGTAGATCAAAAATAATTGAAATCGGAGCTTATTTAGCAAAAAGAATTGTTAATGAGGGTTTTTATGCTGTCCTTAAAGCTATGACAACGGTAGGAATACTCATATGAGGAAAAGCCAAAATATATTCTGAAGAGCGAAATTAATACCGGCTTGAAAGATCAGCGCGACGAAGCCTCGAGGCTACAAAAGAAGCTTTGACAAAGCGTAGAAGCAAACAAATGGCTCAAACCCAATTCTACGAAAAAGAGGAAGGACTACTATATGGCCCTGGAATAACAGAAAAATTATGTGAAAAACCGGCACAAATTTTCCACTTTTGGTCATTTTATTTCACTAAATCGATGATTTTCGGGGATGGAAGTTTCCAGAAGGTTCACGAAAGGTCCGTGAACGGTCCATGGAAGGTTCTCGAAGGTTCCAGAAAGCTCTAGGACCATTGATCAGATTCTCCAGAAAATTCCAGAAGGCTCTTTGGGCCTAAAATCTTTAAACTGAAATTGCTCGAAAACGCGAACTAACCTTTAAAAACGGTTGGTACTAGCACAGTGTAATGATAGCAAGAACTGTAGGGTAGTGTCGCAAAGAACACTAAAGTATCAGCACACTTTGCACTACGCAATCTCGATATTTGTTAGCTTGCAAACGTGTTCAACAATGTACCGCGGAAAATATTCAAAAAATGATAATGAACGCGTTGAAAAAATTTAAAATTGCCCAAGATCAAGTTGTGATGATTGTGACAGATAGTGCAGCAACGATATTAAGTGTTGGGCGATCCTTAAAACATATATTTCCTAACTTAATACATATAACCTGCGTGCTGCATGCTTTGCATTTAGTTGGTGAAGTTGTTCGACAACATTATGGAAACGTTGATCGGATGATTGGAAGTACTAAAGCAGTGTTTCGTAAATCTCCTAAACGTTTAAAAGAATTTCGTAAATTTTGTCCAGGTATTCCAGAACCTCCTGAACCAATTTTAACGCGATGGGGTACTTGGCTAACAGCAGCTTCTTACTATTTGATCCATTTTCAACAAATTCAATCAGTTATAATGCGATTTAATCGGAATGAATCCAAAGCAATTAGAGAAAGTCAAAGAGAATTTCAAATTCCTCAACTTTTAGAAGATTTAACAACAATATGTACCAATTATACAGTATTACTAGATGCCATCGGAAAACTACAATGTACTGAATTGTCATTGCAGGAATCATTAGACATAGTGGAGAGTGTAAAATATAAATTACACACATTAAATGATACGCCAGGATTATGCGCTGGTCAAAAGTTGGCAGATGTTTTAAGGAAAAATCCCGATTTTAATACTTTAGAGGCCGTTTATAATAAGGTGTAAGAATAGTGAACTTTTAAGTGATTTTGAAAAACAGTTTCTACATGCAAATGTAACTTCCTTAGATGTGGAGAGATCGTTTCTATGTATAAGAATATTTTTTCTTGTCGACGCACAAGGTTTAAAGAAGTAACTGTGGAAACATATGCAATGATAGAAGTTTACAGTAGTTCACATCCTGATGCCTCTAATTTGTTGAATAATTATCAAGTAAGTTTATTTATGAATTTTTCGTATTCTTATATTCACTCGTAATACCGACGCCTATGCGAGTCCGCAAGTTTTGGTTACTCTATTAATTAGATCAGAACAGCCATTCCGAGGACTCATGGGTATCCATCAATAGATCAATCTACGGAATATTTTGATTTTGGACAGCAACTAGTCCCAAATATATCGATCCAAGATTATTTCATTACCGCATCCACACCGATAAGAATAGTCCAAACAAAACATCTAGAAGCAATTGCAAAACAGAAGAAATAATGGTATACCTATATAATAAGCATATGAAGAATCCCGAATCCACAAACCCAATTGTCCGCTTCAATTACACAGGGTATTGATTACATAGGCCGCGGTAATAGCATTTCCACGATCTTGGTTCGTAGCGCCCCTACAGGCAAACTATAGGAATTGTATTTTACTCCGAATGGAAGGGATAAGGATTTCCTATCGATAGAAAGCGCTATAGACAATCGCCTATCATAATTTTGGACGTCGTAATTTATTTATTTTACAGGAGAAATATTAAGAATGGATGTGAAATAGAGTTGGAACAAATTCAATTAAAGATAAGGAAAGAGATGGGTTATAAATCGTGTGAAACTGGAACTGGAGCGAGGAACTATTGTAGCGGCGAAAATCTTCATGATTTATGCTACTAATTTTAGTGAGTAGCCTTACGAGGTATGCGAAAAGTAATAAAAATAGTGCTGAAAAGGATGATGTATTATTATTGCAGAGTATGTACAATGCATAATAAATATTGCTACTAACGTTTTAGGTATTTTCATTTCTAACTTTTATTTGATAAAAAGGGTTGGGCTCCCCCCACCCCACCTGTTTAGTCCGTCATTTATTACGAACATCTCAGATTCTAAGTTGTCCTTGCGTATCTAGCTCTTGTTGTACTCGTAGAGGCTTTTGATTGCACTTGTTAACAGTGGGTCAATAATAATAATAATAATAAACTTTATTTCAATGACCAAAGTTTGAAATAAGTCAGAAAAAAAAACAATAATACAAAAGGGAATAATACAATAACTAAATACAAAACAAAAGAAATTAATAAGTAATAAGTAGAGTAACCTAAACTTGCGGACTCGCATAGGCGTCGGTATTACGGGTTAATATAAGAATATGAAAAATTCATAAATAAACTAAACCGGTAGAGAAGCAGGCATGTAGTGTCGACCTTGAATATAAATCATGTTAAACCGCGCTGAGAGAGATTTCGTTTTAGTACCGATTGAGCTGTTGCAGAGATTAGTCGAACGGTCAAGGTTGTGTACTTACGTGTCGCTTTGAAAATATAGCTGGTGTTTTTGTGTGTTGTAGTATTATACCAAGTACATAATTAGTGTATCGTTTCATATAGAACTAATATTTACATACCTAAGAAAAACAATGCCTCGTAATAGATTTGCTACTAATGTACATAAGTGTGTGTCACTTTTTCCCATTTAAAATATGACGGTAGTGCTGTTTTTTGCTTAATATGCAATGTTCGTTTGGCTGCATGGGCAAGAACTGATTGCCAGAGGCATGTCAATGGTTATTAAGCATATGAGAAATGCAAGAACTGAAATACCTTATACACTATTCCTCATACATTTATTAATTATGTTTACCTCTTGTAATCTTCCGTTGTCGTTGGTGAGAAAAGCAGCTTTTAAAACGTTTTGGCGACAATACGTTCCAAAGTACCCATTACTCTCACAAACACAATTACAGAATCATTTGCCGCGAATGAAAGAGATGCTAGAAAATGTGTGTAAACGTGATTTGTGTTCCAAAAAAATATGGATTACCGTGGATGAGACGACCGATATAAAGTATTGTGAATGTAATAGTTCGCGTTTTATCTAGCGAGAACACAGCATCTCGATATTTGTTAGCTTGCAAACGTGTTCAACGATGTACCGCGGAAAATATTCAAAAAGTGATAATGACCGCTTTGAAAAAATTTAAAATTGCCCAAGATCAAGTTGTGATGATTGTGACAGATAGTGCAGCAACGATGTTAAGTGTTGGGCGATCCTTAAAACATATATTTCCTAACTTAATACATATAACCTACGTGCTGCATGCTTTGCATTTAGTTGGTGAAGTTGTTCGACAACATTACGGAAACGTGATCGGATGATTGGAAGTACTAAAGCAGTGTTCGTAAATCTCCTAAACGTTTAAAAGAATTTCGTAAATTTTGTCCAGGTATTCCAGAACCTCCTGAACCAATTTTAACGCGATGGGGTACTTGGCTAACAGCAGCTTCTTACTATTTGATCCATTTTCAACAAATCAATCAGTTATAATGCGATTTTAATCGGAAATGAATCCAAAGCAATTAGAGAAAGTCAAAGAGAAATTCAAATTCCTCAACTTTTAGAAGATTTAACAACAATATGTACCAATTATACAGTATTTCTAGATGCCATCAGAAAACTACAATGTACTGAATTGTCATTGTAGGAATCATTAGACATAGTGGAGAGTGTAAAAATAAATTACACACATTAAATGATACGTCAGGATTATGCGCTAGTCAAAAAGTTGGCAGATGTTTTAAGGAAAAATCCCGATTTTAATACTTTAGAGGCCGTTTATAGTAAGTGTAAGAATAGTGAACTTTTAAGTGATTTTGAAAAACAGTTTCTACATGCAAATGTAACTTCCTTAGATGTGGAGAGATCGTTTTCTATGTATAAGAATATTTTTTCTTGTTGACGCACAAGGTTTAAAGAAGTAACTGTGGAACCATATGCAATGATGCAAGTTTACAGTAGTTCACATCCTGATGCCTCTAATTTTTGTTGAATAATTAGCAAGTAAGTTTATTTAATGAATTTTTCGTATTCTTATATTAACCCGTAATACCGACGCCTATGCCAGTCCGCAAGTTTTGGTTACTCTAGTAATAAGTCAAAGTGACTATACACATATCAAATCAAATAATGGGGCAATCGAAAAATTCCTTAAATGAACAAAAACATTTGGACAGTAACCAAGATTTTACTGTTATTTTAAATTTATTTAAATTATAAACTTTCCAGTTGTCTGGAAAACGATTATAGATTTTAATTCCAAGGACATCAACACAATCTGATGTAAGTTTTAGGTTACGCTGCATGAGATGTATCTTAGGATCTCTTATGTCATAATTGTGCTGTGTATTGTTAGTCGCTAATAGTTTATTCTTGTGTTTATGAATATAACAAGAGGCTTCTAGAATATATAATTCAAATACAGTCAGAATTTTTAAAGATATAAAATGATTTCTACAAGATGTTAACTGACTGATACCAGCAATACACCTCATTGCAGCTTTCTGCTTGAGAAGAAGTTGGTTGGTAAAAGGGCTGGAACCCCAAAGAAGAACTCCATACTGTAAACGGGATTGAAATTCCGAAAAATAAACAATTATTAATGAGTCTATGTTCAAAGATTGTTTTAAATGCCTTAATTTTAAAATTATTACATTAAGTTTTGAGGTTAAAGATTGACAATGAAGATCCCATTTCGGCGACGAAGCCAGAATTATTCCTAACAACTTAGCTGAACTAGAATGATTGACAATATTGTTTGAAATCTGTAGATTTGGATAGAAATTAATTTTCTTTTGGATAGTGTGAAAAATAATATACTTAGTCTTATCAAAGCTTAGGGAAAGCCCATTAGCGCAACACCATTTGGACATCCTACTTAACATGTCATTGGCAACACTCCGAATATCCTGCTCATTACTAGTACCCAGTATAGTTGTATCATCCGCGTAACACACCACACCGTAGTCACCTAGAAAATCAACAATGTCGTCAATAAATAACGAAAACAAAAGTGGTCCAAGGAGCGATCCCTGCACTACACCGATGTTGCTTGGTAGAGGAGAAGACCTAATTTTGTGTCTCGTGTCTAAATTAACTACATCAAGTTCAACAAATTGTATTCGGTTCGAAAGGTAGGAAATTATCCAGTTAGCCACATTTCCCCTAAATCCCAAGGAATTAAGCTTGTTCAACAACAGATTGTGTTGAGTAATACAATATTTCTGTGCTGCAGGCTCACCCATATTGCTTCCAAGGACACTCTATCAAACACTTTCTCGATGTATAGGAATGCCATATATATTTCCATGTTTTTGCTTCTAGCTTTCTCGATTAGTTGTTTTATCGTAAAGATATGGTCTTATGTACTGTGACCCTTTCTAAACCCGCTTTGTGCCTCATCCAGTTGTGGTTCAATAATGTTCCTTAATTTCTTCTCTAGGATGCCTTCATATATTTTTGAGACAACATTTAGTAAAATGATTCCTCTATAATTTTCCTCCGATTCCAAGCTATGTTGAAAATGTTTGTTAACATTTCTACTCCTTTCTATCCCATGGTCTTTAACATTTCCGCAGTAATTTTGCCATGACCGGCATGACTTACATCTCTTGGTGTTTTTTATCGCGTCAACCACTTCTTCTATCTGGATATGATTTTCCTGCCCATCTACACCCCTTGTTTCTTCCGTTTCTATTACGTTGTTCTGTTGTTTTGATGTCAGAAGTTCACTGAAATATTTTCTCCATCTCCCCATAATTTCATTCTGCTTCATACATGACTCTTTTCCCTTCTGTAGTGTCTTCAATGCTCTATAGAACAATTTTTGATTACCGTGACTGTCATCCTCTATTTTCTTTCCAACCTCCTCCCAGATCTGTTTCTTCATTCGTAATACTAGTTCCTTTACAACTTTTCATTCCTGTTTATAATCTTCGTAGCTCTCTTCGGTTTTCTTGCTTAAGTATAGTTTCCATTTTTCTTATGTTTAACTTGGGTTTATATTTCATCGTTCCTCCACCGTGTTTGCTTTTTATTTCTGTTTACAATGTTCGTACCACAGGTTTCTTTTGCTGTTGTCAAAATAATTTCTTAAAATTGTTTCCAGGTTCAGGGCGGTTATTTTATCTTCTATTTTGTTTGTATACTCGGTCGCTATTTCTTGTTCGTTTAATTTGTAACTCTTTATGTTAATTTTGTAACTCTTTTTGTTAATGTTTACTTAATATTTCTTACAGTTTGTTTGGCTTTTCTAAGTGGTCTTTTGAAGCAGCTTTATCTTTGCTACAACTAGGTAATGATCACTATAAATTTCAAAAATTGCGTGATGAACAGAAACGAAAGCCTGTTAGGTTCCAGACTGATTGAGTGCGAAAAAGGAATACGTCAGCATTAGTAGGGATAAAGAGGCAGTATCGCACATGCATTGCTAGGTCTCCTACATAATTCTATCGTTATCTTAAATGAGGATAGAATACATACGCGATACTGCCTCTCTACCCCCCTAACGTTGAAGTATTCCCGTTTAAGCTCTCAGTCGCGCCTGCGTACGTTAGAAGAAATTAAATCAACGTTTTAATTAAATGCGTACACGTTAAAGTTTTAATGAGTATAAATGTTAAATATGTTAATTTATAAAAAACAAAACAAATGAAAAATTGAATTTACACCAAAATGAAACAAGCGAAATGTTGAATTTTCAAAATATGGATAAAATGTGGAATTTACAAAATAAGGCAAAAACAAACCGTTGAATTTACAAAAACAGAAAATAAAATGTCAGGTGTTCTTAACAATACATTTTCTAACAAAAATAACTAATATCTAGGAGGCGTAAATTTTAGAGGGGAGTAACAAAAGACGAACACAGAATAAACAACTTTCCCTCTCCAATGGGTCGACTAGGTATATCGTGTAGAATATAATGCTCCTTATTCATATTTCCAACTCCTTGTTAGCGCTGCTCGTTGTCTTCTAGACACATCAACACTTACATACAGCGGCATGTAGATGTCTCTAGCACGTAGTTGAAATTTACCCCCTTTTTACCTCATTAAAAAAGCTCGAATACGCTTCCTAAACATCCGCTAACTAGGATTACGTCACCACCGTGGTGCGGTTGTTAAAAGTGAAAGTGGAGCTTTTCAGTTGTCTGATGGTTTTCTTAATCTGACAAACATCTATATACATAACCGCATAACGCTTGTAATGCCAAGAGAGAAGGTGTTCGGTTCACATTGCTGGACACTTGTTTTTACGAGGCTCATCCGGAAACTAGTACCCATTTGCCGATTAAGTCGCAACCAATGGAGATATCTGAACAAACTTTTTATTAGACATATACATGTACTATACATTACTTTTCTACATAATCACCTCGTAAATTAAGACACTTGTCGTATCGTGGGATGAGACTTTTTATGCCGAAGTTGTAATCCTCTACCGCCCGTGTGGCGAGAAATGTAGTGACCGCTGCTTTGAGGGCGTCATCGCCGCGGAAATGTTTTCCGCCTAGAAAATCTTTCAATTTTATAAAAAGGTGGTAATCCGCCGGTGCTTGATCTGGGCTGTAGGATGGGTGATCGAAGACTTCCCAACGAAACTGCTGAAGCAATTGGCGTGTTGTTGCAGCAACATGGGGACGGGCAATGTCGTGCAGCAACACAATGCCCGACGACAACAGGCCCAGCCGCCGATTTTGAATTGCCCGCCGCAATTTCTGTAGCATGGCACAATATGCTTCCGCATTAATGGTGGCCCCTCGAGGCATGAAGCCCAAAAGCAAGAAATCATGTCTGTCCCAGAAGACGGTTGCCATGAGTTTGCGAGTCGACTCTGCTGTCTTGAACTTTTTAGGTCTGGTCGGTGAATGGGAGTGATGCCATTCCATGGACTGGCGTTTGCTTTCGGACGTTGAGTAAGCAACCCATGTTTAATCGCCCGTAACAATATGTGACAAGAATGCATCGCCTTCATTTGCGTAACGCTCCAAAACACTCAAGGCCGCACCCATGCGCTTGTTTTTGTGTTCCTCTGAAAGCATGCGCGGCACCCACCTTGCACAAATTTTTTTGTAATACAGATGATTTTCGACGATTTCAAGCGTTATGGTGCGCGAAATCTGTGGAAAACGTGCACTGATGTCATTAAGTGTGCCACGCCGATCCTGCTGTATGAAGTCGTCGACTGCACGCAGCAACGCATCAGTAATGACGGACGGACGCCCTAAACGCTCTTCATCGTGAACGTTGTCTCTCCCCGCATTGAAATTGCGACACTATCGCCGAACCGATGATGCGTCCATCGCACCGTTGCCGTACACTTCTTGAATTTGACGGTGAATGGCTTCACATTTCTGGCGTTTAGGAATCTTATTACAGATCGCACTTCACGACTGCTGGTATTGTCGAGTGTCTTAAACATTTCAAACTCACACTGACGCGATATTATTGTAGATAACTCAACCAAATCTTGTACGCTGACAGCTGACAGATCACTGCGTCACGAGAAAACCACTCGGCGCCTTGTCGCGCAACTGCTGCTCCACACGGCGCGAACGGGTACTAGTTTCCGGACGAGCCTCGTACAAGAATAGTCTGAAAAGTTTCAAACCTCATCATGAAGTCAAAAATATTGTGGTAATCAAATTGGGCAAGCTTTGAAAGATACTTTTGAAAATGTCAGCCATGTTGAATGCTCAACAGTCGTTTCTGTGAGCCGATGTTGGCGTTTCTGTGAAAATATAAAATAACGAATATCGAGCCGTCATGCAATTTAAAATTTTAATCGAAAACAATATCTATAATTAATATAAATTCGTCCTCCTTTTTCAATGACATTTCAAAATCCTTGGCATTCTCTCTTACTCTTGACGAGCTCGTTTCACCGTTTCGCAAACAAGACGAAAGTTGAACAAAAGAAGCGGGCATGAAGACGTGATTTAGGGCTGGATTTACCTGAAAAGAATTACGATTTACAAGGACAGGTTCGGACGAGAATTTCCTCCACTGCTCATAAATATTTTAGCTTCGCACAGCAAGCTTTATTTCGGACACCAAACGCGAGACGTAATGCTTTCTTTATTGACCTTAATTTGGTTCATCGTAACAAGCTCTCCTCTACCCTAGAATTTACTTAAAAGTGTTTTGGTTTCTAGTTTTGGCTAGATAGATGAACATGTCTGATTTATCTCCATTAAAGTGGCTTTATATTACAATTATATGATTGCTATTCTAATCTTTTCGTTCAGGTTAATTCTTAATGTGATTTTCAAGCTTTTCTTGAGTACTTCTACATAGCATTAGATCTGCAATAATTAAGTGTAGGCTTTCACGGCCGTTATCTGCTGTAGAATAAGCTTCCGAGTGTTGACATGTTGAGTTTACTTTTGACATCTCTGAAAGCTTCTAAAGTCTTTAGAAAGACAGCATGATCAACAAAACGGCAAGAGTAAACTCAACATGGCGACACCCAGAAGATTATTCTAAAGCATTGTGTCTGGGCCCGGCCAATCACATTTCTTCATGTTATTTGTTCTTACTGTAGGTTTCAATGCAGTTTAAGGAATATCGAAACTTGTAGCTGCCTTGTTTCCCTCCATACTGCTTGAAGTAATTTCCTCCAAAGCTAATGGCAATTGGTTTGACATCAAACAACCTCTTGGACTTGCAATTGCTTTACGAATATAAGTAATCGACGTTTCCTGAAGAGCCCAAACTGAAATAAGATGACCTGTGGTTTGTTCTAATATGCATAGATCTGGCGTTCAGGAATCTTATTTCATACCGCACTTCACAACTGGCGGTATTGTCGAGTGTCTTAAACATTTCAAACTCACACCGACGCGATATTATTGTAGATAACTCAACCAAATCTCGTACGCTTACAGCTGACAGATCACTGCGTCACGAAAAAAACACTCGGCGGCTCGTCGCGCAACTGCTGCTCCACACAGCGCGAACGGGTACTAGTTTCCGGACGAGCCTCGTAGGTATACGATTTAACAATAATAATAGTAAACTTTATTGCCCAAGAGATGCTGTACATCCAATTACAGGACAACATTAAAAAAAAAAGATAACCCATAAACTAAACATCCAATCAACTTAAACCTAATCAGAAACTTAGAACTACTAACAGGAGCTTATATAAATACAGGTAAAAAATACTCCTATGTATAAATAAACAAAAACATGAGAAAAACAAATACAAAAAACGAAAATCGCGTCGAAAGTCAATTAAATTGATCCAGGGATGTGAAATTAATATCAATGTCTTCACTGGAGGCAAATGAAGTACTATAAATGAACTGCATATTCTGTGTAGTGGCGCATGATGAATTACATTCGTTCTAGCCACAGGACAATAAAATGTATTGATTGGTCGTGTAGAATTCTGGGGTAGAGTACAATAAATTTTTGCTAGTAGCTTTGGAACATCAACGTTATTATTAACTGCGCCATAAAAGAATTTGTCGAGAATTGGTAAATTATATAAATGTAAAAGCGTAGCGTAGTTAAACCCTTGCTTAACTAAGGTAGATACCTTACTTTCTAAAGTATAGGTACATTAAATATCGTCTCTGTACTTTTTCAATACCACAAGAATAGACCTTATACAGCGGTGACCAAATCAATTATATTCCTGAGCTTTTTCTTACTATTTTTATAAAATGTACTGCAGAAACGGACGACATTCTTACTACTTCAGATCAAGGATTAGTAACAATTATTGTCCTCCTTGATTTTTCAAGGGCCTTTGACACAATAGATCATGCTACACTTTTAAATGTGTTAAGAACGACTCAAGTGTGAGTATTTATTTAATGAAGGGAAATAAAAAGCAGGTCCAATTTTCTCACTACGGGGACCACCCTGAAAGAAAACAAGCAAATACACATAAGTGACAAAAAAATTATAAAGATAATTGTAACCGTTACTGATAATGTTTCGCAATCAAAGGAAGCGCATGTTGCGGACGATATGATGTTAACCCAAAACTTCGGATTCGGCGATAAACTGTTCTAAGGGTTACACGGCGACCTTCTTCACCAAACCATTGGTCACCAATTGCCCAAGTAGAGGAAAATCGGTCTCCAAATGCCAGTTGTCTTAAACGACGATCTTCACGCTCATTCGTTCCTCTTGAAGCCCCAGTTCCTCTTCTACGACATTCCTGGCAATCTCCAAACCATGCACGACACACTCGCATTACAGTAGGCCGATTTCGATTTACACTGTTAGCAATTTCTCCAAATGAAAAACCTCTATCGAATTCGCTTAATTGTCGATACGCTGCTCGTCTTCTTACTCTAGGCATAGCTAACACTTAACTAAACCGCAGTTCAATGAGAACAACAACACAAATCGAGGAAGTTATAAAAAAACACCGCAAAAGAAAAACTTTGAATATCAGTGCTGAGGGAGAGATATAAACCTCAATAATAACAACTTTATTGCCTCACTGAGATGATTCAGATTTTGATCATTTATTACTCTTACATAGGTGAATATTTCTACCGAATTTCATCCGGAAATTCCAACCCCTTCCAGCTGTTGCAATTTCTATGTCACTGAGTATATTTATCCTTAAATATGGACATCTTCAAATTCCAGGTCAACGGAAAAAATGAAAACCCAGATAATAGAAAAACAACGGATAAGTAAGCATAGATGATCAATTTGACCGAACTGAGATACTTCAGAAGCGATACATAAACTTTAATATTATTTGTTCTTGAAAGCTGTACAATGTTTGTTAATTGCTGCAATTATCTTTACAGGATCCTTTTGTATTTCTATATTTATTTATCTAAGGTTATTTTTGAATCCACACCAACTTTCTTTTAATTCATGTTTTTTTTTAATTAATCAATCGATAATTCGCACCAAATTTAGTACTACAAACAAAGCGTTAAGCTGTAGTGGAATTCAACAAATTCCCATAAATCAGCAAAACCGGTGCGGGTCAATACATCGATACTCGTATGCATCCGGTGCTGATTGTGCGTCTTGTACCTCGCAACAATAGAAATTATGCATTAATTGATCACTCCATACTTGCCTCCAAAATTTCTTCATTTGGTTTTACATCTGAAATTACAAATTTCATTGCTTCCTATTTAGAAAATAGATCCGCATACGTCTGCTATAACGGCTTTACCACTAATGTATACACTGCTTCTTCGAGAATTCCACAGGGTTCCAATTTGGGTCCCCTTTTATTTAATATATATATTAACGATCTCCTATCCTGTCTTGATTGTGGAATTCTCGCATACGCAGATGACTTAAAGCTATTTTCTGAGATATCGTCTACCGCTGACTCAGTAAAATTACAAACAAACCTGAACAGAATCCACTCTTGGTGTATTAACAATAAGGTTCGTCTCAATGTTAGTAAATGTGCTGTTGTTACATACTTCAAAACCAAAAATCCTATGCTTTTTGGCTACATGGTGGACAACGTCGCCATACCAAGATCAACGCAATTTAAAGACTTGGGCGTTCTATTTGATTCACAACTTCAATTTTCTGAGCACATAATTACTATTTCCAATTCTGCCTCTCGATCGCTAGGTTTTCTTATAAGAACATGTCGAGGATTTTTGAATCCTCAAACTCTTAAACCCTTGTTTTTTAGCCTGGTAGTCCCTAGATTGGAATATGCTTCTGTTGTTTGGTACCCAATATATGTTTACCAACAACTTGCAATTGAGAGAACACAAAAGAAGTTCCTAAAATACTTAACCGCACGGAATAGATTATGACAGCCTATTGGAACAACATAATATGCAAACTATAACTACTCGTCGGGAGATAGCCAGCGCTAAATTTCTGGCTAAAATAATTACTAATAAAATTGATGCCCCGAACATACTTGCGGCAGTTGGGTTTCTTGTATCTCAGTACAAAACTAGACAAATGGAAACGTTCTTTGTTCCTACAGCGAAGACTAATATTTTACTTAAAGCCCCAATAGCGCACATGTCGAAGAATGCTAATAAACTTTATGGTGATCTTTTTTCTTAATTAAGTACTGGAACTCTGTGGCACTGAATTGGTTCAATATCTTGTTTTCTTAATAAATGTTCTTATTTTTTTTTTGCTATTAAAGTTATGTCTGTTTTATAATAACTGGCGTTTGTATATGTGTACGCTGTATATTATGTCCAGAAGTGCTGCGCACCTTTTTCTTTTTTTTTTCTTTATTATTATTATCCTGTAATTAGACTTTGTTTTCTGTTGGATAATAAAGACCATTATTATTATTATTATTATTATTATTATTATTAATATATACAGGAGTAGGAATATTGTTAAAGACGTAGAATAAGATACAACTTATAATAAATACTTATCAATTAGAACCACAAAGTTTGATCTTACAATGTCGAAGTATCTACCCACAAGCCAATGCTCAATAAAGTGAATAGATAAACCAAAGTTATTACTAGAGCGGGCCAAAAGCGCCACGCGCCAGGTTCGCAATCAGGCTGCCGGGCGCATATATGTATGTAAACATAGGTAATTTAAATATGTCATTATTAGGACGAGGACCAAAACCACTGTCTATTACGTCGTGAAGACGCGCAAATATACACCTGCAGTTGGGTGTTCGTGATAAATAGGGCGTTGTTCACAGTGGGCCACTACAAAAAAAAGTTCATTCATCGACGGCTACGAACTAACAGCGCGCTTATTCATTTACGGATGACGCGCTCTATTCATCAACAAATGACGAGTCTGCAGATGTTACGTTTGCACCACTTCGTGGCATACTAGAAACAAGCGTCGGTGTGCTCGCTTTAGTGATTATGTCTAACGTAACTATTAAAAATAAACGGCCATTACCTACGAAAGTTAATAAATTTCTTAGTGAATTTGTGGATTACACTACAATGGGAGTACAATTTCTGTAAAGTTTGTAAAAAGAAACTACTGTGCTGGAGCAAACGTGATTGTGAAAGACATATAAATAGCGCACACCACAGAAATAAAAGAAATGGTTGTGTCACAACAACGTCAATTTCAATTAGAATTGCTTTTAACGTTTATGGTATGTGGTCTACCACTTCGTATACTTGATAAAAAAGCATTTCGAAAATTCTGGGGGTACATACAATACCGAGTGGATACTACCATCTCGGACAGCGTTACGGAGAGATATTCCACGAATACGTGAGGACATTGAAAATCGAATTAAAGCCGAATTAAAAGATAAACAGCTGTGGCTATGTCTTGATGAGACGACAGATTGCAAAAAAAAATTCTATTTTGAATATAATAGTGCGCGTATTAGATCCTATTAAACCAAATTTTGCAATTCTATTAGCCAGCAGAAGATTAAAACAGTGTACTAGTAAAGCAATTACGGCCGTAGTTCTCGAAACGTTACAAAAATTTCAAGTGTCAACCAGTCAACTGTTGTTGTTCATGAGCGATGGTGCAGCAACAATGTGTAGTGTAGGCCGTTCCCTTAAAGAAAAAGTGTGAAGGACTTTTACATGTTACGTGTAAAGTCCATGCTTTACATCTTGTGGCACAAACTATTCGAGAGTGTTACCCGGAGGTGGATGCATTAATAGCAAACACAAAAAAAGTGTTTTTCAAAAGTCCTAAGAGGACTAAGGCATTCCACAGGTTATGCCCTGGTATTCGAGAACCACCACAGCCCATTCTTACGCGTTGGGGAACGTGGTTAAAAGCCGCTTTTTATTATAATGAACATTTTCAAGAAGTCAAATCCGTTATTTGCAATTCGTCCCTGCCGAAGCTAAAGCTATTAGGATGAGCCAGAAGGGATTTCTCGATATTTCTGTTGAAATACATCTAAAGAATATTAGCAACAATTACAAAGGGTTAGTAGACGCGATAGAAAATTTGCAAAATTCTGGATTGTCGTTGGTAGAATCAGTGCAAGTCGTGGACGAAGTTAGTACATTGTTACACAGTATAAACGATGCAACAAGTGGACGAGTTTTAGCTAAGTTCGATAGTGTTTTAAAAAAGAATCCGGACTACACGAGATTAAGACAAATGTGCGATGGGGCATCTGCAGATTCCTTGACTAAGTCTAAAGATTATTTTAATTACGCCTGTCTTACTTCGGTAGACGTGGAACGGTCGTTTTCGAAATATAAGAACATTTTTCGTCTCGGCGAACATCCTTCACCGAGGCAAATGTGGAAACTTATCTGATGGTGCAACTTTTAAACAAGCCTATCCGCATTATTAAGAAGGATAGAATTTATTTATTATATCTTTATTTACAGTTACATTATTAAGTACAACAGAATAAAAAAAGCGTTCAGTTTCTCAGTTATTTCCTTATTACATCCCATTTACAACGCATACCGTTTTCAATCAAATAAAAAATCATAATGAAAATAAAAACACCTCATATATATATATATATATATATATATATATATATATATGTATATATATATATATATCCGCTCTAATTACTAAAAATTATTATTGCGTCAGCTTTTATTTTTTTACTCTTGTGTATTAATTTCGAAATATCACATATCTGCTGTGACTCACATATACGCTATTTACAATAAGCGGCCGTTGCGCCTGATTCCGATTCTGTTGGATGGCACAATTTGGCCCGCTCTAGTTATTACAAAGCTTACAACCTGTTGTTCCAACCTGCATTTTCTTCTTCTTCATATACATTTATATTTATACTCTTTTTACTTTATTCGAAACTCTTTCATTCATTTGACAAATCTTGTTGAAATATTTATTTCACGTAAAAGTAACTTCCAACTCTAGACTCTTAGAATCTCAGTGAAACTACCATCGTGTCGTATACGATTTGAGACTTCAAACCATCATAACTTGAACAAATGCCAAAAAGGTCAATTGCAACTCCGATCTTCCGAATCTAACCCTGAAACACTTAAACCACTCTCCGCATCGATAAACACAAAACGTATCGAGTTTGCAAAGTACCGCGCGACCTCTCCTACCACCACTCCTGTTTTCTTTTTCACCTTGTTTCTTCCCGTATTTTCGCTGAAACTTTCAAAATCCTCCGCCGTACAGCCCTCGTCGATTCTCTCAATATTCCGCCGATGTTATCAATTACAACTTACGAATTTCTTTCTCCCACTGCTTCAGCGCAACCCTAGTAGTATTTTTCCTTCTTTTTCCACCCCTTTTTTTCCGATTCTATCGCGTCGCACTTTATCTCGCGACTACGACTTTTAAAATCGATGAATAAAATATCGGATAAAAGTTCGGGACGTACGCGAATAGAATGTGAGGATGAGGAGTGTTGAGAAGGGTGGAGAAAGAGAGTGTATGAAGCAAAAGAAATATGCGGAGGTGAAAAAGGACAAGGAAAGAAATGTGTAGGGATCTAAAAAGGGGGGATTTGATATTCACCAGACCTTAGCACTCTGTTGTATATAAGGTACGTCTTAGATATTTAAAACATCCAAGGGAGCAGTAGTAGTAGGGGACGATATTTTTCCTCCGAAAACTTATGATGATGGTTTACTATTTGCTTTTCGAAGGGGAGGTGGTTGAAACTGGTACCTGCACAACGAATGAGACTGGAGTTCGTTGCTGGAATAGATCTGTTTTCCTATAAAGTTGCAGAAAACTCTACATGGAATGTTTTTGAAAGCAAACCGATGAAAATAGTTAATGTTATTACTTCTTGTTACCTTCCTTTTATAACCACACTTTCTTGGGTATAAAAAAGTGTTATGTTATTTGAGCTTCAGGATGGGAATGATAGATTCAGATTTATTGAATTATGTATGTGTATTATATGGTTTATGTTACATGATTTCAATCCAAAGAATGTAAATTTATGTGTTCTTACTTTTGTAATATACCGTTTGCTGGTTTAAAATAATATATTATTAGAAAACAAGTTTCATAAGATGGTAGCAGTCCGAAATTTGAAAAGCGAGTCGAAAGTGGGTTTTTCAAACGGATAAGTACTACAGAATGCTATATGGAACGAGTTTTATATACTATTTTTTTCTAATTCGAATTTCTATGAGTTGTATGTATTTTGATTATATATTTTTTGACAACCATTGAAGACACTTAAGCCTGTGTAATATGAAAATTGGTCACATTGACATTGAAGAAAGGTGTATCGCATTGATGATGTTTGATTCCAAGAATTTGTCATTGCAATTACATTTTATTTGTACTTAAAAGTACGTATAAGAAATGGCCGATGTTGAATGTAATAAAACAAATTGTACCCCACTTGAGCCTGGTAATTTATTACTTACAAGGGAACATCCCGAACCCGTAAATTCCAAAAAAATTGAAACTTTGTGGACAAGTAGTCCTCACCACAAGATGTTCGAAGCCATATCAAAATTTATGTTACATTCCTTCACAGTCTCTAAAGACGACATATCAAATATAATTTTCCTAATTTTTTTAATAACTAGAGCGGGCCAAATTGCGCCATCCAACAGAATCGGAATCAGGCGCAACGGCCGCTTATTGTAAATAGCGTATATGTGAGTCACAGCAGATATGTGATATTTCGAAATTAATACACAAGAGTAAAAAAATAAAAGCTGACGCAATAATAATGTTTAGTAATTAGAGCGGATATATATATATGTACACGCTGAGGTGTTTTTATTTTCATTATGATTTTTTATTGATTGAAAACGGTATGCGTTGTAAATGGGATGTAATAAGGAAATAACTGAGAAACTGAACGCTTTTTTTATTCTGTTGTACTTAATAATGTAACTGTAAATAAAGATATAATAAATAAATTCTATCCTTCTTAATAATGCGGATAGGCTTGTTTAAAAAGTTGCACCATCAGATAAGTTTCCACATTTGACTCGGTGAAGGATGTTCGCCGAGATGAAAAAATGTTCTTATATTTCGAAAACGACCGTTCCACGTCTACCGAAGTAAGACAGGCGTAATTAAAATAATCTTTAGACTTAGTCAAGGAATCTGCAGATGCCCCATCGCACATTTGTCTTAATCTCGTGTAGTCCGGATTCTTTTTTAAAACACTATCGAACTTAGCTAAAACTCGTCCACTTGTTGCATCGTTTATACTGTGTAACAATGTACTAACTTTGTCACGACTTGCACTGATTCTACCAACGACAATCCAGAATTTTGCAAATTTTCTATCGCGTCTACTAACCTTTGTAATTGTTGCTAATATTCTTTAGATGTGTTTCAACAGAAATATCGAGAAATCCTTCTGGCTCATCCTAATAGCTCTAGCTTCGGCAGGGACGAATTGTAAAATAACGGATTTGACTTCTTGAAAATGTTCATTATAATAAAAAGCGGCTTTTAACCACGTTCCCCAACGCGTAAGAATGGGCTGTGGTGGTTCTCGAATACCAGGGCATAACCTGTGGAATGCCCTAGTCCTCTTAGGACTTTTGAGAAACACTTTTTTGTGTTTGCTATTAATGCATCCACCTCCGGGTAACACTCTCGAATAGTTTGTGCCACAAGATGTAAAGCATGGACTTTACACGTAACATGTACCCCAGAATTTTCGAAATGCTTTTTTATCAAGTATACGAAGTGGTAGACCACATACCATAAACGTTAAAAGCAATTCTAATTGAAATTGACGTTGTTGTGACACACCATTTCTTTTATTTCTGTGGTGTGCGCTATTTATATGTCTTTCACAATCACGTTTGCTCCAGCACAGTAGTTTCTTTTTACAAACTTTACAGAAAATTGTACTCCCATTGTAGTGTAAATCCACAAATTCACTAAGAAATTTATTAACTTTCGTAGGTAATGGTCGCTTATTTTTAATAGTTACGTTAGACATAATCACTAAAGCGAGCACACCGACGCTTGTTTCTAGTATGCCACGAAGTGGTGCAAACGTAACATCTGCAGACTCGTCATTTGTTGATGAATAGAGCGCGTCATCCGTAAATGAATAAGCGCGCTGTTGGTTCGTAGCCGTCGATGAATGAACTTTTTTTTGTAGTGGCCCACTGTGAACAACGCCCTATTTATCAACGAACACCCAAACTGCAGGTGTATATTTGCGCGTCTTCACGACGTAATAGACAGTGGTTTTGGTCCTCGTCCTAATAATTACATATTTAAATTACCTATGTTTACATACATATATGCGCCCGGCAGCCTGATTGCGAACCTGGCGCGTGGCGCTCTTGGCCCGCTCTATTAATAACTGTCTTACAAAAAGTGAAGTACGTTTTTGAAACTGCTTCAAGGGCTGTATAACATCCCTAATTTTTAAATAGAAATACTATGCTATATAGCTTTGATGTATTTGGTCCAACCGTTATCGAATTATTTTCAGAAAACCGAAAATCATCATCTCAACAGTCATGTACTAATAGATGAACATTCTGCCGAAGAAGATGGAGGTGGTTCTATTGACAATCTCAGTGGAAATCAGCTTTCTGCTTGAGCAAAAACCGTTCTTAGCAATAATTATAGATAACTGTAGGCTTTCACGGCCAGAGTCTGAATTTGTACTAACAGTAGGTCTTTCCGGGCTTGTAGGCCGTGGTCTTGAAATGATATAAGTCGACGTTTCGCCAGACACTGCGGCTGGAATCTTCAATCAATCAGACAGCGACGGAAACAGTATAGTAATGTCCTCGGAGAAGATATTGCCGATGTGTCGTAGGGCATCGGTTATCGGAACTTTCGTGAACAATGACACGACATCGAAACTCACTCAGATGTCGTTGGGGCCATATTTTCCATATTTTCTCCCGATACCCTGCAACACATCGGCAACTGTCTGACTACCAGTTATTTCCAGTGGAACAACACGTTTTACGAACAGATGGACGGTGTAGCTATGATCAGCCCCTTGAGTCCTGTTGTAACCAATTTCTACTTGGAGAAATTTGATCAACTTGCCCTGGACTCATCGCCTCTTACACCGAAAACTTGGTTGCGCTATGCGGATGCCACTTTCGTCATATGGAACCATGGCAAAGAAAACTTAGATATATTCTTTCGGCACCTAAACAACATCCACCCAAACATCCAATTCACTATGGAGGCTAAGAAAGACGACGCACTCCCGTTTCTGGATGTGTTAGTATACAAGAAATAGAATGAAACTCTCAGCCACAGCGTTTACCGCAAACCAATTCACGTAGACAGGTATCTACACAAGAACTTCACCATCTCGGGCAAAAAAGGGCTTTAATCAAAACCTTGAT
Organism: Dynastes maya; assembly: GCA_029619315.2. Classification (NCBI taxonomy): domain Eukaryota; kingdom Metazoa; phylum Arthropoda; class Insecta; order Coleoptera; family Scarabaeidae; genus Dynastes; species Dynastes maya. The sequence goes on from JAROYE020000024.1 coordinate 995,641, forward strand.
CTGCGACCCTTGCAAGCTACCACGACGAAATGCGACATATAGAACAAGCCTTCATGAATAACGGCTACTCAAGAGCGGACTTTAAACGCGCAGAAAACGACGTTTGAATTACGGCAAGGAAAAAGAACCTACACCACTAGCTGGTAAACTCTTGGATAAACACAACGTCAAGGCGGTTTACCGGCCCACGGAGAAACTCCAAGAGAAATTTAGGTCAGCAAAGGATCGCAGAGACCACCAAACGGAGCGTTTCTACCCGGGTAGCTGTACACAAAAGATGTTGCAGGCTGGGTTATTCCGATAAAGCTGCGATCGCCGAACATTCTTTGCTGCAGCAAGAACATAACACAAGAATAATTTCAATCGGAAAGAAGAAGCTCTACGAATCAAAAACATCTGGATTTCGGCTCTAAGAACCACGAATACGTTACGACTCACTACACGAACTGACATAGAAAAGCAGTCAGCGGCCACGTCCGCCCAACCCGATGCTAGGATAACCAGCGCGGGGCACGGCCATTCATTGCAGAGCGGTCCCAGTCGAAGCACCATTCCTCAGACGATTTTGAACCATTAACATCGTTCTGAAGATACCAGCCGCAGTGTCTGGCGAGGAACGTCGGCTTACACCATTTCAAGACCACGGCCTACAAGTCTGGAAAGACGTACTGCTGGTACAAATTCAATAATTATTGAATTGGAGAGATTGGAAAAGAGAATTTGCAAAATGATGTAGGTATCGAAGTTGTAGAAAAGGCAAAATGTACTTATAGCAAAGAATGTGATTAAGAACCGTCATTTTATTCGTTTGCTGGAGATCATTCAGCATGTAATCGTATGACATGTGTAGAACTATTTGAACTGTTCTTTTTTTTTAAACAATCTGTTGGAACAAATTGCAACAGAAACGCGAAACTACGTCTTATTTACAAATAACCCTGATTCGGAAATTACAATCCATGAATTGAATGTTGTCTTCAAAGAGGAATTATTGAGAAAATGTAACGGATATGAGAAACATTATTGTACATAAGGCAATAAGGCGTAACCGATAATATTGACGAGTCTAATGAAATGTACAAGGTATGTATGTAGGTCTGTAGGTGGTATGTAGGTGTGGGTGCCAGGGCACAGGGGCATAGCGGGCAATGAAATTGCAGACCAGCTAGCGAGGGAAGGTTCAAAAATGAATTATATAGGCCCTGAACCGGGTCTAGGTATTACCAAGAGTGCAGTGCGTGGTGCAATTAATGAGTGGATTATAACACAACACCAATTAAATTGGAAACATGCAGCTGGACAAAAGCACAGCAAACGGATGATGGGAAGACCGTCGCAACATCTGACTGCTGACCTGCTTGAATTAAACAAGATACAGCTTAGAGCAGCAACATGTCTATTAACAGGACATGGCTGTTTGAGAGGCCACTTGCATAAGATGGGGATCTACAAAGATGAGCCCTTATGTAGACTTTGCAATGAGGAGGAGGAAACAGCCTCTCACATTATTTTCGAATGTGCAGCGTTAGCTCAACGCAGATTCGCTATGCGAAGCACAATTGAAGTACCAATGGAGAAAGATTTACTACATAGGCTGTTAAACCTGATTGCGGGAACTAACCTGTTTAAGTAAAACAAAACCGAAGCAGGAATAATACAATAAGCTATTAAGCTTCAGTGTTAGGGATGTAAAGACCAGCCCTGCTCTGGTAGAAAATCAATCAATCAAATCAATCAATCATGTAGGTCTTCTAACTGATTAATTGAAGAAAAGCTTTCTTGGTAATTTTATCCCGGAGCAAATCATCATATGATGAATATATGATAAAATATTCTAGGTATCATAGCTCTAAGCAGTTTACTCGGGGTAAGCCAATTTGTTTCAGTTATAAGGTATCTGAACATTACTAACGACTACCTGATAAATTTTGAAATTTATCAAGAGAAGAACCTCCATTCAAATGCAAGATATGAAAACCTGACAGTGTTAGATGCGATGATATGGGTCACTACGTTGTTCCCATTTCAGAAGATACAAAAATATGTGCAGGCAGAAACTGTACCAGCAGAGGACGAACTATGTGTTCTAAATGCGACGTACGACTTTGTGTAGACTGTTTTCGACAATTTCGCAAAAAGAATCCCTAAATCAGCGTAGCGACACCATATGGAACCACCGTTTTTCTAATAACGCTATAATAAATAATCTTTTTTTTAATAGTAAATTGATAGATTTAACTAATTGTAGGATTTCACGGCCGGTGTCTGAATTTGTACTAGCAGCACATGTTTCCGGGCTGGCGCTGCGATTGGCATCTTCAGAACGATGATGAATCTTCCATATTGACCGCTCGTCACTCCTCGAATATTAAACAGAATATTGAAGCCATGAAACATGAACTGCTAGTAGAAATTAAAGATCTAACTGTCAGATGTAATTGTAATCTATATGACAAATAATAAAACAAGAACATGGTCCTCTCAATGACGTTCTTTTTTATGATCATGTGGTATATTCTCACCATTTTATGAAAAGTCTATTGGGAAAACCAAATAATTTGATTGAAAATTGGTGTAAATATGAAAAATTCATTTTATCAACTTACTTATAGCATTCTTATTACAATTCCTATGTTTCCTTCCAGATTCGACTGCGGTTCCGGCGTGGGAATGGTGCGTTCCGAAGAAACCGTCCTGCTAAATCAATGGAACCACATCACCCTGTATCGCCATCGCTGGGACGCGTGGCTGCAATTGAACGGCGGCAAGCACGTCCAGGGTCGATCGAAAGGCCTTTTTTCGCGGATCACGTTCCGTGAACCGTTATTTATAGGCGGAGCGGGCAATACCACCGGCTTATCGGAAAAATTGCCCGTGTCGAGCGGACTGAAGGGCTGCATCAGGCATTTAGAGGTGAACGATCACCTGTACCGTTTCGCCTTAGAGCCGAACGGCGAGGCGTCCAAAGGTTTCGGAGTCGGTAAGTTAGAAAGGAGGCCGGAACCGAATGAATTATTGAGAGAGATGAAGGCAAGCTTTCGGTATACCTGTATAGGTATATAAAATTTTGATGGAAATCCCGTATCCGTTGAAGTAGCTTCGGTAAAACGAAATAAGAGAGATGAAATGGTAATTTTGATAGAGCTTCCGCTAAATTCTAAGATTTGCTTAAGTTTTCACTATCTATCTCTTCTAGTCTTATATCACGTTCTTAAATTGAATAAAGTTTACTTTTTCTAGTTCGAGACGTTCAGAGATCCAAGCACTTTGATTTGGGGGTCTAAATTTTTGCAAATCAGAAATATATCAGGGACGAAGTGCTCTGAATCAAGTTAATTTATGAACATCAATGCATATTTCGATGTAAAACAAAACGGAAAAGCTTTGCTTCAATTGCTCTAACTGTTCGGAAATTCTGAGCATTTAAGATTGAGAAAACTTCAAAAACACGTTAAATTTTAAAATTTCGAAGGGCTCTAGCGTCTAGGATTTTAGAAGAGGGTTATTATGATTTTCAAAATTGAATAGAAATTTTTGAGGTGAAATGGATCATGTGAAAACTCTTCCTGAATCTGGAACACGAAAGATTGCAACTAAAGACCGAAAAAGGAAGACAGTATCCTAGCATGCTTCTCCAAAATTGACAAAATTATTATGAAACAAAACCTGATTAAATATTTTAGCAAATTTTAAATACATATTCTTCCACAATCAACACAAGCTTTGTCCCAATAAATCTCTTGACTCTGACTACCCTTTTCTAAGTCTCTTTATAGATCTAATGAAGGCCTTTGATACGGTTAACCATTCGATTCTTTTGCATAAATTGGAGCGGTATTGGATTGGCGGTGTGGCTGATTGAAAATGTGGACAACATAATCCAACAAATGTGGTATGGAAAGCTTCAACATATGCGCATATTGTCAATCCCACAGATGTTGGCTTTTAGCAGTCTCAATGACTCAGGGACAATCAACAGATGTGAGCCTTTTGAACGATAGCTTGTAGGTGGAGGAATCTGGATTCATGTAATTTATGGAGGCAGCTACGGGAGTTACAATGGAGGACGCGAAATGTCGATTCAGAGTATTCACGTCTCTCAATAACTTTTAGTTCACATTATACGAATTTCCTAATTTATTCCCGAATTCTTCCCAGAGTTATTATTTGCTTTCTCTTGCAGTTTTTTGTACTATCAATCTATCAAAGTCATCAGTATTTCTACTGGTTACATATTTTTTCCATTACGTTTCCTTTACTTTTTTAATGTCCTTCGTCCACCATGCCTCTCAGTACAAACATCACCCGAACGACGAAACCACACCCACCAGGCAATTTCACCACCACCGCATTACCGCCAACATCTTCGTACATTATATTTACGTTAGCCGCAATATATTCCCATGATATAACGCGTTCTAAATACGAAATATATCAATCTCTGTTCTACCATGTAAATCTCATCCGGCTGGGAGACGAGCATCTCCTGTTGGTCGGGGTATTATGTTGCTTACGACCCGATGCTCATACCACCACCGCCATCATCATCTTCTTTAACCATTTCTCCTACCCCGACAAGCCTTGCTGAAAAGCCGACGCGTGGTTCTTAGCGGTGCGTTATGATCGTTGCCCCCGGTGGTGTACGCATTCTAAAATTGTACCTCACCCTACTACTCCAAGATCTCATCACCCCGATATTCATATATCTTCCGCGGTAATCCGCAATGTATACATTATTTTGTAAGCTGATCAATCTCGACTGGATGTTCGTATCTAAGTTGTATATATACGTTTATAAGATATTGTTTTGGAGGCGAGTAAATAAGGCATTTGCGTGTGCTAGATATCAAATTTGCCTTATAGTTTGTACCGAGATTGTTCAATAGTAACACGCGTAAACAGTCTGATTTTTTTTAAACGATTGACCTGAAATATTTCAGAAACTAAAACCAAAAATATTTTCAAAAACACATTACTTTTAATATATTTTGGCGTCCGTCGATGGATTATGAAAATCTATAATTTCCTTGGAATTTCCGACAAAATTAAATACTTGAAATAAATCTCGTCCCCGTAAGGAATCGAACCTAGCATCTCCCGTTTGCCGGGCGGGCGTGCTAAGCACTACACCACGCGGACCTTATGTCAGGAACGTTCACTCTTTAATACCTAGTTGTTATTTTAGCTGCAAATATATCATAATATTTTGACAAGCAATTTTAATTCTTACATGCCAAGTACATTAATTGATTAACATATTTCTTTCCTATATAATTCTTGTAAAGACTTTCCTCTCTTAAACCTATGTTCTACAGCTTCAAATGAACGTCGTTTTTTCCCAGATTTCCAGAAGGTAATAGCTTTTGTTTTATATTCTAAATCGACAATATCTCCTTCTTCTGGCGCACATTCTTCTTCTTTAAATTGTATAACTTCTAAGACTTCTTCCCGTGAATATGGATATCTATCATCAACAAATTCTACAGAATGTGGGCTAAATTCTTGCAAGAATTCTAGCGTTACGTCGTTATCTACTTCAAAGGTTGTATCGTCCCGAGATCTAATTGATATGTTCTTCAATACGTGGTGCAATTCACTTTCTTCATTGTTGGAAACTATTTGACGATTATCATTTGCGACATTAAATGTCAGTATTAGTAATCGAACTACATTTACTGGATTTACTACCATTGTTAAACCAATACTCTAATTCTCACAGTCAGATGCAGTATTAAAAAGTTATAAAAGTGACTTTTCCTTATATACTTATTTTTATCCAAACAAATCAACAATTTCAAACTATTACATATTACTCGCATTAAAGATTATTGTACTTATTATAACTATAAGTCATACTTTATCATTGGTATCATATGTATGTACAGCTGTCGTCGCACTATACCTGCCTTCATAAGTATCATTACCAATTTACAAATTAATATATCGAATTTTAAAGAATTAATAAACTCATTGCATAAATTCCGGTATAAATTTTAAATGCTACCGAGGATAGACAGATCGCTCTGAAATTCTCACAGTGTGTCCAATCTCCTTTTTTATGTATAGGGAGGATTAGGTTTTCCAATCTTTGGGAATTTTTTCCGTTTTCCACGCTTCATTGCATATTCTATGCAATCATCTTATACCTTCCTTACCCATCCATTTCATCATCTCTGGGGCGAACATAAGTACTTTGATATGAAAGATTTTTATTTTTTTAAAATCTTCGTGTTCTGGTCGTAAGGGCTAATTTGATTACCTGAGTAACTGTTCTTTCCCCGCTCCTTATTAGACTGAATTCCGTAGCACAGCGTAACTCTTCGGGCCTCTTCTCATAAACAATTAATTTAACATTCCTTTACTTTGTTCTTTTTGAACTTTCTTCAGAAACCTTTTTTAGTCTTCGTCTTGGACCATTTCGTGTGGATGTTCTATCCAAATTCTGGATATGGCTAGGTAGTCAGACTACCGTTAAGCCATTGGCTATGATTCTACATGAATTTCTGAAATATCCGTTTTTAATCTCTCAATTTCTTCAACAATTCTCATACAAAAACTCACTGCATTCTTAAACAGTTTTTGAAAATCCATCGGAGGTTTATAAGCACATAATTTATCAATTGTATAGTGGATAATTGAAGAAAAATACAATAGTAACATTGTTTAAACACATTTCTGTTGATCAAACCTCGTATATTGATATATTGCAATACGAGAAAACCAAATCCAGCAACCACCATGAACTAAAACAAAAAAAAACTCAAATGCACATTCGACATCGGTACAAATCACCACAGCCACATTATCCTCGTCTATTATCGACGATGGCATCGTCGAAAAGCGACGTGTGCGCCCTCTAGCGTCGACGGTAGTCTCATATTTTCCTCCTCGAACAATAGGAGCGACTCTTCATCATGGCGGATTATCGCGACAAGGTTCCTCGGTTCGGGAGGTTCTCAGAGACTTGCTGCTAAAGACTTATTAATTAATTTTTAATCCTCTTCCACAATCTAGGCGGGGTCGACTTTGTGCTTCGCTAAGGGGTGGGAAGGGTAGAGATGAAAGTCGATGTTTCATTATCTTCGGTTCTGGGAAGATTACGATTTATTTTGTTAATAAGTTTTCTCTTTTGTTTCGTTTCTTTGATCGGAAGTGTTTGGAATTTATTATAAACACAAGCTTTACATACTAAAATAAAACAAAAACACATATATTATTCCTCGATGCTGTAAAAGTATTTTTGTGAGAGCATCTGCCCAAGTTCGGATGCAAACTCCCGTCGTGTGGAGTTTAACCTGTCAGATCTCTCAAAATTGGGATTTCCGGTATTATAGGAATGAACTTCAGCGTTTGTTAAAATATTTTTATTCCCGTGAAAATAGTTTGCTGCAGCCCATATTGGCAAATGATAAATGGAACGCCCTGATTTATAAAGCATTCTCTACATGAAACGGTGAAATGCAAGCTGTTGATAACAAGTAAGGCCAGTTTTTGTAAAAGCAAAATAGATTTTAAATTACTTTCCCCCAAGGGAGAAGCCCATGGGTAGTATGAGAGTTAACGTAAGCAAAGTACAGTCCCTGGCCAAATTACATGAAACACTCAATATTTTGTAGTTTCTTCATAATAAAATATAAACTATGCATGTATTATATTTTTTACTTATAAAATATATTGTGAAAATATGTAACATATGTAAATATTAAATAAGTAATTAATATTTAGTCCATAACCCATGATTTTTAATAACACCCTTAATTCTTCGGGGCATACTTTCAATGCAAGATATGATTGTCTCTTTTATATCTTCATCGTTCTCCCATACATCCTTTATATTCTTCATTAATATTTCCCTTGTAGGGTTTTCTCTTTCATATACCTTACTTTTCAGCCGATTCCATACGTTCTCGACGGGATTGAGGTCCGGTGAATTTCCGGGCCAACGTAAAAGAGGTATGTGATTGTCTTCAAAGAATTTCTTAACCTTTTTTGCCACATGGCAAGGAGCATTATCTTGCATAAATATACGCCCTGTCGGTATGCGACGTCCTGGCTTAAAATACGGTAATAACGTGTTTTTTAACACATTTATGTACTGCTCTTGACGCATTGTACCTTCTACAAAATACAAAGGGCCGGGTCCGTCTCCACTAATCACTCTCCAAATCATTACCTGCGGAGGGCGTTTTACAGTTCGAAAAACCGTGGACTCTGTGAGACGTTCGCCAGGTCGTCTACGAACAAATTGTGCTCGCTGCACTAACGCACAGAGCGAGCACTCGTCACTAAAGAAAACCTATGAAATAATGCAAACATTAATTCAGTAAAAATCGTGTTGTTAAGTTATTCACCTTTTTTCACTTCTCGTCTGTGAAATGTCGATATTCTCTTGCAAAGTTGAGACGAGCAGATTTCATTTTTGCAGTAAAACGCAGCTTTTTTACAGGTCTTCGGCCCATTAGGCGATTTTCGCGCAATCGGCGCCTGACAGTTCCGCTCGAAATCTCTATTCCTCTCTCTTGTAAATTTTTTTGAATCATTTTAATTGTAGCAAATCTATTGCTCAAAGCCTGATGAACAATTTCACGGTCAGATCTCTTCGAAGCTTTTCTTCTCCGACCGCACTTTGCCCGTCTTTGTGTCGATGTGCTAGCTCCTTCGTTTAAGTTTCTAGCCAAACACGATACAGAAGGAAGAGATACTTTCTGTAATTTTGCAATTTCTCATTGTGAATGTTTGTTTGATTTTAGAAGAGCTTATATAGCGGCTTTTTGTTCACTTGTTAAATCTTTCCCGGGCATTTTCTACAAAAAAACCCAAATATTTCAATTATTTTCAAATTCCAAATAATTAATTATTAAGAGAGAGATAGAATAACAATTTTACCTTTGCAATAACGTTATATCAACACAAAACACTTAACGATACTCCATAACTTAGCTTCTATACGGTTATGACGAAATATTTTTAAAAATATCGATGCATTCCCTAAACTGTGAACTCGCTAAATGTAAGTTGATAACTGAAATATTTATATATATGTACTTTACTCTTCTAAATATCATTTCTCTGGTATTTTTATTTATTGATACAATAATCTAGTCCCCCTATAAACGATCGGATTCAAAGCAAAAGAATATCACTATAATAGGATGGGAATTTCAAGGTAAAAGGGTTAATTTATGACATGTTTCAAGTAATATGGGCAGAGACTGTATATACATACATCTTAATATTTCGATAGCACACATCTTTTTCATCTTAGCTAGTACAAAAAGGGCCCTCCTCAATTTTGAAACAATGGTTTCTAAATGCATGCTCTATTTTAGTTTATTGTCGAAAGCAATACCCAGCAATCTACAACTTGAAACTAACAACACCATCGTAGTGTTAATATGCAAACATAATGAGTCCTTTGTATTAAGAAAGATGATATTAATCAAGTACTCGAACACAATGGCATTGAAACACTGAAACACTTCACTAAAACCTTTACCACAACACTTCACTAGCACAAATTTACCTATAAAAAGGTTAGCCATAAATGGAGATAAGCTGTTATCCATTGACGTGCCTTCCGCTTGTTGATAAAACGTGTTATTAATTTGGAAAAAAAAATGTTTCATACAAAGTCTTGTCAAAGACTTCTCTATCCATTTGGTTATCTAACAAAAGATTTTCTAAATATTCCAAAGTTAAATCGGCCGGAACATTAGGAAACCGATAATTTACATCAAACGGGACTAAAATTTCTTTGTCAGTAAGCTCAATGTCCTTAATTTTTTCAATGAACGCATAAGAATTGTTATTATTTTTAAAAAACATCAATCGTGGTTTTATGCCCTCAGCACCTTTTTTTCAAAACAGATGCTTAAAGAAAGAAAAAGACAGAACACGTACTGCATTTAATAACAACGCACCAATGATAATTCCGCAAAAATCGTGTGATGTCACGTTTACCAACGTAAAGGACGTTTTTATTGCAAGCTGCGTCAAGCTGCCAGTTTTAATTCTTATGTCCGGCCTGAAAACGTCACATCAGAATGAATGATGAAGTTATTAAGCGTATTGCCGAGATGCACATGGCATATATCGTACTATACGTGGCCGTTTGGATAACGAAAGAAAAGATTAATGGCCGCTAAATATTATTATTTTCGTCTACTTCGTTTTTTGGAATTGGTCCAAATCATATACAGGCTGATTCATTTTGGAACCTCACTACGGGAATCTCGCTTATTATTGGAGATAGAGGGTTGGTTTGAAATTGGCAAAATGGCATTACACTCCCATATTTTCTATTTTTTTGTAATATCCTAGTACGAATTTGCTCCTCATGCCCCGTCCCCTCTATGGTTACTCACAAGTATATAAATTTATTGACACTTTCAAACACGAATTCCTTGCTCCTCTACATACTTTCCTACTCCCTCTCTCCTTCGATCGGTAATTTTCTATACCCAAATTTAACTTTCTTTCCGTTTTGCCTTTCCATTCTGGCACCTTCTCTTATTTGTTTTCCCATTATTCCTTCCCGTTTAATCAAATCGTGATTAATGAATATTTTTTTCATTTTTGACACTTCTCAAGTTGTGTTTATTTTTTATTATTTTCTTCCTTTCTTCAAGATCATTTAATTCAATAAGACACATTTTCCTTCCAATCTTGCGAGCTGCTTTCACTTGACTCTGTACTCCTAAATGCTGGTCGATTATATTGTTTATTGCTTCTTTTAATTCAATCCAGTTTATACAACATTTTTCCCTCTAATATTGTCACCTTTTCCTGAAGTCTGGATGTCCACTGTGGCAATTGCCAACCGCCCTGGTAAGCTGCGTAGAATTGCAACGTCAGCAACGCTTTCATTGTCGATTCATTCAGCCGTCGATGGTGTTGTGAATACGTTGTCGTATACTTCGAAACTGATCGTTCGGCATCCTTGTGAAGTAAGATTTGCAAATGTCAGATATTCCCTTTCCTCATCTGGGCACTCTTGATTTTCAGTTATAGACCGAACCTTTTGTAAATCGGGATTTTTCGTTAAAATTGCACCAAATTTTTGAGCAACATCGACTTTTCTAGAGCGGCTTGTAAATTGCTTATGCAATTTAATGCGTCTCGTGCAGATAAGTGACTGTTTTCTAATTGCTCAATAGCTTGTGCAACTTCAGAATAGTTCATGGAAATTTCATCTATTTGTTGTGGAACATCCGAATTGGAAAAAAGTTCCTGACTATCTCGAACTGCTGCAGAATCACTTGAATCAAGTTTCAAGATGACATTTTTCACTTGTGAAAAATATTTCTGATAGTAACATGCCTGGAGCCATGTTCCCCATCGCGTTATTACAGGCTGAGGTGGTGGTGGTAATTTCGGACACAATTGTTTGAATACACGGATATGTTTGGGAGATTTGATGCACACTTTTTTGGTAGATGCTATTAACTTATCCACCATCGGATACTTCTTTACAATGGTTCTTGTTACGGGGTGACATGCGTGTATGAGGTATGTTATTTGAAGAAGAGTCGGAAAGCATATTTTCAACATCCTACCAACTCTCAGCATTGTTGGAGCTCCGTCAGTAACGAACAGTGTGATTTGGGTTCCTGTGATACAAAATTCTCTCAACGAATCTTTTATTATTTTGACAACGGTTTCTGCATTAGTTTTCTGAATCCTTTTACTGGATAACAACAATGAAGCTGGTGGACCATCACGTTTTAAAGGACGGGCTACAACATGAATGACGCTGTGTTTCTGAGCATCAGTTGTTTCATCCACACATAGGCAGATTTTCTTATTTCTCAACTCGTCTTTTATACATTCCTTAACTGTACCTTGCACACGTGGCAAATTGTATCGTAATTACTAGAGCGGGCCAAGAGCGCCACGCGCCAGGTTCGCAATCAGGCTGCCGGGCGCATATATGTATGTAAACATAGGTAATTTAAATATGTAATTATTAGGACGAGGACCAAAACCACTGTCTATTACGTCGTGAAGACGCGCAAATATACACCTGCAGTTTGGGTGTTCGTTGATAAATAGGCGTTGTTCACAGTGGGCCACTACAAAAAAAAGTTCATTCATCGACGCTACGAACTAACAGCGCGCTTATTCATTTACGGATGACGCGCTCTATTCATCAATAAATGACGAGTCTGCAGATGTTACGTTTGCACCACTTCGTGGCATACTAGAAACAAGCGTCGGTGTGCTCGCTTTAGTGATTATGTCTAACGTAACTATTAAAAATAAACGGCCATTACCTACGAAAGTTAATAAATTTCTTAGTGAATTTGTGGATTTACACTACAATGGGAGTACAATTTTCTGTAAAGTTTGTAAAAAGAAACTACTGTGCTGGAGCAAACGTGATTGTGAAAGACATATAAATAGCGCACACCACAGAAATAAAAGAAATGGTGTGTCACAACAACGTCAATTTCAATTAGAATTGCTTTTAACGTTTATGGTAGTGTGTCTACCACTTCGTATACTTGATAAAAAAGCATTTCGAAAATTCTGGGGTACATACAATACCGAGTGGATACTACCATCTCGGACAGCGTTACGGAGAAATATTCCACGAATACGTGAGGACATTGAAAATCGAATTAAAGCCGAATTAAAAGATAAACAGCTGTGGCTATGTCTTGATGAGACGACAGATTGCAAAAAAAATTCTATTTTGAATATAATAGTGCGCGTATTAGATCCTATTAAACCAAATTTTTGCAATTCTATTAGCCAGCAGAAGATTAAAACAGTGTACTAGTAAAGCAATTACGGCCGTAGTTCTCGAAACGTTACAAAAATTTCAAGTGTCAACCAGTCAACTGTTGTTGTTCATGAGCGATGGTGCAGCAACAATGTGTAGTGTAGGCCGTTCCCTTAAAGAAAAGTGTGAAGGACTTTTACATGTTACGTGTAAAGTCCATGCTTTACATCTTGTGGCACAAACTATTCGAGAGTGTTACCCGGAGGTGGATGCATTAATAGCAAACACAAAAAAAGTGTTTCTCAAAAGTCCTAAGAGGACTAGGGCATTCCACAGGTTATGCCCTGGTATTCGAGAACCACCACAGCCCATTCTTACGCGTTGGGGAACGTGGTTAAAAGCCGCTTTTTATTATAATGAACATTTTCAAGAAGTCAAATCCGTTATTTTGCAATTCGTCCCTGCCGAAGCTAGAGCTATTAGGATGAGCCAGAAGGGATTTCTCGATATTTCTGTTGAAACACATCTAAAGAATATTAGCAACAATTACAAAGGGTTAGTAGACGCGATAGAAAATTTGCAAAATTCTGGATTGTCGTTGGTAGAATCAGTGCAAGTCGTGGACGAAGTTAGTACATTGTTACACAGTATAAACGATGCAACAAGTGACGAGTTTTAGCTAAGTTCGATAGTGTTTTAAAAAAGAATCCGGACTACACGAGATTAAGACAAATGTGCGATGGGGCATCTGCAGATTCCTTGACTAAGTCTAAAGATTATTTTAATTACGCCTGTCTTACTTCGGTAGACGTGGAACGGTCGTTTTTCGAAATATAAGAACATTTTTTCGTCTCGGCGAACATCCTTCACCGAGGCAAATGTGGAAACTTATCTGATGGTGCAACTTTTTAAACAAGCCTACCCGCATTATTAGGAAGGATAGAATTTATTTATTATATCTTTATTTACAGTTACTTTATTAAGTACAACAGAATAAAAAAAGCGTTCAGTTTCTCAGTTATTTCCTTATTACATCCCATTTACAACGCATACCGTTTTCAATCAAATAAAAAATCATAATGAAAATAAAAACCCTCCGCTCTAATTACTAAACATTATTATTGCGTCAGCTTTTATTTTTTTACTCTTGTGTATTAATTTCGAAATATCACATATCTGCTGTGACTCACATATACGCTATTTACAATAAGCGGCCGTTGCGCCTGATTCCGATTCTGTTGGATGGCGCAATTTGGCCCGCTCTAGTAATTACATAGATGTTGGCAGCTTCTATGAGGGAACGTACTTAACCCAAAAAAGACGAAGGTGTTCATTGGATACTAGATGTTGTGGGGTGTTGCACACACTTAACATAAAAATAAAATCATATAAAAATTGTCAATATGCAATACTGTTTCTTAAATTCAATACATGACGTTTACTTTTACAATGTTTTCTACCTTCAAACCTATCGCGACTTGGCAATCCGCTATTACAAATTTTTCTTGCATATTTTCCCTTTTTTATGCTTGTACCTCTTCTCTATATTGCTTTTGTTCTTAACGTAGTTCTTTTACAACTGTCTTTATTTTATTTTCCTTCTATTTCTTTTCCTGACTTTTTACGTGATCTTACTACTTTCTTACCTTTTCCATTATTAGTAGTTGCTGGTAACTCGACACGATCGATTCCGGTTAAATTCATTTTGCTTAAACTTCAAATTTGACGCTAATTTCAATGTTACTAGGACAACAATACGACAAACACAAAAGAATTGTTTTACAAAAACAATTTATCGTTGGCGGTAAAAATAAATGGTTTTTGTTACATTACTTTAAAATAACGATCTTTATTATTCAAAATTGATATTTTATGTTTCGTTATTTCTTCATTATTTGGATAGAATAATATTGTACTTTTATCTTCCGCAAAAAATGTTTCCCTGTCACCTCTCCCTTCGAAGAAAAGCAAACGACTAACATAATGGGTTTCCAAATTACGTTTTCCTCATTTTCCTCGCGTCCGATCTACATAGTAATAAAGTTTTTATCTCGCAAAGGCGAAAAAAAAGCAAATTGACGCGAAACAGCACACGCCACAAGGAATACAACCGCTGCATGAGTTGAGTGTTTCGCCGCGGCACGAAACCGACAAATTAGAATTTTTTTATAGCGCTTTAATAGCTTTGCATGTCGCCGGGTATCAAGTGCGTGCTTCCCACTCCGAACGGTGAGGTGGGGACGGTTTTTCATAGCTAAATTGAGAACTCTGCAATTTTACGCTATGAAATTTTTTATGGATTTTCATAGCGGTTGACGTACACCTTTTGTTTTTCGATTGTTTGTCGATTGGAAGTTCCTGTATTATTTAGTTTGTTAGTTGGACAAGTTAAATTGGATTTCATTTTTCTAAATATACAGGGTGTTCATGCATTTTAGATAGATATGTATCTATATAAATCGCTTCTGTGTTAGACCCAATATATTATTTTCTAAGGGTGGTCGTTGAAAAGACCTATTCTCAAAGGACTGACAAGTTTATGACAAGGGTAATTTATGTGACGTGCAACTAGAAGTGACAATGACTTGATTTATTTAGTTATACAAACAAAACTGTATGTATACCCCTTTTTAACATAAGTTGTCTTCTAGCCGCGCAAGCGGTCATACCTAGTATACAGTCCACTACAGTAATGTAATTCAATTAAAGTACTATTAAACAAACCACCATTCTAGTTTGATTCTTGCAATACCAGCACCAGTTTTAAACATGGGGTCTATTTACAACGGTTACTCTTCTATAGTAGTCGATCGCATCCTTAGGAAAATCCAACATAGGCTTTATGTCAGAAATTCTACGACCTTAATCCCAACAGTAACCCGCGATAAGAAATTTGTGGGACTTCCCTTCCGCAGGGTATCGAAGGGTATTAGTAAAGTTTTTAAGGGACAAGAGATGAACGTATGTTTCAGTTCGCGAGATACACTCAAAAACCTTCAAGGCAATCCGAAAGATAAACCGGACATGAGAGAAAGATCGGGAATTTACAAAATCACATGTGGTGATTGTGATAAAGCCTATACTAGATTCAATGAACACATCGGGTGTTACAGGTACGGGAAGATAGTAGCGTCAAGTGTAGCACAACACATAAACGATACCGGGCATAATATTAAATTAGAAATTTATATATTTATATAAATAAGAAAGCAAATCTAATCAATAAAGAGAAGGGACCTTCACACTTTTCCTCTCTTTTCGATTTATTACGGTAAAGAGGTCATTTGATTTATGGTTTGTGTTATAACAAAAGACGTCGATCATTTCGTATATTCCACATGTATCTAATCTTTAGTTCAGGGGTATAGAGGCGAAAGAACACAAATTTGACGGATAGAAAGGACGTAGCCGTTGTCTCACTCGATGTTTATTTTTATTAGGGTGGAATGGCCACATGTTTTGCGTTTCGTGGTGACATAAAGTATTCTTTTTATAACAAGTAACTTAGTTGTGCCAATCCTTAGATATTATGACTGATCCAGCCTGTACACAGGGTGTTTTCGAAATAGAATACATACCCCCTCAAAAATTATGTACTTGTTAGTTGTGCGTGCTTGTTAGCGCCCTCTAGTATCGAAAACGCCGACCAATTGAAGCCGGTAATTTTCAAATCTGAAGGTAATTCTTTAAAAATGATTTTAAAGTAAAGTGACATTTGTTTTGCGGTTCTTCTCCGTATTCCTTATGCCCTTTGGGGGGGGGGGGCGGGATGGTGACTTGGAAAATTGCATTTTTACCCGCAAGAGGGATATTTCATTACCAACGAGTGGCTAACATGAACACCCTACTCGTTCTGAGATTGACTGCCGAAGTTGTCGTTCTTGTAAATATTGAACATTACAGTATATTGTAAATTTTATACCCTATTATCTCAAAATTTCCACTGAAGTTGCAATGTATTCTTGCTTTCTAAACAAAGGTTATCCGAGAAGACATTTTTTCTTTGAGGACTAATTTCTACTCAGAAGGCAAAGGAAAGAGACATTAAAGTTCATAACACTGTTACACGGAATGAATTAAAATGCACAGCATCGAAAGCAGCCGTTAACGCCACGTATAATGCGTTCAGCCAACTACCTATGTCCACCCGTTCAACATCAAACTCCCTCTGTGTTCTTTTTCGGTGTCTCCAATCCTTTTATTACCTACTATCTAGGTGGTGGCGGGTTTAGAAGACTATTATAGGTCCAATCAACGATGATATTGGGAGGAACGGATAAATAACTTCTATTCTGTACATTTTCTTCATATCCTAAATCTTCAATTTTAATGTAATATTTTCCTATGATAATTTACAGCATAAATTCACTCGTATCTCTGCCTAATTCCGTTAATTCAATATTTATGGTCAAGAGACAAATTGTTTTCAATAGTACAAAATGTTGACATAAAATTTTATTATTGTAAAACTGGACATGTTATATTAACTGTGTCTTGTATCTTTTCGACTAAAATATGTATTTCCTCGTTTCTAATTAATTAATTAAACAATATTATTATTCAACGCACAACGATGTGTTAGCAATTCAAGCATTAGGGGCGAAATTAAAGCCGATTTTAATTACACCAGCTACTGCAATTAAGCCTCAGTAAATTCCGCACTTTTTTGAATTGCCCTGAATTCATACGCTGTCGATGTTGTTTATCCAACGTAGGTGGACAATGTACGTATAAGAGAGGCTATTTCAAAACAACGCTAACTAATTATCAAAAGTAATTACGACAAAATGTTTATTAAATTAACCGAACTCGTTTTATGGACAGGCCATGAATAATTGAAGAGTAGTTTTTGCTTTACGCTGGACGCGTATTTTAAATGAGTAAATACTTTGCGGTATGCATTGAAACTAACAAAAATTAAAATTAGGTAACGGTAGTAAACCCCATGTGGTAGAATTTTACTCTTTTAAATACAAGTTAAGTTTTTCAGTCATGGAAAAAGCTTAACAAATTCTTTGTTCTACAAAAGACTTTATTTGTAAGTTCACCAACACATTTACAGGTACATGAATACAGTTGCTCAATTTGCGCCAACAGCCAGTGGCGGGCGCATAAAAGTTTGCACCAAATAAATGGTCAAAAATAAAATATAATACGTGCTCAAACACTTACTGTCTTAAGAGTCTTCCGTGAAATCACAAAGTGAATAATGTCTTTTAAATATCTGCAACATTAGATATGTTTCCACAGTTGTCTCGGCAAACCGAGTGCGGCGTGAGGAAAAGTGTACTTATATGCAGAAAACGAACGTTCTACATCTAGTAACGTTATATTTAAACGTACCATTACATTAACCACAGAATGTTTTTTACGATCTGTTGTTTCGTCCACACATAACCACAGTTTTTTATCTTTCAGCTCCGATTTAGCTCTTTTTTCAACATGTTCACGAGCAGATGGCACAATTCTTTGTAACGATGCCCGACTTGGTAATTTGCAGTCCCAATATTTATTGCAAAAGAAGACATATGCTTCCTTGTCTAGTAAATTAAACGGTGGATTACATGCAATAAAGGTAACACATAAATTAAATTTAAATTTGTCACAGTGTCGTGCGCAATTTTTTTTTAAAGAATGCTGTTTACTATATACGTGACGTAGACAATCCCTTTTGGACCAACTCATTAAAGGGATATTACAAACTACACATTGAATTTTAACGCCATCATAATTTAGGTCAGGCATTTCTGCTATAAATTCCGTAACTTTGTCCAACATTGGTCGTTTTCGCGACGTAGGCAACATTTTTAAAACAAACGTAGAACTACGAAATAGTATTAACGGCAGCGTACATGTATACACAACAGATCTGGTTGAGACTCGCAGTTATACTGAGCGTTGGCGCTAGTGAGCAATGCTATACATGAATTACAATATTACGACTGTTGTTTATACAACACACGCTATACTATAACTCTCCTTGAATTATTTTGCATAAAGCTTTTATATTTTTTTAAATTGCTGACAGCTAATTTCCCATGCAAAGCACTTCGAGGAACTGTTTACTACTTTATTATTCCCATATATGTAACCTCAGACTCTAAAATAACATTCTACTGAATATGTGGTTCACATACCATAACTCCTCCCGCCAAAAATGCTGATTTACCGTGTACATTGTTACAAAGCTAAATCTTGCATTTCTAGGTTTCTATTTATTAATGTTTTTCTCTTTTTAATTTTCTTTAACAAAATTGCGGCAATTACAATGATAATTATTAATGCAAAAATACAATAAACAATATAGTTATTTACCCGATGAATTCCTGGCGTAAAAGTTAATGAATTTTTATCGAAAAGATCAGAAACCTAAATGCACTCAAGAACAAGAAAATATTTCTACTTAGATGTAAAGTTGTGGATATGTATTTCTGAAGAAAATAAAGATTGTCGAAACATTAAAATTATAAGTTTTAATTAACTCTAACTACAATTATTAAACAAGGGGCGGCTAAGAAAACGAAATATACTTATACAATAACAACATTTTTGATATATCTCCACAAGAAAAAAACCTAGATTCGTTAGGTTTGGGGACTGTGATGGCCAATTTTGTGTACCTCTGCGTCCTATCCATCTATTGAGATATTGCCTACCTAATTCTCTTTTAGATATTAAGTGGTATATTTTCCAAAAGTACAGGTAAATTGCCTTTTATAAATCCAAGAAATGTGGCGCCATTTAAGTGGCCATCAAACAAGTATGGACCTACCATACGCGTTCCATTATTCTACTCCAAACATTAGCAGACTATCTGTGCTGACGATCGAGGACTCTAAAAAAATTCGGATTTTCATCACTGTAATAATCAAAAAGACACACCTGTTCTTTCGAAAACTTGGAGCAGTAATAATAAAGTCAGTTCCGTCAAAGCGTACTTTCGTAAAATAAATGGTTGGAAATGCTAAAATATAAGATATATGTATAGGAAACCTTAATACAATTTTATAAATGATTAGAATTAGAATCTAAATACTATAATGAATACTGGGTGTTCCATTTAACCCTCCGGTGCGCGCGCCTTTCAGTCTTCTACGAATGGGCGCATATAACATTTAGTTAGATTACATGAAAATAAAAAATAAATAATGATGCTTTAAGAAAAAAAAACAATATTTTTATTTCAAGAAACTTATATCAACTAATAAACACAGATTTCTTGGTTCTATATATCAAATATATAGATGGGTATAATAAAACCAAACATACGCATGACAAAACCACTTTATTCAACTTCCATTGTTTGATCGTCATGACAGTGAAAACATATCATATTACCGTGTCGGTTACATATATTTTACCACATTTTACAAAAATTAATTTCATTCTGCTGTTCTTATGCTTTCCACAAATATAATAAATACCGGGTTTCGCGTTATCTCTAGAACGGTTGTCATTGTCCCGATACTTCGCCAAGATGGATTGAATATCTTTGGGAAGAGATTCAATTAGGGCTCTTTCTTTCAAGTGGTTTTCCATAAACCCAAAAGCAAGATTTCTAAAAAAAAATCGCCTTCTTTCTTGGTTTCCGATATTGTTGAATTTGAAAATAACGAATGCATTTATTCCAGCAATATCTAGGTGTCTGTAAAATACAGCAAGAGGCCATCGTCTTGTAATCCTGGAAGTGCTATACGCTGCGCACATTTGATACACAGTATCAACACCACCTTTTGTGGCATTGTAATCCAAATTTACTTGAGGCTTCTTAGTAACTTCATCGATTTCTTCAGTGTTATGCATTGTTGAAAGAAAGATTATGGTCTTGCTTTTCTTGGGAACGGTTGAAACCAGACAAATCCATATTGGAAGCCAAAAAGACTTGTTTCGATTTCTCCGGGCTATGGTAGGAATTCTGTTGGTATTTCTCTTGTGTTCTTTTTCATCATTTTATTTTGAAATAGTTATCGTTACGCTAGAATTCTCCAAGCAGTAGTGCAGTGGCGGCTGGTGGTGACGTAAATAGGAGATCATGGACAAGGCTTCAATTCTCTCGTAGATTTCCGTTGCATATCATGTACATTGTGCTTAACAGAAAAATACCCGAGGAAGAGTAGTCCTTGTGTGTCATAGTGCATCAGGCGCTGGTAGTGTACTTCATCTGAAGAAATTTTACGAGTTCATGCGCATTCGATATTCTGTACATATCATATATGTATCTATTTATTTTGGTTAACTCTTCAGTCTCATTAAAAACCTCAAGGACATCAGTATAATTAGCTACTTGTGACCGTTCACACCCTTTTGCTTCAGAAACACAGAAAACAATCCTTTCAAATTTATCGATTAATTTTCTGACAGGCTGTAAACTGCATAGACCCGCATATTCCTTTTTGTTCTAAATTTTTGTATACTCTTAGTTAAATTTCTTTAAGATTGTAATAATATTATACATGATACAACAAAGATAATCCTATACATCCCTCAAATACTAAACTAAATTCAGCTACAATCGTAATACCCTTTGAAAACATCTATTACCCCCTCCTACAACTTCACACTGCATCTCCGATGTATTGCCACCAATTTGTTCGACTGTAATTTCTGTCCTCGTGCTGTTGAAGGGTGCGATAAATCTCGAGAGAAGCGTTGCGAGAACTAACCGTAGTTTTGTCGTAGGAACCCCGCTACGAAACGGTAGTAATATGGATTATAACTCTATCCAGAAAGGGCAGTTTGTTCGCGATACGCTATTCACATTATCCTGTCGGTTGTAGCTGTTGCAACCGGCGATGTCTGCATCCAATGGTGCGACACATTCGCCGGGATTGAAGACCGAATTTGTCTGTTTGTATATATAAGCACTACCGCTACGAAATGCTGTAAATATTACAACTGCAATACGGGATTATTTCGCGAAGTGTATACAGTTCAAAATTGCGATTATTTTAGGAAAGCATGTAAGCACAAAATAGAAATAGTAGAAAATTTTATCAAAAGGTTAAGGAACAAAAAAGAAGAAGAACAACCGCCTACTAGGTTTTATCTACGTTAATACGGAGAAGAATAAGGGAGGTAACGGATAATAAAATAGGGGAATATCAATGCGGTTTTACGAAGGGGAAATCGACAATTGACACAATACACATAGTTCAACAAATTATAGAAAAAACTTATCAATATAAAATAAACCTCTACTTTTCGTAGATCTTCAGCAAATGTTTGACTCTCTAAATAGGAATATGATTATGTAGCGATGTAGGAGTTAAAAGTTCCAACAAAACTAAGAAGCCTTATGGCAATGACAATGCATGGAACGAAAGCTAATGTAATAACAAGTAAAGGTGAAACTTAAGAGTTTGCTATAAATGAAGGAATTGAGCAAGGGGATGTCGGCAACCATATTTAATATAGTACTGGAATACGTCACCAAAAGAGTCAGTAAGGGTACAATAACAACAAGAGAGGGACAATTAGTAGCGTACGCTGATGACGTAGTAATCGTGGGAAAAAAGAGGGAGAAAGAAATATTAGTTGAAGGTAAGAAGATGGAATTAAAAATAAATGAGAATAAGACAAAAGTAATGAGCAATAGAAAAATTAGAGTGGGGAATTATACTTTTGAGGAAGGAGACAAGTTCAAGTATCTAGGAGTCACTATTACAAATGATGGTAATAGGGAAATGGAAATAAATGGCAGTCAACAAAGCTCTACATATAAATAAACACCTACCAAGAAGCAAAACTCTTTCAAAGAATACAAAGATAAAAATTTATAGAACAACCATAAAACCAGTAGTAATGTATGCAGCGGAAACAGTGACAACGACAAAAAGGGATAAAGAAAATTTGAGAGTCAAAGAGATAAGAATACTGAGATCAATACTGGGACCAGTTAGAATGAAAAATTTGGAATATAGGATAAGAACAACTGAGGAGGCAGCGAAAGAATGTGAAGAGGATATAGTTAAGGAGATAAAATAGCAAAGGGCATATGTGAAGACCAGGAGAGGAGAAGATAGTCAATATAGTAACAAATTGGGAGCCATCGGGAAAATGAAGGAGGGGAAGACCTAGGTGTAGCTGGATAAATTAAGTGAGGGAAGACTTGAAGAGGATAAGGGTCGATAAGGCAAAAGAAAAAGCTAAGGGTAGGATGGAGTGGAGAAGAATATGTGAAAGAGTGGAATAGGAGGAAACGGGAACTGATCCTCCCCTTAATGAGGGATCCAGAAAGGTTCACCTGAAGTGGCGAAATCCCCAGGAGGTGCGTCTACGCCATTTATTACATACAGAGCTCGGTGCTTGGTCCACTGTTATTTCTTGTGTTTACTAATGACTTACCAAAATATGTCAGCACGGATGGACTTGTGACATTTACTGATGACACTTCTATTCTTGCGGTTTCTGATAGTGAGAGGAAGCTCTGGATGAAAGTACAACGTGTTTTGGTGACCTTCAGCGAGTGGTATTTTGCTAATAGCCTTCTATTAAATACCAGTAAATCCGCATGTGTTAAGTTTTATAAACATAAAGTCAATAACGTGGATAATTTTGTTTTCCCGAATGGAGATGTCTTGAGTGTCGCTGACAATATACGGTTTCTGGGCGTGTTTTTAGATGCGCAAATGACTTGAAATAGTCATATAGATCATGTGCGTGCTAATTAAATTCTGCGTATTACGCGATTCTAAAACTAAAAAATAACCTTTATAGTAATTGTATTGTGAATGTATACTATGCACTTGTGTATTCGGTCCTTTGTTATAATACTGTACTTTGGGGTAATTCAGTAAATGCTAAACGTATTTTTATACAACAAAAACGGATACTGCGTTTAATTTTTAATTTGCAAAATGACGAATCCTGTAGGCCAGTTTTCCAAACGCAAAAAATGTTGAGTGCTGAGTACACAAGGAATAATTTGAATGAACAAGATTCGGGCACCTATTGCGCACTGATCAACATAAAAGTAGTCAATTAAATCTTTATCTGAAAGGTTTCTGTAAATTAGCAGCTCCTGGTTAAGTCACTGCATTCGTTCTCGTATGCTGTTTGCAGAAATAATATCATTTGATCGAAAGTCATCGAAAAGCTTCTATTTGAGTTAAATCATCAAAATTGGCTGTGAAATAAAACAATCGCCGGTCTTTCGCGATTTAAAATAAAAGAAAGATGAACGACGCCATAATTTTTCATCAATCTTTATTCGGCCTTGGTTGAATCAAAGTGTGTTTTAAATCCAATCCCAATATAAGTGTTCGATTGTGTATTCAAAGTCTTTATTTGAAGAGAAAAGGGTTAAATATCCAGAGCAGGCAGTTTCCTGTAGTGGGTATACAGACATTGGGATCGTTCAAAAGTTTCAAGCTTAGTTAATTTTCAAATCTTAAAATTCGTTAATTTCATTTTACTGAGTTGGAAATTCGTTCAAAAATTGCCGTAAGGGTATCTAGGGATACCCCCGAACATAGAAGAATCGTTTATTCAAATTAAATTAGAAAATTTAACAAAATTTGAGAAAAACCCCCGAGAAAGATATTCCATACATATTTGTACATTTATGCTATATTTACACATTTATGCGTTCTTTATGTTTGATTGTCTTCTCTTTGACTGCTAACTATGGTTTGTATACCTGTTTCTTGTGCCTGTTTTTACTTGAGGATTCATATACGTTATTATTAACCTGGGCAAATATGCGGTAACAGCCAGAGGCGTGGCGAGCGCATAAAAGTTTACACATAAAATAGAAGGTAAGAAATAAATTATAAAACGTGCTGAAACGCTTACCGTTTTAAAAATCTTCCGTGAAGTCACAAACTGGGTAACATAAAATAAGAGTAACACATAAATCAAATGTAAATTTTTCTTGGCCTCGTATGCCACTTTTTGCAGAAGAATGCTGTTTGCTTTCGATGTGACATTGACAATGACTTCTGGACCAACACATTAAAGGGATTTTACAATCTAGACATTGAATTTTAGCGCCAAAAATCAAAAATTAAGTCCGGCATGTCCACTATAAAGTTTTTAACTGTGTCTGCCATTGGCCGTTTTCGCGACATATTTTTAAAGCAAACATAAGCGTACAATTACGAAATAAGTTACGACAGCCTACATATACACAGAACTACTCGCATACAGCATCGATTTAATATTGACGCTCTGAACGCGTGAAATAAATAATCGCCGACTCCGCACCACATATCTACTATACTGACTGTTACCGCTGTTTGTCCAGACTAGTTAAAACTAAAAACGGCATCAGGCTTCAGTATTCCGTTCTTACCTTCAATTATAGCACAAATATGTTTCTTACCAGTTGTTAGCCTGGAAACTGGCCTTTTATCTGTCCATTTTTAAAATTTCACGCCATGTCGGTTACTCAAGGTTAAAATAGCACCTCGTCTTTGTTTTTGCTTTGCTTCTGGTGGCGGAAATTTTCTAGTAACTTTTACAGTACCACAAAGGTATGTTGACTTTTGCAAAAGTTCTTCCGTTAATGGTACACTTGTGTAAAAGCTGTCCGTAAATAAAGCCCGCCCTTCGTACAATAAGTCGTCCACCAACCTCATAACCACGTCATGCGGGTATCCTTTATTTACCACTTCACCAGTTTTTCCTGCATAAACCTCAAGATTTTAGGTGTAACCACCAGGAAAACATATCTCATAAATTTGAATGCTATATTTGTGTCGTTTACTAGGAATATACTCGCCATGGTATCATACTCTCATCTATAACAATATCTCTTCCCTGTTTAATAACACTTTTAAATTTACCAAGAATTTCGTCCAATAATTTTTTTCATTTCCCCTACACTGACTACAAGACTGTTGATGTTTTCTAGTATTAGCTTCCAAATTCTCGTTATTTTCCGCTTCGCATTGAGTGAAGTACCTATTGGTTTCATCTACCATAATTTGCAATATGTTGTCCGTAAAAAATAATCTGTAGAGCAAAAAGGGAGCATTGCAGTTTACATCAATTCATCATCGCTCGCATATTCAATATTTTCATTTCTTCTCTCCGTGATAGGTCTCCATTCTCTAGTGTTGGACATTTCTTCGTCATCAGATGAATCATCTAGAGAACATACAGTATCGCTGCGATCGTCTTCAATAGTATCGACGCTCATCCCTTCTGAAGTGAAAGAAAACCAACGCGGTCTCGATCCCGTTTTGCAACCTACAACTGCTGATTCTTCTGAACAACTGTCATTTTCAAAAGCATTAATGTTTTCCAAAACTCAAAATTTGTTGTACCTGGAAAACAGGGACTAATTTATTTTAACCACATTTTATTGAAATTCGATTTTTAGTCGGATATAGGTGAAATAATAGAGTAGTGCTAAAACATATTTTTATTTGTGCGGAAATAGTATACAAAAGTTCCGAAATAGTTCCAAACGCCGCTCCGTATGCGTGCGGTTGTCTGCTTACGGTCCGTGGGCCCCAATGAAAATTCGTAACTTTTCCGACAAATTATCATAAAATACTAAAAAAATATATAAAACATTAGTAATACTTTCAACTGTTACCGCTGTTTGCCCAGACTACTATTTTGTTTTCTTTTTTCAATTTCCTCTATTATATGTAACCGAGGAAAAAAATGTAAAAAAAGGTAACTTTTATTTTTAAATGTAGTTTGTGAAAAAAAGTTATGACCTGTCTAGGGCGAAAATTGTAGTCAGGGTGGTGAAAATGTGTCTCCCCCTATCCCCGCGAAAGCCCCTTTGAAGTAGAACATTTTGATTTTTAATTCATCCCGATAGCTTGCGTGGCTCCGAAGTTATGATAAAAAAATGCGTTTTTGGGGGTAACTTCAGACGCACCCTACACCCCCTTACGGTGAATATGGGCCGCTAAAAAAAATATGTGTCCTTTACTTTTTTATGGTCTACCAATGTACCAAGTTTCATCAAAATCGGGGAGTCACAGTTCTGTCAGTTTGCTTGTAAGACCAAAGACCTTACCACAAAACTGGTTCTGGACGCACGTTTCGATTGCCAAGCTATCATCATCAGCAGTAAAACTGAATTCTTATCGAATTCAGCACATTCACACAGCAATTTCACGTTGTAATTCTCTGGGACGTTAGACACAATTGCTAACATTATTAATTTTTTGTCACCTAAATCACAGAAAATACTTTTTCTTGACAGACTATTTAAATTTAGACCCATACAAATTTTGAGAAAACTTCGCCCACTGTCCATTCCAATCTTGATCCTAAATGGTTCATCGTAGGAACAATTATCTGCTATGAGATTTATCAAATCTTGAACTTATTGCAAAAAACTATGCTTCTGTTTTCCCATTTTTCACGTTTATTCTCCATAACTAAAACTTCTCGTTTTGAAAAACTAAAATAATGATCAATTTGGTAATTGTGACGGTAAATGTCGTTTTCTATGTCTAATCTAATACTTTTTCTTCCCTTTTTATTTCTTAAGTAACTTTTTTAATTTGATCACACTTATTAATTTTTCAGATTCATTGTTCGATGTTGGTGGCATAATTACTACTGGCAACAAGTGGAACAAGCCAAAAATATCTGTTCCCGAATTACCAACTTAATCAATCTTTTTTAATCACATTGTATTAGTTATTAGTTATTTTTTATGTATAATTGATCTCCTATGTCTCTAGCGTAGTAACAAAATTATCAATTAACACCCTATATCCACCTGAATAGGATATCCGTTGCACATTTCATTAATCGATCGATCCGCTCATTCTCCAGCACTAATTGGTGTACCGACGCTACTCTCTCTCACATCCCTAGAGATCAGCCGACCATAAAACCCACAGCATAGACGATACTCCTCGCTACCAGTCTAGTTTAGCTGGACGCAGGTCTGATTATTTGCTCTCGTTTGTTTACCCAAAGCCCCGGCCTGTTTTCTTCGATTTTGTCGCGTCCTTTGTGTTCGGAAACTACAGCGTTGATAATCTCGAAACGACCGAAAATTAAAACTTCGTAGTTGGTAATACACCGATGTTAGCTGTAGGTCTGTACGTTGCATACAAAGAGAAAAAGGACAGTAAAACTGTCGTTACCAGTGAGATAGAATAGAGGATGTTTTGTTCGTCTAATTGTTAGAGGGCGTGATTAGTGACTTCGTTGGGGATATTAGCTAGCTGTGACATTGTCATGGGATCTATGACATGGTGGAAGTTTATGTTTGTGTATTATTGTAAGTTCTAAACAAAATTCTCTGAAATTTTGATTCAATTTTCCTGGAATTTACAGCTCAGGGAAATGAAGAATTATAATTATCTTTTATTATGAAATGCAATTATTCTAAAATTATTATAATTTGCGTACGGATTATGATTTTTAGGATCAAATGCTTGTAGATAGATAAACAATAAATACTGTCATATTGAACAAACCACAAGTAAAATCTCTGTCATTAGCGCCACGAGGAGAGACGTTCAGCGAATTTCGATCTGGTAACATCTGTCATACTTAACCATTTTTGACTAATTTTTTTTTCCTCTCTGCGTCCAGGGCTTTATTAGGTAAATATATCTCCACCCAAATCGACAAGTCCGGTAGAAAATGTATATGTTTTACGGTTGCCAATGCTAATGTCAGTTAATTAGACTATTTCTCGCTCCACATCGATTTTTGAGCGATATTTGACTTCTCATAAATAGGTTGTCGCAAAGGGAATGAGGATCCTTACAGCTTTTGAACTCGGAATTGAATATTCATTTTTGATTGATATCCAAAACTCCACTAAATCGGAAGGAGCAAATTTTGTTTTCAGGCTGTTGTCACAAGAGAGTTCAATTAAACTCTCTTCTTCCTGCGAAGTGGATTCTAGTCGAACTCGAGCACGGAAAGGATCTTGGATCCACGCAAATTTCTCGACGTTGTCTTTCTCCAAGTATTTTGGAAACAATGACTTTATTACTGGCTACATATTTGTGCAATTCAGGGAAACAATGTTGACCGCCATCCTCACTGATTTTTCTTATGTTCAACTGCAGGTTTTTCCTAAACCCCGCAACCTCCAAAGGTTTCAAAATGTGCATGTTATTGCTTTGCAGAGATAGATTGAAGGCATTCAGCTTGTCAAATATATCGCACAAATACGCTAGTTTCAGCAAAAGTCGAGTTCGGCAAAGTACCTGGAGTTTTCTTGACATTCCTCTTGTAGAAAAGTGTGAATTTCTTGACGTAGCTCCAATGCACGGGATAAGACATTGCCATCGTGAGCTGCAGTAATATATCAGGGCCGTGTGTTCAGCTTCCATGTCTAGCTTTCAGTGGCCTAGTCTTTATGTAATTTAGTACGTCTACGACACATTCTAATACGAATTTCAATTGAGAGCTCATCGACTTTGATGCAAGTGCTTCCCTATGGAAGATGCAATGAATCCACATAGCATGCGATACTTTTGCTGCGAATAAGCGGATGCAATCCTCCGTAGCGACCATACATTGATTGAGCTCCATCAGTACACATACCGATGCACTTTTCCCAATCCAAATCATTTTCGGCTAGAGGTTTGTCAAACGTCTCAAATAAGTCTTTGCGCTTCCAATGATGCTTTTGCAGAACAGAAGGTTGAAATCCAGAGTTATATTATGGATTCTTCGACCAATAGTGTTGTTGGACAAAGGTGTCTTTGAAATTAATTTTCCCGCCGACTCTCCCAGCATAATATTAACCATGTCAAGGGCAGCCGGTGGAATAAGCTCTTCTGCGATTGCGTGAGGTTTTTTGCACTTCGCCACTCTGTATGCGACCTTAAAAGATGCTAGCAGTGGTATTGAGGCTTGTTTAGTAAACATACTTTTTTGCTTTTGTAAATCTTGCAAATTGCTACTAAAGAATTCGCGAGATTTTTCAACCATGTTAAAGTAATTGGTCTCGAGATGTCGCTTTAGCTTACTTGGGAGCATACACTAGGTCGCTAGAACTTTTAAACGGAACACACACTGCGGTTTCCCTTCACTGTTTACTTCTACTGAAGTAAAGCCAAAATTCAAATAGTTATCATCGTATTTACGATATTTCCGTTTCCGTGCTACCTCACCACTTGCAGATGCTTGACCACTCTCACTTGAACTGTCGACTTGCTTATTTAATAAAAATCTTTCCATTTTCCTACGACTTTACGAAAAGTAAAAAGGAGCGGGCGTCTTAAAACCGTTTACTTTTCTTCTCAGATATTTACTCTTCGATTGTTATTTAAGAACAGAACTGATTCGCCGAAGTGATGCCGCATTTATACTAGCCGCCCCACCTACTTAGAGCTTTCGCGAAATTTCGACAACGTCCGATAGTATGCTATATAAGTCTACTAGAAAGTTCTATAAACTTCACGAAAGTTCCATACTTTTCTGAAATATTCTGTGCTTCGGGAATGTTCCATATCTTTCTAGAAAGTTCTACAAGCTACGGAAACGATCCAGTCTAGATCTTCTAGAAAGTTCCATTAGCTTCGAAATGTTCATTCTGGAATGTTCCAGACCGGTATGTCTGCTCGCGTTCACAGGAGTGTCTCGCGGCGTCCAGGGGCGCCGCGGCGTACACTTAGGGAACCCCTGATTTAATGTTTTATTGTCATGAATCAGTAAAACAGCCAACTATAGATCACTTTTAATTTACATACTTACTTGCTATATTGTATACGTAAATATTTCCTTCTCTGTCAAATATTACTTCATTTTGCACGTTTGTAACTGGTTTTAACCAATTACAAAGTTTAGGGGTAATCATATTCAAATTTAAACGTTCAAGTCAACAATATTAAATAAGCTGAGTTATATGTACTATACTACCCCATATCTTTACTGGTGCGTTCTTCATTCATGTAGCGGTTATGTACCACCACAAAACAGCTGACTAACCGATTGTATCGGAATTCTTCTACCGCTCCACAAATTATCGTTATATTGAGTCATAACATTCCAAGTCCAAGATTAATTTAAGTTCTGCCATTTGAAAGAAGACGATGTTTCGCTACGTGACACGCTAGCATAGAGAGGGCGCGTAAACGTCAAATTTTAAAGTTAATGTTTTTTATTAAAACCAATTTATCTTTACGAATAGTACTATGCAAATTGTATTGTTTTGTAAAATAGGAAGATATCAGTTGAGTTTGAATTTTAAAACCGCGCCAATATTTAGGGAAATCGGTAACATTTTCTGTCATTCTATTAAGGAAAAACGTCTGTGAGCTCTAACCTCATGTTTCTAAATAATTTCCTTTAAATTATACGAGGTGTGGCAATTAAATAACCGGACTGGTGCTACTATCGGCAAACAGCGAGCACGCCGCGGCAGGTTTGAACATGTCTGTGCCTGTAGATGCTTCCCACTCCCTGAGCTCGATGGGCGCGGTTTTACGTCGCTCAGTCTCGATGTAGCAATCGTCCGTTCAAGTCCTTATGCTAGTGTCGCGTCGGAAAAATGCAGAGTGTTCTAACTACCCTTCGTGAACGAACACGAAAACGACAAGACGAAGACGCGATTTGTGGAAGAGCAAATCCCGGATGCTCCACCAAGATAATGCGCCAGTCCATTCCGCCTTGTCTATGAAGGCGTTCTTTGCGAAATCCGGCATCACCATGTCGGACCACCAGGACTCGCCCGACCTGGCCCCCTGTGACTTTTTTTATTTCCTAAGGTAAAATCGGAGCTTAAGGGGACAAGATTTGACAGTGTGGAGGCGGTGAAATCGAAAGCGACGGAGGTTCTCAACAAGCTGACAAAAACGGACTTCCAGCACTGCTTTCGACAGTGGAAAATTCGTATGGAGCGTTGTAGGGATTGGCAAGGAGAGTACATTGAAGGGGATAAACTTTGTAATGTAATTGGTGATCGATAAAATGTTTTGTAGCACCAGTCCGGTTATTTAATTGCCACTTCTCGTATATGCATGAAGTACAGGTTTCTCTAGTGAATATTGAAATTTCTGTTCCAAGACTTTCCGAAGTTTGTTAACTTATTTGTAATGAAATATATACCAAACCGTCCTTGTTCACATTTACTATCTTTTCAGAGGATCGATCAGGTAATACCCCGCCACATACGCAGATTCAGTTGAATACGTTTCAAGTAGTAATCATTAGAGTTGCCCACTAGCGCCAATGGGCAGTGGCGGCGGTTCGATACAACCCTCAGTATAACTGCGAGCCACAACCAGATCTGTTGTGTACACATGTACGCTACCGTAAATACTATTTCGTAGTTCTACGTTTGTTTTAAAAATGTTGCCTACGTCCTTTAATGTGTTTGTCCAAAAGGGATTGTCTACGTCACGTAAATAGTGAACAGCATTCTTCAAAAAAAAAAAAAATTGCACACGACACTATGACAAATTTAAATTTAATTTATGTATTACCTTTATTCCATGTAATCTACCGTTTAATTTACTAGACAAGGAAACACATGTCTTCTTTTGGAATAAATATTCGGATTGCAAATTACCAAGTCGGGCATCGTTACAAAGAATTGTGCCCTCTACTCGTGAACATGTTGAAAAAAGAATTAAATCGGAGCTGAAAGATAAAAAGCTGTGGTTATGTGTGGACGAAACAACAGATCGTAAAAAAACATTCTGTGGTTAATGTAATGGTACGTACAATGGAACCACGTCAATCGTCACCTTCAATTCTATTAGCTTCCAGACGAGTACAACAGTGTATTGCCGAAGTAATTTCAAAGTTAGTGTTAAACACATTGGAAAAGCTAAAACTTTCAACAAACCAACTGTTGATGTTTATGAATGATAGTGCCGCAAACATGTTTTCTGTAGGCCGGTCTCTTAAAAAACATTATGCTAACTTGTTACATATTACGTGTAAAATTCATGCTCTCAATCATGTGGCAGATAGTATTAGAAAGTGATATCCTGAGGTAGACGCTTTAATAGCGCATACAAAAGCAGTGTTTGTCAAATCCCCAAAACGTATAAATTCCACAGACTGTGCCCCCGTATGCCTGAGCCACCAGAACCTACTCTTACATGTTGGGGAACATGGTTACAGGCTGCGTTTTATTATCACAAATATTTTGAGAATATTAAGAACGTGGTTTTACAATTCGATCCAAAGGAAGCTGCGGCTATCAAGGAAAACCAGTCTAAATTTCAAGATAGTCAGGTTAAAACGGATTTAAAAACTATTCAGAACAATTACTTCGGACTAGTGGAGGCAATAGAAAAATTACAAAATCCTACGGTGTCGTTAGTGGAATCTCTGCAGATAGTGCAGCATGTTCACGCACAGCTATGCGCGGTAGAAGACGCAAAAAATGTTTGTGTTCTAGAAAGGTTTGAAGGTGCTATAGAGAAAGATTCTGATTTTGGCACATTAAGACAAATTTGTAAAGGTGCATCAACAGAACCATTAAGTTGTTCCAAAGATTATTTTAATTGCGCAAATATTACGTCAGTAGAAGTAGAACGTTCGTTTTCTGCATATAAACACACTTTTTCCGCACGCCGCACTCGGTTTGCCGAAATAACTGTGGAAACATATCTAATTTTGTAGATATTTAACAGACATTATTCACTTTGTGATTTCACGGAAGACTCTTAAGACGGTAAGTGTTTGAGCACGTATTATATTTTATTTCTGACCATTTATTTTGTGTAAACTTTTATGCGCCCGCCACTGGCTGTTGGCGCATAGTTTGGATTAAGGAATGTTGTTTTAATACAATAACCCTTTGGAATTTACTTTTTGTTGTATAATTTTGTTGAAAATTTTTCGTCACCAAAAACGAACTGCACTTTATCTTTTATGAGATTTAAAGGACATGAAGTTATCAGTTCTTTCTTTACAGAAAAAAAGCGCTGGATTCATATTCTTATGTAAATTATTTCTACAAAATACGATGTTATTTACTTATTGTAGTACCCCCTTTATTTTTTTTCCTTCAGTAAAGATTCTCTTTATTTCACTTCTGCATTTTTTGTAATTTTTAATGCTACTGTCCTTTCGAAAAAGGCTTTAATAATTCTACATTTATATAATGCTAATAAACTTGAACAATAACCGCAAAAAGTTAACACCATTTTAATTGAAAAAATTAAATTTCCTCACATATTCCGTTTCGCCCTCAATTGAAAAGCATATTTATTTTACTTACAATGAGAATCGTGGTTATTTCCGATTTTACATCGTCCTGTTAATTCCAGATACGACCAACATCCCACCAGTATCTGATTTATTTGCCGATTATCTTAATAAATTGCATATTAATGAGCAAACAAATAAGCCCTTCCAATTTGCCGAATATCATTATTTATTGAGGCGATTTACAGTACCCGTCCTTGTTTTACAACAGCTGAATTTCCGATGTTACTTCGATCCAATAAACGGGCTGTGTGGTGGATTACGTTGCGAATGGAGAACCCCAGGGAGTAGAATTGTTCTTACTAAGGATATTCTGGCGATTTTGGAAAAAGTTTGCGTTGTTAATTGCTGAATAGACCATTAGCACACCATACAGTATGAAATTTGTCTAATTTAATTGCCATTAAATCAAAAAACTTCACCAATTGACTTTGAACTGCATATATTTTTATCTTTTTTTAGGAAGCTTATCGCTAGAAATTCAAGTTTTCAAATAACAGCCTCAAAAAATAAAAAAAAAACATATTTAACATCTAAAAAACTTTGATGGAATTCATTACAAACTTGTAAGTAGGAAAACCATACTGTATTGCATTTCTCGTCCCACTCACACTTCCGGGACAAAGAAATCTCGAAGATATCCTTTTGTTATTACCAAGTACATACTTCCAGCCATCATCTCCAGCACTTCACATTTCGCATTTTTTGCCACTTAACCGCAACCCTTTGTCTCTCTCTTTCATTCCTTCTAAGTGTCTCCTCTTCGATAATACGCCTCCCTCAAACAAGCGATTTGTTACAGAGGAATGTACGGCGGATCGTTGCAGCAGGGTACCCTGTCAGCACGGCGGCAAGTGCCTCACCAGCGAGAGCTCTGCAGTCTGTCTCTGCCCGCTGGGCTTCTCCGGGGACCTCTGCGAGATAAGGGTCGATCTAGAAGTGCCTTCGTTCAACGGCTCCAGCCACTTGAGATACACCGGTCTGGGGGAGGAAGCTCTCACTTGGCTAGATCTTCAAGTCACTCTGAAGCCGACAGCCGAAGACGGGCTGATCATCTACAACGGACATCGCGGAGATGGAATCGGCGATTTTATGGCGCTGTATTTGAACGGCGGACGCTTAGAGTTCGCTTACGATCTCGGCACTGGCGTAGCAATCGCGACTAGCCAACACAAAGCGATTCTGGGCGAATGGCACGAAGTGCGGATCTCCAGAACAGGTCGCCTAGCTATATTAGAAGTTGACAATCAAATACCGGTGGAGGTTATGTCACCGGGTGCGTTTACCCAGCTCTCGTTACCGCAGAATCTTTACTTGGGGGGTGTGCCTAACTTCGGAGCGGTTTCCCCGAAGGTCAGGGTGCGTTCGGCTTTCGTAGGATGTGTCCAGAAGGTGGTAATCAACGGCAGGACTGTCGCTATTTTAGCTGAAGCTTTAGGTAACATAATACGTTGATTTTATATACGATAAAAGTAATGAAATGGAGTCGTTGAATACTTTTCAAAAGCGATGGTAGATCGTTGCAATAAGGGACTTACTAAAAGTACACAAATAAGTAGAAATAAATAGTATAAATGAAGATATGTATTTTAAAAAGCAGCAAGTAATAACATAACTACTTTAGCAAGTAGAAAAATGAACTTCCTATTTCTCTAAATTTTCCATCGCATATAACAAGATGATTTTTCATATTCTTAAGACAGAACTTGTGTAATTTTAAATGTGGATGCGTTTTTAAAAGCTTGGAAAATATGTAACTACTAAATTGTTACCCTAGTCAATAGACTTCACCGATTAGAAAGGCGAAAAAGTTAGAGAAGCCCAGTGTTGCCAGGTCTACTGTTTTAACAGTAGATCGACTGTTTTGACTTGTGCTCTACTGTTCTACTGTTTAAAAAATAAATCTACTATTTTTACTCTAGCTTTACGGTTGTACAATTTTTACATTTCAGATTAAATTATATTATATTATAACGAAAAGAAATATATTGACATTTCAATCAATTTTTACTAGCATAACCAAACAACACACATAAATGTAACCGTTACCAATTGTTTATCCCTATTCCTACGATTGATGGAGAGATCCCCTGTGTTTCTTCAAAGATTGAAGGCTGTAAGAGTAAGTGTACCTAACACCTAACTATTGTTAGTTTACAGCCACTGGCCAAATTACATGAAACATGTATTATATTCTTTATTTATAAAATATATTGTAAAAATATGTAACATATGTAAATATTAAATAAGTAATTAATATTTAGTCCATAGCCCATGATTTTTGATAACACCCTTAATTCTTCGGGGCATATTTTCAATGCAGGATATGATTGTCTCTTTTATATCTTCATCGCTCTCCCATACATCCTTTATATTCTTCATTAATATTTCCTTTGTAGGGTTTTCTCTTTCATATACCACTACATGGCAAGGAGCATTATCTTGCATAAATATACGCCCTGTCGGTATGCGACGTCCTGGCTTAAAATACGGTAATAACGTGTTTTTTAACACATTTATGTACTGCTCTTGACGCATTGTAAAAATATTTCGTCATACCCGTATAGAAGCTAAGTTATGGAGTATCGTTAAGTGTTTTGTGTTGATATGTCGTTATTGCAAAGGTAAAATTGTTATTCTATCTCTCTTAATAATTAATTATTTGGAATTTGAAAAAAATTTAAATATTTGGGGTTTTTTGTAGAAAATGCCCGGGAAAGATTTAACAACTGAACAAAAAGCCGCTATACAAGCTCTTCTACAATCAAACAAACATTCACAACGAGAAATTGCAAAATTACAGAAAGTATCTCCTTCTGTATCGCGTTTAGCTAGAAACTTAAACGAAGGAGCTTGCACATCGACACAAAGACGGGCAAAGTGCGATCGGAAAAGAAAAACTTCGAAGAGATCTGACCGTGAAATTGTTCATCAGGCTTTGAGCAATAGATTTGCTACAATTAAAATGATTCAAAAAAATTTACAAGAGAGAGGAATAGAGATTTCGAGCAGGACTGTCAGGCGCGATAATCGCATAATGGGCCGAAGACCTGTAGAAAAGCCGCGTTTAACAGAAAAAATGAAATCTGCTCGTCTCAACTTTGCAAGAGAATATCGAAATTTCACAGACGAGAATTGGAAAAAGGTGAGTAACTTAACGTGATTTTTACTAAATTAATGTTTGCATTATTTAATAGGTTTCCTTTAGTGACGAGTGCTCGCTCTGTATGTTAGTGCAGCGAGCACAATTTGTT
Organism: Dynastes maya; assembly: GCA_029619315.2. Taxonomy (NCBI): domain Eukaryota; kingdom Metazoa; phylum Arthropoda; class Insecta; order Coleoptera; family Scarabaeidae; genus Dynastes; species Dynastes maya. Next base: position 1,032,727 of record JAROYE020000024.1, read on the forward strand.
CGTAGACGACCTGGCGAACGTCTCACAGAGTCCACGGTTCTTCGAACTGTAAAACACCCTCCGCAGGTAATGATTTGGGGAGTGATTAGTGGAGACGGACCGGGCCCCTTCTATTTTGTAGAAGGTACAATGCGTCAAGAGCAGTACATAAATGTGTTAAAAACACGTTATTACCGTATTTTACGCCAGGACGTCGCATACCTACAGGGCGTATATTTATGCAAGATAATGCTCCTTGCCATGTGGCAAAAAAGGTTAAGAAATTCTTTGAAGGCAATCACATACCTCTTTTACGTTGGCCCGGAAATTCACCGGACCTCAATCCCATCGAGAACGTATGGAATCGACTAAAAATGAAAGAAAGAGAAAACCCTACAAAGGAAATATTAATGAAGAATATAAAGGATGTATGAGAGAACGATGAAGATATAAAAGAGACAATCATATCTTGCATTGAAAGTATGCACCGAAGAATTAAGGGTGTTATTAAAAATCATGGGTTCTAGACTAAATATTAATTACTTATTTAATGTTTACATATGTTACATGTTTTTACAATGTATTTTATAAATAAAAAATATAATACATGTATAGTTTATATTTTATTATGAAGAAACTACAAAATATTGAGTGTTTTAAGTATTTTGGCCAGGGACTTATATTTTTTATGCACTTTTTTATATATTTTTTTGTATTATTGTTTTTTGTATTGAAAGTTGTGCCATTTTATTAGTGTATTATCTGTTATGTTTATTTTAATGGCCATCTACTGTTTTTTTTACTGAAGCATGTACTGTCCTGCCGAAAATTGACCTGGCAACACTGAAGCGTAATTCATGTAATTTTCTTTATTTCTAACACCAAAAGGTTTCGAGTGACTTTCCACCCTTCATCAAGTTGAAAGTCAGGAAAATTTCCTAAATATTCGTAGTATTAAAAATCTGATGAGGTACAAGAAACATAATAAATTTTATGCATGCATACAGAAAATTCTAGAACCACTCTTCTTTTTCCATTAAAATTTTTCAATGGATAATTACAATTTTTAAATTATTTGTATATACTGAAGCTTCCGAAAAGTGCATTGATCAGTAATATTATCAAGACTAGAATTCAATGGGGTAGTTTCAGAAAGAGAGTCACCCACCATATTACCATTAGGTCCAGAAAAACAGTATAGTAACTTACTAATAAGACAAATAGGATAATTACTCTTTCCCAGAATATCGTATAGTATTTCAAGGTTCCTGTTGTAATATATTGGGTGCGAAATGTTTAGGATACGATGTTATAAAACAAGAATCAAGTTAATTTTGTACGAGGGCGAATCAAATATTAACCGGACTTTTGTTTTAGAACATTTATTGGTACAGTAAATAAAATTTTGAATACACCTTATTTTTCTATATAATCTCCTCTTTTATTTACACATGTTTCCCACCGAATCGGAAGTTTTTTAATTCCGTCATCAAAGAATGAATGTGGTCGCGTCTGTAACCAATTGCGCACGAACGTTTCTACACCTTCGTCGTCGTCAAAGTGATGACCTCCCAGTTCTTCCTTGAGTGGCCCAAACATGTGGTAGTCACACGGCGACAGATCGGGACTGTAGGGCGGATGTTCCAGTGTTTCCCAATGAATTTTGTCCAATTTTTCTTGGGTTAATGCAGCTGTGTGTGGCCGAGCGTTGTCATGGAGCAGAATCGCACTTCGAATAGGCATGTCTCGCTTTTTTCGTCGATAGGCCTCATTTTTTGCATTGACTCTCGGCCATCGGGAAATTTTTTGTGCCAATCGTAGACTTGGGTTCTTGAAAGTGTTTTTTCAGCGAACTGTGCAGTTAGTCGATGCAAAATTTCGGCGGGTTTTACGCCCTTCCGCGACAAAAATTTAATAATAATGCGTTGCTCAACAGACGTGTGCACCTCTTGCTCAGACATGATGCTACTAACAACCAATTTGCTCTGGCGAGCCGAACCGATTTACTCCCTTCCACTTTACATCCCCATCCAACATATATCAACACGTCACGTTACTCACTTCACCTGGGGAGCGTTAAAAAGAAAAGTCCGGTTAATATTTGATTCGCCCTCGTATGTAAGGGGGTGATAAGATTTAAAGTTTAGGTAACGACCTGCACTGGTTGGGTTGCAATACCAATCTAATTCGATCCAGTTGCTAGCATTTCTGATGACTTCAACGTCAAGAAAAGGAATACCTTGTTCACGAAGTGAAATATTCAATTTCCTAGCAGAATAAAGGTATTTAATATGGTCAATTGAAAAATGCTGCTCACATCGTCGAAGAAAGTTTGTTCTTTGATGAGTAACAAAAGTAATGGACATATTTATCATTTAAATGATATTGACTAGTGAAACACTTCGCTATTACCTTACCACAACTACCATCTTACTTCATTTTACTACTGAACTATACAGTGTTCGAGTATGTGATTTAAAATGTAATCGATTCAATTAAATCAATCGCTTTATACGAATTCGAGTCTATGTTTATTTTCCCGACTCTGCAATTCGTTAAACATTAATAGAAATTTGTTTTAGGTAACTTTTATTTAATTACCATTATTTTATCGACTTGTAAAATAAGTTCCTTACAATCTATTCATACTAATTTTACTCTATTACGGTTAGGTGGCGCTAACGTCGACAATTGCCCGCATCCATGCGTAGCGCGCCCCTGCGGCGAGGACGGCGAATGCATCCCCGAACTGGACTACTTCACGTGCCGCTGTAAGCCCGGCTATCGCGATCAACTGTGCAGCAGGGGTCCGCCCGCATTCAGCGGCACCGATAGCTATCTGCACTTCAACGACCCCACCACCCTAACCACGCTCGTCTCCGATCCGCTGGACATCAACGTCCGCTTCAAGATATCGTCCGCGGACGGCCTGATCCTGTGGATGGACTCCGGGTCGGGCGATTTCCTATCGCTCGGATTGGAGAAGGGGGCGCTGGTGTTGCGATATACGGTGCGAGCGGAAGAGATCGTAGTCGTCCATAACAGTACCGCCGTCCATGATAATCTGTGGCACCGGGTCAGGGCGGTGAGGTGAGTATTGAGGGCAATCCTTTGTAGAAAGGTAGGGAAAGGATTTCTAGGGTATCGGGGCAAAATACCCGGAGTAAATTGGGGTTTTAGTGTTATTGAGGTTTAGGATTTGCTTTTTGACTTTCCGTTTTTTTTATTCTCGTAATAAAAGATTTGTCCAAGGATAGAGAGCTTATACAAGAAAACTTGCTAAAATATCAATGGTAAAATTTTGTTACCATTTATTAAAGAAAAGTAGCACCTGAGCCGAATTTGAAGTCGATATTCCATTTTTTGTGCGTAAGAAACTTTATATCTGATATTCTTTAGCAGCCCATAGAAAATTTAAGAAGGCCCGCACAAGTTCTTGTGAAATTGAATAAAAATATAAAAACCTTTTTTAAATTCTTGTTATATTTATACGAAGTCTAATACAGTCAATGGTAAAATAATTTAACTTCCCAAAATGATAATAGTTAGCAAAAACTAAATATTTTGTCATCTTATCTTTGTCGCTTCTCCAGTTCATAACTTCTTCTTTTTAGTATAGTAAAAGATGCTGGTGATGTTGGTGATATGGAACACCGAGATTTCTCAATAATATATGTCGCTATATCTCTCAAATGAGTCGTGAACTTTTGATCTAGACCTGCTATTAAGGTTACAGTCACCCGCGAACAAATTTAGCATTTCCATCGTTTAACAGATGTAAGTATAAAATGTACCACTTTGTTCTTTTAAAACTATAAATAGCGCTGATAACAAACTTCCAGACGCGGATATTGTGGGAAGTATGGTATAGCTATGGGTTGTCGCGAATATAGGCCGTACAATACTTTCAACTGCTTTCGATCCTTGTGGTACTAAGGTGCGACCAGAGTGTAATTCTAGATTTAATCCACTTTCATCAGCGTTGAATGTGTTGCTAGGGTCTACTTTCGCAATATAGGGTTTTACCTCTTGTATGAAATCCGACGAAATGCGATTTAACTCTGCCGTGTCTGTACCATATGGACGGGTAACTAATTTGGTAATTTTTCTGGAAACTATCCTGAATACTTTTTTAAAATACCATAACCAATGTGGAGATGCTTTGAAATTTGTTAACCCTATTTCTTCATTGGTTTCCAAAGCCCATTTACGGAGATCTAGGTCGTGGATTATGGCGCCCGCTTCGCTGTTAATAACAAATTTATTAAAAACGTATTCAGAAATATTTAACAATTGCTCTCTTCTTATTCCTCCTTTTTGTAAGGATGCCTCCCATCTCAAAGGGAAAAAAAATGTATGGAAGTTAGCCTGCGATTTCTTATCTATGAAGGCTCTACTCTCTAAAATCTAGCTTTTACAGCTTCATATGAGGGTCGTTTTTTTCCATTTTTCCAGAAGACAACGCCTTTTTCCTTAGATTCTAAAGAGACAATATCTTCTCCCTCAAGTACACATTCTTCTTCTTCTTCAAATTGTAAAACTTCTAATATTTCTTCCCGTGATGATGGATATCTGTCATCAACAAATTCTGCGGAATGTGGTCTAAATTCTTGCAAGAATTCTAGTGTTACGTCATTATCTACCACAAATGTGGTGTCGTCTCGAGATCTAATTAATATATCCCTTAATAGGTCGTGAATTTCACTTTCTTTATTGTTGAAACCCATGAAGCAGTTATCATTAGAGCAACGCAAACTACGCTGAAAGCCAGTGGCTGACATAAAGTTTACACAAAATAAACACGGCCGGGACAATTCGGTATAAGCGTCAGTATAACTGCGACTCGAAAGCCGATCTGTTGTGTATGCATCTACGCTGTCGTATACTATATCGTAGTTCTACGTTTGTTTTGAAAATGTTTCCTACGTCGCGAAAACAACCAAAGCTGGACACAATAAGAGAATTTATCGCAGAGATGCCTGACTTAAAATGTGATGGCGCTAAAATTCAATGTGTAGTGTGTAAAATAGATTTAATGTGTTGGTCGAAAAGTGATTGCAGGGCATGTTTCAAAAAAAAATTCCACACGAGATTATGACAAATTTAAATTTAATTTATGTGTTACCTTTATTGCATGTAATTTACCATTTCATTTACTAAGGAAGAAAGCATACGTCTCGTTTTGGAATGATATTCGGACTTTAATTACCAAGTGAGAGAACATTACAGAGAGTTGGCCGTCCTGCTCGTGAGCATGTCGAGAAAAGAATTAAATCGGAGTTGCAAGATAAAAAACTGTGGTTATGTGTGGACGAAACAACAGATCGTAAAAAACATTCTGTGGTTAATGTAATGGTACGCACAATGGAACCGCACCGACTGTTACCCTCAATTTTACTAGCTTCCAGACGAATACAACAATGCACTGCCGAAGTAATTTCAATGTTGGTGTTAAATACATTGGAAAACTTTGAACTTTCAACAATCAACTGTTGATGTTTATGAGTGATGGTGCCGCAAACATGCTTGCTGTAGGTTGATCTCTTAAAAAACATTGTGCTAACTTGTTGCATATTACATGTAAAATTCATACTCTCAGTCTCGTAGCAGATAGTATCAGAAAATGTTATCCCGAGGTAGACGCTCTAATAGCACATACAAAAGCTGTGTTTGTAAAATCCCCAAAACGTATTCGGGAATTTCATAGACCATGCACCAGTATTCCTGAACCACCACAACCGATTCTTACTCGTTGGGGAACATGGTTAGAGGCTGCATTTTATTATCTTAAATATTTTGAGAATATAAAGAACGTGATTTTAGAATTCGACCCAAAGGAAGCTGCGGCTGTCAAGGTAAGCCGCTTGAAATTTCAGGATAGTCAAATTAAAACAGATTTGGAAATTATTCAGAACAATTACGTGGGACTAGCGGATGCGATAGAAAAACTACAAAATTCTTCGGTGTCGTTAGTGGAATCTTTGCAAATAGTGCAACATGTTCACGCACAGCTATGCGCGATAGAAGACGCAAGAGATGTTTGTGTTTTAGAAAGGTTTGAAAGTGTTTTAGATAAAGACTCTGATTTTGGCACATTAAGACAAATTTGTGAAGGTGCGTCAACAGAATCGTTAAGTTATTTGAAAGATTATTTTACTTACGCAAATATAACGTCACTAGATGTAGAACGTTCGTTTTCGTCATACAAAAACACTTTTTCTTCACGCCGCACTCACTTTGCCGAAACAACTTTGGAAGCATATCTAATGTTGCAAATATTAAATAGACATTATCCACTTTGTGATTTCACGGGGGACTCTTATATCGGTAAGTGTTTGAGCACGTATCACATTTAATTTATTTTGTGTAAACTTTTATGCGTCCGCCACTGGCTTTCAGCGCAGTTGCGTTGCTCTAGTTATCATTTACAACACTCAATGTTACGATAAATAAACGAACTACATTTACTGGATTTATGACTGCCATTGTCGTGCTAATATTCTAAAGCTCACATGTAGTACTAACGAATTACAAAAGTGACTTTTCATTATATACATTTCTTGTCTAAATAAATCAATAAATTAAAACTACTACACGTAAATTATTACTCATATTAGAGATTATTATAAGTCAGACTTCATCATTGTTATTCACAGTTATTTACGGCGACCAAGGCACCATAATTTTTATTTGTTATGTTACTAGGGTGCTGTTTTCATATATGTGACAGAGCTTGGTGAGACAATTATTTTGATATACAGTTGTGATGTATTTGTTCCAGCCATTGCCGAGTTATTTTAAGAAAACCGAAAATCTACTAAACCTTCAAGGGTAGTTTCATTCTCTTGAAACGAGATTGGGCCTATAAGGAAAATACTTTCGAACATCACAAGGTTTCAATTTTTTTTTAATTTTCCGGTTCGAGATGTTCCCTTGTCGGCAAAAAAGAATTCTGGTAATATGATAAAATTCCATCATTGTTTTAGTAATGCTTGAATCAGGTCAATCTAATTTTATCCTAATTAATGGAACTACCAGACAATAGATTTACAATCATAGACTTCTGCTAAATCCAAAAGACAGATATAAATAGCTGCAAACAATATATCCACCGACACTCTAGACTGACCACAAAAAAAAGCAGTGAAACTCACCCCTTTCTATACGAGACCAGTGCATAATTTAGCGTTAATTGAACATCGCTATACGGCCATTTCGGTTCACGTGGGTTCTCTCACAACATTTTGTTCATTGAACCAAAGAAGGGTAACGACAATGGCTCGAAAAGGGGAGATGCGAGCTCTATTGGGAAACACGTTCGACGACTGCATAAAATTAATTGATTGCGCTCGATTGATCGACTAGGCGAGGAAAAATTTATGCAACTGGAATGTTTTATGCTACATTGCATTATGGCGATCGTTTATTAAAAGAAAAAGTTTTATCTATGCTAATGAATCATTTTCAATACTACCATAATATATTTTTATACTTTTTCGTTTAAACGACAAAAGAAAAGAATTTTTTGGTACAAATCGTTTGATTGTTTTTCAAAATATTCACCATTGTATGCGTTAGAACCAATTCTCGAAACATGATTTCCACTCTGAAGGTGATATCTCCAAAACATGGCTTTTGAAGGCTTCAACAGTCTCTTGAAGTGATCAAAATCGCTGTCCGTGGATTTTTTGTTTGACATTGGGGAACAAAAAAAGGTCATAAATCAGATGAGTACAGGCAATGAGACATTAATTCGATGTTTTTCTTCTTCAAATAATCAATTGTTTGACGTGTTGTGTGATTGCTGACACTCTCGTGTTAAAGCATGATGCCACGTTGTCGATTGTTTTTCTGGATTTTATCGATGACTTGGCAAACAAATTGTTGTATACTATTCAGCACTAACTGTTCTTCGTTCCTTCAAGTCAATGCTTGCAACATTTCCAGTAGAATGAAAGATACAAGCAATCATTTTCTTGAAAGTGCTTCGCGGACGAATAATTTTTGTTGAACTTGGTTTAAACTTAAGGCCTATAAGTATACTTCCTGTCATGTCCAAGATTTTGGAGCGAGTCATGAAACTTCAAATTAAAAAGTATGTCGCGGAGTCTCAGCCTTTGCCAGATATTCAATCTGGATTTCGATCAGGATATAATTGTACTACCGCTCTGTTGTGCGTCACTGATAACATCCTACGAGCTACAGATCAGGGACTTGTGACAATCCTTGTTCTTCTAGATTATACCAAGGCTTTTGATACAGTTAACCACGCTAGTCTATTTGAGGCACTGAGGAACAAGGCTTTCGGCTACGATGCTATCAAGCTCGTTGAGAAATTTTCTCTCCGGTAAAACTCAACGCGTAAGAATTAATAATACTACTTCTCCTCGTGACCTGACGCAGGGCATAAAACAGGGATCCATTTTAAGTCCAATTCCGTTCTCCCTATATACTTCCTCTATTGGAGAACATCTCAAACATATGCAAGCTCACTTATGTATATGCTGATGATATGCAACTGTACCATTCATTCGAAACTTGGGAGTGTGCTGCCGCAGTGGAGAGGATAAACGAGGACTTATCCCGAGTTCACTCTATATCCGCAGCTCTATCGTTAAGCATTAACCCAGCCAAATCTTAAGTGCTTGTCTTTGGCAGTAGAGAGGCTGCGTACTTCTTGGGGAAGGTTATCAATATCCAGATCGGTGGAGCTAGGATACCTGTTGTTTCCAGTGCAAGGAGTTTGGGAGTAACGTTAGAGAATACTTTCCGCTTTCGCCAACATATAACGGGCAATATCCGGTCCTCTTTTGCCAATTTGAAAACAAATTATCCTCTTCGATCGGTTCTTGATAAAAATATTAAACAAACTCGCTCTATTTGAAAGGTCATTTCCATATAACCTGTATAAAAAGTACAATAAGTTGCCCAATGAACCAAAAGAATGTACAGTGACCCAATTCAGAACTAAAATCGATGTCGTTGCTTTCCCAGTTATCTGATGATATTCCCGCATGTGTGCATTATCCATTGTACTTCTTCTTTTTTTCTTTTCTTTATTCTAATAATCTTGCGATTTATACTTTAAATAATTTTAAATGCACTTGCAGAATTTAGCAATAGGTTTAAGGTATAGGCAATAATTCCATTTATATTTATTTAACCGAATCCAGGATCAGGTAAAGCAGTTCACATACCTCGTTACGTAACTGAGCCTCGCCCTGAGATTGAGCGTATATTCTGTATCTATTTTCAAATTATGTGTAATTATATAACTTTGTATACGCGCAATAAAGGCATTATTATTATCTGGCAACACCTAAACAGATGATTGTTCCTAGTTGCCGCCTCGTACGAATACATCCAAGTTTCGTCACCTGTTACGATGTTGGACACGGATTTTGAAGTACCTCTGTCGCATTTTTTTAGCAATTCCTCACACCAATTGACACTGGCGTGCTTGTGTCAAATTATGGGAATAGATTTTTTCACACCCAAATGTTCATGCAAAATCGAATGTACTGCAACCTTCGATATGCCTAAGGATGCCTCTATCTCACCGTAAATCACATGCCGATCCTCTTCAATCATGTTGCACACAGCATCGAAGCTTCTTGGAACAACAACCGATTTTGGTCGACCTTGACGAAGTTCATCACTGACGGAACCACGACCACGACGCATATACCTCTTCTTCGGGTACTTCTTCTTCCTTGACAGTCACCGTTGTTACAGGTTTCTCACCTTCTTCTTCAACAGTAACGATTTCTGCTGTTTCTTATTTGCCACCCGTTTTCTTTTTCAATGATCGCTTTCTAACAACCTTGGTTTTTGGTTTACCTTCATTAATTTGCACCTCGATTATCTTTACCTCTTCCGGTAGTTCCTCGGGGCAATGTAGGTTTTTCGCGTTTGAGATGTTTCAAAGGAGCAATTTCTTCTTCTAGTATATCTTCTTCTTTTACAGTAACTGTCGTTTCGTTTTGCTTTCTCTTCCCGTCTATAGTTAGCACATCTGTTACTTTCATCTCATCTGGAAGTTCCTCTACTACCACCGATTCTCGAGGTGTCGATTTGGGCAACTCATACATTTCCTCTTCAGGCAATTTCTCTTCCTTAACAGTTACCATTGTTATGGGTTTTTCACCCTCTTCTTCGACAGTAACGATTGCGGTTATTTCTTGTTTATCTTTCTTTTTCAGTAGTCGTTTTCTGACAACCTTGGTTTTCGGTTTACCTTCTTTACTTTGCACGTGGGTTATCTACAAGGCAGTTGTAAGCAGCCTTTTTTTATAGTGCTTCATAACCAATAAAGCGATAAAGCGATGTGAGGCAAAAACCACATAACATTTCCATTTTTTTTCAAAAAAATTCTTTTGGAACGCTCGCTGTAAACAAAGTACACGACCGATTTCTGTGCTGTCACTGCTTCAATAATAACAAATGTCAAATTTTACGAGAACAGTAATGTCGAATCTTAATAGCCCCGTCTAGTGATTATTTGTAAAAGTTTAGTACGCTAGCCTCGTACTAAGAAAATGTCTTCTACCAAGGTTTAAGATTCTCATTCTCTTCGACGATGGTTCATGATGGAGTACACAGTAAAAAATTTTAACACTTTTCTGACTAATTTCATAGTCAGGAGAGGTCCACTCCTTTTTGGAGTTAATTTTACTAGACTTATTTGGGTTAAAATTTGACACGCAATTATAGTAAAGTTTTATCTTTTAGAATGGCATTACTTTGTCAAATGTATTTGTCAAAATCACACAATGCCTCGAGTCAAATTTTACAAATTTTGCTAGGCGAAGTGACTAAGCTTGTAGTTAAAACAACACTCTCAATATCAATGATTTTACAACTTTTTTAGATACACTGTCTGTTGGATCTTGGCATATATTATACTTCGTTCTAGTCATTTTATCAAGTTTCTCTTTCTTCGAGTGTTAATTTTATAAAAAGTGTGCATGGGAAAATAAAGGTGAACCAACATATGTTTATATACCTATATTTAAAGCATATTTTTACAAATTTTTAAACTATACTTTATAACAAATACATTTACTATGATACAAGGTTAAATAGCCTTACAGCAAAGCATACTTTGGTACAATTATATTAATATTTTCATTGTAAGGTTCGTGTGGTTCATAACACCTTGGATGGTACCAAATTTAGTAAAGAAACTACTTCACGTAAACCGCTATTGAGCACCTGAATATGATAGCCGTGATACATTTTTTTAAAGCCAATAGTCGTCCGTGGAGTACAGAATGCATACGGTTTATCACCAACAGAAAGTAAATATAATTTTATAAAATGTTGGGGTGTTGTCAAATTTTCCTACTAAGAATCTACCACTTTTAAAAATAACACCCTTTACCTTTATGTAGCTGAAGACATATTTGAGAGTTTGGATATTCTATATTGATCACATTCCTAAATTCATGAACATTTTCAATAATTCTGCTAAATGTGTTCTCAATCTCATTGATTATCTTATCTTTCCATATGATATACATCTCTTTTTGGTGTCTGGTGGCTAAGCTATTTGTGACAATTCTATAATTTTTAAGTTTATGTGCCATATTTTTTAAATAATTATGTTTTGATTCAAATCTCATAGACCAAAGGTGTACTAGTGGCCCCATTTTCGCAATAACATATGGATAATGTATAAGGAAATTATGTTTAGGAGATAAGTTCATGCCAAATTGATTTATGAAATATTTGTGATGATCACTTATCAAAACCTTCAGAGAATGAATCATTGGTTCAGTAAGTTCAAATGGCGTATAATATTTAATGCATCATTGGTATTGTAAGGAGAAATGGGACGAAAACTAGAGCGATGTCGATTTAAAGCCTCATTTTCGCGTCATTTTTGGAATTCCGAAAACTTCAAACGCCCATATCTCCAAAACGGTTAGAGATATCGGGCTGAAATTTCATTCCGCAAATGTGCGACCATAGGGCTACAAATCGGTACCGTCAGATTGAATTCCAATTTTCACATTTTGACCATTCAAAAATTTCATCACTTTGGGTAGAAATTTTTACGGCTCTCTTGTATCTCGACATCCGAACGAGTTAGGAGGTTAGGTTTGGGTCCGTTCGAAAGCCCTCGGCGAGAGCTTTAAAACTAAAAAAAGGTCAACCCTCTAGCTATAACCGTTCCGGCGCTAGAGCGTTTCAAATTCAAGAAAAGAAGATTCCTTTTTTTAAGTTTGAAGCGCTGTAGCTGCCTAACCAAACAAGCTAGAAGGTTCTGCTTGGTCGCAATCGATTCAGCGGTTAATTTTCTATCTGAAACCGTCAACTTCGTCGACCAGAGATGCATCCCTACGGAGAAATGGGACGAAAACTAAAGCGATGTCGATTTAAAGCCTCATTTTCGCGTCATTTTTGGAATTCCGAAAACTTCAAACGCCCATATCTCCAAAACGCTTAGAGATATCGGGCTGAAATTTCATTCCGCAAATGTGCGACCATAGGGCTACAAATCGGTACCGTCAGATTGAATTCCAATTTTCACATTTTGGCCATTCAAAAATTTCATCACTTTGGGTAGAAATTTTTACGGCTCTCTTGTATCTCGACATCCGAACGAGTTAGGAGGTTAGGTTTGGGTCCGTTCGAAAGCTCTCGGCGAGAGCTTTAAAACTAAAAAAAGGTCAACCCTCTAGCTATAACCGTTCCGGCGCTAGAGCGTCTCAAATTCAAGAAAAGAAGATTCCTTTTTTTAAGTTTGAAGCGCTGTAGCTGCCTAACCAAACAAGCTAGAAGGTTCTGCTTGGTCGCAATCGATTCAGCGGTTAATTTTCTATCTGAAACCGTCAACTTCGTCGACCAGAGATGCATCCCTACGGAGAAATGGGACGAAAACTAAAGCGATGTCGATTTAAAGCCTCACTTTCGCGTCATTTTTGGAATTCCGAAAACTTCAAACGCCCATATCTCCAAAACGCTTAGAGATATCGGGCTGAAATTTCATTCCGCCAATGTGCGACCATAGGGCTACAAATCGGTACCGTCAGATTGAATTCCAATTTTCACATTTTGGCCATTCAAAAATTTCATCACTTTGGGTAGAAATTTTTACGGCTCTCTTGTATCTCGACATCCGAACGAGTTAGGAGGTTAGGTTTGGGTCCGTTCGAAAGCTCTCGGCGAGAGCTTTAAAACTAAAAAAAGGTCAACCCTCTAGCTATAACCGTTCCGGCGCTAGAGCGTCTCAAATTCAAGAAAAGAAGATTCCTTTTTTTAAGTTTGAAGCGCTGTAGCTGCCTAACCAAACAAGCTAGAAGGTTCTGCTTGGTCGCAATCGATTCAGCGGTTAATTTTCTATCTGAAACCGTCAACTTCGTCGACCAGAGATGCATCCCTACGGAGAAATGGGACGAAAACTAGAGCGATGTCGATTTAAAGCCTCATTTTCCCGTCATTTTTGGAATTCCGAAAACTTCAAACGCCCATATCTCCAAAACGGTTAGAGATATCGGGCTGAAATTTCATTCCGCAAATGTGCGACCATAGGGCTACAAATCGGTACCGTCAGATTGAATTCCAATTTTCACATTTTGGCCATTCAAAAATTTCATCACTTTGGGTAGAAATTTTTACGGCTCTCTTGTATCTCGACATCCGAACGAGTTAGGAGGTTAGGTTTGGGTCCGTTCGAAAGCTCTCGGCGAGAGCTTTAAAACTAAAAACGTGAACTTCGTCGACCAGAGATGCATCCCTACGGAGAAATGGGACGAAAACTAGAGCGATGTCGATTTAAAGCCATCATTCTTCTTGTTAATGATAAATATAGGGAAGAAACATCAAGTGAATTAAAATTTATCTGACAACTGACTGACTCTTACCCAATGCGGTGCTGTTCTGCTAGTTTGACGTTTGAATGTTTATGAGTAAAGTGCAAAAATGTACATGGCATTACGAACACGCTAATAAAGCAAAGCAATCGGGACTACAGGCGTACACAGGTATACAAGTTTTAATGTTTTGTGTAAATGGATGTTAGCACATAGCAATTTTTATTAGGCTTTTGTAAACAGTGAAATAATGTGTAGGAAAACATTGTTTTTATAAGTTTTCGATGGGGTTTCTAATTAAATGTATTTTATAAACATTGTTTCCCGATTACACAAACAAGTTACATATTTGAAAGCAACAACAATGATCTGACGAAAAAGCTATTACCGTGTAATTTACAAATTTATAAACAAATCGATCCTTGTCGATATGACTATTACAAATTATTCACTACAATAAATGTAAGAATAGTGTGTACCTTTTTGCAATACGGTTTCATATGTTAACGGTGTTATCTTGCACCACTTCATTTCACTGTTGTGTTTTAGACGTATATATATATTTTCCATAGCTACCAAGAGTTAAATATAATACGAACGTAAGAGAAATAATATATATTAAATATACTTGCTTGGATCAGAGAAATTATTGCGCCACTTTTCAACGTTTATCGGGCCGTATGCTTTTGCGTTGTGTCTAATGGTCTAATAGGCTGGAAGTGGGAAGGGTGCTTGCAAAATCACATGTAGGAGGGAATGAATTCGATTGGCTAAAGCATCGCTAATCCTTTTTGTCCAGGAAAATAGTAAATTTTCACATTGAACCAAGCTGTTAACACTACGAAATAGTAACATTTGGTCGTGAAAAGACGAGTGCAAAAATTGTCTTCAGATTTTTGTAAAAATCAACACGAAAACATCTGACTAGGTATAAATTGACACCAACACCGGCAAAATTTTAAACTGTGTAACGGACCTAAAACTTGAAGACTCGGAGAAAGTTAAAAACTGGAGAGAAATGGGTCTAGTAAAATGTACATAGAGATGGGAAAACGTGGGGAAGAGGCAGAAGGTGTTCAATTCGACAATAGAATGAAATCGATGGGAGGAAAAAGGCAAAGAAAAATAGAAAAAAAGGAGGGATAATGGAATAATTCTCATTAAAATTCATCCTACGTAGCACGGTCTGGACGATTTCGAAGGAGGTACGGCGAGTTTTCTTCTGTATGTATTCTCTTCTCCATCGACAGCTGCCTAGAGTGACTGAAGATGTAGGGATACTTAGGAACCCGGAAGAAGGCCTGCAAGCGCGAGGAACATGTCTATCTCGTTACCATTTCTTAAGTATTGACTATTCGGAATGCATAAAAGAATTTACATCAGATCCTTTTTATTAGAATATGGCATTCTATACCGGGTGTCCCTGATTCAATGTTACAAGCGATACCTTCCTTATTTGTGGGGATATAAGATCGAGTAAGGTGTCCTCGAAAATGATTTGCAGAATCCTAAAAGATATACTTTTTAAAACTACTCCGGTGTAAACCCTCCAAGAAACCTCCCCCAAGCCATTTTTTTTAAATTGCACCCCTCATCTTTTTGACTTTGTAACTGAAATACGAAGAGTTTGGAATACAACTTTATTAATGAAAATTGCATTCAAGAAATATTTAATAAACGATCATTTCAATAATAAATAACAATTATTAACCACATCTAGACGATTTAGAAGAGACTTGCATGCCGAACCATACAGCATACATCAATAGTCCAATGTTGATCTGATCAGTGCTCTGTATATAAGTGTAGAAGTGTGCAAATTTGCAACAAACGACACTCTACTAACTATACGAAGAATATTATTTAATTTTCGGCATTTTTCGATGGTCTTCGATATATGTGTTCTCCATTTCAACTTGTTATCTATCCACATTCCTAGGTGTTTCGTCACGTTACTAACAGAAAATTCCGTATTAGCCAGTTTAATTGTTTCCATATATGGAACACGGTGTCGGGTAAAGGTTTGAATAGTTCATTTAGGATAAGCGATATTAAATTCTTTTGTATCGCACCAAGCTTGAAAAGCGCTCATAGTTTGATTCATAACTAGAGCGGGCCAAGAGCGCCACGCGCCAGGTTCGCAATCAGGCTGCCGGGCGCATATATGTATGTAAACATAGGTAATTTAAATATGTAATTATTAGGACGAGGACCAAAACCACTGTCTATTACGTCGTGAAGACGCGCAAATATACACCTGCAGTTTGGGTGTTCGTTGATAAATAGGGCGCTGTTCACAGTGGGCCACTACAAAAAAAAAGTTCATTCATCGACGGCTACGAACTAACAGCGCGCTTATTCATTTACGGATGACGCGCTCTATTCATCAACAAATGACGAGTCTGCAGATGTTACGTTTGCACCACTTCGTGGCATACTAGAAACAAGCGTCGGTGTGCTCGCTTTAGTGATTATGTCTAACGTAACTATTAAAAATAAACGGCCATTACCTACAAAAGTTAATAAATTCCTTAGTGAATTTGTGGATTTACACTACAATGGGAGTACAATTTTCTATAAAGTTTGTAAAAAGAAACTACTGTGCTGGAGCAAACATGATTGTGAAAGACATATAAATAGCGCACACCACAGAAATAAAAGAAATGGTGTGTCACAACAACGTCAATTTCAATTAGAATTGCTTTTAACGTTTATGGTATGTGGTCTACCACTTCGTATACTTGATAAAAAAGCATTTCGAAAATTCTGGGGTACATACAATACCGAGTGGATACTACCATCTCGGACAGCGTTACGGAGAGATATTCCACGAATACGTGAGGACATTGAAAATCGAATTAAAGCCGAATTAAAAGATAAACAGCTGTGGCTATGTCTTGATGAGACGACAGATTGCAAAAAAAATTCTATTTTGAATGTAATAGTGCGCGTATTAGATCCTATTAAACCAAATTTTGCAATTCTATTAGCCAGCAGAAGATTAAAACAGTGTACTAGTAAAGCAATTACGGCCGTAGTTCTCGAAACGTTACAAAAATTTCAAGTGTCAACCAGTCAACTGTTGTTGTTCATGAGCGATGGTGCAGCAACAATGTGTAGTGTAGGCCGTTCCCTTAAAGAAAAGTGTGAAGGACTTTTACATGTTACGTGTAAAGTCCATGCTTTACATCTTGTGGCACAAACTATTCGAGAGTGTTACCCGGAGGTGGATGCATTAATAGCAAACACAAAAAAAGTGTTTCTCAAAAGTCCTAAGAGGACTAGGGCATTCCACAGGTTATGCCCTGGTATTCGAGAACCACCACAGCCCATTCTTACGCGTTGGGGAACGTGGTTAAAAGCCGCTTTTTATTATAATGAACATTTTCAAGAAGTCAAATCCGTTATTTTGCAATTCGTCCCTGCCGAAGCTAGAGCTATTAGGATGAGCCAGAAGGGATTTCTCGATATTTCTGTTGAAACACATCTAAAGAATATTAGCAACAATTACAAAGGGTTAGTAGACGCGATAGAAAATTTGCAAAATTCTGGATTGTCGTTGGTAGAATCAGTGCAAGTCGTGGACGAAGTTAGTACATTGTTACACAGTATAAACGATGCAACAAGTGGACGAGTTTTAGCTAAGTTCGATAGTGTTTTAAAAAAGAATCCGGACTACACGAGATTAAGACAAATGTGCGATGGGGCATCTGCAGATTCCTTGACTAAGTCTAAAGATTATTTTAATTACGCCTGTCTTACTTCGGTAGACGTGGAACGGTCGTTTTCGAAATATAAGAACATTTTTTCGTCTCGGCGAACATCCTTCACCGAGGCAAATGTGGAAACTTATCTGATGGTGCAACTTTTTAAACAAGCCTATCCGCATTATTAAGAAGGATAGAATTTATTTATTATATCTTTATTTACAGTTACATTATTAAGTACTACAGAATAAAAAAAGCGTTCAGTTTCTCAGTTATTTCCTTATTACATCCCATTTACAACGCCTACCGTTTTCAATCAAATAAAAAATCATAATGAAAATAAAAACACCTCAGCGTGTACATATATATATATATATATATATATATATATATATATATATATATATATCCGCTCTTTTTACTAAACATTATTATTGCGTCAGCTTTTATTTTTTTACTCTTGTGTATTAATTTCGAAATATCACATATCTGCTGTGACTCACATATACGCTATTTACAATAAGCGGCCGTTGCGCCTGATTCCGATTCTGTTGGATGGCGCAATTTGGCCCGCTCTATTCATAACTTCAGTACATTGATCAATTGTAGCTTGCTCTGTGTAAAAAACGATATCGTCAGCATATTGTACCAATTCTACATTGAGAAGAAATAAGTCGCCGGTGTAAAGGTTAAAGAGCAAAGGGCTGAGGACTGCGATTATTATATAGTTTAGTAATATTCGCAGCAATTGTGTAGGAAATACCTATTTCAGTACATTATACATATATGTAACTTTTCCAAACAACAAGAACCTCGTCAAATATTACTTATGTACACATATCGTATACATTTGTAAGGTATACAAAAAATCTGCGTTATTTGTTGAACTTGGTTCAAAGGTGTACATAGCTCCTATTGATATTTGTTTTCTGCCGACACACCCAGGTATTTTATCATAAAACACACATTTATTTTTATGATGGACGTGCCCAAGGTGATGCAACACCATTTCCCGGGTTAAGCTCGAAAAAAGCAAGAGAAAATGAATTTCAAATACGCCCATTTTTTTGTATTTATCTGAGTAAACGTAAAACGGTAAAATGGGAAAAATAACGTTTAAATCTCAGGGTGCTTATGCAGCATTAATCGAAATCATTTGAAAGCTCGCTCGATTTAAACTCACTGTAAAATTTTAAAAAGACATCTCGATGAGGATGATTATTTTAAAATCGGAAACCAAGGAAAACGTGGAATACAATCACATTTAAAATATTGAAATATCTTGTTAAAGCTTTCCAAAAATGTTTGCTTTTCTATATTGTAATTCTTATGCCGATTGGGAAAATGTGAAATTAGCTATATCGCTATCCTCTCCCCGCTCTCAAGCGGAGGGGTTAGGGGCAGTCGATGGCTCAAGGTTACCGATGTGGTTAGTTACGACGTACGAGGTAGACTACATTATGTGCGGACGATGTTAGTAAGAATTTCTAGAGTATTTATTTTTCTTTTCTTTTATTTCATCAGAATCTGTTTTTATTTTAGTCTAGTTTCGTCTAAGCTTCGTAGCAATAATACAATAAATATGCGAAACTCTCATTTCCAGGCGACTATGACTTCAAATTATTACGTGCGCTCTTCCCACAGTAGGTCTACATCCTGGCATTGTTCAAAGTATACTAGCACGGCCCGCATCGAAATGCTCGGATTCCACTCAATCCCCTCCACGGTCTCTCGCATGTTCGGCGAGACAGCGAGGAGGGGATACCGATATAGCTAATTTCACATTTTCCCAACCGGTATATACATCCCATAGCTTCAAGCATACGTAGTAGGTGTCATAAATTCTCGGCCTGATATAGAAAAAATAAACTTGATAAAATATAACAATTTTTATTTTTTAATATAATCTCCCCTAACTCCAATACATTTATTACAAAGATTAATTAATAATTCTATATTCTTGTGAAAATAACCTTCAAAATGTAGTATTACAGCTTTCTGGGACGAGGTTCATCATAATACAGAACCATTGTTTCATTTCCTGTGACAATTGACTCCAAAATCGATTTCGGGTCGCCTACACACACGTTTAAAAACGAGCGCGTACATTCGACTCAACGTTCACGTTGGAGAGCAGGGCGAATACTTGTTTCAGAAATGTTAGACATCATTACTAATTCCTTTACTTTCAAACGGCGATCCGCTAATATAATTTCTTCAATAATTCAAATATTTTACGGCGTTATCAGTTCAATTGGCCTACCGGGGCATAAACGCCGTCTAAACGTTGTTTAATGTGATTAGGTATAGGCTCTTTTTTTGTTCAAAAGTTAGTGAACGCGGTACTCAATTTTCGTTACCTGAGACATTTTCATGCACTAATCACGTTGTCTGGCTGGCTTTTAAAAACTACTACTCTTCGAGCCGTAATATATATTGTGTAGGCCTCGCACATGTGCAACTATGACCCAACGGAGATTAAACACGCTCAAACCTGTATAAGCCTGTCAGGCCGAGAATTTATGGCGCCTACCTTTAAGTGATTACAAAATCGGTGCACTGCGGTGCTCCTATGCCTGAGCCTTTCCTAATATCCAATAAATTCTCACCAAATTATTACACCACGATTACAAAAATCAAAGTCTGGCCATCGCCAGCTTTCTTATTTCTTATCGACGCCGTATTAGATTTTAATTCCATCGGAAAGAATTTTTTTTTACTTCAACCATGTTGGCAACAGTTTTTGATATTATGTTTTAAATGCATTTTAAGATTAAATGAGGTAACAGAAGGAATTTGGTCGAGAATGGACCAAGCCGCGTAAATTAAGGATGTGAACATTGAATGAAAATAACAGTGACAGTAGTAATAATACAAAGCAAAATAATAAACCAACAATTACAATAAACAAACAATTAAATGTTTAAACGACTGCTTATTCTCATTAACGCACAATTGCGCACGCTTTCCAACATTTGGAGCTGCCGTTTGTACGGTTCTTCTAGGAATGAGATCGGCAGTCTGGAGTCTTGGTAACTTTGCCAAATTGAAACCTACCCCGTATCTCCAATAATAAGCGAGATTCCTATGGTGAGAGTCTAAAATGAATCAGCCTGTATATGAAAAAGGTCAACGCAAAAGAACAAGTAAACTAGGAAACAATGTTCCTGTCGCAACGCTTAGCGTCTGTGTAGTTTGAATGTCTGTCACGTAAATGTAAATTTGGCTACACAATATATGACTAATGATCCAATTCGTCCGCCCAAACATGTTGGCTAGACACAAGCGAAATTCGTAGATCGTTTGAGGGATGAATCGTGTCGTTTTGAATGAATTACTACTGCTTGTTTTTCGCTAATTACATGCTGTGACATATTCCTAGCATACATCTTTTGAAAATGTGGCAATTATTAATTCTGTAGCGTATGTAATTTTTAAATCATTTCAATTCGTTATTGTAGACGGTTTAGAAATTATTATACCACTTGTCCTAGATTCAATGTTACAAGCGATTTCTTCCTTATTTGTAGAGATGTAAGATCGAGCAAGGTATCGTCGAAAATGGTTTACAGAATCCTAAAAGATATGTCTTTTAAATCTACCCCTAGAGATTTGGTTTGTAACATTGAATCTAAGACACCGGGACCCCTTGCTAATTACTAGAGCAATAGGTGTTTCACACAACCCGCTACTGTGTGCAAAAATCAATGCTCGCTTTGTCAGCGTCCGCTTGTTGATTTTTCGTTCAACTTAGGAACGTGTTTCGTGTTACGTGTTATTCGTTATAAATATATAATTATTCGTTTAAAATTTGTAATGTGAACAATGTTAAAAGACGACCCTTTGCTGGCACAGCAAATAAGTTTATCTGTGACTTTCTGGATTTGTTCTACGACGGTGCTAAAATAGTTTGTAAAGTATGCAGGAAACATTTGATGTGCTGGGGGAAGGCGGACTAAATACCGAAGAACACAGAAATTGCAAAAAGGGCGTGCCAACGAGAACTGCCTTTATTTTCTATTTACTTGTTATGATGATAACCGTTTCAGAACTTTTTGTATAAGTACAACCCCGAGTTGAAGTTACCAACTACGAAAGGCATGTTTTACTTATAGGCGAAGACGTAGAAAAGAAAATCAAATCTTCATTAAAAAATCAGTTGCTTTAGTTATGTGTTGACGAGACAACAGATTGCAAAAGAAATTCTATTCTAAATGTTATAGTACGTGTACTGGACCCTCATAAACCGACATTTCCACCGTTATTAGCAAGAGACTGGAAAAGTGTACTGGTGCAGCAATTGTTATGTTACAAAACTTTCAAGTCTCACCACCTCAAATGTTGATATTTATGAGCAATGGTGCTGGAACAATGCGTTCGGTATGCCGTTCTCCTCTTGAACACGGTTGCATGTGTTTAAATGTTACGTGTAAAGTGCATGCTTTACATTTTGTGGCAGAAACTATTCGACAATGTTCACTCGAGGTAGATGCATTAATAGCAGGTACAAAAAAGTGTTTTTCAAATCTCCAAAACGTCTTCGACCACTTCACGCACAGTATCCTAGTATTCGTGAACCACCATAGCCGATTTTTACACGTTGGGGAACATGTTTGCAGGCAGCTCTTTATTATGCTGAATATTTCAAACAAGTAGAAGCTGTTATTCTACAATGCAATCCTGCTGACGCTGCACCAAAGTAAAACAGAGTTACAAGCTATTCGTAAAGGATTACATGACGCAATAGTACAATTACAAAATAGAGCTTTGTCGTCAGTGGAGTCACTGCAAATAGTGGACGAAGTACATATACTGCTACGCACTAAACATGACGCAAAATATAATCGCCTTTTAGAAAAGTTCGAAAGTGTGTTGACTGAATTCAGAGAGTGTTTTAAGCATGCATATATTACATCCGATGTCGAACGATCTTTTTGAAAATATAAACACATTTTTTTCACCACAGCGAACATCGTTCAACGAGACAACTGTGGAAACATATTTAATGCTGTCAGCTTTTTACAACTCTTATCCAGTTCGATAATTCCGATGCAACCCGCTAACCTACTTGATAACCCGGACACTACTTGATAACGCTGCTTAAGAGGGCGAGTGCTTCACAACTTTTCAAATATATTCTTGATTGGTTCTGTTATTATTATTCGATTTATTGCATATTTTTTGGTTTTGTACTTACTAAAGGAAGCTCACGCCTATGCCGCGCAGAGACATTGCCTCGCTTTACTAATTACTATATAATTCTATAGATTTTGCCACTTCTCTAATTGGTAAAGACTGTTCTAACATCACACCTATTCCTCGACGCAAAGCACCAACCTATTATTTAAGATAACACTTTAACTAAGATGTGAAGCAAGATTTGTCGTAATCTTTTAGGAAATCTAAATCTACAGGAAAGTTTTCTCTAATCATTGTTAGCTTTAGAAAGATTATTCATTAAATTTATTCTTCGCTAATTTCATGGTATCTACAGCAGGTGTCAGATGGGAATCATCCTCAGCGTCTTTTAATATTCTCCTCGCCTTTCAACTGTTCCATTACGCTAACTTAACCTCCTAACATTCCAAAATTAAGAACTACTTCCGAACTCCTTCGCGAAGTATTGTTCCCAACGGAAATCTAACGTCTAAAACGGACGACCACCGTCGAACTTAAATGATGAGGACCCACTAAACTTTATCCAATTGCATACTTTTAATTGGTCAAAAGAGATTTGTATGGAATCTCTACGTACACAGATTGTATGAGAAGAATTATTGTTCCTAGCATATCTTTTGGCCGAAAAATGTAATATTTCTTTGTTTTTGATTTGTTATAATTCGAAAATTTAACAAATAGTAACAATAATAATAATCCTTGTCTTATGATATTCACCCTCAGAGTTGAGAGCCTGGAATTCGAACCTAGTAGCCAGAAATTGATAGCCAAGCACTCTAGGCACCAGTCCCTTTAAGCAAATACTGCACACAGTTAGATCCTAAAGTGTTCTTCTCACCACCCACATATCATTACAATTTTGTTTCTTTATCACATACTTTACCGTAAAAAGTATCACCCCTATTTTAAATAAAGATGTTTAACAAATATTTTTATGTTGTTTTAATACTATTATCTATCAACATCAATCAAAAAAATCATGTGTTAAGGGCTTAATAATGGCTAGGCTGGACACAGAGAACTTCGCGCCAGGTTAGAGCTGAGGTTGTCGCGACGCGACGTATGTATGCAGATGAATCGGCACGGACTACCTCAGCGAATGAAATTATTGATTTATTGCAACAGTTTCTCATCAACCCTTCGCAGGGTTAGTCGTAATTATAGAGGCTAATAAAGTTACTAAATTTATCAGTGAATTTCCGGATTTGAAGTATAATGGAACTAAAGTATTGTGTAGAGTTTGTCTGTAATAAAATAAATAGTGTAGAGCACAAAAATGAGAAAAATGACGTCCCACCTCAAACCCAATTTAAGTGAGATTTACTTTTGATGTTTATTGTTTGTGGTCTACCGCTTCGCTTACTCGATAAAGAACCGTTTCGACAGTTTTGGCGTACATACAATCCCGAGTGGAACCTTGCATCACGGACAGCGTTACATAAAAAGCTACCAAGTATACGTAAAGATATCGAAAATAGGATCAAAGCAGAATTAAAACAAACAGCTGTGCCTATGCCTTGATGAGACGACAGATTGTAGAAAAAATTCTATTTTGAATATTAGAGTACGAGTACTAGATCCTGTTAACCCGAAATTCGCAATCTTATTAGCTAGCAAAAGACTAAACTACTGGCGAAGCAATTACAGGCGTAGTGCTCAATACGTTACAACAGTTTCAAGTATCAACTAGTCAACTGTTGATGCTTGTGAACGATGGAGCAGCGACAATGTGTAGTGTAGGCCGTTCTCTTAAAGAAAAGTGTGAGGGACTTTGTTACGTGTAAAGCTCATGCTTTACATCTTGTGGTACAAACTATTCGAGAATATTACCCGGAAGTGGATGCATTAATAGCAAATACATAAAAAGTATTTCTCAAATCTCCCAGGCGGGTTCGGACATTTCACAGGCCGAGACAAATGTGGAAACGTACCCGATGGTGCAAATTTTTTCAAAATCCTATCCACACTGTTGAGAAGTTACGTTTAATTATTATATTATTATTTATTGTTACGGTGAAACAGATTTTTGAAGGAACTACTTTGTTTACTTTTTAACAACAAAAGAACTAATAATGGCTTTATCTACCAAACATTTTTGCTGCGTCAGCTTTTATTTTTTACGCTGGTGTATTGATTTAAAAATATCACTTCTGTCGGTTATGAGTAGAGCGGGCCAAGAGCGCCACGCGCCAGGTTCGCAATCAGGCTGCCGGGCGCATATATGTATGTAAACATAGGTAATTTAAATATGTAATTATTAGGACGAGGACCAAAACCACTGTCTATTACGTCGTGAAGACGCGCAAATATACACCTGCAGTTTGGGTGTTCGTTGATAAATAGGGCGTTGTTCACAGTGGGCCACTACAAAAAAAAAGTTCATTCATCGACGGCTACGAACTAACAGCGCGCTTATTCATTTACGGATGACGCGCTCTATTCATCAACAAATGACGAGTCTGCAGATGTTACGTTTGCACCACTTCGTGGCATACTAGAAACAAGCGTCGGTGTGCTCGCTTTAGTGATTATGTCTAACGTAACTATTAAAAATAAACGGCCATTACCTACGAAAGTTAATAAATTTCTTAGTGAATTTGTGGATTTACACTACAATGAGAGTACAATTTTCTGTAAAGTGGGTTCAAAGAAACTACTGTGCTGGAGCAAACGTGATTGTGAAAGACATATAAATAGCGCACACCACAGAAATAAAAGAAATGGTGTGTCACAACAACGTCAATTTCAATTAGAATTGCTTTTAACGTTTATGGTATGTGGTCTACCACTTCGTATACTTGATAAAAAAGCATTTCGAAAATTCTGGGGTACATACAATACCGAGTGGATACTACCATCTCGGACAGCGTTACGGAGAGATATTCCACGAATACGTGAGGACATTGAAAATCGAATTAAAGCCGAATTAAAAGATAAACAGCTGTGGCTATGTCTTGATGAGACGACAGATTGCAAAAAAAATTCTATTTTGAATATAATAGTGCGCGTATTAGATCCTATTAAACCAAATTTTGCAATTCTATTAGCCAGCAGAAGATTAAAACAGTGTACTAGTAAAGCAATTACGGCCGTAGTTCTCGAAACGTTACAAAAATTTCAAGTGTCAACCAGTCAACTGTTGTTGTTCATGAGCGATGGTGCAGCAACAATGTGTAGTGTAGGCCGTTCCCTTAAAGAAAAGTGTGAAGGACTTTTACATGTTACGTGTAAAGTCCATGCTTTACATCTTGTGGCACAAACTATTCGAGAGTGTTACCCGGAGGTGGATGCATTAATAGCAAACACAAAAAAAGTGTTTCTCAAAAGTCCTAAGAGGACTAGGGCATTCCACAGGTTATGCCCTGGTATTCCCAGAACCACCACAGCCTATTCTTACGCGTTGGGGAACGTGGTTAAAAGCCGCCTTTATTATAATGAACATTTTCAAGAAGTCAAATCCGTTATTTTGCAATTCGTCCCTGCCGAAGCTAGAGCTATTAGGATGAGCCAGAAAGGATTTCTCGATATTTCTGTTGAAACAATCTAAAGAATATTAGCAACATTACAAAGGGTTAGTAGACGCGATAGAAAATTTGCAAAATTCTGGATTGTCGTTGGTAGAATCAGTGCAAGTCGTGGACGAAGTTAGTACATTGTTACACAGTATAAACGATGCAACAAGTGGACGAGTTTTAGCTATGTTCGATAGTGTTTTAAAAAAGAATCCGGACTACACGAGATTAAGACAAATGTGCGATGGGGCATCTGCAGATTCCTTGACTAAGTCTAAAGATTATTTAATTACGCCTGTCTTACTTCGGTAAACGTGGAACGGTCGTTTCGAAATATAAGAACATTTTTCGTCTCGGCGAACATCCTCACCGAGGCAAATGTGGAAACTTATCTGATGGTGCAACTTTTAAACAAGCCTATCCGCATTATTAAGAAGGATAGAATTTATTTATTATATCTTTATTTACAGTTACATTATTAAGTACAACAGAATAAAAAAAGCGTTCAGTTCTCAGTTATTTCCTTATTACATCCCATTTACAACGCATACCGTTTTCAATCAAATAAAAATCATAATGAAAATAAAAACACCTCAGCGTGTACATATATATATATATATATATATATATATAATATCCGTTTAATTACTAAAACATTTTATTGCGTCAGCTTTTATTTTTTTACTCTTGTGTATTAATTTCGAAATATCACATATCTGCTGTGACTCACATATACGCTATTTACAATAACGGCGTGCGCTGATTCCATCTTTGGATGGGCATTTGGCCGCTCTAGATACACACAAATTCTAAATTCTTTGCAAGACGATTGGTCCGACTTAATATGGCCGTCCTCATGTCATAATGGTTTTCCCGTCAAAGCACTACAAAGTGGCGGAAAATTTAAATTTTCACTTTTTTGGCAATACTGGATGTTTTTATTCTTTAAAGTAATTCTCTGCTCTTGTTTAGGAATGGAGGTTCTGGCTTGCTCATCGTCGATAATGGCCCAGCGATCACGCGTCAATTCGTGGATATTCCTCACCAGAGAGCGACACAGGAAGGCCTGTTCGTCGGTGGCATCCCCGAAGAAGTCCTCAGCACGGGTGGAAGGTACAGGACCGGCGTAAGAGGCTGCGTAGCCGATCTAGTCCTGAATACGGACTACAGACTCCAGCTAGTGGGACATACGACCGCCAGTAGAAACATCGTCGAGTGTGAACTTTGAACGTAATAGGCCGTGACACGTCCTCCACAATCTTCAACACGTTCCCCCCGATTTGTTTTAGTGACATAAATGTGTACTTTCTAACGATGATACGTGTGATTTTTCCGAAGAAAATTAAAGAAAATCCTTCGTTTCAAAGAGAAAACAAAACAACATAACAATAAGGCTGACTACTATTGAGCTATTAAAAAAAAAAGGAAACTAGAATACGAAAAATATAAATATATAAATATATATAAAATATAAACGAAAAAATTGAACGGATTATTAAACAACATAGTTTTGTGTGTATATCATCACCTTTTTCGTGGGTTCTAAGGTTTTGTGTTTAGGGTTGCACGTATTATAAAAATAAAAAAAAATGTAGATAGAAAAGAAAAAAAAAACGAGACACCATGACCGATTAATTTTGTATTCTATTTATTTTTTCTAATGGGAAGTATAATGTGTCGATCATCACCAAGTAGCTATAAATAATGTTTTTTTCTTCAGTAGGTTGGTAATCTTGTCACTTTTGTTATATTTGGCAATCAACAAACTCATACTACCTACGTTGCTCAATTCACATCAGAGGGTCATTTGTTATTTTTTATAAAAACACAATTTATTTTTTACTTTTACAGAAAAAATATGTTGGTTATTTTGAAACATCATTTATGGCAATCAGAGTATTGATTAAATCTACAAGATGATTAAAAATTAAGAAAGGAAATTTTGTCAAAAGTAAAGTGTTTAAACGTAACCTAAAAATTGCATAAAAAAAAATTCTTATTTGGGTACATTGGTATTAAGGTTTTGCAGAGCCCCAATAAAAAAAAAAACTTTTAGCAGTAATAATTTTTTCCATTATCTTTGTGTTGATTTCTCTTTGTAGATATACTAATATTGTTGTTTATAAAAAGATTACCCTATTTTAGAATATTTATTCAAAAAAAAGATACAGTTAACTCAAATACAACTCGTAAATGTAGTAATCTCTTAAAAATGTGAATAAATGGTAAAATAATGAAAATCTTAGGAATACTATAAAGTCGTATAAAATACAACATCAAAAGCAAGTAACAGAATAATTAATCTTCCTTATTCTAAATATTGTGCCTATATCATGTTCAGAATTTCTATGCTTCATACAGAATGGTTTTTGGTCCATACTCCAGAACATATTGGTTTTCCAATCACAGAAGCCACAAAGAACCTTTTTACATATATTATCATTATTAACGAAGTCCGAATGTGGTACATTGAGTATTTCCTGAATATTTTTATGAATTAACCTTCATAGTGTCATTCTAAGCGCTGTCTGAGGAATAGTGGAATAGGAATAATATTCTCAAAACTTTCAAAAAACTCCCTGGGTTCTTTCTCTCGTTTTCAATCCACTCTGGATTTACTGAAGATAACAAAACCATATAATTGATGGCACTTCCATCTAGTATTCCACAAACACCCTCATAAGCTACCTGTTTGTTTTCCTCGCAATTGTGTATCAATGGCAAAGCTGATCAATGGTGTATGTGCCACCTTTCATTGCATTGTAGGTTTCAATTATAAGTGCTGTCTTGATTCAGTGAATCATCGTGATATGTCGAAATTAAGAAAACGTTTTATTTTTCTTCGGTTGAAAAGAAACAAGAATTACTTCCCTTTTGGCGAAATCTCGTTTCTTCTCAGAGTTGCAGTGATTGTTACTTAATACTGAGCGGACAATAACTTTGCTAAAGGTATTGAACTAAACCGATTATCTACTGTGATATTGCGGTTTGTACGAATTGGTTCAAATACCTTCCTAACGTAGGAGGTTGGTACAGTTTTATTATTTTCACGCTCAACTTTGGCTATATGAAGTATTACGTTCGCCATGTAGTATGTTTTAGCATCATCTTGATTTCGTATTTACCCAATTTACTTGCCATATAAAAACGGAATGGACAACTGCTCATCAATGTACAACATTCATGTGGAGTATAAAAGTATTTGCGATCTTTAACACAGGTATCAAAAATTTAAAGAATACAGAACTTTACAAATATAGTTTGGTCCATCCATGAATATCTTGTATATAAGAGATTCATAGGTGGTTTGAAAAGTCCGTGCAAAAATGAGAAGCACTTAAACTTTCATTTTTCAACGTAGAATAGACTCTTAAGCTTATATTCTTCGTCCAACTCTGCCCTAGTTTGTTGGCCTCTTCCCAATAATAGGATAGGTCCAATTCCGAAAAGATAGGCATTCGTTTCCGCAATTACATTCCCGTTTGAATAAAAATCTCTTTTCCGCCAGTCATTTTTTCATATTGGGGAACAGCCAGTCCGAGGGAACCAAATCTGATGAATAGCAGGGATGTGGAACGAGTTGGAACCGTAACTGCATCAATTTCGCGACCATAACTCAAGAGGAATGAGCTGGTGCGTTGTCATGATGGATTTTGTGGGCAAATCGGTTTTCAAGTGGTCCATTAACGATGCGTAATATGCATCTGTAATAGTTTTACCCTTTTACAAATAGTCTACGAAAATTATTCCTTGACAATCCTAAAAGACAGTCGCCATAAATTTCCCAGTTGATGGAACGGTCTTCACATTTCTTGGTACAGATTCTCCAATGGCAACCTATCGTTTGGCCTCAGGTGTGTAAATGTATAAATATAGTTTGGCTCATCCATGAACATTCTGCATATAAACGATTCAAAGGTGGTTTGAAAAGTCCGTGCAAAAATGAAAACACTTAAATATCCGGGGTAAACCATTTTCATTTTTCAACGTAGAATAGACTCTTAAGCTTATATCCTTCATCCAACGCTGCTCTAGTTTGTTGATCTCTTCCCAATAATAGGATAGGTCCTATTCCAAAAAAATTGGCATTCGTTTCCGCAATTACATTCTTGTTTGAATAAAAATCTCTTTCCCGCCAGTCATTTTTTCATATTGCGGAAGAGGCAGTCCGAGGGAACCAAATCTGAAGAGTAGGAGGGATGTGGAACGAGTTGGAACCGTAACTCCATCAATTTCGCGACCATAACTCAAGAGGAATGAGCTGGTGCGTTATCATGATGGATTTTGTGGGCAAATCGATTTTCAAGTGGTCCGTTAACGATGCATCTGTTTTACCCTTTTCCAAATAGTCAACGAAAATTATTCCTTCACAATCCTAAAAGACAGTCGCACCGTAAAATTTCGGTACAGATTCTCCAATGGCAACAGTCGGGTCAGTGGTGTACAATGTTATAAAAATTTTGACCTATCCATGACATTCCATATAAACGATTCAAAGGTGGTTTGAAAAGTCCGTGCAAAAATGAAAACACTTAAATATCCGGGGTAAACCATTTTCATTTTTCAACGTAGAATAGACTCTTAAGCTTATATCCTTCATCCAACGCCGCTCTAGTTTGTTGATCTCTTCCCAATAATAGGATAGGTCCTATTCCAAAAAAATTGGCATTCGTTTCCGCAATTACATTCTTGTTTGAATAAAAATCTCTTTCCCGCCAGTCATTTTTTCATATTGCGGAAGAGGCAGTCCGAGGGAACCAAATCTGAAGAGTAGGAGGGATGTGGAACGAGTTGGAACCGTAACTCCATCAATTTCGCGACCAAAACTCAAGAGGAATGAACTGGTGCGTTATCATGATGGATTTTGTGGGCAAATCGATTTTCAGTGCATCTGTTTTACCCTTTTCCAAATAGTCAACGAAAATTATTCCTTGACAATCCTAAAAGACAGTCGCCATAAATTTCCCAGCTGAAGGAACGGCCTTCACTTTTTTTTAGTACAGACTCTCCAGTGGCAACAGGCGGATAAGTGGTGTATCCATATTTCGTTCATAGTGACAAAATGACGCCTAAAATCCTATGCATTCCGCTAAAACAGCATGGAACACCTCACAAGATTTCGTTTTTGATGAACTGGGGTGAACAAACGCGGCACCCATCTTGCGAACAGCTTTCTCATGTTCAAATGTTTGTGCAAAATATTTTGTACTTCACTCTTCTATCATCCTTCACCTCATCGTGGAATTTTACCAATGATTTCTGGAGGAGTGGCCTCAACGAGACGTCCAAAACGTTCATCATCGCTTATGCTCATATGGCCACTCTGAAAATTTTAAAACCACTTATAAGCTGTTCTAATCGAAGATGCAGATTCACCATAATGTTTTTCATGCAGTAATGTTTCTTCAACTCGCGAAACCTTTCATCCGTTTCCTGGAAATCTGGAAATCGCTCGACTTGCACGATTCAAACGAACGCTATACATAGAGTAATGAACCAATATGTCTGAAATTTGGTGCGAGTCCCTCCAAGACATGCTGCTAACTAACAATAACCTCGATACGCGCCAACCTCACACAGTATCTCCATATATTGACGCGCCAAATTCAAAAATGAGACTGAACAATATTTATAGTCGCTTGGTGTAATGATAATGATAAAAATGGGAATCAGCAAGGGCGTTAAGATGATGTAATTTTAATTTCTTTTATATACGTATATAAAACAACAACAACCCGTCTGTAAACATGTATACAGTTATAAAAGGAATTAGGTATATAAATTGTATAATAAAACTGCATTACTGATTATTGAACTTTGAAAAATCAAGTGAGAAGATCATGATTACGACTAGCTACCCTTACTTAAATCATCTAGCTGTATTTTACACAATATACGTACCTAATTCCATGTATACCAACTCAATTAATAGTGATTAGTATTAAGTAGTACAGGAAAAAGGATAGCTTTTATATTATATCGTGTAAAACTTTTCTACGTTTCTTTTCCTACACGTAATATATGGTAATATGTATACCAACTTTACAAAACCTATTAAAAACAAGAATAAATGAAAGAAAGATTATTTTTCTTCTCGAAATCGAATATATCTTTGAACTACTAAAGAATACGATATTAAAATGTATATATGCATAAATAATTAATAAATTGCCTATATCACTCTATTTTCATTATTTTTAATAAAATCAAAATTACGAAAATTACAATACGATTTATTTAATAGTTTTATACAGGAGGTCCGACATTAATCAATATGTTCAAATTGAAAATCCCGCCATTTTCGCCAACTTGATTCCAGAGGTAAAGTTGCAATGTTCAAGGTCGTCCTGTATGAAACGGAATACATTTTTCAAAAATACTGTACAAAAAATAAAAGATAAATATTTATTATTGCGTAAGCTATTAAATATAAATATTCTATAAAAACACGACGTTTATTAATCGATAAACAAACGCAAAAAATGGGAACCAGGATTGCGCGTCCTTCGTTTCAAAAATATCCCAGCACAACTACCTTGACCCACTCATATCACGTTCCAGCACCCCTACTTGAATTGAACACGCTCTATTTGTAGATCTATTAGAGACACACCTGCCATTACACCGACGCAAGACACTAACAAGAACGACAACTGAATGGACACGCTCAGAGGAATATTCTGTGCTATATTTTGCTTTTTCATTTTCAAATCGATCTGTATCGATTCCTAGTGTAATAATCCAATATGAAGTCAATTTTGCGAAATCCTGCTTCTCCAGTCGATAGTTTCCATCCCCAAAGTCACCTTGCAATAAGGTGGATGTAAAACCGATCGACAGTAGAATGAATGGAAAAGACAGACGTCAAAGATATAGGTAAAATACATACTTTAAGATATGGAGAACAAAAAATAAATATACAGTAGGTACTAAAAGTCAACGGTCCAGTGTAAAATTTACATTGTTATATATTATATATATGAAAAAAAAGATATTGAATTAAGTATGTATATGAATTATACCTAATTTGTACAGGTAGTCTAATTTGTGTGTTATAATTATAAATTGCTTTTAATTTTTGGTGTTTTTATTTTAAATTTCCCGTTGCAATTAGGACTTCCTATTATTTTCAATTATATACTCATATATAGTTTATTTCAAATTATAAGAATATAACTGTAGACTTACAAGGCCTTTAATACTTTTATTGCACCTTCTGTGACGATAATAACCTGGCAATGCATATTGAATCTAGGGGCCGTATTGACTATAAATTACGGCCCTATAAGATAATTATATGTTTATGTATATATATTTTGCAAACAGTATAAATTTACATAGTAAGCAATTCGATGTTACAAGTAATTAAAGAATTTACATATTAAATTTATAGCAGAAATGCCTGACCTAAATTATGATGGTGTTAAAATTCAATGTGTAGTTTGTAATATCCCTTTAATGTGTTGGTCCAAAAAGGATTGTCTACGTCACGTAAATAGTAAACAGCATTCTTCAAAAAAAAATTGCACACGACACCATGACAAATTTAAATTTAATTTATGTGTCACCTTTATTGCATGTAATCTACCGTTTAATTTACTAGACAAGGGAGCATATGTCTTCTTTTGGAATAAATATTCGAACTGCAAATTACCAAGTCGGACATCGTTACAAAGAATTGTGCCATCTGCTCGTGAACATGTTGAAAAAAGAATTAAATCGGAGTTGAATGATAAAAAACTGTGGTTATGTGCGGACGAAACAACAGATCGTAAAGAACATTCTGTGGTTAATGTAATGGTACATATAATGGAACCACATCAATCGTCACCTTCAATTCCATTAGCTTCCAGACGAATACAACAATGTACTGCCGAAATAATTTCAAAGTTAGTGTTAAATACATTGGAAAAGATTGAACTTTCAACAAACCAACTGTTGATGTTTATGAGTGATGGTGCCGCGAACATGCTTTCTGTAGGCCGGTCTCTTAAAAGACCTTATGCTAACTTGTTACATATTACGTGTAAAATGCATGCTTTCAGTCATGTGGCAGATAGTATTAGAAAATGTTATCCTGAGGTAGACGCTTTAATAGCGCAAATTTCACAGACTGTGCCCCCGTATGCCTGAGCCGCCAGAACCTATTCCTACACGTTGGGGGGAACACGGTTACAGGCCGCGTTTTATTATCATAAATATTTTAGGAATATTAAGAACGTGGTTTTACAATTCGATCCAAAGGAAACTGCGGCTATCAAGGAAAGCCAGTCGAAATTTCAAGATAGTCAGGTTAAAACGGATTTAAAAACTATTCAGAACAATTACTTCGGACTAGTGAAGGCAATAGAAAAATTACAAAATTCTTCGGTGTCGTTAGTGGAATCTCTGCAAATAGTGCAACATGTTCACGCACAGCTATGCGCGGTAGAAGACGCAAAAAATGTTTGTGTTCTAGAAAGGTTTGAAAGTGTTTTAGATAAAGACTCTGATTTTAGCACATTAAGACAAATTTGTGAAGGTGCATCAACAGAACCGTTAAGTTGTTCCGAAGATTATTTTAATTACGCAAATATTACGTCAGTAGATGTAGAACGTTCGTTTTCTGCATATAAACACACTTTTTCCTCGCGCCGCACTCGGTTTGCCGAAACAACTGTGGAAACATATCTAATGTTGCAGATATTTAACAGACATTATTCACTTTGTGATTTCACGGAAGACTCTTAAAACGGTAAGTGTTTGAGCACGTATTATATTTTATTTCTGACCATTTATTTTGTGTAAACTTTTATGCGCCCGCCACTGGCTGTTGGCGCAAATTGAGCAACCCGAGTGAGATCACTAATTCGGCTTACATTTTCATGTAATTAGTACAGCGCCTGTGTGTCTGTAATACAAATTAAACAATCTACTCATCTTATTTAAGTATTCACACCCATTTCCAATAAGCTTTTATTCAAATCACTAAGAAATCTTTGTATGTTTGCATAATTAACTCATTTACAAATTAGTAATAATATAAAATTAATTTATCTCATCTAATTACTATAACGGTTTAAGAAATCTAAATTATAGTCCTACATAAACGCCTATTTTAGAAAACTATAAGCCATAATCAGAATTAGGGGAACAATTAAGTAGATTAGATTGATCTCTCACAAATCAATTAATTCAAAATTTTATCATCAGTATATAACTTATTCTATTTTTCTTTTACTTAAGAAAGGTCTGGATCATCCGTAGGATAAGTACACTAATGAGCTTTTTTAGGAACTAAGTCGCTATCCCCGATATATACGGTCTAAGCGCTTTAACGTCAGCAGGCTGTGACGTATTTTGCAGTAGGTCGTCAATCAGCCATATTTGTAGATTGGACATTCACACGTTCAGATCGTTTCTTGCGTTTTGAATTGATTTATCCAAATTATATTAGCTTTATTAAAAAGAAAATACTTTGTAGTGATATTTCCGTACTTCATCGGTGATACCTGTAATGTTTCTCTAATGTTGTATAAGCGATAAAATCTTTTCTGAAACGATAAAAATGGGGTAACCTAACCCAACCTGGCGTCGGCTGTTTTGTAGGTTTTGTTTGTGAGTTACACTTTCTAAAAAAATATATTATTTATTTTTCAACAGCTATAGATTCAAGCACCGGTGAAACTATAACTGAAAGTTTATAAAATCCTAGGCTTAAAAAAGATGCTACTCCAACTCAATTCCTTAACTGTCCGTTGTATTTGACAAAAAACGCGAAGATTTTATTGTTCAAATAGTTTTATATTCTTATGTTATATTTAACATTATTTTTGAACACGAAGAAATGTTTTTAAATGTATATAATACACGTTGTGTTTTAATACAATATATTTTAAATTATATCACCGAATATAGCCGTTTGGATACTGATATATGTAAATGTCACATTCGCAGCAGTGAACGTATTGCAACAATTATAATAACTTGTTGTGTATATCCTATATAATGTAAAAAGTAATGATAGATTAGATAAAACACCACATAATAGAAAATTAAAGACCCTGGTTAAATAGCACGTCTCTAAATTCTCTCGTGAAATTGAACAAAATTTCGAACAAAATTGCAATTACTGCATCATTTCAAACTTAGTTTCGTCCAAATACATGTACAATTACAAATAATAATAATTAGTCGATTAAAAATCAACCACAAATACATCGTTCACGAAAACGATGCTCGGTTACGTGTTTGGTTTTTGCTTTGAAACTTCGTTTTTCCAAAATAAAATCGAATGGGATGCGAAAGAGGACACAGTTGACGACCGGAAGCCCTTCAAGACTTAAAAAAGAAATGCAAAAAAGCGATTCCTTTATCCCTTAGGCTAATATAGCGCACGGCAATACATCACCAGCACAGCGTGACGTCATCGAAAAGAGCAGAGGTCTTGTTATATCGACGGTAACATCTAAGTGCTAGAAAATAGAACAACCTCTCTCATGGAGCAATAAGAGTTCCCTCATACTCAAGGTAGATCTATGAATCGCATCCTTTTCATCATTCTAATGTAGTTCATCTTACACACACGCCAGCGCTGATGTATGATGCAAAATAATGGGAAAGTATCGTCATACATCGATATTGTGTCATAGATGTTGTTTATCACCAACTTCACGGTTGTTTTCTGAAGCTAGAATGCTTTAATTTAATGTTTGTAGTTCAAATCTTCATTATAAGAGTTTTATACTCAATTAATCCTAGCAACCAATATTAATACTGTGCTAGTTTCTTCATATAGATATTTAAAAGATGGCAAATCGTACGGTGAAAGACGCCAAATCCGTACATGGTACTAACCCTCAATATTTAATTGAAAAAATCATCAGATCTCGCATTTACGATTCCAAGTATTGGAAAGAAGAATGCTTCGCTTTAACGGCGGAATTACTAGTGGACAAAGCGATGGAATTGCGTTTCATTGGCGGAGTTCACAGCGGCAACATAAAACCTGCACCTTTCCTCTGCTTAACGTTGAAAATGCTCCAAATCCAGCCGGAGAAAGACATTGTAGTGGAGTTCATAAAGAACGAAGAGTTTAAATACGTTAGAGCTTTAGGTGCTTATTATATGCGACTGACGGGATCATCGTTAGATTGTTATAAATACCTGGAACCATTGTATAACGACAATAGGAAACTGAGGAGGCAGAATCGACAAGCGGAATTTGAATTGGTCCACATGGATGAGTTTATCGACGAGTTATTGAGGGGCGACAGAGTAAGTTTGTGATTATCGTATAAATTTTAAATATTTTAAGTCTCTTACATCTAGGTTTGCGACGTTATTCTACCTAGAATACAGAAACGAATTGTCCTGGAGGAAAATAATGAATTAGATGCGAAGGTGTCAGCTTTAGAAGATGATCTCGATGAAGAGATCGAACTGGAAGACGATAACAAGTATCGATTAGAAGAACAACCTAAGAAAGAAGAAAAAGAAAGACATAAAGATAAGAAACGTGATCGTAGCAAAAGTCGGAGTAGATCTAGAGAACGGCATAGAGATAAAGATAAAGACAAGCACCGTAGGGATAAGGACAAAGATAAACGCGATAGGAAAGATAAAGATAGAAAACGAGACGATGATAAACGTAGAGACGAAGATCGTAGGCGAGATGATGAAAGACGTAAGGATGATCGTAGGAGAGACGATGATAGACGAAGGGATAGGGAAAGGTATCGCTGACATAATTTGTATTTATTGAATGTTTATATTTACGTATCTTAAATAAAAGTTATCTTCTCTCTTTGTGCGTTTATTTTTACTGTAGTGTGTTTGAAAATAGATTTTTTTAAGAAATTTATGCTGAAAATGTCATAAAATTGCAAATATCCTTCTGTGGTATATTATTTATTGATTGTATTCAGTATTCAGCTTGTTTATAATCATAAATTACAACAATATTCACCAGCAAATAGCACCAATTTGAAAATGAAACCCAGAATATAGTGCCATCTAGTGAAAACCTACCACATTGACATAAACGATATGTTGTACCCTCTCGTAGCTGATGTGACAACTTTTACGAGATTTCTGGCAAATGTAATTATTGCTATATTTTTTTATTTCAATATCATAGAATAACTTACCAGGAAGGCAACTCTAACCATGGACCTGGACCAGTATTTTGATGCCTCTCGTAGACGTATCGGAAACTATCAACAGAATACGCGGCCTATTCATGTCGAATTTTCACCAATTTTTGTTAAATTCTGTATTAAATGCAAATATTATAGCACAAAACACAAGTTTTCGTTTGCATATACATTTAATTGCGGGATTCAAAACTTCCTTGGATGTAATACGTTTTTCAAGAGAGAAAGTATATTGTCCACATTAAAGTAAAAAAGTTGCACTGCGAATTTCCGTAGAAGGCTAAAACACTTACTGGCCCCTTAAATTGGTGTTTATGATGATAGTACTACAAATAAACACATTTTCAAATAACATAATTTACAAATACTATATAAATAGTAAATGTCCCCATCTGGTTGTAATACTTGTAATTGTTAAATTTGCTCGTACGGGCAGCTTTGAAAGGACCGACGAAAACTTCAAGCGACAGAACTAAACGAATACGAAACGAACAAATCCATTATAATTCACTGAAAACTGCAGACAAACGCGTAAAACGTAAGATAAACGCGGCATGAACTTGGCGAATGACAGTTTTCTACAACAGTTACTGTGTTTACAAACTTCGAAACCCTAGTTACAAACCAATTATGAAAGAGATAGATATAGGTTAGTTTGCGGCTACGAGAGGAGCCAAAATAGTTTTATCATTAAATTCCAAGAACCGCCGCCCGCCGTTGAATATAGTGCAATTTACTTTTGTTAAGAAACAATAAAATAATTCCAAAAGTTAATTAAGTTATTAAACCTCACACACATTATTATTAAAATAATATTTTAGATGCCTTTCTAAGCTAAATGAATTCGGTCAACAAAACAACACTGCTTTTTCTAGTGCATTTATTATATAATATAATATTATATAATATAATTAATTATATAATATATTTTGAATAATCCAGTTATTCTATCAAAGCTAACAGCTTTCGAATATAATAATAATCTGCAGAATTTTTAATTTCATTCAAATTGTGTTGCCCTGTGCTAAAATACAACCAACATATTCGAGAATATCCAAAATCAACATACTTAAATAATGCTTCATTTAAGCTCAACCTTGGTGCGCCATCTACAAACCAATAGGGTTCCTACCTCAGATTAGCTGACATTTGATCGTTACTTGGCTTTTGAATAACAGATGGAACGCGGTATGTGTTTAAATCCTTAAAGATATTTGTATGGGGCATTTTCTTTTAAATAATTATTGTTATATTTGTAGTGATATGAGTATAAACAATGTACACTGCTAATATTTCAAAAACAACGAAATATTTTGTGTTCTAAATTGGAATATCAATGTAGTAAAAAAAGATGTACCACTTTCATAAAAATCTGGGACAACTCTTATGAGCTAATTTTTCCGTTTTTTTGTGTTGTGACACTGACTTTAAAAATGAATATTTTGTATTTAACCTAAGTTATACGTTATATTCGTTTATTATTATAAAATTAGAAAATATCAAAAATTATTTTTAAATATAAACATTTTTATTGAAAACTATATCACATTGGTGGGGCATTATTATTATATGTCAGTAATTAGTAAGCGTGACAAACGGTTGCATCCGCAGAGGCGCCGTGAACATACCGAATCAAGTGGACAATCGATTATTATCGGTGTGCGTGTACTATTTATAATGTTCGAGAAATTAGTGGAACCGTCCCAGGCGTATCGCGCAAAAGTAGATACAGTATTAATAAAAAATTATAGATTGTTACCTTTTATTGACGTATCGATGACCACTGCGGTAATGCGCGACTGCCATGATACGCCGCGTAGTACTGCAACATAAGCAATACTTCTATTGTCGATTCGGTCAGGCTTCGACGACGGTCTGAAAACGTTCTCGTATACTTTGCAAATGATCGTTCCGCATCTAATGAAGTAAAATTTGCGAAATTCAAATACTCCTGTATCTCTTCTGCGCAGTTTTGAATTCCATATATAGATCGAACCTTTTCTAAATCCGGATTGTTATTTAAAACTGCACGAAATTTTTGCGTGACATCTAGTCCTATAGGATCCGTTAAGCTTTCTAAAGCGGCTGCTAAATTGTTGATGTTATTTAACGAGTCTTGTATAGATAAGTGAGTATTTTCTAACTGCGAAATAGTTTGTGTCACTATAGAATAGTTTATGAAAATGTCATCTATTTCTTTTTGAACGTCCGAATCGGAAAAAGGTTGCCGACTCTCGCGAATCGCTTGAGAATTAGAAGAATTAGGTTTGAAAATTACATCTTTCACTTGGGAATAATATTTGCGATAGTAAGATACTGCCTCGATCCATGTTCCCCATCGCGTCTATATAGGCTGAGGTGGTAGCGGAATTTCACAAACACTTTTTAGTAGATTATATTAAAGCATTCACCCTAGGATACTTGCTTCGAATTGTTTCTGCTACGAGATGACATGCGTGTATGAGGCATGTTATGTGAAGAAGAGTCGGAAAGCATACTTTTAACATCCTACCGGCTTTCAGCATTGTTGCGGCTCCGTCAGAAACTAACATGGTGATTTGGGCTCCTACGATACAAAATTCTCTTAACATATTTTTTATCATGTTTACAACAGTTTCGGCATCAGTTCTTTCAATCTTTTTACTGGCTAACGACAAGGAAGCTGCTGGACCATTACGCTTTAAAGGACGCGCCACAATATGAATCACTCTGTGTTTCTGAGCATCAGTAGTTTCGTAGATTTTTTGATTTCTCAACTCGCCTTTTATACATTCTTTTACTGTACCTTGCACATGTGGCAAATTGTATCGTAATTGTCTTTTTGTTGGTAGTTTCCATGATGGAGCATATTTATCCCAAAAAAGACGAAAGTTTTCATTATCTACTAGGTATTGTGGGATGTTGCACGTGCTCAACATGAAAATAAAGTAATACAAAAATTGCCAGTACGGAATATTGTTTCTTAAATTCAATACATAACGTTTACTTTTAATATGACTTCCACATTCAAATGTCGTGCGACCGAGTGACCCTATACCGCAAAATTTGCAACCAATGTGCGAACCTGTAAATTCGAAACCAGGGAAACGCCAAATATATTACATGCGGATTACATGCGATGCAAGAGGTACACC
Source organism: Dynastes maya (assembly GCA_029619315.2). Classification (NCBI taxonomy): domain Eukaryota; kingdom Metazoa; phylum Arthropoda; class Insecta; order Coleoptera; family Scarabaeidae; genus Dynastes; species Dynastes maya. Next base: position 1,074,188 of record JAROYE020000024.1, read on the forward strand.
AGGCTTACGTCCCATGTTTGCGAAAACACACAATGAGAATCCGATAAATAACCGAACGATCGAACTCCTCAATGTCTACCGCATTACTGAACTTTGCATCCACATACGTACATACACCCCCCCGTACAGGCGTTTCTGCGGGTGCAACCGTTTGTCACGCTTTACGATTGACACAGACATACAATTTGACATTAAATTATTTAATTGTCGTATTTTACAAGACATGTTTAAAATGGATAACGCCATGTATCGCTTGTCCCAGATTTTTATGAAAGCGATATGGTATGTACCTTGGAGGTTGGTGTAAGACCGTTTCTGTAACAACGTGCGACAAAAATTTCTTCAATTAAATGAAACGGCCTGTATTTTTAAAGATTCCAAGTCCTCTGCAAGGTGAATTCAACGATATAGATCCGAGTGTTTATCCGTTAGAATGACACATGAATATACATTTTAAATAAATGAACAAAAATACAGTAAAAATAAAAAATACCTGAAAATTCGACAAATACTACTTTATATATTCAAAATGTTTACCGTTGTTAGCTAGATCACAGATTAGATAACATAAACTCCCGAAAATTAATTTCACAACGCATGCGTGAAATCGCCATTTTGTAAATGGTGTTATCAAATACTACATTTCCAATTGATTATTTGGCTTAATTCGTTAGATATTTCCTAGGTCTAGTGATTTATTTAAAAAACTTTTAGTTGTACAGGGTGGACCAGGGAAGTATCCCTACTTTCGAGATGGCGTTGTGAATGGAGGGGACGTGTTGGAAGGGTGAGGGTAGGTACATTGACCGTGTAAGAAGATCGATTTTGCAGTCCCCTAAGCGTTCTGCTCGTAAGCATGCATCCGCCCTGGGGCTTTCTAACCGTACTGTGCGTCGAATTCTCCACCAAGAATTTCACTTCCATCCATACAAGATGGTCATTGCGCAACAACTATCACAGCGGGACTGGCAAAATCGAGTACAGGCATGTGAAACCTTGATTCAAAACTTGCCTCAAGATGCACGTGTTTTGTTTAGTGACGAGGCGAACTTCCATATTTCTGAAATAGTTAACAAGCAGAATATGCGTTATTGGAGTGGTGAAAACCCTAGGTTAATTCATGAGAGACCTCTACACAGTGACAAAGTGACAGTTTGATGTGCAATCAGCAGTGAAGGCATCATAGGGCTCCATTTCTTCGAGGAGAACAATTCTGCCGTTACCGTCAATTCTGAGCGGTATGTTAACATGATCCAACAATTTCTTGAACCACAACTTCAACAGATAAACCGGGGACTAGTGTGGTTTCAGCAGGATGGTGCTACGGCCCATACTGCTAGAAATTCCATGGCTGTTTTGAGGGAAATGTTCCCCGGGCGCTTGATCTCCCGGTACGGTGACATGCCATGGCCCGCGCGCTCGCCGGATTTAACTCCGTGCGACTATTTTTTATGGGGCTACCTCAAGAGTGAGATGTTTAAACATCGACCCAGGACCTTCGAAGCCTTGAAGAACGCAATACGCCTTGAAGTTGGCCGCATTCCGCAACACATGCAGAGTTGTGAAGAACCGGCTATATCCGTGCATTGATAGTGAGGGACATCACTTGAATGATATGTTGTTTAAAACTAAGTCAAATTAACTTCCAGTTGTACCCTTCCAATGCCATAATAGAGTTTTGTTCTATTTTTTTTTTCTTTCTCAAAGTTAGGGATACTTCCATGCCCCACCCTGTACATTTAATATTCGTTTTTAATGTAGTTTAGATCCTAAATTTGTAGTTTTATTAGTTTTTTTTTATTTGCATTTATATTAATGCCTCTCTAAAGTTCCAGGCCATCAGAATCATTTAAAAAACACCCACCTCCACATTCCGTGGGGCCAGAAGGATGGGGGGCCCAAAAAATCTTTAGCAACTGATTTCAATCAATCACCTTGTATAGAAAAAATGCAGTCAAAATAGGAATCAAGGTGGGTATAAAGAAATAAAACCAGCATTAGGCAGAATATCTTTTATTAATATATTCTCCTCATACACAACACAAGAAGGAAGCATGAACTGTCTGTTTAATTCCCTCTTCTCTTAATTAAGACGTATTTTAAAGGGATTTTGTTTTGTATTCGTATTCTATCTAAATTATTAACATTTTACATACGTTACATCCGTTTTACAAACATCCATTCGATATAATAGTTGTCGTCAAACTGTTACGAATATTTAGTATGTGGCAATAAATACTATAAAATACATCCATTAGAAATCCACATTATGTACAAGAAGAAAGAGAAGATAATTGTGTTTGTGTTTGCTATGCAATCGATTCCAAAGTTTGTTAGACATTAGAGTGTTTTAAAGTTCTATATTGGTTACGATATCTTATGATTATGTGTAAGTTTGAACGATAATACGTATTGCAGTGAGGAAGAATTGTTTTTATTTGAATTTGAACGAACCTTGTTGTTTGCGTTGTGTGCACGCAATTTGTGCTTCGTTTCAATTAGATTAATCGGTAGTAGTAGAACATTCCTAGAAACTAGCTTATAATTTTTTTTGTTTTAGAAACATTGCTCTAACATCTACGATCTGCATCGAAAAATAAGCTATCATCGTGACCCTATACTCTGTTCGCATAAACTCTGGACGAAGTACTATCGTTCTCATCTTGCATCATTTTTTTTTTGTATCTCTCATTCGTATTCAGTGTTTGGTAGTATTCTACTATATCGATATTATAACAAAACTATATTATTACTGTTTACGTACATATATAATATATATAATTATATTTTTCGTGTATTTATATCATTTATATTATAATATATAGAGAAGAATAAATTAATTAACGTATTAAAAAAAATCCATCATCGATAATTGAAAATTGTTGTACCTATAACGACCTCCTCTGTCATTACATTCGCTTTAGCCTATTTGGAAATTGAAAAAAATGTACATTAAATTTATTTATTTATATTACTATGTACTATTCTCATTTACCTATATCTAACTATCATATATATATATATAGAAGTTTTATCCAATAACTTAACTTATGTAAAAAAAATTATAAACAATCTCCGAAAGGGGAAACAATAGAATAAAGTTACATCAAATAGATTCATGAGGATCTATTAAAACAATATGTATTTATTTTATATTAAGAGGAAGGTTGAGAATAGCAAAGAAAATGTCTTACAAATTGATATTGTCTGTTTCTCTTCTTTCCCAATTTGGCTTTCTATTAGTCTAATCCACCTATCTCCTTAATTCTCAGTATATCTTAGGTGCTGAACGATCATTGATGATTTTAGCTCGCTTCAAGGTCGCTCCGCGTTTGATTTGATCCATAAGAGATTCGTGACAGATTTTCGGATCGGGCTGTAGGTAAAAAGCGATGAGATTTCGATATTTTCAGCGTTAAAAACGTTGCAAAGATTGCTCAATTCCTATCTTGCAATGTAGTCGGAATCGCACGATGTTGTGTTTTGATCGTTTTATTGTTTAAATACCTTTCAATAGTTCAAATTTACCTTTCGCATTATTGACTTGTCTCATACTACTGTTGTAATCGAGACGATTAATAAAAAAACAAATAAAAAATAAAAATAAATAAATAAAAATAAAAAATATAAGTGTCAGAGTGTGAAGATTGATCAAAATGATGGGTAGATATCGTGCAGTTAAATGTAAAAGCAAATTGGTGGCAGTTAAAGCTACAGTCCCTGGCCATATTACTTGAAACATGTCATAAATCAACCCTTTTACCTGGAAATTCCCATCCTATTATAGTGATATTCTTTTGCTTTGAATCCGATCGTTTATAGGGGGACTAAATTATTGTATCAATAAATAAAAATACCAGAGAAATGAGAAACTTAAACGAAGGAGCTAGCACATCGACACAAAGACGGGCAAAGTGCGGTCGGAAAAGAAAAACTTCGAAGAGATCTGACCGTGAAATTGTTCATCAGGCTTTGAGCAATAGATTTGCTACAATTAAAATGATTCAAAAAAAATTACAAGAGAGAGGAATAGAAATTTCGAGCAGAACTGTCAGGTGCCGATTGCGCGAAAATCGCCTAATGGGTCGAAGACCTGTAAAAAAGCCGCGTTTAACAGAAAAAAATAAAATCTGCTCGTCTCAACTTTGCAAGAGAATATCGACATTTCACAGACGAGAATTGGAAAAAGGTGAATAACTTAACAACATGATTTTTACTGAATTAATGTTTGCATTATTTAATAGGTTTTCTTTAGTGACGAGTGCTCGCTCTGTGTGTTAGTGCAGCGAGCATAATTTGTTCGTAGACGACCTGGCGAACGTCTCACAGAGTCCACGGTTCTTCGAACTGTAAAACACCCTCCGCAGATAATGATTTGGGGGTGATTAGTGGAGAAGAACCCAGCCCTTTGTATTTTGTAGAAGGTACAATGCGTCAAGAGCAGTACATAAATGTGTTAAAAAACACGTTGTTACCGTATTTTAAGCCAGGACGTCGCATACCGACAGGGCGCATATTTATGCAAGATAATGCTCCTTGCCACGTGGCAAAAAAGGTTAAGAAATTTTTTGAAGACAATCACATACCTCTTTTACGTTGGCCCGGAAATTCACCGGACCTCAATCCCATCGAGAACGTATGGAATCGACTAAAAACTAAGGTATATGAAAGAGAAAACCCTACAAAGAAAATATTAATGAAGAATATAAAGGATGTATGGGAAAACGATGCAGATATAAAAGAGACAATCATATCTTGCATTGAAAGTATGCCCCGAAGAATTAAGGGTGTTATTAAAAATCATGGGTTATGGACTAAATATTAATTACTTATTTACATATGTTACATATTTTTACAATATATTTTATAAATAAAAAATATAATACATGTATAGTTTATATTTTATTATGAAGAAACTACAAAATATTGAGTGTTTCAATAATTTGGCCAGGGACTGTAGCTAGAGATGGTCAAATATTCGGGAACAACCGGAACCTTAGAACAAGTATTTAAGAAAGCGCTAAGGGAAGGTAAGGTACCAAATTATACCAATACATAAAAAAGGAGATAGCAGAAACTCAAATAATTACCGAGGAATAACCCTGCTCAATGTACCGGGAAAACTATACGCTAGAATATTACAAAAAAAGAGATCAAACAGAACAAACAATGGAAGAAGCACAATGTGGATTCAGGAAACAAAGAGGAACACAGGACTTAATTCACACAATAAGACAAATGGGAGAGAGAGCGACTAGGAACAATAAAAAGTTACATGTATGCTTCATCAACCTGGAAAAAGCATTCAACCGGCTGAAGAGGGAAGAAATTTGGAAGAGCCTAAGCAACCAACGCTAGTGAGAGCAGTTAGAAGCTTATACGAAGAAAGCAATTGCCTCATAAGAGTAAAATACAGCACGTCTGAGATGTTTCAAATAAAAGAGGGAGTAAGACAGGGATAGAACCTTAGCCCACTGCTGTTCAGTTCGGGTATTGGACGATGTGATAAAAGAACGTCAACGGAGACTAAAGCAAATATTACGTAGGCTACAGAAAACCGCAAGCAATAGAACGAAACGAGATGGCGTTCGCAGACGATATGGTACTAGTGGTAGCCACAGAACCACGCTGCAAAATAACTTGAATATTTACATAACAGATGGAAAAAAGAGGAATGAAGCGGAACGTCTATAAAACAAAAGCAATGATAATAGCCAGACAACAAAGAGTACACCAAATATACGCTAAAGGTACAAAGGTGGAGCAGATCGATAAATATAAGTACTTGGGGACAATAACAAATCAAGAGAGTAAAATAGAGGAAGAGATCTCTGAACGAATAGAGGCGGCTGGCAGGCTTTTCAAAGCGATAAGATTCTTAGCTAAGAAAGAAGTCCCAGAAAGAGTGAAAACAGAAGTTTATAAAAGAGTAGCCATACCAATACTAACATATGGAACAGAAAACTGGGTACTAACTAGAAGAAGTCGAAGTAAAGTGAATGCAGCAGAAATAAGGTTCCTAAGACAAAGAGCAAATAAGAGGAGAATAGACAAAATCAGAAACGAAACTATTAACAACAACTAAACATCAAACCACTAACAGACAGAATTGAGGAGAGACAACTAGAATGGCTGGGACACGTGCTCAGAATGGGCGATGAAAGGATTGCAAAAAAAAGTCTATGAGGCCAAACTATCCGAGCGGGGAGGCAGAGGAAGACCAAGGCAGATGTGGGAAGAACAAATTAAAGAGCTACTAATGAAAAGGGATATCAAATAGGACGAGATAGGACAAAAGACGGCAGACAGGAAAAGGTGGAGGGAAATTTGTAAATGACAAGAAATTAGATAAGTTCAACTGCAAATCAAGCCTTCCGCCTAACAGCAAATAGGCGCAACGTTTAAATAAAGTAAATGAAGTTAAAGCGAGCAGGGAAAATATTGCATATCGTCGTTTTCTCTAAGATATGAATATGGTTTCAAAGATTATCATCGAACAATAGATTAGATGCCGTTGAAAAACAGATAAACTCAATCAGAAGACAACCCAAATGTGACCAAACTTCATTTTCACAAAACTGATTACTAAAAAGATTTACGAAATAAATGACTCGCAAGAAAAGAGATGTATGTGAAAAGAAGAATAACAGTTAGTTGCGAGGTGTCGTTTTACCAATATGACATCATATATAGTGGAATCTAGTGAGAAAGAAACTGAAAAGGGAAAGAACAAAGGATTTACGGGAACGAATAGATTCAGAGCAAACGCAAATGAGTTTGAGGGCCAGCGGCAATGTCGATGCTTCCAAAATTTTAAAAGATATAACAATCTCGCCAACAATGGCATCTAAATTCCATAAATCTATCGCTAAAACACGTCATATACCGCGATTCTCACCTACAGAAGCTCTACCTATGTTCGTAGTGGGAGATTTTACAAAAAAGACAAGTACAATATTGTGAGAAAAGCGCACGAACAAAGTTTTCTGTGTTACTCGATGCTGCAAGAGGCAAAAAAAAACAATGTTATCCGAAACCTGAGACATTTCGTGTAACATCCACATGTGCTGAGGTGAATCTACAGCAAATGTCGGACTATACTTGTTCCAGTTTATATGAGTATCTGGTGGAAGTTGTTGAAGGATGCAGTGAATAAAAGCAATCTAATTTAGAGATTATTTACAAATGAGGCTGTGGCAGATTCCAGCAGAGTCAATTCAAACAAAAGTTTGAAAACGCAAACAGACTTTGATGCGAATATCTTTCAAAGTTCCTTCATCGCACTAAGATTAAGAATCAAAGATAGTAAATTATCATGGCAAAATCAAGTGACATCATCCCCCAGATATTGTAGGCCCGCAAGAATAAGGTTCATTCATGAATTAAAGGACCAAAAATGAAATTCAATATGTAGAAAATCTCATAAAAGATCTTTAAAAAATTGATGAAAAGTTGATCGGAGCTTATAGTTAAACCCACATTATTATTTACCATGGTGTGGGGCGACTTCAAAAGACTTCAGCAACTTATTAAAGAAGAAAAATGTAAACTCAAAATCGCTACAATTGGGAATTGGGTCCATTCTGCATGTAAAAATACGGTTGTTTGAGTCCGTCCTTCACTTATCACGCAAGGTTCCAATTGTGGCAAACAAGGTCTGAAGAAGATAACAAAATTGTAGAAGAGACAAAAGAGAAAATTCAAGAGAGATTTTGAGAGGAAATTGGTCTCTTGGTGGATATTCTAAAAGCAGGATTCGGAAACACCAATGATCGTAATACGGCTAGGAGATTTTTTTAAGATCCAAGATTAATTTAGATGTTTTTTGTAAAAAAAAAAAATAAATTCCATGTTTTATTATTTTTGTATTCACAACCAAAGACCATTTCATAAATAAAATAAGGTAACTATCAAAAAGAAGATTAACTTTAACAACTACAATGAATTGCAATAAAATGGTAATGGAGCGCAGGTGACGTCAAGACCAACTTGATCTTGGACAGATAAATCGGTTACATTGAGCAATCCTTCTAACGCTTACTATCCTTCAAAAACAGTTACTTACCACTGTCTTACTATTAATGATCTGCCGTATCTTATTGACTTTCATCTGTTGTGGGGAACAGTTGTTGGCGATATGTTGCTGCGCCAATTTTGCGTTCAGCGAGTCCAAGAAACTCTGACCCGGTCCTCTTTGTGACACGCTCTGCTGCTGGACGTACACCGGATTGGCCGACGGTGCGAGATCTTCGGAATGTCTTCTGGACGAACGTGGACTCATATTCGGGGCTAATTTCGCGCTAAGCGCGGCGATGAAGTTCGAACCGACGCCTCCAGGTCCTAGAATTTTAATGTTTGAAGTTTTGTGCTTACGATTGTTTCAAAGTTAGAAAGAAAGAAGCTTTCCAGGGGTGCTTTGCGAAGTGGAAACACCGCTGGGAAGAATGCATGAGTAGGAGGGGATATTTTCTGAACAGACCTTATATGGTTTACTACAGGTCGGAGAACAATTGAGAATTTTTTATTGTTAAAAGAAAACGAAAATATTGAATGTTATAAAAGATAATTTCTCTAAATAGCACCGTGAAATTGGAAATATAAAAAAATAGACTACCTTCAGTACTCTTTCTCTCCGCGCTCTGCGATCTCAAGCTGATCCTGCGTACCGCGCTGGGACTCCCCGGAATCACCTGAGACGGCTGCGCATAGATGATGCCTCCCGCAGACTGCGATACGTACGCTACCTTGTTCTTACCGCTACCCTGGAACGAGCTCAAGATCGGACTCTGCTGCGCCATCTGTTGGACGGTAGGTTGAGTTTGGGAGACCGACCGTCGGAGGGCGTTCGGACTGGCGGGGGTGTGCTTCAATTCTGTAAGAGCCTTCACCGTTTCGGCGACGTTCACGCCGATCGGTGCTTGCGCAGATGGCGCCAGCGTCACCGGTTCGAGTAAAAAGGCAGGCGGTGGCGGTAAGTTCTCCAAACTACCGACAGGCGTCAGCGGACGATTGGTGTTCGTTATGGACGAGGTACGGCGGATGGGCGGCGGTGGTTTGTTCGTCTGGATGGATCCACGTCTGAGCAGGGTGTTCCTCATCGTGCCCGAATACACTGCTAGAATTTATAAGATACTTATTATCGTTATAATAAAGACTGTAGTATTTTACTGTTTGTTTTTATCAAAAAAGAATATAAACAAGAATTTAAAGAAGAACTGTTAAAACGTGAATATAACAATCATTTTGCATTAGCTCTGCACTGAAAAACATTTGAGTGCAATTTGTGTGTTCAATTTATGACTACTGTCAGAATGATTGACGTAGTGTTGTAGTGTTTGAAAAACGAGGGATTTTAAAGGGCCAAATCTTATCTATCCAACATCTAAAACAACTAAAAACCAATATGTTCAGTTTGTATTGCAAAATTAATCAAAGGACGGTCGCATCAGTGCCCTTAAGGCAAGAAAAAAATATCTAAATGTTGTCGGTTTGTGATAATTCAAAGGACAAATTGATATCGCATATATTACAGCAAATAAGTTCTACGGGCAAACCGCCATCAACATCGAACAATGAATCTGAAAAATTACCTGAATTTGTAAATATTCAATCAAATTTAAATTTAATTTGTAATCAAATTATTTACAGCTTTAAGAAATTAAAAGGAAAGAAAGAGTATGAAAAATCAAATATAGAAAAAGACATTTACCGTTACCAAATTGATCATTATTTTAGTTTTTCAAAACGAGAAGTTTTAGTTATGGAAAATAAACGTGAAAATGAGAAAACAGAAGCATAGTTTTTTGCAATAACGATCAAAATTTGATAAATTTCATAGCATTCCTAGGATGAACCATTTAGAATGAAGATGGGAATGAACAGTGGGCAAATAATATTAGCAATTCCACCAAACGTCCCAGAAAATTACTAAAACGTGAAATTGCTGTGGGACTTGAATACTCTAGTAGAAAATTTTTGCTGATTTAAAACTCGAACTACATTTATTGATTGGGGTTGTTTCGTTCCTGGTGAATGGTTTGGAAGAAGTTTATTCTGAAATTGTCATTAAATATTTCCATTATTGTCATGTTTACAAGCAATTTAGAAGGGGTTTTAAATATTTATTTAATGGAAATTCCTCAAAAACTTTATCAAATAATGTAGACTATTTACGATCTATAGCACCATTGGGTTGTTTGAAATGTGCCCAGTGTTTTACTTCATTGAATAAGGTGCTTAAGTCTTCGTTTGAAAATTTATTAGATTCGGATTACATGAAACACACAAAACAATTTAAAAGACTATAAAGATTTGCAGATTAAACCTACTACAAGATTTCACCCCATATTTCACCATTTACCGGACTTTATTCAGTTGATTGGCCAACCATTGGGTTCATTTTCAAAGCTTTCGAACCTATACATCATGATTGAAAAACTTTTAGGAGCAGGTTTTAACATCTACTTCAAATCCCAATTACGACATTAAATTCCTCAAAGCAGTAAAATAAGTTATTTTTTTATTAATACAGACACTGTAATGTTTATGGTGTTGTTAGTTTTGTTTACTAAATGAACAAAGAAACATGTAAAAGTTTGTAACAACCCATCGTACGTTGAGTATATGAAAATCTGAGATAAACAGTTTTTTGATCTATAAATAGTTTGGCTCGTCAGATTTTTTTTATTCTGAATTTAAAATGTTTCTAAGAACATAAATAAACAAACTGTAAAATGAAAAAAATTGTTGTCTTTTTGTTGAACTAAATCTCGATTCCATACCAGTGAGTGTAATATATAGTTGTAACCAATATAAAAAATAATTTAAAAAAAAAGATGGCCCTCTCGATCTTATTTCTTGATCATATTGTATTTAAAAAAGAAACACAGAATTTTTGCTTTAATAACCACACTTTCTAACCCATTAGCGACCAGCGTCCTTTTTTGAGAACACATTGTAAATATGTTTCTAGAAATTTGCTGATTCCTTGTGTGGTTCGAATTTCAGACATCAAATGGCAGAGAAGTGCCGTTTTTACTTGGGATGTATTAGTTTTGTGATTTACTTTACACAATTCACGCAGTACGTCTTCAAACCTGTGTGCATGTTGAACTCTTTCCTTTACATATATCAATATTTATATTATTGTTTATTGATAAGTTAGGTGAAAACTTTTATTATTTTTATGAAACCCATAAGTAAATTACATTTTCAATAAATTGCAAAAATGTGTTTTGCATATTCCTCTAGACACTGGGCAGGGGCAGCTTTTTTATGGTAAATCAATTATAGAAATAGAGGCAGATATTTTGGCTCCACCTCTTGAAGTAGATGAACTTACAGACGAAAATGTAAATAATGATGAATTGGGTGCACCTGCAATTTTGGACATTGCTGGAACTACATAATTAGTAGAGCTTGTTAAAAGGGTGGTACCGGATGGCAGTAGCGTAGCGGTAGCGGCGTGGATAGGAGTAATTTTCAACTCGTAGTCAATCTCGACAGTACCGCGAGAGAGTTCAAAGCGACAGTACGTTGCACGCTGCACGCCAAATAAGTACGCGGAGATGGGACGCCCATAGGGTGTAACGTTCCCTTCGAATGTGAATAAATATCTCAGACATTTCCATGGATTAGAATATAGAAGTCCGCATATTTATTGCACAATATGCAATAGCGGATTGCCAAGTCGCGATGGAAAACATTGTAAAAGTAAACATGTCATGTATTGAATTTAAGAAATAGTACTCCATACTGGCAATTTTTATATGATTTTATTTTTATGTTAAGTTGGGTTTTTTTTGGGCTAAGTACGTTCCCTCATGGAAGCTGCCAACAAGCAATTACGATACCATTTGCCACGTGTACTGTAAAGGTACAGTAAAGGAATGTATAAAAGACGAGTTGAGAAATAAGAAAATCTGCCTATGTGTGGATGAAGCAATTGATGCTCAGAAACACAGCGTCATTCATGTTGTAGCGCGTCCTTTAAAATGTGATGGTCCACCAGCTTCATTGTTGTTATCCAGTAAAAGGATTCAGAAAACTAATGCAGAAACCGTCAAGATAATAAAAGATTCGTTGAGAGAATTTTGTATCACAGGAACCCAAGTCACAATGTTCGTTACTGACGGAGCCGTAACAATGCTGAGAGTTGGTAGGATGTTGAAAATATGCTTTCCGACTCTTCCTCACATAACATGCCTCATACACATAGCAGAAACCATTCGAAGGAAGTATCCGATGGTGGATAAGTTAATAGCTTCCTACCAAAAAAGTGTTCATCAAATCTCCCAAACACATCCGTGTATTCAAACAATTGTGTCCGAAATTACCACCACCACCTCAGCCTGTAATAACGCGATGGGGAACATGGCTCCAGGCAGTATCTTACTATCAGAAATATTTTTCACAAGTGAAAAATGTCATCTTGAAACTTGATTCAAATGATTCTGCAGCAGTTCAAGATAGTCAGCAACTTTTTGCCAATTCGGACGTTCAACAACAAATAGATGAAATTTCCATGAACTATTCTGAAGTTGCGCAAGCTATTGAGCAATTAGAAAACTTATCTGCACGAGACGCATTAAATTGCATAAACAATTTACAAGCCGTTCCAGAAAACTTGACGAACACTATAGGAGTCGATGTTGCTCAAAAATTTGGTGCAATTTTAACGAAAAAATCCCGATTTACAAAAGGTTCGGTCTATAACTGAAAATCAAAAGTGCCCAGATGAGGAAAAGGAATATCTGACATTTGCAAATCTTACTTCACTGGATGTCGAACGATCATTTTCGAAGTATACGACAACGTATTCACAGCACCGTCGACGGCTGAATGAATTGACAATGGAAGCGTTGCTGATGTTGCAATTCTACGCAGCTTACCAGGGCGGTTGCCAATTGCCACATTGGACATCAAGACGACAGGAAAAGGTAACAATATTATTTTTCATTAATATTGTATATTACGTACCTACTTTTATGCGGTGTGCCACTGCCGATACCACCTTTTTAACAAACTCTAATAATTAGACGCACCATCTGATGAAGGTGGTAATGTACCTTTGACTACACTTTTACCATCTACTTCTAGACAGGATGAACAGCCTTCAAAACGCAGATTTGTTGACAAACCCAACTAGCAAAAAATTTCACCATCTTTTAAAACTTGGTCCGCGGGAAACAGTGCTGATGAAAAATTTGAGAATGTACGTTAAGATATAGAAGCCTGTTCCACGTTGGAAACATTTGAAAAACTGTTTACTAATGAAATTTTTGAACTTATTGTCAGTGAAACTATGCGTTACACAAATGGTGATAAAAATAAACAGAATTTTGTAGTCTCTGTGAAAAATATAAAGATATTTTTGGGATTTTTGATATTTTCCGGCCATCACAGTCTACCTAGTGAACGAGGCTATTGGAGTGAGAGCGAAGATCTAGGAGTGCAGTTGGTGAAAGATGCGATCAGTCGCAATGCTTATCTTGAAATAAAATCTAACATACATTTCCAAAGCAAATGAAAACAAGCATGACAAAGCTTTCAAACTTAGATCATTGATAGTTTTGGTAAATAAGAATTGTCAAAGATGAGGCGTTTTTGAACAAAATTTATCTATTGATGAAATGATGGTAAGATACTATGGACATCAAGGACTGATGAAACAATTTATCCGTGGGAAACCAATAAGATTTGGATACAAGATTTGGTCTTTGTGTGGCAATATTGAACGGGAACAAGTAAAGGAACCTCTGGGAACTAGAGTAGTATATAAAATGCTAGACATTATTGACGACCCCAGCAGCTATCATATTTATTTTGATAATTTTTTTGCAAGCTATAACTTTTTAGATCTTTGAAACAGCAGGGTTATAGAGCAACAGGTACCATACGTGATAAACAAACATTAAAGTGTCCTATAAAACTATCGAAAGAAATTGAGGAGAGATTTGGGGAGAATTTTGATTGTAAGGTGGAATGACAATAGAGCTGCTCCAATGGGAACAAATTTTGATAAAATTGAGCCGCTAGCATCAGTATCTCGATGGAGTCAAGAGAAAAAAAGGGAAAGTACTAATTCCGCAACTCCCTTTTATAGTAAACTCTCTCTTATAGAGAAAAAAAATATGATTGGTTATTAGAAAGACATAGTATTGCTATTAGAGGAAAAAATGATGTTTGTTTACCAGAATTGTAAAGAAATACCAGGAATGGTAAAGTTTTCATAAAGGAATTTAGAAGAAATATAGCAATACCATATACAAAACCAAATTCTATAATGGAACTTTCCGTGGCAATATCTCAAATTAGGACATGGGAAACGTACATTGAAAGGAAGGACAGTTAGTTTTCCATCTACATCAAAAACCAGTATTCTGGATGATATAAAATTTGACGAAAAAGGTCACATTTTGGAGAAACGTGGAAACCAACGCAGATGTCAGTACTTAAGCTACAAAGGAAAACCGCGAACTTTTTGCAGTGTAATATATACTGTGTTTCTCTAAATATCATAATAAATACAAAGAATGCCTAATAACAATAACCAAAAAATAAATGCTAACATAGCTCATGGTATTGGTGGAATCATTCCCGGCAAAAACAATGTAGCAGAGAAAATAGCGCTAACACATGAACATGTTTCTGTCTACTCGGCGTCATCAGCATGGTTCTGAGCACAATCTTCTGCTGCTAATCATTGCGTTTGCCTCTCAGTTTATGTTGCTACATTGTTTTTGCCGGGAACGATTCCACCAATACCATGAGCTATGTTAGCATTTATTATTTGGTTATTGTTATTAGGCATTCTTTCCACGTGTATTTCTATACATCATGGTAAGCCTCAGAAATCATTTGCACGTATAGATGCCGCTGTGCCTAGGCACAACGCCCCCTTGCGTTTGGCAGCCCAGGAGCTGCCCGATAGGTGGTGGACATCTACACTCCGGTTTGTCTTGCTACCCTCTGGGACGGCGTGACTGTGTTTCTTGGCGATAGGTGTCGCCGAAAGACATATTCAGTGCTGTTTTGGAGATTAGCGACATAAACTGAGAGGCAAACGCAATGATTAGCAGCAGAAGATTGTGCTCAGAACCATGCTGATGACGCCGAGTAGGCAGAAACATGTTCATGTGTTAGCGCTATTTTCTCTGCTACATTGTTTTTGCCGGGAATGATTCCACCAATACCATGAGCTATGTTAGCATTTATTTTTTGGTTATTGTTATTAGGCATTCTTTCCACGTGTATTTCTATACATCATGGTAAGCCTGAGGAATCATTTGCACGTATAGATGTCGCTGTGCCTAGGCACAACGCCCCCTTGCGTTTGGCAGCCCAGGAGCTGCCCGATAGGTGGTGGACATCTACACTCCGGTTTGTCTTGCTACCTTCTGGGACGGCGTGACTGTGTTTCTTGGCGATAGGTGTCGCCGAAAGACATATTCAGTGCTGTTTTGGAGATTAGCAACATAAACTGAGAGGCAAACGCAATGATTAGCAGCAGAAGATTGTGCTCAGAACCATGCTGATGACGCCGAGTAGGCAGAAACATGTCCATGTGTTAGCGCTATTTTCTCTGCTACATTGTTTTTGCCGGGAATGATTCCACCAATACCATGAGCTATGTTAGCATTTATTTTTTGATTATTGTTATTAGGCATTCTTTTCACGAGTATTTCTATACATCATGGTAAGCTTGGGGAATCATTTGCACGTATAGATGTCGCTGTGCCTAGGCACAACGCCCCCTTGCGTTTGGCAGCCCAGGAGCTGCCCGATAGGTGGTGGACATCTACACTCCGGTTTGTCTTGCTACCCTCTGGGACGGCGTGACTGAGTTTCTTGGCGATAGGTGTCGCCGGAAGACATATTCAGTGCTGTTTTGGAGATTAGCAACATAAACTGAGAGGCAAACGCAATGATTAGCAGCAGAATATTGTGCTCAGAACCATGCTGATGACGCCGAGTAGGCAAAAACATGTTCATGTGTTAGCGCTATTTTCTCTGCTACATTGTTTTTGCCGGGAATGATTCCACCAACACCATGAGCTATGTTAGCATTGATTTTTTGGTTATCATAACATATCTATTTAGAATAAAATGCTTAGATATAGATTACATAAATAAATTTTTGTCAAGTAAAAATAGGACTAAAATTATTATTCGATGTCTTTGTATACATGATCACCTTGCGTCCTCAAACGAGGACGGTCTATATTTCCAAAACTAAGTAGAAAAACAAATATTTTGGATGCATTTTCCTTAATTCAAAGGATTTATTGGCCGTTTTTGAGATTTTCACAAAAAAAATCAAAATATTAACAAATTGGGCGCCAATGGATTAAGTAACAGTAAATCTAAAAACACTAAGACAAACAATGCAACGGGAAGAAATAAGCATTAAACACAATAACAAAAAAAAAACATGCATTTCGTGCTGAAAATAATTCTAAACCGGTGTTTTTTTTAGAAATAATTACATCCATGCAAACAAAACAAGCTTAAAGATATACTTGCAATGATCAACTGGGATTATAGCAAGAACAAATGATACCTTTAGGGAACCGTTCCGAAAACACCGACAACAACTGTAGATACCTTCGCAATTATGTTTTTTTTTTTAACGAACAAAATAAAAGCTTACATTCCACTGACGTACCTCTACCTCCCAATAAATAAACAACACCTATACATAACAGTTACCGAAAGGTTGGCGATGCTTGGGACTTACCAGACATGGATATAGGTCTTCTTCTGGCCACGACATTGCCGGTGACCATCGTGCTTGTCGCAAAGTGTTCCAGGCTATTGCGTGGCAACGTGCAATATTTACTGGCACTCTCTAAACTAGACGGCACCGCGTCTACTAAAACACATCAAAAAAATAGCAAAAAGAAAACCATGCATCGTTATCAATAGGGCAATTAACTAACTACTCGTACGTGAAATTAAACTTGAGATGCAAGCAATGGTGCAAGAGGTAAAAGAGAGATAGAAAAATTACGTGAGTTGAAGGACCATTGAAATAAATAAATAAAAAAAAAACGGTGCTATAACGAACTTACCGTCTTGCTGATTAGCGTCATCTACGGGGAACGTTGTCTGACTACCGTAACCACTGGATGATTCCAACGAGCTTTCGCTGGTGCTTCCATCTTTTTCACCTTCGCCGGGACCCTGTTAAGGTCATCAATTTTGTGATTTTTTACAAATGATCGAGACGAAATTTCGTTAGATATTCGATCATTTTAGACATTCACGCAATGATAATGTCATAATTGCTCAGCCGGTACACGCAGAGAAATGATTTCTTACAACAAGGAAATAGATTTTCTTACAAAAGTCAGTCTCTATTCAAGACTATAAAAATGTATAATATAAGAAAATAATTTTCTTGAACTTTTTTTTGGATTAAATAAATATTTTCTTAGGGTTAGAAAATCCAAGACAGAAAAATGTTTCTTCCAAGTAAATCATTTAATTTCAAGTTAAGAAAATGTTCATATTAAAGGTAGAAATTAAAAAAAAAGGTCCAGATCTCACAAAGTTCTGTTGAGACATTAGGCGACCGGTTTCGTGTTCCAAAAACACATCATCAGGCCAGTTACAAGGATATCCAATAAAAGAAAAATTACAAGAATGGAAAAAAAACCTAAAGTTAGTAATTAAAATTAGGGGCAAGTGAATGAACTAATAAAAAAGGTTTTTTTTTATAGGTTATAGAATAATTAAATTATTTCTTTAATAATGTAATTAGGGGAACATGGGGCACAATGAAACAAATGCTTTAATACCATTGAATTAATATATTGGAAAGTGGCGCTTCAGTGGTAACCATTCTAACCACTAACTAATTCTACGAGGGAAAGTCAGTAAGTAGGTCACGAAAAGCTATTATAAAAGTAATAAGAGAAATATTTAGCCAAAAACAAGGTTTATTTTTCACCATAGTCTCCATCTACATTGATACACTTATCCCATCGCTTTATTAATGCCCCAATGCTTGCTGCATAAAAGTGTTTGGGCTGCCGCCTGAACCACATGCGTACCTCTTGTTGAACATCATTATCACTCTCGAAATGTGTTCCGCCAAGATGCTTTTTTTAGTGGACCAAACAGATGATAGTCGCTTGGGGCTAGGTCGGGACTGTGAGCCGGATGTTGAAGAAGTTCCCACCCTAATGCTTCAATTCTCGCCTGGGTCAACTGGGCCGAATGCGGCCTGGCGTTATCGTGATGCAGCAATATTCCTCTCGTCAGTAGGCCTGGACGTTTTCGTCGAATTGCATCCAGAAGCAACAACAAAACTCTCCAGTATGATTCAGCAGTCACGTTCTCATTTCTATTCTGGAAATGGGCTAGGAGCACTCCTTGAGAATCCCAGAACACGGTAAGCATAACCTTACCAGCTGAGGGCACAACCTTGAATTCCTTTGTTGACGGTGAAGAGGGACGTTTCCATTGGATTGGTAGTGGTGCACCCATGATTCGTCACCAGTAACAATCCTGTTAAGCATGTCCTCCCCTTCCTCTGCGTACCTAGAGAGGTGTTGCAAGGACAAGCCCATTCGAATCCTTCTGCGTTCCTCGGTCAGTTGTCTAGGAACCCACCGTGAGCAAAACTTTTCGGAAATTCAAACGATCGTGCATGAGTTCGTAGGCTAAACCATGAGAACACCGTATTGCAGTTGATATGCTGTCTATTGTTACCCGCCTGTCAGTTCGAATCATCTCTTCCATCCTTGGAAGTGTTGCATCTGTCGCAATCTGAACGGGGCGGCCACTTCCCTGACCGTCAACAACTTTTGAGCGCCCTTGTGAGAATTTCTCGACCCAGTTATAAACGGCTTTACGCGACAAACACTTTTCACCGTAAACAGGAGACATTTCCTTATGGATATCTTTTGCAGGGAGTCCTTTTGCCCAGAAAAAACCCACAACAGCACGCTACTCTTCCACAGTACACTCTTCGAGCACGGTCGCCATTTTAACACTGCTTACGTACGCGCACCTCAACTGTCACTTGATTATCATTAAGCTGGATAGTGCTGCCCTCCAATGACAGATACGGAAAATAGCTCTCTGCTATTTTCAGCTTTCCCACAACAGTTTGTGACTTATTTAATTACTTTCCCTCGTATAATCCTAATTCAATATGGCTACTGTTGCTTGTTTGTTGGTGGTGTATGTTTTGTTATTTCTCTCCAGCTAAAGTATTTTGTCAAGGTTGAGTACGTTTTGACATAGAAGAGTATATATTATATTCTTCAATATCCAATTGCGGTCATCTAAGTCATTATAGAGTCAGCTATTTGATCAGGTAAGTAATAATTCTCGAATGCAATCATTTTATAAATTTCAACTGCGATTATTCCAAGAGAGCTCTTGGGGCACAATGAAACGCTTCATACGGGGGTATAATGAAACGTGTCATTGTGCCCCGTACATATCAATACTGTTTCATTCTGTTACTACTTTCCCTCAAACATATGAGATATTCCTTTTTCAATTATTCTTTCTAATAGGCGAATTTGTAGGGTACTATTAGTTTTTAAAACTCGTGATTTATTTAATATAATACAGGCCTATTACTCCGACTCTATCAATAATAATTTCTTGAGTTTAGAGTTTGTTATTTTGTTCCAACATATATGATTTTTGAATATATAACACTGTTAGCCTATAATTCTAATTCTTCACAGGCCTAAAATGGTGAGAAATCGAGAAAGAAAAACAGAGAAAGGGAACTTCAATGAAAACGACATGCGACAAGCTGTGCTACTGGTCCAGCAAGGCATCAGCATTCGCCAAGCAGCAAAAGAGAAGGGCTTGAAGTACCCTACTTTTTCAAGATATGTTAAAAAGCAGGCAAATGCTGATGGTAATGGCGAACAGGTTAGAATGACACCAAACTATGATTGTAGAAAGGTGTTTACAGAACATCAAGGAGAAGAATTAAAAAAGTATATTTTAATGTCTTCAAAAATACTTTATGGTTTAACAACAAAAGACTGTAGGCAGTTAACATATGAAATGGCAAAAATTAATTCCATTCCGCATCCAAAATCTTGGGATGAGAATAATACGGCAGGAATTGATTGGTATCTGAATTTCATGCGCAGACATCCTCAACTAAGTTCGCGGACTCCAGAGGGTTGCAGCTTGTCTCGTGCAACATCATTCAATAGAACGAATGTCTTTGACAATTTGGAAAATGTCTTGGCCAAATTCCCTGAGTTTGCAGATGGTACCAGGATATTCAATCTTGACGAGACTTCCACTACAACAGTACAAAAACCACAAAAAGTAATTGCCGAGAAGGGAACAAAGCAAGTTGGGAAATATACCAGTGCAGAGAGGGGTACTGCTGTTACAACTTGCTCTATTGTAAGTGCCTCTGGAAAAACACTTCCACCAGTGATGATATTCCCCAGAGTTCATTTCGAACCCCACATGATTAAGGACTCGCTACACCTTCAGGATGGATGACAGGTGAGCTCTTTGTCGAAGTTATGAAACATTTCATACACCATTCCAAGAGCTCAGAGGAATCACCAACTTTGCTCCTAGTCGATAACCATGAGAGTCATCTGGCAATTGCAGTCCTTGAAATAGCTACAGACAACGGAGTAACAATAATAATTTTCCCTCCATATTGCACTAACAAACTGCAGCCCCTTGATGTTGCTGTATATAAATCCTTTAAATCATTTTACAATTGTGCAGCGGACAGTTGGATGGTGCAACCTCCAAGGCAGACAGTATCAATATATGATATTGCAGGACTTGTCAGTGTAGCACATCAGAGGGCATTGACTCCAAGAAATATCATGTCCGGTTATAAAAAGTGTGGAATTTTCCCGTTCGACCGGCATGTGTTAAATGATGAAGATTTCCTTCGCAGATTTGTTACTGACAGACCGATTCCTCCAGTGCCTGCAGTTCATTCAACATCGGGGCATGATCCAAATATCCATCTCATATCACACGAAACTAACAGCATTGACACCAATACTTCTAATCCTGAGAATGTACATTCTACTTCAGCAGCAGCAACAATGAACGAGACTCGTAGACCTACAAAGCCTTTCTTAAGTCCCACAGAATTCAGGGGATTTCCAAACGCTGATGAAAGAAAACGAAAACACAGCCGAAGAAAAGGCAGAAGTATGATCGCAACAAACGCGCCAGAAAAACAAGCTATCATAGAAAGGAAGAAATGTTTAAAAGCAAAAGGTCTCAAGAAAGGCGCTCTTTAAAGGAAAAGAAGAAAATTCTGAAGATGAAGAAAATGATACTGAAATCATTTTAGATGATAATGCCAGTAATGAGGAAGATTTTGTGAATGATGTGCTTGAATCACTGAACCCAGATGAATTTGAAGACCTAGATAAAGAATCTGTAGAACGGGATTATGTTCTTGTACAATATTGTATTAGTGGGAAAAGAAATGTGTTTTATGTAGGTCTGGTAGTCGGATCTAACGATGAGGACAAGGAATGACATTTTGTTTTTGAGAAAAAGCAACGAAATTATGAATAAATTTGTGAAACCACAAATTGAAGATCGAGCTTCTATTAGCGCCAACCAAACAAAGATTATATTGCCAAAACCAACAACATTTGGCCAAACAAAAAGACAAAATAGCTATGTATCCTTTGGAATTGATTTTTCACTTGTCAATATAAAATGATTCATTTTTTTTTTAATCCGGTATTTTGTAATTGCTAATGGATGTTTTTCTTTAGTCCACGATGTTATTTTTTGTAAAGCTTCAGTGTTTGTACTTATTTTCTAATCTATGTCCATTTCCAATGTTATATGTGAATCTTTTCACTTTGTTTCATTGTACCCCAAAATGTGTTTCGTTGTGCCCCATATATGGGGTACAATGAAACAAATGTTATACCTTTGTTTTTCTTGTACTATCAGATTACACTTTAAGTTCAATTAAAGAAAGACAGTGTTAAAAGCTTATAAACAGATTACATAAAAGAATCAAATATAGTTCTTGCGCAAACCATTTCATTAAAAAATATTTATTCGCACACATAAATTTTGTGTTTCATTCCCTTTTTATTATTATTATTAAAAGAAAAAAATATATATTAACCGTAATCTTTCAAAAATGTTTGTGAAACGTTGTACGTTAAAGGTTATATCACTGTATGGGTAAGTATGGTATCTGGTTTCGTTGCTTTTATCTAGGACGGCATGTGAAAGCAATGATGGCAGGACGTACGCCATCCGGTTCACAAGGAGGACCCGACAGCTGGCGGGAGAGTTATTCCTACAAGGGACGATGCTAGAGTGGTCCGGTAATACCAAATTCCCGGGGTTAAACCTGGATAAGGGGCTCTTGTAGCGCGAGCACTTCCGCCAGATAAGCAATAAATGCTACAGGTCGATTGGCACTATCTACTCTTTGATTTGCCGGAGCAGCAGCCTTGATATAAGGCAGAAAATGGGGTTATATATGTCTTTCCTCAAGCCCAAGATCACCTATCGGTCAGTCGCCAACCAACATTGAAATCCTGGAAAGGATTCAGACGAAAGTTCTATGGATGATTACCAATACGCCACCTTGTGTGAGCGCCCAGACGCTTAAGAGGGACTTGGATCTGCCGAGTGTCAAAGAGCTGATCGCCTCGATTGCTCGCGCCACCTAGACCAGAGCTGAGGGTTGCACAAACTCCATAATGCAATTTACAAGCGGACGAGACCCAGGCCCTGAGGAAAATAATTAGAAAACCCAGGCATGTAATTGACATGGGATAGAACTCGAAACAAGATCTTTGGGAGTCGAATTTTTAAATGGAAGGGCCGAGTCATCGCAGGGTTACGGAATGCCGCCGATCAGGGAAAGAAAAGAGGGTCAAAGGGCGTCTTTAGCCCGAACTTAAAACAACAGTTCGACTCATGGTGCAATGTTGGCAGGAGCAAAAGGCGTTAGTGCTTTTTCTCTTCTCACATTGTTTTTGCCGGTAGTGATTCCATCAATACCATGAGCTATTTATTAGCATTATCTTGATTATTGTTTCTAGGCATTTTTTTCATGTGTACTTCTACAATAAGTTCACTTTTGTTTGAACATTATTCTGTAGATAATCTCTACTTTAGCTTTTTTTTAAATCACAAGCAATGTGATAAATTTACTGCACTATGTAGGGATATGTCGTATTGTTTTAAACAAGGTAAGTGCAATTAATAATGTAGATATAAATAATATACATTTCAAGAATCCTAAGTAAATAAACGCTTCATTTTAAGAAAATGAAACTATTGATTTATGAACAATATTTAAACGCTTACTGGAATTAAGAAAACTACTTACTATCCTTGAGAAAATATTGTTTTGTGTTATAATGGCCATTTACTTATACTAAAAATCGCTTTCTTCAAATTTTCAGCAAGATTTTCTTGAATCAAGTTAACAAATGTCTTAAACAAAGCAATACTTCTCTTAAAAGGAGAAAAAAATGCTGAGAAAATATTTCTTTTGATTTGAAATACTAATTGTCTTGAATTGAGGCGGACAGCCTTGATGCAAGTAAACGTTTCTCTGCGTGTAAGTTGAAAGGTTCGCTCGTAAAAAAATAGACAAATTTGTCATCAAGAATACATGACCATTTACATTTGAATGTAAAGTCTCAGAATCCCCCACAAGATGAAATTATGTACAAGTATATAGGATGCTTAAATATGAAACTATGCAGATAATTCCAGCATCTAGTCGAAGTGGTCATCGTCATGCGTCTCCTTGTATTTTTTTTTTACATTTACTAATATTTCGCAAGCAATGTTCTGTATAATGTCTAAGTTATGCGTTGCGTTAAAAAAATCTTATGGAATTGTTATTACAAACATTTCTGTAACAACTTTCGGTATTTTGTAATTTTAACTGGTGAAAAATCTTAGTATGCCATTCGTTAAATAAATCTGCTCGTTTTATGCTGAACTTGAATCAATATTTATTTGATTATTTTCGCATTATTGCTCATCAATAACACTGTGCTAGTTGCAAAATGCAACAAGCTGGGCACCTGCGGGGTAAACCTAATTCGAATACGCTGAATCCAATGGTGCCAACCGTTTCTAAAAGTTAGCTCGCGTTTTCTAGCAATTTCTAATTAAAGATTTTAGGCCCAAAAAACCTTCCGGAACATTCTGGAATTTTCTAGAAAATCTGATCAATGACCGAAGAGCTTTCTGCAATCTTCGAGAACCTTTCATGAACCACTCATGGACCATTCGTGAACCTTCTAGAAACTTCCATACCCGAAAATCATCGATTTACTGCAATATAATGACCAAAAGTGGAAAATTTGTGCCAACTTAAAAGTGGTGGCTCTTTTAAGAGGATTATAGCAAAAATATGTACTACACGTGCATGTGGAATACCCGTTTTACCGGCGACCAATATAACGAACGGAACTGGCCTTTACGTGAGGAATTTAGATTGTGACAAAACAACATTATTGAGATTCCAGCATACTCGAATTAGGTTCACCCCCCGGGTGCCCAGCTTGTTGCAAAAAAAGTCTCTAATTCGAGCACAGTGTAATTATTAAAAAAAGAAAACGGCACTTCGCAAACCTCTCAGATTATCTCAAAGCCGGATAGGGAATGTTGAAGAGGGTTTTCATGAATTGAAGAGGCGCATCCAGAAAATCGAACTAGCGTGAGCGAACACCCTATATACTTGAATATAACTTTATGTTGTGCGGGACTTGTCTCCGTGTCATTTTTATTTGAAAACTCATTCTCTAAAATGCTCGAGGACTGAATTATTTTCCACAAAGTGTGAAATTTCAAATTCTGATTGATTCTACTCAGAAGCAATAGAGGTTCCACGACATTTCTTACCTTTTCTGTAGGCGTCGGCACCGGCGTAATAAAATCCGCAGGAGGTGGGGGTAGGTTTAGCTCCTGAGCTTTGCTAGCGGCCATGCTGGCCAATTCATGCATATTCACGTATGTCGGTTGTGGAATTGCTGTAAGCATAATAAGAAAGTGTCTGGTTTACGTGACAAAACAAAAGAGAAGTGTTTCATTTTTGTATGTACTTAGAAACAAAAGAAAAAACAAAATGTGCGCAATCAAGATCTTGTAGAAGTATGTACAATACAATAGATCCTTAAAGTTTAAAATATAAATGTGCATCTTTTATATATTAAAAAAAAAACAACTAAATCGTGATTACAGTGTGTTTCAAAAATATCTGAGAATATGAAATATTTACTGAATTGACTTTTTTACAATAGATTAATCTTTTAGCGGAATTTTTTGAATCACACTGTTGCTTATAAAGTGATTTTGTAAACCCCATTTGTGCAGTAAAGTATAAAGGTAAACAAAAAGAAAAAGGTGTGCACCAGTGAAAATAAAAACTGTACATATAAAAGATGCATAAGCGAAAAGCTTGATGAATGAAATAAATGTAATTGCGAAATGAATATGAACAAATGAATACATGTTTATGATTTGAAAAAAAAAACGATAGGTTAGTCTGACAGACAAATGAAAATTGATTGTTTAGATTTCATTCACCATAATCTTAGATATATTTAGTCCAACATATAAGACAATTATAAAAAAAATATGCACATAGAAGATGTTTAATAATAATAGCAAGGACTGTGGGGAACTATGGCAAATAACAATATTCTCGGTATACTCCGCACCACACAAATTATTAATTAACTCGGAACAGCTGTTTCGAAGGCACGTGGATCTTTATCTTCAGCGGCGTACCGATTGATGTGAGAGAACATATATTAAATCTAACGAACGCGCTCTATCCCTACTCTTCAAGAAAAAATATATACAAGTACCTACTTTTGTTCCTTAGATGAAAAAGCAAGTTTTGAATTTTGAATTTAGCGTCGCGAGGAAATCCAGAATGGTACTTTTCTTCGTATAAAAAACCGTGAAAATATCGTCTACATACCTAAGCTGACCTTATTCCGGATTTCCTCGCGACACTAAATTCAAAATTTGAAAACTATGAAATTCACAGTAGAAGAAGTGAACAGTCAACTCCCGTTCCTGGAGAGTTTAGTAATTAGTCCGACCCCAACCACTGTGGACAACAAAAAAAGGAATCGATTAGCTTAAGAGCTAAAATGTAGCTACTTACAACGGTTACTCTTCTATAGAGGTCGATCGCATGCTTAGGAAAGTCCAACGTAGGCTCTACATCAGAAATTCTACGATCTTAATTCCAACAGTAACCCGTGATAATAAATTTGTGAAAGTTCCCCTCCATAGAGTATCGAAAGGTATTAGTGAAGGAACAAGAGATGAACGTATGTTTCAGTTTGTGAAATACACTCAAAAACCTTCTTGGCAATCCAAAAGATAAACCGGACACGAGAGAAAGGTCGGGAATTTACAAAATCGCATGTAGTGATTGTGATAAAACCTATATTGGCAAAACGAAACGAACGATAGGTACTAGATTCAATAAGCACATCAGGTGTTACAGATACGGGAGGATAGAAGCGTCAAGTGTAGCAAAACACATAAACGATACGGGGCATATTAAATTAGAAAACTTAAATTTGATTAAAAACGCGATTTCGCCGTTTGACTATAAATAAGAATGCAAATCTAATCAATAAAGAGAAGGGACCTTTACACTTTTCCTGTCTTTTCGATTTTTTACGCTATTTGATTTATGGTTGTGCTATAACAAGAGACGTCGATCCTTTCGTATATCCCGCACATGCCCAGTATTTAGTTGAGAGGTATAGGCGGTATAGGCACAAATTTGACAGATAGAAAGGACTCACTCGATTTTTATTTTTATTAGGGTGAGATGGCCACATGTCTTGCGTTTCGTGGTGACAAGACCCTTTTCCGCCTTTTCTCCTTATTTTAACTTGTTTTTTTTTTTAAGTCTAAGGGGCAAAAGTAGATACTTGTATATATTTTTTCTTGAAGAGTAGAGATAGAGCAGGTTCGTTAGATTTAATATATGTTTTCTCACATCAATCAGTACGCGGCTGAAGATGAAGACCCACGCGTCTTCGAGTTAATTAATAATTTGTGTGGTGAGGAGTGTGCCGAAAATATTGTTGTTTGCCATAGAAGATGCTTCCTTATATTTTACCCAATAGTTTGCATTTTGTAATATTAATCCTATAAAAAGGCTCGAATTGCAAGAAAAGGGCAATTTTTATTTTAATCCTTCGTGTAGAGTCACTAATAACAGATATAAGATATAAGGAAACACTCTGTACCAACACATAGATGTGATTTTGTACGTTAATTTTCGTTAAATATCATGTTGGTATATAGTTTTTACGATAGATTGGAGATAAATTAAAATATACACCACCACCTTTAAATGTTTTACATTGTATTCTAATTTGACAATGTGAATTGTTGTTACACTTTTGATGTAATCACCAGCACTGATTAGAACCAACTATCAGCGTTGTTCAAGTATAAAGTAACTTAAAAACATCAAAGCTGTTTTAAGAGATTCTTCAGATAATAAGCAACCCTATTCAAAAGGGCTTGACAATAGTATCTTATAGGATTTGTAGATAAATTTTGGCTTAAAAAGTTGATTTTAAGTTAATTGAATACACTGATCGACAGTAATTTTGTTAAATGGATAACTGTAGCTGTTTCCTATGTACTTTTGCTATGCTAAAGCCGAATATAACCACAAAAGTTATCCACCGGGCTCAGTTTCTTTTATAATTTTACATTTGTTAAAAAATATATATTTCACAGGTAGCAAAGTGTCTTGTTTGATGTAACTCTATTTGCTTGCTGTTTTATTAAAAGAAGGTGGTCGCGAACTATGTATAATAAAGAGATTCCTACAAAGATGTGAAATACACGCTAAACCTGTCAAAGCAAGTCTAGCGAACTTGATAATCTCGCCACGTCCTTTACGTGAGTCACGCGCGTCGAGTAAGAAAGGTGTTTATATTAATTTATAATTCTTCACTTTGCACTCAAGTGTTTACTTTTGTACGAACAGATTCCTTAAAATGCCGCGAAATTGTGAACACCATTCGAACAATTTTTGTTATGTGTATGGTGAACCAACTTTGAAATTCCAAAAAAGGAATATTACTCCCTTGATAGAAAAGGCATATGAACTTTATTTCGGGTGTCAAATCGGTGAACAGGACAAATCTTGGGCCCCTCATATTTGCCGTGCGTCTTGTATAACATTACTTAGTGGTTGGTTTAACGGAAAGTCGCGACATATGCCATTTGCAATTCCAATGATATGGAGAGAACCAAAAGACCACTCCACAGACTGTTATTTCTCCATTACAAAAAATGCTGGAATAACAAGCAAGATCAAGAAGACCATTAAATATCCCATCCTCCCTTCAGCTATCAAACCTGTTCCTCACAGCGACGAGCTTCCAATCTCAACGCCACCTGAAAATTGGAGTTTACATACAAACAACTCTGGCGATGAAGATTTACAATTAAGTCCAGAAAAAGACGACATTGAAGACTCAGATTTTGGTGGAACGTCTACAGAACCTCATAGAATCAATCAGTGATCTAGTTCGTGATCTAAACTTGTCAAAGAGTCAGGCAGAATTGTTGGCGTCCAGATTAAAGCATTGGAATCTCCTTGAGAAAGGAACTACAATTTCTTATCGTCGACGGGAATAAGACCTCCAACGCTTGTTTTCTTTTGATTCATTACTGAGTGGGTTAGGAGAGCGTCATGATCCTAGGGAATGGAGGTTGTTTATAGATTCCTCTAAACTCAGTTTAAAAGTCGTGCTTCTTCATATTGGAAATGAGAAACCTTCGATTCCTCTTGCCTATGCAGCCCATATGAAAGAGACGTATAACATGAAGATTTTGCTATCGAAGATACAATACCAAAATCATTCTAGGAATATATGCGGCGTTTTAAAAGTTTAAAAGCACTTTTGTTAGGTCTCCAACAAGGATATACTAAATTTTGTTGTTTTTTATGCGAGTGAAATAGCAGAGATCGGAAAAATCATTTTGTTAAGAAGCAATGGCCTAAAATAAATCAGATATTGGGACAAAAAAACGTAACCTCTTAACAACTTGTAAATCCTGAACACTCCCTTGCACATCAAACTCGAATTAATGAAAAATGTTGTTAAGGCAATGGATAAAAGCACTTAAGAACAAATTTCGTAGGATCAGTGAGGCTAAAATAAAAGAGGGTATATTTGTAGGCACACAAATAAGGGAGCTTATGAAGGACCATGACTTTGAGGAAGGTTTGAATGGGGTTGAAAAACCTGCATGGAGGTCTTTTAAAAAGGCCGTAACTGAATTTCTTGGTAATAGAAAAGCTGAGAGCTATGGAGAACTAGTTTCAGAACTCCTTCAAAATTATAAAGCTCTGGGATGTAACATGTCACTAAAAATAAATTTTCTGGATTCACGCTTGGACTTCTTTCCTGAAAATCTCGGCGATGTGAGCAATGTGAACAATGAAAAACGTTATCAGGAAAATGGAATCCAAATATGCTTGCAGACTATTGCTGGACACTAGAAAGGGATGCTCCTCAAAGCAAAATACAGTAGAAAATCGTTAAAAATTACATTTTGATATAGATTAATACATACAAATACATTAAATAAAACTAATGACTTTACAACAGTATGAACTTTTTAATTTCGTATTACAAAAAAGTATACCCGTTGCAAAAAAAAATGTTATGCAAATTTGAAATCTGAGCAAAGTATTTCATAACAAACAGCCATTCTAATTAATTTAACAAACAAAAAGTCAAATTTTGTAGATCAGTGATATATTGTCGATATATATATTGTCGAAGTCGAATATCTCGAAAACTGTTCAACATATCGAAAAACGAAAACCACTTTCAAGGACTATGATTTATTATGATCATTTAGAATCTGAAGACAAAATTTCAAAATTCGAAAATTTTTGGCAACGTACAGAAGCAATTACCTTGTACACACATGTTACCTCAAATTTGAATGTGTTATTACTTCCTCAGAAAGCAGAACTTTTTATAAGGAGTCACTTTTTTTCCTAAAATTAATAACAAAAAAAAGTATTAAATATGCAATCAACTTAAGTAAACACACTATATAAACCTTACCGTCTAATAACTTCAACATTGCTGTTAAAAGGTTCTGTACAGTTCTGGCGATTACATTAAAAAAATAATAATACTTAAAAGCGTGTAAAGTGTATAGTAGACCAATTTTTTCTAGGCCTAAATTATTTACAAAGATATAGTAATATTTATTATTCCCAATTATCAGTTAGAGTTGTTACGCGTCAACTTTAATCAAAATATAAGGTGGATCAATTTTTACGAAAAAAAAAAAAAAAAAATGATGACAAAACAATGATGCTGCTGACCTTTAGTGATATGAGGTGGTAAAGGGGTGGGCTTGACGAGCTTATGCGCGTCGGTGTTAGGTGGCAACACGCGTACGGAACCAGCGACGGGTTTGGTTCCCCCGCCGCCACCACCGATGACGCCAGCGGGCCGCTCCAGCGAGGAACATCTGGTGGGCAAGGGCGGCTTCGCGGCCGCCTGCAATGTGCTGTTCGCGGACCTAGCTCCCGGTCCTGGACTGCGCGGCGGAAGCAGCGAATTGCCGTTCGTGCCGGCGCCGGCGGCTCCGGAATCCGTTACCGGAGTCACCGGACTCGCCGGCTGCGACAAGCTGTGCTCGGGCGCTTGGAATGTATACACGGTTAGTGGTGGTCTTTGGTGGCCCTTTTCGTAGGCTAGAAAAAGGCGAAACTACCGGTTCAGGTTCCAGGAACAAAGGATACATCGCTGTTTTTTTAAATTATTTCCGCTTTCTCGGAAGTTCCCTTCTTTCATAGTTGAAAAGACCTCAAGACCACGACAAACAGCATTTTATGAACGATGAGAGAAGCAAGCGTTGGATGATAAATACTGTACTGCGCATGCGTTATTGGCTAAAAATAATACACGCAAGCATCAAATCTCTTACGAGTGCCTTGTTACAGGAAGATCGTTGGAATTTGTGACGTTATAATCGGTAAAAAAAAAAGGAAAATTTGTGACCGACAGTTTCAAAGAACAACTTTATTTGAATTAAAACTTTTAATTACATCTTACAATTAAAATTTAACTCGGTAGTGGTAGTTACAACATTCAACTCAAGGAAAATGTAGAACTTCAGAACTTCAAAGAAGATTTTATTAACGTAAAAGTACCAATTACTAATAGTTTACTAGTTTTTCAATAAAAAATAAAACTGTAAGAGCACTAAGTGCTTGTGTCAACCTTGACCACCGACGACAACATTCAGCAAGTTCGAGAGATACCATAGGTGAGGTTGTATCTTCTTTAAACATCAGTCACGGTGCTGCCTATAAAATTATCCACGATGAACTCAAATTTCGTAAAGTGTGTGCGCGATGGGTACCACGAATGCTTACCGCAGAAAACAAAACCAAACGCTTACTGGATCGTTTCAACGCGGAAGGCGACGCATTTGTAAGCAGAATAGTGACCGTTGATGAAACGTGGGTTCATCGCTACGAGCTCGAATCGAAACGCCAGAGTATGGAATGGAAACACCCAGGATCCCTTAGCACGAAAAAATTCAATACCTCGCCATCGGTTGGGAAGGTTATGCTAAGCGTGTTTTGGGACGAAAAAGGCCCTATACTGGACGACTACTTGGACAGGGCGACTACCATAAATAGTGCGAAGTACAGTGATTTGTTGGCGAATAAGCTGAAATCGGCAATTAGAAACAAACATCATGGTCTACTCTCAAAGAAAGTTTTGTTGTTGCAAGACAACGCCCGTCCGCACACGGTCCATAACACCATAGAAACTATCAACAGTTTGGGCTTTGAGACCCTGGAACACCCTCCCTACAGCCCTGATCTCGCTCCCTCAGATTTTCATCTCTTTGGACCGCTCAAGGAAGCTTTGAGAGGTCGTCGATTTGCCTCAGACACAGACGTTCGGGATGCGCTGCAAAAGCGGCTTCACGACCAACCGAAAACCTTCTACCAGGAAGGCATACGGAAGCTTGTGGCTCGCTGGACCAAGTGCATTGCTAAAGGTGGAGACAAAATCGAAAAATAATGTATCCGTTGTACACCTACCTTTGTTTAATACAGTTGTAGAACTAAAAGTGTAAGTAATTTTTGACTACCCTCGTACATTTCAACCTTGAATTTATTAAAGAAAATTCTTGACTAGTTATAATTTATAATTCGCAGTAATATGATATTAAAAAAACATCATTGAAATAAATCAAAATATATGAAACATGAATTCCACATTGAATTGCAGATATAATCTTTGATCATTTTCATATAAACAAGTATTCCAATAAACGTATACACTGATTTTGATGTGATTTTATGCCTTTTAAGTTAAGCTATCCCAATCCTGCAATACTCTAAAACAAAAATAGAAAAAAGGTTAATAAGTTTATTTCCGTTTTCATTTTAACAAGTAGGCAAGGCATTTTTTTGACAAGGGACTTTTTAACATAGGCAATTCACTAGTTGATTGTGTAAAAACTATTAGCAATTGGTATACTAATTTTATTTTCTTGTCGAATACTCTTTCAAAAGTATTTTCCTTACTCTGATGAATGGCCAATAACATATGCGCAGTGCTGTAGATAATCACATGCAGTTATAGTAATTTTATTGGATATGAATTCAATGATGTGTAAAATTAATGAAACAGTCACATTTGCTTTAGCCTCCATTGGAATTACGTACCCTCTAATTTCCAAAACAAGCATATACGGGGGTAGTCTGAAAAATTCCAAGTCTTAACATGAAAATGGCGCCACTTGTCAAAAATATTCTGGTACTATAATTGCGCATACGTTGAAAGGTACTTTTGAAAACTTTAACCATATTGGACGGTCAATTGTTGTTTAATAGTGGTTTGTGTAAATAGATGATAGTGTTTCTATAAGAATGGAAAGAATCGTCATTAAATTCTTCCAATTGAAAGGCAATACGCATTCGCAAATTACAGCCGAGATGGACGCTATTTACCGGCACTCCACTTAACGAATAGATCGCCTTATATCTCTTATAATGGATATAAATCTTTTAAGTTCTGTCCATCATCTGGTGTACCTCAAGAGTTCTATTTAGGACCTCTACTATTTGGGCTTTTTGTTAAGGACCTATTAATATCTCTATCCTGCCCTGTGTTGGCTCATGCCGCTGACATGAAAATCTATCAACCAATTAGATCTTGGATGTCCTACATTTACAATATAATTTGGATGTAATTACCGAGTGGTGTTCAAATCTTTAAGCTAAAGCTAAATGTTAATAAGTGTTTGTTCATCTCTTACACCAGAAAAGTGAATTACAGCCCCTGGCTATCGAATTAGGACCATTTAAAAATACGATTTTGATGTAAAATTTAAAAAAAAAACAGTTGGTAATGCTGGCAATATTATTATTTAATTATATAATATATGCAAGAAAATATAATTTGAACATATATTTACTAATATTTGCTTTTCTCAATCCTTTTTGGCATACTGCCATATTGCCATATAACTTCAACATGTTGTTGTAATTCTTTCTTTGTAGTTGGATTGGATTTATGTCTGGTGAACTGCCTGGTCAAGGTAGTACACACAGATTTTTAGATCCAAGGTATCGCACTACACTTTTTGCCTTATGACACGGAACATTGTCTTGCATGAAAGTATATGGACCTTGAGTCGGATCCAATGAAGCAATATCAAGGTATTAAACAGTTTTGTAAAACTTTGTTATATTGTTTTTGTTCCATTGTTCCGTTAGCGAAATATAGTGGTCCCGGTCCTTCTGTCGTAATACACGACCAAACCGTTAGAGAGTTTAATAAACTTGATCGTACATGCTTCTTTATAACGCTCTGAAGGACATCTTGGCTTCTCTCCGTTAGCACGTCTAGCCGTGCTTCGTCGCTATAAATAATCTAGGAAAAAGTAAAAAATGTAGAGAACCATTAAACAAACTATGAAGATGAATTTTACAAAAATACAGATGATAAAGGAAACTTGCCTTTCCCCAATCATCGACTGTATTCTTTAGCCCATTGAAATCGTGTCACTTTCGTTTTAGATGTTAGCCTTGGCTTCTTTGTCGGACGTCTGCATTTCAAACCTGCTTCATGAAGATGTATACCGACTGTTCGGGCTGATATAGACCTTCTCCACTAAGAATTTTATGAATACCTTTAGTGGATAAAAAACGATGTTCTGTGGCCACTTTTACTATTCGACGATCATCTCTTACAGTTATTTTGCGTTTGCCGGCACAGTATGTTCTGCCACTACTTGTACTAGGAATATTCTCCTTAATTACCCCTCCACCGGTGGCGCCTAGTCTCACAGACCCAATGCATATACTTTTGTTTATATTATTTCTCAATTCGACTTGGCCTGCAGATGTACCTTCTTATCGTAAGGTTTAGTAATACGTGACTGAGTGTTCTGGGCGTAAGTGTTATAGCTTCGCTGCTAATGCAGAAAGAAGTCTCTGGGACCCGGCGCCACCATTCGTGTTACAAATTTTGTTATATCCCGTAAACAGCAAGTAATTTTTATTTTATGTTTCTAAGTAGCTAACAATGTAATTAATATGTAATAACAAGTAATGAATTACAAAGACCAAAAAACAAGGTTAATGAAATTATGGAGCGACGCAGATGTAGAAGAACCAGAAGATGAAGATGATTCTGATAGCGGCAGCGAACAAGATGCTGAAGACATTGAAGAATTATCTGCTGCATCTTCAAGAAAGTCACGAATTGTGACATTTGTTGGTAAAGATGGAACAACAGTTTGGAAAAAGCATCACGGTCCAAAAAATATTAAAACGAGATAGGACATGTTTGTACCAAAGAAGTACAAAAGCGTTATTCTAGTATCTAGTATGCATCACATTGATACAAGCACTGCCAAAAATAAGCCAGAAATTATAACATTTTACAATTCTAGGAAAGGTGTAGACAATGTTTATAAAGTTTGCGCAACATACGATGTAGCTGGTAATACTCGTCGATGGTCTGTGGTTATTTACTATGCTCTAATGAATATAGCAGGCATAAACTCTTAGGTAATACACGCTGCCAATAATCCCGAAGGAGCAGGAGATATAATAAACGAAAATACTTAGAAAGCCTTGCTTTGGAGCTCACTGTTGCACACCTGAAAAGACGATCGCGGGGGAAAAACTTACCACGCGAAATACGGCAACGTAGGCAAGAAGTAGCTGGCATCTCCAAAGATACTGATTTCAAGGTAATAATTCCCGAAGGAACAAGAAGAAGATGTTACTTTTGCAAGAAAGATAGCAAAACCAAATCTTATTGCAAGAGGTACACAAAATTTCTGTGCCTAAAACATAAAACACCTTTATGTGATAATTGTATTCATAGTGAGGGTGTTGATGTCGATAAGTTCATATACATACATGCATTTATATTACTTATATGTAAAATAAATAACATTTTTGTTGTAAAGCAGCTATTTGTATTTCTTTTCGCTAAATTATGTAGCAAGAGTTTAGTAATAGACTCAATTGCAATAATGTGGAAATGTTTCTACAGACCACCAACGAGATGAGAGAATTTTTTAATTTTATAACAGCACGTGTCTAATACAGTAATAAATCAACAGATCTAATAGTATTACATAGAAGTTGTTCTGAATGGTACTACTAGTTCATTAACATACGGGTCTGTTAGACCCAGCGCTACCGTTTATGTGAAATAAGTAGGCGCCACCACTGAAGGGTTAATTTCGCAATTCTCAGAACTGTTTGATGTAATACACCCTTGTGATAATTGATCGCGAAAATAGACGCATACAAATAAAATAAAACCTCTTTGAAATATAATTGAAAATGTGTGGTATGTCTTGAAAAACATCGAAGAAGTACATGAAATATAATTGAAAATGTGTGGTATGTCTTGAAAAATATCGAAGAAGTACACGAAATTCAATTACGAAGGAAGAATTACAACATATTGAAGAAGTATGGCATAATAGCGGCGAAATTTAAAAAAAAACAATAAAAATCTGCATTGGCAGTATGCCAAAAAGGATTGAGGAAATAATAGAACACAGAGGAGGAACAAGCAAATATTAGTAAATATACATATATTCAAATTATACTTACTTGCATGTTATATGTAATTAAAAAATAATATTTGCAACATTACCAATTGTTTATTAAATTTTACCCCAAAATCATATTTTTAAGCGGTCCTAATTCGATGACCAGGGACTGTACGACATTGATTCGATATACACGATACATGATCCTGCTCTTAGGGCTAATACTGTGAGAGACTGGGTGTATGTGTCTCTGCTTATAAAACGTTAGGTTTCATTCTACGTACTGGTAAATTATTCAATTCCATGTCTTTAAAACTTTATATTCTAGCTTTGTTGTCAGCAAACTGGAATATGCGACAACTGTCTGGTCACCGCATTATGTATCTTTAGCTAGCCATCGAACGTGGCACAGATTACGATTCGCTGCTGGAAAGACATGAATTATAGTCACCGCCGTGATGTTGCAGGAGCCAAATTTATCTGGAGGGTCATGTATGGCTATATTGATTCTCCTAATTTACTTTTCTCTATTCATTTCCTTGTGCCTCGCATTTCCTCCCGTTCTCCTTCTACCTTTTCAATGCCTTTTCCTCGTACTAGCCTATTTCAGATTTCCCCATTAGTAGCCAATGCAGAAATATTTTATAATTACTTTTTTTTTGATTCAATTGATAATTTGGTTTGTTTCTTTTCTCTTGTTTTCTTTCGTTTCATTTATAATGTATGTATTTAAATTGAATTGTCCTGTAATTGGGTATACCGTTGGACAATAGATGGTATTGTTATTATTATTAATAGAGTAACCAAAACTTGAGGACTCGCATAGACGTCGGTATTACGGGTTAATATAAGAATACGAAAAATTCATAAATAAACTTACTTGCGAATTATTCAACAAATTAGAGGCATCAGGATGTGAACTACTGTAAACTTGCATCATTGTATATGTTTCCACAGTTACTTCTTTAAACCTTGTGCGTCGACAAGAGAAATTATTCTTATACATAGAAAACGATCTCTCCACATCTAAGGAAGTTACATTTGCATGTAGAAACTGTTTTTCAAAATCACTTAAAACTTCACTATTCTTATACTTATTATAAACGGCCTCTAAAGTATTAAAATCGGGATTTTTCCTTAAAACATCTGCCAACTTTTGACTAGCGCATAATCCTGGCGTATCATTTAATGTGTGTAATTTATTTTTACACTCTCCACTATGTCTAATGATTCCTGCAATGACAATTCAGTACATTGTAGTTTTCTGATAGCATCTAGTAATACTGTATAATTGGTACATATTGTTGTTAAATCTTCTAAAAGTTGAGGAATTTGAAATTCTCTTTGACTTTCTCTAATTGCTTTGGATTCATTCCGATTAAATCGCATTATAACTGATTGAATTTGTTGAAAATGGATCAAATAGTAAGAAGCTGCTGTTAGCCAAGTAGCCCATCGCGTTAAAATTGATTCAGGAGGTTCTGGAATACCTGGACAAAATTTACGAAATTCTTTTAAACGTTTAGGAGATTTACGAAACACTGCTTTAGTACTTCCAATCATCCGGTCAACGTCTCCGTAATGTTGTCGAACAACTTCACCAACTAATTGCAAAGCATGCAGCACGCAGGTTATATGTATTAAGTTAGAAAATATGTGTTTTAAGGATCGCCCAACACTTAACATCGTTGCTGCACTATCTGTCACAATCATCACAACTTGATCTTGGGCAATTTTAAATTTTTTCAAAGCGTTCATTGTCACTTTTTGAATATTTTCCGCGGTACATTGTTGAACACGTTTGCAAGCTAACAAATATCGAGATGCTGTGTTCTCGCTAGATAAAACGCGAGCTATTACATTCACAATACTGTTTTTCTTTATATCGGTCGTCTCATCCACGGTAATCCATATTTTTTTGGAACACAAATCACGTTTACACACATTTTCTAGCATCTCTTTCATTCGCGGCAAATGATTCTGTAATTGCGTTTGTGAGGGTAATGGGTACTTTGGAACGTATTGTCGCCAAAACGTTTTAAAAGCTGCTTTTCTCACCAACGACAACGGAAGATTACAAGAGGTAAACATAATTAATAAATGTATGAGGAATAGTGTATAAGGTATTTCAGTTCTTGCATTTCTCATATGCTTAATACCATTGACATGCCTCTGGCAATCAGTTCTGTCCAATGCAGCCAAACGAACATTGCATGTTAAGCAAAAAACTGCACTACCGTCATATTTTAAATGGGGAAGAAGTGACACATACTTATGTACATTAGTAGCAAATCTATTACGAGGCATTGTTTTCTTAGGTATGTAAATATTAGTTCTATATGAAACGATACACTAATTATGTACTGGTATAATACTACAACACACAAAAAACACCAGCTATATTTTCAAAAGCGACACGTAAGTACATAACCTTGACCGTTCGACTAATCTCTGCAACAGCTCAACCTAAAACGAAATCCCTCTCAGCGCGGTTTAACATGATTTATATTCAAGGTCGACACTACATGCCTGCTTCTCTACCGGTTTAGTTTATTTATGAATTTTTCGTATTCTTATATTAACCCGTAATACCGACGCCTATGCGAGTCCGCAAGTTTAGGTTACTCTAATTATTAATATTATTATCATTATTAGACAAGTTGAAGGCAGAAATTGCGGGAAAATGACCCCATTTGAAGAAAAAGAAAGTTAGGCTGGAAACTTTTCAGACTACTCTCGTAATAAATAAGCATTTTTTGTCTTGCAAACCACGTACTCCAACACGGTGGTAAGGCTTTCAGCGAAGTTTTTCATTGTTGACATGTGTAAATAACATCGCTTGCGTAGAAGATGCAATTAGTGTTTTTGAATTTTTAAAAATGCACAGTGTAAATACATTTCTTGCACATATTGTAAGAAGATAGTTAAAACATAACAAGCTCGTGATAGTTAACGTTAAGCAAGCGTATTTTACAGCATTTTCCTTATTGCTACCATAATTGCTATTACAAATACGTAATTCTTTGTCTTGCTGCATTGAAAAACACCTGTAGCGGATTAATGTGAAATTTCCATAACTCCAAACACACCAACGCTATTAGACATGTCGGTAACAGATGTTTGCGATGTATATATCATTGCACAACGATCAAAGTTCGGTATCGCAAGGTTAAACGCTAAAATACACACAATTACATACACAAACATAACTGTAGATGGAAGTATCGTATTTTCATTCAACAGCGGATCACACCAGATGTTGCCTTGGCATCGTGCAATGCTTAGCTATTATGGTTACGGTATTGAGTTTTCATAACTTGCTCAAACGATGATTATTAATCTTCAATTTTTTTTTAGTAAATCAAACACAAACGCGATAGAGATAAGCCGAGTTGATAAGACACAATTATTTTTAACATTCGTTAATTGATGTAAAACAAATAAGCATGCTTCGGCTGCTACCAACGAATATACGGGAGCGTATTTACAACATTTTACAACCTGCTAATACGCGTACCAACGACAAGATAATTGAACATTTCCAGTTCGAAAATTATTTCCGAAAAATATTGGCAAATTATTAGAATCAATATTTGCTAAGTAGTAAAATCTATTTGCGAACGATATCTGGGTCAGGACGTTGAAAATCTTCAATTTACTCAGTCGATAAGTACGGGGTATGTACAATTTAAGGTAAATATAACAAAACAACCATTAATTTTGGATAATTTGAAATTTGATTATTGGTTTTAGCGGCTTAGTATTGAATTGGGCAAGATAAAATAATATTCTTTTCACCTTTCGACAAATATATGAATCTTTTTTTCCTTTTGCTACATCGTAAAAATCTGTAAAATAGTTAATTCATAATTGTAATTGCTTTTTAAATTCTCTAATAGTAGATAGCTAGAAAAAAATTCTTTACAGGTGCTTTACATTACATCGGTTTATACACTACCGCTCATAAGTATTTGGGCACCTCAAATTTCAGGGCAAATCATTAAATATTCAAATGAAAATATTAAAATATGTATTTGGTATTTAAGTATACACAAATATACAACTTTAACAATTAAAATTATTCATACGACCTAAATTTTAGATTCGTCTATTTGATCTCTCTTACTTTTAATGATTGTGTCGCATAATCAGGGCATTCCTGCAATTAATTTTAACAATGTTTCCGGAGTTGATCGAGTACATGCTGCATCTAGTTTGTTTCACATGTCATCTTCTGAAGTTGGAGCAGTTTTCCTTACTTTCCGATCGAGTTCTTCCCATAATAACTCGATGGGATTCAAATCCGGGCTTTTCGTGACTGTTAGTGTCCCTTCCTCTTCCAACTGTTCTACAGTCTCTGGTCATATTACTTGAAACATGTCATAAATCAACCCTTTCACCTGGAAATTCCCATCCTATTATAGTGATATTCTTTTGCTTTGAAACCGATCGTTTATAGGGGGACTAGATTATTGTATCAATAAATAAAAATACCAGAGAAATGATATTTAGAAGAGTAAAGTACGTATATATATAAATATTTCAGTTACCAACTTACATTTAGCGAGTTCACAGTTTAGAGAATGCATCGATATTTTTTAAAATATTTCGTCATAACCGTATAGAAGCTAAGTTGTGGAGTATCGTTAAGTGTTTTGTGTTGATATATCGTTATTGCAAAGGTAAAATTGTTATTCTATCTCTCTCTTAATAATTAATTATTTGGAATTTGAAAAAATTTAAATATTTGGGTGTTTTTGTAGAAAATGTCCGGGAAAGATTTAACAAGTAAACAAAAAGCCGCTATACAAGCTCTTCTACAATCAAACAAACATTCACAACGAGAAATTGCAAAATTACAGAAAGTATCTCCGTCTTCTGTATCGTGTTTAGCTAGAAACTTAAACGAAGGACCTGGCACATCGACACAAAGACGGGCAAAGGGCGGTCGGAAAAGAAAAACTTCGAAGAGATCTGACCGTGAAATTGTTCATCAGGCTTTGAGCAATAGATTTGCTACAATTAAAATGATTCAAAAAAATTTACGAGAGAGGAATAGAGATTTCGAGCAGAGCTGTCAGACACCGATTGCGCGAAAATCGCCTAATGGGCCGAAGACCTGTAAAAAAGCCGCGTTTAACAAAAAAAATGAAATCTGCTCGTCTCAACTTTGCAAGAAAATATCGACATTTCACTGACGAGAATTGAAAAAAGGTGAATAACTTAACAACATGATTTATACTGAATTAATATTTGCATTATTTAATAGGTTTTCTTTAGTGACGAGTGCTCGCTCTGTGTGTTAGTGCAGCGAGCACAATTTGTTTGTAGACGACCTGGCGAACGTCTCATAGAGTCCACGGTTCTTCGAACTGTAAAACACCCTTCGCAGGTATTGATTTGGGGAGTGAGCCAGGACGTCGCATACCAACAGGGCGTATATTTATGCAAGATAATGCTCCTTGCCATGTGGCAAAAAAGGTTAAGAAATTCTTTGAAGACAATCAGATACTTATTTTACGTTGGCCCGGAAATTCACCGGACCTCAGTCCCATCGAGAACGTATGGAATCGACTAAAAAGTAAGGTATATGAAAGAGAAAACCCTAAAAAGGAAATATTAATGAAGAATATAAAGGATGTATGGGAGAACGATGAAGATATAAAAGAGACAATCATATCTTGCATTGAAAGTATGCTCCGAAGAATTAAGGGTGTTATTAAAAATCATGGGTTATGGACTAAATATTAATTACTTATTTAATATTTACATATGTTACATATTTTTACAATATATTTTATAAATAAAAAATATAATACATGTATAGTTTATATTTTATTATGAAGAAACTACAAAATATTGAGTGTTTCAAGTAATTTGGCCAGGGACTGTAAATATTGCTTGCGTAATTTTGAAGTGTGTTTTGGGTCATTGTCTTGTTGGAATACAAAATTCTTACACCAGAGGGTATTGCATTTTCCTCTGCGAAGATCCGTTTGCATTGCTCTTTTCTCATTATGCATTGAATTTTTAGATCACCCGCGGATGTACCAGCAAAACAACCCTAACTCATTACCGAACCACGGTGTTTCACGGTAGAGACTGTGCGTTGCTCTAGTGCACGTTCACCTACAGGTCTTCTTACAAACACTCGTCTTCACGAACCGAAAATCTCGAATTTGGATTCATTGGCCCACAATACCTTGCTCTACCGTCCAATTTCGATGTTCACGTACCCATTGTAACCTGTTTTTCTCATTAATTTGGGGAAGCAAGGGCGTTCACATCGCAATTCGTCCGTGAAGGCCGATTTTTTGCAGATTGCGTGTAACCGTGGACACGCTAATCAGCTTCGGAAGTACAGTATTGACTTCTGCGGCGATTTCTGGAGCTGTTTTTCTTCTATTTCGCTTGCTGGACAGCACAATTGCAACATCTTGACCTGATGTTATCACCCTTGGTCTACCACTTCGTACTTTATTTAGAAAACTGCCACTTTCACTGTATTTTTTGATGTTATAATCGACAGTAGATGAATTTAAATGTAATTTTCTAGCAATTTCACGATTGCTTATGCCTAAGTTATGTTGTGCTACTATCAGAGCACGCGTTTCAACACTAATTTCTTTCCTTTTCGGCATGTTTTAAAATTTTAAACGAAATTATAAACACTATTCGTTAAGAGATGTTATCGCTATTAACATGGAACGATAACTAATCGTAATTTAAAAATATTACTTCACATGGCTTTATTATAGCTTCATGATTCATAGTAAAATTACCAATTGTTACATTTTTCCAGGAATTTCAACAAATACGCTCCATATTGTCGCTACTACCTGCGCTTGTATGACGGTATTATCTCTCATACAGATAAAAGAAGTAAATAGATCGATATTATTTAATGAATGTGTTTTTTGACTTTATGATTGAAGTATTAGAAGTTAGGAATACAATGGCGTAAACAAAAATTTCATTCAGCAAATAGCTACTAATAACATAATAATACACCCCAAAAGTTTATTAATAACGCCAATCGATTAATTTTGCATATATACAGGGAATCATTCACAACAAATGTTTAGAAAATTGATTTCTATCTATCGCCCACCAAAATTTAAAATTATTTTCATTACTTAC
Source organism: Dynastes maya (assembly GCA_029619315.2). Lineage (NCBI taxonomy): Eukaryota > Metazoa > Arthropoda > Insecta > Coleoptera > Scarabaeidae > Dynastes > Dynastes maya. The sequence continues at coordinate 1,117,427 of JAROYE020000024.1, forward strand.
AAAGCTAAGTGCATCTAATAAGACATCCTCGTAAATGAGCTCGTATAGATTACCTATATTGGTACAAGATTCCGGGTAAATTGTTCCATAAAAAAACGAGAGCTTAATGAGAAAACGCCACACCAGAGATCGTTTTTGCTATAATTTTTTAAAGGTGACTTAACCCAAAAAGAGACCGCTCATATTCGCCAATTACCTTCCTAATTTTCTATCGAGTTTAATCACCCATCAGCGCTTAGCTTTACAAAAGAATTACCGCTCGCACGGGCGTTTATTGATTTCACTTTTCGGGCTATTTTTTTGAATATGAAAAATCGAGATAGTACAAAGAAGCAAATTGTTTTGTTATATTTAGACCAATTCCTCGCTAGGTTTTCACAAATAGAAGCTACATCTTTGAGACATTACGAACGGTATTTCCAAGACTTACCTGAAGAAATGGTATGTGGCCTATCGCTGATGATAGCGTTGGCTGCCCTTTCGAACTGTATAGTTTCTTGGAGATTAGGCCACGTGGCTGTGGTATTGGGCAAAGTGGTGGTTGGAAAAGGTGTACAAGGAGTGCTGGAATTGCTGCTGTTATTGCTATGTTCTGACATATTAGACACCTGTAAATAAATCTATTTAGAAGTCCATTTATCTGTTAAAGACAACAAGATTAGTAAAAACAGCAATTGTGTGTTCAGTTGAAAAGTTCCTCCGTAATATTAACCTTAAATGTTAACATTTGACATGATATTAAAATTTTTATGAACACAGATGGCGCCACTTCTTTAATCGTGCAAAAAAAAACAAATTAAAAGGCATGCTATTGCTTCTTCTCAAATTTTACCTGGGCGAAACTTAAACAGGATGGTGGTCTGGGGTACAAGGTGTCTTGTGAGGTAAATCCGGAGTCCTGGCTCGATACGGAGGTGTACCTCGTGGGACCGGCTCGATTAACAGGCTAATCATCGCGACAGGACGAAACGGAAAAATAAACCAACCAAAAAAAAAAAGGAAAAAAACAAAAGAATAATGATCGGAACTAACTAAAAACAAAACAAAAAAATAAAAGCAAATAAATTATAGTACACTAATAGAAATAGGTGCAAATCAATATATAATTTAATCAGATTAACTAGCTGGACATGCTAATAAGTTGGGAAAGTTAATAATTTAAAAAAAACCTAGTATATTTTTAATATACTATAAAATATTTCGAAACTGGTTATAAAATCGAAAAAATCATCTGTTTGAACATCTATCAACCTGTAACTATTATCAGCACTTTATTCTTTAATTGTATTTTTAATCGATATTCCTAAAATATACGACTTTCGACTAAATGTTGGGACGATAGAAAAATTCTATCAAGTAGTCATGGAAAACAAAAATTAACAGCCACCTGTCACCTTTGTTGGGTAATCTATCGCTAATGTCTAAATAAATCACAGTGTTGAATTTTTTCAAAATGGTTAGGGGTCCAGGAAAATCGTTAAAGCAAACAGGCACTGAATTAACAATGACAAAATCTTCAGGCAAATTGGAACCATTGAAATTACGGCCCTTTGGAATCAGTGCAATGGTTTTAGCCCCGAGAGTGTGGTCAGAAATATATACTGAAATATTTTTCTCGGGGGATTTTAGGAAAATTGTTAAATTTTCTAACTTAAATTAAATTTTTCAAATCTTGGTGGGTTCAGGAGTATCCCTGGATACCTTTTTGGCAATTTTACAACGAATTTCCAAATTAACAAAACGAAATTAACGAATTTTAAGATTATAAATGTAACTAACCTTGAAATTTGAACGATGCCAATGTTATATAAACTCTCTGTTTATATAACCTCTACAGGAAACTGCCTGTTCTGGAAATTTAACCCTTTTCTCTTCAAATAAATACTTTGATTTCACAATCAAGCACATTCAATTGGGATCGGAGTTAAGAAACACTTTAACTCAACAAAGGCTGAATAAAGATTGATGAATCATTAATGGCGTCGCTCATCTTTCTTTTATTTTAAATCGCGAAAGGCCGGCGATTGTTTTATTCCACAGCTAATTTTCATAATTTAACCCAAATAGAAACTTTTACGATGAATTTCGATGAAATGAAATTATTTCTGCAAATAGCATACGAGAATGAATGCAGTGACGCAACGAGGAGGATTCTATGATAAAAAATGTTACTGACAAGCTTTAAACGTAAAAATTCTCCATCAATTTACTTGAACCTTTTAGATAAAGATTTAATTGATGAAATATTGTTTGAAATACCTGTCAGTTTACGCTATAGCTTATTTTAAACGATTTCTACATGAATTTGGACGAACTACGTGAATAGGAAAATTAACTGAAGAGTAGATTTGTCCATGTTACCTTACAATCGTCGTTATTTGGACTTATACTTAATATTTAACATCAACGCCCCAAGGCCAGTTGGCTGGGGGGAATTAGTAACGAGGAAATTCACATTTTTCTCCGCAAGAGGAATATTTAGTTACCAACGAGTGGCTAACCTGACCATCTTCTACTCGTTCAAATGTGACAGCCGATGCTGTTGTTGTCGTACATACAACGTCGAACATAACAATACATAAAACTGAACCCGGAATTTACAAGGTATTTAAAAATATACGTGTACATAAATAAATTCCATAAATAGTTTATTTAGGCCAGCTGTTCAGAAACGAAACTGGTTGATTTGGACAAAATCCAAAGCAAATTGAACTTTTGACGATTGAAAGACAATTATTTTCAGTAGCGAGTCCAAGTTTGACGTTGATGTAGGGGATAATCGAAAAGAGTTGATAAGAAATAAAAGAACAGCTTCCCATGAAGACAAAAGGACTGTTAAATCTCCAAAAGGGCAAATAACAAACCGAAGATTGGATTGGCTACAATATCTGCATCTTTCGAAACTAGATAAGGACACGACTGTTGAAGGTATACAAAACTATTTGAAAGAAAAAGGATTTTCTGAGAAGCAGTGCATGAAGAAGAACTCACAAAGGCCTGATATCTACTCATCTTTCAGACTAGGTGTTCTGAAGCCACGTATAGAGGAGTTAAGGAATCCAAACTGTTGGCCGGAAGGTACTTACATAAACAGTTTTTTTTTCTAGAAGATGAAACCATTACAAGAACACACCTTGTTCAGAAAACGAAGACTTCACCTCATCTATGCGTAATTTCTCCATTTTCTATTCCAATATTCAATGTTCAAGAAATAGGATAAACAAACCAGAGATTGTCTTAAAAAATTACTGAAACAGTTCACTAAAACCCTTACCACAACACTTAATTCGTGCTGGACGCACGTTTCGATAGCGAAGCTATCATCATCAGCGGCAAGACTGAACTATCAAGCTAAGTGAAAAACTAACCTTATAAGGAAAATAAATTATGCAATATGTAAATTTAAAATCGTAAAATTTAATGAGCCGCTTCATTGCACAGGACTATAAATAGCCTAAAGGTAAATGAGCCGAATGACGTGAGTTAATAAATCCTAGATTACAATGAAGCGGTTCATTGCACATGGTTAAAATTACAACTATAAATGATTAAACATGATGTAACAAAGGATAAAGGCTGGAATTTAGTGGTCCTAAATCTGAATTCATTAAGTGAGTTTTGTTTTTGTAAATTTCCATGCCTTCATAACAATTTAATTGAGAAGTACTCCTTACGTTTTTAATTAACTTTATATTATCAACATTATGGTTATTTTCAAGCATATGTAGGGCAACGCTAGATTTATCAAACCTTCTGGATTTGAGATGAGCCAAATGTTCTTTGTACCTAATTTTGATTGATCTTTTTGTCTGCCCAATATACACTTGATCACAATCTTTACATGAAATTTTGTAAATTTTGTAAAATGGAATTTTCTAAAAGGTTTTTAAGGTTATTGCTCGAAGAGAAAACAATCTTGCGGTCAATCTTAGAAAAGATTTTTTGAAGACCCTTGGTGTAACATGGATAAAAGGGCAATTTAACATATTTCTTATTATTACGGCCGTCAATGCGTTCTAATGTGCTTACATTTCTAATTCTTAATCTATTCTTATGTTTCCTAATAGTATTATAGACGACATCTTCAGAGAATCCGTTAAAGTTAGAAATATTGATGATTTCTTTTAGTTCATTTTGATATCTATCTTTCGTTAAAGGAAAATTGAGTAACCGGTGCACCAAAAAGTTAATAGCCGAAAGTTTGTGTTCATATGAGTGATTAGAATCCTGTAAGATGAATCTATTATTACTTACCCTTTTATCCATGTTACACCAAGGGTCTTCAAAAAATCTTTTCTAAGATTGACCGCAAGATTGTTTTCTCTTCGAGCAATAACCTTAAAAATCTTTTAGGAAATTCCAAAGACCCAGCGGATAACATGGATAAATCAGGAATTTACAAAATTTCATGTAAAGATTGTGATCAAGTGTATATTGGGCAGACAAAAAGATCAATCAAAATTAGGTACAAAGAACATTTGGCTCATCTCAAATTCAGAAGGTTTGATAAATCTAGCGTTGCCCTACGTATGCTTGAAAATAACCATAATGTTGATAATATAAAGTTAATTAAAAACGTAAGGAGTACTTCTCAATTAAATTGTTATGAAGGCATGGAAATTTACAAAAACAAAACTCACTTAATGAATTCAGATTTAGGACCACTAAATTCCAGCCTTTATCCTTTGTTACATCATGTTTAATCATTTATAGTTGTAATTTTAACCATGTGCAATGAACCGCTTCATTGTAATCTAGGATTTATTAACTCACGTCATTCGGCTCATTTACCTTTAGGCTATTTGTAGTCCTGTACAATGAAGCGGCTCATTAAATTTTACGATTTTAAATTTACATATTACATAATTTATTTTCCTTATAAGGTTAGTTTTTCACTTAGCTTGTTAGTTCAGTCTTGCTGCTGATGATGATAGCTTGGCTATCGAAACGTGCGTCCAGTACGAATTAAGTGTTGTGGTAAGGGTTTTAGTGAACTGTTTCAGTGTTCCAGTGCCACAGTTTTAGAGTATCCGTTTAGTTTAAAAAATTACAATACAGATGTTTGTTTCTCTGAACACTGATGTCCTATTATCCGCTAATGTTGTTGCTAATGCGAAGACCCCTTACTGAAACAGGCTTACTAAATTTTACATTTGGTACTATAAACTGGAACACTGTGTTTCAACAGAACGCAGCTGTGGATATGTTTCCAGTTTTCTTTCTAGAATTCGCCAAACTATATCATAGCAATTTTCCTTTGAGACTTCTGAAACAAACCATGGCTTCTAAAGTGCCAAAATGGTATACAGAAGATCTCAAAAAAAGTAGGGTAAAGATTCTAGAAACAATATCTAAACGCGCAAATACATATGAAACCAAGAACTTATTCAAAAAGTACAAAATAGGATATGAAACTACAATGAATCTTACCAAGAAAGAATTTAATATCAATTTTATAAAAGCAGCATGGAAAGTAATTAATACTAATTTAGTCCCGACGAACTTAACATCTTCTTTGCTGCAATACCTGAAGTTATTGCAAATAACTTGCAAACTTCACCTGATAATGTAAACCTCTTTTTAAACAGATTAAATAAGTATAGATCGTTCTACCTGGAGTATACAACCGAAGCAGAAATATTCTCGATTATTATGAATCTAAAAAACTCTAATACTGAAGATATATAAGGAATGACATCGTCCGCCATGAAATATACATATGTATATCACTTTTAATTGCTGAACCACTATCTCGCCTTTTCAATAGATGTACATATGACTGTCTCTTTCCTAGAGAACTGAAATTAGCTAAAGTCATACCAATATATAAAATACTATTATTATTATGATATGAAGTTGTATATCTGCCAGTGGTTTGGGCCAATTGGAATCGATTAAGGGAAAGGTAAATACAGTAATGTGCCAAGAAATTTTGCAAGGCAATTTATTGCCTGATATGGAAAAATTGCACGGAAGACACGTCGATTTTATTTTCCAATAGGATGGCGCCACGTGTCATACCACGCATTCAACAAAACAATGGTCTGCCCAACAGAACATAAAAGTTCTGTCTTGAGTTCTCAAGGAGCTCGGACTTAAATGTAATCGAAAATGTGTGGCATGGGAAATGAAGAAATACCTCCGGAACAATTCTCTGGGAACAGTTGCTGATTTAAGAGCCAAATAAAGACAAACCTGGCACACGTTAACTCCTGAATTTAGCAACAAGGTTGTCAAAAGCGTGCCGTATTCGAGCGATTATCAAATCAAATGGAGACATTACAAACTTTATTAGTTATTAGTTATATTTAGTCTGGGCAAAGAGCGGTAACAGTCAGTGTAGTAGATATGTGGTGGGGAGTCGGCGATTATTTATTTAACGTGTTCACAGCGTCAGTACTAAATCGATGCTGTATCCCAGTAGTTCTGTGTATATGTAGGCTGTCGTAACTTATTTCGTAATTGTACGCTTATGTTTGCTTTAAAAATGTCGCAGTTAGGTACGTCGCGAAAACAACCAATGGCAGACAGTTAAAAACTTTATAATGGACATGCCGAACTTAATTTTTGATGGCGCTAAAATTCAATGTCTAGTTCGTAAAATCCTTTTAATGTGTTGGTCCAGAAACCATTATCAACGTCACATCGAAAGCAAACAGCATTCTTCTGCAAAAAGTGTTCGTGTATCGTTTCGTTTACTAGACAAAGAAGCATTTATCTCCTTCTGGAATAAATATGCGGACTGTAGATTACCTAGTCGGACATCGATACGAAATGTAGTGCCATTTGCTTGTGAACATATAGAAAACAGAATAAAAACGGAATTGAAAGATAAAAAACAGGTGGTTGTGTGTGGACGAAACAACAGATCGTCGAAAACATTCTGTGGTTAATGTAATGGTGCCACATCGACCATCATTCTCCTTCTTACTTGCTTCCAAAAGAGTTATAAATTGTACTACCGATGAGATTTTAAAGGTGGTGTTGAAATTTGAAGTTTCAACTAAGCAACTTTTAATGTTTATGAGTGACGGTGCCGCAAACATGCGTTCTTTGGGCCAATCGCTTAAAGAACACAGTCGTAACTTCTTACATGTAACGTGTAAAATCTATACTCTAAATCTTGCGGCACAAACGATTCCTACATGTTTTCCACTAGTAAATGCATTGATTGCTAGTACAAAGGCAGTGTTTCTAAAGTCCCCGAAACGTACCCGACTATTTCACAAACTGTGTCCTGATTTACCTGAACCACCACAGCCGATTGTTACACGTTGGGGAACATGGTTGCAGGCTGCGTTTTACTACAACAAATATTTCGATCAAGTAATGCAGGTAGTTTTAAAATTCAATCCGACAGAAGCTGCAGCAATCCAGAAAAGCCAGGAAATATTTCAAGACAGTCAGGTTAAAAGAGATTTACAAACTATTCACAACAATTACCTCGGACTAGCGGAGGGAATAGAAAAATTACAAAATGTTTGGATGTCGCTAGTAGATTCTGTTCAAATTGTGAATGATGTTCACGCAGAGTTATGCGCTGTAGAAGGCGAAACAAATTGGTGTGTAATACGAAAATTTGAAAGTGTTTTAGAGAAAGACCCCGATTTTCTTATGTTAAGACAAATTTGTGAAGGTGCGTGTGAAGATGCATTAAGTTGTTTCAAAGATTATTTTAAATATGCAAATATAACATCGCTAGATGTCGAACGGTCGTTTTGGGCATTAAAAAACATTTATTCCGAACGTCGTACTCACTTGACTGAAACAGCTGTGGAAACATATCTAATGATTCAAATATTTAACACATGTTACCCAGTTTGTGATTTCACGGAAGACTTTTAAAACGGTAAGTGTTTCAGCACGTTTTATAATTTATTTTTTACCTTCTGTTTTATGTGTAAGTTTTTATGCGTTCGCCACGACTCTGGCTGTTACCGCATATTTGCCCAGGTTAGTTATATTAATTAATATTTGTGTTGCAAGCTTTAGTTGTCAAAATTTATTGTTCTATTTTTAAATATAATTATTGATTGCTTTTGAAGAATTTCTTAATAAACATGTTTCTTTCAAAGTATAAATAGATTTTCTTTCAAACAATCGTGTTTGCAACTGAATTAAAGGAGGTTTTGATTTAATACAGAAGATTTTAGTAAAATATGCATGGCTGTGACCATCAGCTAATGCAAAAAATAGTGGGTGTACATCGTTATTATTTTGATAATGGCAGATACCATAATCACCACTAATAATGAGCATATTCCGATTAATAACAAATGCATAGTAATTACTACTTACTCATTTCGCAAAATAACGACAATAATTCTTAGACCGGTATCCACGGCAAATTAAATTCTAAACTTCCCGGAAACAGACAGGCATAAATAACCTCCATGAATATTGCATAGTACATCGTAATTAAATTACTTCTACGCTTACTACTTGAATAGGTATAGGTCGAGGTTAGTTTATGCCTTAGTAAGGATCTCATACGTATCGAGTGTTGAATTTCGAAAGCTAGAAATAATTAAATATACATGAATACGTGAAAATATCGAAATATCGGATTAACTAACTAATAGTAAGAGCTCTGCACTTTAATTTATTAACGAAAAAGCGAAAAATACTTCAACCTTTGATTACATACGGTTACTCAAAAATAAGTCCCCTGTTTGAAAAGGCCCTAACCTTGCCAAACTTTTAGATTCTGTAAAAACAAAAACGGTATAGTATTCGCAAAGAAATGGGGTTTCATTTTTAAAAGGAGAAGCAAGAAAAACTTGAACTATGAACGGTATTAGTAAGAGTATTTCAAGAAATGTTTTCGATGACATGTGATATCGATTGCTTCCCCATGAATAGTAGGTCAACTAAGAAATACCCTTTCTTTCAGGTAGTTACGAGACAATAACAACATATCACGGAAATTTGATAAAATGTAAAATCGGGTTACCATTAAAATAGATAAAGCTAATCTTTTTCACCAATTACAATGCCATCTGGGAAATTAACAAAAGAATGTTTCAGTCAAAAATTACTCTACTTTTCAGCATAGAATTGCAATATGTAATAAAGCATAGGAGTTTCCATTTAAGAAGATAAAGCTATCCTATTTTCACTGATACTAGAATTGGCCACGCGCGCCAACAGGCAGCTGCGTCGTATCTATACGGTTACATACAAGCCTCAGTGTAGCTTCGACCTTCCATTAGCGCGGTACGTATTGTTTAGAAATGTTGCGTACGTCGCGCAAACGACCCAAGGCGGACCAAGTTAGAGAATTTTTAGCCGAAATTCCTGACTTAACGTATGATGGCGCTAAAATTGAATGTGTAGTATGTAATGTCCCGTTGATTTGTTGGTCCAAAAGGAACTGTCTACGGCACGTAAACAGTGAACGGCATGCTTCAAAAAAAACTTGCACGGGAGACTATGACAAATTTATAATTAATTTATGTGTTACTTTTATTGTATGTAATACACCGTTTAATTTACTAGACAAGGAAGAGTTTGTCTTGTTTTGGAATAACTATTCGGAGTACAAATTACCAAGTCGGACATCGTTACGAAGGATAGTGCCATCTGCTCGTGAATATGTTGAAAAGAAAATTAAATCGGAGTTAAAAAAAAAAAAATGTGATTATACGTGGACGAAACGACAGATCGTAAAAAAAATACTGGGTCGTTAATATAATAGCACGTAAAATGGAACCGCATCGATCGTCACCTTCAATTCTATTAGCTTCCAGACGAATACAACAATATACTGCCGAAGTAATTGTAAAGTTAATGTTAAATACATTGTAAAAGTTTGAACTTTCAACAAACCAACTCTTGATGTTAGTGAGTGATGGTGCTGCAAACATGCTTTCTGTAGGCCGGTCTCTTCAAAAGCATTCTGTTAACTTGTTACACATTACGTGTAAAATTCATGCTCTCAATCTTGTGGCAGATGGTATCATAAAATGTTATCCTGAGGTAGATGCTTTAATAGCGCATACAAAAGCACTGTTTGTCAAATCCCCGAAACGTATTCGCGAATTTCACAGACTGTGCCCACGTATACCTGAGCCACCAGAGCCTATTCTTACACGGTGAGGAACTTGGTTAAATGCTGCGTTTTATTATCATAAATATTATGAGAATATTAAGAACGTGGTTTTACAATTCGATCCAAAGGAAGCTGCCGCTATCAAGAAAAGCCAGTCGAAATTTCAAGATAGTCGGGTTAAAACGGAAAAAATTATTCACGACAATAACTTCGGACTAGCGGAGGCAATAGAAAAGTTACAAGATCCTTCGGTGTCGTTAGTGGAATCTGTGCAAATAGGGCAACATGTTCGCGCACAGCTATGCGCGATAGAAGACGCAAAAAATGTTTGTGTTCTAGAAAAATATGAAAGTGTTTTAGAGAAAGATTCTGATTTTGGCACATTAAGACACATTTGTGAAGGTGCGTCAACAGAACCGTTAAGTTCTTTCAAAGAATATTTTAATTACGCAAATATAACGTCACTAGATGTAGAACGTTCGTCGTCGAAACAACGCCGCTGCCCGTTGGCGCGCGTGGCCAACTCTACTGATTACAGCGCCATCTACGTTGAACCTAAAATCGTCATTTTGTGGCCCCCAATGAGACGAACAAACAATGGCATGACGAACTTTTTCGTAAGATTTATATTTCTGGAGATATTCCTTGGTTATGATTAAAATGGGACACCCAGTAGAACAAGAAAAAAACCCAATCCTTCGAAACCATAATGCAACCAAACTGTTAATAAAAGGTGTTTCAATAAGAGCGCGTGATTTGAAGGTTCAATAAAACATGGTTTTCTATAGCAAAGTATTGAAATATTTATTGAGTTATAATGTAGACATTTGTGAATTATGAATGGAACAACACATCTGGTAAATGCCCGCCACGGCTTTGTTGGCACACGCGTACTCTTTTGGCGAAATTTTCAATAACGGTGTTGCATACATGTGACGGTATTTCGTCGATACACCGTCTAATTTCGGCCTTCAATATTTCGGTGGTCGCGGGTTTGCCGGCATAAACCTGTGACTTTAGATAACCCCACAGGCAAAAATCCAAAGGTGTTAAATCACAAGAGCGTGGCGGTCAATTCTGGTCACCAAACCGGGAGATGACACGACCAGGAAAAGTCTCGTGTAAGACCGCCAATGTTTCACAGGCGGTATGGCAAGTAGCACCGTCCTGCTGAAACCATATGTTGTCGAGAGCAATATCGTGCCATTGAGGCACAAAAAACTGGGTTAACATAGCACGATAACGTTCGCCATTCACCGATACTGCCTCGTTTTCGAAGAAAAACGGTCCACAATACACACCAAACAGTGACACGATTTAGATGCATTGCTTTTTCATGAATCATCCGTGGATTTTCTGAGCCCCAAACGCAGCAGTTTTGCCTATTTACGAAGCCATCGAGGTGAAAATGAGCCTCATCGCTGAAGAAGATTTTGGCCGCAAAATCAGCATTCACTTCTTGTTGTCCAAGGATCCAATTGGTGAACTCTCTTCGCTGTAAGTGGTCTGTAGACAGGAGTTGCTGAATCAATTGGACCTTGGACGCATGGAGGCGCAAATCTTTAGTGAGAATACGCTGAAGGGTGGCTGTTGTAATGTCCAATTGTTGTGCACGACGACGAATCGACGCCACACTCTCGCGAACTGCCGTGATGTTTTGTTCTGAACGACCTTTACGAGCTCGTGTCGTATGTTTCACGTCACTAACCGAACCAGTACTTTCGAATTTTGCGATTATTCCTTTCACAATAGATGACTTAGGAACATTATTTCGGCCGAAAATTGGACGACTTTTACGAATCGCGGCAATCAAACTTTCACTATTTTGATAATAATGTTTAACAATCAGGACACGTTGTTGTGTCGTGTAATGCTCCATGTTTACTTCCATCTGTTTCCTACCGACTTGGCATGTCATAATCATGTGACATCACCACAGCCAAGCTGGCGCGCAATTCAAATCTTGCGCTCTTATTGAAACCCCCTTTATGTGCAAAAGTTAGAGTCCTTTCAAACTGGGAAATTACTTTGGAATAACCCTATACTACATGCTGAATAGTTTCAAAATAATATCGCTTAAAAGTATAATTAACTGTAATTTGTGCAATAGTGCCAACAAACGAAATGATAAATCTGTAATTTCACAATTATCTTTACAATTTTCTGGTCACTTATGTATATTTGCTTGTTTTCTTTCATGGTGGTCCCTCGATGATGTGTTTTTGAACATGAAACCGGTCGCCTGATGGTTTATAGAATTTTTGAGAAAATTGGACCTGCTTTTTATTTCCCTTCATTAACTAAATACTCACACTGGAGTCACGATGGAATATATAAATCTATACAAACTATGTGTAGTATACAGGGTGTATTTGAAATAAGAAACCGGTACTATTTTAAAAGATCTTTTAAAAATAATAAATATACTAGGAGGAAAAAATTACGTGACACAGAAACTATCTACACACAGAGAAAGGTGCATACCTGCGATAGAGATCTGTGCCAGTGCGGATGCGATGGACTGTGATGACTTTTCGAGCTTCCCGACGAAGAACTGTTGAGCGAACTTATCGAACACATCGATGATTTTCTCGAACCGAGACTGGACGGCGACGAAGGCGGTGTTTGAAAGGACCAGCCGCTGTCGGAACTCTTCAGGTCGGCGATGACCTGCTCCGAGGCGGGCGGTAGCGTTTTAGGATCGGCCGTATGCTTGTCGAGCTGCTGGACGGCCTCCTGGACTCTCGAGAGCTCGGTTAGCATGGTGATCTCTTCGTCCTGCGAGCGATTCAAAAAAAAAATTCACTAACGCTAAGATTAGACTTATTTTAGGTTAAAATAACCTAGTCAGTCCTGGCAAGTGTGTGGAAACAGTTATTGCAATCAACAGAAAAAGGAAAAATCCCGGGCAGGATAAATTATTTACTATTGAATGAACCTTGAAAACAGCTGATGCTGATAAGAGTCCGGCCTTCGACGGGGTAGCTGGGGTCTAATTTTTCCTGGTATTTACGTCTACCAACAAATAAGAAGACAGGACCGCACCAAGAACAAGATAGATCACAAAATTCTGTTGTAAAGTGAAAATAAATATGGATTAAGAGAAGATCAAAAAGAATATTTACAAGAGGTACAGCAATTGAAAAAAGAAATAGAACTGTTAAGAATGGAAAAGGAGAGATCAAGGAAAATATATGAACGTTCAAGGAAGGAGAATGAGGCAATAAAAAAGGAAATGACTAGTCTAGGGAGCAGTATGGAAAACATTGAACGAGAGAAAAGAGAGAAAAATATAATTGTATCAGGAATGCCAATAGAAATAGATCAGAGCAATATTTAAAATACAATAAACAAATTTATACAGGAAAAGATAAAAATTACTGTGGATATTACGCCACACGAAATAGATAAAAAGACCTGCCTTTTAGAACTGGTTAGTAAGTATGACAAGGAAAATATAATGAAGTACACAAACAACGACAAATAAGTAGAGAACCAATATACACTACCGTTCATGGAAATTCGGGCAAGCAAAAAAATGTACGGAAGTCAAAGAAAATAAGAGAAATATTAAATGGCCATGCATTTAATACTTACTTACATGATGATTTTACATATTTTCAAGCACAAATTTATTCAAAAGAAAAAGTTAATGTAATACAATAATTTTCATCGAAAAATCCACCTTTTGCCTTTAGGACTGCTGCCACTATTCTCGGCATCCGATTCACTAATTTTGCTAATGTTTCATTGGGCAAGCTTGTCCATACCTCCTGGAGAATGGTCCACAAAAGTTCCTTCGATTTTGGACACTTGTTCCTAACACATCGGTCTAATTCTTCCCATCACAACTCTATCGGGTTCAGATCGGGGGACTGTGGCAGCCATTACATAATTTTTAGGGTTCTTTCATTTTCTTCTTGCTGCAGGTAATCTGTGCACAATTTAGATTTATGTTTGGGGTCATTGTCCTGAATAAATTCAAATCCACGACCAATTAATCGGACTCCTGACGGTGTGGCATTTTCCTGCAGGATTTTCCGATATTCTTTTTTTTTCATTATGCCCCGTTCCGATTAAGGAACAAGAACCCCAAACCATTACAGATCCGCCTTCATGCTTCACCGTAAGAACTATACACTCCCGTAACATTCTTTCCCCTCTTGATCTGCGTACGAAAACTCTCCGTCTATTTCCAAAAACCTCAAACTTGGATTAGTCAGTCCACAAAACGTTTTTAAAATCGTCCACTGTCCAATCTCTATGAGCTTGTGCCCATTTCAGTCGTTTCAGCCTATTTCCTCTTCGGAGTAACGGTTTTCGACAAGCCACTCGCCCATGCAACCCAACCTCTGTCAGCCGACGTTTCTCAGTACTCACAGAAACTTTGGAATCTTGCTCATTATTGAATTCTGTAGCAATTTCTGATGCTGTTAGTCTTCTATTGCGCTTACTAATTATTTTTATTCGTAAATCTTCCGCAGGAGTCGTTTTTCTTGACGGTCCTGGCCGATTACGATCTTGCACGTCACCGGTTGTCTTAAATCGAACTATAGTATCACGTACTGTAGATTTTTTTAATTTTAATTTATCCGCAATCCCTCTTTCTGCGTACCCTTCCTGATGCAAGGTAATAATAGCAGATCGTTTTAAAACAGCTAGAGGCTTTCCACGGAGCATTTTAAGCAGTCAAACCGAAATTATTTTATTTTTCACTTGCACAACCACAAATACTTTCAGAATAACAATCTCTTCAGAACTACTGCGTTTACAAATGTTATAATACTTTATAAAAGGTATACGAATATTTCCAGATAACACGAGTGAATCAGCTAACCCTCCTAGGGATTATTATAAAGCTTTATTGTCACTGTAATTATTGGGGATTTCCAACATAATTATATATTTTATGATAACGGTCTTATAATAGACAAATACTACGTGGAAATTGGTAAAAGGCTTCCAGAAAAGGTTAGTTTTAATAATTCCTCACAGACATGTATATTATATAATTTTAAAATTTTTTCCTAAACAGTTAATATAATTTGTCAGCTTGCCCGAACTTCCATGAACGGTACTGTACATTAACAAGGGCACGTCTAAAGATGAAATATACACGCAAAAATAAATGAGATTGAAACGACAAGAGGCGAAAAGGTAGGGAAGGAAGGCTTCCATAAAAAATAATCAAATAATAATTGGCAATGATACATGGAATAAAACAACAGAAAATCTAGAAGTCAAAAAATTATTTTCAGGTTTGGCGACTCAAGATATATTAACCGACATGGCAACGGCAACGGAAACGAATACAAGAAATAACAATGACAACAGAAATAGAAGCAAACCGAAAAGAAAGGATTGGAAAATAGGGACGTGGAACGTCAGAAGTTTAACAGGAAAAGAGAATGAATTAATAGAAGAATTAGAAGAAGTGGATATGGATATTCTGGGTATTACAGAGACTAAAAAGAAAGGAAAACGAGAACAAATATTAAAGGATAGGTCATACTTTAATTTACAGTGCAGTTGAAGAACAGGAAAGAGCTTATCATAAAGAAAGAAAGCGCAATGTATATTCGAAAACGGACTAGAATTTCAGAGAGAAAATCGACAAAGAGATAGAAATAATAGTAACATTGGTATACGGAAAACGAAAGAACGAAAGGAAAACACGAATTATGGAAGCAACTTAATGATATAATGAAAGAGTGTGAAATAGAACACTGCACGAGCCTATTTTTCACGACCCGGCCCGCCCGTGGCCCGTTACAATATGGAGTGGGCCCGCCCGTTGCGTTCATTACCTCGGCACAAGGCCCGTCCGTTAGGAAATTTAGGCCCGTCTGGGTCGTCTACATTATTTTAGCCTGTTTAAGTAATTATATCTGTACCGTCTATTTCTAAACATTTTTTAATTACTACATTATAATGAGTAGAATGAAACATTTACTTTGTTTGTTTGAAGAAAACGTAACATAAGATTACATACATTAAAATTGTTGATACAAAACGATATCGTACAAACTAAACAACATTTACTGCATACGTTATATCCATTCGATGTATTTCATAAAACATTCTCGGCCCACCAGGCCCGTACGATTTTAGGCCCGGCTCGCAATGAAAAGAGACGAGGCTCGCCCGAGCCCGCCCGCGGGCCCGGGCTTCTTCTAGCCCGTGCAGTGCTCTAGTGTGAATTTTAAAATCTGCATTCGTTCCGAGATATCGCGCTGTCCTCGAAACAATAAAACGAGTACATTTCCCCTATTATAACTTTATAAAATAATTAATTAAAATGAAACAGTTTTCTAAATTTCAATGTAAACTCATATTTCTATTGTTGTATTAAAATCATTGCATTTTTCAAATTTCCCATTTAACATTAGTTAGCCCCTTTACTCATCTTAATCAGGCAACAGCGTGTAGAATACTTTAGGTCTTCCCTGTATGGTACAAATTTATGGATATTTTTTTGCGCCCTACATAAAGAAAAAAAAAAGCTAGTATTACTGTAAATCTCACCATTACTGGCTTAAGAAATCCAACAAAAGTACAGAATCGATTCCGTTCCTCCAAAAGGGCGGCTCTTACCGCCTGCTTTTCGGTCTCTTCCAAGAAATGACGCTTCTCGTTAACGTCTTGCAGGCCATACTCAAGCCTCTTCTGCAAATCGCCACCGGCACCCTTCCTCATTTTCTTTTGCAGCCTCAACGTGTCCGTCGATCGTTTTTTCAGCTCGGAACGAGCTTTTTTGTATTCTAAATTCGAGCGGAAATAAAATATGATTAAAGGAAGGAAGGTTTCCAAACCCGCCAATTTATTTCTATTTATTTTCCAAAAACTTGGAAAATAAATAGAAATATTCGAAAGTATGTATTTTGAAAATACAAAACAAATTTGTTACCATAGATATTTGGTTATTTACTTTTAAATAATTATGTTGAAAATTTCATTTCTACGTTAATACATACCTTTGGCGTGCTCCTTATCTAAAGTAAGTACTGTTTTTTTCCAATCTTCTAAACGTTCCTGTAACGGTAGTACTAAACAATCCATGATTGCGCTGAAATCAAAGATTATTTCTTTAACTTTAATGATTTTCAGTAGCAAATGAATAGACAATCAGTGATAATAACATTTGCATAAGCAATGCAAGGACCACGTTACTTTATATATACATATATACATAATATTATAAAATTACGATGCACATATTTTTCATCCAGGCGTCCTCAGTGGTTAATTAACCCTGCGTTGAATGCCCTGAGACTGAGAGGCCCACAACAATTTATTGTGATATATTTCCTACACATTTCTACAAATAGGATACTCTTGTTACAGGTACCTTCCTAGATATAAGTATACTGTAGATTTCTGTATTAGTTAAAATAATTTGTTGCAATATAGCGCTGTAAGATGGTGTTGGGCCTGACAGACCCACGCTAATCATTTATGTTAAGCCAAGCAGACGCGACTTTGTTCTACTTTATTACAATAAATCGAACTATTTGTGCAATTAATTTAGCCTTCGTTGGAATTTGAGATTGTAATTTTATCATGAGTGCTTCTAATGACCCATATCAAAAAGAAATAGATCGCCTTCTCCGACTTTACGAAGAAGTAGACGCAGATGAGGAGTGTATAGATAATGGGGGTGATTCGGACGCTGATCCAAACTATTATGAGGTGAGTGAACATGAGACCGACAGCGAACAGGAGCTTGAAAGTATTAATACAGATTTTGAAAACCAATCAAATGTGTATAAAGGAAAAGACGGCATGAAATGGAAAACTATTTGTCCCCCCAAGAATGTTCGAACCCGCAGTTGTAACATGATTAGTAGAGCATCGCAACTGCGCTGAAAGCCAGTGGCGGACGTATAAAAGTTTACACAAAATAAATTAAATGTGATACGTGCTCAAACACTTGCCGTTTTAAGAGTCCTCCGTGAAATCACAAAGTGGATAATGTCTATTTAATATTTGTAACATTAGATATGTTTCCAAAGTTGTTTCGGCAAAGTGAGTGCGGCGTGAAGAAAAAGTGTTTTTGTATGCCGAAAACGAACGTTCTACATCTAGTGACGTTATATTTGCGTAAGTAAAATAATCTTTCAAATAACTTAACGGTTCTGTTGACGCACCTTCACAAATTTGTCTTAATGTGCCAAAATTAGAGTCTTTATCTAAAACACTTTCAAACCTATCTAAAACACAAACATTTCTTGCGTCTTCTATCGCGCATAGCTGTGCGTGAACGTGTTGCACTATTTGCAAAGATTCCACTAACGACACCGAAGAATTTTGTAGTTTTTCTATCGCATCCGCTAGTCCCACGTAATTGTTCTGAATAATTTCCAAATCTGTTTTAACTTGACTATCCTGAAATTTCAAGCGGGTTACCTTGACAGCCGCAGCTTCCTTTGGGTCGAATTCTAAAATCACGTTCTTTATATTCTCAAAATATTTAAGATAATAAAATGCAGCCTCTAACCATGTTCCCCAACGAGTAAGAATAGGTTGTGGTGGTTCAGGAATACCGGGGCATAGTCTATGAAATTCCCGAATACGTTTTGGGGATTTTACAAACACAGCTTTTGTATGTGCTATTAGAGCGTCTACCTCGGAATGACATTTTCTGATACTATCTGCTACGAGACTGAGAGTATGAATTTTACATGTAATATGCAACAAGTTAGCACAATGTTTTTTAAGAGATCGACCTACAGCAAGCATGTTTGCGGCACCATCACTCATAAACATCAAGAGTTGATTTGTTGAAAGTTCAAACTTTTCCAATGTATTTAACACCAACATTGAAATTACTTCGGCAGTGCATTGTTGTATTCGTCTGGAAGCTAATAAAATTGCGGGTGACGGTCGATGTGGTCCCATTGTGCGTACCATTACATTAACCACAGAATGTTTTTTACGACCTATTGTTTCGTCCACACATAACCACAGTTTTTTATCTTGCAACTCCGATTTAATTCTTTTCTCGACATGCTCACGAGCAGATGGCACAACTCTCTGTAATGTTCTCTCACTTGGTAACTTAAAGTCCGAATATTCATTCCAAAACGAGACGTATGCTTTCTTCCTTAGTAAATGAAATGGTAAATTACATGCAATAAAGGTAACACATAAATTAAATTTAAATTTGTCATAATCTCGTGTGGAATTTTTTTTTGAAACATCCCTGCACTATTTACGTGCCGTAGACAATCACTTTTCGGCCAACACATTAAATCTATTTTACACACTACACATTGAATTTTAGCGCCATCACACTTTAAATCAGGCATTTCTGCAATAAATTCTCTTATTATGTCCAACTTTGGTCGTTTTCGCGACGTAGGAAACATTTTCAAAACAAACGTAGAACTACGATATAGTATACGACAGCGTAGATGCATACTCAACAGATCGGCTTTCGAGTCGCAATTATACTGACGCTTATACCGAATTGTCCCGGCCGTGTTTATTTTGTGTAAACTTTTATGCGTCAGCCACTGGCTTTCAGTGCAGTTTGCGTTGCTCTAGTCCAGACACAATCAGACGGTCATGTGAGACAGTCGTTAAACGTTGTAGATTGTGTACACGAGAGAATGGTGGCTTGTTTGAACACCTACTTCAGCCTTAATTCTAGGATTTTGTTAATTATTTTGACTAAATAGTATTAGTACGTTTCATATTACTCTTATTTTTGTTTTAGTGATGCTAGATCAAATGTATAGCAGTGTTCTTGTAAACCACTTTTAAGTAGTACGACTGCTTACAATTGTTGAGCAAGCGCAACATACGTTAAATCACAGCCTACTACGGTCAAATCGTAATTTTGCTATCTTTCATAGATTTTCTTCATTGAACATGGGGATGTTATACATGGTTAAAAAACATTTTTGTGAGTATTTCAAAAATGTAAAAATCCAATATGGCGCCTATAAGAAAAACAAAAGTTGGGTACAAGCCCAAAGAACCCTGCGAGCCTAGAATTTTTCTAATGCCATTTGTGAAGTCCTCATTACTAACTACTGCTATGTTGAAAATTTTATGACTGTATTTTTTATAATAAAGAAAATATTAAGGTTTTTACAAAACGCGTACTTTTGGTTTTTACCTTGTATCTCAGTAACGGAATTGAATTTTAAAAATGCAATCCCGGATTGCACTTAGCCATATAAATGCGCAACTTTTTCCCCATTTAACCGACCTTGTATCTCTAACGGTTTCCAATATACCCATGTACTTCATGTTATCCTGGACACCCAGTATATGTAATCGAGCTATAAGTACCGAAGTGTACAAAGTATAATGTTTCTTGCGTTCAGTTCTTTCTCCGGCGAACATACGTCCCTTCCAACCTGCTCTCCTATACATAGCGCACATATTCTAAGCCATGTGTGACCGGGGGCAGATTGCAAACGAGAGATATCGCGAAAGACACATACGATAGTACGCTGTCGAAATAAAGTTCCAAAACGAGAAGCTAATTGAGTGAATTACGAGGGTAGTCTGAAAAATTTCAAGCTTCCGCTTAAAAATGGTGTTACTCGTCAAAAATGTTCTGGTAATATAATTACACATGCGTTGAAAGATACTTTTTGAAAATTTCAGCTATGTTGGACGCTCAGTTGCTGTTTAACAGTCGTTTGTGTTAATGGATGTTAGTATTTCTGTAAAAATGGAAAAAATTGAATATCGAGCCGTCATTAAATTCTTGTATTTGAAAGGCAATATGCCTAGGCGAATTAAAGCCGAGATGAACGCTATTTACGGGAATTCTAAACCATCATATATCGCAGTGAAATTTTGGGCAGCTGAATCTAAACGTGGTCATCCAGCTTGGTTGGGGATGAACCTTCGGGATGATCGAAAACTGCAACCACTAACGATAACATCGGAGAAATTCACCAAATAGTGCTAGACGATCCTCCGAATTAAGGTACAGTCCCTGATTATCGAGTTAGGACCATTTCAAAATATGATTTTGGGGTAAAATTTAAAAAAAAACAGTTGGTAGTGGTGGCAATTATCTAATTGCAAGTAAGTATAATTTGAACATATATTTACTAATATTTGCTTGTTCTTCCCCAGTGTTTTATTATTTCTTCAATCCCTTTTGGCATACTGCCAACACAGCTTTTTATTGTTTTTTTTTTTTAAAATTTCGCCGCTATTATGCCATACATCTTCAATAAGTTGTAATTCTTCCTTCGTAGTTGAATTTCGTATACTTACGATATTTTCAAGATATTCCACACATTTTCAATTGGGTTTATATCTGGTGAATTGCCTGGCCAAGATAATACACGCAGATTTTTAGATTCAAGGTATTGCATTACACTTTTTGCCTTATGACACGGTGCATTGTCTTGTATGAAAGTAGGTGGTCTTTGAGTCGGATGTAATGAACCAATATAAGGTAATAAATAGTTTTGTCAAACTTTTTTATATTGTTTTTGTTCCATTGTTCCGTTAACGAAATGTAGTGGTCCCGGTTTTTCTGCCGTCATACGCAACCAAACCATAGAAATGGAAGGTGCTTAATAGATTTGATCGTATATCCTTCTTTTTAACGCTCTGAAGGACGTCGACGAACAAATTGGCTTTTCTCCGTCAGCACTTCTAGCCGTGATTTGTCGCTATAAATAATCTAGGAACCATTAAGCGAACTATGAGGATGAATTTGGCCAAAAATACAGATGATAAATGAAACTTGCCATTCCCAAGTCTTCAACTGTATACATATTCCCATAGCCCATTGAAATCGTGACACTTTCATTTTAGATGTTAGTCTTGGCTTCTTTGCCGGACGTCTGCATTTCAAGCTTGCTTCATGAAGATGTCTACGGACTGTTCGGGCTGATATTTGTATACCTTCTCCACTAAGAATTTTATGAACACCTTTGGCGGATAAAAAACAATGTTCTGTAGCCACTTTTACTATGCGACGATCATCTCTTACAGTTATTTTGCGTTCGCCGGCATAGTATGTTTTGCCACTACTTGTACTAGAAATATTCTCCTTAACTAATTTCGCGATTCTCAGAACAGTTTGATGTGATCCACCCTCTTTTTGTGCAACTTCACGTTGAGAGAACTCTTTAGTCTCTAGAAGAGCAGAAATTCGTGCTTTTTTCTCTGTGGTTATATCCTTCTTCTTTCCCATTATTTTAATAATTGACCGCGAAAGTAGACACACACAAATAAAATTAAAACTATTTGAAATACAATTGAAAATGTGTGGAATGTCTCGAAAAACATCGTAAATACACGAAATTCAACTACAAAGAAAGAATTACAACGATATACTGAAGATATATGACATAATAGCGACGAAATTAAAAAAAAAACAATAAAAAACTGCATTGGCAGTATGCCAAAAAGGATTGGGGAAATAATAAAACACAGAGGAAGAACAAGCAAATATATATTAGTAAATATATGTTCAAATTATACTTACTTGCATGTA
Organism: Dynastes maya; assembly: GCA_029619315.2. NCBI lineage: Eukaryota > Metazoa > Arthropoda > Insecta > Coleoptera > Scarabaeidae > Dynastes > Dynastes maya. The sequence continues at coordinate 1,139,956 of JAROYE020000024.1, forward strand.
AATAAATAATAACATTGCCAACATTATCAACTTTTTCTTTAATTTTATCCCAAAATCGTGATATTTTTAAATGGTCCTAATTCAATGGCCAGGGACTGTAATTAAGCAAGTCAACATAGTATGCTATGCTGATGATGTGGTCCTCTTCGTAAGTAGCGAGGATAACCTACAGAGATTACTGCATCGATTTGTGGAAGTGGCCAAAAGACATAACATGAAGGTATCAAAACAGAAGACAAAATGTCTTACAACATCTACAGAACCCATAAGATGCAAGCTAGAAATAGAAGGGACAATAGTGATACAGGTTACGAACTTTAAGTATCTGGACATAAATATATCCAGCGCAAGAGACATACGAACAGAAGTGAAAGACCAAGTGACTAAGGGAGCCGTAGTGTCGAGATGCTTACGAGACGTCATAAATATATGTGAGTGGAATACAAGATTAGGATATACAATACATGTATTAGACCTATCTTCACATATGCTGCTGAAACGAGATCCGAAACCAGCAAGACAAAACAAATGTTGAGAACAACAGAAACGAGAACGGTACGATCAACACTGGTAAAACACTGCGAGATAGGAAACCTAACTTTAAAATGTAAGACACAGGATATTATAAAGTTCGTAATAATCAGAAGGAAAGAATGGAATGTCCATATAGAGAGAATGGATTGTAAAAGATTACCCAAAATTGCAAGAGACGAGAAACTGAAAGGAAAACGACCATCAGGTAGACCATCAAAGCGATGGGCCCAAAGTTGGATTTCGTCATTCACTGAGTCCCCTCCAAGACAAACATGAAGACTTCTATATTAATGAACTAAACAGGCACTGCCTTAATCAAGTGAAAGAAGAAGAAGAAACATCTAGAAGGAACATGTTTGTCATATATTTGCATTCTCTCTGACAGTCAGGCAGCTTTAAGGGCACTAGCATCTTATCGCATAACCTCCAAACTAGTATGGGAGTGCCTGCAAACCCTAATGGCTCTGTCTAAACGCAACAAGGTCACACTGGTGTTGGTGCCAGGGCACAGGGGCATAGCGGGCAATGAAATTGCAGACCAGCTAGCGAGGGAAGGTACAAAAATGAATTATATAGGCCCTGAACCGGGTCTAGGTATTACCAAGAATGCAGTGCGTGGTGCAATTAATGAGTGGATTATAACACAACACCAATTATATTGGAAACATGCAGCTGGACAAAAGCATAGCAAACGGATGATGGGAAGACCGTCGCAACATATGACTGCTGACCTGCTTGAATTAAGGAAGATACAGCTTAGGGCAGCAACATGTCTATTAACAGGACATGGCTGTTTGAGAGGCCACTTGCATAAGATGGGGATCTACAAAGATGAGCCCTTATGTAGACTTTGCAATGAGGAGGAGGAAACAGCCCCTCATATTATTTTCGAATGTGCAGCGTTAGCTCAACGCAGATTCGCTATGCGAAGCACAATTGAACTGCCAATGGAGAAAGGCTCTTAAACCTGATTGCGGGAACTAACCTGTTCAAGTAAAACAAAACCGAAGCAGGAATAATACAATAAGCTACTAAGCTTCAGTGTTAGGGATGTAAAGACCAGCCCTGTTCTGGTAGAAAAATCAATCAATCATATATTGACTGAAGTTTTGGGCATGAAAAAGCTAACCGCGCGTTGGGTGCTATCTTGAAAAAGGAAAAAAAATCACGAATTGGTGTTTGAATTGAAGAACCACCCATTCTTTTAGGGGTTTTTAGGAGATTCGTCGCAATTACATCCATCAGGAATTCAAGTTATTCAGAATAGAACATCAACTTCAACGAAAGATGATTGGATTCAGTGTTTATAAAATGGGCATCCACTTAACTTTCTAATCATTCTGGTTGGAAAGGTATTAGATCAAACGGAATCATTCATTGATGAGGTGTTTGCAAACCTCACTAGTACATTGTACAAACAAATGCAACGTCCATATACTCCACTTGTTCTTTGCCTCCCATATGCGTCGTTTGAATTGCTTCTTTACCCGGTCGGGATCCAGTTACAAAGTTAGAATATAACCCTAACTCTCTCTCGTATTAAAGAGGTCGAATAATATTGAAGGTTGAACGTATTGTCACAACTGTTGTGTGAAATTCGAACATCCAGCCTTTTTTTGAAGTAAAATTGAAAAACCCAGGAGAATTAACATTATGAATGAAAGGATTTGCATGATCTCACGACCTCTTAGTTAATTTTCAGTAAGCAAAGCACAAACAGAAGCAAAAATGTCAATTGATGTAGATGATCTTGTTTCTGCTACACTTTTAAACAATGAATTTTGTCGCAAGCAGGTACTTTGTTTAAAAGCATTTTTTTACTAAAACTTATTATGACGTTTTTCATCCATTTTTAAGTTATGCTCTTGTAGTTTGGGGGAACTTTATGGATGCATACAATAGATACGACCTCTAACAACTATACCGGGTGTTCCAGATTCAATGTTACGAGCGATCCTTTCTCTATTTGTAGAGCTATAAAACCGAGCAAGGTGTCGTCGAAAATGATAAGCAGAATCCTAAAAGATAAATGTACTTTTTAGATCCACCGCTAGTAAACCACCCTCTCAGAAAACTGCTCCTCCAAACCATTTTCTTTTAAATTGCACCCCTCATCTTTTTGACTTCATGATTGAAGTACTGGAAGTTAGGAATAAAACGGTATAAACAAAAATTTCATTTAACAAATAGCTACCAATAAAAATATATTATAAGTAGTTAATTTAAATTTGGTTTTACGTATACAATCATATAGATCAGTGGTCGCCAACCCGTGGATCGCGAGCTACCGGTAGTTCGCGAAGGCAATTCTGGTAGCTCACAATATATTTTAAAAATACAAAGGTGTAAAAATCATAGAAGCTTCTGTAAATTTCGCAAATTCTCATAATAAACACAAGCCGCGGCAACACTGCGGTGAGCGATGTGCCGCCGACGTCACCACGCTAGAAACGTCTAGAACCGATCAACGTGCTAGTGTTCGAGAACGATCTGGGTTGCTTCGAAGGGGATATATACGCAACGCGTGGCGACATTGCGCTCAGTTGAAAACTGAAGCGGTTGGATTACAGTTGGCCTGCAATTAAAAATATTATGGCAAGCAGTAGTAAGAAGGTAAAGACATATCATTTCCATTCGGAATGGGAAGAACAATACTTTACACAGAAGTTAAAGGTAAAAATGTATGTTTGTTATGTAATACTTCTGTCTCCGTTGCTAAAAAAGGAAATACTGAGAGGCATCATAAAACTGTACATTCGAATTTTGAAAAATCATTCCCATTACATTCTGCCACCAGAAAGGAAAAACTGAAACAATTTAAAAAACCAGCTAATTGGACAACAGTCAATGTTTTTAAAAACAGTCGACAAAAATAAGGCTGCAACTGAAGCATCATACCGTGTGTCCCAAATAATTGCACAAAAGAAGAAATCTTATGAAGACGGGGAAATGATAAAACAGACGTTTTTAGAAGCTGCAGATTCGTTATTTGCCAACTTTAGAAATAAAGACGAGATAATGTCTGCTATAAAATCTATGCAACTTTCTGCTAATACAGTGATGAGACGAGTACAAGCAATGAGCAATGATATTTTTTTACAGTCAAGAAGTGACTTAGATAACTGTGTTTATTTTTCACTGCAACTGGATGAATCAACAGATGTGGTTGACACCTCCCAGATGGCCGTATTCGTCTGGATGGTTTTTAGTGATTTTACGATTAAAGAAGATCTTTTGAAGTTCATTCCACTGCAAAGGTCATACTACTGGGCTGGAGTTGTTTTCTCATTTCAAAAATATTATTTCTTCTGAGAAAATTCCAATATCGAAAATAGTAGGCTTGACAACCGATGGCGCTCCAGCTATGGTGGGTTGTGATAAGGGTCTGGTGGCGTTATGTCGTAAAGATGAAAGTTTTCCGCAATTTCTCTTTTGTCACTGCATTATCCGTCAGCAAGCATTATGTGGAAATTTTCTAAAACTAAACAACGTTATGAAATTGGTAGTAAAAATTGTGAACAAAATTAGAGCTCCAGAAGATTATTCATAAACTTGGCCGATGAAATTGACTGTCAATACGAGGGGCTACTTCTTAACTCTAAAGTCCGATGGTTAAGTAGAGGATGAGTGCTGAAACGTAATGATGTCCTATCTGCCTTGATTCAATTTTTCAAACAACGCGATGAACCGATTTCGGAACTGGAAAATTCTATCTGGCTTAGAGATTTTGGTTTTCTTGTGGACATTACAGAAAAATTAAATGAACTTAATTTGCAGCTTCAGGGAAGAGACAAAGAACTAGTGGAAATGATTTCTGATATACAAGCATTTATCAAAAAGCTCGAGTTTTGGGAACAAAACCTAATCAACCGCGATTCCAAGCATTTTCCTATTCTTTCAGAAAATATATCTGAAAATCCATTGGAACCCTACGACAGTAAATATCATAGTGGCACAATTTGTTGTTTCACCCTTCATAGAAATTGATATCCAACAGTTTGCAACTTATGTTATGCAGAACTTTAGCGAAGACATCGCTGTAACAGAAATGGAAGTGATTGCGCTTCAAAATGATTTAACTTTAAAATCGTTAGTCTCAAATACAAAATGTATCTGGCCTTTAGCAAGCAAAGACAAATATTCAGTTCTACGTCGTGTTGCCTTGAAAGTGAAAGCGTTATTTAGTTCAACCTATTTGTGTGAATCTTCTTTCTCCAATATGAAGTTAATTAAGAACGAATACCGCAATCGACTTACAGATGAACATTTGGATAATTGTATTCGAATGGCTGTATCAAACTATACTACAAACATTAAAAAAATTAGCGATGAATCTGAGTGTCAGCCTTCTCATTGAACAAGCGTTTTGTATCTACACATGTTTTTGTTTAAAATAGTGCGTTACTTTTTTGTTATTTTTATTGACTTTTATTAAATCGTATGTGACATGCCACTGTGGCTGCAAACAAATTTTCTTTATTTTTCAAACACCTACGATTGGTAGGTATGGATTCAGTTATGTGGTATGTATTAGTTATTAGTTTATTTGTATTAGTATGTATTAGTAAAATAAATACATGTATGTCGAATATAACTGTGCATTATTTCATTTAGGTTGGTTTACGTCGCTTACGACTAAGTAGCTCACTGTTTGTTCCAAAATAATCAAAGTAGCTCAACACATTGAAAAGGTTGGTGACTACTGGTATAGATTGTTCAAAAAGAAGGTTCGGATATTTATTTCAGAGAACAAAACGGTTTTTCTAGATTGCATTTTTATTTTTTAGAGGATTATAAATATACTTAAGTGTACTGATTGTGAAACATTCGAAATGTACATATACATAAATTTGTAATATTTAATTGTTTCCTTTTATTACTTGGACTTCAATATTAGATTTATATAGGATTAATATGTAATGTTGTTAAAAATTATATATTTTTTTTATTTTAGTTAATTTAAAAAATAAATCATATTGACTGGCCAAACAGTAACAATTTGGTTTGAAAGGTTACCGTATTACAATAGGTTCAAATCGAGAAAAATCAAAAATTGCATTATTACACTTTATCTTACCGATTCCATACTAATTGAGCGACCCTCGTATACTGTCATCTATATTTATTTTTCTTTTATTTACAAAGTGTAACTCACAAACAAAACATACAAAACAACCGACGCCATGTTAGGTTAGGTTACCCCGTTTTTATCGTTTCAAAAAAGGTTTTGTCGCTTATACAACATTACAGGTATCACCGACAAAGTACGGAAATATCACTACATAGTATTTTTTTTTTTAGTAAAACCAATATAATTTGAATAAACCAATTCAAAACGCAAGAAACGATCTGAACGTGTGAATGATCGACGACCTACTCCAAAATACGTCACAGCCTGCAAAGCGCTCAGGCCTTACGTATGTCGTAGGTAAAGCTTAAGCCCAATGGACTCCTTTTTGCGGGGGTATTTGAAAGAAGTTACATATGTATTCTACTTCGCCTACGAACTTAGACGATTTAAAAGTAAAAAAAAAAAATTGGTTTGGGGGAGGTTTCTTAGAAACTGGTTTACTAGTAGTTTTAAAAAGTATATCTTTTAAGATTGTGCAAACCATTTTCGACGACACCTTAATCGATCTTATATCTTTACAAATAAGGAAGATATCGCTTGTAACATTGAACTAGGGACACCCGGAATTTGTTCTTAAGTAAACTTTCAATCATAATCCTAGAGCTTATCAATATTATTTTTGACTGGAATCTTGAATTCTCTGATTTGAAAAAAGTAATTCTTACCTTGTAAAAGTCTTCATCCTAGCTTCAACTGCTTTATGCCTCAAACATATCCTAGTCAGCGCTGTGCCTATTTCTCTCGTTGCTCCTGTAACAATCATTAGACATTCTTAAAATACAATTTTTACCAAACAACGTAATGCAAATACTTTTTATATCATAAAGAAGTTTCACACTTTCATCAGTTACGTTTTATTATTTTTTTTTTCACTTGACTAGACTACTTTCATTGTTAATTGTGGATGAACCCGTATACAACATAGTTGTGAGGTCAAAAACTGCAAAATTCCCACAGCAGTCATTTCTGGTTTCCAATGTTACATTGCTGAATGCTTTATACGTGAGAGACTTTTAATAAACATGAAAAGGAGTTAGTTTTAATTGGGATCGTCACTGTTTCACTATAAATACTTTTTTTTTTAAAACGAGCATAAGGCTGGCAATATTGTCTAGTATTAAATCGTACTCTGGTATGAGTCTGGTATTTACTGAAACCGTAATTTAGTGAAAAGAAAAGGAAATAGTAATAAAATTTAATAAATTAAATTTAGAAACATGAAATGATGGATGGCCATTTTTAAGAATACTTGATATTATAGTATCAAGTGTTGAGAAATTGTTGATTTTTTGGAGTTTAACAAGTAGGCATTAATAAATGTCCTTTTCTTAACTTCGCTCCTCAACTTTGCTTCAAAAAATATCTTTAGTTTGTCACATTTTCAGAAAACTGACTTGAGTTAACGTAACATTTGTAATATCAAATTTTTAAACAAAACGCTATTTACATAATGTCGTTTGTTTACCGCTTTAAATAAATTTTGTTTTTTGAAGACGATACAGCAGAACCTCGATTATCTGTACGGCGGATTATCCGTGTAGCCGTTGCGTTGCAGTTTTCCATACATCAGTTATCAGTAGTCTGGACAAACAGCGGTAACAGTCAGTGTAGTAGATATGTGGTGCGAAGTCGGCGATTATTTATTACACGCGTTCACAGCGTCAGTACTAAATCGATGCTGTATGCGAGTAGTTCTGTGTATATGTAGGCTGTCGTAACTTATTTCGTAATTGTACGCTTATGTTTGCTTTAAAAATGTCGCAGTTAGGTACGTCGCGAAAACGACCAATGGCAGACACAGTTAAAAACTTTATAGTGGACATGTCGACCTTAATTTTTGATGGCGCTAAAATTCAATGACTAGTTTGTAAAATCTCTTTAATGTGTTGGTCCAGAAGCCATTGTCAACGTCACATCGAAAGCAAACAGCATTCTTCTGCGAAAAGTGGCATACGAGACCAAGAAAAATTTACATTTGATTTATGTGTTACTCTTATTTTATGTAATCTATCGTTTCGTTTAGTAGACAAGGAAGCATTTGTCCCCTTCTGGAATAAATATGCGGACTGTAAATTACCTAGTCGGACATCGATACGAAATGTAGTGCCATTTGCTCGTGAACATGTAGAAAAAAGAATGAAAACGGAATTGAAAGATAAAAAACTGTGGTTGTGTGTGGACGAAACAACAGATCGTCAAAAACATTCTGTGATTAATGTAATGGTACGTACAATGGAGCCACATCGACCGTTATCATCCGTCTTATTTGCTTCCAAAGGGGTTATAAATTGTACTGCCGATGAGATTTTAAAGGTGGTGTTGAACTCGTTGAACAAATTTGAAGTTTCAACCAAGCAACTTTTAATGTTGTAAGTGATGGTGCCGCAAACATGCGTTCTTTGGGCCGATCTCTTAAAGAACACAATGGTAACTTCTTACATGTAACGTGTAAAATCCATACTTTAAATCTTGCGGCACAAACGATTCCTACATGTTTTCCACTAGTAAATGCATTGATTGCTAGTACAAAGGCAGTGTTTCTAAAGTCCCCGAAACGTACCCGACTATTTCACAAACTGTGTCCTAATTTACCTGAACCACCACAGCCCATTGTTACACGTTGGGAAACATGGCTGCAGGCTGCGTTTTACTACAACAAATATTTTGATCAAGTAAAGAAGGTAGTTTTAAAATTCAATCCGACAGAAGCTGCAGCAAACAAAAAAAGCCAGGAAATATTTCAAGATAGTCAGGTTAAAAGAGATTTACAAACTATTCACAACAATTACTTCGGACTAGCGGAGGGAATAGAAAAATTACAAAATGTTTCGATGTCGCTAGTGGATTCTGTTCAAATTGTGAATGATGTTCACGCACAGTTATGCGCTGTAGAAGGCGAAACAAATTGGTGTGTAATACGAAAATTTGAAAGTGTTTTAGAGAAAGACTCCGATTTTCTTATATTAAGAGAAATTTGTGAAGATGCATTAAGTTGTTTCAAAGATTATTTTAAATATACAAATATAACATCGCTAGATATCGAACGGTCGTTTTCGGCATTAAAAAACAATTATTTCGCACGTCGTACTCACTTGATTGAAACAGCTATGGAAACATATCTAATGATTCAAATATTTAACAGATGTTACCCAGTTTGTGCTTTCACGGAAGACTTTTAAAACGGGAAGTGTTTCAGCACGTTTTATAATTTATTTCTTACCTTCTATTTTATGTGTAAACCTTTATGCGCTCGCCGCGCCTCTGGCTGTTACCGCATATTTGCCCAGGTTACTTATTAATGTATAAACGTTGATGTATTTAAAAAAATTCCTTCGTTAGGTATTGTAGACATTAAGCGAATATTTTGAAACAAATTTGTTTTTAAGGTAAATCGATGTGTTACCTTCAGTTAACACTGCATTAAAACGTGGTAACATTTTAATTCCAGTATCATCAACAAAAGCACACTAATAGAGCTGGCCATAGAGAAACAACATTTATTAATAAAACAAACGGTGTGCAACGCTGGAAGAACAACGCAGCGCAGCTGCCAGCAGCGGATGTTTAAAGCAGATGATGAGGCGGCTGCTGCTCTTATAAAGGCGATTATTATTATTAGTTGTGAGCGACTACCGCGTTAGATAACGATAAAAAGAGGTGAAAGCGGGTTTTTCTTGATAACAATGCCGAGATTCACGAAACAAGCATAATACTGGAATAACTTTGAGAACAACACGAGTTCAAAACAAATTACCCGATATAGGAAGAAAAATTACCTACTCAGGTGGGAATTATGCGTGGTTGGTCAACATAGCGTGTAAACTAATCGATATATGTTCCTGATCGCAGGGTTTAATATAAAACGTATTGCGTGACCATCAATGACAACATTGTGTGGGATATTTTTATTTTTCGTCTTCCATTTATCGATCTCCTTCTGCTTATGCTGGCATATACATTAAATATTAAAATAAGGTTATTTACGAGGAGTGTTTAATAATTAAAACATTAAATAAGCAGGGCTATTCTTTGGAGTGTTCATTGCAGTGTTCTTTTGTAAAAGCAACGTGGATTCTTGCAATGTTTGATGAATGTTTGATGTTTGTGAATGAATGAAATTATGTGCACAATGTTAACAGTTATGAGTAGGAATATACTGTTGCTTAAAGCTCTTTACATATTCGTAATTAACCTGCTTATGTTCTCTCCAAACATGTTCAGTAAGATTCATAAAATTTACAGGAAAAAATATCTATTAGAATGCAATATTAGATGTTACTACTTCGGTGATATTAAATTAGAGAAGAAATAAATTTTACATGAGATAAATTTGTTACCTCCTATTTTTGGTGTAAAATTCCTCAAAATTTGTTTGTAGTGTATACTTACAATCGTTCATAGTAAAAATCGTCCACTTTGTTTGGAAAAAGTTCTTTTAAGGAAAAATGAGAATACAGTCATAATATTAACTTTTTACATTGATATAAACGAAGCTTATACAATACTTCATAATACAGAAATATAACAAATTAATAAAATTATAAATTATAAAAGAATTTAAAAATAAACAGTATGTATTCTAACAAGGAATACGGTTCACAATCAAAATCGTCCACTTATCTACATTGTTTCATTTTGCATGTACCACCGCAATGACATGAAGAAGAAGTAACCTTTAATACCTCGTGGGCCATCCTTTACCGATTTCGATATCTTTTAATCGCTTATTCATAAACTGTACCAGATTTTTGGTATAATCCGATTCTTCAAGTACTGCTGTTTTGAGTCCGGGTTTATTTCTATTCTGGCGTTTTTTGACGTTGCGCTTTAGTCCATTCCAAACCGTTTCAATTATATTAATATCAGGTGATTGTAGTGGTGTGTCTAAAAAGGAAACACAACATCAAAACCACTTTCACAACGAGCAGAAAAATACGGAATGCCCTTCAAGGCCCCAAGGACGAAATCAATTTGGAAAACCAAGGAATATATGAAATACCATGTGGCCAGTGCTCACAAACATACATCGGGGAGACCAACCGCCGAATTAGCGTCCGGAAGGAAGAGCACAGAAATGCAGCGAAGAAACACGAAAAGAGTTCGTCACTAGCGCAACATTTTCTGGACACGGGACATAAGATTGACTTTGACGGCACAAGAACCATCGCAAACGAAAGCTCACACCACCACAGAGTCATAAGGGAAGCCATAGAAATAGGGACGATGCCACACGATTCCCAAGCTCCTGGCTCCACACGTACCGGCGAAGAAACTCTTCCGAAGAGCAACCGAACTGCCCCGATAAAAACCCCCACCCCACTGAAGAACTCGACCACACAAGCATATATAGCGGCAGCCGGACGAGTCACTCGCAGTTCTACTCGACGTGCTACACAGAGCAGAGCACCAGAAGATGGCAGATGAGATTCTGCCGAAACGTCGTGACAACGATCATTCTCATGATCAACGCACTACGCGGGATAGAACCCGAAAACCAGAAGTTTCTTATATATATATAAGGCTATATATCCCCTGATTCCTCTAGTGCGGTGAATTACTCCACATTCTTCCTCCGATTGTTATAACCCCTTTTCTGTTTTGGCCTCGCTTGCAAGTCTCGTCCATTCATCTTTATCTCCAATTTTGCCTCTCCAGTCCTCGCCTCCTACTATCCATAAGTCGTACTCCACCTGGTCCCCCCACCTTGATCTTGGTCTTCCTTTTGGTCTACTTACGCCCGCTTTCCACTCGCTGATTTTGCTTATTGTCGCGTTGGGCTCACGCCTTTTCATGTGTTCGTACCAGCGAATCCTATGTGCTTTTATAACATTTGCTATATTTTCTTTTACTAGGTTTTCAATTTCAACATTCATTAGATGTCTATACTCTTCATCTGGTGTTCTTTTCGGCGCTAGTATTTTGTAGTTTTTCTTCGTCTTTTTTTGTTAGACACATGGACCTGATTTGTCCACAATACCCATTGATAACATGAATATTACCAACACTCACCGCCCACATGCATCCTCAGACCATTACCGAATCTGCATGTTCTACAGTTGGAGTTAAGTTTTCAGCCTGTGAATGTGTATTTGATTGTCTGCATACATACGTCTTTTTTACCATCTGAGCCATAAATATTTATTTTTGTTGATGAAACAAAAATAGATAGTAAAACTTAACTCCAACAGCAAAATATGCAGATTCGGTAATGGTCTGGCGATACAAGTCGGCGATGGGTGTTGGTAATACTCATTTTATTGAGGGTATTATGGAAAAATGGAAATACCTGAACATATTAAAATAAAATGTGAAAGAAAGCGCCAGAAAACTAAGCATTTCTGATACATTCATTTTCTATCAAGACAACGATCCGAAACAAGGCAGCTGTAGTAAAGGAATGGCTCCTCTATAACAACCCTAAAGTTTAAGATATACAACCACAATCACCTGATATTAATGTAATTGAAAATTTTTGGAATGAGCTAAAGAACGCAAAAAAAAACGCTAGAATATAAATAAGTCCGAACTCCAAACAGCAGTGCTTGAAGGATAGGCAAGAATTTCATCGGATTATACCAAAAATCTGGTACAGTCTATAAAAAAGCGATTAAGAGAGATCGAAATCAGTAAAGGATGGCCCACGAAGTACTAAGGGTTAATTCATCTTCATGTCATTGCGGTGGAACATGCAAAATGAAGCAATGTTGATAAGTGGACGATTTTGATTGTGACCGTATTTCATGTTAGAATGCTGTTTATTTTAAAAATTCACTTATATTTTATAAGTTTATTAATTTGATATATTTCTGTATTATGAAGTATTGTCTATGCTTTACTTATATCTATGTAAAAAGTTAATATTCTGACTATTTTGTATTTTCATTTTTCGAAACAAGGTGGACGATTTTCACTGAGATCGACTGTATGTACATACATACTACGAGAGAATATACAAGTTTTCAACAGCCACGAAAAGCACATCCTGTCGCCTCCTTTACAAACTTATTAGTAGAGTAACCTAAACTTGCGGACTCGCATAGGCGTCGGTATTACGGGTTAATATAAGAATACGAAAAATTCATAAATAAACTAAACCGGTTGAGAAGCAGGCATGTAGTGTCGATCTTGAATATAAATCATGTTAAACCGCGCTGAGAGAGATTTCGTTTTAGTACCGGTTGAGCTGTTGCAGAGATTAGTCGAACGGTCAAGGTTATCTACTTACGTGTCGCTTTTGAAAATATAGCTGGTGTTTTTTGTGTGTTGTAGTATTATACCAAGTACATAATTAGTGTATCGTTTCATATAGAACTAATATTTACATACCCAAGAAAACAATGCCTCGTAATAGATTTGCTACTAATGTACATAAGTATATGTCACTTTTTCCCCATTTAAAATATGACGGTAGTGCAGTTTTTTGCTTAATATGCAATGTTCGTTTGGCTGCATTGGACAAAACTGATTGCCAGAGGCATGTCAATGGTATTAAGCATATGAGAAATGCAGGAACTGAAACACCTTATACACTATTCCTCATACATTTATTAATTATGTTTACCTCTTGTAATCTTCCGTTGTCGTTGGTGAGAAAAGCAGCTTTTAAAACGTTTTGGCGACAATACGTTCCAAAGTACCCGTTACCCTCACAAACACAATTACAGAATCATTTGCCGCGAAAGAAAGAGATGCTAGAAAATGTGTGTAAACGTGATTTGTGTTCCAAAAAAATATGGATTACCGTGGATGAGACGAGCGATATAAAGAAAAACAGTATTCTGAATGTAATAGCTCGCGTTTTATCTAGCGAGAACACAGCATCTCGATATTTGTTAGCTTGCAAACGTGTTCAACAATGTACCGCGGAAAATATTCAAAAAGTGATAATGAACGCTTTGAAAAAATTTAAAATTGCCCAAGATCAAGTTGTGATGATTGTGACAGATAGTGCAGCAACGATGTTAAGTGTTGGGCGATCCTTAAAACATATATTTCCTAACTTAATACATATAACCTGCGTGCTGCATGCTTTACATTTAGTTGGTGAAGTTGTTCGACAACATTACGGAAACGTTGATCGGATGATTGGAAGTACTAAAGCAGTGTTTCGTAAATCTCCTAAACGTTTAAAAGAATTTCGCAAATTTTGTCCAGGTATTCCGGAACCTCTTGAACCAATTTTAACGCGATGGGGTACTTGGCTAACAGCAGCTTCTTACTATTTGATCCATTTTCAACAAATTTAATCAGTTATAATGCGATTTAATCGGAATGAATCCAAAGCAATTAGAGAAAGTCAAAGAAAAATTCAAATTTCTTAACTTTTAGAAGATTTAACAACAATATGTACCAATTATACAGTATTACTAGATGCCATCAGAAAACTACAATGTACTGAATTGTCATTGCAGGAATCATTAGACATAGTGGAGAGTGTAAAATATAAATTACACGCCAGGATTATGCGCTGGTCAAAAGTTGGCAGATGTTTTAAGGAAAAATCCCGATTTTAATACTTTAGAGGCCGTTTATAATAAGTGTAAGAATAGTGAACTTTTAAGTGATTTTGAAAAACAGTTTCTACATGCAAATGTAACTTCCTTAGATGTGGAGAGATCGTTTTCTATGTATAAGAATATTTTTTCTTGTCGACGCACAAGGTTTAAAGAAGTAACTGTGGAAACATATGCAATGATGTAAGTTTACAGTAGTTCACATCCTGATGCCTCTAATTTGTTGAATAATTAGCAAGTAAGTTTATTTATGAATTTTTCGTATTCTTATATTAACCCGTAATACCGACGCCTATGCGAGTCCGCAAGTTTTGGTTACTCTACTTATTAGTACTTCAAATAATTAGTTGTTAGCAAAAGTAAAACCAAAAATGGTAATGGCGAGGTAAGTTAATTTTACAACCTAGTATATTAATTTAAGTACAGTATGGTTTATATTTCTCTCTTGTCCACTTTATAAAAGCGTGTATCGTAAAAATGTATCGTCTACGACCGTCTTACGGACATTTCACTCAGATTACAAGTAGGAAACGCCGAAACATTAACTTCCGTTTATTCTAGATACACAAGTATACGTCTGCATGTACTAAGGCGTGTATAATCCAAAGACCAATTTTATTGCTAGCATTAAGCCGCGTTATTATTGGCCGTACGAATATTTTTTAACGAGGGAGATATAAGTCAACGCTCTAACATTGCCGAACTCTACACAATACATATCTGGAAGGATATTAAGAGGCAACGAACTGCTAAGTTAGGAACCGTAACCTTTTCGAATATTGTTCTCGTTTGATAATAATAATAATTTATTTCAGTACTGATCTGTAGAGGCATTAACGGATAGATGTAAATGACAAACCGAACATAAAAGACGTATGTATATAAAAAAGCGTATATAAGATATTTAGTCGGTCTATTTATAATACTATTTTGAAGTATTTTGCTTAAATTTGTTTTCATTAAGTGATAAGTTTATAGAGCAGATGTATTTAACGGCGGTTGATGAAGACTTGCGACGTTTTTAATCGATGGTATGGTATTATGTATGTAGTTGCTATGCGTTATGTACTTGGATTTGTTGTGTATGTACCTATTAGTGCAACGCAACTGCGCCGAAAGCCAGTGGCGGACGCATAAAAGTTTACACAAAATAAATTAAATGTGATACGTGCTCAAACACTTACCGTTTTAAGAGCCATCCGTGAAATCACAAAGTGGATAATGTCTTTAATATTTGTAACATTGGATATGTTTCCAAAGTTGTTTCGGCAAAGTGAGTGCGGCGTGAAGAAAAAGTGTTTTTGTATGCCGAAAACGAACGTTCTACATCTAGTGACGTTATATTTGCGTAAGTAAAATAATCTTTCAAGTAACTTAACGGTTCTGTTGACGCACCTTCGCAAATTTGTCTTAATGTACCAAAATCAGAGTCTTTATCTAAAACACTTTCGAACCTTTCTAAAACACAAATATTTCTTGCGTCTTCTATCGCGCATAGCTGTGCGTGAACATGTTGCACCATTCGCAAAGATTCCACTAACGACACCGAAGAATTTTGTAGTTTTTCTATCGCATCCGCTAGTCCCACGTAATTGTTCTGAATAATTTCCAAATCTGTTTTAACTTGACTATCCTGAAATTTCAAGCGGCTTACCTTGACAGCCGCAGCTTCCTTTGGGTCGAATTCTAAAATCACGTTCTTTATATTCTCAAAATATTTAAGATAATAAAATGCAGCCTCTAACCATGTTCCCCAACGAGTAAAAATAGGTTATGGTAGTTCAGGAATACCGGGGCATAGTCTATAAAATTCCCAAATACGTTTTGGGGATTTTACAAACACAGCTTTTGTATGTGCTATTAGAGCGTCTACGTCAGGATAACATTTTCTGATACCATCTGCTACGAGACTGAGAGTATGAATTTTACATGTAATATGCAACAAGTTAGCACAATGTTTTTTAAGAGATCGACCTACAGCAAGCATGTTTACAGCACCATCACTCATAAACATCAACAGTTGATTTGTTGAAAGTTCAAACTTTTCCAGTGTATTTAACACCAACATTGAAATTACTTCGGCAATGCATTGTTGTATTCGTCTGGAAGCTAGTAAAATTGAGGGTGACGGTCGATGTGGTTCTATTGTGCGTACCATTACATTAACCACAGAATGTTTTTTACGATCTGTTGTTTCGTCCACACATAACCACAGTTTTTTATCTTGCAACTCCGATTTAATTTTTTCTCGACATGCTCACGAGCAGACGGCACAACTCTCTGTAATGTTCTCTCACTTGGTAACTTAAAGTCCGAATATTCATTCCAAAACGAGACGTATGCTTTCTTCCTTAGTAAATGAAATGGTAAATTACATGCAATAAACATAAATTAAATTAAAATTTGTCATAATCTCGTGTGGAATTTTTTTTTGAAACATCCCTGCACTATTTACGTGCCGTAGACAATCACTTTTCGGCCAACACATTAAATCTATTTTACACACTACACATTGAATTTTAGCGCCATCACACTTAAAATCAGGCATTTCTGCAATAAATTCTCTTATTGTGTCCAACTTTGGTCGTTTTCGCGACGTAGGAAACATTTTCAAAACAAACGTAGAACTACGATATAGTATACAACAGCGTAGATGCATACACAACAGATCGGCTTTCGAGTCGCAGTTATATTGACGCTTATACCGAATTGTCCCGGCCGTGTTTATTTTGTGTAAACTTTTATGCGTCTGCCACTGGCTTTCAGCGCAGTTTGCGTTGCTCTAATACGTATATCAAACACGATAAAATGTAACAGCACGCCAAAGTAAGTATATCAGTTGCTCTAAAAAATGATCCACATGATGCTTTGTAGTCTACATTGCTTAAGATTCTAGTTGCTTCCTTTTGTTTTAGAAATATCCTAATCGCCTCTGGTGAATGTCCCCATATCAAGATACCATACTTACAAGGGAACATCCCGAACCCGTAAATTCTAAAAAAATTGAAACTTTGTGGACAAGTAGTCCTCACCCCAAGATGTTCGAAGCCATTTTCCTTATCGGTCCAATTTCGTTTTATGAGGGTGAAACCACCCCTGAAATTTTACTTGATTTTCGGTTTTTTGAAAATAATTCGATAACGGTTGGACCAAATACATCAAAGTTACATATCAAAATAATCGTCTCTTTGAGCTCTATTACATATGTGAAAATAGCATAGTATTTCTATTTATGAATTTGGTGGTGCCTTCCCCCACCCCTTCGCGAATGAACCTATTCAAATGCCATATTGTGGAGCCCTTCAAGCGGTTTCAAAAACGTACTTCACTTTTTGTAAAACAGTTATTACGCTCTTGGTTTTCAAGTCCTCTACTGTCTATGGTTTGTTCGCATAGACCAATGACTTAACGTAACCCCATAAACAATAATCCAATGATGTTAAATCGCAGCTTCTTGGAGGCCAAGCATCTGGTCGAAGTTGTCCAATTCTTCTTGGATCTCTCGCATCAAGAGAAATCAATGTTTCAGGAAACTTTTCTTTCAATAAATTAATGGTTTCACCAGAAGTGTGACATGTGGCACCGCCCTGTTGGATCCGAATCCATTTCTTCCAACTGAGGCCACAAAGAATTCGTTATCATCGTTCGATACCTTTCACCGTTCACTGTAACAGCATTTCGTTCCTCATCTTGGAAAAAATAAGGTCCGATGATGCCACCATGCCAACCACATCAGACAGTGACTTTCTCTGAATGCAAAGGCTTCCCAAGAATTTCATGTGGATTATTTTACTCCAAAAACGGCTTGTTTACATAACCGTTTAGCCAAAAATGAGCTTCATCAGAAAAGATGATTTTCTTAAAGAAATTAGGATAACTTTCAAGTTTCTCTTGAGCCCAATTGCTAAACAAACCACGCTTATGATGGTCAAGTGGCTTCAGTTCTTGAGTCAGCACAACCTTGTAAGGGTGCAAACCCAAACCCTTCCTCAAAATTCGCCAAGTTGTCATCCTTGAGAGTCCAACTTCTTGAGAACGACGATTTACCGACACACTTGCACTCTCTGCAACACTGGCTTTTACAGTAGTAATGTTGTCTAGATTTCTTGCATTTCGTCGTCGCTGTGGTGTTTTTTTATCGTGTCACTTTCAAACTTCTTCACGATTCGACGAATTGCAAGCACCCTAGGAAGATTATTTCTTCCAAAATTTTCACGTAACGAGCGATTGGTTTGGACAAAAGATCGATTATTTTGATAAAACTTTTGAATAATAATGAGACGTTTTTGAAGCGTGCATCTTGGCATGATGAAATGTTAGACTATACTGCACACAACTGTCAAGAAATTACATTTCTTTTCATTTCCAAAATGGCCGCCGTGGCATTTCGAAACCCTTTATATCTACATTATTAAATGCTCCTACCCCTGGTTTAAAACAGTACAACATATCCGTACATAACGCAGTAAATTATTCTCATTGCTTGTGATTTTAAAAAGGCTAAGGTAGAGGTTAATGTAGAAATACATACGAAACAAGTGCATAGAAACACTGATGGAATCACTCCCGGCAAAAACAATGTGAGAAGAAAAAAGCACTAACGCTTTTTGCTCCTACCCATATTATTATTCATCTCGCAGTTTATGCCACTAATCTTCAAAAATAGCACTGAAATGTTTCCTGGCGCCACCTACCCCCAAGAAACATAGTCATGCCGTCCTAGAGAGTAGCGACAGTAACCGGAAAACAGATCCCATTCTTACCCAATACAATGATATAACCTTTAACGTACAACGTTCCATAAACATTTTCAAAAGATACCGGTTAATGTAATATAATAATATTATACATTTTTATAGTCTTGAAATAAAAATATTTTCTTGATGCCAAGAAACCATTTCTCTGTGTGCAAGGAAGCCTATTCGAAATAATAAATCAAGCATATTGGAAGATAAACGTAAATCTATGAACTGTCGATTTCTGTCATATGTAAACATTAAAGAAATCTAATTCTTAAATCTATTACAAACGTTAAAAATATTTTATCGTCATTATTTTATATGGCGGTATTTTGAAGAATTTCCGACTAATGTAGACCGCTTAACTGTTCCTATTAACGCTAGGCTCGTTGTAAGTAGTAAACCATACTCCATAAGCATATTACATTCAATCGATTACATATTCAATATGTATACAATGGTAACTTATTTACCGGACGTTTGAATATCTGATATTTTCTTCGACTTTGTTTGTATAAGCTAGGCCGTTTACCTATGATATTTATATATGCATAGATATTACTTATACCTGTAATCGTTCTTTCACCTATGAAGTGTTGTTGTACAGGCTCATTCGTACAGGGCAGGATACAATGCGTAAAGTCTACTGTAAACGCTCAGCCAGACCAACAGACCGACCGACTTCAACGACTAAGAGACACGCTTTTTAAAATGTCAAGGCTGTTTAACCGTACCTGAGCTGAATATTTTATAGGTTTTTTTAGTCGATTATACAACGTGTGTAGTTGGATATTTCGGTAGGCGCAAGTTTTATCCACACCAGTTTAGGAGTTGTTGGAAAAATGGTAAGTGGTAGTGGAAGAAAGACCTACTATATTCCTTCTGCGACATCTACATATTTCTTCTACGTACACGATGGTGTGCAAAATACTATCAATATTTAAACAATTTTCTTTCTAATACAGAGAAACGTTTACTTGTTTCAAAGCTATCCGTTACTGTTTCAATTATACGCAATACAATAACTGTTTTAAATCAAAAAAATATTTTCTCTGCGTTTCTTTCTCCGCTTAAGAGAACACTTGTAATGAAATAATTGTATTTCTTTGCTTAAGGCATTTGTTAATTTGATTCAAGAAAATCTTGCAGAAAATTTGAAGAAAGCGATTCTTAGTATAAGTCAATTTCCATTATAACACAAAACAATATTTTCTTAAGGATAGCAAATAGTTTTCTTCGAATTGCGCATAGTTGTTAGAAACTACGATTCATTGAGGATTATTCAGGACAGAATCAATTGGTTTTAGAAGGCTTACCGCATACAAAAAAAAATATTGAAGTAACTGCTATCTTAAGGCAGTTTTTATTATGGGGCTAGCAATATATCCCTAGTAATATACATATATATTGTTATGTTCAACGTTGTATCTACGACAACAACTTCTCTCAGTTGTCACTTCGGAATGACTAAATGTCAGGCTGGCCACTCGTTGGTAACTAAAGATCCCTCTTGCGGGGAAAATTGGAAATTTCTTCGTTACCATCCCCCCTCAGCCAACTGTCCTTAGAGCGAGGACATTATATTTAAAATATAAGTCCAGATAGCGACGAGTGTGGGGTAGCATGGACAAATCTACTAGTCAGTTTATTTTTCTATTCACTTATTTCGTCCAAATTAATGTAGAAATCGTCTGGAATAAGCAACAGCATAAATTGAAAAGTACAACAAATAATATTTCATCAATTAAATCTTAATCTGAAAGGTTTCTGTAAATTAGCAGTGGATTTTCTCGTTTAAAGCTTGTTGGTGACATTTCGGATCACAGAATCATCAGCATACAACCTCCTGGTTAAGTCACTGCATTCGTTCTCGTATGCTGTTTGCAGAAATAATCTCATTGGATCAAAATTCATCGTAAAAGTTTCTATTTAGGTTAAATTATCAAAACTGACTGTGAAATAGAACAATACCTTATCTAATAAATATGTTTTTGTACCAGGAGAAATATCTATTTTGCAAGAAAATGCTTTTTTGATAGGTGTACGATGACTTTCGTGAGTCACTGTATGTACCTAGTCGCTTAACTTATGTCGACTACCATATTGGTATCTGTCCTTTAAAACGCATTGTGTACAGAACGCGGACAGAATGCTTACGAACGGCGGAAAACATGGACAGAGAGATCCTAACTGTGTGAAAATTCTATTTTCGGCGGGACACCGACGAGCGACGTAACGCTCGTGAGAAGGAAATGTTCAATATAATCCTGTCGTTGCGTTCGTGTATCGCGTACACATACACATAGACTAACAGCTGTAGTAAGAGCAGCGACTAACTCGCTAGTTTCGCTACGTGTGGTCGTTTCTGTATACGAATTTATATAAAAATTTATAAATATAAGATGATGATAGTTGTGCAGCTTCTTGCATGCTGCCATGCAAGCATGGGGCAATATGGTATATGTATCCGTATTGCAATTTCCATAATCAAAAAAAAATATACACTTCAGACAGGAAGATTCCTGATACTCATCATTCTTATATCAATTACTTTACAAATTTTGAAACAAGACCATTTTGAAATAAATACAGACATGTGCGATGGGACAAACTTGAACGACTGGCAAGCGACGAGGTAGTATCGACAGTATAAACAAAGGCTCACTTTCGTACAGATTTGCTGCTTATCGTCTAGGTTTACTTTTGTGCCATTGCATATGTATATGTACTGAAATAATTTTTTCAGGGATTTTGGAAAAATTGTCAAATTTTCTAACTTAAATTAAATTTTTCAATTCTTAGTGGGTTCGGAAGTATCCCTGGATACCCTTTTGGCAATTTTATAACGAATTTCCAAATTAATAAAACGAAATTAATGAATTTTAATTATTATAAATGTAACTAACCTTGAAATTTGAACGATGCCAATGTTATATAAACTCTCTGTTTATATAACCTCTACAGGAAACTGCCTGTTCTGGAAATTTAACCCTTTTTCTCTTCGAATAAATACTTTGATTTCACAATCGAGCACTTTGAATTGGGATCGGAGTTAAGAAACACTTTAATTCAACGAAGGCCGAATAAAGATTGATGAAAAATTAATGGCGTCGCTCATCTTTCTTTTATTTTAAATCGCGAAAGACCGGCGGTTGTTTTATTCCACAGGCAATTTTCATAATTTACCCAAATAGAAACTTTTACGATGAATTTCGATGAAATTAAATTATTTTTAAAAGAAAGTAGCATGGAAGAACGCATGCAGGAACTCTACCAGCTGACAGTAGGCAATATCTATGACCTACAGCTGGCTGACAAATATTAAACGTGAAAATTCTCCAACGATTTACTTAAACCTTTTAGATAAAGATTTAATTGATGAAATATTATTTGTTGTACCTTTTAATTTACGCTGTTGCTTATTCCAAACGATTTCTACATGAATTTGGACGAATTACGTGAATAGGAAAATTAACTGAAGAGTGGATTTGTCTATGTTACCCTACAATCGTCGTTATCTGGACTTATATTTTTAATATAATGTCCTCGCTCCACAGCCAGTTCGCTGGAGGGGAGATGGTGACTGGGAAATTTCAATTTTTCCCTGCAAGAGGGATATTTAGTTACCAACGAGTGACCAACTTGGCCATCCTCCTCGTTCAGAGGTTGACAGCGGAGGCTGTAGCTGTCGTAAATATTGAACATTACAGTACATATTGTATTGATGTCGTTTATGAGTAATGCGGACCTTACACGATCAAGAATATTTACAATATCAGTATTGACACCATAATACAACTATCAATTCTCACGCCTGTTTCAATCATTACATGGCAAAACTGCACTCGTCTTTCAAAATCTTTCCCTCGTAGTTCCTGATGAAGTTCGATGTGATACGGGTGATATTTGTACTTTTTTGTTGTCCGATGCACAGTTGATTGTGACGTTGCTAACTCTCTACTACTTACTTGAGGATTTTCCAGAGTATTCATTAAAAGTTAAAGTTCATTTTCACTAGTAGCTTTTCTATTAACGACTTTACGTTTAAGATAGCCAACACTACCAGTAGAATCAAATCTTTCTTTTAGATTATGAAAGCTGTGCGAGAAATAGGTGTCCGGCGTTCAGGAAACTTCATTTTATAAATTCTTTGTGCAAGAACACAGTTTTTGCCAGTCTCACCTAATATATAAATCATATCAATTAATTCATTTCTTGGATAATCCATTTCAAACGCAATAATTCACAAAAGTTGAGCGAAATAATAAAATATTATATTACTGTCACAATACTGCGGTTCTCTATATTGACATTTCATAGATTTTTAATCTGACTATTGTTTTCCATGGCACTTCGACTGTAGCAAATAAACTAAAAGGCAATACAAGAAAATGAAAGAAATATATCTCAAAAAGAATTGAAGATAGGTATAGGACATATTCAACAGAAATAAGAGGGTTCTTAGTCCTTTATAAGATAAAATAAAAATATACAAGGTGTGCCATTTGAAAAAAAGTGATTTTTTTTTATTTCATTTTTTTTTCATGTTTGGACAATTATATTCAACATCCTGTAACCGATATCTCAAAACGTTTTATAGAGTACCTATTATCTTAACATTGTCTTTCCACTTACCAAATATAAACGTCTCTCTTACAGAAACGACGGTAACATTTTCAATTAAACAGATGCTAGAAAATGTGAGTTTTTACCTTTAAAGCTGAATATCTCGAAAACTACAAGGTTTCAACGTAACAAATACATAACAAAAAAGTTTTAGAATTAGGCGTAGAATTAAAAAATTAATTCATATATAGGGTGCCCCGTTTACAAAAAATACAACTTTTGGTTGCTCTACTTTTTTATCGCACCCTGTATATTTTTAAAATGTGCGAACTTATTAATAGAGTTGTTCACTAGCGCCAACGGGCAGTGGCGAAGGTTCGATACAACCAGCTCTGTTGTGTATACATGTACGCTGCCGTTAATACTATTTCGTAGTTCTACGTTTGTTTTAAAAATGTTGCCTACGTCGCGAAAACGACCAATGTTGGACACCGTTACAGAATTTATAGCAGAAATGCCTGACCTAAATTACGATGGCGTTAAAATTCAATGTGTTGTTTGTAATATCCCTTTAATGTGTTGGTCCAAAGGGGATTGTCTACGTCACGTAACAGCATCCTTCAAAAAAAAATTGCACACGACACTATGACAAATTCAAATTTAATTTATGTGTTACCTTTATTGCATGTAATCTACCGTTTAATTTACTAGACAAGGAAGCATATGTCTTCTTTTGGAATAAATATTCGGACTGCAAATTACCAAGTCGGGCATCGTTACAAAGAATTGTGCCATCTGCTCGTGAACACGTTGAAAAAAGAATTAAATCGGAGTTGAAAGATAAAAAACTGTGGTTATGTGTGGACGAAACAACAGATCGTAAAAAACATTCTATGGTTAATGTAATGGTACGTACAATGAAACCACATCAATCGTCACCTTCAATTCTATTAGTTTCCAGACAAGTACAACAATGTACTGCCGAAGTAATTTCAATGTTAGTGTTGAATACATTGGAAAAGTTTGAACTTTGAACAAACCAACTGCTAACTTGTTAGATATTATGTGTAAAATTCATGCCTTCAGTCATGTGACAGATAGTATTAGAAAATGTTATCCAGAGGTAGACGCTTTAATAGCGCATACAAAAGCAGTGTTTATCAAATCCCCAAAACGTATTCGCAAATTTCGCAGACTGTGCCCCCGTATGCCTGAGCCACCAGAACCTATTCTTACACGTTGGGGAACATGGTTGCAGGCCGCGTTTTATTATCATAAATATTTTGAGAATATTAAGAACGTGGTTTTACAATTCGATCCAAAGGAAACCGGTTATCAAGGAAAGCCAGTCGAAATTTCAAGATAGGCAGGTTAAAATGGATTTAAAAACTATTCAGAACAATTACTTCGGACTAGTGGAGGCAATAGAAAAATTACAAAATCCTTCGGTGTCGTTAGTGGAATCTCTGCAAATAGTGCAACATGTTCACGCACAGCTATGCGCGGTAGAAGGCGCCAAAGATGTTTATGTTCTAGAAAGGTTTGAAAGTGTTTTAGATAAAGACTCTGATTCTGGCACATTAAGACAAATTTGTGAAGGTGCGTCAACAGAACCGTTAAGTTGTTCCAAAGATTATTTTAATTGCGTAAATATAACGTCACTAGATGTAGAACGTTTGTTTTCTGCATATAAACACACTTTTTCCTCACGCCGCACTCGGTTTGCCGAAACAACTGTGAAAACATATCTAATTTTGTAGATATTTAACAGACATTATTCACTTTGTGATTTCACGGAAGACTCTTAAGACGGTAAGTGTTTGAGCACGTATTATATTTTATTTTTGATCATTTATTTGTGTAAACTTTTATGCGCCCGTCAGTGGCTGTTTGCGCAAATTGAGCAACTATACTTATTAACCATATCATACGATATATACAGTTTTATCGCAAATTTTACCAATATATCATAAACTTACTTTACTCTATCGTTGACTCACCCTGTACATCAAGTAATTTATGTAATTTATGGATCTTAAAGGATTCTAAGATGTTTTCCAAAGTCTCCAGGATTTAGACTCTCTTATGTTCTTCTTTCAAAAACTATCATGGTTATCTTATCACTCACATAGAGATCTGGTGCTTGTAAACTCAGCTGGTAACCGTTAATACTCGTCTGGTATTTGCACAATGTTCATATTTACTTGTCGATGAAACCACTTAAAGGTATTCGTTCATATCACGCCTGATTTTCCTTGACTGAAACCATTTTGGCATCTACGTGTTTACGTTGGTGTTGAGCAATCCCGTGAAAAATACCATGTCGTGTATTTAGGCGCCATAAATATCTGCAAACACACATATGCATACATATGTGCCGTTCGGTTTGCGATAATTTGGGCTTATCGAAGTCGTTCAGCTTCCATGCATCGCGTTCCTATGTTTACAGATGTGTTTTTGCGCAATCAAAGTAGGCGGATCGTCGACGATAATGTGTCGCAATAAAATTTGTGTTCTTTCCAGAGAAATTTTCTCTCCCAGCTTTTTTTTTCTAAATTAACTTAGCGAATATCTTATTTTATCGGCTAAGATGATTCCTTCGTAACAACAAAGAGTACAAGAAAGAAAAAATGAAGCTTATACCCATGGACCATTCGAAATATTCTCTCATGATTTGCTCATGAAACAAATGATGATATAATAAAAATTTCGTTACATTCTTGCGACATGTTGACTGGATTATTTATAATAATATGTACAACAGATAAAAAAATCCTAACAAAAAACAGTACCACCACTTGTGCGATAATTTCTCTTGCAACATACTTATATATTCATGTAACTATGCGAAACATTGTCGTGCTTGCTTTGTTCCTTAATATTTTCAAGATTAATCTAGATAGGTCGAAATATTTAACGGTTTAGTTATATTGGTATAAATATATGTATACCGGAGTATAAATGGGAAAGTTTCCTAAGAAGTACATATCCTTGAAATACTTTCTTTTCTTCCTGAAACTTCCTGTATATGTAATATTGTCTTAATTATATATTGTTCTTTTCTGTTTGTAAAAAAAATCAACCTACGACCTTTCCACATACACATACTTGTTTCGTTCTACAGAGGACATTAAAATACAATTTACAATCTTTTAGAAAATATATTTACTAGTAATAGATCATCGGATATAATTAGCAGTACTGGTTAAATATAATATTAAAAGTTCTTATATTACATTTACACTATGAAGTCAATACGTACACACACTCAGCATCAAGTCGGCAAGAAATCCACGTGTGAATCGGCCCAAGGTCGCGACAGACATAGTAAGTAATGACTAACGCTGGCTACGAGCGGTACCGCGCATCGGCGTAGAATCAGTTCGGACCGAGAGGAACGGTAGTATTACTTCGTCTGCGGAGCAGTACGGACATTTTCGCTGCCGGTCATTTGCGCAATTGTTTATCTGTCCTAGAAAAATTATGATTTCGTCAGCAAAACGACCGCGGTCGGACAAACTTCGAAAATTTATTGCAGAAATTCCAGACTTAATATATGAAGATGCTAAAATTAAATGTGTAATCTGTAAAATCCCGTTAATGTGTTGGTCCAGACAACATTGTCTACGACACGTAAATAGTGAAAAGCATGTCTCAAAAAGAAATTGCGCACGAGACAATGAAAAAATTTATATTTAATTTATGCGTTACGTTTATCGCATGTAATATACCGTTTAATTTACTAGACAATGAACCATTTATCTGCTTTTGGAATAACTATTCGGAGTGCAAATTACCAAGTCGAACATCGTTACGAAGAATTGTGCCATCTGCCGGCGAACATATTGAACAAAAAATAAAATCGGAGTTGAAAGATCAAAAATTGTGGTTATGTGTCGACGAAACAACAGATCGGAAGAAACATTCTGTTCTTAATGTAATGGCGCGCAACTTGGAACCTCATCAATCGGCACCTTCAATTCTATTAGTCTCCAAGCGAATACAACAGTGTACTCCCGAAGTCATTTCAAAGTTAGTGTTAAATACATTGGACAAGTTTGAACTTTCAAAAAACCAACTCTTGATGTTAGTGAGTGATGGTGCTGCAAACATGCTTTCTGCAGGCCGGTCTCTTAAAAAGCATTCTGCTAATTTGTTACACATTACGTGTAAAATTCATGCTCTCACTCTTGTGGCGGATAGTATCAGAAAATGTTATCCTGAGGTAGACGCTTTAATAGCGCATACCAAAGCAGTATTTGTCAAATCACCGAAACGTATTCGCGAATTTCACAGACTGTGGCCCCGTATACCAGAGCCACCAGAACCTATTCTAACTCGTTGGGGAACATGGTTGCAGGCCGCGTTTTATTATCATAAATATTTTGACAATATTAAGAACGTGGTTTTACAATTCGATACAAAGGAAGCTGCCGCTATCCAGAAAAGCCAGTCGAAATTTCAAGATAGTCAGGTTAAAATGGATTTAAAAATCATTCACGACAATTACTTCGGGCTAGCAGATGCAACAGAAAAATTACAAAATCCTGCGGTGCCGTTAGAAGAATCTCTACAAATAGTGCAACATGTTCACGCACAGCTATGCGCGATTGAAGACGCAAAAAATGTTTCTGTTCTAGAAAAATTTGAAAGTGTTTTTGAGAAAAATTCTGATTTTGGCACATTAAGACACATTTACGTCACTAGATGTAGAACGTTCGTTCTCTGCATATAAACGCATTTTTTCCTCATGCCGTACTAGTTTTGCCGAAACAACAGTTGAAACATATCTAATGTTGCAGATATTTAACAGACATTATTCACTTTGTGATTTCACGGAGGACTGTTAAAATGGTAAGTGTTTGAGCACGTGTTATTTAATTTTTATTTAAAAGATGAGCGAAATTATTTGCGGCAGCAAACATGTCTATTAGCAGAATAACTCTAGTGGAACGCGAGGCCTGGTCGATTCTACGCTACTGCGCGGTACCGCTCGTGGCCAGCTTTAGTAATGACTGCCATAAAGCCTATATTGGTCACACGAAACAAGCGATAGGTACAGCTAGACTCAATGAACACATCAGGTGCTATAGGTACGGGAAGATAGAAGCGTCAAGTGTAGCATATCACATAAACGAAACCGGGCGTAATATTAAATTAGAAAACCTGAAATTGATTAAGAACGTAACTTCGCCGCGTGAATTAGAGGCTTACGAAACTATTTACATAAAGAGGAAAGCAATTTTGATGAATAGAGAGAACGGACCGTTGTCTTACTCTAGTCTTTTTGATTTATTAGGATAAAGCCGACACACGGTTTATGTTTCGTGCTAGCATGACAAGAGACTCTTTCCTTGTTTTAGTTTTAGGGTATACAGGCGGTAAAAGTAAAATAGCCATGTTAGAATTAGAGTTTTTTTCTCACATCATTCGGTCATATGGCTACGGATGGGGATCCACGGGTCGTACCGAATTAATTAATAATTTGTGTGGTGCGGAGTTTGTCGATACTTTAGTGTTGTTTGCCATACTATCTACCCCACAGTCCTTGCCATCATTACTATACATAGTTCTTGATATTGGAAGAATTAAAATTGATGATGCAGATGTCGTTATGTTCTTCTCGGCTATCCGACTTCTGTTGAATACTGCAATGATCCACAGCAACAGTAACACGAAAGGTCTTCCAAAAAATCTCTTTATCATCAAATAATTCTCAAAAACCTTTTAGAAATCGCTAAAAAAATTTATAAAATATCACATACAGGCTGTGATCAAGTATATGTTGGGCAAACGAAATGATTAACCAGAGCTAGGTACAAAGAGCATCTGATTGAACCTAAATTCAGCAGGTTTGACAAATCTGTAACAAAAGTAAACGAAATAACAATTATATTAATTGGGTCACCTATTATACTTATGACTGGATTTTGTAGCAAGTGCCAAATATTCTTTTGCTATTGATTGAGAAACCTTTTTTCGATACTCAACAAAAAAATTAGAAAATAATAGCAATATTGTATTGCACCTTTTTGCGCTACAGTTGTTATTGCTAATGTTTCTTCTTTTCGAATGTAGTCCTGTAATGGTATTTGTACCGTTCGCTCGTTTGAAAAGAAGTGCCACCAAAACATCAAATTTTTTTCCAAAAACTATAGCCAATGCCTGCCTTTCTCCCAATAGTTAAGATACGTCTTTACTGTACACAACATGGAAGATAATGACGTCGATCTTAGCGTGCTTCATCTAGCACGTGTTGACGATGACGATGGGTAACGATTGACGACTGCCGGAGGTTAACTTTTATAACATCTCGAATAAAGACGATTGTGCAATTGAACGTGTGTATAACGTCCGTACATAATTTCGTCGCGCTTTCCGATTTAATGCGCCATTAAAACCGGGTTCGGAAAATAAATAAAATCGCTACCTAACCCGATTGCTCATGTTTAGTGCATCTTACGTAATCGATTAAAGCCGAGGAGATATTACATCTCTCTATGCCGTTCTAGACCTACATAAAGTTGATCTTCTAACCTGGGCAAATATGCGGTAACAGCCAGAGGCGTGGCGAGCGCATAAAAGTTTACACATAAAATAGAAGGTAAGAAATAAATTATAAAACGTGCTGAAACACTTACCGTGTTAAAAGTCTTCCGTGAAATCACAAACTCAGTAACATCTGTTAAATATTTGAATCATTAGATATGTTTCCACAGCAATTTCAATCAAGTGAGTACGACGTGCGGAATAAATGTTTTTTAATGCCGAAAACGACCGTTCGACATTTAGCGATGTTATATTTGCATATTTAAAATAATCTTTGAAACAACTTAATGCATCTTCACACGCACCTTCACAAATTTGTCTTAATATTATAAGAAAATCGGGGTCTTTCTCTAAAACACTTTCAAATTTTCGTATTACACACCAATTTGTTTCGCCTTCTACAGCGCATAACTGTGCGTGAACACCAATCACAATTTGAACAGAATCCACTAGCGACATCCAAACATTTTGTAATTTTTCTATTCCCTCCGCTAATCCGAAGTAATTGTTGTGAATAGTTTGTAAATCTCTTTTAACCTGACTATTTTGAAATATTTCCTGGCTTTTCTTGATTGCTGCAGCTTCTGTCGGATTGAATTTTAAAACTACCTTCTTTACTTAATCAAAATATTTGTTGCAGTAAAACGTAGCCTGCAACCATGTTCCTCAACGTGTAACAATCGGCCATGGTGGTTCAAGTAAATCAGGACACAGTTTGTGAAATAGTCGGGTACGTTTCGGGGACTTTAGAAACACTGCCTTTGTACTAGCAATCAATGCATTTACTAGTAGAAAACATGTAGGAATCGTTTGTGCCGCAAGATTTAGAGTATGGATTTTACACGTTACATGTAAGAAGTTACTACTGTGTTCTTTAAGGGATCGGTCCAAAGAACGCATGTTTGCGGCACCATCACTCATAAGCATTAAAAGTTGCTTAGTTGAAACTTTGTTCAATGAGTTCAATATCACCTTTAAAACCTCATCGACAGTACAATTTATGACTCTTTTGGAAGCAAGTAAGGAGGAGGATGGCGGTCGATGTGGTTCCATTGTACGTACCATTACATTAACCACAGAATGTTTTTGACGATCTGTTGTTTCGTCCACACACAACCACAGTTTATGATCTTTCAATTCCGTTTTCATTCTTTTTTCTATATGTTCACGAGCAAATGGCACTACATTTCGTATCGATGTCGGACTAGGTAATTTACAGTCCGCATATTTATTCCAGAAGGAGACGAATGCTTCTTTGTCTAGTAAACGAAACGATAGATTACATAAAATAAGAGTAACACATAAATCAAATGTAAATTTTTCATGGTCTCGTATGCCACTTTTTGCAGAAGAATGCTGTTTGCTTTCGATGTGACGTTGACAATGGCTTCTGGACCAACACATTAAAGGAATTTTACAAACTAGACATTGAATTTTAGCACCATCAAAAATTAAGTCCGGCATGTCCACTATAAAGTTTTTAACTGTATCTGCCATTGGTCGTTTTCGCGACGTACCTAACTGCGACATTTTTAAAGCAAACATAAGCGTACAATTACGAAATAAGTTACGACAGCCTACATATACACAGAACTACTCGCATACAGCATCGATTTAGTGCTGACGCTGTGAACGCGTGAAATAAATAATCGCCGACTCCGCACTACATATCTACTACACTGACTGCTACCGCTGTTTGCCCAGACTACCTATGGCTAACTCGTCTTTTAGATTCCTTTTGCAAAAAAATCTACTAGAGAGAAAGGCCGTATGAACCTACGCATCCTCTTTGCTGTTTTTTTTGTGAATTTGTTGTTAATTCGCTAAGTGGTACCCGTCTGATTCACCTACTCTAAATAATTAATCTGATCATCGTTTTAAAATTGAAAATGAAAAAAAAATCCAATTATCATTAATTTTGTACCGGTACAATACGATAAAATATTTAAATTAAACTAAATAAACTTCGTAATTTGCTTATCATCTTGCCAGATCGAGAATACCTACCGTTTGTAAACATCTACGTAGATAGCAATAAATTTCATGAATTACTCGTCCTAGGCATTTTAATTATTACCGATTCGTACACCAAAAAATGTAGTACGTGCTACTATAACCGTTAGCAAGCTTGTTTTTGTGGTTTCTACGCACAATTTCTCTTGAATGAAAGAAATTATTCATTTTCTCTAGAAAGTTTGCAATTATCTAGATATTGTATTTTACCTAGAAGAATACTTTACTTATCTTTATACCTTACAAGTGCTATAGAAATTCGAAACGGAACTATACAAGGGTAGTTTGAAAAGTTTCAAGCCACAACATAATGATTGCGTTGCTCAAAAACATTATGGTAACATAATTACGCACGCGTTGAACAATACATTTGAGATTTTCAAGAACTTTGGATGCACAATTCTTGTTTAACCCTTTGCACTCTTAATTTATTTGTTTTTACCTACCACTAACTCCTTACTTAATAGAGTAACCAAAACTTGCGGACTTGCATAGGCGTCGGTATTACGGGTTAATATAAGAATACGAAAAATTCATAAATAAACTTACTTGCTAATTATTCAACAAATTAGAGGCATCAGTATGTGAACTACTGTAAACTTGCGTCATTGCATATGTTTCCACAGTTACTTCTTTAAACCTTGTGCGTCGACAAGAAAAAATATTCTTATACATAGAAAACGATCTCTCCACATCTAAGGAAGTTACATTTGCATGTAGAAACTGTTTTTCAAAATCACTTAAAAGTTCACTATTCTTACACTTATTATAAACGACTTCTAAAGTATTAAAATCGGGATTTTTCCTTAAAACATCTGCCAACTTTTGACTAGCGCATAATCCTGGCGTATCATTTAATGTGTGTAATTTATTTTTTACACTCTCCACTATGTCTAATGATTCCTGCAATGACAATTCAGTACATTGTAGTTTTCTGATGGCATCTAGTAATACTGTATAATTGGTACATATTGTTGTTAAATCTTCTAAAAGTTGAGGAATTTGAAATTCTCTTTAACTTTCTCTAATTGCTTTGGATTCATTCCGATTAAATCGCATTACAACTGATTGAATTTGTTGAAAATGGATCAAATAGTAAGAAGCTGCTGTTAGCCAAGTACCCCATCGCGTTAAAATTGGTTCAAGAGGTTCTGGAATACCTGGACAAAATTTACGAAATTCTTTTAAACGTTTAGGAGATTTACGAAACACTGCTTTAGTACTTCCAATCATCCGATCAACGTTTCCGTAATGTTGTCGAACAACTCCACCAACTAAATGCAAAGCATGCAGCACGCAGGTTATATGTATTAAGTTAGGAAATATATGTTTTAAGGATCGCCCAACACTTAACATCGTTGCTGCACTATCTGTCACAATCATCACAACTTGATCTTGGGCAATTTTAAATTTTTTCAAAGCGTTCATTATCACTTTTTGAATATTTTCCGCGGTACATTGTTGAACACGTTTGCAAGCTAACAAATATCGAGATGCTGTGTTCTCGCTAGATAAAACGCGAGCTATTACATTCACAATACTGTCTTTCTTTATATCGGTCGTCTCATCCACGGTAATCCATATTTTTTTGGAACACAAATCACGTTTACACACATTTTCTAGCATCTCTTTCATTCGCGGCAAATGATTCTGTAATTGTGTTTGTGAGGGTAATGGGTACTTTGGAACGTATTGTCGCCAAAACGTTTTAAAAGCTGCTTTTCTCACCAACGACAACGGAAGATTACAAGAGGTAAACATAATTAATAAATGTGTGAGGAATAGTGTATAAGGTATTTCAGTTCTTGCATTTCTCATATGCTTAATACCATTGACATGCCTCTGGCAATCAGTTCTGTCCAATACAGCCTAACGAACATTGCATATTAAGCAAAAAACTGCACTACCGTCATATTTTAAATGGGGAAAAAGTGACACATACTTATGTACATTAGTAGCAAATCTATTACGAGGCATTGTTTTCTTAGGTATGTAAATATTAGTTCTATATGAAACGATACACTAATTATGTACTTGATATAATACTACAACACACAAAAAACACCAGCTATATTTTCAAAAGCGACACGTATATACATAACCTTGACCGTTCGACTAATCTCTGCAACAGTTCAACCGGTACTAAAACGAAATCTCTCTCAGCGCGGTTTAACATGATTTATATTCAAGGTCGACACTACATGCCTGCTTCTCTATCGATTTAGTTTATTTATGAATTTTTCGTATTCTTATATTAACCCGTAATACCGACGCCTATGCGAGTCCGCAAATTTAGGTTACTCTATTAATTAATTTGCAAAAAAGTGGTCTCAATAAAAAGTCGTATTGGAATATGTAAAATGTGTAATTATTATTATTTCTTTATATTAAGTAGAAAATAACAAAAATTTCGTAAATTCGATAGATGGTAGGGATAGATTGTATCGACGTCCAGGAGAACAAAATGAACAATTTAATTTTACTCCTAAAGTCTCTTTCGGTGGAGGGTCAATTATGGTGTGGAGTGGAATATGTTTAGGGGCACGCACGGAGTTGGTGGTAATTGATGGCGGCACTTTAACTGCCGATAGATACGTAAGGGACTTCCCTTACGCAAAACCATGCGATACCTTTCGCTCCATATATCGGTCCAAATTTCATGTTAATGCACGACAATGCTCGCCCTCACGTAGCTCACTGTGTAACTGACTTTTTAAATCAAGTAAAAATACCAACAATGATTTGGTCTGCATGTTCCCCGGATTTGAATCCAATTGAACATGTTTGGGACATGCTAGGC
Source organism: Dynastes maya (assembly GCA_029619315.2). Lineage (NCBI taxonomy): Eukaryota > Metazoa > Arthropoda > Insecta > Coleoptera > Scarabaeidae > Dynastes > Dynastes maya. The sequence continues at coordinate 1,174,801 of JAROYE020000024.1, forward strand.
AGGCGACTTAGGTCAAGAATTCCTGCAGTCCGGAACACCGAAGACGTGAAAGCTGCTCTAATTGAAATATGAGAAGATTTGCCTCAAGTAATGATCGACAACGTAATTAGAAGTATGGGAAGACGGATGACCGCAATTGTAAGAGCTCGTGGAGGAAACACTCGTTATTGAAAAAAAAATTGTTGTAATTTTTCTTGAACATTAAATATTTAAAACAAGTCAAAATGTACAATTCATTTTCTGCAAAAATTTAATTTTTTGTATTGTGTTTTTAAAGAGGCTTGAGAATGGCATGAAGCTTTATAAAACAAAGTACAATCAGCTAGCCATTAGTTAATTTTTCCAATAAAAAAAATTCCATTCAAATTTTCTACGAGAAAAGAAAGTTATGGAGAGGAAAAATCCATTTTATATCCGTTCCTTTAACTTTGCCGGCGTGTTTATTTCGAATCATTCATTGCTTTAACAACTTCCGCCATCTCCACAATTTTTCTTTGGCTTCAACCTTCCAGATGCGATACTTGCATCGAAACCGTCCAGATACCATAAATATTCCGTCGATATACATATATTTCGCATGCCGTTCTATAAGCACCTACTGTAGGTGCATCTGCATACGTGCTTGTGATTCAACGGGAACGCCAACGATTACGCAACGAAGCCTATGCTGACAGCCAGGCAGACGCGCGGAATCGCGTGGGCCGTATTTCTTCGACTTTCAGCTCCATTCAGAGATAGCGGAGAAATAAATAGCGAGAATATACGACGTGTCTTCCCATTTATATACATATGTAAATACTTACGTAATACGTATGTGTAGAATACATAAGTTTTATTCGATTTTCAGAAGGCGAAATAAATAAGTATGCAGCAGAAGGCATGATATATCAGTCAAAAATAGTTTTGGGGCTTCTGAATTGGTACTTGACACGTTCTAAATTCCGTCTAAGAAATTGTACTACGATCATTTAACTATTTCTGGAAATTAACTGGAACAAGCTGTTATGCTACGAAAGAAACAGCGATTGTTTTCATTCGAGTATTAAGTGTACGCAGAGAAATGACTTCTTACACCAAGATAATAAATTTTCTTGGAAAAATCAGTTTCTATTCAAGAAAATAAAAATGCATAATATAAGAAAATAATTTTCTTGAAAGTTTATTTATATTAAATATTGTAAATATTTTCTTAGGGTTAGAAAATCAAGAAAATCCAAGCAGAAAAATGTTTCTTCCAAGTAAATCATTTAGTGTTGTTCAATAAAAGAAAAATTACAATAATGGAAAAAAACCTAAAGTTAAAAATTAAAATTAGGAGCAAGTTATTATTTGTATGTAGTTTAATAATTAATGAGTTAATATTCAAGTTTATTTATCCCTTTTTTATTATTATTTATTATATATTTAAAAGAAGCTATGGTTTTTTAATTAGTTATTATATTAATACACGTGATAAATAGTAATAAAAAGAAAAAAATATTACATTATGCGGTATCTCTTGAAAATGTTGATGAAACGTTGTACGTTAAAGGGGGAATTCGGTTTTTCGGATCAAAAAAATCGATTTTTTGTTTGCTTTACGGAATGTTTTAGTTTAACATCTCAAGAAATATCTGCAGAAAATTTCATTTCGAAATTCGTAAAACTTTCGGAGTTATAAGTCGGTCTTAACTGACCCGAGCGGAGATCGAGTCCGTAGGGTTACAAACTGGGATCTCTTCTCCTCAAAGTCTCCAGAGAATCTTAGCCCTGTTCAGAACATCCAAGACGCGGCCGCCCTTGACACAGCCGCGCGTTCATACACGGACGCTATTTCAAAGGCATTGAACGACTCTTCCAAAACCAAGACTCAAAAAGGTGCCAGCGAGCTACCCGGGCAGCTAATGGCGCTCATCAGGGAGCGCAGACGAGCATGGAGGCTGGCGCAAACCACCCTCTCCCTCGACGACAACCGTCAGGCAAATCTTCTTGCCCGACAGGTCCGCGAAGCCCTTAGGGATCAACGATTTCGGCTTCTCTCCTGAGGACAAAGCCGAGAAACACGCCGAACACCTCGGGCGGGTGTTCCGCGGTATCGCACCACCGCGGCGAAGAGGCGGACTTCAGTAGCGAAGTGGAGGAGAGGCTAAACGGGCTCTCCGACATGCCAGGAACGCCAATCGACCCAGCTACTCCCGACGAAATCCGAGCAATCATCAAACGCCGGAACAACAGGAAGTTCCCGGGGTCAGATTGTATCACCAATCTGAATCTGAAGAGATTGCCTTTAGAAGCCACGGCTCTCTCTACGAAATCATCAACGCAGCTCCCCGTCTCCAGCACTTTCCCGCTTGCTGGAAGCACGCTAAAGTAGTCACCATCCCCAAACTTGGGTAAGGACCACCTCCTGCCCCAGAACTTCAGACCTTCTGTCAAACTTATCGAAGATAGGCGAGGCGGTCATCCTCGCCCGGCTTACTAAGTTAACAAACGACCTAGGTATCATTCAGGACGAGCAGTTCGGTTTCCGAGCTGGGCTGTCCACAGAGCTCCAACTACTCCGGTTCACGGAGTTTGTCAGGAACGGGCTCGAAAGGCGAGATACCGTTGGCGCAGTCTTTGCAAGTGCCTTTGACTCCGTCTGACACCAAGGGCTGGTCAACAAGTTGATCACTTCAGGCTTAAATCCCAATACGGTTAGGCTCGTTAGGTCATATTAGGAGGGCAGATCCTTCTGCTTCAAAATCAACCCCGTGAAGTCGAGCACCCGTGCAATACTGTCCGGAGTCCCGCAGGGGTCTCTCCTGGGACCGCGCCTATTCCTCCTGTTCATGAGGGACCTTCCCCAGTCGCCCGGCACTAGCGTTGCTATCTACGCAGACGACATCTACGCTAGAAGCAGAAGCAAGAAACTTGTCAGCCAGCGACTGCAAGCCGCTACTGTGGTGGAGGCTCGGCGTGAACAGATCTTCGAGATCTGGGCATTCCTACGATTCACGGCCACCTAGAGAAGACCCTCAACTCATCGTGGACAAGGGCCCGCGGAAACGAAAACCCATGCGTCCAGATGGTCGTCAAACCCCAGGATAGGCCCCATCCTCTAGTAAGTGCGTCGCCCAGAGGACTTCAACGCTGGCCGCGCTGCCGCCCCAGACGATCGCACATGACCCCGGGATATGCCCCCGTTTTCCCTACCAAAATAAAGAGATGACCAGACATATGTACAGTTTTGATTTGTAAACTAATAACTTCCGCAATAATGTAGTTTTGTTCTAATTCTGGTTCATCAAACTGAAACTACATGTGTATAAAGTAAAACGCCGTTTAATTTTTCTGTTTCAGATTACCTGGAAGATCAATGTCTTCTCTATTCATAATTAAAAATTAACAAAAAAAAAACTGTAGGTTCTTAAGACGTGAATAAAAACATGGTGCAAATTTCAAATTAATTGAATCGTTAGTTTCTGAAAAACAAATTTCTAAATTTTACTATGTTTTTGGCAAAAAAAAAATTCCCTCCTTAAAGGTTATATCATTGTACGGGTAAGTATGGTATCTGTATACCGGTTCCGCTGCAGTAGGGTCATGCCGTCCCAGATAGTAATCTGGGACGACATGACTGTGTCTATTGGCACTAGGTGACGCCAGGAAATATTTCAGTAGCTGTTTTTGAAGATCAGTGGCATAAACAAAGAAATGTAACAGCAATGTTGACAGTAGCAAAAAGTGTTAGTGCCTTTCTCCTCTCACATTGTTTTTGCCGGTAGATTCCTTCAACACTATGATTATTGGGGCATTATCTTAGCTACTGTTTCTAGGCACTTTTTCCATGTGTACTTCTACATTAAGTTCACTTTTGTTTGCACATTATTCTGTACATAACACCTCCACATTAGCGTTTTTAAAATCACAAGCAATGTGAATAATTTGCTGTATTATGTACGGATATGTCGTACTGTTTTAAACAAGGTAATCGCAATTAATAATGTGGATATAAATAATATGCATTTCAAGAATTCTAAGTAAATAAATGCTTTATTTTAAGAAAATTAAACTATTGATTTATGAACAATACCTAAACGCTTTCTGGAATTAAGAAAACTATTTACTATCCTTGAGGAAATATTATTTTTTGTTATAACAGCCATTTACTCATAGTAAGAATCGCTTTCTTCAAATTTTCTGCAGGATTTTCTTGAATCAAGTTAACAAATGTCTTAAACAAAGAAATACAATTATTTCATTACAAGTGTATACTTCCCTTAAGCGGAGAAAGAAACGCCAAGAAAATATTTCTTCTGATTTAAAACAGTTTTTGTGTTGCGTATAATTGAAGCTACATAATTATCTTGAATTAAGGTGGGCAGCTTTGATACAAGTAAACGTTTCTCTGGGTGTGGCAACTTTGATCATTATTGTTAATAAATATGGGAGAAATTTCATCCCTTAGGTCTAATTTTCACATTTGTTTATTTTTAAGTTATGGATAGTTATATGTTTAACATGTTTTTTGTTCAAAATCTTATGTTCTTTCCAAATACGTAAAAATATACAGTGTATTCTTTCAACAAAAATATATCATTGAATATTTCGAAAACGTGACATCAGAAGAAAAAATACTACAACTTTGCTAATGTAGCCAAACTCGTAGCTCCAGAAATAAGGGAGATAGCAATAGTGCACCGATAACTCTGGACGTATAAAACCATTGAGACAATTCAATGATTTATCAAAATAAAAAAAAATCAGAAATTGCCACTTAAAAAAATTCTCGATTACGTCATTATTTGAAAACCAGAAATGGGGAAAATTGATGCAAAAATATTTATTAAAAAAAAAAAACGAAATTGACCTGTCCGAGCATTTCTTCGTAAAAAAAGTCGCTTCAGATTTAATGAAATTATTCCATAATTTTACCGCGTATCGTATATGAGAAAACTACAAGTTCTGGAACAGAAATTCTGTATATCATCACTTCGTAAATGTAAGTAAAACGAGATAATATAAAAGTTTTTCCTAATTATTTCAAAACCATACAAAATGACTTACGCTTTTTCAGAAATAAACGATTTAGTTGTCGTTATGAATGTAAAATTCTAATTATTCCCGTTTAAGAAGCCTTACGTTGTACAACCCATACAAGGAACTAGGCCAGGCCTGCAACAGCTGGAGCGTACGCTGTCCGGCATTTACTTAAGCAATTGAGGGCCAATTTGCGATGTCCCATAAACTATTGTCATGATTTAAACGCCGTACCATCATCGTTTAGTATCATTGAGATCAATATTTTCGCTCCTTAAGACACATGTATTGTTATAATAGGTCACCATGGGTTCACATCGAATGGATTGAATTAAATTTGCTTAACAAAAATGCAATTGTCCTGGCTGGAAACATTACCTGCTTTAAGGAACTTCTAAATTCCCCGTAATTACATTTTAATTATGATACGCATGGAAATCATATGCTAGCGATAAAATAATTTTATTTCGTAATGAATTCTGTATGACAAAATCCAGTGTAGGTAATATTTTTATCGGTATCTGGGTTGATTTGGCAATTCCTCTTATCATTTATTGCACTCGTTCGCTGCTGACACACGCCAGCTTATGTGATTGCATTTGTTTAGAGCGACAACGCGTTATCTAAGGTGGTTGCTAAAATAATAATTGGTTTTATGAAAATCCGCGGGTTACAAAAGAGAAGTTTTAAAACAGTTATTGGGCAATTTCATCTTTATAAAAAATCCTGAATAAATTGGAAGAATTCTCTTTCTTAGTTGGCTATGTTACTACACGTGTACACCGAGACAAATATATACTTAAAATGCCTAACGATATACCGGGTGAGTCATATTTCTGCAAATGTGAAATAACTAAGGTTCGACAAACGCGTGCTACGGCAGACCCGCCGAGAGGGGATTTAGGTCGATGCGAAGCCAGTGGAGAGTTTAGTCATAGTCGTAAGCGAAGTTTACCTTTAGCATCGGATGTGAATAAATATATTAGCCGTTTCCCTGGGTTGGAATATACAGGTACCATTCAGTGCAAAATTTGCAATATACGGTTGATAGGTCGCGATACATTTCACTGTAGAAGACATGTACAGAATTTAAGCGACAATATTCCGTACTGGGAATTTCTGTATGATTTTATTTTTATGCTAAGTGTGTGGAACATCCCACAACACCTAGTAAACAATGAACACTTTCGTCTTTTTTGGAATAAATATGTTCCCTCGTGGAAAGTACCAACGAATAGACAATTGCGATACAATTTACCACATTTGCAGGGTGCAGTAAAAAACTGTGTAGTAGACGAGTTGAAAAATAAGAAAATTTGCGTAAGTGTGGATGAAACAACTGATGCACAGAAACACAGCGTGATTCATGTTGTAGCGCGTCCTTTAAAACGTAATGATCCAGCAGCTTCCTTGTTATTAACCAGTAAAAGGACTACAAAAAGGTGATGCTGAACTCGTTTAATATTAGAGATAGAGGAAAATACCATTAAGAAGAATTAAATGATAGTTACACGGCGGCTACAATTCTATTTGATCAGATGTTTCTGAGCTTCAACTGTTTTGGCATGGCCACGCCCTCTTATCTTTTTTTTTTAATTGCATGACACTTATTTTTTCACACCATTTGGTAGAGAATTATTTTCTATTCCTGATGGTTTAAACATTTCAACATCTTACATAACGAAAATCTCGAGAAAAATGGATTTGAGGAGATGGTACAATACAGTGGCCGCCCAGATTCTTCGACCTAACACCGCTTGACTATTTTTTACAGGGCTATGTGAAAGACTGTTTATGGAGAGATTTCAACCATCGAGAATATAAAGATTCGCATAAGAGATGGATATTTGCATTCCCTTACTGCAGTTTATTAATAGCCCTAGATAATGCAATACGGCAAGTTCTAAAAGTAATTTGTTTGAAAAAATCCACAGATCTACGATTTTCATATCATGTCCACGGCGTACCGCGATGGAAACGTTGTTTGCATTTTTCTCGAGATTTTTGTTATGTAAGGTGTTGAAATGTTTAAATCATCAGAAAGAGAAAATAATTCTCTATCAAACGGTGTGAAAAAATAGGCGTACAATTTAAAACAAAATAAGGGGCCCCGGCCACGCCAAAACCGTTGAAGCTTGGAAACATCTGATTAAGCAGATTTGTAGCCATAATAATAATTATCATTCAATTCTTCTTAATACTATTTTCCTCTATCTCTATTATTAAACGAGTTATTTCACATATGCAGAAATAGTACTCACCCTGTATACAGTGACATCTTCTTCAACTTCTTTATTATGGGTTTTTCGTAAAAAAGTTATTCTTGATAAAAGTTTGTGCGCCGCCTAAAATTAAACATGGAACAATAAAATATGGAAAATTTCTAATATTATACGGGGTACGTCTGAAAACTTGATTTTGTCCCAAGAGTAAAGTACCTTTGTTTGAAGAAACATCGAAAAATGTTATTTGAAGAAGTTGTTAAGCATTAAAAATTACACCTAGATTTAAAGTCATGGCCATCTAAGTCAAATTTTATTTTTTACCTATTTTTTCAAATATCGTCTTCAAAAAACAAAATTTGTTTAAAATGATGAAGAAACGTTATTATGCGAATAACATTTTACACAAAAAGTTGATAGTATTACAAATTGGCCAAATGTTATGTTAACTCAAGTCAATTAAAAAAAAAATAAGATTTTTTTTTAATTTTTTTGCTAACTTCTTTTTATTTTTCTTAGCATCTAAAATTGCTTAAAATAGTAAACTCGTAATAAGAGCAGAACATTTATTAATACCTACTGGTTAAACTTCAAAAAATTTTAGATTCGTCTAAGTGATCTCCTTTACTTTTAATGATTGCGTCGCCCAATCGGGGCATTTTTGCAATTAGTTTTATGTTTCCGGAATTACTCGAGCCCATGCTGCCTGTAGCTTATTCCACATGTTGTCTGCTGAAGTTGGAGCAGTTTTTCTTACTTCCCGATCGAGTTCAAGACCGGACTTTGGGGTGGCCATTTCATGATTGTTAGTGTCTCTTCCTCTTCCAAGTGTTCTAAATATTGCTTGCGTAATTTTGAAATGTGTTTTGGGGCAATGTCTTGTTGGAATACAAAACTCTGACCCAAAATTTTTACACCAGAGGGTATTGCATTTTCCTCTTTCGATATCAAAGCTGACAAGTAAATTACCAGGATCTACCGTCACCTCTTTCAGTCGAAATTTTGGGAATTTTGGATGAAAGAGTTGCTCTGTCCAGCGTAAGGTTTTAGATTAGAAGGGTACCTCGATAATTTATAGATAGGGCTATTGATAGTGCTGACAATAGGACGTAAGGGGATATTGGGTTTGTGAATTTTAGGGAGACCATGTAACTTAGGGGTTGAAGAATCACTAGCGAGAAACATCCACATAAGCTACGACAACGACGCGACTCCAACTCGGAAACCAAGACGTATTGATCTTGTTTCTGGCTAACACTTTTCTTTTCGAGAACCTTTCTAGGATTACTTTCTCTTTTAACCAAGAACTTCACTTCCTCCCCATCAATTGACGACAAAAGAACTAATCTTGTCTTCATTTTTACCCTTATACTTCCTATCCTTGCATTTAGATTCGTCCTTTCTGATCCCATTAGTCGGCGAATTATATTTCTCCACTGCTTTATCAACGTTTAATCGATCTTCCTTGGTTTTGTGATAAATTCCTGATGCCTTCTCTGATAATTCCAACGCTTCCGAGAAACTTCCGTTTCTAGATCATCAACTTTGTTAATCGATGGATCGTCCTTACTCATCAGCTTCTGCCTGTTATATTCCATCAATTTTTGTGGGGTTAAGTTTTTCATGAATTCCCTTTCTCCCTTCTTCTCTTCTTTTATTTCTTCTAGGTCTAAATCAAGTAGAGACTTTTTTTGGGCATTTTTAACTGTTCCGGAGTTAATCCAATATTCTTAGAAATTTCCTGCGCTAATCTTTTCATTTCCTCGATTTTAGATTCTGAGAAACTAATCGTAGTATTGTTCTTGATTTTCTCTTGTTTTTCTTCTTTTTAGATTCTTTCTCTTTTAACCTTTCTCGCATCGAGATCTAAAATAATGTATTTCTGATGCATTTCTATTGCTCTTTTCTCATTATGCCTTGAATTTGTATGAGATCACCTGCGGATGTAACAGCAAAACAACCTCAAATCATTACCGAACCACCGCCGTGTTTGACGGTAGAGACTGTGCATTGCTCTAGTGCACGTTCACCTAAAGATCTTCTTATAAACACTCGTCTTCGCGAATCGAAAATCTCGAATTTTGATTCGTTGGTCCACAATACATTGCTCCAATCTTCTACCGTCTAATTTCGATGTTCAGGTGCCCATTGTAATCTTTTTTTCTTATTAATTTGGCGAAGCAAGGGCTTTTGCATCGCAATTCATCGGTGAAGGCTAGTTTTTGCAGTCGGCGTAAAATCGTGGACATGCTAATCAGGTTCAGAAGTACAGTATTGATTTCTGCGGCGATTTCTGTAGCTGTTTTCCTTCTATGTCGCTCGCTGGACACCACGATTGCAATATTTTGAGCTGATGTTGTCGCCATTGGTCTACCATTTCTTACTTTATTTATAAAACTGCCACTTTCACTGTATTTTTTGATGTTATAATCAACAGGATATGGATTTCAATGTAATTTTTTAGCAATTTGACGATTGCTTATGCCTAAGTTATGTTGTGCTATCAGAGCACGCGTTTCAACACTAATTTCTTTCCTTTTCGGCATGCTTTAAAATTTGAAACGAAATTGTCGACACTATTCGTTAAGGGATGTTGTCGCTATTACATGGAACCATAACTGACCGTAATTTAAAAATATTACTTCAAATGGCTTTATTATAGTTTCATGATTAACGCTGGCCAGCGGTACCGCGCGTCGGCGTAGAATCAGTTCGGGCCGAGAGGAACGGTAGTATTACTTCGTCTGCAGAGCAGTACGGACATTTTCGCTGCCGGTCATTTGCGCAATTGTTTATCTGTCCTAGAAAAATTATGATTTCGTCAGCAAAACGACCGCGGTCGGACAAACTTCGAAAATTTATTGCAGAAATTCCAGACTTAATCTATGAAGGTGCTAAAATTAAATGTGTAATCTGTAAAATCCCGTTAATGTGTTGGTCCAGACAACATTGTCTACGACACGTAAATAGTGAAAAGCATATCTCAAAAAGAAATTGCGCACGAGACAATGACAAATTTATATTTAATTTATGCGTTACGTTTATTGCATGTAATATACCGTTTAATTTACTAGACAAGGAACCATTTATCTGCTTTTGGAATAACTATTCGGAGTGCAAATTACCAAGTCGAACATCGTTACGAAGAATTGTGCCATCTGCGCGCGAACATATTGAACAAAAAATAAAATCGGAGTTGAATGATCAAAAATTGTGGTTATGTGTCGACGAAACAACAGATCGGAAGAAACATTCTGTTCTTAATGTAACGGCACGCAAATTGGAACCTCATCAATCGGCACCTTCAATTCTATTAGTCTCCAAACGAATACAACAGTGTACTGCCGAAGTAATTTCAAAGTTAGTGTTAAATACATTGGACAAGTTTGAACTTTCAACAAACCAACTCTTGATGTTAGCGAGTGATGGTGCTGCAAACATGCTTTCTGTAGGCCGGTCTCTTAAAAAGCATTCTGCTAATTGTTACACATTACGTGTAAAATTCATGCTCTCAATCTTGTGGCGGATAGTATCAGAAAATGTTATCCTGAGGTAGACGCTTTAATAGCGCATACCAAAGCAGTATTTGTCAAATCACCGAAACGTATTCGCGAATTTCACAGACTGTGCCCCCGTATACCAGAGCCACCAGAAACTATTCTAACTCGTTGGGGAACGTGGTTACAGGCCGCGTTTTATTATCATAAATATTTTGACTATATTAAGAACGTGGTTTTACAATTCGATACAAAGGAAGCTGCCGCTGTCCAGAAAAGCCAATCGAAATTTCAAGATAGTCAGGTTAAAATTGATTTAAAAATCATTCACGACAATTACTTCGGGCTAGCAGATGCAATAGAAAAATTACAAAATCCTGCGGTGCTGTTAGAAGAATCTCTACAAATAGTGCAGCATGTTCACGCACAACTATGCGCGATTGAAGACGCAAAAAATGTTTCTGTTCTAGAAAAATTTGAAAGTGTTTTTGAGAAAAATTCTGATTTTGGCACATTAAGACACATTTGTGAAGGTGCGTCAACAGAATCGTTAAGTTATTTGAAAGAGTATTTTACTTACGCAAATATTACGTCACTAGATGTAGAACGTTCGTTCTCTGCATATAAACGCATTTTTTTCCTCATGCCGTACTAGTTTTGCCGAAACAACAATGTTGCAGATATTTAACAGACATTATTCACTTTGTGATTTCACGGAGGACTCTTAAAATGGTAAGTGTTTGAGCACGTGTTATTTAATTTTTATTTAAAAGATGAGCGAAATTATTTGCGGCAGCAAACATCTCTATTAGTAGAATAACTCTAGTGGAACGCGAGGCCTGGTCGACTCTACGCTACTGCGCGGTACCGCTCGTGGCCAGCTTTATTCATGATTCATAGTAAAATTACCAACTGTTACATTTTTCCCGGAATTTCAAGAAATACGCTCTTTGTTGTCGCTTCTACCTGCACTTTTATGACGGTATTGCCTCTCACACAGATAAAGTAAATAGACCGATATTATTTAATGAAGTTAAGTGAATCTGGCTGATTATTAGCATACCATTCAATAATACTGGAATGCATTTCCTAAATACATTCTTTGTATACAAAAATCTAAAATCCAGGGGTGCCCAAATACTTATGAGCGGTAGTGTATTTTGTTAGATTACTACATGTTGTGTATGTTTTAAAAATACAAGGATTTGCTGTTCCAAAATTTTTCTCTGCGCATCCTATTGTCGACTAAGAAAAAAACAAACAAATACGCGTTTATAAAATAAGAAGACCCTCATATATAACAGAGACAATCACCAGCAATAAGTCCAACAACAAATTCAACAAAGCAAATCACATCGAATTCAAAGAAGCCGTTACAAACATGATCATCTCTTGTAACGTTTTCAATATATCACGTAGAATTCAAAATAATTTCTTTAAATGATTCAAAGATTCCCTCAATTTAGAAATTATTTCTTGAATGTAATATTGGATAATACTACTCCTTATAGATTCATCTTGTTGTCGTAACAAGACGTTCACTTCCTTGGTTGCCAACATAACACGTATTTTCGTCTCGAACGGTGGAGAGAAAATAGACAAGGAGGCCTTCGACTTTCATTAGCCACTGTGTTCCACTGTCAAAACCGCATTGCTAGTGTATTTCTGCTCTGCCAATGACAGCCGAGACATGTGATTAATAGGGAGCTGGAAATGAAGACGAGATAAGCCTTAAGAAATTAGCAGAATCCGTTGCGAAAACGGTGCCATTTATATATCGCTGATTAATGGAAGTATTTCCGGTTCTATTACGCTAGACGTATATATTTAACGTAAAAAACCATTGAGAACTATTTCAAATCTAATTTCTATACAAAAAAATTTCCAGAATTCAATTGAATCACAGTCACAATTCTTAAGACTCACCAGCAGCTCTGCAATTTGATTAAATTTAGATTTAAACCGTTTTTATATTGCAAACGAGATGGAGACAACAGTAAATATTAGATAGTAGAACATCTAAGTTTAATTCAACAATATGTATTGTCGTAATATTATTTTTAGAAAAACAATCATAGCAGACCTATACAATTCCTAGCAAACACCTTTCCCTAGAAATCGCAAATTACGCGAGGCAAAATACCGGCTAATATTCCTAATAATACTCCTCATCGTAGATAAGATAACCGAAACAAATATTTGATAAGCAAGCGCGGCAATAAGCCGCGTAAGGTGTACAAACATGACTTAATTTTTGTTTAATCTTCTTGGTTAATGTCTACAGATGTGTCAGTAATTAACATATGTAAGTAAGCACTGACCCAGTTATTACTGCTTAGAAAAAAAAACTTTCTAAAGATATAAGATAAAAGATCTGTTGAAATGCGTGTCTCTTAACGCATACACGCAGAAAAATGGTTTCTTGCATCAAGAAAATACATTTTCTTGTAAAAAACAGTCTATATTCAAGAAAATATTTTTATTTCAAGACCATGAAAATGTATAATATGAGAAAATAATTTTCTTGAAATAACAATAACGGAAAATCCAATAACAACAATGGAAAAAAAACTGAAGCTAATAATTAAAATTAGGAGCAAGTATTTTATGTTACGGTATAATTAACTTATTTCTTTAATAATGTAATTAATAGAGTAACCAAAACTTGCGGACTCGCATAGGCGTCGGTATTACGGGTTAATATAAGAATACGAAAAATTCATAAATAAACTAACTTGCTAATTATTCAACAAATTAGAGGCATGAGGGTGTGAACTACTGTAAACTTGCATCATTGTATATGTTTCCGCAGTTACTTCTTTAAACCTTGTGCGTCGACAAGAAAAAATATTCTTATACATAGAAAACGATCTCTCCACATCTAAGGAAGTTACATTTGCATGTAGAAACTGTTTTTCAAAATCACTTAAAAGTTCACTATTCTTACACTTATTATAAACGGCCTCTAAAGTATTAAAATCGGGATTTTTCCTTAAAACATCTGCCAACTTTTGACTAGCGCATAATCCTGGCGTATCATTTAATGTGTGTAATTTATTTTTTACACTCTCCACTATGTCTAATGATTCCTGCAATGACAATTCAGTACATTGTAGTTTTCTGATGGCATCCAGTAATACTGTATAATTGGTACATATTGTTGTTAAATCTTCTGAAAGTTGAGGAATTTGAAATTCTCTTTGACTTTCTCTAATTGCTTTGGATTCATTCCGATTAAATCGCATTATTACTCATTGAATTTGTTGCAAATGGACCAAATAGTAAGAAGCTGCTGTTAGCCAAGTACCCCATCGCGTTAAAATTGGTTCAGGAGGTTCTGGAATACCTGGACAAAATTTTCGAAACTCTTTTAAACGTTTAGGAGATTTACGAAACACTGCTTTAGTACTTCCAATCATCCGATCAACGTTTCCGTAATGTTGTCGAACAACTTCACCAACTAAATGCAAAGCATGCAGCGCGCAGGTTATATGTATTAAGTTAGGAAATATATGTTTTAAGGATCGCCCAACACTTAACATTGTTGCTGCACTATCTGTCACAATCATCACAACTTGATCTTGGGCAATTTTAAATTTTTTCAAAGCGTTCATTATCACTTTTTGAATATTTTCCGCGGTACATTGTTGAACACGTTTGCAAGCTAACAAATATCGAGATGCTGTGTTCTGGCTAGATAAAACGCGAGCTATTACATTCACAATACTGTTTTTCTTTATATCGGTCGTCTCATCCACGGTAATCCATATTTTTTTAGAACACAAATCACGTTTACACACATTTTCTAGCATCTCTTTCATTCGCGGCAAATGATTCTGTAATTGTGTTTGTGAGGGTAATGGGTACTTTGGGACGTATTGTCGCCAAAACCTTTTAAAAGCTGCTTTTCTCACCAACGACAACGGAAGATTACAAGAGGTAAACATAATTAATAAATGTATGAGGAATAGTGTATAAGGTATTTCAGTTCTTGCATTTCTCATATGCTTAATACCATTGACATGCCTCTGGCAATCAGTTCTGTCCAATGCAGCCAAACGAACATTGCATATTAAGCAAAAAACTGCACTACCGTCATATTTTAAATGGGGAAAAAGTGACACATACTTATGTACATTAGTAGCAAACCTATTACGAGGCATTGTTTTCTTAGGTATGTAAATATTAGTTCTATATGAACGATACACTAATTATGTACTTGGTATAATACTACATCACACAAAAAACACCAGCTATATTTTCAAAAGCGACACGTAAGTACATAACCTTGACCGTTCGACTAATCTCTGCAACAGCTCAACAGGTACTAAAACGAAATCTCTCTCAGCGCCGTTTAACATGATTTATATTCAAGGTCGACACTACATGCCTGCTTCTCTACCGGTTTAGTTTATTTATGAATTTTTCTTATATTAATCCGTAATACCGACGCCTATGCGAGTCCGCAAGTTTAGGTTACTCTACTAATGTTTAAACGTTATCGTTTTAGAGACTATTCTAGCATCTACACGAAGTAACCGTTATTTTACTAAACACATTATATAGGAAGTTAACAAGCATATGTAAATAATAAATAGCAAAAATAAACACACAAATGTTGATTTGAGTTCAACATAAAATGAATAGATTAATTTAGATTTATTTTGCAGTAAAAAATATAAAAAGATACTGAAAGTTTGATTAAAAAGTTGCTGACATTGCTATACCCGGCACCCATTGTGTTGAAAATAGTTATCTTGTATATTAAGATCCCAATAATAACCATAAAATGATTTTTTTTTGATTTCCAAATAGCTAAGCATCAGTAAATCCATTGACCCATCACTGTATAATACTCGTATCTTCTCTCCTAATTGCGGATGAAGAAATGACGACCGATAAGCGTCCGCTATCGAAACTGACATTTATTAAGCGCAATGGCGCTCTATCGCGGCCTTCACACGATTTAAAAAGCGGACGTAATGGATAAACAATTCCCCTTACGCTACGTTGGGAAGAGAGTATGAGCCAGAGATAG
This sequence comes from Dynastes maya, assembly GCA_029619315.2. NCBI lineage: Eukaryota > Metazoa > Arthropoda > Insecta > Coleoptera > Scarabaeidae > Dynastes > Dynastes maya. The sequence goes on from JAROYE020000024.1 coordinate 1,190,559, forward strand.
GCTTGGAAAGAACGATAACGAATTTGATACATAAAATGAGTCACGAATTTATTTATTACGTTTTAGAGGCATGCATGCTGTATGCAGTGTATATCCATACTAATATTGGGTTTCATAGCCATAGACAAAAAATAATCTTACGTTTTCAATTCGAAATTTTAGATGAAAATCGACTAATACCCCAAAATAGTTATTTACCTCTTCGAAATATTATTAAAATTGGCGAAAAGAGGAGAAAAAAATTTTGACTTTTACGATAAATTAGTCGAAGAAATATGAATCGATTAGATTCTATAGTATACAATAGGCAAGTAACCATAGAAAATAGAGATAAATAAAATACTAGTAAGGCAAAACCAAATGCTTTAGGGGGGCCCTATGGGTATTCATGAGGCTTGTAGAAGAGAGGAGTTACAAAACATGGCAGTACAAGATATCTCATGTTCAAAACTCACCATACAATGTTTCTAATTTCTTTTCTATAATTTTTAGTTTAACAGAACATAATCTAGTACCTTTATGCCACTAGTGTTATTTTGACATTTCTGGTGAAAATGGCAGCAAGTTAATGTAAAGTTCCGTTAGATAGTTTTCCTTGAGTTTGTTAATTTTTTGTGTGTATAGAATTTAACTTAATAAAGTTTAAATTAAATATCATAAACCGATTTATTTAACCAATGATGAATGTATAAGAGCTTCAGCTTTGTTAGAAGGAGGTCGTACAACATGCTATATGACTACATAATTTGCTGGGCATTAATTATGCGGTTGTCAATCGAACAATTAGAAGATTCGGGGAAACCGGATCGTACTCTAAAAGACGTGGCCAAGGTAGGAAACTAGTCACAAGTACAAGAAATGATCTCTTTTTGCAATTGCAAGCTCGCAGAAATAGGCGAATAACAAGCACAGAACCCAGTAACCAGTTTGAAGCAGTTAGAAATGTCAGAGTTCTAACTGTAAGGAAAAGGTTGAGGGAAGATTGAGTAGTTGGAGGCCTGCAGTTGGACCATTACTTACCACCGCACACAGAGTTCAACGTTTGAGATTTGCCAGAAATCATGCAGATTGAATAGTTGCAGATTGGAAGCGAGTTTTGTTTTGGGACGAGACTAGAGTAAGTTCAAAATCCCCAGATGGTTGCGAAACGGTATAGCGAAGAACCGGAGAAGAAGATATCTTGACTGTACAGGCTCTCAAAGGAAACCCTTTAGTGGTGGATCAAGAACATTCTATGGAGTTAATCCTTATTCGCCAAAGTTCAATGAATGCCGAATACTACCTAGAGAACATTATTCAAGACTATGTAATGCCTCTTGCACCATTTTTAGGGAACAATTTCATATTCATGTGCGATAATGCGAGACCACACATCGCAAGACAAGTTTTGGATTACTTACCAAGTCATGGATTGACCACCTGGAAGCCCAGACTTAAATCCGATTCAGCACCTTAGGGAAGCTCTAAAAGGATCAATGAGACGTGATTTATCAGTTCCTGGCAATCTCCAGGAATTGGAACAAGCTGTTCCTTTCGAGTGGGATAAAATTCCCCAAGAAGTGATCCAAAATTTGATAGTGAGCTTACCACAGAGGACATTTGTAATTTCAGATGTATTTCATATTACATTAAATCGAAGAACACTACTTTGCGCCCTAAATGTTGTAGATGTTTCAGCTAAAAGTTGTAGATATTCCATGAGATGTATTAATGGTAAATGTGCCAATCAGGTAGTTGGTATTAATAAAATAACTGTACTCCAAGAGAAATTGCTGCATTGCTGCTTAATATTTGAAGTTGTCGCATCTGGAAGACTATAAGAGCAACTGTTTTAAACGCTCCTCTATGACGATTTTAGCTGATTCTGAAGTAGATATTACCTTCATGAAAAGACATAGGGGTTGGAAGATTCTATTGAGAATAGAATTCAAGTTTCAAACAGAATACCTTCGAAAGTGGTTGAAATTCCTGATTCAGTTGCTCCGTCAGTTTTGAAACTCAATAATTTATCAAAAAATAATCCTATATGATAATCGGAGCTTTAGAACAAGATATGGTTTTAAAAGATTACCTTGCCTCTACGTCTGGAGTAAACTTGATCCACTGTAATATTCGGAACTTCAATTTGCAAATTTGAACAAAGAAAATAATAATACACTATCGTTCATGGAAGTTCGGGCAAGCAAAAAAATGTACGGAAGTCAAAGAAAATAAGAGAAATATTAAATGGCCATGTATTTAATACTTACTTACATGATTTTACATATTTTCAAACACAAATTTATTAAAAAGAAAAAGTTAATGTAATACAAATGATTTAAATCCAATTTTCATCGAAAAATCCACCTTTTGCCTTTAGAATTGCCACTATTCTCGGCATCCGATTCACTAATTTTGCTAATGTTTCATTGGACAAGCTTGTCCATACCTCCTGGAGAATGGTCCACAAATGTTCCTTCGATTTTGAACACTTTTTCCTAACACATCGATCTAATTCTTCCCATAACAATTCTATCGGGTTCAGATCGGGGGACTGTGGCGGCCATTCCATAATTTTTAGGGTTCTTTCATTTTGTTCTTGCTGCAGGTAATCTGTGCACAATTTAGATTTATGTTTGGGGTCATTGTCCTGCATAAATTCAAATCCACGACCAATTAATCGGGCTTCTGACGGTATGGCATTCTCCTCCAGGATTTTCCGATATTCTTCTTTTTTCATTATGCACTCAATTTTGAGCAAGTCCCCTGTTCCGATTAAGGAAAAACAACCCCAAACCATTACAGATCCGCCTCCATGCTTCACCGTAGGAACTATACACTCCCGTAACATTCTTTCTCCTCTTGATCTGCGTACGAGAACTCTCCGTCTATTTCCAAAAACCTCAAACTTGGATTCGTCAGTCCACAGAACGTTTTTAAAATCGTCCATTGTCCAATCTCTATGAGCTTGTGCCCATTTCAGTCGTTTCAGCCTATTTCCTCTTCGGAGTAACGGTTTTCGACAAGCCACTCGCCCATGCAACCCAGCCTCTTTCAGCCGACGTTTCACAGTACTCACAGAAACTTTGGAATCTCGCTCATTATTGAATTCTGTAGCAATTTCTGATGCTGTTAGTCTTCTATTGCGCTTACTAATTATTTTTATTGGTAAATCTTCCGGAGGAGTCGTTTTTCTTGACGGTCCTGGCCGATTATGATCTTGCACGTCACCGGTTGTCTTAAATCGAACTATAGTATCACGTACAGTAATTATTTTTATTTTTAATTTATCCGTAATCCGTCTTTCTGTGTACCCTTCCTGATGCAAGGTAATAATAGCAGATCGTTTTGAAACAGCTAGAGGCTTTCCACGGGGCATTTTAAGCAGTTAAACCGAAATTATTTTATTTTTCACTTGCACAGCCACAGATACTTTCACAATAACAATCTCTTCAGAACTACTGCGTTTACAAATGTTATAATACTTTATAAAGGGTATACGAATATTTCCAGGTAACACGACTGAATCAGCTAACCCTCCTAGGGATTATTATAAAGCTTTATTGTCACTGTAATTATTGGGGATTTCCAACATAATTATATATTTTATGATAACGGTCTTATAATAGACAAATACTACCTGGAAATTGGTAATGCTTCCAGAAAAGGTTAGTTTTAATAATTCCTCACACAAATGTGTATTATATAATTTTAAAATTTTTTCCTAAACAGTTAATATAATTTGTCAGTTTGCCCGAACTTCCATGAACGGTACTGTATGTACGTGATAAGTTATAAAATTTGGTCGGTTGAAATAAATTATTGTAGCAACTTATTCAATAACATGTAACACCTGCATGAATTAGATTTTACTATTCTAGAACATGTTCCTTTCATTATGAATGAATAGCTGCACCCAGCTACACCAAATTTATTCCGACGTTTAAATTTGACGTAATCCCGTTTTGATTCATATCCCTTGCAAGAGATGATTTTCTGGCACGCGTTGCATCCACATATAGTTCGTATCTATATGTTTTTGTATTTCTTTATTTATCTTTATTTTGGAAGCGAAATTATTTTTGACTTACCTCTGGCATTCGTAGCCGCATCTGCGATTTTTTGGAACGCTTCCAAGTAGGCCGTTACGGCCAAGATCGCAGCCCTGCAACGAGCAAAAACAAAAACGGCATGTAGCACAAACGCTTTGCATTGTCAAGAGCAAATCTAAAGTGATGAGTGAGATTGAATAAATAAGAAAAATATTTTAATGGTGTTCGTTCAAAACAATAACTTATATATGTCAAGTAGTGTATCTTTGAAAAAATAATAAAGGGTGTTCCAAAATTCACGCAAGAAATAATTTTGATAGAAAACAAAAGTTTTTTAATCAAAAATTGTTAACTTTTTATTGATTCATGAAGTATACAGTATAGGGTTATGTATGGAATAGCATACCGGGTAAATGGCCTCCACGGCTTTGCTGGCACATACGCACTCTTTTGACAAAATTTTCCATGACCGTTTTGCATAAATGTGGCTGAATTTCGTTGATACAGCGCTCAATTTCCTCCTTCAATGCGTGGGCGGTCGTGGGCTTGTTGGCATAAACCTTAGATTTCAAAAAAACTCAAAGAAAGAAGTGCAACGGCGTCAAATTGCATGATCTGGGCCGCCAAATCTAAACACCAAAACGGGAAATTACACGACCAGGAATGACTCAGGCAGTAATTGAATTGTTTCTCGGGTTGTATGGCATATGGCACCGTCTTGTTGAAGCCACATGTCGTCCACATCCGTATCTTGCAATTTAGGCACCAAAAACTGGATTATCATGTCGCAATAGCGAGCAGCATTAACTATTATTGCCTGACCAGCTGCATTTTCGAAGAAGAATGATCCGATGATGCCTCCAGCTCAAAATCCGCAACAGTGACACGTTGTGGATGCATTTGTTTCTCAACAATCACTCATGGATTTTCGGAATCCCAAATGTGACAATTTTGACGATTAACGAAGCCATCAAGATGAAAATGAGTCTCATCGCTAAAGATTGTTCGGAAAATCATTGTTGTTCCATAATCTATTCAACGAACTCTCTTCGCTGTGCGTGGTTGAACTTTGCAAGCATGAAGATGCAAATCTATCGTGAGAATACGCTGTAGAGAGCTTCTCGAAATGTCCAATTCTTGACCAGGGTGCCGAATTGATGTTCCTGGACTCTCAGGAACACTCTCACGAACTACTTCGATGTTTTGTGTTGAACAACTTGTTGAAGGACGGCCAGAGTATCTAAGATCACTAATTGATCCAGTCTAGAATTTTTTAATTAATCTCTTCACTGTTGAGGAAGTTAAATCACTATTCCGACCATATTTTGTACGAAAATTGCGAACTGTAGCTGCCAAACATTCATTATTTTTTAAATATTGCTCAACAATGAAGACGCGTTGTTCTTTCGCGTAGCGCTCCATTTTTAATAACCCTGAACTATCAGCTATCACGCTGTCTTTTTTTCGTTTGCAAGACTTAATCGCACAAATGGTGAAAAATCAAATCTTGCGTGAATTTTGGGACCCCTTTTAGTTAAAGTTGAAATGGTACTTTTTTAAAAGTAATTCTGAGGTTACACTGAAAAATTGCTTGGTTAAAAGAAAAGTCTGCATGAAATTTGCGAACGAGATGAGTATCAAACATGTTACAAAGCTAGAAATGTATTTATGTTGAATGCACATTATTTTTCTCAGTATGGTTCCCCATGAAACTGATTTTTTTTCCATTATACTTCTGAAACTACATCTCCCACTCTAAGTATTTGGACTTGGCCCCAGTATTATTTGGGTGATAGAATGACAAGAAAAAAAAAACAATCTTTAGACCCGAAAATCTTATCAAAGAATTGTAGCTGTCATCACTGCTTGATTACAGAAATGATTGGAGAATGGATCCATCAACTTTCAGAGTATTTTTGTGAATGGTACCTAGCTAAGAAGTATAATATCTCAAAAGGAAAGATTGTTTACAAATTTGGCGATGTATAGTACGATACCAAACAATTTGTTCAGCCGGGGCTGTTGTGCGATAATTTCTTGATGCATTATACTGTCGTAATCTGCATTATCATCTAGATCTAGGGTATAAGCGATGATGGATACAGCTGCGTTTGAAGCCATGTTTATCGTATAACACGCAGTTTACAGTTGATGTATGTACAGACTTCAATGAGGTTTATGGATAAGTGAAGGAGTCATCATTAATTAATGCCTCTGCGCGGCATAGGCGTGCGTTTCCTTCAGTATGTAATATACCAAAAAATAAGTAATAAATCGAATAATAATAACAGAACCAATCAAGAATTATAATATCCGAAAAGATGTGAAACACTTACCCTCTTAAGCAGCATTATCAAGTAGGTTGGAGGGCTGCATCGGAATTACCGAACATTAAAAGTAGAAGGTCCATTATCAGTATTAACACCCACTGGATAAGTGTCGTAAAAAATTGATAGCATTAGATATGTTTCCACAGTTGTCTCGTTGAACGATGTTCGCCGTCGTGAAAAAATGTGTTTATATTTTTGAAAAAGATCATTCGACATCTATGGATGTAATTACATGCATGATTAAAACACTCTTTGAATTCAGTTAATGGACTTGTCGATGGACCACCACAAATTTGTTTTAATATGATAAAATCAGAATCTTTCTTTAACACACTCTCGAACTTTTCTAAAACGCGATTGTATTTTGCGTTATGCCCTTCGTCCACTATTTGCAGTGACTCCACCAACGACAACATTCTATTTTGTAATTGTTCTATTGCGTCATGTAATCCTCTACAGTTGTTACGAATAGTTTGTAACTCTGTTTCGATGGAAATATCTTGAAATTTCTCTGGTTCTCCTTAATAGCTACAACTTTGGCAGGATTGAATTGTAGAATAACAGCTTTTACTTGGTTGAAATATTCAGCATAATAAAGAGCTGCCTGCAACCATGTTTCCCAACGTGTAAGAATCGGCTGTGATGGTTCACGAATACCAGGATACGGCGCGTGAAATAATCGAAGACGTTTTGGAGATTTGAGAAATACTTTTTCTTTGTACTTGCTATTAATACATCTACCTCGGGTGAACATTGTCGAATAGTTTCTGCCACAAGATGAAAAGCATGCACTTTACACGTAACATGTAAACACTTGCAACCATATTCAAGAAGAGAACGGCCTACCTACCGAACGCATTGTCGCGGCACCATCGCTCATAAACATCAACACTCGACGTGATGAGACTTGAAAGTTTTCTAACGTACCAAGTATCGCCCTCTCAATTGCTACACCAATATAATTTTCCGATCTTTTGCTAGTAACAGTGGAAATGTCGGTTTATGGGGATCCAGAATTTAAAATAGAATTTCTTTTACAATCTGTTATCTTGTCAACACATGCCCAAAGCAACTGATTTTTTTATGCAGATTTGATTTTCTTTTCCACGTCTTCGTACAAATAAAACATGCTTACGTGCCGTTTTCGTAGTTGGCAACTTCAACTCCGGGTTGTATTTGTTCCAAAAATTCTGAAACGGTTCTTTTTCGAGTAAGCGAAGTGACAAATTACATCATGACAAGTAAATAAAAAGGGACAGCTCTCGTTGGCACGCCCCTTTTTCTATTTCTGTGTTCTTCGGTATTTACATATTTGTTACAGTCTGCCTCACATGTTTCTCGCACACTTTACAAACTATTTTAACACCGTCGTAGATCAAATCCGGAAAGTTACAGATCAACTTATTTACTGTGCCAGCAAAGGGTCGTTTTTTAGCCTTGTTCACATTACACATTTTAAATTAATAATTATATATTTATAACGAATAACACGTAACAGAAAACACAACGCACACTTTCGTTTCCTAAACTGAACGAAAAATAAACAAGCGGACGCTGACAAAGTGAGAATCGATTTTTGCACACGGCCCGCTACTCTGGTGAAACGCCTGTGTATCGCAGTGACGATTACTTCGCTTCAGTAATCGTTTCAAATTTTAAATTATAGTGCTTATTCGAATTTTAGAATGATTTTAGCATTCTCAGTAGTAAAAACTGAAGAACCATCTAAAACTCAATTTTAACCCAAATCGGACACACTTACCATCCTATTTTGAACGAACGCCATATTTATCTATCTTTATTGTTTACTTACTTGAGTGTTGAATGCAGCTTCGTAGCTTTCGCTATCAGATCCTCCCAAAGCGGCATGCCATTCTGAAACAAAAATTCAAATCATGAAGGGCAATTTGAACTACAATAGCGACAGCTTTAGATTTACAACTTATTTTGGAGCTTACAATAGGTACAAAAATATGGAATCTATAGTAGATCAATAATAGGTACTTCTTTAACCAAATTTTTCTCTCTAATTCTCTCTCAGGGAGTAGTACCTAGTTGCTGTTCGTCTGAACCACGCATTTTGATTTGTTTTCCTTTTTCATATGTTGTTAAGGACATGAACAGTTGCGAGTTTTTTCCATCATAACTACAGTAACCTAAACTTGCGGACTCGCATAGGCGTCGGTATTACGGGTTAATATAAGAATACGAAAAATTCATAAATAAACTAAACCGGTAGAGAAGCAGGCATGTAGTGTCGACCTTGAATATAAATCATGTTAAACCGCGCTGAGAGAGATTTCGTTTTAGTACCGGTTGAGCTGTTGCAGAGATTAGTCGAACGGTCAAGGTTATGTACTTACGTGTCGCTTTTGAAAATATAGCTGGTGTTTTTTGTGTGTTGTAGTATTATACCAAGTACATAATTAGTGTATCGTTTCATATAGAACAAATATTTACATACCTAAGAAAACAATGCCTCGTAATAGATTTGCTACTAATGTACATAAGTATGTGTCACTTTTTCCCCATTTAAAATATGACGGTAGTGCTGTTTTTTGCTTAATATGCAATGTTCGTTTGGCTGCATTGGACAGAACTGATTGCCAGAGGCATGTCAATAGTATTAAGCATATGAGAAATGCAAGAACTGAAATACCTTATACACTATTCCTCATACATTTATTAATTATGTTTACCTCTTGTAATCTTCCGTTGTCGTTGGTGAGAAAAACAGCTTTTAAAACGTTTTGGCGACAATACGTTCCAAAGTACCCGTTACCCTCACAAACACAATTACAGAATCATTTGCCGCGAATGAAAGAGATGCTAGAAAATGTGTGTAAACGTGATTTGTGTTCCAAAAAATATGGATTACCGTGTATGAGACGACCGATATAAAGAAAAACAGTATTGTGAATGTAATAGCTCGCGTTTTATCTAGCGAGAACACAGCATCTCGATATTTGTTAGCTTGCAAACGTGTTCAACAATGTACCGGGGAAAATATTAGAAAAGTGATAATGAACGCTTTGAAAAAATTTAAAATTGCCCAAGATCAAATTGTGATGATTGTGACAGATAATGCAGCAACTATGTTAAGTGTTGGGCGATCCTTAAAACATATATTTCCTAACTTAATACATATAACCTGCGTGCTGCATGCTTTGCATTTAGTTGGTGAAGTTGTTCGACAACATTACGGAAACGTTGATCGGATGATTGGAAGTACTAAAGCAGTGTTTCGTAAATCGCCTAAACGTTTAAAAGAATTTCGTAAATTTTGTCCAGGTATTCCAGAACCTCCTGAACCAATTTTAACGCGATGGGGTACTTGGCTAACAGCAGCTTCTTACTATTTGATCCATTTTCAACAAATTCAATCAGTTATAATGCGATTTAATCGGAATGAATCCAAAGCAATTAGAGAAAGTCAAAGAGAATTTCAAATTCCTCAACTTTTAGAAGATTTAACAACAATATGTACCAATTATACAGTATTACTAGATGCCATCAGAAAACTACAATGTACTGAATTGTCATTGCAGGAATCATTAGACATAGTGGAGAGTGTAAAAAATAAATTACACACATTAAATGATACGCCAGGATTATGCGCTAGTCAAAAGTTGGCAGACGTTTTAAGGAAAAATCCCGATTTTAATACTTTAGAGGCCGTTTATAATAAGTGTAAGAATAGTGAACTTTTAAGTGATTTTGAAAAACAGTTTCTACATGCAAATGTAACTTCCTTAGATGTGGAGAGATCGTTTTCTATGTATAAGAATTTTTTTTCTTGTCGACGCACAAGGTTTAAAGAAGTAACTGTGGAAACATATGCAATGATGCAAGTTTACAGTAGTTCACATCCTGATGCACATAATTTGTTGAATAATTAGCAAGTAAGTTTATTTATGAATTTTTCGTATTCTTATATTAACCCGTAATACCGACGCCTATGCGAGTCCGCAAGTTTAGGTTACTCTAGTCATTACGGTCCTCAACAGTTTGTTTGCGTATCCAGGTAGTTATTACCGCTGGTGGTGCAATAACAGCATTTAAGCCGTTCAAAGTTATATTCTTATAATTTAAAATAAACTATACTTAAATGAACAGTCAATAAGAGTCAATAGATACGGTACAGAAAGACCTACAATTTTGCTTTTGATCTAGACTCTAGACCAGTATTTCCCAAACTTTTTTGATCGCGAAGTACTTTTCAAGTTCTAACATTTTTAAAGAACACTAGAGAAAATTTAGGTTTCTAGACATAATAAACAAAAAATTACAGGTTTACTCCACTTATCCGTGGATTTATCTTCACTGTACATGTTACAGTTCTCCTCGCGCTTATTTCAAATCTTCGGACGTACACTTCGCGATGCAGTCTGAACTATAGAGCGCGATTTTTTCTTTTTTGTGTAGTTTTATTATTTGTGTTATTATATGTGTTTTCCTTTACGATCCACCCTTAATCCATTTTTGCAAATGAACTGAATGCTTATTTTTCGCAAGTACGCGCACACCTGTAAAGGGAATTTACCGAATTCCTCTATTAAACTCGGTGTACGAAGACTTTCGTGACATTCAAATTTAATAATATTTATCATATTCTGTCATAGTTTTAAATAATAATTGCTTTCAAGATGTAATTAGTTTTCTAACTTCAATAAAAAAAAAATAAAAATACTGCATCGTAATGGAATGTGTTGAAGATTTGATGTTCTTTAACATTCTTGTGACTGACTGTATATACGATTCCCTTTATCGATTTCAAATAATTTTTGACTATTGTGAACGCGATGCCTAATAGACCGCAAAATACCTAAAACAACCAACTAATGCACGGCATTCGGTAATACTTTCTAGGAACTGCTTACTATTTCTTAATTCAAACGTTCTAACTTCCGTCAACTATTAACTACAAAACCGCACCGCTGGGCAAAGCGTCGATCTCGCTTTGCCGACAAAGAGCATGACGAGCGCACGCCTCGCCTAGACACCGGCATAGCCTGCCTAATCCACCGCTGATGATTAGGAAAGTTCCGTCATTCTAAGGAGGCGAAGCACCATCATTTCATCAATAGCGTCATCTTGTGCCGCGGCCTTCCTATCGTCTTTTTTTCCTTGTTCTCGCATAAATCGATTACCTTTTAGACAGATGACGGGCGTTCCTTTCTCCAAAACAACCGCATGTATGTATATGTAACGATGTTCGTCACCGCCTCATCACATATTGCATAATTCCTGTTGAAGTAGAAGGTCGTTGCTTGCTGCTTATTCAGTGAATTAAGTATATTCCCTTGTGAAACTTGTGCATTTCTGGATCTATGGTATAGTCCGTTTCATTTTATTTTAATTTGACTAATGGGCAGGTAAATACGTTATATATAAATATATATAAAAAAAAATTATTTACTATTTAGTCAGATTAAAATAAAATGAAAGACTATACAATAAATGTGATTCTAACACAAGAAGGAAGTTATTAATAAAGCATGACAAACGGTTGCACCCGCAGAGGCGCCGCGAAAGGAGCTGTGTTTACTATGTACATACAAGGAATCGAGTGGACGTTCGGTTATTATCGGTTGATCGGTGTGCGTGTACTATTTATAATGTTCGAGAAACTAGTGGAACCGTCCGGGGCGTACCGCGCAAAAGTAGACATAGTATTAATAAAAAAATAATAGATAGATTGATTGACGTATCGATGACCACTGCGGTAATGTGCGGCTGCCAGGGTACGCCGCGTGGTACTGCAACATAAGCAATGCTTCCATTGTCGATTCGGTCAGGCCTCGACGACGATCTGAAAACGTTCTCGTATACTTCGCAAATGATCGTTCAGCATCTAATGAAGTAAGATTTGCGAAATTCAAAAACTCGTGTATTTCTTCTGTGCAGTCTTGAATTCCAAATATAGATCGAACCTTTCCTAAATCCGGATTTTTATTTAAAACTGCACGAACTTTTTGCGCCACATCTAGTCCTATAAGATCCGTCAAGCGTTCTCGAGCGGCTGCTAAATTGTTGATGTTGTTTAACGAGTCTTGTATAGATAAGTGAGTATTTTCTAACTGCGAAACAGTTTGTGTCACTACAGAATAGTTTATGGAAATGTCATCTATTTCTTTTTGAACGTCCGAATCGGAAAAAAGTTGCTGACTCTCGCGAACCACTTGAGAATTATCACGCTGTATTTCTGAGCATCAGTAGTTCCGTCCACAATCAGCCAGATTTTTTGATTTCTCAACTCGTCTTTTATACAGTCTTTCACTGTACTTTGCACATCTGGTAAATTGTACCGCAATTGTCTTCTTGTTGTTAGCTTCCATGGAACAGACTTATCCCAAAAAGGACGAATGTTTTCATTATCTACTAGATGTTGTGGGATGTTGCACGTGCTCAACATGAAAATAAATTCATACAAAAATTGCAAGTACGGAATATTGTTTCTTAAATGCAGTACATGACGTTTACTTTTATTATGGCTTCTACATGAAAATCTCGTGCGACCTAGGAACCCTATACCGCAAAATTTGCAACGAATGTGCGAACCTGTAAATTCCAAACCAGGGAAACGCCAAATGTATTTCTTCACATGCGACGCAAGATGTACGCCAGGCTTACGTCCCATGTTTTCAAAAACACACAACGAGAATCCGATAAATAACCGAACGACCAAACTCCTCAATGTCTACCGCATTTCTGAACTCTGCATCCACATACGTACGTACATACATCCTCCCTCCCCTTGTACAGGCGGCTCTGCGGGTGCAACCGTTTGTCACGCTTTAGTTATTAAAGTATACGACACAAAGAAGGATTTTCTTGAGCCGAATAGATCTTGATTGGATCAAGAGTACGTTTAGTATTCGCTGTAGTTGTTATCTTACCGTTTTTAAAGAACGTAGGGTTTAATTGCGTGCTTACGTAGTCATTCTAGGAACTTCCGGCTAGAACTTGGTGTTTTTTTGCTGTTAGGTTTAGTAACATGGCAAAGCCAATAAGTAGTCGGTGTGCTGTTTTACTTACCGGACAAAAGAGGTTTCACCCGGTCTCATTTCGAGATAAATTTCTGTATATATCAATTTTTTGTTCCTTGGCAGGGATCGTTTGTATTTTTTACGGATATTATTTTTCCTAATTTACGGATGTCTAACAACTAAAAAATCAAATGAAAATTACAAAGCCATTTCGTATCGCTTTACAATATGTTTGTAAACTCACCGGTCGCATTTGTAGGTACACGCCTACAAATATAATGCTATATTTACTAGCTGATTTATTACAAATGCCACCAGTATCTTTACAATTGCAGATAGTTATTGTTGTTTAAAAATAACATACACACGAATTGTGATTTTTTAACCCTCAGATTCGGCAATTTCTTCAGTAAATTACAGACTACAGCTTTGTTTTTAGCAGGCACATAAGATCTATTATTAGTCTGGGCAAACAGCGGTAACAGTCAGTGTAGTAGATATGTGGTGCGGAGTCGGCGATTATTTATTTCACGCGTTCACAACGTCAGTACTAAATCGATGCTGTATGCGAGTAGTTCTGTGTATATGTAGGCTGTCGTAACTTATTTCGTAATTGTACGCTTATGTTTGCTTTAAAAATGTCGCAGTTAGGTACGTCGCGAAAACGACCAATGGCAGACACAGTTAAAAATTTTATAGTGGACATGCCGGACTTAATTTTTGTTGGCGCTAAAATTCAATGTCTAGTTTGTAAAATCCCTTTAATGTGTTGGTCCAGAAGCCATTGTCAACGTCACATCGAAAGCAAACAGCATTCTTCTGCAAAAAGTGGCATACGAGACCAAGAAAAATTTACATTTGATTTATGTGTTACTCTTATTTTATGTAATCTATCGTTTCGTTTACTAGACACACAAGCATTTGTCTCCTTCTGGAATAAATATGCGGACTGTAAATTACCCAGTCGGACATCGATACGAAATGTAGTGCCATTTGCTCGTGAACATATAGAAAAAAAATGAATGAAAACGAAATTGGAAGATAAAAAACTGTGGTTGTGTGTGGACGAAACAACAGATCGTCAAAAACATTCTGTGGTTAATTTAATGGTACGTACAATGGAACCACATCGACCGTCGTCCTCCTTCTCACTTGCTTCCAAAAGAGTTATAAATTGTACTGCCGATGAGATTTTAAAGGTGGTGTTGAACTCATTGAACAAATATGAAGATTCAACTAAGCAAATTTTATTGTTTATGAATGCTGTTGCCGCAAACATGCGTTCTTTGGGCTGATCTCTTAAAGAACACAGTGGTAACTTCTAACATGTAACGTGTAAAATCCATGCTCTAAATCTTGCGGCATAAACGATTCCTACATGTTTTTCACTAGTAAATGCATTGATTGCTAGTACAAAGGCAGTGTTTCTAAAGTCCCCGAAACGTACCCGACTATTTCACAAACTGTGTCCTGATTTACCTGAACCACCACAGTCGATTGTTACATGTTGGGGAATATGGTTGCAGGCTGCGTCTTACTACAACAAATATTTTGATCAAGTAAAGAAGGTAGTTTTAAAATTCAATCCAACAGAAGCTGCAGCAATCAAGAAAAGCCAGGAAATATTTCAAGATAGTCAGGTTAAAAGAGATTTACAAACTATTCACAACAAGTACTTCGGACTAGCGGGGGGAATAGAAAAATTACAAAATGTTTCGATGTCGCTAGTGGATTCTGTTCAAATTGTGAATGATGTTCGCGCACAGTTATGCGCTGTAGAAGGCGAAACAAATTGGTGTGTAATACGAAAATTTGAAAGTGTTTTAGAGAAAGACTCCGATTTTCTTATATTAAGACAAATTTGTGAAGGTACGTGTGAAGATGCATTAAGTTGTTTCAAAGATTATTTTAAATATGCAAATATAACATCGCTAGATGTCGAACGGTCGTTTTCGGCATTAAAAAACATTTAAAAGGATTCGTTCCTGCAAAGACTCTGGTGTATGTAGTTGGTAGCGCACTCATCCGGCACACGGAGGTCATAGGTTCGAATCCTGCCGGTGTTTTGAAAATCAATTTCATTAATTATTAATTACGTCGGTGAAATCAAGGAAAAATCGACTTTTCAGTATTCGTCGACGGAAGCCAATATATTCATTCTGATAAATCGCATGAGATGGAAATTCACATTGGGTGAAAATCATTATTGAAAAGCTTTTCATCAACCTGTACTATGAAACTTCCTTCTCTTGGAATTTTTCATATAAAAAAATTACTCCAATTTATTTGGAAAAAAATTACAAAAACGGTGAACCATACATCTTACCGCTATTCTGGTATGGATTTTATATTGGCTTCACTTTTGAATGTAAAGAAATGCTTCTATTACTCCTTATTCTTTAGTATAAACGGGTTATTTTAGATGTATTGATCTCGATATTTCGAGATTCTCACAACTCTTGCTACTACCTACGAGTACGTCGCTGGTATTCTTACCAAACACGCAACTTCATCATCCATCGTTCTTGTAAAGGGTTCATTCGCTGGCAAATCTAAAATCTACGTTATACCTACGTTTGCTACTATTTCGTCCGATTGGCCAAGTTGGTTTTTGTTAGCCACGTCCGTTGAGCGATGTTGAGCTAATCAATCTTGCATAATGTAGAGATATAACCGGGTTACTTATTCTTCTACAAACGGACGACCTTGCTGGTTCACGCGAAAGTTTTCTTTTTATTTCCTCTCGGATACCATAAACGTGCGAACGTAACCATTTTAAATGTCTTGCGTCTTATTCTTATCTTAGGATGTCTTGGGCGTACGTTCGAGAGAGATTTCTTTTGTGCCTATCCGCTAGAATGACTATTTAGACTAGAAATTCAGGAGGAAGAATCAGAAGTAGAGTTCTCGGTAATTTAGCCGTTGGTTGTGTTAAAATCTTTGGCAATTAGTTGACCATGATGAATGATGAATGTATAATGTATTATATGGAATGGAGGCGAGACGTATCCGTTTATACAGGGTGAAAAATGTATTTACAATAAAATGCGTCGCATAAAAATTGTTTGCTGTCGTGAGAGAGAAACACGTGACTTTATTTTTGGTGTTATTCCGTAGAAAATAATTCACAGAAAGCATGTGTTTTTAGTAAAGTTCATCATTCCTCCATAGTTTTCCTGTAAAATCTATTTCTTCATATTCTTCTCTAACTATACACAGAGAAACATTTACTTGTATCAAAGCTGTCCGTTTTAATGAAACGTTATTATTACTGTTGTTTTTATCATTACGTTACGTTGTTGTTATATGTTTCTTTTTCGTTATTATTACACCCGTTATGGCTATTTATAGCAACGAAGAATACAGCGACATACTCATAACGTATGGTAGTGCAAATTGCATTGCGGTGGAAGCGCGAGGACTGTATGGACAATTACGAGAGTAAGTCAAAAATTACTTGCACTTTTAGTTCTACAACTGTATTAAACAAAGATAGGTGCACAACAGATACATTATTTTTCGATATAGTCTCCACCTTTAGCAATGCATTTCGTCCAGCGAGCCACAAGCTTCCGTATGCCTTCCTGGTAGAAGGTTTTCGATTGGTCGTAAAGCCACTTTTGCACCGCTTCCCGAACGTCTGTGTCTGCGGCAAATCGACGACCTCTCAAAGCTTCCTTGAACGGTCCAAAGAGATGGAAGTCTGAGGGAGCGAGATCAGGGCTGTAGGGAGGGTGATCCAGGGTCTCAAAGCCCAACCTGTTGATAGTTTCTATGGTGTTATGGGCCGTGTGTGGACGGGCGTTGTCTTGCAACAACAAAACTTTCTTTGAGAGTAGACCACGACGGTTGTTTCGAATTGCTGGTTTCAGCTTATTCGCTAACAAATCACTGTATCTCGCGCTATTTATGGTAGGCCCCCTGTCCAAGTAGTCGTCCAGTATATGGCCTTTTGCGTCCCAAAACACGGTTAGCATCACCTTCCCCGCTGATGGCGAGGTCTTGAATTTTTTCGTGCTAGGGGATCCTGGGTGTTTCCATTCCATACTCTGGGGTTTCGATTCGGGCTCGTAGCGATGAACCCACGTTTCATCAACGGTCACTATTCTGCTTAAAAATGCGTCGCCTTCCGCGTTGAAACGATTGGCAGATGTCCAAACGTTTGGTTTTGTTTTCTGCGATAAGCATTCGTGGTACCCATCGCGCACACCCTTTACGAAATTTGAGTTCATCGTGGATAATTTGCTGTAACCATCTCTCGAGCTTGCTGAATGTTGTCGTCGGTGGTCGAGGTTAACAGCCATCCAGCTCCCCCTTTTTGTGTTACGCTCGAGCGGCCACTTTGAAACATTTCGATCTACAAAAGAACGCTTTTACGAGATAAAGCACTGTACCCGTATTGTGACAAAAGTCTCCGGTGAATTTCAGCACCTTTCACACCCTCTGACCACAAAAATCGAATCACTGCTCGTTGTTCCTCTTTGGTGCAAATTAATAGCGGAGCTAACATGCTTATGCTGTTGTAGCTAGCAGACAAATGACGCGGTCGTGATTAAATTCCGCACACATGACCACAGAGGCGCCAACTCAACGCATGCGCAAGCGGCCGCCACTACGATAATCTTCAAACCTTGTTATGGCGAAAGTGTAGATAATATTTGACTTACCCTCGCATATTCAGAGAAAAGAGTACCCAGTCACCAAGTTTTTAGCAATGCGTATCGAGGTATGTGTGAAACCAGAAGCGTTCATCACCAGGAACCCTGAATTAACGTTCGACAACATAATGTGGATGTTGATGAACTCATTTTAGCCGCAATTGAAGAGGACCTTACTACTAGCATTAGAGCACTAGAGTGGAAGGTCTGGTCTGTACTCCGCACGGAAAAGAAGCACCCCTTTCACTATACACCATTGCAAGGCTTAGAAGTAGGAGATCACGTCCGACAGATACAATTTTCGCGATTCCTATTACACGAGGACATTGAAAATAATTTTTTCTTGCGC
Organism: Dynastes maya; assembly: GCA_029619315.2. Taxonomy (NCBI): domain Eukaryota; kingdom Metazoa; phylum Arthropoda; class Insecta; order Coleoptera; family Scarabaeidae; genus Dynastes; species Dynastes maya. Next base: position 1,208,916 of record JAROYE020000024.1, read on the forward strand.
GGCATCCTGTGGACTGACGAAAGCAGATTTATCAGAGAAGGATCAATTAACTTACACAATCTGCATTATTGGGCGAACAAAGAAGAGAATCCTCACGTGAAGCAGCAGTTTTTCTATCGCATCCGCTAGTCTCACGTAATTGTTCTGAATAATTTCCAAATCTGTTTCAACTTGACTATCCTGAAATTTCAAGCGGCTTACCTTGACAGCCGCAGCTTCCTTTGGGTCGAATTCTAAAATCACGTTCTTTATATTCTCAAAATATTTAAGATAATAAAATGCAGCCTCTAACCATGTTCCCCAAGGAGTAAGAATAGGTACTGGTGGTTCAGGAATACCGGGGCATAGTCTATGAAATTCCCGAATACGTTTTGAGGATTTTACAAACATAGCTTTTGTATGTGCTATTAGAGCGTCTACCTCGGGATAACATTTTCTGATACTATCTGCTACGAGACTGAGAGTATGAATTTTACATGTAATATGCAACAAGTTAGCACAATGTTTTTTAAGAGATCGACCTACAGCAAGCATGTTTGCGGCACCATCACTCATAAACATCAACAGTTGATTTGTTGAAAGTTCAAACTTTTCCAATGTATTTAACACCAACATTGAAATTACTTCGGCAGTGCATTGTTGTATTCGTCTGGAAGCTAGTAAAATTGAGGGTGACGGTCGATGTGGTTCCATTGTGCGTACCATTACATTAACCACAGAATGTTTTTTTACGATCTCTTGTTTCGTCCACACATAACCACAGTTTTTTATCTTGCAACTCCGATTTAATTCTTTTCTCGACATGCTCACGAGCAGACGGCACAACTCTCTGTAGTGTTCTCTCACTTGGTAACTTAAAGTCCGAATATTCATTCCAAAACGAGACGTATGCTTTCTTCCTTAGTAAATGAAATGGTAAATTACATGCAATAAAGGTAACACATAAATTAAATTTAAATTTGTCATAATCTCGTGTGGAATTTTTGTTTGAAACATGCCCTGCACCATTTACGTGCCGTAGACAATCACTTTTCGACCAACACATTAAATCTATTTTACACACTACGCATTGAATTTTAGCGCCATTACAGTTTAAATCAGGCATCTCTGCAATAAATTCTCTTATTGTGTCCAACTTTGGTCGTTTTCGCGACGTAGGAAACATTTTCAAAACAAACGTAGAACTACGATATAGTATACGACAGCGTAGATGCATATACAACAGATCGGCTTTCGAGTCGCAGTTATACTGACGCTTATACCGAATTGTCCCAGCCGTGTTTATTTTGTGTAAACTTTTATGCGTCAGCCACTGGCTTTTAGCGCAGTTTGCGTTGCTCTAGCTATAACTTTATCCGATTTTTATTTGAAGTTACTATACATTACAATGATTTACTAAAAACAGATAAATACCTAACACTCATAAACTTGTTAAATAATTAATAAATACCTAACGCTTTCATAAATTACTAAAAATGAATACTTAACACATAAATTTGTAAAATTATTATTAATTAAGTCATGACGGGTGTTATTAATGTTTGTATTTCCCGGCAATTGTGGTTCTTGTTCATGCACCTGCCCATTTTCAATCAAACCATCCAATTCATTTGTATTTATATCTTCTGGTAGAACTGATGGTACGTTGTCATTCGTCGTCCATAGCCATAATCAATTATTTCTAAGATATCCAAATCACCTTCCAAAATATCGTTCCACCGAAAAGCCATTCTGAGATTTAAAAAATTACCAAAGTTTGGTTATATTTCAACTATGAACAGAATAGTACGTCAACTGATGTAGTGAAACTAGGTTAAGTAGCGTTTAAGCCGCTCTCTTCGAGAGCTTAAATTTAAGAACAGCTTAGGTAGTTTAAGTATTACTTAAAATGCGGTGAAACTTTAGGCCTTATTTAGCGCGTACGGTGCAAACGGGCATAAGAGTTGAAGACAATTCTTAGCGTAGCCATTATAAAGTTTCCAACGTGTTGAAAGTAATATTGTTCCTTAAGATACGACCTATAAATAATCGCTTTAGGCAAAATAACCAGCTATTTTCGTAAATTATTACTCATATGTTGGTGCAAAAAAATACACCACGAACAACAGACTTCACGTAATCCTTCATGCTGACGACCGGTTTTCTGGCTTAGTTGGCAAACTCATCGCCCCATTCGCATACAAACAATAACATCGAAAATGTGTCAATGTCGTTTGACGGCATGTCCCGATGCTGATGGGACGAAAGAACCGCAACAGCTGCGTAGAGAAAGAAAGAGAGAGACGTAGTAATAGATAAAAAAGAGAATATTCCTCTCAAGAGATGCTCCATACAGAATGAGTACAGCGCGTCGATGCAGGTTACACTTCGTAATGAAACGAGCTTAGAACCTCGGAGCAGAGCAGAAAGGTAACGGTGGATCGACCTGCAAAGATGATCGTGATGATGATGTAACACGATGGGTGTTCATCAGAAGAGGTTGGGCTTTTGTTTTATTAAAGAAAGTATCATGCTTAAAGATCATAGTAAGGAAATGAAGTATTATATAGATGTATAGTTATTTTATTTTATATTTTTAACGTTTCAATGAAACTATTATGTCATTTATCAGATTTTTATGGGGGAATTTGCTATAATTTATTTTATTACTATTTATTAAATATAAGGCCGCTTCTACCTAGAAAACTATGTTGTCTAACAAATTTAGACAGTCAAACATTAAAGCTATTAAGTAATAATAAGAAATCTTTACTAGTCACTCCGGCCGTACTTTAGCAGTAAAGGTTGGGAGAACCGTTGAAGGTGTTATGCAATCTTTGCACTCTATAACACATAGTTATACAATTTTACCAGCCATTTCTGCAAACGAACTTTCTCCATTACACAAAAAAAAAAAGTTCTTGAATCAAATAGATACAGTAGTGTCTGGATACAACAAGCCACGAGGGACCGAGAAATTCAGTTCGTTATATGCGAAATTCCTAATAAACAAAACGGATGAAATACATTTGACAAATTAAAAAATTAGTGATAACTATATCATTCGAAAAATATTTATTGACATAAGAGCGCAAATTTTGAGAAATACTGCATACATATATTTTAATATTACATGTATTTAATGGCTGGCTAAAAAAAGTGCAATTTTTTACTGTTTCAATTTGGCGCCAGCGCAAATTTGTGTCGCGTCGGAGAAATGCAGATTGTTCAGATCGAGCAACGAGTTAACCTCAAGTTTCTTGTGAAACACGAGATTTTAACTTTCCTTCGTGAATGAGCGTGAAGAAGAAGGCCTGATTTGTGGAAGAGCAAATCTTGGATGCTCCACCAAGACAATGCGCCAGCGCATTCCGCCTTTTCTGTGAAGGCGTTCTTTGCGAAATCCGGCATCACCGTGTTGGACCACCCACCGTACTCGCCCGACCTGGTCCCCAGTGACTTTTTTTTATTTCCTAAGGTAAAATCGGAGCTTAAGGGGACAAGTGTGACAGTGTGGAAGCGGTGAAAGCGAAAGCGACGGAGGTTCTCAATAAGCTGACACAAACAGACTTCCAGCATTGCTTTCGACAGTGGAAAATTCGTATGGAGCGTTGTAGGGATCGGCAAGGAGAGTACATTGAAGGGGATATTAATAATGTGATCAATAAAATGTTTTGTAGCACCAGTCCGGTTATTTAATTGCCACACCTCGTAAATCTACATTGCACGTAAAATGTGCAATACATGAATAAAAATCAACATCAAAACACGCCAAAATATGGCTAGTAATTGACACCTTGTCAATGTTTCCTCATTCCTTTGATCAATATCCTTCGTAATTTACGTACGCATAGGGAGACTCTCATGAACCAACTAAATATGTCTATAATTACAATTTACGTACAGTACATCGGACCACGTGATCTTTATACTAATGCGTTACGAACATCGAACGAGGCGATAACATCATCAACAATACATGACCGCGTCAATGTACTATTTTCGTGTAAATTGATTCTTCATATGTGCCCAGGTAATAGTAACCGGTTCAAGGATAATTGACCACGCTTCGGATATAATTCGGAGTTCATTTTTCGTACCATTCCGCTCTTCTAACGGACCGTAATTTAATTGCCTCTTTTTTATACTTTAGTAATTTTTATATTCTACCTGCTAATAACGACCTTTGCTTCGTTACCAGAGCTTATTAACGATGTATATATTACAACGTTAATCTTTCGTGTATAATTAATGTAGTAATAATTTAATTATTATAACAAATATCAAAAGTATCAATTTTTATATGCAAGTAATTAGATGTATAATTTTGTAAATGCAAAAATTATAGTTCTGTTAATAATTATGATTTGGTAACATAACATAAAAGTACGTCTGGAGCCCTAGCACTTACAAGCACACTGATAGAACACTGATTCTCCGATTCCGATGAAACTTGGTATATTGATAGACCATCAAAAAGTAAAGGACACGTATTTTTTTTAAGCGGCCCATATTCACCTTAAGGGGGTGAAGGGTGCGCCTGAAATTACCCCCAAAAACGCATTTTTCATCATAACTTCGGAGCCGCGCAAGCTATCGGGATGAATTCAAAACTAAGGTGTTCTACTCCAAACGGACCATAAATGAATGTCCCCCCCCCCCCTGGTGGGGTAGGGGGAGAAAAATTTCACCTCTTTTTCACCATCCTGGCTACAATTTTCGCCCTAGACAGGTCATAATTTTTTCCACAAACTACATTTAAAAATAAAAATTACCCTTTTTGCATTTTTTTCCTCGGTTACATATAATAGAGGAAATATTTTTTATAAAGCGCGACTGCGCACATACATATATTCCGTTATTATACCTATCTGATTAATCTTCCGTTTACTATTTATGTGCATTTAGCATCTACCATGAACGATCTATTAAACAGTGAAAAATTCTGCATTTTCGATTTATTTCTAGTGACTATAAATCGCGGAAAATATAGAGAACTTGGGATTATATAATACAGGACGAAAATATATTAAAGTGCGTCATAATGTTAGTAAGCTGCGTATATTTTGGCTTCGATTTCAGAATATTTTCAGATGCACCTATTAATATCCCTAAAATAACTTTGAGATTTTTCTAGGAGGAGTTGATATTAGTGCCAAAAAAATTACGTGTATGTCTGTATATAAAGGTGAAACGGTCGAAAAAGAAACAGTGATACATCGGCCACGGCTGGGTTCGCTTTGAATCGACTTAACATCTTAACGATATTAACAACTCTGATAAATAACCATTTCCCACCGCAAAGTATTGTGGCAAGCCCAGTTAATGGTGCCGAGCAGTCGTTAGCAGACAAACTTTTCGATATAATTGTGAGCAGCGTTAATGAGCCTGCTTTTGAAGTACAACAAGAAGTAATCTACGATTTGAGTTCAACTTCAGAGTATCCTGGAGCGCAGCTTGTGAACGTGGAAGAAGATGATAACGTAAGAACAAGAGCTCGCAGATGCAATAGACGTAGATATCGACTATGGACATGCTGCCGTGGAGTATTGGAAAAGTGGAAAAAAAGGTCGATATTCGTTAAAAACGGCAGTGCATCGCTACAAGAAAATTACATCGTTACAATAATTACAACGGTGGGAACAGCAAGTATCCTCCGGCGGGACGAGACGCCAAAAGCTGTTTCAGCTCTCCCAATATGTATTTAATTGGTTTAAAGCTGGTCTTGATCGTCAAACGATAATTCATGATTATGATTTAAGAAGATGGGCATCGGAAGCACAAAAAGAGTTGCAAGTCCCTATCTTTGTTGCATCGGAGAGGTGGATACAAAGATTTAAAACCAAACATAACATTGTGTTCCGCAAAACAACCAAATTTCGTACAAGAATGCAAGTTAGTGGAGCTGCAAATGTAGCTGCAGAAGTGGTGACCTTTGTTAGGAGCATACGTAACTGATTACCTGAATATGGACTAGAGAACATTTATATTATAACACCGACCAAAGTGGATGTAATATTGAAATGCATACGAGTCGAACACTGGCTGAACGTGGATCCACGTCCGTAGAAGCCGTAGTTCAGTCAATTGCAGCGACCACGCATAGTTATACCATGCAATCCACTGCATCAGCACCTGACAAATTAATGTCTCCCATTTTCGTGTTTTTAAAAGAGGCAATCGGCCGCCTGGGGCCACTTGTGCAACAAAGAATGTTCTGCCCGCCAAATGTGTACATCGTGGCCAGCAAGTCCAGAAAACTATCTAAAAAGTTGGTCACACAATGGGCTAAAGACGTATATGCTCCATACGTTGGCAAAAATACACTTCTGCTTATGGACTCTTGGTCAGGACAAAGCTCTGAGGACATTTCTGCAGCTGTGCCTACTGACTATCCAGTTACAGTTAAGACCATTTCAAAGGGTGCCACAGGTATCACTCAACCTCTTGACGTGTACTATTTCCGCTCGTGGAAACAATTTACTCGACAGCTGTCCGATATTATCGTTCTGTCTGCCTTTGCCATCCAATTATATCAAAGAGACAATATTCTACGTTTGCAAGGGCTAACCCATTTGCAGTTTTCTTCACCACGATATAAGGAGATGCGTAAATATGCCTGGTATAAAAGTAGATATCTCGCGGAAAACCAGCTATAATCAGGTGCGGATGGTGTAAAAAATATCTATGTATAAAACACTTTTTCGTTGAATACTACAACTGTGGAGTTTACAATCAATAACACAAGCTAACAACCTCATTAAAAAAAATGTAAGATGTTCACTATTATTGCTATGTGTAAAAGTATGTAAGATGCAACTTGTGTTGTTGGTTTTTTAATATTGTTAAGAGGTTTAAGTGAATTTAAAGCGAACCCAGCCATAGCTGATGTATCCGGAAAGTGTTTCTTTTTCGACCATTTCCTCTTTATATATATACATATACGTAATATTTTTTGGCACTAATATCAACTCCCAAATTGGCAGTTTGGCACTAATATAATCCCAAGTTCTCTATCCTTTTTCGCGATTTATAGTCACTAGAAATAAATGGAAGTGCAGAATTTGTCACTGTCTAATAGATCGTTCATGATAGATGCCAAATGCACATAAATAGTAAACGTAGGACCAATCAGATAGGTATAATAACGGAACATACGTATGCGCGCGGTCGCGCTTTATAAAAAATATTTCCTCTATTATATGTAACCGAGGAAAAAAATGCAAAAAGAGGTAACTTTTATTTTTAGATGTAGTTTGTGGAAAAAATTATGACCTGTCTAGGGCGAAAATTGTAGCCAGGGTGGTGAAAAAGAGGTGAAATTTTTCTGTACGTGTCCTTTACTTTTTGATGGTCTACCAATATACCAAGTTTCGTCGAAATCGGAGAGTCACAGTTCTGTCAGTTTGCTTGTTAGTAACGGATATACTAAATTGGAAGATTCCACAGCTCAAACGGAATATTTACTTGATTGAGAAGCGGAAATATCTTTGATAAGTGACGACAACATAGTACAAAATGTAGTAATTGAAAATATGAAAAATGTAAATTTGAATCAACAGTATGTCGTAAATTCTTTGTTCAGGTCCGAATAAAACACTAGCATAAACAATTTAACGGTTTAATTTCACATAATACATAATTCTCCACGCTTTCACATAACCTTACTTCTCACTTCTCTTCTTCGGCTACCTCTGTCTTCTCCCTCTTCATTCCACTTCTCGCTAACGAACTAAATCCCGGAGTACCAACTATCAGGGAAGCGGGAAATTCAAAATTTCAAATTTACTTACTACAAGTAAGAAAAAATTGGTAATACGAAAGACTGTAAATTTAAATTAGAAAAAATAGAAACTATAAATTTGGTTTATAAGCTTCCATGGTCGTCAATAATACCATGCTCTTGGTTTCCGGGTTGGAACTGCATCGTTGTCGCAGCTTTGGTCGGCGTTTCATCCACACTCTTATGGAACATCTTCAGGACTATTACTGCACACTGACCGGAGTTCACTTGCAAATCATTTGGGTTTACAATCACTTAGATATTTTGTAAAAGGAGGACGCCACTTGTGACCCTTTTGACAATCATTGCTTGAAAAGATGGATATTGGGGTTTCCCGGAAAAACAACACAAGTCAAAATTCCTTAAACATAACACATGTCAACAAACTTTTAATTTTTTTCTTTTCCACATGAGGAATACACACAAGGAAAGAAAATGTCTGGCTATACGAAAAAGCGTACATGCGACAACGGTAAAAGGGTGATCCACCACAAGCTGAGAGGTTAGCGGCAGTCGACGGCTCACGACGGTTACCGATGTGGTTAGTTACGAGATAGACTGTATTATGTACAAACGATCTTAGTAAGAATTTCTAGAGTATTTTTCTTTTCTTTTATTTCATCAGAATCTGTTTTTATTTTCGTCTTTAGAATCCCCTGTTAGTTTCGTCTAAGCTTCGTAACAACAACAAGATAAATATGTCAAACTCTCATTTCCAGGCGACTATGACTTCAAATTATTACATGCGTTCTTGCACCACAGTAGGTCTACATGCCAACGTTGTTAGAAGCGTACTAACACCTAACACGCGATCCACATCGAATCAATCGGATTCCACTCAATCCCCTTCTCGCTCTCTCGCCGTACATATATAGATATAGCTAACATCACATTTTCTCAATGTGTATACATAATGTCACATAAAGTAGAGTACTTAATAGATCATTTATTAGTATAAAAAAATGGCTACCATAGTTTTAACTGGACTAAAGAAAATAAGCTTTTCTGCATTCTGAAAAATTTTATTTTAGGTTGTGTCGTTTTTCTGGAAAATTTCTCAATTGATTATATCCTTATATCCTAACAAATTATATGTGTTACATATTCTATGTATTGGAGACTTTAGAATTATATTTGTTTTTGGCGTATAAAACGTAAAGCAAGACCGAGTAGATGGACGAGGTACGATATAATTAACCCCTTATTGCATGATTTTTTATTTTTGGACGCAAAAAACAGAAAAAGACTGAAGCTTGCAATCAGGATATTTACAACGGTTTCTCGCCATTCCGGCAAATGATCCAAGCCGTCTTTGCGAACTTCTTTTTGTGGAATTGGGGCGGCTGCACCACGCTCCTTTTTTCTTTCATATGCAGCTTCAACATCGCCACTTGGTCTACCTCTTTTTCGAGTAAGGGTGGATTTGCCGGCTTTGCAAAACCCATCTGCCATGGCAATTTTGAAATCTGCAAGAGGCATATATCATCATTTTGCCTCCTCCAGAGAAGCCAACTGTTGACGATAAACATATCGATTAAGTGAAAGACAATACGCAAATACCATCTTCTGGATCTTAGTCTTATTCGATAATACCCCAACATAGAGTCCAGAAGATCTACACCTCCCATGTATCCGTTCTACTTGAAGACAGTTTGAGGACACGGGATCATTTTGTGAGTTTTCGCTCTGGAAGAATCGTTTTTTGAGACCCGTTGGTTTACTTCCAACGTAAGTAGACAGAGTTGTCACAATTTTATTGTCAAACCATGATACACAATTGAGTTTTACGTTTTCTTTCCTAATAATTTTCTCTTTCATAGTGCCTCTTCCATCTGTCTTCATTTCTTTTTCTGTAGGCATCACACAACCCGCCAGTCGATTTAATCGAGCGGTTCCCAAAGGTAAAATACAGTCCTTAGTCCAATAAACCATGAGAAGAACACGCTTGGGCCTCCCATCTCCGCGTACTTATTTGGCGTGCAGCCTGCCACGTACTGTCGCTTTGAACTCTCTCGCGGTATCGTCAAGATCGACTACGAGTTGAAAATTACCCCTAGCCACGCCGCTACCGCTATGCTTCTGCTATCCGGTACCACCTTTTTAACAAACTCTATTTATTGGTTGTATATGAATTTTCCACTATTATTTTGTAAAGAAATAGCTTTGTAGATGATCGACTTTATTTTTATTCCGTTTGGTTTAACTATAATCAATTACCTATCGCCGTTATCATCTTTTCATTTTATTTTGCTAATTCTTGTAAGGGCGTGATTAATTTCTTACGTATTTTATATTGTATAGCGATTTGCAGTTTTGCAAATTATATTATTTAGTTGCACAGTTCCCTTCACGGTTCGCGAGCTCTTCCATCGACGTTCGAGAGAGCATTCGCCTCTGGTTTCCTCCGTCACGGCCAGCGGAGAAAGGCGTAAAACAAGACGTAGAAGAAAACGCGCATATCCGCGATACGGATCCGCTGCGTGTACCTTATTCTTCGTCGCGCGAAGAAGTTAAGACAAAAGCCACTGTAATTGACGAGAAGGAAAGATATGCACGGCGAGAGAATTAGGTAGACAGGTGAGAAAATCTCTAGACGTTATAAAGCAAAGGAAAGCGTGTCCAGTAGTGCGCAACAATAGATCCACCATATGGAATTTTTACAAGTGATGAAGGATGAGAATTATTACTTTATGCCTTTGTTGAATTAGCAGAATTCAAAAATAATATAATGGTATAAGTAGATGCATGAGATAAGAAACTCCGATTTTCGACGATACTTTTATTGAAACGACGATACTGGGAAGAACATATACGAACATAAGTCAGTTCTCTTTCAACTTTTCTTCTTAAGTTTTAAAAATAATACGTCTGCCTCGTAATCGATGGGCGATTTCTTATAAAAATCTTATATGATCTATAGACTGTAGTGATCGGCTAAAATGAACCCGCTTGAAGCGAACTACCGGTTGTTGCGTACCAAAACCGAGGGTCCCGTTATATTTGCCATAAAAATAATATTAAAAAATATCTTTCATTGCGAACCCGCTTAAAACGAACTTCCGTATAATACGAACCAACTTTAGGGTCTTAACGGAAACAGTTTCTGTTTAAAGCGAACTTGTTTTGATACTACATCAACACACAATATTCGGAAAGTCCGGGCAACACCGACAAGAACATTGAACGTATATATATCGAATCGAATATTTGTATTCTATATTTTTGATGTGTCTGCACATTAAGACAAACGCTTTTTTAAGAAGAGGACATACACAAGAGTTCGATTATTTAAATCCGTTCAAATCAAATGCATCATTCATAAAAGAAATAAATGTCGTATTGTATTAATATAGACCGCGTAGTAAAATGAATCCCTAAAATATATGGACACTGTTGCAATGTTTGCTCGCTATGAAAGTAAAAGGGCGTGGAGTCGCGCGACGAAAATGAGTCAGAATCAGTAACAGTCCAACCGCTGTCAGAGAACCATCGCGCTAGACTCTAGCCATTATGCATTATACCCTTTGTTTCCCTGCCTTTCTCGATCTTTTCTCCTTGGTTATCTTTGATTTGTATCTCAAAATTATACTGTGCAATAGTTTTCTTTTTAATTATATTCTTATAAACTAAGAAGTCATGAAATTGGTACCACATTAAAGGCAGCACTGTAAATGTCTACATAATTGAACATCTATTATAATAATAGGTTCAACTGAATTTTTACACATACAAATACGATTCATTTTGACATAAAATTCCATTAACTAAATTTAGAAAACATGTTTCCGTTTTGGTATTTGCATTTAAGAATTTATGTATTTCTTATGCACTTACTATCATTTAAACATTTAATATATTGGATATTCGGAAATGAAAAAAATTAATCTAGTTATTTTATAATAAGAGGTGGATGAGTTTTTAAAGGTGGTGTTGAACTCGTTGAACAAATTTGAGGTTTCAACTTTTAATGTTTATGAGTAGAGTGGGCCAAGAGCGCCACGCGCCAGGTTCGCAATCAGGCTGCCGGGCGCATATATGTATGTAAACATAGGTAATTTAAATATGTAATTATTAGGACGAGGACCAAAACCACTGTCTATTACGTCGTGAAGACGCGCAAATATACACCTGCAGTTTGGGTGTTCGTTGATAAATAGGGCGTTGTTCACAGTGGGCCACTACAAAAAAAAAGTTCATTCATCGACGGCTACGAACTAACAGCGCGCTTATTCATTTACGGATGACGCGCTCTATTCATCAACAAATGACGAGTCTGCAGATGTTACGTTTGCACCACTTTGTGGCATACTAGAAACAAGCGTCGGTGTGCTCGCTTTAGTGATTATGTCTAACGTAACTATTAAAAATAAACGGCCATTACCTACGAAAGTTAATAAATTTCTTAGTGAATTTGTGGATTTACACTACAATGGGAGTACAATTTTCTGTAAAGTTTGTAAAAAGAAACTACTGTGCTGGAGCAAACGTGATTGTGAAAGACATATAAATAGCGCACACCACAGAAATAAAAGAAATGGTGTGTCACAACAACGTCAATTTCAATTAGAATTGCTTTTAACGTTTATGGTATGTGGTCTACCACTTCGTATACTTGATAAAAAAGCATTTCGAAAATTCTGGGGTACATACAATACCGAGTGGATACTACCATCTCGGACAGCGTTACGGAGAGATATTCCACGAATACGTGAGGACATTGAAAATCGAATTAAAGCCGAATTAAAAGATAAACAGCTGTGGCTATGTCTTGATGAGACGACAGATTACAAAAAAAATTCTATTTTGAATATAATAGTGCGCGTATTAGATCCTATTAAACCAAATTTTGCAATTCTATTAGCCAGCAGAAGATTAAAACAGTGTACTAGTAAAGCAATTACGGCCGTAGTTCTCGAAACGTTACAAAAATTTCAAGTGTCAACCAGTCAACTGTTGTTGTTCATGAGCGATGGTGCAGCAACAATGTGTAGTGTAGGCCGTTCCCTTAAAGAAAAGTGTGAAGGACTTTTACATGTTACGTGTAAAGTCCATGCTTTACATCTTGTGGCACAAACTATTCGAGAGTGTTACCCGGAGGTGGATGCATTAATAGCAAACACAAAAAAAGTGTTTCTCAAAAGTCCTAAGAGGACTAGGGCATTCCACAGGTTATGCCCTGGTATTCGAGAACCACCACAGCCCATTCTTACGCGTTGGGGAACGTGGTTAAAAGCCGCTTTTTATTATAATGAACATTTTCAAGAAGTCAAATCTGTTATTTTGCAATTCGTCCCTGCCGAAGCTAGAGCTATTAGGATGAGCCAGAAGGGATTTCTCGATATTTCTGTTGAAACACATCTAAAGAATATTAGCAACAATTACAAAGGGTTAGTAGACGCGATAGAAAATTTGCAAAATTCTGGATTGTCGTTGGTAGAATCAGTGCAAGTCGAGGACGAAGTTAGTACATTGTTACACAGTATAAACGATGCAACAAGTGGACGAGTTTTAGCTAAGTTCGATAGTGTTTTAAAAAAGAATCCGGACTACACGAGATTAAGACAAATGTGCGATGGGGCATCTGCAGATTCCTTGACTAAGTCTAAAGATTATTTTAATTACGCCTGTCTTACTTCGGTAGACGTGGAACGGTCGTTTTCGAAATATAAGAACATTTTTTCGTCTCGGCGAACATCCTTCACCGAGGCAAATGTGGAAACTTATCTGATGGTGCAACTTTTTAAACAAGCCTATCCGCATTATTAAGAAGGATAGAATTTATTTATTATATCTTTATTTACAGTTACATTATTAAGTACAACAGAATAAAAAAAGCGTTCAGTTTCTCAGTTATTTCCTTATTACATCCCATTTACAACGCATACCGTTTTCAATCAAATAAAAAATCATAATGAAAATAAAAACACCTCAGCGTGTACATATATATATATATATATATATATATATATATATATATCCGCTCTAATTACTAAACATTATTATTGCGTCAGCTTTTATTTTTTTACTCTTGTGTATTAATTTCGAAATATCACATATACGCTATTTACAATAAGCGGCCGTTGCGCCTGATTCCGATTCTGTTGGATGGCGCAATTTGGCCCACTCTATTTATGAGTGATGGTGCCGCAAACATGCGTTCTTTGGGTCGATCGCTTAAAGAACACAGTGGTAACTTCTTACATGTAACATGTAAAATCCATATTCTAAATCTTGCGGCATAAACGATTCCTACATGTTTTCCACTAGTAAATGCATTGATTGCTAGTACAAAGGCAGTGTTTCTAAAGTGCAACCATGTTCCCCAACGTATTGTTACACGTTGGGGAACTTAGTTGTAGGCTGCATTTTACTACAAGAAATATTTTGATCAAGTAAAGAAGGTAGTTTTAAAACCCGATTGAGGTGGTGTGGGTGCAAGTGAAAAACTTTATAAAGCACAATAATGTAATGCTTTAAAGTAAATGAAATACCTGCCCTTATTGATCAAGGATATCAAAATGATACCACTGAGAACTGGCAAAATTATATTATACATGTTACGAAGGGCATAATATTTTATTATATGTTTTCCGATAGCTTTCTGGGTTTCGAATGTCTTTCGAATATAATTTTGCTAACTTACAAAACAATATACTGAAGTTGTGGATATTTGCACTTTAACAAAAAATAAACTAAGTTGTTTTCTTTCTATCTATTTATCCTCATGTAAATTTAAAACCAAAATTGTTTCCTAAGCTTTTAACAATAACAATGAAGTTAGCGTAAATATACAGAGCATTTCAGATAACACTGGCCACAAGTCTTTACGTAGTAAAATCTTTATTTGATGTTAATGGTTTTCCCAAGGGAGTGTTTGATTTATTTTTTGTCCACATGTAATTGGAACGATTTTCATGAGGTTTTGAGACACTTTATGCTTTGGAACAAAGGTGTAAAGTCGAAATTTAAAAAAAAATGTAGCAGTTTTAACGGCAATTTTAGGAATTTTTAGATAATGAAACACAATTTTGTAGCTAGAAATCTCAGCCCGTGTTGTATCACTCAAAGCTACAATTGATGTTACCCAAGCAGTTCACTACAAGCAGACATGTAATCCAGAATGGCTCTTATTTATTTAAACAAAAAAATATACCGGTAATATAAAGGGAACAAACAATTATGAATAAAATTTTATCAAAAATTAATTACCTACCTAAACTAAAACAATAAAAAAATACACTAAATTATGAAAAAAATTGTATCATGATGTAAATCAACTAAGCAAATATTCAAACTGCTGGCCAAACGCTGCTAAACAGTGTCCTAATCTTTCTTAAAAGTGACGTTTCACATTCTAAAGATTTCTTACTGTTGTTTCTCTAAATGCACTACTCTATCTTAATTCGTTCATGACGAATAGTTTCAGAAACCCTCCTTGTAATGTAAGCCCAAACAAACAAGTCCAAAGGGCTTAAATCGGGGCTTCTTTCCAGTCACTTCAGCGGCTCCCTCGACTTATCCAGCCATCTAGAAATTCATTATTCAAAAATTCTGTAATAGCCCTGGTGTCATGTGGTGGTGCCCCACCGTACTGGTAAATGATTCTCCCAGGTATATAGCCAATAGCTGGAAGAATTGTGTCTTTCAGCAATTCCAAATACTTTTGGGCATTCCGTGAAGCGTCGATAAAAGCAGACCAACAATGTGATTACCTAGAATGGCGGCCCACACGTTGACCTTCTGAGGAGTTTGATTATGGGTTTCTAGATAAAAATATGGGTTTTCTCGTTTTTCTTTTGGTTTAATGCATAAAATGTCTCAAAACCTCATAAGAATAACTAGGCGTGGACAAAAAATAAATCAAACACTCCCCGTAGGAAAACCATTAACATTACATTTAGACTATTTCATTTGGCAATACTTCGAAGCTAGGTGAAACGCGCGCTATGGATTTTTATAAAATGACGATAAATAAAAACTACACGATTTTCACGTGTTGATAAATCTTTACTATCAAGGCTGCCTACACTACCGTTCATGGAAGTTCGGGCAAGCAAAAAAATGTACGGAAGTCAAAGAAAATAAGAGAAATATTAAATGGCCATGTATTTAATACTTACTTACATGATTTTACATATTTCCAAACACAAATTTATTAAAAAGAAAAAGTTAATGTAATACAAATAATTTAAATCCGATTTTCATCGAAAAATCCACCTTTTGCCTTTAGGACTGCTGCCACTATTCTCGGCATCCGATCCACTAATTTTGCTAATGTTTCATTGGGCAAGCTTGTCCATACCCCCTGTAGAATGGTCCACAAATGTTCCTTCGATTTTGGACACTTTTTCCTAACACATCGATCTAATTCTTCCCATAACAACTCTATCGGGTTCAGGTCGGGGGACTGTGGCGGCCATTCCATAATTTTTAGGGTTCTTTCATTTTCTTCTTACTGCAGGTAATCTGTGCACAATTCAGATTTATGTTTGGGGTCATTATCCTGCATAAATTCAAATCCACGACCAATTAATCGGGCTCTTGACAGTATAGCATTTTCCTCCATTTTCCGATATTCTTCTTTTTTCATTATGCCCTCAATTTTGAGCAAGTTCCCTGTTCCGATTAAGGAAAAACAACCCCAAACCATTACAGATCCGCCTCCATGCTTCACTGTAGGAACTATACACTCCCGTATTCTTTCTCCTCTTGATCTGCGTACGAGAACTCTCCGTCTATTTCCAAAAACCTCAAACTTGGATTCGTCAGTCCACAAAACGTTTTTAAAATCGTCCCCTGTCCAATCTCTATGAGCGTGTGACCATTTCAGTCGTTTCAGCCTATTTCCTCTTCGGAGCAACGGTTTTCGATAAGCCAGTCGCCCATGCAACCCAGCCTCTTTCAGCCGACGTTTCACAGTACTCACAGAAACTTTGGAATCTCGCTCATTATTGAATTCTGCAGCAATTTCTGATGCTGCTAGTCTTCTATTGCGCTTACTAATTATTTTTATTCGTAAATCTTCCGCAGGAGTCGTTTTTCTTGACGGTCCTGGCCGATTACGATCTTGCACGTCACCGGTTGTCTTAAATCGAACTATAGTTTCATGTACTGTAGATTTTTTTATTTTTAATTTATCCGCCATCCGTCTTTCTGCGTACCCTGCCTGATGCAAGGTAATAATAGCAGATCGTTTTGAAACAGCTAGAGGCTTTCCATGGGGCATTTTAAGCAGTCAAACCGAAATTATTTTATTTTTCACTTGCACAACCACAGATACTTTCACAATAACAATCTCTTCAGAACTACTGCGTTTACAAATGTTATAATACTTTATAAAGGGTATACGACTATTTCCAGGTAACACGAGTGAATCAGCTAACCCTCCTAGGGATTATTATAAAGCTTTATTGTCACTGTAATTATTGAGGATTTCCAACATAATTATATATTTTATGATAACGGTTTTATAATAGACAAATACTACCTAGAAATTGGTAAAAGGCTTCCAGAAAAGATTAGTTTTAATAATTCCTCACAGAAATGTATATTATATAATTTTAAAATTTTTTCCTAAACAGTTAATATAATTTGTCACCTTGCCCGAACTTCCATGAACGGTACTGTACGTTAGTTTCTTTATTGAAACAGAAAAATGTCCATAATTCTTCTAATTTTTAAAATAACCATATTAAATGTTATATCGCTAATCGGGTACTCTAAGTCTGTGGCACTGGAATACTGAAACAGTTCACTAAAAGTATTGTGGTTAGGGTTTTAGTGAACTGTTTAAATGTTATATCGTTGGAAAGATTATAAAAAGAATTTTTTTTGTATAAAACCATGAATACCATTTAAACAAACATGAGGATATCACAACTTCAATAACGAAATCCTCGATTAGCCTATCTTATAAAGACCACAATTATAACATTTCACCAGATATGATTATTTTCAGAAAAACAAATACTGGTTTAAATTGGTCTATACTAAATATCGAAAAAGAAACTCACACTGTATGTTGTAGCACAATATTACGTAAGTAGTGAGGAGACAGTTCATGGTTAATTATTTTCGATTACGTACAGTGCATTTGGCAATTCCCCAAAAGTACGAAGGTGCTTGAACTACTACCAAAACACATGCTCCCAGAATGAATTTCAAAGTTTTTCTCGTAACATCAACGATTTTGTTTATTTTCTCCTCACAAATTCTAAATATATGTGAAGGGCATAAGTTTACGGTTTTATGTCCTTCGATCGAAATTATTAACGTACAAATTTTACAAATTTAGTTCAGGACTAGTAATTCGGTCAGCGGAACTCTTGCGAGGCTGTCATTGATCGGGACGCAGCTTGCCTGTTCTCATGGGGAAAGGACGCGCATTTCTGGGTGTTTATTTTCTTTTTTCCAGAGGATTTTTTCTAATAAACCGTTAGTGAAATACGTAAACTCCACCGTTGTTATCTCCATCGCTGTATTTTCGATACGTCTCGTATGTTAAGAGGAAGTTATGCGCTCCTTACCCTTCCCTTTTACTCCGTTGTTTCGTCTCGAAAGAAAAACAATCAAACGGATCAAGTGAGAATAAAATAACGTAGCTTACGGGTGCGTACATCATTGCTAAACAGTCGCGTTATTGTAGAAAGTCTCTTAGAATAACAGTAAAGTTTGCTATGAAACAAATAACGGAAGAAAAACAAGAAAATCTACGGAAATGTCAATGTCAAATGCGAATAATTGGAGATTTTACTTCTGTATATTATAATGCCTATTGACCTTTGTAAACCCAGGCGGAATTCAATTGTACTCCAGACATCAATTTCTTAGGATAGTTTCTGATATATTTCTTTTTATTCAATTTCCCCCTGAGTTATCCTCCTAATATAAGAGGATTGGCAAAATTTATTTAAAAAAAAAATCATTGATTAAAAAAAAAAACAAAAAAATCATGTTTTTTTTTTATTTATTTTAAAAGATCTGTTGGTGTTATTGCACTCTTTTAATTATTTTAAAAGCAATATAAATAGTTTATAGAAGCTGGTCGAAAAGCAATAGTTTTACCGCAAGATGTAAGGTGGAGTACTTTGGCTGATTGCTTAGAAGTATATGTTAACCACTGGGACAAATAATTAAAAATTTCTGAAGAAAATAAGGATAATATAGACTCATCTGTGTATCAGGAGGTATCGAACATAGGATTAAAAAGAACAGTCGGTGATCTTATAAGTATTTTATATCCAATATCAGTAGCACTAGATAATATTCAGAAAAGAAAATAGGACAATTACCGATACTGTGGAAATATGGAAGAGCCCTGAACTGATTTTCGAAGAACATTTCACTCTCCATCATATGAACATATTCAAAAAACGATATGCGCATTGTTACTTATATGTTTGATCCAACGAAACATAAACATAGATTATCATCTAAAAAAGGAGAAATACTTTTAGAACAAATAGAAAATATCTACCGTTACACAGGATTATGACTTCTTGTAATAGAGCTAGGTACCAGATCAACACCATTTAAAAAATATTATGTTTAATGAAGAGGTTCCACCTAATGTCACTGCATTACAGTGGTGGATTGCACAAAAAGATAGGTATACCAGAAGTATAAAAAAAAGTACACATTATCAAACAGTTCTTATATACAATATTTTCATCAACGCCAGTTGAACGAGTTTTCTCTTCTTTTGGACTTGTACACACCAAACTAAGAAATAAACTGGCTACCGAAATTGGTTTTATTACTTTGGCCTTGTTAGGGATGAGTTCGCCTTTCTAATAGGTTATTTCACGTCAAGTGTTCAAGTCCCTACGCTCGACCATCGCAGATGTTTTTCAAATTTTGTGAGTAGGTTCCACAACCGACTAAAGGTAATTCTCCAATTCTTAGCTCCTGATATGCAATACATGAACTGCAAGAATCTCTTAAATAATGGCTGGTAAAATGTCGCAGATGCTCACGGACACTTTTTACCATCTTTATCAAGCTGTCATTCCGTAAGTAAGAGAGATATTTGCCTAGAAATGACCGATTCAACATTGTCGAAACCGCATTTTCGCCCAACTTTGAGTGCATGTGATAAGAAGGGATTTTAATATTGTTCCTTAAACTTTCCAGCACTCATACTCAATTTTAAAAAGCGTCACTAATTTACAGTACAATATCTTATTGGCTTACTGGATTGCATGATGACAAAGACGGAGAAAAAGTTTTAAGTAATGCGCGCAGTCCTTTCAAGCAGTTGATTGATTGATTGATTGATTTTCTACCAGAGCAGGGCTGGTCTTTACATCCCTAACACTGAAGCTTAATAGCTTATTGTATTATTCCTGCTTCGGTTTTGTTTTGCTTAAACAGGTTAGTTCCCGCAATCAGGTTTAACAGCCTATGTAGTAAATCTTTCTCCATTGGTAGTTCAATTGTGCTTCGCATAGCGAATCTGCGTTGAGCTAACGCTGCACATTCGAAAATAATGTGAGAGGCTGTTTCCTCCTCCTCATTGCAAAGTCTACATAAGGGCTCATCTTTGTAGATCCCCATCTTATACAAGTGGCCTCTCAAACAGCCATGTCCTGTTAATAGACATGTTGCTGCTCTAAGCTGTATCTTGTTTAATTCAAGCAGGTCAGCAGTCAGATGTTGCGACGGTCTTCCCATCATCCGTTTGCTGTGCTTTTGTCCAGCTGCATGTTTCCAATTTAATTGGTGTTGTGTTATAATCCACTCATTAATTGCACCACGCACTGCACTCTTGGTAATACCTAGACCCGGTTCAGGGCCTATATAATTCATTTTTGAACCTTCCCTCGCTAGCTGGTCTGCAATTTCATTGCCCGCTATGCCCCTGTGCCCTGGCACCCACACCAGTGTGACCTTGTTGTGTTTAGACAGAGCCATTAGGGTTTGCGGGCACTCCCATACTAGTTTGGAGGTTATGCGATAAGATGCTAGTGCCTTTAAGGCTGCCTGACTGTCAGAGAGAATGCACATCGTCTCACCCTGCGGTCGCCGACGCAGACTCTCCCACGCGCAGGTTTGTATAGCATATAAAAGCAGTTACTTTGTCTCCTTTTTTTGGTCTTATAAGAAAAGACCCAAACATAGAAACCAAGTATGTTGTAGAGAAAAACAAGCTCTTTTAAATGGTTGTTGAGTCAAGAAGCTCTTAGGTTTTCCAGTTGAGATATAGACCCTCAAAGATATGCTAAATTTGTATCAAAATTTTTTGGGATCATGTTCATCTTCAAGTACCTCAGAAACTATTTGCCAAAGAAGTTTAAAATTTGAAACGGTTAAAAACAATTATTTTTTCACCAGTTACACAGAAGATGAACTTTCTGCATTGATTTCCCTGGAATACAGACTTCCCAGAAGTTAGGATTTTTTTTGTCGCGACAAATTTTCAGCCAAGTTTGAGGACCAAAAGCAAGAGAACTAGTTGACTGTTTTTTGTTAAAATTTGGAAGTTTGGGACACTGATAACTACTAAGCAAGCACAGCAATTTCCAGGCAAATATCTCTCTTACTTAGAGAATAACAGCTTGACAAAAATGGCAGAAAGTGTCGGGGAGCATCCGCGACATTTTACCAGCTATCACTTAAGAGGCTCTTGCAGGTCAGGAGCTAAAGATTTGGGGAATTACCTTTAATCAATTGTGGAACCTACTCACAAAATTTGAAAAATATCTGAGATGGTCGAGCCTGCGGACCTGATCATTTGACATGGAATAACCCTGATGCCACTCCATCGTTTCTTTTTTAGACAAGGGATCGTGATATAAAACCATTATTTCATCCCCAATCGCTATTTGGTTAATGTTCATGTTGTCGGCTTCGTACATCTCAAGAAACTTTCGGCTACATTCGACAGGTTGTTCCTTCTGAACCATGTTGAGCAATTCTTGGACCCATCTTGCGCTAATTTTTATCATGCCCAAGTGCTCGTGCAAGATCTTCAAAATACTAGTTCTTGAAATCTCTGTTTGTTCCCCTATTCCCTTGGTGTTCAAGCGTCCATCATTTAATACAACTTCCTCGGCCAATGTTTTCTGGTGTCACTACAGTAACGGGCTCTCCTTCGCGAGGATCATCTTCAAGAGATTATCTGCCCCAACGAAACAATTTTGACCAACGTTTAACTGTGGCATACGATGGTACAGAGTCTTTATAAATCGTGTCCATACGCTCTTTGATTTTGGACGTTATCTTTCGTTCCAAGGTGAGAAATTTTATCACTACATGATATTCAGTTTAGGACATTTTAAAAATTGACTATGCATCGCTCAACTTCTGATCACCTCGCTTAGCTAAACAATGGCTATAAGCTGCCAAATTACTATTTGAATGTTAACTAAAGACAGATCCGTCAAATGGTAGCATTTGTATTTGATTACCTTCTTACTAGATACCTCAGGGTTAGAATACGACCGCACCTGATATACGAGTAAATAAAGTTATTGGTGTTTTCCCAGAAAATAACCCATATTATAGGGACGTGGATCAATTAAAAATGTACGACCTTAAATAACCTTCCTATATACCGCTGCAAAATCTCGCCACAACGGTACAGTATACGATAATACGAATGAAAGCATAATGTATGTCATGTAATTATATAACTGTTATTCTTTCTCCGTAACCCTTCGTGAGAATATGTCAACGACATTTTGTCGATGATGAAGTGGAGGAGTTGGCGATCGCCTTTTCATCAAATTGATTGCGTTGGCGAATGTTATAGAGGCAAGTAAAATAGACAAGTATAAAATTCGTATTCTTCTTTGTGTTTGTATTTCAAAAAAATTGAAAAACAGGTCGCCTAGTGTTTTATAATTATCGTATTATATGAAATTCCCAGAATCAATATTCCTTAAATGCACTCGGTGAACATATTTGATGTGCAAGTGTCAAAATTGTTAAATAAATTTGGAATTCGTAAAACAATTTGAATTCGTTTAAAGAACGCTTAAAGTATCTAATTGCTAAAACAAATGGTTTTCGTTTTAAGTAAAAATCAAAGATTTCAAATTTTGATCGTGGGCTTTCCCTTGTAAGGTCATAAAAAGGAAAATATAATAAATAAACCAGACACTATCGAAATGTTTTATAGAGAAAGCATCAGGGAATTTCTGAACATAATCTCTAACATGATTCAAATTGCAATTAATGAATTTGCTCACTGAATTGGTAAACTATGATGAATTTGGACATTTACAATAAATTTCCGCCCCTAATCATCAATTCTTGCTTTGCAAAGACAATCTCCCATATCCAAATATCATTCTTTCTCTTTCGAAGAATCAAAAGTGAAAAATATTTTCGTCAAAACATTAATTTTCATCCATTATCTCATACATCCCTAACCAAACAAGCAAAGAAGGCACGATATGGGCAGTGTTGCCAGATTAGAAAATGAGAAATTCGTGAGCTTGCTTACAAAAAATCGTGATATCGTGAGAAATTTGTAAACACAATCTTTTAATACTTTAAAATAAACAAAATGTAGTTACAAATACACATAAATATAGGCAATTAGCTATTAGCGACTTCGACAAAAAGAATATTTTATTCGGAATCTGTATCGGTGTCTTCTTTTAACATATACATTAATTGAATTTAATTAAGTTTTTCTATAAGGTTTGAATTAATTTTAAAGTCATAACAATTGCCACTATGTAAAACTAGACTTTTTGTGAATAGTAATCCTTCCAACGTGTCGCTCTTAAGTCTATTCCTTGTTGGAGTTCTCTGTAGATTGATTTGTGAGAAAACTTTCTACGGCAAACATAGTAAATTAAATACTTAAGTTGGAAAATGTATTTTCGCCATTTCCTAACTTAACTACAGAATTTTTTTTCCATATTTCAGTAACATCACATCACTCTCCTCCATTGCCTACCATTTTTTTTACATCGGCTATAGAAATATAACATGTAGGTATTGGCACATTTACGCATGTACAAAGGCGGCAAATTTAAAATAAATAATATTCATAACATCGTAATTCAAATTATTAATTATAGATGGTGTTGAAATATTTACAGTGACCTTTGCTAAATGTAAGTTTTAAAAAATATTCAACCTAAATGGGATAATATTCTTTTGAATATTGAAAATCGTGAGATTTGAGGTCCGAATCGCGAGATCATGAGATTTTATGTAAAATCGTGAAATCTCACGATTTATCCTGAAGTCTGGCATCACTGGATATGGGGTAATTTTTAATTTCAATCAGCTGATTAAAAAATACGCCATTTTAAAAATTTTAATTAAAAAAAATTATAAAAAACGTTTTTCAATTACATATATGCATCAATATAACCGGTTTTCATAGCGATAAAGACGTATTATATCTAATCATTTCATTCATTCTTTCATTGGTTGTAGAAAACGAGATTTGTATATGCAAGCAGATCGATTTCCCATCTTGAGTTGACATTTAAAATCGTAATATTTCCACTTCTAAGTACCCAAAGTTTAAAATTTTTTGTCACAAAATAAAACCTATTTTGCTTGGATTTGCTAACAAGAACTAATACCATAATACGTGTGCTATATTGAAATAATTATCCGATTTGATTCTGAGGCTGATTCGCATACACTCTAACACAAAGTGAAAGGGCTCTTGATTCTTTTGTACGGCGATTGCAAGGTGTGTAATACGAAGTTATATACTTCTTATTCTCTTGCTCTGTTAAAGATAAAAAAACGCAACGATTGCGTATGGAGTGTGACGATTCTGGTTCACTTACTTTCATGTCTTGTATGATCTGCTGAAAAAGGCCGCCCAAGGCACCAGCTTCACGTTCCATGGGCACTTCCATATCAGTTAACACATGCGTGTCGTACGGATTTCTATCGAATAGGGCCCTCCTCGCAGTTTAATAAAATAATAATACGCTACTCAACAATTGATACACAATCGCGTATAACACGAGAATGCACTGTTTTATTATTTTTCTGTTTACGAACTAACTAGACATTCAAAATCGAGGCATATTAATCGATGTTCTTAAAGCCCTTCTTGCACGATCTATAATCGTAAACATTCTCTCATTTCGCGCTGCAAAATCAAACGGAAGATTCGATCGCGCGTAGCATAATCGTCCGAGATAACACCGACTCAGTCACTACCACACTTCTTCACTGGCACGCAAGAGGACGACGCGAAAACGGCAAACTTCCACCATTACGTTCGAAAAACTAGCTTCGTACCACGGTGTTTTCGTTTACAGTTTACATATCGGATCTGGTAACTCTTCCACTTGGTTCTTCGACGCACCGTTGGCGCCACTGCGCAGCCTCCTTTTGACAGTTTGCTTCGCATGGCCATCTGTCTTTTATTATGCGCGTTACGCTCTAATCGATAACGCAGCTGTCATCGGGTAATCGATACACAAACAACTCGATAATGGAAAATTTTGTGAATATCGCGCCATCTAGTTCGTACTACAAGCATTTAGTACTACGTTCGTACTTAAATTCTCCTTTCCCGATAGAGTGCACTGATACTTAAATAGGTAATGCTTTATATATCTCAATGAAATATTCATAAGTAAACACCCAAGACTAGAGAGGGCACTATATGATGGTAAATTTCGTAAATGAAATAATTTATGTACTAACAGAGACAGGCAACTTTCTATGCACTTCAGGTTCGAAGTGGCCCTTTGCATCTCATTGTGGAACTATGAAATTATTGGGGGCCGTTCAATTGAATATTTGGGTATAATCGTTACCACCGATATACAGATTGAGAGTTGGTCCTATGGTCGCACCTATCTGTCGGTGTTGATCGGATATATTCGGAGTGGGAGAGGGGATATTCGTTCGTTAGTGAAGTATGTATTACGTCACAGCTCTTAACTGTCAGTTGCTTAAAGTTGACGTTTTTGTTTCGATGTTTTGGCTTTTTTTATATTATACCGATTGTACGTTACATAATGGATAGGTTTTCGTTGCAACAAAAGAAATTTGTGATAAAATCCTAGCATCTAGGTCGTTCTATTAGAGAAATTACCAGTTTATTTGGAACTAAATTTGAAAAAAAATATTGGTTTTGAAACAGTACGCCATATAATTAGAAATCTTAAAAATTATGGTTGTTTATATCCGTGCAAACACGAAAGAGGTGCAGAATTACAAAATGAAGAACGGGATCTTTTAGTTTGTGCTGCAGTAGAAGAGGCTTTTATGATCGATTGGGATTTTGCTTCGAATTTGGAGGTAGTTTCGAAAATTTATTAAATGTCAAATTTTACATATTGTATTTGTGAACAAACCAGTTTGAAAACCATTCTTGTTAGAGTTCTTTTGTTGTTGTAAGGAAAATGTATCCATTGTGTAATACACGCAGAATGAGTATAATAGAAAAAAAGGTAATACAATGACAATTGACAGCCGTGGCAGAATACATATTTGAGTAATGTAATGAACGAATATCCCCCCTCCCGCTCCGAATGTATCCGATCAAGATTGGTGCGACCATAGGACCAACTCACAATCTGTATAAGTTATCACTAGCCTGGGCAAACAGCGGTAAGTCAGTGTAGTAGATATGTGGTGCGGAGTCGGCGATTATTTATTTCACGCGTTCACAGCGTCAGTACTAAATCGATGCTGTATGCGAGTAGTTCTGCGTATATGTAGGCTGTCGTAACTTATTTCGTAATTGTACGCTTATGTTTGCTTTAAAAATGTCGCAGTTAGGTACGTCGCGAAAATGATCAATGGCAGACACAGTTGAAAACTTTATAGTGGACATACCGGACTTAATTTTTGATGGCGCTAAAATTCAATGTCTAGTTTGTAAAATCCCTTTAATGTGTTGGTCCATAAGCCAATTGTCAACGTCACATCGAAGGCAAACAGCATTCTTCTGCAAAAAGTGGCATACGAGACCAAGAAAAATTTACATTTGATTTATGTGTTACTCTTATTTTATGTAATCTATCGTTTCGTTTACTAGACAAAGAAGCATTTGTCTCCTTCTGGAATAAATATGCGGATTGTAAATTACCTAATCGAACATTGATACGAAAGGTAGTGCCATTTGCTCGTGAACATATAGAAAAAAGAATAAAAACGGAATTGAAAGATATAGAAAACTGTGGTTGTGTGTGGACGAAACAACAGATCGTCAAAACCATTCTGTGGTTAACGTAATGGTACGTACAATGGAAGCACATCGACCGTCATCCTCCTTCTTACTTGCTTCCAAAAGAGTTATAAATTGTACTGCCGATGAGATTTTAAAGGTGGTGTTGAACTCATTGTTTCAACTAAGCAACTTTTAATGTTTATGAGTGATGGTGCCGCAAACATGCGTTCTTTGGGCCGATCTCTTAAAGAATATAGTGGTAACTTCTTACATGTAACGTGTAAAATCCATACTCTAAATCTTGCGGCACAAACAATTCTTACATGTTTTCCACTAGTAAATGCATTGATTGCTAGTACAAAGGCAGTGTTTCTAAAGTCCCCGAAACGTACCC
Organism: Dynastes maya; assembly: GCA_029619315.2. Lineage (NCBI taxonomy): Eukaryota > Metazoa > Arthropoda > Insecta > Coleoptera > Scarabaeidae > Dynastes > Dynastes maya. Next base: position 1,236,183 of record JAROYE020000024.1, read on the forward strand.
GACTATTTCACAAACTGTGTCCTGATTTACCTGAACCACCACAGCCGATTGTTGTACGTTGGGGAACATGGTTGCAGGCTGCGTTTTACTACAACAAATATTTTGATCAAATAAAGATGGTAGTTTTAAAATTCAATCCGACAGAAGCTGCAGCAATCAAGAAATGCCAGGAAATATTTCAAGATAGTCAGGTTAAGAGATTTACAAAGTATTCACAACAATTACTTCGGACTAGCGGAGGAAATAGAAAAATTACAAATTGTTTCGATGTCGCTAGTGGATTCTGTTCAAATTGTGAATGATGTTCACGCACAGTTATGCACTGTAGAAGGCGAAACAAATTGGTGTGTAATACGAAAATTTGAAAGTGTTTTAGAGAAAGATTCCGATTTTCTTATATTAAGACAAATTTGTGAAGCGTGTGAAGATGCATTAAGTTGTTTCAAAGATTATTTTAAATATGCAAATATAACATCGCTAGATGTCGAACGGTCGTTTTCGGTATTAAAAAACATTTTTTCCGCACGTCGTACTCACTTGGCTGAAACACCTGTGGAAACATATCTAATGATTCAAATATTTAACAAATGTTACCCAGTTTGTGATTTCACGGAATACTTTTAAAACTAAGTGTTTCAGTACATTTTATAATTTATTTCTTACCTTCTATTTTATGTGTAAACTTTTATGCGCTCGCCACGCCTCTGGCTGTTACCACATATTTGCCCAGGTTACTGATCAGTCATTGAGGCTAACAATTGCGATATTACCTCACTTTCATAAATTTTTCCCCCAGCATTTTTTAGTTCTACCACTGTTTTCTCAAATTCTATAATGTATTCATTTAAAGAACTCTTACCTTTAAATTTCATATTTCTTAATGTTTTTTGCAATTGAACTTGGCTGGCAACACCACTTTTGGAATACGTTTGATCACTTAAACATTGTACTATTAGATTCCTTGCTTTCAAGTCCATTTTATTCCAGGCTAAAAATTATAGACCAATTTCTATTTTATCTTATTTCGATAACATTTTTGAATCTTTGATTACCGTTCGTTACTTTTTCATTGTAAAAATTATATTAACACATCGTAGCATAGTTTCTTTCGTGACAGGTCTGTGGTCACTAACTTAGTTGAATTTGTTTCATTTCTGTCCTCGTCGATGGACAACACAGTACAGGTGGATAAAGTTCATCATAAGTCTTTGATTGTTAAGCTTGGGAACTTCGGTGTACACGGCTCACTACTAAGGTAGATTAAATCGTATATAAGCTTTAGAACTCAGTCTGTAACAATTCATAACATTACGTCCAAAACGTTTGAGGTTACATCCGTGGTTCCTCAGGGTAGCCATTTAGAACCGGTATTTTTTGATTTTTTTGTACCACTTTTGCCGTTTAAAAATAAAAAGCAAGTTAAAATAAGGAGAAAGGGCGGAAAAGGGTCTTGTCACCACGAGAAACGCGAGACATGTGACCACGCTAATAGAAATAAAAATCGAGTGAGACAACGGTTATGTCCTTTCTATCAGTCAAATTTGAATTCTTTCCGCCTATACCCTTCAACTAAATACTGGACATGCGGAATATACGAAAGCATCGACGTATGTTGTTATAGCACAACCATAAATCAAATTACCTCTTTACCAGGATAAATCGAAAAGACAGGAAAATTGTAAAGGTCTCTTCTCATTATTGATTAGATTTGCATTCTTATTTATTTGATCTAATGTGACTCTGTGTGAGGAATACATAGTAATGGTGTTTGAAAGTAAAGTCCATTCTCTCACAATAACTCGTTTAATAAAATATGAGCGACCGGTTTCGGGAGAATTATCTCATCATCAGACCCGCTGAAAGAATCCAAAATACAGCAGTTGTAGTACAACTAAGGTTGATAGATATTAAGTTGACAAAACTAAATACATTGTCGTTCAAGTTAGATTATTATAAAGGAATAAAACTGGACAAAACACAACATATTAAAGCAACAAATAATTTATTTATTTGTTGCACAAGTAGAGGGAGTTTAAGAAAGAATACTTCACGTGGATTCTTGTAGAATTTATTATGATATTTGACTTGTTTTTAATATGTTGTGTTTTGTCCAGTTCACAAGATTTTAAATTTACTGACATCGATCATGGTACCATGCGTTCCAAATGTTCTGACTCACCCTTCTTGCATCGTCGTCTTTACTGGCGCGTATTCCCAATGCCGTTATGAGTAGGCTTCCACTGGACAACTGCAGTACTATTAAAATCTCCTAAAATGCGCTCTCTTTAAGAATGAAACAGAAATACATAGAGGTTTGAGATAAAAATTCTTTAAAGCAAGAATTTGGGGAAAGCCATAGTTATTCTTTGTATATATTTTGATATGCAAATGAAATATAACAGATTCTAGTATGTCTGAAAGAAATTCTAATAAAAATTTAATATCAATATAGACAAATTAATATTTAAACTAGTTTAAATTTAAAGTTTAAATTATGTTCACAAAAAGTAAACGTAATAAACAATGTCCGAAGTAAGACAATTTTTCCTTAATAAGCAACTGGAAGTTGCTCTTAATTGCAGTTTTTAAGAAAAAGTAGTTTTTCATTTTGTTTACATATTTCAAATAGATAATACATTAGTTTACCATTCTTTATCGTATTTTTTTGTTAACTTGTAACAAATAAAATGTAAAATGTGGAATTTAAAAAAAAATGAAGATTTAAGAGTACACGCATACCTAAATATTTTTTCCATTTACGTAACATATTTAAGAAAACAAATTCTTTCAAGAGTAGTTCTTTATTTAACAAAATAAATAAAATATGAAGAAAGGGTTAAAACATAAAGAAAGACCCTGGAAAAACAATAATAGAATAATTGTTTGAAACATGTATTTAAAAACTAAAATAGAATCCTTGTAAAACAAAAAGTATCAAGCATTTTTTAAATATTTTGTGTAATAATCTCCGGCAGTTATCACACATCTTCTAATCTGCGAGGCATCGAATTAACCAAGTTCTTACATTTATTTGACGCTATACTCTTTGACATTGCTCCAACAGTGCATTTCCATTCTGTAAATTTGCATTGCCGACGGTATCGTTCTAACAGCGTATCATATAACTCCAAACGTTCTCTATCGGATTTAAATCAGGCGATTTGGAAGGCCAGTTTATTAATTTTACCATAGGATGCTCTTCAAACCAATTTCGTACAATTCTGGACGTATGTATTGGACTATTGTCCTGAACTAATGTACTTTCTCCACCATTAGCGTAAGCTAAGGGCAAAATATACTCATCTAGAATATTGCAATACACATTTCCAGTTAATCTTGCATTAATTGGGATAAAATCACCTGGCCCATGGCTGCTAATCCAAGCTCAATATCCCGCAGATATCCTACCACTCGCCTTATCTTTTCTAACATATTTTTGGTCATATCGGCTGCTAGCAAGTGGCCTATATATATAACCTTTCGAAGTTTCATTGCTTCGAAATATGTTCTCGTCAGAAATTACTACATCATCCCAATTACGATATAAATTGTGAATTGCAAAATGCATTCGTTGTACCGCATGACGTTCTTGAAAGTCAGCAACTTTTGCCGGTCTCCTGCATTTTATATTCATTTCATGTAATCGTCTACGAACTGTGTTTTTGCTTATTTGTAGATTTGTTTGTTCTTATAATTGTGTTGTTGTTAGAAATGGATGTTCTACAATTTCGTTTTGTAGCAAATTATCTTCATTTGCTGTAGTAATTCTATGCCTCCCACATTTCGCTTTAAACCGTGTGTGTCCTTCTTGACGAAAACGTCGTATCCACCGAGAAACAGTTGACTGCTGAAATAATAATAGACGAGTATTTCAAAAAACCTGATCACATGCTAGGTTTTTACTATTTAGGATAGATATTAATTCTGACTTTCTTAGGCTTTTGCGGTAATTATTAGATATGTTTTTGATTTTTTTTCTTAGAATTACAGATACAATACTTGCTGTTTGACTGAACATCTGAAATCAACACAAATAGAATTCCAAGTTAATCTTATTTTCAGCTGAAACATTAAAAAATGTATAATGATTATATATAATACAACAAAGAACCAAAATTGTTAATAATAATTATAATAATTTATATGAGAAAAAACTGATTTAATTTTTCTTTTAATTAAAAAATACTTTCACTTAAAAATATATATATAAATGAAAGGAGAAGCACACTTTTATGAAATAAAAGATAATAGATAAAAATTCTTCTTACTGACTTATTTGTGTGTTCACTTATTTCTCTAGTACTGTAGCCATTTCTCCAAAGTCCTATAATTTAGCCCTTTTCGCTTTCTGATGTATAAGGCATTTTTAGTTATTTAATTCATTACTATAATCTTCACGCTACAGTGTCCGAATATTAAATAATTTTACCGGCAACTCACCCCAACGAAATTCGCAAATTATTCTAGGGATTGTTTCTAAATAGCATTATACTAGGGTTACTTTAAAGAAATTAAGAGCTCAATATTTTATTCCTTTAAAAGGCACTGGCGGTATGTCGGGATTATTTTTAAATTATTAACAGTGATCACTAATCCCACACAGTGTTTTGTCCATAACACTATCTAGGTAAAGCGGTATCGATAAAACGCGACAGAATATAAAGAAAGATCATAGATATACCTCGTGCCACTAAATTATGTGTGAATGGAACTACGTTTCACAAGAAAAGATATAATAGAACATATTATGTTACATCAAAATTCGGCTTGGTTAAGTAAATACTAAATATTTTGTCGGATCACTGATTATTAAAAGCTCGCTTGTTTAATCCTTTAAAAGGAGCCGGTCAGCACTTGCCTGTTTGTATTACAAGCAGTCGACCAGCTACGTAAACTCGTTGATACATGTATTTTCAAATAAGGCTCACTTTTAGAAGATTTTACGACATTTCGAGTCAGAACATTTGGAACGCATGGTACAAAGCAGTCCAATAGTTATTGAAAATTATATAGAGAGTGTTAGTAGTATTTATTTATTAATTTGACAATACTTCCTACGTTTAGATTAACTGTAAGTTTTTATCAAGTTACAAATAAAATAAAAAATACAAGAAGAATTCATACAAATGGTCTCCCTAGACAACAGTATATTACAGTCATTGTCCAGAATTTTAATCATATCTTTATTTTTTAATTTTCTTGTTTGTGCTGTACCAGTAAAGAGACTTATGTATTAGAATACATTCAACACATAGTTTAAAAAATTTTATAAAATTAAAAAATGTAAATTTCATTCCTTTATAATAATCTAACTTGAACTACAATGTATTTAATATTGTCAACTTAATCAACCTTATTTGTACTACAACTGCGTATTTTGGATTTTTTCAGCGGGCCTGATGATGGGATAATTGTCCCGAAACCGGTCGCCCATATTTTATTAAACGAGTTATTGTGAGAGAGTGGACTTTGCTTTCCACCACCATTACTATTCTTATTTACGTAAACCAGTGATAAGAAATTTGTGAAACTTCCCTTCCACAGATTATCGAAAGGTATTAGTACAGTTTTTAAAGGACAAGAGATGAACGTATGTTTCAGTTCGCGAAATACACTCAAAAACCTTCTTGGCAATCCAAAAGATAAACCGAACATGAGAGAAAGGTCGGGAATTTACAAAATTGCATGTGGTAATTGTGATAAAGCCTATATTGGTCAAACGAAACGAGCAATAGGTACTAGATTCAATGAACAAATCAAGTGTTACAGGTACTGGAAGATAGAAGCGTCAAGTGTAGCACAACGTATGAACGATACGGGGCATAATATTAAATTAGAAAACCTAAAATTGATTAAAAACGTGATTTCGCCTATGAGACTATTTACATAAATAAGAATGCAAACCTAATCAATAAAGAGAAGGGACCTTTACACTTTCCCTGACAATTCGATTTGTTACAATAAAGAGGTCATTTGATTTATGGTTGTGCTGTAACAAGAGACGTCGATCCTTTCGTATATTTCGCATGTGTCTAGTCTTTAGTTCAGGAATATAGAGGCGGAAAGAACTCGATTTTGACGTATAGAAAGGACATACCGTTGTCTCACTCGATTCTTATTTTTATTAGGGTGAGATGGCCACATGTCTTGCGTTTCATGGTGACAAGACCCTTTTCCGCTTTTTCTCCTTATTTTAACTTGCTTTTTAGTCTAACGGGAAAAGTAGGTACTTGCATATATTTTTTCTTGAAAAGTAGGGTTCGTTAGATTTAATATACATATGTTCTCTCATATCAATCGGTACACGGCTGAAGATGAAGACCCACGTGTCTTCGAGACGGCCTTTCCGAGTTAATTAATAATTTGTGTGGTGCGGATTGTGCTCGTTGTGATTGTTTTATTATTATAATTTTTCAAAAATTCCTACGTTTTTCGCGGAATCGAAGTTTGATTAGCGGCTCGCGCTTTTAATCCGCGGACGGCTTTTGAACGGCTACTAAACAGCTTCTGAACGGCTTTCTGAACGGCTCCTGAACAGCTTTTAAACGGCTTTTGAACAGATCCTGAACGGCTTTTAAACGGCTCCTGAACGGGTATCCGTTCAATGACTATATCTCTTGGCACTAGATGGCGCTAGGAATTTATTTCCGGGTGTGATACATCGTATGGAAGCTATTGTTTGTGAAGGTGACTCATGTTTCAAATGTGTTTGGGGGTCAGATAGGTAGTAGTAGGTAGGGGGTCACTTGAGCGTGGGAAAAAAACCGGAAGTAGGCAGCAAATTCCAGGAAGCGGCTTCTTTGAATAGTAGGTAGGCTATGCGGGTACGGGGAAGCGTGTGATCTTCATTATCTATTTACGATCCCTACGCTCAGGTGACCCCCTACCCACTACTACCTATCTGACCCCCAAACACATTTGAAACATGAGCCACCTTCACAAACAATAGCTTTCATACGATGTATCACACCCGGAAATAAATTCCCAGTGCCACCTAGTGCCAAGGGATATAGTCATTGAACGGATACCCGTTCAGGAGCCGTTTAAAAGCTGTTCAGGAGCCCTTCAAAAAGTCGTTCAGAAGCTGTTTGGTAGCCGTTCAAAAGCCGTCCGCGGATTAAAAGCGCGAGCCGCTAATCAAACTTCGATTCCGCGAAATTACCCGCGGATTAAAAACGCGAGCTGCTAATCAAACTTCGATTAAAAGCTCGATTAAAGTGAGCCCGTACATACATAGCTTACCTACTATTGAGAAAAGGAGAAATTAAATAATACAGAGGCTTTTTTTGGTATAAAAATTTATTGCTACAAATTTATTATAATGATCTTTTAGCAGGCTACAATCTTTTAAAATACAAACAAAACTATGAAAACATATATATATATATATATACTATGCAAAATACGATGTATTTCAAAAAAAGAAAAGGAAGAAATTACAGCATTGTAATTGACAGGGCACAAAGGAAATATACGAAATAAAAGCTGATGATGCGAATTGAAACAAAATAAAAAATTACAAAAAAATGTGCAAGGATTACGATATATCATATAATTAATATTTTCTTTCGATAAATAACATGGAATACAAAGAAAATACGTTCTTTTGATTTTATCTCCTTCATATGTAACACAAAATTAAATCCCTCTAATTACGATATACTTTTTTTTCAAATTTATAACATATACAGAACCATATACATTACAAATAAGTTTGGATGATCTTTTGTATGATTTATACTTCTATTTTTAGTCCGCATTTATTTCTAAAAGGACAAAAACATTGCTCTAAGTATGTAATTCAATTGTTAATTTATCACCTGTTTCGTTTATATATTTTGTTCTAGATGCTATCATATATCCTAACGATACTTATTTTTCCCACTCTCTATTTGCTAATCGTATTATATTTTTATATTTTAAATATTTGGAATCATCTATTACCGTTATATATGTACGTACTTCTAAATATATATTTTTTATTTGTATTTTATGAATAATACACTGGGCGGGGACAAAAAGGATGAACAGTGGTTGATAACTTTTGGACAGTTGTTTTTTTTATGTTTGTCTTTCTTTAGCGTTACTTCCGGTCGTCGATTAGGCTTCACCGTTTGTCGCATTTCCGTTGGCGACGATCGCGTGGACTTCGTTATTTTTACTCGGGATCGGGGTGCTAGTTCCGTTGTGTAATGCCATGCCATTGGTGAGCACTTTGGTGGGGGTAGAGGAAGGCGAAACGATTGTATAGAATTCTCCAGTGACCGGATTCCTTTCTGCAAATTATAATAAAAAAATCAACGTTACCATCGCTTCGTAAAAATGTAACATTGGTTGCTAGGCAACGTTCCAAAGTTTACTATGATTGATGACGAAATTAACGTAAAGGGAATATTAATTCGTACCTGTATATACTTTCGGAGATCGTTTCTCCGGCCTGCAATCCCATGAGACGACTCCGTCACCGGTTACCGGATTTCTGTTGCCAGAATCTGGAAGCGATTTTACAGTTTTAATGTTAAACAATATTATTTCTCAAGAAAGAAATCAAGGTTGACAAAAGCATGATTTATTTTAACAAATCAAAAATCATTGATTTTTTTTTTATTTTAAAATATCTGTTGGTATATTGCACTTTTTTAATCGTTCTAAACGTAATATAAATATTTTATTTCATGAACGAAATCTGTGATATAACGTGATATAACTCGAAAGAACGCATTTGAAATTAAACAAAACAGGTCAAAGCATGTAATTTATTCAAAATCGAAAGAACTGCAAACACATTCTATTCATTTATGGAGGATAGCATAATATGTGGCAACATGACGCTGAAAGAATAAGTCAGAAACAAAACAAGGTCGAGAGCTATTTGTAAAAAGATCTAATAAAGAAATTCAAGGATTAATCCGACGTTTAAAAGAACGTGGAGTCTGGTAGGCACCAGGGGGTTTGTGAATTTTTAGGAAGACTGTATAACTTAGGGGCTGAATAATCACTAGAGAAAAGTGACCTCTGAATATCGGTAGGGATAGATGACGTTTTAATGGAGTTAACGATGGAACGCTCAATTCGGGAAGTTGAATCACGTTTAAGAAGTTGTCAAGTCTTGCAGTAAGTATACACATTCATTTTTCACAAAAGTGACTTTACTTTCTCAGTAAATACAATATGTATCTAAAGACCGTTTAATAGTGATGGTTGGCGAAAATGCAGCTGATGATTGCAAATTAAAATCTCTTAAGAAATGCAAGAACTGAAATACCTTATACACTATTCCTCATACATTTATTAATTATGTTTACCTCTTGTAATCTTCCGTTGTCGTTGGTGAGAAAAGCAGCTTTTAAAAGGTTTTGGCGACAATACGTCCCAAAGTACCCATTACCCTCACAAACACAATTACAGAATCATTTGCCGCGAATGAAAGAGATGCTAGAAAATGTGTGTAACCGTGATTTGTGTTCCAAAAAAATATGGATTACCGTGGATGAGACGACCGATATAAAGAAAAACAGTATTGTGAATGTAATAGCTCGCGTTTTATCTAGCGAGAACACAACATCTCGATATTTGTTAGCTTGCAAACGTGTTCAACAATGTACCGCGGAAAATATTCAAAAAGTGATAATGAACGCTTTGAAAAAATTTAAAATTGCCCAAGATCAAGTTGTGATGATTGTGACAGATAGTGCAGCAACGATGTTAAGTGTTGGGCGATCCTTAAAACATATATTTCCTAACTTAATACATATAACCTGCGTGCTGCATGCTTTGCAATTAGTTGGTGAAGTTGTTCGACAACATTACGGAAACGTTGATCGGATGATTGGAAGTACTAAAGCAGTGTTTCGTAAATCTCCTAAACGTTTAAAAGAATTTCGTAAATTTTGTCCAGGTATTCCAGAACCTCCTGAACCAATTTTAACGCGATGGGGTACTTGGCTAACAGCAGCTTCTTACTATTTGATCCATTTTCAACAAATTCAATCACTTATAATGCGATTTAATCGGAATGAATCCAAAGCAATTAGAGAAAGTCAAAGAGAATTTCAAATTCCTCAACTTTTAGAAGATTTTACAACAATATGTACCAATTATACAGTATTACTAGATGCCATCAGAAAACTACAATGTACTGAATTGTCATTGCAGGAATCATTAGACATAGTGGAAAGTGTAAAAAATAAATTACACACATTAAATGATACGCCAGGATTATGCGCTAGTCAAAAGTTGGCAGATGTTTTAAGGAAAAATCCCGATTTTAATACTTTAGAGGCCGTAAGTGTAAGAAAAGTGAACTTTTAAGTGATTTTGAAAAACAGTTTCTACATGCAAATGTAACTTCCTTAGATGTGGAGAGATCGTTTTCTATGTATAAGAATATTTTTTCTTGTCGACGCACAAGGTTTAAAGAAGTAACTGTGGAAACATATGCAATGATACAAATTTACAGTAGTTCACATCCTGATGCATCTAATTTGTTGAATAATTAGCAAGTAAGTTTATTTATGAATTTTTCGTATTCTTATATTGACCAGTAATACCGACACCTATGCGAGTCCGCAAGTTTTGGTTACTCTACTAATTACTGATAGTAAAAGAAAAATACAATAATAGGCATATGGACAAATGAATTGGAATAATTGAATATGGAAGTGAATATATAAAAAAAAGTAAAATAATGATAATGAACGATGCAACATTAACAGAAGAAGAAAGAACAATAACATGCAATCAACAAAAACTAGAGGTAGTAGCGATCTACGAGTACTTAGACAGCGTCATCTCAAATGATCGAAAACTTGATCTGGAAATAGCAAAAAGAAAACAGAAGACTACAAATATATAACATGCATTGAATAAAACAATACTCAGAAAAAAAGGAAATAGACATAAACATAAAAACTAATGTACACAATACCATCGCTCTGCAATCAATATTATATGCAAATGGGACTTGGGTACCCCTGGAGAGACACTACCAACAAATAAATACTATGGAAATGAAGTACCTACCTCAGAAGGAAAGCCGGAAAAACAAAATACGACAGAATGAAGAACATACAAACAAGACGGATGACAAAGAACCAATTAAAATCAAACTAAAAAATAGACGATTAAATTGATTTGGCCACATAACTAGAATGGATCAAGTGGTGCGAAGGGTGATTGAGGCAGGAAGGATGGGGAGAAGAAAGGCAGGCCAAGAAAGACATGGAATGAAGTCATAAAGGCAATAGGTGCAGGACGTGGAAAAACCCTAGGTGAGATAAAAATACACTGACTCAAAAGAGTCTCCACACACCTGTCACCATTTTGATTTGAGTGCTTAAAAAACAGCGCAATCCTATTTATTGTAGAAAATTGTTGGTGAACAGTATATTAGAATACAAATGAACAATGAAACAGTTTACTAAATACCCTTACCACGACACTTAATTCGTACTGGACGCACGTTTCGATAGCGAAGCTATCATCATCAGCAGCAAGACTGAACTGAGTTCTGAAAACAAGAGTTCAGTCTTGCTACTGATGATGATAGCTTGGCTATCGAAACATGCGTCCAGTATGAATTAAGTGTTGTGGTAAGTGTATTTAGTGAACTGTTTCAGTGTTCCAGTGCCACAGATTTAGAGTACCCGTTTACAAATGAGCAAGATGACATAAAAAGATAATGTTTTATTGTACCCGTAACATTACATTAAAAAAAAAGAACAAAAGTGGGTACAATTCCAATCTCATACACTTAGCAAATCTGGAATTATTATTAGAATAGTAACTCCATTTTCAAAGTTTAGTAACTTGTTGATCCACCCTTTGCTTTTATAACTGCTAACATGCGTCTCTTCATACTTTCAACTAATTTGTTCGTTACTGTGGGATCAATGGAGTTCCATTCTTGATCTAAGGCGATTTGTAGCTCCTCCTTGTTGGGGATCATGTTTTCTTATTCTTCGTTCCAGTTCATCCCATAGGTGCTCTATAGGATTCATGTCCGGCGATTGTGGAGGTGTATGAAGCTGCTTTCCCACATTAAATATCAACCATTCCTTGACCCGTTGAGCGGTGTGCTTGGGATCATTATCTTGCTGGAAGATAAATGACCGTCAAAGGCCGAATTTTTGAGCACTAGCTTGTAAATTTTGTCTCAGTATATCCATGTATACATATTGGTTCATTATACCGTCAATTAATTTGAAATTACCAACGCCTGCAGCAGTCATACACCTCCACACTAAAACTTTTCCTCCGCCAAATTTTACAATCGCGTACAAATTTTTAGTTTTCAGTTCTTCATTTCTCTTTCCCCACACCAACGTACGGCCATCTGACCCAAAAATGTTATATGTATAACATTTTTGGGTCAGATGGCCATTTTTGGGCCAGAAGAAGGGTTACTAAACCTTGTAAATGGAGTTACTATTCTAATAATAATTCCGGATTTGCTAAGTGTATGGAGATTTGTTTGAGAATGGAATTGTATCTACTTTTGTTCTTTTTTTTAATGTAATGTTACTTGTACAATAAAACATTATCTTTTTATGCTATCTTGTTCATTTGTATTCTAATACACTGTTCACCAACAATTTTCTGCAATAAATAGGATTGCACTGTTTTTTTTGAGCACTCAAATAAAAATGATGACAGGTGTATGGAGACTTTTTCGCGTCAGTGTATGTGTAAGGGACCGGAAGGAATGGAAAACGTGGATAAGGAAGACGGGTAATATGCAATTCGATCCGACGCTCTAAAGGGCATAAGGAATACGGAGAAGAAGAAGTACGATATTGCTATTAGAGGTTAAGCATTACTATTTCGATGTGATAAGTTCGTTGAAAAATAAAATATTGTTTATTTACGATTTGTCTGTTGTATATTTTGTAAGTACAAATTTTTAGATATATGAGATAGAATCAGTACCTACATATGCGGCTAGTAACTTCAGACAGACATTATAGACAATAGTTATGGAATGGATTGCATGAAATAACTTACCTGCTTTTGTGAGCGACGATTTCCTACCCGGAGTCCCATCGGGATTTCCGAACAACCTCTTAAAGGAATTATCGTGGGAATTGTCGTGAGAACGTCGTGGCGTGAAGCTACCGTTCAAACCGTTCGAGGATGGTGGCGTACAAAGTACGTTGAAGATATCGCTGGGAGGGTTGCGGACTCTGAAACAATAACACATTACGATTATTTAGATACACGGGAGATATCGAATCAAAAATTACACTAGCAAAAAAATCCAAACCACTAGTAGACTTCCTGCAACATTATATCGATAAATAATACAAATAACAAAAGACGGTCGTAATTATTAATTAAATTATTGGTCTCGCTAAGTGTTAGCGATAAATTATCATTTCCTGCGGCCCAATGTGGGGCAGCAGAAAGCAGCTAAACTTTTCGATCATCTACGATACCGTTATAGACTGTATAATACGACAATATGTAGGTAGGTATGTACATAACTTATATACATATTATGTACACCAACGAACTAAACTTCGAACCACCATATGAAATGTCAAATTTTAAATGAATTTTTTACGTTTTGAAACGAAATTTGAAGAAAGCTATTCTTAGTATAAGTAAATAGCCATTATAACACAAAACAATATTTTCTTGATGTACGAAATCATTTCTTTGCGTGTATGTTATTTGCAATTTTTTTTTTGTTGGCAAAAGAATTGTTAACGTCGCCCTCTGCTACGGTATTGGATTTCCAGCTTCCATAGTGTTTAATTTTTAAAATGTCAACTCTTGAATCTGCCAGCAAAGATGCAGATGACCACCGGAAACAATGTCCTGTATAACCGGCAGGATTTAGTAAACTAAGACGTGGTGCAATTATTTTTGGTATGGATGCAATTGTATTGATACCTACAGGCTGCACTCCACTCTTATTCACTGAGCCGAGGGATTTTTTTATACAGGTACTTGAATGTTAGTCCATTCTTATACTTGGCTTTTACCGAATTTTTGATGAGGCTGAGCTTGATATGTAAAGAAGGAATGATGATTTAGTGCGATTCTACCAATGGTGGGTGCTGTACATTCACTATTCGAGGCTTAAAATGTATTATTTATTACACGATAGCACCTATAAAACGGACAAAACGTGAATATCTCAGCAACGAGAGCCAACTGACTTTTTTCAAAGCGATACTCGTGTCCGGCCGTTACCACCGATATACCTAGAAGGCCTGACAGCTCTTCGATGACGTCACGCTGTTTAGGCGATGTATCGCCATGCAAAATATTAGCCTAAACGGTAAAAAAATCGTTTTTTTTTGCTTCTTTTTTAAGTTTTGAAGGGCTTCCAGTTTAAAGAGGATGCCAGTCGTTAATTGAGCCTTTCTTCGTATTCCATTCGATTTTATTTTGGAAAAACTTTCAAAGCAAAAACCAAACACGTAACCGAGCACCGTTTTCATGAAAGATGTATTTGTGGTGGATATTTAATCGACTAATTATTATTTGTAATTGTACATGCATTTGGACAAAACTAAGGTTGAAATGATACAGTAAATACAATTTTAGTCGAAATCTTGTTCAATTTCACGAGAACACTTACAGACTAACTATTTAACCAGGGTCTTAAATTTCCTATTATGTGGTGTTTTACATAATCACTGCGCCATACCCCTCCCTATGGCGCAGTGGCGCAGTGATCAAAGGCGACGGACTATCCGGAAATCTGTCAAAAAGACCCGGGGTTCAAAGTTCTGAAGACGGGTTGGAAAAAAGGAAAAAGAAGGGTATAAATGTACATATGCAGAAATATATAGATATAGATATATACTTCTACCTATACGCGCAGTAATCGGAAGAAGGCACATATAAGCCCAAAGTTCATTAATATGAATTTGGCAAACCACAGCCCTTCTCAGGGCTACCCTGAAGACGACAGGAGAGGATCTGCCGAAACGTCGGATGATCTTAATCCTCCAGATTATGGAAACAATCCAAATAACAGCAGTAGTGTTATCAAAAAACTAAAAACGGTAATGTTTCAAATGCAATGACAGTAAATTATAGTTCCTTACTGTACAAGATAATGTACAAGTACAAACCAGCGACATCTCACCGACATAAACTGTATTGCATAGGTGATGTATTTACGTCCGATAAGCGGTTAAAAATATCGTTATTTATTATCCCGCATCGGCATATGAATTTATGCGTTTGCCGATTGGAATTGCGGGTATATACAGACGGCTCACCTCCATCGATAAATAGAAAGCATCTTATTCGAGGTTATGTGTATGCGTGAAGCGAACGTACGATGTACGAGATGCGTCCGTTTTAAATCTGACAGCAGGCTCGTGTTCTTATAAAATAACGAAAGGTGTAAGCGTAGTAAAAAAGTTCGCTAGAAAGATAAACAGGACAGATGGTAAACGGAAGCAAATACGAAGTGGAGAATATGATCTGTAAGAATAGTTTAAACAGCGGTGCAAGATTTGGCAATCGCGTAACTCATTTCGAAAACAAATTTACGCAGACCATTTTTAAATTAGAAATGATTATGCAGCAATTGTTTTCTAAATTAAATAAATTAACTTAAGCTATATATAACTGCTAAAACGAATATTATATATTATATTAAATAAAAGGAAGTACTTTTATGGAGTCGTTTAATAATGATAATAAATGTAAATTTTTAATAACAATTATAACAAAGGGAATAACATGTAAATTTTTAATAACAATTATAACAAAGGGAATAACAACTTGTAACGACCTATGTCTGTCAACTTGCAACATGCTTGCATCCCTGGCAACTAGCGACCTGTGTTGGAATTGGGTAAAATCAAAAACATCGAATATTTGATATACTGTAGTTTTCATTGATATCAGGGCCATGCCGTGCGGGGAGACAACACATCCAATTGCACGGGGCGGCAAAGTTAGGGTGGCAGCAGGCGGGCGCGGACAAGAAAAAAATACATGAACCCAAAAAGAAATGATGCAAAAATTAAAATATGACACAAAAGGAGTAAATAACATTTATACCTCTTCAATTTTTTTTGCAGTAAAAAAAAATCAATCCCTAATTTCCTATTTAAACGAAATTGGGGAATTACAAAAAATACCATCAAAGGCAGCTGCAAAATAGCATTTTTTTTGGGAAGCCCCGAAAGAAAAAGGTCGCGCCGTCAACGGTGTTGGAGTTTCTCTTTCGATCTCTGTCTTTTCTTTTCATTTTGCTTTAAACGATTCTCGTTCTCTGTTTTTAAAGGGAAAAACTTTTATTTCGGTGAAATACCTATATTGGTGGATAATATAAAAGCCTGCAACAATTTTTTAAACGTTTATGAGTTGTTGACCGTTGAGCTTAATATTTGGTCTGTTCGTATTCGGAATTAATTCGTTAAAAAAGTCGATTTGACGGTTGAATTTTGTCCTGTTCTAAATACTAATTGCAAAGTAAGTAGAAACATTATGTTTTGCGTATATTTTAGAAAGTAACTGTTAATAACACGGGTACACACAAAAAAAATTGAAACCCAGAGGGTAAACCCCCCTTCCCCAAGTATTTTGGGGCGCTAAAACCGAATATGACAATAAGAAAAGGTTTCGATTATCCAATTTCCTCCTAGCACTCCCTTACAACCCCTCTTGGAGTTTGAAATTCCACATTTGAAAAATAGGCATATTATTAGGTTTCTTGGTACGCTGAAACCGAATATGACGATAAAAACTGATTTCAACCACCCAATCACCCCCTTGCAACTTCCATAAGAAGTGAAATTTTAACCCCACTGGGTTTTGTAAGGGGATGATTGGGTGGTTGAAATCAGTTTTTATCGTCATATTCGGTTTTAGCGCCCCAAAACACTTGGGGAAAGGGGGGTCTACCCTCTGGGTTTCAACTTTTTTCTTGTGTACCTGTTTAATTCACTTTATATATAATATACATAATATATTGTATTTATTGAACTTTTTTTTTAATTTTACTAGATTGATACCGGTTTTTACAAAATGTCGGGAAGTAATCCAAAGAAAGAATCAGGGGCGTTTTATCGCAAGCAAAAAAGAATAAAACTAGAAGAAAAGGAGAAACTTAGGGGATCTTTGGATCGATATTTTAAAGGTTCTTGTGAACAAATGTCATCAACAAGCAATGAACAACAACCAAGTACATCAACTGCAAGATTCTCTGACTCAGATACTTTGGATGGAGCAGATTCAATACCTGAAGAGCAACCTTTGGTCGAATTGGATGAAGACCACGAGGAAGAAAGCGATGATGCCGGTATTTCTGATACCGTCTCTCCTGAAAACAAGGAAGAAACGGCATCGGATTTTGATTTCCATTTGAATGATCCGGGTACGTGGCCGTCGGTTTTAAATAGTCGCGTTATTGATCATTTGATTGAAAAAGGGCCTTTTCAACTGAAATAATTAATAAATTTAATTTAATAAACTAAATGCTGCTTTTTTGCTTTTGTTGCAAGATTTTTAGTACTAAGAATAGAGAAATTAAATTAATAAACGGTGGATACTCAGATTGGCGGCATGCAGCTGTATATTTTTCAGAGCATGATCGTAGTTCCTTTCATGTTGAGTGTATTAAGAAATGGTGTGATCTAAAATTCTGGCTTACGAAAACTTGCACAATAGACAAGGAAGTTCAAACTTTCTATGAATTCGAGAAAAATAGGTGGAGAGCTATTATAGAAAGAATGATAGCTGTTATTCTTTATTTGGCTGGACAGTGTCTAGCTTTTCGGGGAGAAAGTTCACAACTCTTTGTACCAAATAATGGAAACTTTTTGAAACATAGAAATGTTATCAAAATTTAATCCTATCATTGCTGAGCATATAAAAAATGTACAAAAATCTAAAACCGATAAGACTTGTATGCCCTCCTATTTAGGACCCACGATTCAAAATGAAATTATTACATTGCTTTCCGAAGATATAGCAAAACATTTAATTTCAAATTTGAAAAAATCTAAGTATTACTCAATTATTTTAGACTGATGATGCCTGATGTCAGTCATGTTCAACAAATTAGTGTTATAGCAAGATTCGTTTTAAAAAGCGGAAATTAGGGAGCATTTTTTAGGTTTCTATCCATGTAAAGATAGTACTTGCAAAGGATTATGTGATTTCGTTTTAACAGAATTTTTCCCAAAATCTAATTTAAACATTCAGGATTTACGTGGTTAAGGATACGATAATGAATTCAGCATGAAGGGAAAGCACTCTGGTTTGCAAGCAAGAATTTTAAACATAAATTCAAGGGCCATATTTGTACCATGCTTGGCGCACACTTTAAACTTAATAGTAAATGACGCTGTTAAAATAAATAACGACATTGTGCCTTTTTTTTGATATAGTTCAACAACTGCGTATATTTTTTTCATCTTCAGTTACTAGGTGGGCAGTTTTAAAAAAAACACGTACCAGTATTAACTCTTAAACCTTTAAACGACACTCGTTGCGAGAGTAGAGTTAATGCTATTAGACCCTTAATTTAAAATTACGAAAATATTTGCGACAGTCTTACTGAAATTACATAAGACGAAACTAAGGATGTTAAAACGAAAAACAGTCTCTTTTAGAAAAAATCACGGTTTTTAAATTTATCTGCTCAATGGTGATTTGGTATAATCTTCTGTATAAAGTTAATGTTCTAAGCAAAATGTGTTAAAACCCTAAAATCAATATAAATGAGTATCTTACAATTTAATTAACTATGTTAGTAAAATTAGAAGCGATGAAGATTTCGAGTTATTTACTAAAGAGACAAAGGAATTAACGGAAAAAGTTAATGTTGCTCCCGAATTTCCTCTTGTTCGTCAGAAAAGATTTCCAAGACAATATTCTTACGAGTCAGAAGATGATTCTATCGCAAATGCTATGCAGAATTTTAAAATCAATTTTTACTTTAGTATATTAGACACAACAATGCAATCAATTAAAGAGAGGTTTTCTATTTTGGAAGAATATAATAATCTGTTAAAATTTTTATACGAGTTTGATGGGATGGAACAAACCGTGTTAAAAAAATCTTGCATAGATCTCGATAATTTTTTACAACACTCTGAAGACGGTAATCTCCAGAAAGATGTTGACGAACTTTACAATGAAATATTATCTCTCAAAGAAATTATCCCCAGTTTTGGAAAACCACAAGACATTCCAGATTACATTATAAAAAACAATATTGTTTCTTGTTTTTCCAATTTAGCTGTTGCACTCAGAATTTATTTAACTTTACCGGTAACCGTCGCATCAGGTGAAAGGAGCTTTAGGAAACTGAGAATTATAAAAAATTATTTGAGATCCACCATGTCCCAAGAGAGGCTGGCAAATCTTGCGATGATTGCATTAGAGCAAGACATTTGCCAAAATCACGATTTGAGTCAAAGTATCGATAATTTTGCGTCAAAAAAAGTAAGACGGGTTATGTTGTAGATTAATCAAATTTATCATCAATCAACCATAACATCTTTTTGTAATGTTGTTTGTTTATTTTGTTGTTATATAGTTTAATTTTGTTGATTTTTGTTCCATGTAGTATTAAATGTACGTAATTAAGATAATTTATAAAATTCACATTTTATAAATAAATTGAAATTATTTGCTTGTATTAATCTAGTGCCTACCTATATTTAGTACCTACAATAATTGTAGAATCAAAAAGACATCATGAAATAAAAATAGCAAGCAAATTTTGTAAACATCTTAAAATAGAGGGCGGAAAATTTCCTTTTTGCACGGGGCGGCAAAAGGGTTAGGAACGGCCCTGATTCGTATTCAATATTAGCACTATAAAATATCATTAAAAACAAGTAAGAAAATAAATTTATTTCATTTACTGTAAAGTGAATTTTAATTTAAAATATAGCAATGGAAATTTTTTTTTTTTTTTAGAAGTAATATTCAATATCAAGTACTTTCATGAAGATTATATTTTAATACAGTCTTAGTAGGTTTCCAGTTACTAGCAGATCCATGTTGCTTCGGCATTTCTTTAACATTATAGCATACGTATCTCAAATTAGAAGCAGATACGTCTCGTTCGTTACATTTTACGTGAAGTTAAGTTTATTAAGTAAAGAACCAATCAGGTAGCTATAAATTTTCCCTAAAACACAAGGGATAGAGGTATTGGGTAAATAAATGCTCCTATTAACTCGCATGTCTCCCCAATAAACCTATTTTAGGTTACCTTCGTATAATAAAACCTTATTCGCCCGGCCCCACCATTCAATACGATAGGTGTTATGGGTATATACCAAACAGACGTCAGTTTAATAATGTAAAGTAAAATTAGCCCAGTGTTCGTTATACCGCTTGCCGGCATGGCGAACGCCGATGTTGCATTGCTCCTTTTCGGTTTCTAAATTTATTACACAGAACCACCATTCTGGATTTCAGCGAAGGCCTCGAAGACACGAACCGCATTCCGTCTATAGGTGATCCATTCCGTGCTTAAAATATATCAATCTATATTCCGTTATCAATTCTATGCGTCTAAATGGGCATTAATAATGATAAATTGCAATTTAAAGATTTAAATTTAGCTCCTACCCAAAGAAGTATTATACAGCGTGGTCCTAAAGTACCCCCGCTAACTTTTGAACAGCAGAAGCTAGAAAAAATAGGTCGATTTCTATTTTTTGTGAGCTAACTTTTGCGGTTGTCGGCATTTCAGTTGTATTTCCGGTTTCACCGGAAGTGACGTCAACTTTCTTATTTTAAATAGGATACTCTATACAGGCTGTCACTTGATGAGCTTACGTTAGCCGTATATCAGAAACTAAGCAGGTTCCAAATTTGTAAATTTGCGAACTTATTTTGTTCGAGGGGGAAATGTCGGCACTTTTAGTCAACTTCCGGGTTCACCGGAAGTAACGCACACTTAATTTTCTTAAATTGATTGCCCTAATTTTTATAAAACATTTGAATTCAGCAATTAATTTGACATAAAACCGATCGATTTCCACCGGTCTAGATATTACCGTTTTAAAGCTAACTTGCTTTTTATGAAGATGTCAGTAAAATCATCGTAGTGTTTTATCGCTTATTTACTCGGTATGCAAAAGTGTTAATTAATGATTTTTACGAATTAGTAAGCTATAAATATGGGCTATTGAAAAGTATTTCTATTTTTGTGCAAAACTTAAGCACATTACCTACCAAAAACTTACAAACCTACCACAATTAATTAATTACAATAAAGTTTGATAAAGTAAAGAAGAAACAACAATTAACGAAACCTGTTAAAATGAGGTAAAATAATAATGAGAACAAAGAATGAAAGTATGACAAATGCAAGAATATAATAACAATAAATAACAGGAATAATTTATGCTTTTGGAATTGAGATTTGTCAGTTTGGCAATTTTTACTAGAACAAGGCAAACTGCGCTGAAAGCCAGTGGTTGACGCATAAAAGTTTACACAAAATAAACACGGCCGGGACAATTCGGTATAAGCGTCAGCATAACTGCGACTCGAAAGCCGATCTGTTGTGTATGCATCTACGCTGTCGTATACTATATCGTAGTTCTACGTTTGTTTTGAAAATGTTTCCTACGTCGCGAAAACGACCAAAGTTGGACACAATAAGAGAATTTATTGCAGAAATGCCTGATTTAAAGTGTGATGGCGCTAAAATTCAATGTGTAGTGTGCAAAATAGTTTTAATGTGTTGGTCGAAAAGTGATTGTCTACGGCACGTAAATAGTACAGGGCATGTTTCAAAAAAAATTTCCACACGAGATTATGACAAATTATTTAAATTTATGTGTTACCTTTATTGCATGTAATTTACCATTTCATTGACTAAGGAAGAAATCATACGTCTCGTTTTGGAATGAATATTCGGACTTTAAGTTACCAAGTGAGAGAACATTACAGAGAGTTGTGCCGTCTGCTCGTGAGCATGTCGAGAAAAGAATTAAATCCGAGTTGCAAGATAAAAAACTGTGGTTATGTGTGGACGAAACAAGAGATCGTAAAAAAAACATTCTGTGGTTAATGTAATGGTACACACAATGGAACCACATCGACCGTCACCCTCAATTTTACTAGCTTCCAGACGAATACAACAATGCACTGCCGAAGTAATTTCAATGTTGGTGTTAAATACATTGGAAAAGTTTGAACTTTCAACAAATCAACTGTTGATGTTTATGAGTGATGGCGCCGCAAACATGCTTGCTGTAGGTCAATCCCTTAAAAAACATTGTGCCAACTTGTTGCATATTACATGTAAAATTCATACTCTCAATCTCGTAGCAGATAGTATCAGAAAATGTTATCCCGAGGTAGAAGCTCTAATAGCACATACAAAAGCTGTGTTTGTAAAATCCCCAAAACGTATTCGGGAATTTCATAGACTATGCCCCGGTATTCCTGAACCATCATAACCTATTCTTACTCGTTGGGGAACATGGTTAGAGGCTGCATTTTATTATCTTAAATATTTTGAGAATATAAAGAACGTGATTTTAGAATTCGACCCAAAGGAAGCTGCTGCTGTCAAGGTAAGTCGCTTGAAATTTCAGGATAGTCATGTTAAAATAGATTTGGAAATTATTCAGAACAATTACGTGGGACTAGCGGATGCGATAGGAAAACTACAAAATTCTTCGGTGTCGTTAGTGGAATCTTTTCAAATAGTGCAACATGTTCACGCACAGCTATGCCCGATAGTAGACGCAAGAAATGTTTGTGTTTTAGAAAGGTTTGAAAGTGTTTTAGATAAAGAAGAACGTTCGTTTTCGGCATACAAAAACACTTTTTCTTCACGCCGCACTCACTTTGCCGAAACAACTTTGGAAACATATCTAATGTTACAAATATTAAATAGGCATTATCCACTTTGTGATTTCACGGAGGACTCTTAAAACGGTAAGTGTTTGAGCACGTATCACATTTAATTTATTTTGTGTAAACTTTTATGCGTCCGCCACTGGCTTTAAGCGCAGTTGCGTTGCGATATGTTTGTAATGTTCGCTAATCGCTAGTACAAACAGGAATTCTGATATTCACCAATCTGTGGCAACTATTTTATTATCTTTTTATATGCATAAATGTTAACGTTAGCTATCCAATGGTAAAAATATGTAAATCCACTATCCTACATACCTATTATTTTCTTCATTTACATCTCACCGCTTACGAACCACCATTTCACATAACCTAAACTAGGACTACGATTGCGATTGCCTTGCGTTCAGGCAACGGAAATGGCCGAAGTCGCGAGAAGCGCACGATTCTAACATATTTGTTTGACTCAATAAAATTGTGTCAAATAAAAATGTGTTGTTAAAAATTGAGCTTTCACTCAAATAAACCTTTGTTAAATTAAATAAATAATGTCAAAGGTATATATTTATTTGATTCAAGAACTTTTTTTTTCTGTGCACTGAATATACCACATGTACCAGATATCAGACTTAGACATCGCTATGCATTCCTGTTACCTTCACCAAGGGTTCTCCCAACTTTGATACGCGGCGTCGTGGCAATTAAATGAAGCCGACCCATCATCAAAAATAATTTCAAGAATTTGAATAGCATCGCCGATCCGGTGCCACATAATAATGTAGACGGGCAGAACAAAATCTGTATTACGCACGGTCGATTGACTCTCTCGGGTTATCCTAGCGAAAAACCGGTATATGCATGTTGTGCTTTCCTACTTAGGTGTTTATCTACGCCATACTCCACCATCATCATTATCATCATCGCCACAGTCGCAGTATCCGGTTACAACAACAGAAAAAAGGGAATAAGCAAGACCTGTTAGGTAGAGGTACATAGCAACAAGTAATATATGCATGTTATATAAGGAGGGATGTTTGAAACGCTCAATTTTAAAAGAATGTCCAACAGAATTGATGAAATTAAATAAGATCATAAAATCAAGAACAAAGAAGACATTCCTAAATATCATGGCTTCCTGATAGAAGTAGGTAAATTGAATGAGTAAGCGTTATGCCTACATTAACCACTTTTTCTTTCAATTGTGGCCTTCAGATCGAATTTAATCGCGAAAATTGCGCAAGAAAAATCAATGTTCTGTAGGTAGGACGAAGTTTTGTCATATCCGTTGGCTTGCGACCTTCGACGTTTATGATTACAACATATCTACGTTACCGGTATTCTTCGGCAATGTCACCGCCAAATACACATAGACGCTAAAATATCGTCACGTAACAAATCAATTTACTGGATCTATTTTCGAACTCAAAAATCCATATGTATAGGACTAACGATATTCTTAGAGAATGCTGAGCAGAAATTAATAGTCATCACTTAAATTTGCAAGCACTAGATTTTATTTTAGTAATGAGGCATTTGCATGGGAATATTGGGGCCACAATTTATCCAGATACGATACTTTGAAATTCAAATTTTGAGGTGCATGCATTAAACGGCCATGTTATTAGTGGTGTCCATAACAAAAATATAACCAAATTGTTGTTAGTGATCTAGTGGCTTTTATTTTTTTCTAATAATAATAATAATAATAATAATAAGAATAATAATAATAATAATTTATTTGCCCAACAGATTCAAGATCCAATTACAGGACAGGTATTATTATTAAATAAAGTTCAATGAGGGGGTGCACTTATTTAGAAGTGTAGTTAGAGAAGAGAAATGAATATCAGTGGAAGGATCTGATAACAAATTATATATGTTACATATTCTGTGTATTGGCGACTATAGAATTATATTTGTTTTTGGCGTATAAAACGTAAAGCAAGACCGAGTAGATGGACGAGGTACGATATAATTAACCCCTTATTGCATGATTTTTTTTTTGGACGCAAAAAATCATTAGGATAAAATAAATTATGGTGATAATAGAAAAAAGTTTTTTTTTTTTGAAAAATGACACTTTGTATCATATATGAATCACTGCTCAAACAAGATTTCGACAATATCAGAGAAAAACTTTATTCAGAATGAAATCGAAGAAAACAATTACGATCGTTGTTTAAACAAAGAGGGATTTGGCATTTTGTACAATAAATAAAAGGTAAAAACGGTTTCTCGTCATTCCGGCAAATGATCCAAGCCGTCTTTGCGAACTTCTTTTTGTGGAATTGGGGCGGCTGCACCACGCTTCTTTTTTCTTTCATATACAGCTTCAACATCGCCACTTGGTCTATCTCTTTTTCGAGTAAGGGTGGATTTGGCGGCTTTGCAAAGCTCATCTGCTATGGCAACTTTGAAATCTGCAAGGGGCATATATTCATCATTTTGCCTCCTCCAGAGAAGCCAACTGTTGACGACAAACATATCGATTAAGTGAAAGAAAATACGCAAATAACATCTTCTGGACCTTAGTCTTATTAGATTATTCGGCAAGAAGCTGAAAGAAACGGATAGATCCAAAATGGTGTCGATTTCCCGTGATAGAACCCCTTACCAGGCCAATTTATTCAAAAACGTAAAAATGGAACTAAATCGTCGAAAAGTAGCAGGTGAAACAGACATCACCATCAAATATGTCAAGGATGTTCCAAAAATAGTGAAGCTTTCGAAAAACTAAATATGTCCAACAGCTTTAAATCAACTATCCCGCTAAGCATTTACTATCAAAACGTTCGTGGTCTCCGCACAAAAACTGAAGCCGTATACTTAAATACTCTTTCCCTAAATGCTGATATTGTATTATTGACCAAAACTTGGCTTTCCTCAGACATTGCGGACAGTGAGTTATTCGATCCCTCGTTCAGTGTGTTAAGAGCAGATGGAGACTTTCAGCGCGTCGGTCGGATTACTGGTGGTGGTGTTTTGACAGCACTTTGTACTCCACTTCAGAATGACTTAGTAAATATGTTTCAAAATGTAGATGTTACGCATTTAATTGATATTGTAACTTGTAAGTGTAAATTTGGCCATCTTACCATATTTGTTTTAAACCTGTACATTTCTCCTGACCTTCAAATTGAAGAATTCGAGATATTTTTAGATGTGCTTTGCGTTGAATTACTAGGTAAATATGTTTTATTATTTGGCGACTTTAACGTACCACAATTCTTCAACGAGAACGTCAATGATTGTAGGAGTACCGCTCTCAGGAATTTCATGAACGTGTTAGGTTTAAAACAATACAACAATGTGCTTAACTCTAACGGTAGAATTCTGGATTTGATCTTCTCTAATCTGCAGTCTGGTATCAATGTGTTTCGCGATGATGATCCAATTGTACCTGAGGATGCACATCACCCTGCACTACGAGTAGCAATGCAGGTGAGAGCTGAAAATCGACCATCAACATTTCCTTCAAACAAGGATGCTATGTATGACTTCTTGAGGGCTAATTGGGACTTACTACACGCGGATTTGGCAAATGCTGATTGGGCTTTCATTAAAGAACGTGTTGACGTAGACGATGCAGTAGCAGACTTTTACGAGGTATTATACGGTCTACTTGATAAATCAGTACCTAAAATTAACAAAACAAACCGTACGTCTACACCGTAGTTTAACAGCCACATCAAAAACCTAATTCAGTTAAAGAATACTTACCTGCGAAGATGGAGAACAACTTCATCTCACAACTCTCACAATGAATTCAAGCGTTTGAGGCGTTTGTTAAAAAGAGAAATAAAAAGGGCACAAGCTGATTATTAAAGAAAAGCTGAAAACAGCATCGCGAGTGATCTCAAGTTTTTCTGGCAATATCTAAACAACAAGCGTAGTACGACGAGAATCCCTGGGAAAATGACCTGGAAAAATTTAGAACTTGAGAATCCCAATGATATTGTAGAAGCCTTTTACGATCAATTTTCAGAGATCTTCTGATTACCCTCTCAAAATGCCCGCTTAATAGAAGAGGCTACACTCGCAAATTACTTCCATATAAGATTTTTCACCGAAAATTATGTTTTAGACGGAATTAAACATCTGAAGTCTAAAAGAACTGCTGGCCATGACTCTGTACCGAGTTTTTTAATACGTAAATGTGCTAATTGTTTCACTGTACCACTCACTCGAATTTTTAACTTATCTGTTAAAACAGGGGCATTTCCAAAGTTATGGAAAATCACCAGAATAACACCAGCCTTTAAAAATGGCGATCCAACTCAAGTGGAAAACTACCGACCGATTGGTATTTTATCGAATTTTGCAAAGATTTTTGAGCACTTGATATACACCGAAGTCTCCAGATACGTCAAGCCCTTTTTATCACCATTTCAACATGGATTTCTTTCGGGTAGATCCACTATTACTAACTTAGCGACGATTACGCAATTTTTAAGTGAAGCATTGGATAAGAGACAGCAAATCGACGTAATATAAACAGACTTCTCCAAAGCTTTTGATATTATAGATCATACATTGCTAATTAAAAAACTTGGACGCTTTGGATTCTCAAATGGCTTGATTCAGCTTCTGTCTTCGTACCTCAATGATAGGTCTAGCTATGTCTACTTCAACGGATTCTCGTCCAAACCATGTATTCCTTGTATTTGAAGACAGTTTGAAGACACGGGATCATTTTCTGACAGCTTTCGCTCTTGAAGAATCGTTTTTTGAGACCCGTTGGTTTACATCCAACGTAAGTAGACAGAGTTGTCACAATTTTATTGTCAAACCATGATGCACAATTGAGTTTTACGTTTTCTTTCCTAAGAATTTTCTCTTTCATAGCGCCTCTTCCATCTTTCTTCATTTCTTTTTCTGTAGGCATCACACAACCCGCCAGTCGATTTAATCGAGCGGTTCCCAAAGGTAAAATACAGTCCTTAGTCCAATAAACCATGAGAGGAACGCTTGTATACCAATTGTCAAAAAAAAATTTTGTGATTCTGATGCTTGGGTATTATTTTAGCCAACCTGACAACAACGTTACTACTTACGCCTAAGTCAGGCATTACAGGAGTGACAACGTTGCTCTGGGTACCGGCAAAAATGTCAAAAGCATAACTGATGCCAGAAAATCCACTTAAGACAAATACTTTGTACCCCCACTTATGTGTTTTTTTTTTGCATTATATTGTTTGAGAGTCGATCTAGCTTTAGTGGGAATTATCTGCTCATCCCCGGCTACATTTTCCTCCAGTGGAATCAATTGTAAACGGTTTTATAAGTCTTGAAGCAGTGGTTTTATTTTAAATAATTTGTCATGCCCAGGGTTAACTTTTGGTATAAAGTCATTGTTGTTATTGAAGTGGAGAAACCGTTTTATCTCTTCCCATCTGTTACATGACATAACTGAAGAGACTGCGGGGTGACCTATCTCTGGAGACCAATAATGTCGTGCTTGAGGTAGTTGAATAATTGACGTATATAGGCATACGCCAATAAATTGTTCCATCTCATTTGTTGTAATATTTGCTGGTCGATTTGGACGCTTTTGGATGTAGTACAGATTAGACCGATGGGTTATGCGATTCAGAATTGTTTTGGTAAAGAAGAACCTAAAGTAGTCCATGTTTCGCTCCCCCTTGAATTTTATCTCGTCTGGATCCCTTATGAGATTCCCAGTTTTCCAAGTATTAGGATTGGAATCTGACTCTAAGTCAGTTTCTGGTATCGTACTATCAGGTATGTCTGCAATTTCTTCTTCTTCACCGTCAGAATCAGTTTCAGGAGCTAAAATGCGTTCATCAGGTTGGTTGTCGTCGTCTTCTGAATGATCTGGATCGTCACTTTCACCCTCGGGGGATGGATTTCTAACATATTTATTGTTTACATAAAAAGCGTTACAATTCATCTGAAACAATAATCTTTATTTTCCAATTTTCTTTATACGCATGATGTACCGCGTGAGACACTAAAGTATACTGTCTCACATGTGACACATTTGGATTTTTGTAAATATTTCGCACAAAAATAGTAACTAATTTGCAGAACTTACCTTCAATGAAAGACAAAGAAAAATTTTTTGAAGAGAAAAACTATTTTCGGTATAGAATGTTTGGTTAGAATGTCATGTAGTTTTAACATTTTACCATTCTGCTTTTATTTCTAAATTTATTTGCATTTTTCTAAAAATATTGATGAAATCTTTTTTTATTTTTGCTGCATAATTTTGCGTCCTAATTGCGCATTAGAAGGGTACATCTGCATAGCTACTCGGAAGATATGTACATACATAGAAATATGTGTATCTAAGTTATTACTTTCACGTTTGAAGGATTTCTTCGCGCTTGTTCGCCGGCCGCTCAATAGAAACGAGAACAAAGAAGGAAGCAGGAAAGGAAGCAATGCATTGTCTGCGCGAGTTCAAGTTTGCGTACATATAGGTTTAACAACTGTATCTTACGTGGGCATGTACGTACCACTACAAAATAAACACAATATGTGTATTTTATACAATACCTACAACTACCCTAGGTACACTACAAAACTAAAGTTTGAAGACGAAAGACAATAAAATATTGCGAATTTGAAGGCTATATAACGACTAGACCCTTTGATATATCAAGGAATATAATAAACTATTTAGAAACAATGGTAAAAGTATCTGACGTAATGTTTAGTTCAAGCGATAACTTTCTCATTGTAATCGTTTTTTAAGATCCAGATCTATCGCCATCTTCAAGGAATATATGCATTCGCGGGTTTGAATCTTACCAGTTAATACACTTAATACAAACAACGGATAAATATGAAATGTTCATAAGGTGATCCACTCGATGAGGGGACGTCTACAGACTTTAATTCAATACTGTACATACAAAGAACAACTACACGACGTGTTCTACACGGAAAATCGTTTTAATGAGACGAAACGCAATGTAAAGGAACGGATGTTAACGATGGTGATGCGTGAACAACGGAAAACGCCACCGTATATCTTGTACTTACAGGTAACAAACGTACGATTAAATACAATGTGTATACATAGATATAACGGAGATTTGAACAGGTGATATATCACAATTGATAAATAAATAAAATTACTTATTCAATTGACTATATCTAACCTTCGTTGTAAGTTGTACTTCTGTTTAAATCTCTCAACTTTCGGTTAGCGTAAAAATACAAATATTTTGGTCTTTCAGAAAATATCCACTCTGTTAAATCCTTTTTTTTTGTCAATTTTTGCGCGCAGTTGATGTTTAATGAGAAATTACACCGAGAGAAGTGTAGTGGCAAGGCATACAATACAGTCCCTGGCCAAATTACTTGAAACACTTTTGTAGTTTCTTCATAATAAAATATAAACTATACATGTATTATATTTTTTATTTATAAAATATATTGTAAAAATATGTAACATATGTAAATATTAAATAAGTAATTAATATTTAGTCCATAACCCATGATTTTTAATAACGCCCTTAATTCTTCGGGGCATACTTTCAATGCAAGATATGATTGTCTCTTTTATATGTTCATCGTTCTCCCATACATCCTTTATATTCTTCATTAATATTTCCTTTGTAGGGTTTTCTCTTTCATATACCTTACTTTTTAGTCGATTCCATACGTTCTCGATGGGATTGAGGTCCGGTGAATTTCCGGGCCAACGTAAAAGAGGTATGTGATTGTCCTCAAAGAATTTCTTAACCTTTTTTGCCACATGGCAAGGAGCATTATCTTGCATAAATATACGCCCTGTTGGTATGCGACGTCCTGGCTTAAAATACGGCAATAACGTGTTTTTTTAACACATTTATGTACTGCTCTTGACGCATTGTACCTTCTACAAAATATAAAGGGCCGGGTCCGTCTCCACTAATCACTCCCCAAATCATTACCTGCGGAAGGTGTTTTACAGTTCGAAGAACCGTGGGCTCTGTGAGACGTTCGCCAGGTCGTCTACGAACAAATTGTGCTCGCTGTACTAACACACAGAGCGAGCACTCGTCACTAAAGAAAACCTATTAAATAATGCAAACATTAATTCAGTAAAAATCATGTTGTTAAGTTATTCACCTTTTTCCAATTCTCGTCCGTGAAATGTCGATATTCTCTTGCAAAGTTGAGACGAGCAGATTTCATTTTTTTCTGTTAAACGCGGCTTTTTTACAGGTCTTCGGCCCATTAGGCGATTTTCGCGCAATCGGCGCCTGACAGTTCTGCTCGAAATCTCTATTCCTCTCTCTCGTAAATTTTTTTGAATCATTTTAATTGTAGCAAATCTATTGCTCAAAGCCTGATGAACAATTTCACAGTCAGATCTCTTCGAAGTTTTTCTTTCCGACCGCACTTTGCCCGTCTTTGTGTCGATGTGCAAGCTCCTTCGTTTAAGTTTCTAGCTAAACGCGATACAAAAGGAGGAGATACTTTCTGTAATTTTGCAATTTCTCGTTGTGAATGTTTGTTTGATTGTAGAAGAGGTTGTATAGCGGCTTTTTGTTCACTTGTTAAATCTTTCCCTGGCATTTTCTACAGAAAACCCCAAATATTTCATTTTTTTTCAAATTCCAAATAATTAATTATTAAGAGAGAGATAGAATAACAATTTTACCTTTGCAATAATGGTGGAGTTCTTTCTGCATGTTTCATACAATTTATCGTTTAAAAAATGGTCAGCAGTTACAGCGGAAGACAAAAAAGAAAAAGTCGTTAAAAAGCGGTATGTACAAGAACGATTTCGAACTTAACTAGGATTATATAAATAATGGTTCGTATTTATTTTTTTCCTTTAAAGAAAGACCTTAGGGGACGTCGTTTTAAGGCCGATAGTTAGTTACAAGCAGCTGTAATTCAACATTTTGAGGGAAAAACTTTAGATTACTTTTACGAGGTTATAGAATTCTTAATTGATCGTTGTAATAAATGTATTGAAGTTAGGGAAAAATTGTTATATTTTACCAAGTTTATTTTTTCTATATAAGGCCAAGAATTTATGTCGTCTACCTCGTATATTGTCATAAAAGCGGACTTGTTTCGGCTGATCTTACCGGTGGTGGTAATCTTATGCGAGCGAAAACGAAAAACATGGAAAGCCCGCATTGCCATATAGAGATTTAGCGGCAGACCCACACAGTGAATTCCAGACAACAATGCTATACACTCGCTCTGCGTCGGCCGTCCAGCTTTTTTTTGTATTTCTTTCCGTTTGAAATTACCGGACTCGTTTAGGCTGGGTCATGTTGCAGTGAAAAACGACCCCGTCCCATACACACGCAAAAGCAGAGCTTTATAAATGTAAATTCTTTACGGATAATGCGTACGGATAAACAGTTGCTTTTACAATAACATTAATATAAAAATATCATTTTTATTTATTTATTTAACATTACAATTTTATTGTTGTAATACCTGTTGTAGTCTGGTTTTTTAATTAGAAGGGACGCTTGGACAGCAACTCCTTTTACAAGCCGATTGACAAATTTGCGCCCTAATGCTGTTTACCGATTTGATTTTTCTTGTTTATGAAACATTATAAACCTTGTAAAAAATACTTCTGTGCTATTTACGAGGGACGTTCAGTGATTAACGAGACAAATAGGTGTGGAAAAAAACAAGAGAAGAAGAATTCTTGACCTTGGTGTCCAAATCACTTGTGTACAGCTTACTTGACCGCTTCGTTGTCTTCGAACTTGGTGCCACGTAAAAACTTTTTTAGCGGGCTGAACAGATGAAAATCGGACGGTGCGAGGTAGGGACCGTAAGGAGAATGTAGCAACACCTCCCAGCCCAAATTTTCGATCCTTTCGCGTTTTTTGGGCAGTATGATATAATTGTATGGCAAAGGCAGATAGAACGATAATATCGGACAGCTGTCGAGTAAATTGCTTCCACGAGCCTAAAGAGTACACGTTAAGAGGTTGAATGGTACCTGTGGCACCCTTTGGAATGGTCATAAATGTAACTTGATGGTCAGTAGGCACAGCTGCAGAAATGTCCTCAGAGCTTTGTCCTAACCAAAAGTCCATAAGCAGAAGTGTGTTTTTGCCAACGTATAGAGCATATGTCTTTGACCCACTGTGTTTCCAGACCTGATGGCCACGATGTACACATTTGGCGGACGGAACATTCTTTGTTGCACAAGTGGTCCCAGGCGGCCGATTGCCTCTTTTAAAAACACGAAAATGGGAGACATTAATTTGTCAGGTGCTGATGCAGTGGGTTGAATGGTATAACTATGCGTGGTCGCTGTGATTAACTGAACTACGGCTTCTGCGGACGTGGATCCACGTTCAGCCAGTGTTCGACCCATATGCATTTCAATATTACATCCACTTTGGTCGGTGTTATAATATAAATGTTCTCTAGTCCATATCCAGGTAATAAGTTATGTATGCTCCTAACAAATGCCACCGTTTCAGCAGTTCCACTAACTTTCATACTTGTACGAAATGTGATTATTTTGCGAGACACAATGTGTTTGTTTTTAAATCTTTGTATCCACCTCTTCGACGCAATAAAGTTAGGGATTTGCAAGTCTTTTTGTATTTCTGATGCCCTCTTCTCAAATTATAATCATGGAAGATCATTTGACGATCAAGACCAGCTTTAAAGAAGAGTTGTAAAAAAGCGGGCTAACAACTGGCTTAATGAACTGAATGTATGGAGATGCAAGATAAAGGGGAGGCATTATTGGCTATTGAAAGATATATTATCTCTATTTTTATATTGGAGATGGTTTTTTTATATTAGATTACTTTCCTTTAAAAAAGTTTAGCATGTACTGAGGTAAAGCATTTTATCGTACTATACTCTTGGTTTCCGGGTTGGAACCGCGTCATTGTCGTAGCTTTTGCCGACGTTTCGTCCACACTTTTATGAGACATCTTGAGGGCTGTTACTCCACGCTGACTGGGGACTATTCATTCCGAAGGGGTTTAACAAGCCTTATATAAACCCCTCCGGAATGAATAGACCCCAGTCAGTGTGCACTAACAACGTCGGCAAAAGCTACGACAACGATGCGGTTGCAACCCGGAAACCAAGAGTATAATCAGATCATTTTATCGTACTATACTCGTGGTTTCCGAGTTGGCACCGCAGCTTTTGCCGTCGTTCCATTATTAGAGAATTCATCATCTCCAACGACCAACCGGATGATCTGGCTGACTTGGTTGAAGTTTGTCTTTCTTCTACCTATTTCCAGTTTCATGGTAAATATTACGAGCAGGTCTTAGAAGCTGCTGTGGGATCTCCTCTATCTCCTGTCATCGCCAACATCAACAAGCCCTATTATCTTACAACCTTAAGTGTTCCAAAGTACAGGTACGTTGATGACACCTTTGTCATCTGGCCTCATGGACACGAATCTTTAAACAATTTCCTATCGTTTCTGAATTCCCAGCATGATTCCATACGCTTCACCATGAAGGTAGAATCGGACGGTTGCCTTCTTTTCCTAGATGTTCTCGTACACCGGCATCCTAACGGTACGCTGGGACATTCCGTCTATCGAAAACCCGCGCACACGAATAGATATCTCAAGACCTCTCACATCATCGTCCAGCCCAAAACGCAGTGTTATCAATTCTCTTATCCAAAGGGCCATTTCCAGATCTGAGCCCAACTCGCTTCTTCAAGAACTGAACCACATCAATGAAATTCTGACAAGCAATAATTATTTTAGGAAAGATATTCAAACTACTGTGTGATAATGATAATGATTCGAAATACACTTCCAAACTGTGCCGCAAATATTTAGAAACTGATTAAGTACATGTTGGGAGAACTGCAATAGCTTTTGGCGTCTCGTTTCGCCGGAAGATACCTACTGTTCCCACCGCCGTAATTGTTGTAATGATGTAACTTTCTTGTAGCGATTCACTACCGTTTTTAACGAATATCGACCTTTTTTCAACCTTTCCAATACTCCACGGCAGCACGTCTATAGTTGATATATATGTCTATTGTATCAGGGAGCTCTTGTTCTTGGTCAATAACATCCACTTCCTCCTCGATGTTATACTTTACGTTATCATCTTCTTCTATGTCCACAAGCTGCGCGCCAGGATATTCTGAAGTCGAGCTCAAATCGTAGATTACTTCTTGTTGTACTTCAAAAGCAGGATCATTAACGCTGCTCACAATTATATCGAGAAGTTTATCAACTAATATCTGTTCGACACCATTAACTGGACTTGCTGCAATACTTTGCGATGGGTATTGACTATTTTTCAGAGTAGTTAATATCGTTAAGATATTAAGCCATGGCTGATGTATCTAGACACTGTTTCTTTTTCGACCGTTTCACCTTTATATACATACATACACATAATTTTTTTGGCACTAATATCAACTCCTTCTGGAACAATTTCAAAGTTACTTTAGGGATATGAATACGTGTATCTGAAAATACTCTGAAAAAATCAGTAGTAAATCAGTCATTTATAAAAAAAAATAAACGACATTTTACTGACATTGTGACGCACTTTAATATATTTTCGTACTGTATTATACAATCACAAGTTCCCTATTTTCATTTTTTCGCGATTTTTAAAGTCACTTCTCGTTGTTAGAAACAAACTGAAGTGTAGACTTTATCATTGCCTAATAGATCGTTCATAGTAGATGCCAAATGCATATAAATAGTAAACGGAAGACCAATCAAATAGGTACAATAGCGGAATATATGTATGTGCGAGATCGCGCTTTATAAAAAATATTTCCTGTATTATATGTAACCAAGGAAAAAAAATGCAAAAAGAGGTAACTTTTATTTTTAAATGTAGTTTGCAGAAAAAATAATGACCTGTCTAAGGTGAAAACTGTAGCCAGAGTGAAATTTTCCTCCCCCTGCCCCACTGGGGGGAGGGGGGGGGGCATTCATCATATGGTCCGTTTGAAAGCCCCTTTGAAGTAGAACATTTTGTTTTCTAATTCATCCCGATAGCTTGCACGGTTTCGGAGTTATGATGAAAAATGCGTTTTTGGGGGTAATTTCAAACCCACCCTTTACTCCCTTAAGGTCAATATCAGCCAATAAAAAAAAAACGTGTTGTAGTAACATAATTTTACCATGCAAATATGTCAAATATTTTTCAAATCAGGGTTTTAACTAATTTCTAATTTGTTGGCAGCAATAGAACTCTTTTCTTAATTCTATTTTTAAAACATAAACCAAATGTTAAATGTTTATTCAGTGTAATTTGAGTATAAGTGACCCATCCTATATAAAATAAATATACATTACGGTAATAAAGAACGTTCACGTTTGGTAATTTCATCTACTACATTCATATCACGTCCTTTAATAGTTCATAATTCATAACGTTACTCATTAAACCAGCTTACAATTATTAGTCATCGTCATCGCAGATGATTCTTTCCGTCTTGTTCTATATAGTACACTTACATTCATATAAGCACATATACAAAAAACACACAAATCATTAACGTATAGTACTCCTAATAACTCGTGCCTTCCAACAAAGAGCGCTTATTAAACAAACCCGATTCTAGTCGGGTCTACTTAATGTCGAATTTCCGTAAGACCTCATTTTTTTGTCCTTTTCGGCGACGATAGCTTTATGTGTATGTATACGGACGATGTTTGCTTTAAATTGCTCCTAATGAGGCGTAATCGGGTGCAGTGGCCCGTAAATAAGCGACAGATTAGAAGTAATAAAAATTACCGTCTTACACGGTGATCTTAACTTCCAAGCACTTTCGCGAAGGAAGACGCCAAGTACATATGCACATACATAGGAATTATCCCACTATATCCTAGCTATTATCATTAATGCTGCGAGGGCAATATTACGAGATTATTGTCTTAGAGGATCATAATATGCTTCTTGTTCTTGTCATCAACGTTATTACTTCCATCCTTATTGTTGGTGGAACACCTACACGCAGAGAAATGGTTTCTTGCACCAAGGAAATTGATTTTCTTGCAAAAATCAGTCTCTGTTCAAGAAAATATTTTTATTTCAAGACTATAAAAATGTATCATATCTACTGCGAATTGATCTTTTCTTGATAATCATGATAATGTGAATGCGGTCGTTGATAATTTTTATAATAAAATATATACTATATTCGATGAGTCTCTTCCTATCTCTCATTCAAATCCCGATATCTGGAAGATTGCTAGAATTTCACCAATTCTTAAAAAGGGTGATAATTCCGGCATACGCAATTACAGGCCTGTTGCAGTTATTTGTACTTTTGTTAAGGTATTTGAAATGTTGATTCACCAATGCATCTCCGACGGTGCCGAACCTTTCCTTTCTACTTCGCAACATGAATTGATGCCCGGCAGGTCTACCACAACTAATCTAGCGTTGATATCGTAAGAAATAGCACAAGCTCTCGATGAAAGTGGCCAATTGGACATAATTTACACGGACTTCTCCCGTGCGTTCGATTCAATTGATCACCGCATTTTTTGAATGTAGTCATTTCTTGGTTACTTCGTCTGATTATTAATAGAATGAACTACGTTTATTTTAACGGATACAGATCTCGTCCTTTTCTTTCTACATCTGGTGTACCCCAAGGGTCGAACTTAGGTCCACTTCTATTTAATATCTTTATGGATGACCTTATTAAATCTATCATTTGTCTTCTGATATTAAATTTCTGCAAGACAATCTTAATAAAATATATCAATGGTGTTTGCGCAATAATCTGCTTTTGAATATAAACAAGCGTTTTGTTGTGTCATTTTCTAGAAAGGTCAGCAAAGTAGAATTTCAATACACAGTTAATAACATCAGTATTTCCCGACGGTCATCAATTAAAGATTTGGGCGTAACATTTGATGACTACACTACTATTATTATTACTACTACATTCCTTGGGAGTAGGTGGCGCCAGGAAACATTTCAGTGCTGTTTTTGAAGATTAGTGGCATAAACTGAGAAATTGAACAATAATGTGGTTAGGAGCAAAAAGCGGTAACGCTTTTTTCTTCTCACATTGTTTTTGCTGGGAGTGATTCCATCAGTACCATGAGCTATTTATTAGCATTATCTTGATCATTGTTTTTAGGCACTTTCATGTGTACTTCTACATTAAGTTCAAATTTGTTTGAACATTATTCTGTGGGATATTCGTAATCTACGCAGCACTGTTGATGGTACTTTTTCTTAGCTTGTAAAGTATGAGTCAAGAATATCTTTAAAAAAATAGCGCTTCTCAAATAATTAAGCTTGATTTTTTCCTTTATTTCTATTTGTTAGATTCTAAGTACAGCAATGGTAATTTTATTCCATACATTTAGTAGAAAGCCGCATCAATTTTTGAAGCGAATTTAACATTATAAAATTAAATTTACTTCAAATATTAGCATATACAGATTTATCTTGGATTCAGTTAGGCGATTAGTAAAAGGTTTTTCAGTTAAATAAAGAATTCTCATGTATGTATTGCCTTGCTAGGAATCAAGATCTTCGCACTGGCATTTTCGACAGCTGACAAAACATTAACAATAACAATTTTAATAATATAAAATCAAACAATGTAACATGTCAAATTTTATTATTATTAAAAACAATCTTAAAGTGTTGTGTTCATTGACATGTTTCATGTAAGTAATATAAAACCAAAAAAAAAAAAACGTATAATAAATAAGCTGGGCACAATCGAACACAATGGGCCGCGGATTATAAATAGTGAATGTGTGACTCACAGCCGACAGAAGTGATATTTTGAAATCAATACCCCAATGTAAAAAAAGTAGTTTCTTCACAAATCTGTCGTACTTAATAAAGTAACAATAAGTAATAATATAATAAATAAATGTAACTTCTTAACAGTGTGGATAGGATTGTTGAAAAACTTGCACCGTCAGGTATGTTTTCACATTTATCTCCACGGTTGTTCGCTGTGATGAAAAAATGTTCTTATATTTTGGGAAAGACCGTTCAACATCTACGGAAGTAACACAGGCCTAATTAAAATAATCCTTAGAGTTAGTTAATGAATCTACAGATACACTATCACACTTTTTTTTAATCTCGTATAATCGATTTGTTTTTAAAACATTGTTGAACTTTGCTATAACGCGATCGTTTTTTGCGTCGTTTATGCCGTGTAGCAATGTATTCACTTCGTCCACGCTTTGCACTGATTCTACTAACGACAATCCAATATTTAGCAATTTTTCTATTGCGTTTAGTAATCGTTTATAATTGTTGCTAATACTTTTTAAATCTGTTTCAACAGAAATATCTAGAAATCCTTTCTGGCTCTCCTTAATAGCTGTAGTTTCGTCAGGATCGAATTGTAAAATCAAAGATTTCACTTCCTGGAAATGTTCGGAATAATAAAAAGCCGCTTGCAACCATGTTCTTCAACGTGTAAGAATCGGCTGTGGTGGTTAGCCAATACCTGCACAAAACCTGTGAGATGCTCGAATCTGTTTGGGAGATTTGAGAAACACTTTTTTTGTATTTGCTATTAATGCATCCACCTCCGGGTAACATTCTCGCCATAGTTCGTGCCACAAGATGTAAAGCATGAACTTTACACATAACATGTAAAAGTCCCTCATAGAGAACAGCCTACACTACACATTATCGCTGCTCCATCACTCATAAACATCAACAGTTGACTAGTTGACAATTGTAACGTATCGAGCACTGCCCCGCATTTACTTCGCCAGATTTTTAGCTTTTTGCAAGCTAATAAGATTACAAATTTCGGTTTAACAGGTACTCGTACTATAACAATCAAAATAGATTTTTTTTATCTGTCGTCTCATCAAGACATAGCCTCAGCTGTTTATTTTTTAATTCTGCTTTGATCGCATTTTTGATAATTTTACGTAGCTTGGTCGCTCTTTCCGTAACGCTGTCCGTGATGGTAAGTTCCATTCGGGATTGTATGTACGCCAAAACTGTCGAAACGGTTCTTTATCGAGTAAGCGAAACGGTAGATCACAAACAATAAACATCAAAAGTAAATCCAATTTCAATTGGGTTTGAGGTGGCACACCATTTTTCTCATTTTTGTGCTGTACGCTATTTATATGCCTTTTACAATCGCTTTTGTTCCAGCACATTAAAGGTATTTTGCAAATTCTACACAATACTTTAGTTCCATTATAGTTGAAATCCGGAAATTCACTGATAAATGTAGTGAGTTTACTAGCCAACGGTCGTTTATTTTCCTTGCGTACGTTAGACATACTTATATTCATATATTTATCTCTATAATTATGACTAACGCTGCAAAAGGTTGATGAGAAACTGTTGCAATGAATCAATAATTTCATTCGCTGAGGTAGCCCGTGCCTCTGTGCCCGGCCTAATAGTGGAAATAGTGGAAATAGTGGAAATACATTTCTGAAATAGCCAAAAAAAATGTCGAAAATGCTTTTATTTTTACGAACCCTTGAAAAATATGTATATCAACAGAGCCGCTAAGATCAAGAATCAATTTTCAAATTAATCACAAGAACGGCTAAGAAATGAAATTACATTATTTTATTGAATAATGTTAATGCATCTGTTAGTATTGATTCTAAGAGGGATTAGTTGCGAAACAAACGTAAATTCTATCGCTTATGATCCGTTTTAGATTGCGTAATTTGAAAAGAACAAAATCGGCATATCTTTGAAGTTTTCTAGAATTTTAATTACTAATCTTTATTAATTATAGTTAATTTGCCGTTTTTTTTTATGCCCATTTCCTTTTATAGTTGCGCCAGCGCATTGTTCTAATGAAAGGAAGTACAAGGTGACATTTCAGTATCGGTTTCATTGTTGTTTTTATAGATGTTTTTTTTTTTATCTTAGAACGCAGAGACGGAAGTACGTATATTTTATATTCGTATCAGCCGAGGTGTAGATACCGTAGGTGTCACATTGTAGCAATTATGTTTAATATATGTGGAGAATGCAATCTTTATTAAAAAAGAAGGAATTCTTTGACTATCTATACATGTATTTAGTAGAAATTCCATTGCCTTGTATGGAATTATATTACGTTATAGATACATTTTTCTTTATTAAAGGCATTCATTCGTACTGATTGTTAGTACTAACAAGGAAACACAGGGAAGTGTATCTCACCGACTTAAATGGAACTTTGTATGTTTATAGACCGATCTAGTGTAATAACAACGGTAACTACATATCTTAGCTGTTAATCGCCCCTTGGCGGGGTGTAAAGCACCCCAAGCTCGACACTACCCTTCGCTGTTTGACTCAATAGCTCAGAAACTATGAGAGATATAAAAAAAAAAGTTAAGACAATATTTAAACTGCTTTACATGCTCTTAACGATGACGTAAATACGTGGGCAAGTCAAATATTATCTACACTTTCGCTATAACAAGCTTTGAAGGTTAACGTAGTGGCGACCGCTTGCGCATGCGTCGAGTTAGCGCCTCTGTGGTCATGTGTGCGAAATTCAATCACGATCGCGTCATGTGTCTGCTAGCTACAGCAGCGTAAACATGTCAGCTCCGCTATTAGCTTGCACCAAAGAGAAACAGCGAGCAATGATCCGATTTTTGTGGTCAGAGGGTGTGAAAGGTGCTGAAATTCACCGAAGACTTTTGTCACAATACTGGGACAGTGCTTTAACTCCTAAAAGCGTTTTTTGGGGATCGAAATGTGGTCGTACGAGCGTAACACAGAAAGAGGGAGCTGGACGGCCGTCAACCTCGACCACCGACGACAACATTCAGCAAGCTCGAGAGATGGTTAC
The DNA here is from genome assembly GCA_029619315.2 of Dynastes maya. Classification (NCBI taxonomy): domain Eukaryota; kingdom Metazoa; phylum Arthropoda; class Insecta; order Coleoptera; family Scarabaeidae; genus Dynastes; species Dynastes maya. Next base: position 1,277,712 of record JAROYE020000024.1, read on the forward strand.
AGCATATAGGTGAGGTTGTATCTTCTTTAAACATCAGTCACGGTTCTGCCTATCAAATTATCCACGATGAACTCAAATTTCTTAGAGTGTGTGCGCGATGGGTACCACGAATGCTTACCGCAGAAAACAGAACCAAACGTATGGACATCTGCCAACGCTTACTGAATCGCTTCAACGCGAAAGGCGACGCATTTTTAAGCAGAATGGTGACCGTTGATGAAACGTGGGTTTATCACTACGAGCCCGAATCGAAACGCTAGAGTATGGAATGGGAACACCCAGGATCCTTAGCCCGAAGAAATTCAAGACCTCGCCATCGGCTGGGAAGGTAATGCTAACCGTGTTTTGGGACGAAAAAGCCCTATACTGGACGAGTACTTGGACAGGGGGACTACCATAAATAGTGAGAGGTACAGTGATTTGTCGGCGAATAAGCTGAAACCAGCAATTCGAAACAAACGCCGTAGTCTTCTCCCAAAGAAAGTTTTGCCACAAAATATTCTTATTTGTGTAAAAAAGATCATAACTGATGTGCTATATTTTCAGTAATGAAGAAAACATGCAGGCAACAAATGATTGTATTAATAAAATATAAGCATAGAGTTTACTGACAACTGTTTAGAAAGTAAGTTAGGAAATACATTACGATGCATATTGTATATACATAAATGTTAAAAACTAAGAAATTGCTTACACCAACGTATAAGCAGAATCTTGCAGGATCCTTAAAATGTGGTAGCCGTTAGGCGATGTAACCACTTTTGTACCATGCGTATAATAAATCGAAGAACCTTGGCGATGACAATTGATTATGAGTTGAAGATTGTAACTGAAGATGTTTCCGGAAAGATTATATGGAAATACTAAACCTAGATGACAAACAACACATTAACTATAAGGTTAGTATATTTTAAGTTATATATATATATTACCTTTCAAAATTCTAAAAAGGGAAACTATTTCGATTTGCTATTTAGGAAATTAAAGTAATAATTTCCGTTAATAATATTAATAGTAAGTGTTCTTACACGAGATACTTTTTCAAAATTTGAAGTTAAATGTGCATTTGTCACTGGAGATACATTTTTATTTCAGTATATAATAAAATCAGGCATGATTTTGATTTATCTTTTAATTCTCTAAAGTTTTGATCCGCTTCAATGTCTGGAAAACTAATTTCTCAGCATTTCAAAGATTGGTTTACAGATGTGTACTTACCAAATACTTAAATACTGGAGTTAAAGGTATTTGGTTATTGGATTCCTGGAGTGGGCATTGTCCGTGTGACGTACAAAATTTAGTACCAACGAACAAAAAAGTAACTATTTTACCAATTCCAAAGAAAACAACTTCAATAGTACAAGCTTTAGACGTTTACGATTTTAGAATATGGAAATTTTTTTTTGATGAAGTGCTACTTATGGATTACGACATAATTCTACACCAAAGAAACAGTATTATTCAGTTACAATCTTTAACTCATAATCAATTGTTATCGCCAAGGTTCTTCAATTTATTTAAAAACGCATGGTATAAAAGTGTATACATCGCCGAACGGCTACCACATTTTAAAGATCCTGTAAGATTCTGCTTCCCGAAGGATGCACAAAATACACAACAATGAGATTTTTGCAGCAAGTCTGCGTTTATTTATTGTGCATGTTGCAGGCAATTCCTTCGTTTTCAAAATGCTTCTTACTGGTAAGAAAACAAATTTTAGAAACACTCAATTTTGCATTAACTTCTCTTTTAGAATTAAGAATATGTAATAATAATATAAATAATATTTTTTGCGAACTTCAAAATAAATAAATGAACATAGAAGTATTTATAGAATTACGTGCGTTATAAGTAGGATGGGCAAACAGCGGTAACAGTCAGTGTAATAGATATGTGGTGCGGAGTCGGCGATTATTTATTTCACGCGTTCACAGCGTCAGTACTAACACAGTTAAAAACCTTATAGTGGACATGCCGAACTTAATTTTTGATGGCGCTAAAATTCAATGTCTAGTTTGTAAAATCCCTTTAATGTGTCATTGTCAACGTCACATCGAAAGCAAACAGCATTCTTCTGCAAAAAGTGGCATACGAGACCATGAAAAATTTACATTTGATTTATGTGTTACTCTTATTTTACGTAATCTATCGTTTCGTTTACTAGATAAAGCAGCATTTGTCTCCTTCTGGAATAAATATGCGGACTGTAAATTACTTAGTCGGACATCGATACGAAATATAGTGCCATTTACTCGTGAACATATAGAAAAAATAATAAAAACGGAATTGAAAGATAAAAAACTGTGGTTGTGTGTGGACAAAACAACAGATCGTCAAAAACATTCTGTTAATGTAATGGTACGTATAATGGAACCACATCGACCGTCATCCTTTTTCTTACTTGCTTCCAAAAGAGTTATAAGTACAATTTATAACTCTTTTGGAAGCAAGTAAGAAAGAGGATGACGGTCGATGTGCTTTTACTACAACAAATATTTTGATCAAGTAAAGAAGGTAGTTTTAAAATTCAATCCGACAGAAGCTGCAGCAGTCAAGAAAAGCCAGGAAATATTTCAAGATAGTCAGGTTAAAAGAGATTTACAAACTATTCACAACAATTACTTCGGACTAGCGGAGGGAATAGAAAAATTACAAGATGTTTCGATGTTGCTGTTCAAATTGTAAATGATGTTCACGCACAGTTATGCGCTGTAGAAGGCGAAACAAATTGGTGTGTAATACGAAAATTTGAAAGTGTTTTAGAGAAAGACTCCGATTTTCTTATATTAAGACAAAATTGTGAAGGTGCGTGTGAAGATGCATTAAGTTGTTTCAAAGATTATGAAGATGTCGAACGGTCGTTTTCGGCATTAAAAAGCATTTATTCCGCACGTCGTACTCACTTGACTGAAACAGCTGTGGAAACATATCTAATGATTCAAATATTTAACAGATGTTACCCAGTTTGTGATTTCACGGAAAACTTTTAAAATGGTAAGTGTTTCAGCATTTGTTTCTTACCTTCTATTTTATGTGTAAACTTTCATCCGCTCGCCACGCCTCTGGTTGTTACCGCATATTTGCCAATGTTAGTTATAAGAAGTACTATTTTAAAAAAGAAGTCTTGGTGGAACTCATGGACAACAAAGAGATAATTACCTTAATAGGAAGATACGTTGCTAAAATACAAGTCAGTTCGAAATCGAAAAAAATATTTACACGTCATGCACTAAATTAAAAATATTGCGTTTATTCTTCCACTTTATGACAGCTGTTAAGATAAACGTTTTTTAAAGCCTACACATATGTACATATCTTACGCATTGTAATTTAAATAAAGCTATGGTATTTACCATCATGTGTAATCCGTTGCTGATTCCTATTCTCATCTTCCTATCTTTCTTGATGCATTCCGGAAAACAATGGCTTTCCCATAGACTAAGTGCCGCGTAACGCATCATACAACTTTTACCTTTCCATGCTAAACACGTTTTAAAATCGAACAAACAAGGCAATTGTAAAAACGTAAGTGAGTGCTCATACGGTTAATACGTGGGTACATACATTCATCAATAATTGTAGGAAGGGTGCATCGATTGTTATAGCTATTAGCTTATATTGTGTAGTACACATTGTTTCCTGCTCATGCTTTCTATGTCTGCAATGCATAACATATACAAGTACAAATGCATCTACGTAAATCTATATCATGTACGTTCTAAATGTAACGCTTTTACGTAAATATCGTCTTATTAACATGAGATTTTCTATTCAAAAGTTTATATGGCGTTAAAGGTATGCGGAAAATGATCAGCGACCAGACTGCAATTATTTGAATCCTAGAAATAACTGTTGGAATTGTCTATAAGTGGCGCGATTATAAACTGTTTCCTGTACTCAATAAAGAAATTATTAACAGAAAGCAATAATCATCTGAGCTGACACTGTTTAACTCACTCTGTGGCAGGAATTATATTTAGTTGCACTCGGAAAGCTTCATTTCTTATTCTTTTCTTGTCTTATTCCATCTCCGCACTGTTAATTTTGTTTTTTGTCTTTGATTTAGGGTCCACAATTCGCTTGTATAAGTTAGAGTAACCACCTTTCTGACCATTTCTGCTTTTGTTTCTGTGGATATTTCCTTTTTTCCCAGGAAACTACTTCCGATTGCATTGTACAACATGCCGGTTGAGGCCAACCATTCGTTAATTTCATCTTCGAAGTTCCCTAGCTCATTGAGCCTAAATATTTAAAATTTTTGACTTGATCCAGTTTCTGTCCTTCCAGGTAGATTTTGTGCTTGATCTCTTGTCTTCCTACTATTAGTGCTTTTATTTTATTAAAATTAATCTTTTTAACTTATTCATTGAAAATGTTCAGTCAATGTTAGGTCTCTCTCCGTTTTTTTTCCGAATAGAACTACGTCATCGGCATAGTAGAGCTTCAAGATTGTCACCATGTCTAGTTACCAGTGACCGACATTAAAGTTTTTTATTGTTTTCCCTGTATTCTTTCACTTTGTCCAGCACTACATTAAACGAGATAAGGCTTAATATGCATCCTTGTTTTAGCCCCTTTGTGCTGCTAAAAGTCTCTGACTTCGCATTTCTTGTCCTGGCGTAGTTTTCAGTGTTGTTGCATAAGCTTCGTATGCATTCAATTAACTCTTGGCTGACTCCTCTTTTCCTTAATATCTCCCACACGTCGGATTTCTTTATTTTATCGAAGATGGACTTCCAGTTGTTAAAGCCTTCTCTATCACTTGCCTTAAAATTAAAATTTGATTCTGTGTTCCTCTATTATTTGTAAAGGCGCATTGAGAATCTTTTATGTCGCCATCGAGCTGTTGTCTTAACTTAGATTCCAGAATTCTAGTACATATATACTTTTTCTGCTGAGCTTCCAATTGTGATTCCTCTGCAATTATTGCCGTTCCTGGAATTACCTTTTTTAAATATTGATACAACAACACCCGTGTTCCAGTGTCTAGGAGTTTTCCTTTGTATTCTTATTTGGTTCAGTATGCTTAGAAGCCCATTCTTGCTTTCTACGTCCAGGTATTTCAACATTTCACCAGCAATGGTACCGTGTCCAGCCGCTTTATCTAGCTTAATTTTCCTCAGAGATTCTTCGAGTTCTTCTATTGTTATCACGATTGTAGCGTCTGCAGGCTGTCCAAGGTTTTGAAATGTTTCATAATTCCCATGTTCACATTCCCCTACCTCTTCCAGTAGATCTTCGAAATATTCTTTCTGTCTATTCATTATGTGGGCTTCTTCTGTTAACAGCTTTCCCTCCTTATCTTTTATATCTTTCAGCATGTTTGTGTTGGGTTTTCTCTTCCGCCTTAACGCTCCATAAAATTTGTGTTCGAATTCCGTCGAAATTTTTTCTTTACTGTCTCTCGTCATATTTTTGACCAGCCTTCTTTCTATCGTGCACTTCTCATACTCTTCCTCATTTTTGGTAGTAAGGTATTTTTTTCAAGCCTGTTTTTTCTTATGCACCTGTGTTTCTATATCTTCGGTTCACTAAGCCGGCATTTTCATTTTTTCGTGACTTATTTTGCTTACTCCACTTTAGCAGCGTTGATGATTTTACGTCTAAAGTTCTTCCATTTTGTTTCTATGTCCAAGTTCTCTTTCTCCTTTTCTTACATGCTTCTCATTTATGATTTTCTTTTTCCTGCTTTCTATCCTATTGACTTTTTCAAATACATCCATTCGTAAGAGGTAATGATCGATAATGGATCGCTCATTTCTAGAGTTCACTTCCCTTGAGTACTTGTGAACGTCTTTGTCTCATGCAGAGATCTAAAATTCGTTTTCCGTTTTCATTTCTAGTTTCTTCCTCTTTTGCACCCATCCATTCCTCAAATCCTTCATTCTTGTTACCTACTCTTCCGTTTAAGTGTCCCTTTATTATTATATTAGTTATTATCGTTTATTTTGTCAATTTCTCCTTGAAGTTTACCGTAGAATTTATTTATTTCTTCTACTTTGGCATTTTCATTTAGGGCATGGCATGTAATACACGTGTAATACCGGTCGGTAAGTCTTACCCTAACTACTATCAGCCTTTTATTAATGAATTTCAAGTTTGTTTATCATAACGGCAACCCCCACCGTTGCTCCTTGATCAAATTCAACTCTTGGCCACCATAAGAAATAGTAGTTCTCAATTTCTGTTACCCCTTGTACCTTTCTTCTTTGTTACGGATATCCCTAGCACATTTAATTCATGTATACCATTTCATGCTCTTTCCCTGTTGCCCCTCTCACATTTAAAGTTCCCAGGTAGAAGGTTTCTGTTCTTTTGAGGCTCAAAATATCATTTAATGATTTCCTAGGGCCATTTTATATTGTATGTAAAAAAGTTCAATAGCAGGTTCGTGAGCATCAAAGTGAGTTTGCGAAAAATCTCAAAGTGAATAGGGTGCAGGAAAATGAAGAAGGATCCTTTCGAGCTGTGAATTCAAGTTCAATATCTTTGGTTTACGATGGTAATTTGAAAAGTTTGAAAAGACTACCCTCGTATCGTATTGGAAGACAAGCGGATGAAAAATGCCTGGCAATACATTTTGTTTTGTTTGAAAATATATTGCCATATTGTCAAATCACTCAATTGACGACTTTCAATGTAATATTACGTACAAAAATAATGAGCAGACAAAAAATAAATGCTAAAAGATTTTGATGAAAGGTACTTACGCGTACGTTAAACAAAACGTGCTAACCTATATTTACGTGTATATTTCTGTTTATATCTTCTGTTCGTAAATTAATTTAAAACAGCTAACTCACTCTATCAACAACAAAAAAAAAAAAGACCAAATCCGTTCCGAATCGCTATTACTTGGACCGGGTTTCTAAGAAATATAGATGGAAACATTTTCATCAGCGGCCAATTAACCCATGACCAATTTGACAAATTGAAATCGGATCACGGTTTGTTTGTGTTTTATACATTCGAATTAATTTTAATTCGTTATTCTTTTGTTCTCTTTTCAACGTGAGATAAACTTGAACATGCGGTGACAATGGTCGAATTTGATTTTTCTTTTTTGCTACACATCTAAACGGTATACTGAAATAGTTTCGAAATTATATGAAATTGCACTTTCTTTGAATACATGAAATTTTGTTTTTTTTTTTTTAATATAGTACGCATTTCTCCTATTTTTAGGTATGTCACAATAAGCTTCGATTAGAAATGTATGGTGTCTCAGATTCAACGTTACAAGCGATATCTTTCTTATTTGTAGAAATATAGAACTGAGCAAGGTGTCGTCGAAAATGGTTAGCAGAATCCTAAAAGATATACTTTTTAAATCTACCCCAAGTAAACCAACAAAATGGAACCAAATAAAACTAAAATAGAACACAAAAAAAATCCATACAGAATCACAATAGAACCAAAACAGAATCAATATAGAATCAAAATACAATCAAAATAGAGCACAAATAGAAGACAAATAGAACCAAAATAGAGCCAAAATGGAATCAAAATAGAACCCATATAGAACCAAAATAGAACAGAAATAGAAATAAAATAGAATCAAAATGGAACCAAAATAAATAAAATAGACCACAAATAGAATCAAAATAGAATCAAAATAGAATTAAAATAGAACCGAAATAGAACTAAAATCGAACACAAATAGAATCAAAATAAAACCAAAATAAGACTGAAATAGAACACGAATAGAATCAAAATAGAACCAAAGTAGAACTAAAATAGAACACAAACAAAATCAAAATAGAACCAAAATAGAATCAGAGTAGGACCAAAATAGAACACAAATAGGACACTAACAGAATCAAAATAGAATAAAATAGAACCAAAATAGACTCAAAATAGAACAAAAATAAAACCAAATTAGAACTAAAATAGAACACAAATAGAATCAAAATAGAATTAAAATAGAACCGAAATAAAACCAAAACAGAACACAAATAGAACACAAATAGAATCAAAGTAGAACCAAAATAGAATCAAAATAGAACCAAAATAGAATCAAAATAGAACCAAAATAGAATCAAAATAGAATCAAAATAGAATTAAAATAGAACCAAAATAGAGCTAAAATAGTACACAAATAGAAAACAAGTGGAATCAAAATAGAACCAAAATAGAATCAAAATAGAACCAAAATAGAATCAGAATAGAATCAAAATAGAACCAAAATAAAACACAAATAGAGTCAAAATAGAATTAAAGTAGAACCGAAATAAAACCAAAATAGAACACAAATAGAATCAAAGTAGAACCAAAATAGAATCAAAATAGAACAAAAATAGAGCTAAAATAGAACACAAATAGAAAACAAGTACAACCAAAATAGAACTAAAATTGAACACAAATAAAATCAAAATAGAACCAAAATAGAATCAAAATAGAATCAAAATAGAACCAAAATATTATCAAAATAGAATCAAAATAGAACCAAAATAGAACTAAAATAGAACACAAATAGAGTCAAAATAGAATCAAAATAGAATTAAAATAGAACCGAAATAAAACCAAAATAGAATCAAAGTAGAACCAAAATAGAATCAAAATAGAACCAAAATAGAGCTAAAATAGAACACAAATCGAAAACAAGTAGAACCAAAATAGAACTAAAATTGAACACAAATAGAATCAAAATAGAATCAGAATAGAATCAAAATAGAATCAAAATAGAACCAAAATAGAATCAAAATAGAATCAAAATAGAACCAAAATAGAGTCAAAATAGAATCAAAATAGAATTAAAATAGAACCAAAATAGAGCTAAAATAGAACATATACAAAACAAGTGGAATCAAAATAGAACCAAAATAGAATCAAAATAGAATCAAAATAGAACCAAAATAGAATCAGAATAGAATCAAAATAGAATCAAAATAGAACTAAAATAGAACACAAATAGAGTCAAAATAGAATCAAAATAGAATTAAAATAGAACCGAAATAAAACCAAAATAGAACACAGATAGAATCAAAGTAGAACCAAAATAGAATCAAAATAGAACCAAAATAGTGCTAAAATAGAACACAAATCGAAAACAAGTAGAACCAAAATAGAATCAAAATAGAACCAAAATAGTGCTAAAATAGAACACAAATCGAAAACAAGTAGAACCAAAATAGAACTAAAATTGAACACAAATAGAATCAAAATAGAACCAAAATAGAATCAAACTAGAATTAAAATAGAACCAAAATGGAGCTAAAATAGAACACAAATAGAAAACAAGTAGAATCGAAATAGAATCAAAATAGAATCAAAATAGAACCAAAATAGAATCAAAATAGAACCAAAATAGTCAAAATAGAATCAAAATAGAATTAAAATAGAACCAAAATAGAGCTAAAATAGAACACAAATAGAAAACAAGTAGAATCAAAATAGAACCAAAGTAGAATCAAAATAGAACCAAAATAGAATCAGAATAGAATCAAAATAGAACCAAAATAGAACTAAAATAAAACACAAATAGAGTCAAAATAGAGTCAAAATAGAATCAAAATAGAATTAAAGTAGAACCGAAATAAAACCAAAATAGAGTCAAAATAGAATCAAAATAGAATTAAAACAGAACCAAAATAGAGCTAAAATAGTACACAAATAGAAAACAAGTAGAACCAAAATAGAACTAAAATGGAACACAAATAGAATCAAAATAGAACCAAAATAGAATCAAAATAGAATTAAAATAGAACTAAAATAAAACGCAAATAGAATCAAAACAGATTCAAAATAGAATTAAAATAGAACCAAAATAAAACCAAAATAGAACACAAATAGAATCAAAGTAGAACCAAAATGGAATCAAAATAGAATTAAAATAGAATTAAAATAGAACCAAAGTAGAATCAGAATAGAATCAAAATAGAACTAAAATAAAACACAAATAGAGTCAAAATAGAATCAAAATAGAATTAAAATAGAACCGAAATAAAACTAAATTAGTACACATATAGAATCAAAATAGAACCAATGTGGAACTAAAATAGAATCAAAATAAGGACAAAAACAGAACTGAAATAGAACACAAATAGAATCAAAATAGAGCCAAAATGGAATCAAAATAGAACCCATATAGAACCAAAATAGAACACAAATAGAAACAAAATAGAATCAAAATGGAACCAAAATAAATAAAATAGACCACAAATAAAATCAAAATAGAATTAAAATAGAACCGAAATAGAACTAAAACCGGACACAAATAGAATCAAAATAAAACCAAAATAAGACTGAAATAGAACACGAATAGAATCAAAATAGAACCAAAGTAGAACACAAATAGGATAAAAGAGAACCAAAATAGAACTAAAGTAGAACACAAATAGAGTCAAAATAGAATTAAAATAGAACCGAAATAAAACCAAAATAGAACTAAAATAGAACACAAATAGAATCAAAATAGAACCAAAATAGAATCAAAATAGAACCAAAATAGAGGTAAAATAGAACACAAATAGAAAACAAGTAGAATCAAAATAGAATCAAAATAGAATTAAAATAGAACCAAAATAGAATCAGAATAGAATCAAAATAGAGCCAAAATGGAATCAAAATAGAACCCATATAGAACCAAAATAGAACAAAGTAGAACTAAAATAAAACAAATAGAGTCAAAATAGAATCAAAATAGAATTAAAATAGAACCGAAATAAAACTAAAATAGTACACAAATAGAATCAAAATAGAACCAAAGTAGAACTAAAATAGAATCAAAAATAGGACCAAAATAGAACTGAAACAGAACACAAATAGAATCAAAATAGAGCCAAAATGGAATCAAAATAGAACCCATATAGAACCAAAATAGAACACAAATAGAGCCCAAATAGAATCAAAATGAAACCAAAATAGGACTAAAATAGAATCAAAATTAAACTAAAGTAGAACACAACTAAAATCAAAATAGAACTAAAATAGAACAAAAATAGAATCAAAATAGAACCCATATGGCACCAAAATATAAAATGGTGTAATTCGGAATTAAAATAATATATGTGTTTCATTAGAAACTTCCAAGTCGGAAGTACTACCCATTATATCGGAAGTTCAATTACAATAAACACACAATGTAGTGTAAATATCTACCAAATATCATTTCGATATCTCCAGAAACTCCTGAGATATTTACTTGGTTCCACATATTTGCCCATCACTGCATAACAGTTTATGCAGCACTCGAATACCACAAGCATTCGTGATAATTATTAAGCATTTATATAAAATTCCGGCTGACCGTACCGAGCTCGGGTAGTATTATTTCACGCGAAACAACTGTGTTCAAATCTAACGGATATATGGACGATATCCGTTGATCTAACTACCATTACTGTTACTGTTAACGGATGTTTTTTTTTCTCTGGCTTCAATTAGAAAAAAAAAGAAACGAAAGAAACCACCGACACTTTTACCGCAGATCAGCAACTTTTACGGCAGAAGCGACAGCAACAGCAAGAACAACAACGAAGCTCGAGAGTGCACGTCGTCAAACGGTTCCGCAGACAGCGTTCGGTCCAATCATGTCCGTATTTAGTAGGGCAATAGGAAATTCCTTTTCGCTTCTATTACCATTTCACAATGTTTCCAGAATTGTAACGTTTTTTAGTTTTTTAGATCAGCTGATTGAGAGGAAGCAATTAATAATTTGGATGGTTTTCCAACATTTTCTAAGGCTTTGTATGTATGGAGTATGTTACATTCGAATTGCTGCAATTACGGAATAGGTTTGAGAGTACTCTCACTTTTGTGATTTTAATAATGATTCTTTTGATTTATCTTTCTTTAGGAAATCTATTTGTGGTATGCGTTTTTTTTTTTTATAAACATACCCGTGTAATTTCCATGCATTTTACGACTACAAGATTTATGAAAAGTGTTGTACCTCTTCACGGTGGCCAAAGATGCAATTACTTATTATTGTTACCACAGAACTATCATGCCAATAACTCACGCTGATGTCGATGTCGTGATCGTATCTGCAAACGTAAGATCCTCTTGCTTTTTTCCCAATAGATTTAGTAGGTTCTAAAAGTCAATATTCGATACGGTGTTCCTTACAGCTACTGTGGCAAAAAAACCGTTCTCCGTAAAATGCTAATAAAAGTCGATAGCTTGAGGTAGAAGTTGTCGAAGTAAACTTTGTGCGCGGTCAGGTTATTTAGCTACGAAAGAAGTTCCATTACAACATCGCCGCCTAAGCCTAAATCATTTCTTTTATATTGCACAGTATGTCCTAAAATATGGAATAAATTCGAATAAATAGCCATCACTTGATGCCAGACAATAAATTTTGAAGCTAAAGCGGACGGACTTTCCTTTTATGAATATTTTTGCTAAGCGTCGCCCAAAGTACGGCACCATCTGTTCATCAATAGATAAATGATTGAAAACCAAGTTGCATAAAATTTTTATTGATGATTTATTCGTTTTATCGAGGGTTACATTGTCCGATAAATTAATATTTTGTTTCATATTTTTAAACCTGTTCCGAAACATGGCATGCTTAACAATTTCAACCCCTTTATCTTCGTCAGAAGACCAATATATATAGGGCTTGTCCCACTAAGAGTGGGGATTGGCGATATCTTGGAAACTGCAATGGCTATAGTGATGGAAAAAAATGTTTCATAACTAGAGCCCGGTAACAGGGAGCCGTGCCATAGCCGAAAATAGAAAAAAAATAACAGAACTAATACATAATTATAATATATGAAAAGTAGTGAAACACTCACCCTTTTAAGCAGCCTTGGCTACGGAATAGTAAAACTAGAAGCACCATTATCAGTATTAACATCATATGGATAAGAGTGGCAAAAAGTTGACACCATTAGATGTGTTTCCACAGTTGTCTCGTTGAGCGATGTTCGCCGTGGTGAGAAAATGAGTTTATTTTTTGAAAAAGAGCGTTCAACATCTACCGATGCTATACGTGCATGATTAAAATACTCTTTGTACTTAGTCAGTGGATTATTCGATACACCATCACAAATTTGTTTTAGTGTGCTAAAATCGGGATCTTTCTGTAGCACGCTCTCGAACTTTTCTAAAACGCGATTATATTTTGCGTCATGTATAGTCAGTAGCTGTGTATGCACTCCGTCCATAATTTGCAGAAACTCCAATAATGATAATGATCTATTTTGTAATTGGTCTATTGCGTCAGCTAATCCTTTATAGTAGCTACGAATATTTTTTAAATCTGTTTCAACGGAAATATCTTGAAATTTTGAATGGCTCTCCTTAATAGCTGCAGCTTCGGCAGGATTGAATTGTGCAACAACAGCTTTTACTATTTTGAAATGTTCAGCATAATAAAAAGCTGCCTGCAACTACGTTCCCCAACGTGTAAGAATTGGCTCCGGTGGTTGAGGAATACCAGGACACTCTGTGTGAAATGATCGTAGGCGCTTGGGAGATTTCAAAAATACTTTTTTTGTGCTTGCTATTAATGCATTTACCTCGGGAAAGTATTGTCGAATGGTTTCTGCCACAAGATGTAAAGCATGCACTTTACACGTAACATGTAAACACTTGCAACCATGTTCAAGGAGAGAACGGCCTACCGAACGCATTATCGCCGCGCCATCGCTCATAAACATCAACACTTTATCTTTTGAAATTTGAAATTTTTCCAACGTACTAAGTACAACCTTCGTAATTGCTGCAGCAGTACACTCTTGTAGTCTTCGGCTAGCTAGTAACAGTGGTAATGTAGGTTTACTAGGGTCTAGTATGCGTACCATAATATTTACGATTGAATTTTTTTTACAGTCTGTTGTCTCGTCAACACATAACTAAAGAAACTGTTTTTTCAATATGCGTTTCATTTTCTTTTCCACGTCATCGCGTACAAATGCAACATGCTTACGTGCCGTTTTCTCCGTTGGCAACCGCAACTCGGGATTGTATTTGTACCAAAAGTCCTTAAACGGTTGTTTATCGAGTAAGCCTAGTGGCAAATTACAGTTTATCAACATAAGAATTACATTTAAAAAAATGCATTTCTCGGTGGCACGCCCAATTTTCGTTTTCTATGCTGTGCGGAATTTACCTGTCTTGTGCAGTCCACTTCTTATTTGACATCAAATGTATTTTGCACACTTTACAAACTACTTCCGTTGTAAAACAAATCGGGAAAGTCAGAAATAAACTTATTTACTATGGCTTGAAAGGGTCGTTTTTTAGCCTTCGGCATGTTCACTAAAAACTACAATGAATAACTACGTCTGCAGCAATAAAATCAAAAGGCACTACACTAAATAATAACTACAATTAGTAACTACGTCTATGTCAATAACATCAACACGCCCTATCCGCTATCCAATGCTAAACTGAACTGAGTGATGATGATTTGTCGTGTCGTATCATAATCGACCAGCCCTCCCCGCCCACCTAAATACAGTCACACCGCCGCTGCGATTGTTCTCCTGTTACCGGGCTCTATTCATAACTAAAGCGGCAAAGGGAAATTTAATGAAAATATTTTTAAATTCCAAATATGACCGCTAGGGGGCGCAGTTACTAGGGTCAACAGTAATTTTAAATTAACAAATAAAAGTCCTGGGATTAACTATGATTTTAAACGCTTTATTAATTGCGCAACACTTTAGTTAAAGACGTTTTGTCATATTGTGAATAATAAGTGCAATAGATGTTGCCGAATCATGTAAAACTAAACCTGCTATACCTTCTGTCGTTTTTACCCGAATTAAAGAAATGTGGACTTGTTTGAAAGAGCATTCTGTGTTCTTTTAGACATCGTAATTTGTACTATCCGTTAATGTTCAAGAAATGTACCAGATCGCGTTATTTCCAACTATACGAGTTATTCTCTGAAGAGTTTTGACAGATTAAAGTAGTGGTGGAAACTGCATAGTAATATCTTTTTCCTCTTTCTAGATAATAACGAAAACAGCCCGTTATCAGTAATAATTTCCCTGTCACAAATACCTATTTAATAATATCGAAACTTATAGCAATAACAAAATGTAGCAATCACAAAATAAATTTAATATTTAAATATAATAATAAAGCTAAACGGTTTTTTTATATTTAAAAATAAACAACTGTTTAGTTTTATTATTATATTTTAATATTAAATTTGTAACCAAATCATATGTATAGTTGATTAGTACATTTATCAAATTAGTGATTCCTGTTCATGATTTTCTGAATGTAGTTTCGCTGGCTTCCTTGACTCCAATGTAAGTTGTTTCTCTTTTGTTCAACTGTTTCAATTGGTTGTTTAGTTTTATGTTTGCACTTCTGTGGTAAACATCACTGAAGAAAGTGTCAAATAAATAGCGAAAGCCCCGATGAATAAAAAAGAAGTTTCATTACGATACTGCCCCCTATCTCACCCCGTTATTCACCAGATTTGTATCATAAACAATAATTTAAATTTATTTTAAATGTTCAAACTGTTTGCCGTCATTATTTATACACAGATTTAATCTACGAGGAGTGCTATAATGGCTGCTTCGATTTCTCTTGGTACGCTGGCGATAGCATTATCAATCGATTGAATCATAACAGCTCTCGTTGTAAGACGTATTTGGTAAACCAGATTTGTATTCTTCCCCATAAATAAAAGTAAAACACAGTCGGATCTGAGGATCTAGCTGGCCATGGTGAAATAGATCCTCTTCCAATCTACTGTTATGGAAACGTATTATGAAAATAGTCACGGACGATTCATAAATAATGAACTGGACAGCCGTCATG
The DNA here is from genome assembly GCA_029619315.2 of Dynastes maya. Lineage (NCBI taxonomy): Eukaryota > Metazoa > Arthropoda > Insecta > Coleoptera > Scarabaeidae > Dynastes > Dynastes maya. The sequence continues at coordinate 1,293,447 of JAROYE020000024.1, forward strand.
CTGAAACCACCGTGTTTTTCGAGTTTCCAACGAAACATCTAAAAGTATTGGTAATTCCTTACGTAAAATGTTTAAGTACGTTTCGCTGTTTAAGTTGCCTTCAAAAATAAATGGTCCAATAACTTTATCACCTAAAATTCCACACCAAAGATTTATATTCTACCTACGTTGATGATCTACCTCCCTCGTCCAAGGAGAACTTTCTCTGGACCAGTAATGCATATTATCCAAATTTACCTGCCCATCATTAATAAAAGTAGCTTCATCAGTCCACAACACGCAGTGTAAGAAGACAGCATTTTCATGGTAGATACCTTTTAACCAATTACAATTATTGAGTTTATGGTCAAAATGTGTATGGGTGTAACGTATTGTCTATTAGGGTGCGATGAATTGATGACTTACTTATACCTACAACGGAAGACATTTCTCTAGTACTTGTGTGAGGATGAACTTGAACATATGCAAGAACATTTATCATATTAGCTTCAGTTCTAACTACTCGTGCTCTGGTAGGCTTTCCACGAGGTTGATCCCTGTTTTACCCTGTGTCACGTAATCGTGTCGCTAAACGTTAGAATACTTTTCGGCTGAAATGTTTTCTTTTTGGATACTTAACGGCATATTCAGATTCAACAATACACGTGTTTTCAAAACATTGAAAATACACTGCAAGCATATCATATGCCTCTGCAATATTTGCAAATTTTGTTGCCTTTATTTGAAAAGTGATCAAAAACGAAAAGTCAGAATACCAACACAATTTTGTGTGGAAAAGGGCTAGTTATCATTCCTTTGTTTCATGGTCAACATAGATAGGTTTCGATATTATTACGTAGGTATTTCTAACTGACTAATTTAAAATTTACTGTTGACCCTAGAAACTGCGCCCCCTTGCGCTCATGTTTCGAATTTAAAAATATTTTAATTAAGTTTCTCTTTGCCATTTTAGTTATCACTATAGCTATTGTGGTTTCCAAGATATCGCCGGTCCGCACTCTTAGTGGGACACACTGTATAATTGGGGAAGAATGTGGAAGCCACTAAGAATTAGTATTCAGGAAACCTTTTCCAAATCATGCCGATTTTTTTCAAAGAAAGGGATTACTTGTGAGTATATGTTGCCCTTTTTCGTTCGAACCCCCACTCCGCAAGGGGGTGGAGGGATAGTGGTACATTTGGCAAAAAAATCATCTCATCTGCGCTAGTTTGATAGACCTATGGAAGGTTTAAATTGCAAAAATTCGAAAATCTTCGAAATTTCACCGCCTAAATGTGTGATTCCGCCGAAACGGAAAACAGCGTTTTACAATACTCAAGAAGGCGATTATCACATTGGAATCTTCCCGTTGAAAGTGTCGTATGCTTACGAATTCTACCCAAATAATTCTTAAAATATATTCTCGTCAGACTGCAGGCCTCTTTTTCCAAAGGCACAATATTGGACATTTTTTTTGTTATTTATTTTGCGAATAAATAATAAAACTTTTTTATTCTATAATATGTGGGTATAACCTTTACATCTAAAGACAACAATATACGATCCACGTAAATACGAATGTCCGCTGAACGTATAAGACATCATTCCTTGAGGTTATCTAAGCGTATCCATTGCAGTCGTTGGTAGTTGTTATTGTTACTGTTGCTGTCGCCAAAGCATAACGCTTGGAAAAACGATACCGTAGGAAAGAAAGAACGAAAAAAGAAGGAAAGAAGGTAGGTATTTGAAAGTGATGTAGAATTTACGATCTCCTTTGTGCCTATACGTATTTACGTATAACGTTTAGGTGGCGAAGTAGTTCGTTTGTTTAGCTCACTACACTCATTTATAATTGGCGTATTGCGGAGAACGCCGTTAAAGATGTTACGGCGACCTAGTATGTCTTCGTTGAGAGTTTTCTGCTTCTCTGTACATAACGATAGCAACAACGATGGTACGTAGAAACAGAACAATGCTGCGATCTTGGAAATTTTAAAACGCGTTTCTGACAGATATGTGTTACTCACAGCGAAAGACTTCCTTGAACCAAGAACGTGCACCTTAAGAAGCAGTCAATATATATATATATATATATATATATATATATTCGTTATTTCTGAAAACAAAAGTGCTTTTTTCTACATACCTATAGTTATTTATACATTTACGGTATTAACCCAAATTTGCCCATTGTACTTTTAAAAGGACGTTTACAGTTTACTTTATTGGAAATGTATTACTCGCTATGCTACAATGCAATAGATGTTATTATGGTAGATTATTGTTCTAATAACTTCATTTGATTAGATGATTCCGTTATTTTAACGTTTTTTGTAATAATATATTTATTTTGGTGTTTCAAAATTAAGTGATTAAATCAGAATGTCATATCCTATTGATTTGAAACCTGCAGGGTAAGTTGTTTTTCCTTTAAAATTTAAAATACAATAAAAATCCGTCTCTAACATATTTAACTATAATATAGTAACCTTACAAAAAGTATTTGTTTTACCTAATGTGAGTAGCATGTATTATTATATAGATGTCCTTTTAAAAGGACGATGTATAATTTTTGTAAAATTCTTTGCAGGGGTGAAAATGATAATTCAGCTATTTGGCCGGTAGGACATGGACCGGGACTTCCTGTCCCTGAGTCACCTCAGTCTATTGATGACGTTTTACAATCCAATGAACCCGAATCTGATGAAAATCGACCGGGTGATGATGAGTTCCATTGTTCTCCCAAAATTTAAAACCGCAGTTGTTTACACAAGCTGAGTTAAATGATTTAGTGAGATATTTGGGTTTGACTAAGGAAAAAGCAGAATTGCTTGATTCTAGGCTGAAAGAAAAACATTTATTGTCATCTGGAACATCTATTTACCAATATAGAACAAGAGATCAACAGTTTGCTCAGTTTTTCAAGCAGGAAGAGGATTTGGTTTACTGCTATGATATTGGTAATCTAATGAACGAATCTAGCATTGAGTACTAGAAAGCAGATTGGAGGCTTTTTATGGACTCATTAAAAACTAGTTTAAAAGCTGATCTTTTACACAATGGAAATACTTATGCTTCACTACCTGTTGCTCATTTAATCCATATGATGGAAACACGATTGGATGCTATGTGGGGATTTGAAAGTTGTTTACATGATCCTTGGTCAACAAAAGGGGTTTACAAAGTTCCCATGTTTGAGATGTGAGTGGGACAGCAGAGCAAGGGATCGACATTGGTCCACAAAACAATGGCTCGTAACAAAAACTTTAACACCTGGCGAGAAGAACATATTGCATAAACCTTTAGTAGATCGAAAAAAGATCCTTCTACCACCTCTACACATAAAGTGAGGCTTAATGAAACAATTTGCAAAAGCCTTGCCTTAAGATTGTGAATGTTTTAAATATTTGTGTGAAAGATTTCCACATTTATCAGAAGCCAAACTGAAAGAAGATGTTTTCGTCGGGCCTGGTATTCGTAAAATGATTCCAACTTTGAAGCAAGCATGACCACAAAGGAAAAGGAGGCTTGGATACCATTTAAGCAGGTTGTGACTAAGTTTTTGGGCAATGTGAAAGACCTAAACTATGAGCTTATCGTATATAGTTTGTATTTAGAAATTTTGTAACATTTAATATCCACGCCTATTATAAATACTTTCTTAATTAAAAGATACATGTCTCATAATCCCCACTTAGTGCTAAGCTTAGAAACAGGATATTTCCACATCAGGTAAACATAGTAAGTGTTTCACTGCTCGATAAGTAGCTTATGGCTACAGATATTTATTCCTGTAACTGTAAAGCGTAAATATTAGCAACTGAAAAGCTATACCGTGGATCACTATAATCGTGTACATCGTACTTGACAAAAAAATACACGAGGAAACCGAAGCATTATCCTTGACATCCCATGCCAGGAATACATATGTCTACATTAACTTTGCATCAGTTACATGTGCACCCTAGAATGTCATATTCAATCCATTGAGTTTTTCATAGTACATCTGAGTCTCTATTAGAGTTGTGTATACATGTACGCTGTCCTAAATACTATTTCGTAGTTCTACGTTTGTTTTAAAAATGTTGCATACGTAGCGAAAACGACCAATGTTGGTCAAAGTTACAGAATTTATAGCAGAAATGCCTGACCTAAATTATGATGGCGTTAAAATTCAATGTGTAGTTTGTAATATCCCTTTAATGTGTTGGTCCAAAAGGGATTGTCTACGTCACGTAAATAGTAAACAGCACTCTTCAAAAAAAAAATTGCACACGACACTATGACAAATTTAAATTTAATTTATGTGTTACCTTTATTGCATGTAATCTACCGTTTACTTTACTAGACAAGGAAGCATATGTCTTCTTTTGGAATAAATATTCGAACTGAAAATTATCAAGTCGGGCATAGTTACAAAGAATTGTGTCATCTGCTCATGAACATGTTAAAATATGAATTAAATCGGAGTTGAAAGATAAAAAACTGTGTTTATGTGTAGACGAAATAACAGACCGTGAAAAAACATTCTGTGGTTAATGTAATTGTACGTACAATGGAACCACATCAATCGTGACCTTCAATTCTATTAGCTAGTGTTAAATACATTGGAAAAGTTTGAATTTTCAACAAACCAACTGTTGATGTTTATGAGTGATGGTGCCGCAAACATGCTTTCTGTAGGCTGGTCTCTTAAAAAACATTGTGCTAACTTGTGACATATTACGTGCAAAATTCATGCTTTCAGTCATGTAGCAGATAGTATTAGAAAATGTTATCCTGGAGTAGACGCTTTAATAGCGCATATAAAAGCAGTGTTTGTCAAATCCCCAAAACGTATTCGCAAATTTCACAGACTGTGCCCCCGTATGCCTGAGACACCACAACCTATTCTTACACGTTGGGGAACATGGTTACAGGCCGCGTTTTATTATAAATATTTTGAGAATATTAAGAACGTGATTTTACAATTCGATCCAAAGGAAGCTGCGACTATCAAGGAAAGCCCGTCGAAATTTCAAGATAGTCAAGTTAAAACGGATTTAAAAACTATTCAGAACAATTACTTCGGACTAGTGGAGGCAATAGAAAAATTACAAAATCCTTCGGTGTCGTTAGTGGAATCTCTGCAAATAGTGCAACATGTTCACGCACAGCTACGCGCAGTAGAAGACGCAAAAAAGGTTTGAAAGCGTTTTAGAGAAAGATTCTGATTTTGGTACATTAAGACAAATTTGTGAAGGTGCGTCAACAGAACCGTTAAGTTGTTCCAAAGATTATTTTAATTACGCAAATATAACGTCACTAGATGTAGAACGTTCGTTTTCTGCAGATAAACGAACTTTTTCCTCACGCCGCACTCGGCTTACCGAAACAACTGTGGCAACATGTTGCAGATATTTAACAGACATTATTCACTTTGTGATTTCACGGAAGACTCTTAAGACGGTAGGTGTTTGAGCACGTATTATATTTTATTTCTGACCATTTACTTGGTGTAATCTTTTATGCGCCCGCCACTGGCTATTGGCGCAAATTGAGCAACTCTAGTAATGACTACTGTAAATAACGTCCTGTAACATAGCCCCATGTTTGGACCATATAATTTGAAGCATCCGTAATGATTAATGTTACCAACGATATTTTGCTATCCTTTATGTCCAACATTGCACATTTTTGATAAAAGAGAAAGAGTTCTAGACAGTTCGAGTGGATAAGCGGGAGAAATTTGTAATATCAATGTCGATTAGAGTATAGCTTTTATGGTGGCAATTCAAAATACTATCGACGACACTTTCGCTGCCCGCTTATACGGTTAATCATGTTCACTCGCATGGAAAAAGTAATCTTAATCGCCTTTCTTATACACAAAGATATGGGAGCGTATTTGCGCAGGCACATAATTAAAATGCGTAAATTAAATTGTTTTACCATTATTGTATGTAGCTGAAATAGCAAAGATATTACAATGGATAAGAAAGCCAATCGATTTTATTAATCGGTATTGTTGTTTCACTAACACATATAAATCATTTCACTCATTACCAGACAGTATCTAAAGAAAACAACCAAAGCTGGTTAGCTAATAACAATAATTCACTTTATTGGCATGAAACATCAAGAACAAGCTAGTGAGAAAAGCAGTACTTACAGACCAACGATTGCCAAAAGGAATTGAATGATTTTACCTTTATAAAAACTTTATAAATGTTATTATTTTATTTACGCAGATACCTAAATAGGTTGGTTTTTCCGTATTCAATTTGGCAGCTCGTTTTATTTATTATTTGGAAATAGAATTGCGAATAACTTTTATTTCGTAAAATCGAAGTTTCATTTTTAACAATTTCCCCGATTATATGTGCAAAATCTGTGCTCTTTAAGAAAGATATGACACCGTCATCAGTCTAGAGCAACGTAAACTGCGCTGAAAGCCTATGGCGAACGCATAAAAGTTTACACAAAATAAACACGGCCGGGACAATTCGGTATAAGCGTCAGTATAACTGCGACTCGAAAGCCGATCTGTTGTGTATGCATCTACGCTGTCGTATACTATATCGTAATTCTACGTTTATTTTGAAAATGTTTCCTACGTCGCGAAAACTACCAAAGTTGGACACAATAAGAGAATTTATTGCAGAAATGCCTGATTTAAAGTGTGATGGCGCTAAAATTCAATGTGTAGTGTGTAAAATAGATTTAATGTGTTGGTCGAAAAGCGATTGTCTACGGCACGTAAATGGTGCAGGGCATGTTTAAACAAAAAATTCCACACGAGATTATGACAAATTTAAATTTAATTTATGTGTTACCTTTATTGCATGTAATTTACCATTTCATTTACTAAGGAAGAAATCATACGTCTCGTTTTGGAATGAATATTCGGACTTTAAGTTACCAAGTGAGAGAACATTACAGAGAGTTGTGCCGTCTGCTCGTGAGCATGTCGAGAAAAGAATTAAATCGGAGTTGCAAGATAAAAAACTGTGGTTATGTGTGGACGAAACAACAGATCGTAAAAAACATTCTGTGGCTAATGTAATGGTACGCACAATAGAACCACATGGACCATCACCCTCAATTTTACTAGCTTCCAGACGAATACAACAATGCACTGCCGAAGTAATTTCAATGTTGGTGTTAAATACATTGGAAAAGTTTGAACTTTCAACAAATCAACTGTTGATGTTTATGAGTGATGGTGCCGCAAACATGCTTGCTGTAGGTCGATCTCTTAAAAAACATTGTGCTAACTTGTTGCATACTACATGTAAAATTCATACTCTCAGTCTCGTAGCTGATAGTATCAGAAAATGTTATCCCGAGGTAGACGCTATAATAGCACATACAAAAGCTGTGTTTGTAAAATCCCCAAAACGTATTCGGGAAATTCATAGAGTATGCCCCAGTATTCCTGAACCACCACAACCTATTCTTATTCGTTGGGGAACATGGTTAGAGGCTGCATTTTATTATCTTAAATATTTTGAGAATATAAAGAACGTGATTTTAGAATTCGACCCAAAGGAAGCTGCGGCTGTTAAGGTAAGCCGCTTGAAATTTCAGGATAGTCATATTAAAACAAGAAATTATTCAGAACAATTACGTGGGACTAGCGGATGCGACAGAAAAACTATAAAATTCTTCGGTGTCGTTAGTGGAATCTTTGCAAATAGTGCAACATGTTCACGCACAGCTATGCGCGATAGAAGACGCAAGAAATGTTTGTGTTTTAGAAAGGTTTGAAAGTGTTTTAGATAAAGACTCTGATTTTGACACATTAAGACAAATTTGTGAAGGTGCGTCAACAGAACCGTTAAGTTATTTGAAAGATTATTTTGCTTACGCAAATATAACGTCACTAGATGTAGAACGTTCGTTTTCGGCATACAAAAATACTTTTTCTTCACGCCGCACTCACTTTGCCGAAACAACTTTGGAAACATATCTGTTGTTACAAATATTAAATAGACATTATCCACTTTGTGATTTCACGGAGGACTCTTAATCCTCCGTGAAATCACAAAGTGGATAATTAAAACGGTAAGCGTTTGAGCACGTATCACATTTAATTTATTTTGTGTCCGCCACTGGCTTTCAGCGCAGTTGCGTTGCTCTAGTCATCACTACGATCATTCTTTTCACCTGATCTTAGCCCGGGGGGGCATGATTAAGATTTTATTAAATTTAGATAACAGATAAAAAGCGTGGCAATGCAGAGCACTATGAATATATGTCTTTCCACCTTAACGTTCGCTCTGAAGTCCATTGTGAAACACTGTTTTTGTGAATGCAATTAATTACTCGCATTTGAATTGTTTTTAAGTCTAAGAATAATGAGTATAGTGCCAATTTTAGCATATTAACATATTTATTTAAAATTTCATAAATTTTGACTTAACATAGACTGGCTCTGGGGTACAGATGATGATTCCGTACTTTCAAAAGTGCTTATTTTTTCTAATAGTTTGCCATGGACGAAGAACATACCTATGTGCTTTTGGATTAGGAAAATATATGATGATTTTGAATCAAATTCTTGAATATTCTAAGAAATGCCATTCCTACATCTGATTGCAGCGAACTTAGTTTAGATATATACTGCGTTTGGAACGAAATTCTTTTAGGCTTACTACTGCTTTACCCGTTTTACGAAGTCCTACATCGCATGTTGTACCTTACAGCCATTCACATTCTTCATAAAACAGCGCCCAGCGCCTACTAATTTTTTTTCCTCGTTGATTATAACATAATGCGGCTATGTCAAAAAAAAGAGGTTCTCACGATTCTCCAATTTTCTATACGCTATACAGCGCTGCTCGCAGAAGGGTACGACACACAACTGTACGCGGTGTTTCGTCATGTATTTGAAGCACATACGAATTTTGGACGCAGCACGCAACTTCATTAAATTAAATAACGGGTTTAGATTTCATCTCGCGTCAATTTCAACAAGCGATTTTTCATACAATTCAATTTTTCTGAAATTGGGCGTGCTGGAGATTGTTTTATTAAGTCATATAATTGTTGTTTAGTGAAAATTTTTGACATGTCATTCAATCCTGAAAATAAAGCCACATAATTTCATAATTTAAAAATTATTAAATTCTATAGAATCATTGAAATCTTCCATTTCAAACAAAACAAAATACCGGATGTCGAGAATAACATGAAGTACATGGATATCTTGGAAACCGTTAGAGATACAAAGTCGGTTCAATGGGGAACAAGTTGCCCACTTATACGGCTAAGTACAATCCGGGGTTAATAATAAATGACTTAGACACCCCTCCTGGGGATTTCGCCGCTTCAGATGAAGGTTTCTAGATCCCTCATTAAGGGGAGGATCAGTCCCTGTTCCTTCCTATTCCACTCTTTCGCATATCCTTCTCCACTCCGTTCTATCTTTAGCTTTTTCTTTTGCCTTATCGATCCCTATCCTCTAGATCTAGCTAGATCTAGGTCTTCTCCTCCTTCTTTTTCCCGATGGCTCCCAATTTGTCATTATATTTAATATCTTGTTCTCTCCCGCTCTCCACATATGCCCCAACCACTTTGCTCTTTGCTGTTTTATCTTCTTCTTCTATATCTTCTCCACATTCTTTCGCTTCTTCTTCATTTGTTCTTATCCTATATTCCAAATTTTTCATTCTAACTGGTCCAAGTATTGATCTCAGTATTCTTCTCTCCGCGACTCTTAAATTTTCTTCATCCCTTTTTGTCATTGTCAGTGTTTCCGCTGCGTACATTATCACTGGTCTTATGGTTGTTCTATAAATTTTTATCTTTGTATTCTTTGAAAGATTTTTGCTTCTTAGTAGATGTTTATTTATATGTAGAGCTTTGTTGGCTGCCATTGTTTTCTCCTTTATTTCAATTTCTCTATTACCATCATTTGTAATGGTGACTCCCAAATATTTGAACTTGTCTACTTCCTCAAAGGTATACTTCCCCACTCTAATTTTTCTGTTGCTCAGCTCTTTTCCTATTCTCATTATTTTTGTCTTGTTCTCATATATTTTCAATCCCATCCTCTTACCTTCATCTACTATTTCTTTTAAGATGTTATTCATTATCTCCCTCTTTTTTACCACGATTACTACATCATCAGCGTACGCTACTAATTGTCCCCCTCTTGTTCTTATTGTACCCTTATTGATTCTTTTGGTGATGTATTCCAGTGCTATATTAAATATGGTTGCCGACATCGCATCCCCTTGCCTAACTCCTTTGTTTATAGCAAACTCTTCAGTTTCACCTTTACTTGTTATTACACTAGCTTTTGTTCCATGCATTGTCATTGCTACAACTCTTCTTAGTGTTGTTGGTACTTCTAACTCCTTCATCGCTAACATAATCGCATTTCTATTTAGAGAATCAAACGCTTGCTAAAAATCTACGAAAAGCAGTTCGAGGTTTATATTATGTTGATAAGTTTTTTCTGCAATTTGTTTAACTATGTGTATTGCGTCAATTGTCGATTTTCCCTTCGTAAACCCGCATTGATATTCTCCTATTTTATTATCCGTTACCTCTCTTATTGTTCTCTGTATTAACGTAGATAAAACCTTGTAGGCGGTTGGTAGTAATGTAATTCCCCTATAGTTATTACATTCAAGCTTACTTCCTTTCTTATTTGGCCTGTTTTCCAGTCATTCGGCATTCTCTCCTCTTTCCATATATTTAATATCAATGCGTATATTTGTTTTTTTAATTGTTCGCCTCCATATTTCAACAACTCCATGTTTGTCCCATCCTTTCCAGGTGTTTTTGCGTTCTTGGTTTTGTTTATAATTTCAGTCACTTCTTCTGAGGTTGGTTCCTTTACATCTATTTCCTGTCTTCCTTCCCCTTCTCCTCCTTCTTCTTTCTCTGTTGTTGAATTTTCTTGTTGTTGATCGTCATTTAATAATTCTTTGAAGTGTCTCATCCAAGCCTCCTTGATCTGTTCACTTTCTACTATTTTTCCTTCTTTGGTTTTTATTCCCCTTATTTTTGGTTTATATCCTCTTTTTTGTTCCTTAACCTTTTGATAAAATTTTCTACTATTTCTATTTTTGTTGTCATCTTCGACTTCTTCTATTGCTTTTGTTATCCATTCTCGTTTGCTTGTTCTTATTATTTTTTTACATTCTTTTCTTATCTTCTCATACTTCTCTTTGTCTTCTCTTTTATTCGTACTAATCCATTTTAATCTTGCTTCTACCTTTTTCTCCATATCTCTTCTACATTTTTCATGATACCATTCCTTTTTATTCCTCTTACCCTCCTTCCCGATGATTTTGTCGGCTGCTTGATTCATTATCTCCTTTATCTTACACCATCTTGCCTCTATATCTTCTTCTTCTTCATTTTTTTGTTCCATTGTCAATCTATTTGTCTCATCTTCATATTTCTTTTTTACTTTTTCGTTATTTATTTTCCATATGTCCCATTTACTTCTTGGTAGTTGCTTCTTTATATTCCTTCTAGTTTTTAATTTTAATTTTGCAACTACCATATATAGTGATCTGTATCCGCACGTGCTCCTCGATAAGTCCTAACGTCCGTTATTGATGATTGTCGTCTTTTGGTAGCTAAGACGTGACCAATTTGAATCTGATTCTTTCTATCCGGACTGCTCCAAGTTACCTTGTGTTCTTTTGGGTGTACAAATTTTGTACTGCTTATTATCATATTGTTTCTAAGCGCAGTTTCACATAATCTCTGTCCATTATCGTTTGCTTTGTTGTGAATTGTATATTTCCCGGCTACTTGTTCTATGTGCTTCTCTTTTCCTACTTGCGCATTAAAATACCCCAGTAATATTATCGCATCTTCTTTCGGTATTCTTGCAATCTCCTCTTCCAACTTCACATAGAACTCATCCTTCTCTTCTATGCCGGCACATTCGGTGGGAGCATATACATTTAACAATGATAAAGCATAAGGTTCGGTCTGAATTCTTATATACGCCATTCTGCCACTTATTAATCTAGTCTCCGTTACCTTCTCCCGTGTATTTCCAAATATCATAAATGCCGCTCCCCTTTGTCCACTCTTTTGTTCTCCTGAATATAAGATTGTGAAATCTCTCTTTTCTATTTCGCCTTTTCCTTGCCATCTTATTTCCTGTAGAGCCGCAATATTTATTTTATATCGCTTCAATTCCAGACTTATTTCTATCATTTTTCCCATCTCTAACATTGTACGTATATTCCATGTACCAATTCTAATTGATTTACCCTTCTTTTTATTTTCTCCATTTGCCTTTAATTTTGTCGTTTCGTAAGATGTTTCATCATTTTTTATTTCAATTAATTGCTTTTGTCCGTTTTCTCGCCGGGCCGTTCTCATTATTTTTCGCTCCTGTAAGGTTTTGTTTAATAGTTTTTTGCTTTCAACTTTTCCATTTTCTCTTTGTTTCTATCCCATCGCCACTCTTCCCCACCTATTACCACTTTGCTGTATCAATCCGGGATTATGTTTTTAAAAATCCATTCCGTTACTGAGATACAGGGTGAAAACCAAAAGTGTGCGTTTTCTAGAAACCTTAATATTTTCTTTATTATAAAAAAATACAGTCATCAAATTTTCAGCATTGGGGTAGTTTGTAATGAGGACTTCAAAAACGGCCTAAGAAAAATTCTAGTCTCACTGGGTTCTTTGCGCTTGTACCCAACTTTTGTTTATCTTATGGGCGGCATATTGGATTTTTACATTTTTGAAATGGTCATAAAAAGTGCTTTTCTACCACGTATAACATCCCTATGTTCAATGAAGAAAAACTATGAAAAATAGCAAGATTACGATTTGACCCTAGTAGGTTCGGTTTTCAATATACCCATGCACTTCATGTTATCCTGGACACCCGGTATAATTATAAAAAACTATTTCAAATAATATTTTATGTCTTCTGGTGATTTTTGTCTAGTGCAGTCAAATCTACATATATTTTATTAAAAGCATAAAGCAAGGTTTAGGTTTTGGAAAGCCTTGGAAGTCGTTTAGTTTTACTAGGTTTATATTTAATTTTACAGTACAGTAATCCAAGTTTCTACAAACTTAAATAAATGAATTAATAACTAGAGCAACGCAAACTGCGATGAAAGCCAGTGGCGGACGCATAAAAGTTTACACAAAATAAACACGGCCGGGATAATTCGGTATAAGCGTCAGTATAACTGCGACTCGAAAGCCGATCTGTTGTGTATGCATCTACGCTGTCGTATACTATATCGTCGTTCTACGTTTGTTTTGAAAATGCTTCCTACGTCGCGAAAACGACCAAAGTTGGACACAATAAGAGAATTTATTGCAGAAATGCCTGATTTAAAGTGTGATGGCGCTAAAATTCAATGTGTAATGTGTAAAATATATTTAATGTGTTGGTCGAAAAGTGATTGTCTACGGCACGTAAATAGTGCAGGGTATGTTTCAAAAAAAATTCCACGCGAGATTATGACAAATTTAAATTGAATTTATGTGTTACCTTTATTGCATGTAATTTACCATTTCATTTACTAAGGAAGAAAGCATACGTCTCGTTTTGGAATGAATATTCGGACTTTAAGTTACCAAGTGAGAGAACATTACAGAGAGTTGTGCCGTCTGCTCGTGAGCATGTCGAGAAAAGAATTAAATCGGAGTTGCAAGACAAAAAACTGTGGTTATGTGTGGACGAAACAACAGATCGTAAAAAACATTCTGTGGTTAATGTAATGGTACGCACAATGGAACCACATCGACCGTTACCCTCAATTTTACTAGCTTCCAGACGAATACAACAATGCACTGCCGAAGTAATTTCAATGCTGGTGTTAAATACATTGGAAAAGTTTGAACTTCCAACAAATCGACTGTTGATGTTTATGAGTGATGGTGCCGCAAACATGCTTGCTGCAGATCGATCTCTTAAAAAACATTGTGCTAACTTGTTGCATATTACATGTAAAATTCATACTCTCAGTCTCGTAGCAGATAGTATCAGAAAATGTTATTCCGAGGTAGACGCTCTAATAGCACATACAAAAGCTGTGTTTGTAAAATCCCCAAAACGTATTCGGGAAATTCATAGAGTATGCCCCGGTATTCCTGAACCACCACAACCTATTCTTACTCGTTGGGGAACATGGTTAGAGGCTGCATTTTATTATCTTAAATATTTTGAGAATATAAAGAACGTGATTTTAGAATTCGACCCAAAGGAAGCTGCGGCTGTCAAGGTAAGCCGCTTGAAATTTCAGGATAGTCAAGTTAAAACAGATTTGGAAATTATTCAGAACAATTACGTGGGACTAGCGGATGCGATAGAAAAACTACAAAATTCTTCGGTGTCGTTAGTGGAATCTTTGCAAATAGTGCAACATGTTCACGCACAGCTATGCACGATAGAAGACGCAAGAAATGTGTGTGTTTTAGAAAGGTTTGAAAGTGTTTTAGATAAAGACTCTGATTTTGGCACATTAAGACAAATTTGTGAAGGTGCGTCAACAGAACCGTTAAGTTATTTGAAAGATTATTTTACTTACGCAAATATAACGTCACTAGATGTAGAACGTTCGTTTTCGGCATACAAAAACACTTTTTCTTCACGCCGCACTTACTTTGCCGAAACAACTTTGGAAACATATCTAATATTACAAATATTAAATAGACATTATCCACTTTGTGATTTCACGGAGGACTCTTAAAGCGGTAAGTGTTTGAGCACGTATCACATTTAATTTATTTTGTGTAAACTTTTATGCGTCCGCCACTGGCTTTCAACGCAGTTGCGTTGCTCTATTAATAACTTAGCTTTAATAGTAGAATCCATAACATAAAACTCTAAAACCACCCACAAAATTGACTATAAATAGCAACAAGTTTATAAAAACGAAAGTGCAGCAGGTGACAACGATTGAAGTGCAGGAAACAATAAAGTTGGGATGTGACTTGTAAATAAATGATTATACCCCCTAAATAACAATAAATAAATAATGTTCTAAAATCCAAACAAAAATGTAGGTGGGCAAATAATTATGGCCGGTAGTGTATAAACGGTGCCGAATATATGACGATATCCTTTGTGCACTTATGGACAAAAGTATTTTGAGAAAAATTTTATTTAAATATTTTCAAAAATAATCTTCCAATAAGGAGGATTGCCGAAAGGTCATCTGTGGTTTAAATTGGAGAATAAAATCAAAAGATCTTATATTTACTGCACAAATCATCTAAAAAATGTAATATTCGACTTTAAATCCTTAAAAAAATTATGAGTTTCGCGCACAACCACTAAATTCTCACCAAATTCTTCAAGATTATGGCCGATAGGTGACTTAAATTAACAATACAGGTCGCGAGTTGTACGATGGCGAGTTCCGGCGCTGTCAGAAGGTACTATCGGACATCGTTCGGGAAAATTCAAGTTTGAATGCAACATGCAGTGGCGTAGCTCGACTTATTTTTTAAATTATTTTAGCATAATAAAAAACTATAAAATAAAGTCTTGTATTTCCATCGCGCATCTGAAGCGTTCGCCATCCTATAACGCACAAACTGTACTTCGATATACAGCCGGAAAACCTGTCCCTTATCAACGCGTTACTTTATGTCGTCGATCAGGTCATCCAGAAATAGATTCCGGTATTTTTAGTGCATACCCTCGACCCTTTTCCCCTACAATATTAAACGCGTTAACGGGCAGGCAAATTGATATAATATTGGCCGTGATCGAAGATATCATCGCAATCGACGGAGACCGGAGACATCTCGGGTAACGTAAATACGGAGATGTGCTTGATGGCCATCGCGTGTATCCAATAAGTGATGTTGCAAAGAAAATAAACAGCACACAGGTGCACAAAACTGGAAACGATCGCGTTGTCGTTTCGCTAAAACGAAAGTCACGACTACCTGATATTGATGTACATTAACCAGGCTGTCTAGAAATTCTGGATTTTAGATTCGCGTAACATTCTGGATAAAAATAAAGTAAAGAGAGAAAAATTTTACTAAAGAAAGTTGTTTAGAATGTGAAGTCTTAGATATAAAAAAAAATAATAAAAAACACTGTAGAGAAATATTTTGGAACAGAAATTTACAGGGCGAACTACTACGAAACAGAAGATAATATGATTTAAATTATTGTACAATTGGTTGCGCAAGCATGGCAAATAAGGTAATGATTGTTGCCGGATTTACACAATATTAAAATTGTCCCAGCGGTTTTGCATGGTTCGTGCCGAAGCCATCATAAAGTAACAATACAAAAAACCTAAAAAACAGATATATTGTCTAAAAAAACTAACACATTTAAACAAACTTTCCATAATTAATTAATTCCAATAAAGTTCTACAAAGTAAAAAAATAACAACAATTAACAAAACAAGTTAAAATAAGAGAAAATATTAATGAGAACAAAGAAGGAACGTATGACAAACGCAAGATATAATAGCAATAAACAGCGAGAATAATTTACGCTTTTGGAATTGGGATTTGACAGTTCGGCAATTGTTATGATTAGTTTGCTTAGCAACGAGCCCTTTAGGTCAGTCTGGCGTCACAAGAAACAATTTGGCGCTATTTCCTAGCCGACTTTGAGTAAAAACAAAAATCGATTACCAAAACTTTTATTGCTGAATATCGCCCTACTTATTAAATTAAAGTACAATATATGTGTCGGTAGATTCGCCTGCCGACTACCTTTCCAAAAATGTAAAAATATATAGGGTGTTCTATTTAAAATAAGAAAGTTGTCGTCACTTCCGATGATACCGGAAATGTAAATGAACGGCAAAAGTGAGTTCACAAAAAAATAGAAATCGATCTATTTTTTTTTCTAAAAACGCTAGCTTCTGTCGTTCAAAAGTTGGCATGACTGGCATGAGGAAGGGACAGTGTATATTTTTCTCAGTGTACATCAATATGATTGTGCCATTTCAGATTTTCATCGATGATAAGACCTAATATTTTGCCATATTTGCTTAAACCTAGGTGATAGATAGAGTCCGGTAACTGGAGAACAATCGCAGCGGCGGCGTGACTGTGTTTAGGTGGGCGAGGAGGGCTGGTCGATTATGATACGACACGACAAATCATCATCACTCAGTTTAGTTTAGCATTGGATAGCGGATAGGGCGTGTTGATTTTATTGATACAGACGTAATTATTAATTGTAGTTTTTAGTGAACATGTCGAAGGCTAAAAAACGACCCTTTCAAGACATAGTAAATAAGTTTATTTATGGCTTTCCCGATTTGTTTTACAACGGGAGTAAGATAGTTTGTACAGTGTGCAAACTACATTTGATGTCAAATAAGAAGTAGGAACTGTACAAGACACGTAAATTCCGCACAGCATAGAAAACGAAAATTGGGCATGCCACCGAGAAGTGCATTGTTTTTATGTAATTCTTATGTTGATAAACTGTAATTTGCCACTAGGCTTACTCGATAAACAACCGTTTAAGGACTTTTGGTACAAATACAATCCCGAGTTGCGGTTGCCAACGGAGAAAACGGCACGTAAGCATGTTCCATTTATACGCGATGACGTGGAAAAGAAAATGAAACGCATATTAAAAAAACAGTTTCTTTAGTTATGTGTTGACCAGACAATAGACTGTAAAAAAAATTCAATTGTAAATATTATGGTACGCATACTAGATCCTAGTAAACCTACATTACCACTGTTACTATCTAGCGGAAGACTACAAGAGTGTACTGCTGCAGCAATTACGAAGGTTGTACTTAGTACGTTGGAAAAATTTCAAATTTCAAAAGATAAAGTGCTGATGTTTATGAGCGATGGCGCAGCGATAATGCGTTCGGTAGTCCGTTCTCTTCTTGAACATGGTTGCAAGTGTTTACATATTATGTGTAAAGTGCATGCTTTACATCTTGTGGTAGAAACCATTCGACAATGCTCTCCCGAGCAAGCACAAAAAAAGTATTTTTGAAATCTCCCCTACGATCGTTTCACACAGAATGTCCTGGTATTCGTCAACCACCGGAGTCAATTCTTACACGTTGGGGAACATGGTTGCAGGCAGCTTTTTATTATGCTGAACATTTCAAAATAGTAAAAGCTATTGTTGCACAATTCAATCCTGCCGAAGCTGCAGCTATTAAGGAGAGCCAAATTTCAAGATATTTCCGTTGAAACAGATTAAAAAATATTCGTAGTTACCATAAAGGATTAGCTGACGCAATAGACCAATTACAAAATAGATCGTTATCATTATTGGAGTCTCTGCATATTATGGACGGAGTGCATACGCAGCTACTGACTATACATGACGCAAAATATAATCGCGTTTTAGAAAAGTTCGGGAGTGTACTACAGAAAGATCCCAATTTTAGCACACTAAAACAAATTTGTGATGGTGTATCGAATAATCCACTGACTAAGTACAAAGCGTATTTTAATCATGCATGTATAACATCGGTAGATGTTGAACGCTCTTTTTCAAAATATAAACTCATTTTCTCACCACGGCGAACATCGCTCACCGAGACAACTGTGGAAACACATCTAATGGTGTCAACTTTTTGCCACTCTTATCCATATGATGTTAATACTGATAATGGTGCTTCTAGTTTTACTGTTCCGTAGCCAATGCTACTGAAAGGGGTGAATGTTTCACTACTTTTCACATATTATAATTATGTATTAGTTCTGTTATTTTTTTTTTCTATTTTCTTAGTATTGTTTTTGTATACTAGGCAGGTACCGCTATGGCACGGCTTCTTGTTACTGGGCTCTACACATCACTCTACATCTGTCATTCTTATACGTTCGTACCTGCATTCATTTATTAGTTAGATCTTATTATCAAGTCACAGCACGCATAAACGTTGTGAAGTTAACAGATCGTATCTACAAAGCGTGTTTACGAGAAATCTCGTAAACTAGGTTACTCTGCCAGATAGATCAACGGATGCGTTACATTTCTCTTCATTAACCCCGCTGCTGCGTGACGAGTAACATTTTTTTCAGCGTCACATACTCGCAACGAATTCCGAACGTTCTTTTTCGTCTTATTCCAGCGAATCAAAAATAAATGAATCACTTTCTAACATTCCGCTTTAATTGAGATACTTTTTACAATTTTATGACAATTAGATGTTATTAATATTTCTTTTATTTATGAAGTGTCCCAAGCGTGATGTTGGAAGTTATCGAGCGAGCATAGTAGATCTCAAACACGCACTGTATATTAAGACAACAGGAAATGAACTTGCACTGAGGATTGCAGTCGTCCAAAAAAAGAAGAACCTTACTTTGTACTCTGAGCTTACAATATTTTAAATCTATTTCAAAGATTTCACCTATTTTATTTCTCTTATTTCATATTTGTTTGCCCGTATTTAAATGGGGGATCAATACCCAGCTGTAATTGATAATTAGCGGGGTGCCATTAATGCATCGGCGTGAAAACTATCAAAGATAGAGAAATAAGATTTTCTGGACGTATATAGAATACCACAGAGTATTTTGTAACATTATTTACAAATATACAGGGTGTTCCAAATTTCCGTAACCGCCTTCAACTGCTTATTTTAAACGAATCGCTACACTTTTTATTCATCGTTTTGATAGCCACTGAAATTACCTTTGCAGTGATATATGGTATATGTGTACTTTCGATAATTACTTTTGACGATATAAAAAAATTTTGTTAAAATTTTGACAGTTGCACACTCTGACGTTTTAAGACCTAGCCTGAAAACGGATGTAGTGTCGCGAGTTACTCTTTTGCTATCAATTTGGAGGCTACCACTTTATATGTTTCAAGGTGGTATAATGTAAAAATATATACAGGGTGTTAGACACGTCGTGCAACATTTATCGGAATTCAAACGCTTGTTTCTCGATTTTTTTTTTAATAAAACCTACATTTTTTGTTATTTCCTTCCTTGTAAAATTACGAGGGTGCTTTGAAGTGTTCGCGAAATGAAACACAGATGGCAGCATCAGTTCGATTAAAACATACGCAATGGATGGCGCCAATTGTTTTGTGCACAAATGTCAAATATGATATTGTTCTGTCAAGTAGTGCCGTTGTGAATAAAGCTAGTTGTGTGTTTTGCAAAATGGATAAAACTGAAACGCGCGCTGTTATCAAATATTTTGTGAAAAAAAGTTGGAAGGCAACAGAAGTTCATAAAGATATGCAGGATACTTTAGGAGATTCTGCTCCATCATTTACGACTGTGCATAAGTGGGTGACGGAATTTAAATATGGTTGTGAGAGCCTAGAAGATGACCCGCGCAGTGGACGATTAAAAACTGCCACGACGCCTGAAATCGTTGAAAAAGTCCACGATATGGTTATGCAGGATCGTCGATTAAAGGACTCCGAAATTACTAAGGATATACGCATCTCAGATGAAAGAACATTTCATATCCTAATTAGGGATGAAAAAGCTTTCGCATATTGACAATGGATCAAAACCTTCAGAGAATGAGAATTTGTCAAGAGAGTCTAGACCGTTTTAACTCAAATAGAACCGATTTCATACGACGATTTGTTACAACAGATGAAACTTGGATTCATTATTATACCCCTGAGACCAAGCAACAGTCAAAACAATGGAGACGTAGGGGTTCTCCACCACCAAAGAAAGCAATGTCAGTGAAATCAGCTGGAAAAGTTATGGCGTTAGTCTTTTGGGATGCTATAGGAATATTACTAATTGACTATCTTTCCAAAAGGCTAAACAATAAATGGTGAATATTACGCTAAACTTCTAGACCAAGTGAATAAAAAAATTCATGAAAAAAGACCTGGCTTGCGTAAGAAGATCATTTTCCATCAGGACAATGCACGTCCCCATACAAGTGCGACAGCAATGGGAAAACTGAATGAACTGAAGTACGATCTGTTGCAATATCCACCTTATTCGTCTGATTTGGCTCTTTATGACTTCCATTTATTCCCACAACTAAAAATTCTCCTCGGGAGAAAAAGATTTTCCACAGAAGAAGAAGTAAAAGCAGCTGTCGACGACTATTTTTGAGGACTTGAAGAGCACTTTCGTGATGGCTTAATAGCTTTAAAACATCGTTGGATGAAGTGCATTCAACACTTAAAGGAGATTATGTAGAAAAATAGAACGTATTTAAAAAAAAAACATTTCTCATTTTCCCTTTCATTTCAGAGCATCCACGTATCTTCAAAATGGGACCAATAACCTAATATACTTATTTTCAGTGTTTTCGAAGATATTCCACTTTCATGGGAAATACGTTTGTAATATTCAATATGTATATGGGGCATCTAACAGCTAGATGGTCATGATGATTGAAGGTACTGGAAATAAGTATTACGTTATTGGTACCATTTTGAAGGTAATTTTACTAGGAAAAAGGCTAGCAATATCAAAAAATATAGGTTGTATTTAAAAAAATCAGAAAAACAGCGTTTGAATTTCGATAAATGTTACACGACATATTTAACACCCTGCATATACTTTTACAATATATCACCTTGAAATATACGAATTGTTAGCCCCTAAATTGATAACAAAGGAGTAGCTCGAGACACTACATCCGTTTTCAGGCTACGTCCTAAAATGTCAGAGTCTGCAACTGTCAAAGTTTTAATAAAATTTGCAATGCAGCCAAATGTAATTATCAAAAGTGTACATAATCATAAATCATTGCAAAGGTAATTTCATTGGCTATCAAAATGCATTTAAAATAAAAAAATTGATGGCGGATACGGAAGTTTAGAATATCCTGTATATTTGTAAATAATTTTACCAAATACGCTGTGGTACACTATATACGTACCGAAAATCTTTGGTAGTTTTCACGCTAAGCTCCGGCGATAAAGTAATGGTGCGCTCGGTACAATTTAAAGCTTGCATTTACTGAAGGCACCCATTAAAAAAATACGCGATATATACAGGGTGTCTCAGTACATTTTGACTGATTTTGCAAGCTTATATTTTCCGAACGGCATGCAGTATCAGAATGCGCATTGAGTTTTATATGAGTCCAAGTTTTTTCTATGGCTTCTATAAATATCTCATTCCTCTAAACCGAAATGAAAATTACATCATTTGACAGGCCCGATTCTGAATTGCTTTTAATGGAACACTTCATTTATCCGCAGTAATTTGGAGGCACTTTTTTTAGCGTTTAAATGTTATTTACAAAATTAAAGTCATTTATGAAGATACCACTGTAAAATTGGAAATGGAAACAATAAATTTTTTACTAATACGAGGGTAGTTTAACATTAATCTAGCCTAAGTAAGAAAACGCACGATTTTTGTTCTTTTTCTCGTTTATTTTTCAACATAGTCTCGTTTTACCTTAATACACTCGATAAAGCCGTTTTCCAACTTCGTTATCCCTTCCGAAAAGTAATTTTGCTCGAGCTCCTCAAAAATACTGTGAAGTTCATGACCTCAACTTTCGTTGCAAAACGGCTCCCTCCGAGGCATTTTTTTAGGTTTGGGAACAGGAAAAGGTCGCAGGGGGCTAGGTCTGGCGAATACGGTGGGTGGTCGTTCAATTCGTAGCCCAATTGGTGCAATTTTGCCTGTGCAATAGCCGCCCTGTGAGCGGGTGCGTTGTCCTGATGGAATAGGACTTTTTTTCGAGCCAAATCAGGGCGTTTTTTCATCAAATCGGCGTCGAAACGGTCTAATAAATCTGCGTAGTACACGCCAGTTATTATTTTACCCTTTTCCAAGTAATCAATGTGAATAATGCCTTTCGCATCCCAAAAAAACAGTCGCAATCACCTTTCCGGCCGATCGGGTGGTCTTGGCCTTCTTCGGTGGGCCTTCACCGCTTTTCCTCCACTGCTTTGACTGTTCCTTCGTCTCCGGCGTGCAGTAATGGATCCACGTTTCATTATCAGCACACACAAAAGTTTGGATTTGTATTTAATTACTCGTGTAATTTCCAAGACAAAAAATACTTGTGTCTATGTTAGGCTGAGAACTTTTCAGACTACCCTTGTATATAGTGCATGCGTTACCAGCAACAAGAGAATGCTTGGGATTGTTCGGGTAGTTGGGCTTCACAAACGAACCCAAGCCACGCAATTATACGACAATAAAAAACATGAAGGAAAACAAAAAACAAACAACGAACGCACCGACTACTATTATCTACGAACGAATGACCATATTTAAACAGCGAAAAGAATAAATTGCGGGAGAAGAGGAAAAGGAAAGGGTTCGCCCAGGGCTTTTGTATATTATTTGATATGCTACGATAAACACATTAATTGGGATGAACGACAGCTACGGAAAATTAGAACTTCCAGACTTATAGAAGCGGGACGGAAAATATGAGTCGCCTACGGGCAAAGGAAATCAGTTGTTAAATAAATGCATCGTTGTAGAATGACTCCAAACAAAGGAATACGTAACAACTTCCAATATGTTCAACCTCGGTCACTGTTATCAAAATTATAGTTGTGCTTAAATGTCCCTCATTTCAATTTACCCTAAATCTGATGAGGAACGATCAAACAAAAGTAAACCAATCCATTATATAAACAAACAGTAACAAGCACGACATCTTTTAACATTTTTTATACTTTAATCAAAAACTATTGGAAAATATGCGATGGTTTAATCTTAAAATTAGAACTTTTGTTTACAATTATCATTAGGTTAAAATGGCAAAAGGTCCACTTTCTTCAATTTTTCTCAGTTTAGATGGAACCTTTTGAATCATGGCTTGGATGTAATCTGGACTAATTTGCTTGAGCTTATTGCTAATTCTAGGTGCTAACTGATTCTCGTTTTCTGCGGTCCAACCCTTCTCATAAACGAGTTGACTAAGTTCTGCCCAAAAATCTTCGATAGGACGTGCCTTTGGAATATTTGGAGGATTCATTTCTCTAGGGACGAAAGCGGTGTTATTTTCTGCTAACCATGTGGTAACAGTTTTCGCATAATGCGAACTCGCTAAGTCTGGCCAAAAGAGAATATCATCTCGTTGGTGAAATCTTTCAATAAATCGCTCCAGTTTTGGTAGACATTTTGTCCTATACACTTCAGCATTTATTGCTGAATCACGCACGCTTCTTATGAGAGGACTTGACACACCGGCTTTTGAAATAGCAATCCAAACTAAAATTTTTGGCTCAAATTTTGCTTTACCTGCGAACCTCACTTCGTCAGAAGCAGAGTTTTTATTTTTTGTGTGAAATCCAGCATTTCCAGCGATGTTGGTGTTATCAAAGGCAAAATATTTCTCATCTAATTGTAAGATCAACACTTTTTGTGCAACTTTTATATTGGCCCTCATCTTCCTACATCGAACCGGAATAATTTCCATTCGTTTATCCGTATATTTTGGTGCTTTTTGTCTTTTACAATATTTTAAACCTTCTTTTTTCAAATTTCCTGATATACAAGACTGACACACTTTAAACTTTGCCGCCATTTGTCGTTACGATATTCCAATCTGGTTTTCCATCAATTCCATCATTTTTGTAACTTTACCCTTCTTTGCTTTTTCGCTCTGCCTTTTATTTTCAAGTTAGTAGTAGGTTTGCCATCGTGAAAACGTTTTATGATGCTATATATACTGCTCCGGCTAAAATTTTCTTTTGTAAAGTGTCTCACTAGTTCTGCCGGGGTCCATCTTCCAATGGCAGAATAAATACGTTCTCGCAAATTTTCAATAGCAGCAGTTCTCATTCTTAAAACTAACAAATAAACGATTTTTTGTTTAAGAGAAACGTTCGTATAAGACACTGACGTTTGACTCATTTGTCAAAAAAAAATTTTACAGCTTACTATGCTAATTTTTCAAATGTCCAGCTACTTTTGCATCAGGCGTTATCTTGAATACCATAAATTTCAACGTTTTGTTTTGACCAATACGTGACAAGTCAAAAAGATAAGGGATGCAATTTAAAAAGCTGGTTTGGGGGAGGTTTCTTAGACGGTGGCTTACTAGAAGTAGATTAGAAAGTACATCTTTTAGAATCCTGTGACGACACCTTGCTCGATCCTATATCTCTACAAATAAGGAAAATATCGCTTGAAACATTGATCACAACTTTTACAGAATATTTTTCAAATTGCAAACAACTGCTTACCAGGTCTTCACAAAGTCCTAGATCCGAAAAAAGTATAATGGAAAACAAAAATAAGGAAGACATCGCTTGTAACATTAAATTTGGGACACCCAGTGTAGGATGAAGTATCAAAAAAACACATAAAATACCACACACAAAAATCTAACATTTTCTTGTAAAACGGTCAAAAGAGAGTGATATGCGAAAACCAGGAAATAATCCTTTATTGCTTGCAGTTTACAAATATAGCCTTATTATGCAATAAAATCGCACTTATTTACCGAAATCTAAACCTATCGCGCATAAATATTAGGTTTTTCCAGGAGTGTTGATACATATGATCAAGGATGTATGCGAAAACGCGCTGAAATATGTAAGAGTGTAAGGTCTCGTAAAGTTCGTGACCTTTCTCGGGACGTATTAGCAGCGACAACACCTTCGTTCGCTTTGCTAATACGAGTTCTCGACTTCTCGAAACGATACCGGTTGAAACCAGCCCCCATTACCATCGACTTGCGAATATGCTATAATTCATTAGACGGCATGCATGTATGTGGTGAGCGTAGGTCGGTTTATGCCATCACGGAGAAACGTGGAAGATACGTGCACGTGTCTGACGTTACGCCGATGAGGGGAGTGCGCTAGTAAGGGAAATGTACAAAAAAATGAATATTTTACAGTCACATTGCTATATGTAATCTGGGCAAACAGCGGTAACGGCCAGTGTAGTAGGTATGTGATGCGGAGTCGACGATTATTTATTTCACGCGTTCACAGCGTCAGTACTAAATCGATGCTGTATGCGAGTAGTTCTGTGTATATGTAGGCTGTCGTAACTTATTTCGTTATTGTACGCTTATGTTTGCTTTAAGAATGTCGCAGTTGGGTACGTCGCGAGAACGACCAATGGCAGACATGCTATTTAAAAAAATGACGTGTCCGGTGTTTGAATTTAGCCAGGTTTGATCTTCAATCCTGAGCACCCTGTATATTACCAAGGCGTTCTGATACCACATTTAAATAGAACCAGGTGTGTAATTTAACATAGTAAAAATTTACGCTGAAACGCATTTGCATTATGAATTTATTAAAGGAAATAGATACCTCCGCTTTTAGGCCATAGAAAACAAAATTAAAAATTTCTCAAAATCTGTTAAAAATAGACATATGAAATCTATATTGCATTGAGTTTTTTTGAGATGGATAACCTAAAACCGTAATAATATATAGAGTGTTCCATTTAAAATAACAAGGTAGATGCTTGGTTCGCTAATTATCTATCATCCTGTATATGCAAAAAAATTTTTAGAAAATACTCTGAAATGTCTAATATGTTATCAGTAGTCTGGACAAACAGCGGTAAAAGTCAGTGTAGTAGATATGTGGTGCGGAGCCGGCGATTATTTATTTCACGCGTTCACAGCGTCAGTACTAAATCGATGCTGTGTGCGAGTAATTCTGTGTATATGTAGGCTGTCGCAACTTATTTCGTAATTGTACGCTTATGTTTGCTTTGTCGCAGATAGGTACGTCGCGAAAACGACCAATGGCAGACACAGTTGAAAACTTTATAGTGGACATACCGGACTTAATTTTTGATGGCGCTAAAACTCAATGTCTAGTTTGTAAAATCCCATTAATGTGTTGGTCCAGAAGCCATTGTCAACGTCACATCGAAAGCAAACAGCATTCTTCTGCAAAAAGTGGCATACGAGACCAAGAAAAATTTACATTTGATTTATGTGTCACTCTTATTTTATGTAATCTATCGTTTCGTTTACTAGACAAAGAAGCATTTGCCTCCTTCTGGAATAAATATGCGGACTGTAAATTACCTAGTCGGACATCGATACGAAATGTAGTGCCATGTGCTCGTGAACATATAGAAAAAAGAATGAAAACGGAATTGAAAGATAAAAAACTGTGGTTGTGTGTGGACGAAACAACAGATCGTCAAAAACATTCTGTGGTTAATGTAATGGTAGGTACAATGGAACCACATCGATCGTCATCCTCCTTCCTACATGCTTCCAAAAGAGTTATAAATTGTACTGCCGATGAGATTTTAAAGGTTGTGTTGAATTCATTGAACAAATTTGAAGTTTCAAAACTCTTTCTAAACAACTTTTAATGTTTATGAGTGATGGTGCCGCACACATGCGTTCTTAGGGCCGATCTCTTAAAAAACACAGTGGTAACTTCTTACATGTAATGTGTAAAATCCATACTCTAAATCTTGCGGCACAAACGATTCCTGCATGTTTTCCACTAATAAATGCATTGATTGCTAGTACAAAGGCAGTGTTTCTAAAGTCCCCGAAACGTACCCGATTATTTCACAAACTGTGTCCTGATTTACCTGAACCACCACAGCCCATTGTTATACATTGGGGAACATGGTTGCAGCCTGCGTTTTACTACAACAAGTAAAGAAGGTAGTTTTAAAATTCAATCCGACAGAAGCTGCGGCAATCAAGAAAAGCCACGAAATATTTCAAGATAGTCAGGTTAAAAAAAAATTGTTCACAACAATTACTTCGGACTAACGGAGGGAATAGAAAAATTGCAAAATGTTTCGATGTCGCTAGTGGATTCTGTTTAAATTATGAATGATGTTCACGCACTGTAGAAGGAGAAACAAATTGTTGTGTAATACGAAAATTTGGGAGTGTTTTGAGAGAAAGACTCCGATTTTCTTATATTAAGACAAATTTGTGAAGGTGCGTGTGAATATGCATTAAGTTGTTTCAAAGATTATTTTAAATATGCAAATATAACATCGCTAGATGTCGAACGGCCGTTTTCGGCATTAAAAGACATTTATTCCGCACGTCGTACTCACTTGAATGAAACAGCTGTGGAAACATATCTAATGATTCAAATATTTAACAGATATTACCCAGTTTGTGATTTCAGGGAAGACTTTTAAAACGGTAAGTGTTTCAGCAGGTTTGATAATTTATTTCTTACCTTCTATTTTATGTGTAAACTTTTATGCGATCGCCACGCCTCTGGCTGTTACCGCATATTTGCCCAGGTTAATAATATAGCATTCTTGTAAAGATGGATTTTAATTAAGGTGTCTAACCACCCAGAAATTTTCAAATAATCCATTTTTTTTTTGTTGTTGCATTTTCTGAAAGTGTGAACTTTGAAGAATATTTTAAGCCAAGTCCGAGGTCGAAATTCCAAAAATTGGCCAAGTTTGGCGAATGTATAGGGAGGCTGATCGGGCGTGACTAACGAATGCTAAGCGAGAGGCACAAGGCCTTAGTTGTTCATAATCTCGCATATCGAGGGTCATATCTGTTATTGTGAGCTATTGAATAGTTTGTAGAGACTCCAGTGTAGAAAATTGAAGACGAACTTTATGGTGCTGGCATAGCAGATTAGAGGTAAGACAAGTTTATTATATAACAAAATTATTTCGAATCTTCTTTTGCGTTTTTCTTAAAGCCATGTTTTTCAAGGCGGGTGGAAACTTTTCTCCGAAAATAATAGTCCAATTAACTTCAATTTTGGCAGGAACATTCTTAATAAGATTCTCTATCGTGTTGCCTACGGATTTCCCGATATGTCATATGCCAACTCATTTGTTTATAATAAATCTTTTAAGTTATCGTATTTTAAGGTAAAGAAAATCCCTACGCTACACGATAGCTATTACATCTTTTAACAAGAAAATATTTTGCTTTGATTTCAGACCACCCTCCTCACCGGAAATGTTCCACCAGTCTGTTGCCGGCACGACAAAGGAGCTTCGGGAGAAATGTTCTGCAGCCATAGTTTTTAATCCAATCTCTTTAAAAATTTATAAACTTGCTGTTGAAATATTGTATTTTGTACTCCTGAAATTTAAATTACTTCTACGCAGCAGTTAATTAAAAAAAAATCTTGAATTTGTGCTTATTTTAGACTTGATCAGGGTGGGTAGGCCCCTTAGCTTTAAAAAAAAATTGTAAAGTAAATCGAAAATGTTACTGCTCAATAGCAGAGGGAATTAAACCAATAATATTTATTTGAAATAAAAGCACCACACGCTAAGTACTCTTCGAATTGAACGAAATAATTAGCATATAGCAGAAAAGCAACAAATTATTAATTACATGCAGGACTTACTCTTTTTGCCTAACTTTTCTGTGGTTACTGGAATACAAACCAGACAAAAATCCACATATAATACTTATAATACAACAAAAACACACTGTATATATTCATCTATTTCTCTACCGTTTGTATAAATTAAAACCACTTTCAAAGCAGTATCGTTAATTTGTTAACATAGAACAAGGGAAGTAACCTACTTACTCTCGGTGCGAGACATCTATTAACTATTTGCTTATAGTAATACAGTTATTTTTGCCGTATCACAACATACATACATAATGAATGAATTATTTATGATGTATGAGTACATGCAATAAAAATTAGCAAATGGGATAATGTGTCAGTTTCATCTGGTTGGCCACGTTACCTGGGCTAATTAGCCCAAAAAAACCTTATCGTATAGTTTGTTTTCTCATTTTTTGTTTTTCTGCTTAATAAATATAATGAAATACACATTTGATTAGAAGATAAATCTGGCGAATTGGGTAGTCAGGCCATTGGTATATTATTATTATTACTATTTCTAAGTGTACATAGGTAGTGTTATTTGTAGAGCGGGCCAAATTGCGCCATCCAACAGAATCGGAATCAGGCGCAACGGCCGCTTATTGTAAATAGCGTATATGTGAGTCACAGCAGATATGTGATATTTCGAAATTAATACACAAGAGTAAAAAAATAAAAGCTGACGCAATAATAATGTTTAGTAATTAGAGCGGATATTATATATATATATATATATATATATATATATATATATATATATGTACACGCTGAGGTGTTTTTATTTTCATTATGATTTTTTATTTGATTGAAAACGGTATGCGTTGTAATGGGATGTAATAAGGAAATAACTGAGAAACTGAACGCTTTTTTTATTCTGTTGTACTTAATAATGTAACTGTAAATAAAGATATAATAAATAAATTCTATCCTTCTTAATAATGCGGATAGGCTTGTTTAAAAAGTTGCACCATCAGATAAGTTTCCACATTTGCCTCGGTGAAGGATGTTCGCCGACCGTTCCACGTCTACCGAAGTAAGACAGGCGTAATTAAAATAATCTTTAGACTTAGTCAAGGAATCTGCAGATGCCCCATCGCACATTTGTCTTAATCTCGTGTAGTCCGGATTCTTTTTTAAAACACTATCGAACTTAGCTAAAACTCGTCCACTTGTTGCATCGTTTATACTGTGTAACAATGTACTAACTTCGTCCACGACTTGCACTGATTCTACCAACGACAATCCAGAATTTTGCAAATTTTCTATCGCGTCTACTAACCCTTCGTAATTGTTGCTAATATTCTTTAGATGTGTTTCAACAGAAATATCGAGAAATCCCTTCTGGCTCATTCTAATAGCTTTAGCTTCGGCAGGGACGAATTGCAAAATAACGGATTTGACTTCTTGAAAATGTTCATTATAATAAAAAGCGGCTTTTAACCACGTTCCCCAACGCGTAAGAATGGGCTGTGGTGGTTCTCGAATACCAGGGCATAACCTGTGGAATGCCCTAGTCCTCTTAGGACTTTTGAGAAACACTTTTTTGTGTTTGCTATTAATGCATCCACCTCCGGGTAACACTCTCGAATAGTTTGTGCCACAAGATGTAAAGCATGGACTTTACACGTAACATGTAAAAGTCCTTCACACTTTTCTTTAAGGGAACGGCCTACACTACACATTGTTGTTGCACCATCGCTCATGAACAACAACAGTTGACTGGTTGACACTTGAAATTTTTGTAACGTTTCGAGAACTACGGCCGTAATTGCTTTACTAGTACACTGTTTTAATCTTCTGCTGGCTAATAGAATTGCAAAATTTGGTTTAATAGGATCTAATACGCGCACTATTATATTCAAAATAGAATTTTTTTTGCAATCTGTCGTCTCATCAAGACATAGCCACAGCTGTTTATCTTTTAATTCGGCTTTAATTCGATTTTCAATGTCCTCACGTATTCGTGGAATATCTCTCCGTAACGCTGTCCGAGGTGGTAGTATCCACTCGGTATTGTATGTACCCCAGAATTTTCGAAATGCTTTTTTATCAAGTATACGAAGTGGTAGACCACATACCATAAACGTTAAAAGCAATTCTAATTGAAATTGACGTTGTTGTGACACACCATTTCTTTTATTTCTGTGGTGTGCGCTATTTATATGTCTTTCACAATCACGTTTGCTCCAGCACAGTAGTTTCTTTTTACAAACTTTACAGAAAATTGTACTCCCATTGTAGTGTAAATCCACAAATTCACTAAGAAATTTATTAACTTTCGTAGGTAATGGCCGTTTATTTTTAATAGTTACGTTAGACATAATCACTAAAGCGAGCACACCGACGCTTCTTTCTAGTATGCCACGAAGTGGTGCAAACGTAACATCTGCAGACTCGTCATTTGTTGATGAATAGAGCGCGTCATCCGTAAATGAATAAGCGCGCTGTTAGTTCGTAGCCGTCGATGAATCAACTTTTTTTTTGTAGTGGCCCACTGTGAACAACGCCCAATTTATCAACGAACACCCAAACTGCAGGTGTATATTTGCGCGTCTTCACGACGTAATAGACAGTGGTTTTGGTCCTCGTCCTAATAATTACATATTTAAATTACCTATGTTTACATACATATATGCGCCCGGCAGCCTGATTGCGAACCTGGCGCGTGGCGCTCTTGGCCCGCTCTAGTTATTTGTAAATAACACTGGGGAACAGCAATTTCGTTGTCTTAAATCTGTGACCTGTTTTCAACTAACTTTTGGCCTCCGGATCCAAAAATAACTGCAGTTTTTGTCAATCACGTCAACGTTTTAAGCTACAGGATACCCTCAAAAGTCCTACAAATTGTGCATATAAAGGAAAATAAAATAAAAACTTACCAAATATACTGTTTATAAAGAGTAATTTTATTCATGCAAAGGCTATAATAGTTACTGCAAGTTAAATTGTGTTCATACAAATAGTTGTTTTTTATCGAACGGTAATTACATATTAAGGCAAAAATTTTCGCTTATAGCTCTTTCTGGAATGTTTAATTTGTGGACATTCTCGCTTGATGCTCCAACAATAGTTAGCCATCATATGTACATCCCATCTACCTTGATACCGTGCCTCCATGACCTTTAAATCCTGGTGAAATCGCTCACCCTGCTCATCACTGACTGCACCAAGATTTTCCGGGAAGTTAGCAAGATGGCTATGTAAAAAATGCAATTTGGTGCTCAGGTTGCAACCTAGCAGTTTGAAGCTCTCCAAGAGTTGCTGGACAATTTTAGCGTAATTCTGTGCTCGTGTATTTCCAAGATAATCTTTAACAATGTTTTTGAATGCCAACCAAGCATTCTTTTCAATTTCTGACATTGTTCCGATGACATGTTCATCTTTAACAAGCTGCCGAATCTGTAGACCATTAAAAACAACGGCCTTTATCTTTTCAAATGACAGGCTAGGAAATGCCGAAATGAGATACTTGAAACGGTCTCCTTCAATTGGCAAAGCTTTAACGAATTGCTTCATAAGACCCAACTTTATATGCAGAGGTGGAAATATAATGTTCTTTCTGTCGACAAGTGGCTGATGTACAATGTTTGGATCACCAGGCTTCAGGTCAGATCGTGGCAGCCAATTCGACTGCACCCAATGCTTCTCACGAGCTCTGCTGTCCCACATACACAAGAAGCAGGGGTACTTGGTATATCCGCGTTGCTGGCCAAGAAGGAAGCTAACCATTTTAAGGTCAACACAAACGATCCATTGGTGCATGTGGTATTGCAACAAATCAATGACTCTCTTTATGTCTTCATATTCTTCACTCAAACGAACTAAATGGCCTATCGGGACTGAACCCAATAAATTTCCGTTGTAGAGGAGAACACACTTCAAGCTCCGCTTTGAGCTATCGATAAACAGTCGCCATTCAGTTGCGTTGTAAGCTGAAATTCCCAACTCTTCCATTAAACCATATACGTTATGGCAATACACAAATCCATCATCATTTCGAAAGTATTGTAGAAACGCACCTTCTCTTGATCGAAAATAGAATACCTTGGCTCCCCAAACCATTTAAAATTCAATAAATCCATAGACTCTACATTGGCGATGAAATTCGCACACTTGATTTTATCATGGAACATTTTATAAAACTTTATTCATAAATTCCAAATTTCCTGGCTCGTCGTCTGAATAGACCAACTTTTCAATCAACGGAATCGTTAATCATCATATGTAATTCGCTGGTCGTCTGAAAATCCACATTGGATGAGAGAAGCTAATTTCTAAAGAAAGTGGAACATAAACGTCTGGTGTGGAATTATCGGGAGACCAGTTAGTCGGTTCGTATTTTTTTTTTAACTGCACCTGGATTTTCAAATACATCAGCTACCTCTTATGCTTAAGAACAGTAACATATTAACCATCTAAATAGGGTACTTCGAAGACGATGGATAGGTGCTAATAGTCCTATAAGATGGCCAGCTCGTTCTCCTCATCTAAGACCTTTAGCGTACTTTCTTTGAGGACATTTAAAAAGCGTAGCTTACGATACACCTTCCAGAAATGTTAAAGAATTGTACTAGCAGAGCGCCAGAAACTTTACAAAACATAATCAGCGCAGTCTTAATTAAGCGTTAGCAAAAATGCGTAGAATGTGATGGAGGAACTCTTCGCTAAATACACCGCATAGATGTAACGGGCTGAAACTTCATTCCGCAAATGTGCGTCCATAGGGCTACAAATCGGTACCGTCAGATTGAATTCCAATTTTCACATTTTTTCCATTCAAAAATTTCATCACCTTGGGTAGAAATTTTTACGGCTCTCCTGTATCTCGACATCCGAACGAGCTAGGAGGTTAGGTTTGGGTCCGTTCGAAAGCTCTCGGCGAGAGCTTTAAAACTAAACAAACGTCAACCCTCTAGCTATAACCGTTCCGACGCTAGAGCGTCTCAAATTCAAGAAAAGAAGATTCCTTTTTTTAAGTTTGAAGCGCTGTAGCTGCCTAACCAAACAAGCTAGAAGGTTCTGCTTGGTCGCAATCGATTCAGCGGTTAATTTTCAATCTGAAACCGTCAACTTCGTCGACCAGAGATGCATCCGTAAGGAGAAATGAGACGAAAACTAGAGCGATGTCGTTTTAAAGCCTCATTTTCACGTCATTTTTTGAAATTCCGAAAACTTCAAACGCCCATATCTCCAAAACGGTTAGAGATATCGGGCTGAAACTTCATTCCGCAAATGTGCGACCATAGGGCTACAAATCGATACCGTCAGATTGAATTCCGATTTTCACATTTTTTCCATTCAAAAATTTCATCACTTTGGGTAGAAATTTTTACGGCTCTCCTGTATCTCGACATCCGAACGAGCTAGGAGGTTAGGTTTGGGTCCGTTCGAAAGCTCTCGGCGAGAGCTTTAAAACTAAAAAAAGGTCAACCCTCTAGCTATAACCGTTCCGACGCTAGAGCGTCTCAAATTCAAGAAAAGAAGATTCCTTTTTTTAAGTTTGAAGCGCTGTAGCTGCCTAACTAAACAAGCTAGAAGGTTCTGCTTGGTCGCAATCGATTCAGCGGTTAATTTTCTATCTGAAACCGTCAACTTCGTCGACCAGAGATGCATCCGTAAGGAGAAATGAGACGAAAACTAGAGCGATGTCGATTTAAAGCCTCATTTTCACGTCATTTTTTGAAATTCCGAAAACTTCAAACGCCCATATCTCCAAAACGGTTAGAGATATCGGGCTGAAACTTCATTCCGCAAATGTGCGACCATAGGGCTACCCAAAACGATACCGTCAGATTGAATTCCAATTTCACAATTTTTCCATTCAAAAATTTCATCCCTTGGGTAGAATTTTTACGGCTCTCCTGTATCTCGACATCCGAACGAGCTAGGAGGTTAGGTTTGGGTCCGTTCGAAAGCTCTCGGCGAGAGCTTTAAAACTAAAAAAGGTCAACCCTCTAGCTATAACCGTTCCGACGCTAGAGCGTCTCAAATTCAAGAAAAGAAGATTCCTTTTTTAAGTTTGAAGCGCTGTAGCTGCCTAAACCTAAAAAAGCTAGAAGGTTCTGCTTGGTCGCAATCGATTCAGCGGTTAATTTTCTATCTGAAACCGTCAACTTCGTCGACCAGAGATGCATCCGTAAGGAGAAATGAGACGAAAACTAGAGCGATGTCGATTTAAAGCCTCATTTTCACGTCATTTTTTGAAATTCCGAAAACTTCAAAACGCCCATATCTCCAAAACGGTTAGAGATATCGGGCTGAAACTTCATTCCGCAAATGTGCGACCATAGGGCTACAAATCGGTACCGTCAGATTGAATTCCAATTTTCACATTTTTCCATTCAAAAATTTCATCACTTTGGGTAGAAATTTTTACGGCTCTCTGTATCTCGACATCCGAACGAGCTAGGAGGTTAGGTTTGGGTCCGTTCGAAAGCTCTCGGCGAGAGCTTTAAAACTAAAAAAAGGTCAACCCCCTAGCTATAACCGTTCCGACGCTAGAGCGTCTCAAATTCAAGAAAAGAAGATTCCTTTTTTTAAGTTTGAAGCGCTGTAGCTGCCTAACCAAACAAGCTAGAAGGTTCTGCTTGGTCGCAATCGATTCAGCGGTTAATTTTCTATCTGAAACCGTCAACTTCGTCGACCAGAGATGCATCCCTAAGGAGAAATGAGACGAAAACTAGAGCGATGTCGTTTTAAAAACCTCATTTTCACGTCATTTTTTGAAATTCCGAAAACTTCAAACGCCCATATCTCCAAAACGGTTAGAGATATCGGGCTGAAACTTCATTCCGCAAATGTGCGTCCATAGGGCTACAAATCGGTACCGTCAGATTGAATTCCAATTTTCACATTTTTTCCATTCAAAAATTTCATCACCTTGGGTAGAAATTTTTACGGCTCTCCTGTATCTCGACATCCGAACGAGCTAGGAGGTTAGGTTTGGGTCCGTTCGAAAGCTCTCGGCGAGAGCTTTAAAACTAAAAAAAGGTCAACCCTCTAGCTATAACCGTTCCGACGCTAGAGCGTCTCAAATTCAAGAAAAGAAGATTCCTTTTTTTAAGTTTGAAGCGCTGTAGCTGCCTAACCAAACAAGCTAGAAGGTTCTGCTTGGTCGCAATCGATTCAGCGGTTAATTTTTCAAAGAATCTGGGGAAACCGGTCAACTTCGTTCGATCACGAGATGGCATCCCTAAGGAGAAATGAAAGCGAAAACTAGAGCCCCATGTCGTTTTAAACCTCATTTTCACGTAATTTTTTTGGAATTCCGAAAACTTCAAACGCCCATATCTCTAACCGGTTAGAGATATCGGGCTGAAACTTCATTCCGCAAATGTGCGACATAGGGTACAAATCGATACCGTCAGATTGAATCCAATTTTCACATTTTTTCCATTTCAAAATTTCATCACCTTGGGTAGAAATTTTACGGATCTCCTGTATCTCGACATCCGAACGAGCTAGGAGGTTAGGTTTGGGTCCGTTCGAACGCTCTCGGCGAGACTTTAAAACTAAAAAAAGGTCAACCCTCTAGCTAGAACCGTTCCGACGCTAGACTTCTCAAATTCAGAAAGAAAATTCGTTTTTTAAGTTTGAAACGCTGTAGCTGCCTACAAAAACAAGCTAGAAAATTTCTGCTTGGTTCGCAATCGATTCAGCGGTTAATTTTCTATCTGAAACCGTCAACTTCGTCGACCAGAGAAAGCATCCCTCTAGGAGAAATTAGACGAAAACTAGAGCGATGTCGTTTTAAAGCCCATTTTCAGTCATTTTTGAAATTCCGAAAACTTAAACGCCCATATCTCCCAAACGGTTAGAGATATCGGGCTGAAACTTCATTCCGCAAATGTGCGACCATAGGGCTACAAATCGATACCGTCAGATTGAATTCAAATTTTCACATTTTTTCCATTCAAAAATTTCATCACCTTGGGTAGAAATTTTTACCCGGGTCTCCGTATCTCGACATCCGAACGAGCTAGGAGGTTAGGTTTGGGTCCGTTCGAAAGCTCTCGGCGAGAGCTTTAAAACCTTAAAAAGGTCAACCCTCTAGCTATAGCCGTTCCGACGCTAGAGCGTCTCAAATTCAAGAAAAGAAAATTCCTTTTTTTAAGTTTGAAGCGCTGTAGCTGCCTAACTAAACAAGCTAGAAGGTTCTGCTTGGTCGCAATCGATTCAGCGGTTAATTTTCTATCTGAAACCGTCAACTTCGTCGACCAGAGATGCATCCCTAAGGAGAAATGAGACGAAAACTAGAGCGATGTCGATTTAAAGCCTCATTTTCACGTCATTTTTTGAAATTCCGAAAACTTCAAACGCCCATATCTCCAAAACGGTTAGAGATATCGGGCTGAAACTTCATTCCGCAAATGTGCGTCCATAGGGCTACAAATCGGTACCGTCAGATTGAATTCCAATTTTCACATTTTTCCATTCAAAAATTTCATCACTTGGGTAGAAATTTTTACGGCTCTCCTGTATCTCGACATCCGAACGAGCTAGGAGGTTAGGTTTGGGTCCGTTCGAAAGCTCTCGGCGAGAGCTTTAAAACTAAACAAAGGTCAACCCTCTAGCTATAACCGTTCCGACGCTAGAGCGTCTCAAATTCAAGAAAAGAAGATTCCTTTTTTTAAGTTTGAAGCGCTGTAGCTGCCTAACCAAACAAGCTAGAAGGTTCTGCTTGGTCGCAATCGATTCAGCGGTTAATTTTCTATCTGAAGCCGTCAACCTCGCCGACCAGAGATGCATCCGTAAGGAGAAATGAGACGAAAACTAGAGCGATGTCGATTTAAAGCCTCATTTTCCCGTCATTTTTGGAATTCCGAAAACTTCAAACGCCCATATCTCCAAAACGGTTAGAGATATCGGGCTGAAACTTCATTCCGCAAATGTGCGACCATAGGGCTACAAATCGGTACCGTCAGATTGAATTCCAATTTTCACATTTTTTCCATTCAAAATTTCATCATTTTGGGTAGAAATTTTTACGGCTCTCCTGTATCTCGACATCCGAACGAGCTAGGAGGTTAGGTTTGGGTCCGTTCGAAAGCTCTCGGCGAGAGCTTTAAAACTAAAAAAAGGTCAACCCTCTAGCTATAACCGTTCCGACGCTAGAGCGTCTCAAATTCAAGAAAAGAAGATTCCTTTTTTTAAGTTTGAAGCGCTGTAGCTGCCTAACCAAACAAGCTAGAAGGTTCTGCTTGGTCGCAATCGATTCAGCGGTTAATTTTCAATCTGAAAAACCCTCAACTTCGTCGACCAGAGATGCATCCGTAAGGAGAAATGAGACGAAAACTAGAGCGATGTCGATTTAAAGCCTCATTTTCACGTCATTTTTTGAAATTCCGAAAACTTCAAACGCCCATATCTCCAAAACGGTTAGAGATATCGGGCTGAAACTTCATTCCGCAAATGTGCGACCATAGGGCTACAAATCGGTACCGTCAGATTGAATTCCAATTTTCACATTTTTTCCATTCAAAAATTTCATCACTTTGGGTAGAAATTTTTACGGCTCTCCTGTATCTCGGGCATCCGAACGAGCTAGGAGGTTAGGTTTGGGTCCGTTCGAAAGCTCTCGGCGAGAGCTTTAAAACTAAAAAAAGGTCAACCCTCTAGCTATAACCGTTCCGACGCTAGAGCGTCTCAAATTCAAGAAAAGAAGATTCCTTTTTTAAGTTTGAAGCGCTGTAGCTGCCTAACCAAACAAACTAGAAGGTTCTGCTTGGTCGCAATCGATTCAGCGGTTAATTTTCTATCTGAAACCGTCAACTTCGTCGACCAGAGATGCATCCCTAAGGAGAAATGAGACGAAAACTAGAGCGATGTCGATTTAAAGCCTCATTTTCACGTCATTTTTGAAATTCCGAAAACTTCAAACGCCCATATCTCCAAAACGGTTAGAGATATCGGGCTGAAACTTCATTCCGCAAATGTGCGACCATAGGGCTACAAATCGGTACCGTCAGATTGAATTCCAATTTTCACATTTTTTCCATTCAAAAATTTCATCACTTTGGGTAGAAATTTTTACAGCTCTCCTGTATCTCGACATCCGAACGAGCTAGGAGGTTAGGTTTGGGTCCGTTCGAAAGCTCTCGGCGAGAGCTTTAAAGCTAAAGAAAGGTCAACCCTCTAGCTATAACCGTTCCGACGCTAGAGCGTCTCAAATTCAAGAAAAGAAGATTCCTTTTTTTAAGTTTGAAGCGCTGTAGCTGCCTAACCAAACAGCTAGAAGTTCTGCTTGGTCGCAATCGATTCAGCGGTTAATTTTCTATCTGAAACCGTCAACTTCGTCGACCAGAGATGCATCCGTAAGGAGAAATGAGACGAAAACTAGAGCGATGTCGATTTAAAGCCTCATTTTCACGTCATTTTTTGAAATTCCGAAAACTTCAAACGCCCATATCTCCAAAACGGTTAGAGATATCGGGCTGAAACTTCATTCCCCAAATGTGCGACCATAGGGCTACAAATCGGTTTCCGTCAGATTGAATTCCAATTTTCACATTTTTTCCATTCAAAAATTTCATCACTTTGGGTAGAAATTTTTACGGCTCTCCTGTATCTCGACATCCGAACGAGCTAGGAGGTTAGGTTTGGGTCCGTTCGAAAGCTCTCGGCGAGAGCTTTAAAACTAAAAAAAGGTCAACCCTCTAGCTATAACCGTTCCGACGCTAGAGCGTCTCAAATTCAAGAAAAGAAGATTCCTTTTTTTAAGTTTGAAGCGCTGTAGCTGCCTAACCAAACAAGCTAGAAGGTTCTGCTTGGTCGCAATCGATTCAGCGGTTAATTTTCTATCTGAAACCGTCAACTTCGTCGACCAGAGATGCATCCGTAAGGAGAAATGAGACGAAAACTAGAGCGATGTCGATTTAAAGCCTCATTTTCACGTCATTTTTTGAAATTTCGAAAACTTCAAACGCCCATATCTCCAAAACGGTTAGAGATATCGGGCTGAAACTTCATTCCGCAAATGTGCGACCATAGGGCTACAAATCGGTACCGTCAGATTGAATTCCAATTTCACATTTTTTCCATTCAAAAATTTCATCACTTTGGGTAGAAATTTTTACAGCTCTCCTGTATCTCGACATCCGAACGAGCTAGGAGGTTAGGTTTGGGTCCGTTCGAAAGCTCTCGGCGAGAGCTTTAAAGCTAAAGAAAGGTCAACCCTCTAGCTATAACCGTTCCGACGCTAGAGCGTCTCAAATTCAAGAAAAGAAGATTCCTTTTTTTAAGTTTGAAGCGCTGTAGCTGCCTAACCAAACAAAGCTAGAAGGTTCTGCTTGGTCGCATCGATTCAGCGGTTAATTTTCTATCTGAAACCGTCAACTTCGTCGAATAGAGATGCATCCGTAAGGAGAAATGAGACGAAAAACTAGAGCGATGTCGATTTTTAAAGCCTCATTTTCACGTCATTTTTGAAATTCCGAAAACTTCAAACGCCCATATCTCCAAAACGGTTAGAGATATCGGGCTGAAACTTCATTCCGCAAATGTGCGACCATAGGGCTACAAATCGGTACCGTCAGATTGAATTCCAATTTTCACATTTTTTCCATTCAAAAATTTCATCACTTTGGGTAGAAATTTTTACGGCTCTCCTGTATCTCGA
Source organism: Dynastes maya (assembly GCA_029619315.2). Classification (NCBI taxonomy): domain Eukaryota; kingdom Metazoa; phylum Arthropoda; class Insecta; order Coleoptera; family Scarabaeidae; genus Dynastes; species Dynastes maya. The sequence goes on from JAROYE020000024.1 coordinate 1,334,185, forward strand.
CATCCGAACGAGCTAGGAGGTTAGGTTTGGGTCCGTTCGAAAGCTCTCGGCGAGAGCTTTAAAACTAAAAAAAGGTCAACCCTCTAGCTATAACCGTTCCGACGCTAGAGCGTCTCAAATTCAAGAAAAGAAGATTCCTTTTTTTAAGTTTGAAGCGCTGTAGCTGCCTAACCAAACAAGCTAGAAGGTTCTGCTTGGTCGCAATCGATTCAGCGGTTAATTTTCAATCTGAAACCGTCAACTTCGTCGACCAGAGATGCATCCGTAAGGAGAAATGAGACGAAAACTAGAGCGATGTCGATTTAAAGCCTCATTTTTACGTCATTTTTTGAAATTCCGAAAACTTCAAACGCCCATATCTCCAAAACGGTTAGAGATATCGGGCTGAAACTTCATTCCGCAAATGTGCGACCATAGGGCTACAAATCGGTACCGTCAGATTGAATTCCAATTTTCACATTTTTTCCATTCAAAAATTTCATCACTTTGGGTAGAAATTTTTACGGCTCTTCTGTATCTCGACATCCGAACGAGCTAGGAGGTTAGGTTTGGGTCCGTTCGAAAGCTCTCGGCGAGAGCTTTAAAACGAAAAAAAGGTCAACCCTCTAGCTATAACCGTTCCGACGCTAGAGCGTCTCAAATTCAAGAAAATAAGATTCCTTTTTTTAAGTTTGAAGCGCTGTAGCTGCCTAACCAAACAAGCTAGAAGGTTCTGCTTGGTCGCAATCGATTCAGCGGTTAATTTTCTATCTGAAACCGTCAACTTCGTCGACTAGAGATGCATCCGTAAGGAGAAATGAGACGAAAACTAGAGCGATGTCGATTTAAAGCCTCATTTCACGTCATTTTTTGAAATTCCGAAACTTCAAACGCCCATATCTCCAAAACGGTTAGAGATATCGGGCTGAAACTTCATTCCGCAAATGTGCGACCATAGGGCTACAAATCGGTACCGTCAGATTGAATTCCAATTTTCACATTTTGGCCATTCAAAAATTTCATCACTTTGGGTAGAAATTTTTGCGGCTCTTCTGTATCTCGACATCCGAACGAGCTAGGAGGTTAGGTTTGGGTCCGTTTGAAAGCTCTCGGCGAGAGCTTTAAAACTAAAAAAAGGTCAACCCTCTAGCTATAACCGTTCCGACGCTAGAGCGTCTCAAATTCAAGAAAAGAAGATTCCTTTTTTTTAAGTTTGAAGCGCTGTAGCTGCCTAACCAAACAAGCTAGAAGGTTCTGCTTTGGGCGCAATCGATTCAGCGGTTAATTTTCAATCTGAAACCGTCAACTTCGTCGACCAGAGATGCATCCGTAAGGAGAAATGAGACGAAAACTAGAGCGAGTCGATTTAAAGCCTCATTTTCACGTCATTTTTTGAAATTCCGAAAACTTCAAACGCCCATATCTCCAAAACGGTTAGAGATATCGGGCTGAAACTTCATTCCGCAAATGTGCGACCATAGGGCTACAAATCGGTACCGTCAGATTGAATTCCAATTTTCACATTTTTTCCATTCAAAAATTTCATCACTTTGGTAGAAATTTTTACGGCTCTCCTGTATCTCGACATCCGAACGAGCTAGGAGGTTAGGTTTGGGTCCGTTCGAAAGCTCTCGGCGAGAGCTTTAAAACTAAACAAAGGTCAACCCTCTAGCTATAACCGTTCCGACGCTAGAGCGTCTCAAATTCAAGAAAAGAAGATTCCCTTTTTTTTAAATTTGAAGCGCTGTAGCTGCCTAACCAAACAAGCTAGAAGGTTCTGCTTGGTCGCAATCGATTCAGCGGTAATTTTCTATCTGAAACCGTCAACTTCGTCGACCAGAGATGCATCCCTAAGGAGAAATTAGACGAAAACTAGAGCGATGTCGATTTAAAGCCTCATTTTCACGTCATTTTTTGAAATTCCGAAAGCTTCAAACGCCCATATCTCCAAAACGGTTAGAGATATCGGGCTGAAACTTCACTCCGCAAATGTGCGACCATAGGGCTACAAATCGGTACCGTCAGATTGAATTCCAATTTTCACATTTTTTCCATTCAAAAATTTCATCACTTTGGATAGAAATTTTTCGGCTCTCCTGTATCTCGACATCCGAACGAGCTAGGAGGTTAGGTTTGGGTCCGTTCGAAAGCTCTCGGCGAGAGCTTTAAAAGCTAAAGAAGGTTCAACCCTCTAGCTATAACCGTTCCGACGCTAGAGCGTCTCAAATTCAAGAAAAGAAGATTCCTTTTTTTAAGTTTGAAGCGCTGTAACTGCCTAACCAAACAAGCTAGAAGGTTCTGCTTGGTCGCAATCGATTCAGCGGTTAATTTTCTATCTGAAACCGTCAACTTCGTCGACCAGAGATGCATCCGTAAGGAGAAATGAGACGAAAACTAGAGCGATGTCGATTTAAAGCCTCATTTTCACGTCATTTTTTGAAATTCCGAAAACTTCAAACGCCATATCTCCAAAACGGTTAGAGATATCGGGCTGAAACTTCATTCCGCAAATGTGCGACCATAGGGCTACAAATCGGTACCGTCAGATTGAATTCCAATTTTCACATTTTTTCCATTCAAAAATTTCATCACTTTGGGTAGAAATTTTTACGGCTCTCCTGTATCTCGACATCCGAACGAGCTAGGAGGTTAGGTTTGGGTCCGTTCGAAAGCTCTCGGCGAGAGCTTTAAAACTAAAAAAAGGTCAACCCTCTAGCTATAACGTTCCGACGCTAGAGCGTCTCAAATTCAAGAAAAGAAGATTCCTTTTTTTAAGTTTGAAGCGCTGTAGCTGCCTAACCAAACAAGCTAGAAGGTTCTGCTTGGTCGCAATCGATTCAGCGGTTAATTTTCAATCTGAAACCGTCAACTTCGTCGACCAGAGATGCATCCGTAAGGAGAAATGAGACGAAAACTAGAGCGATGTCGATTTAAAGCCTCATTTTCACGTCATTTTTTGAAATTCCGAAAACTTCAAACGCCCATATCTCCAAAAGGTTAGAGATATCGGCTGAAACTTCATTCCGCAAATGTGCGACCATAGGGCTACAAATCGGTACCGTCAGATTGAATTCCAATTTTCACATTTTTTCCATTCAAAAATTTCATCACTTTGGGTAGAAATTTTTACAGCTCTCCTGTATCTCGACATCCGAACGAGCTAGGAGGTTAGGTTTGGGTCCGTTCGAAAGCTCTCGGCGAGAGCTTTAAAGCTAAAGAAAGGTCAACCCTCTAGCTATAACCGTTCCGACGCTAGAGCGTCTCAAATTCAAGAAAAAAAGATTCCTTTTTTTAAGTTTGAAGCGCTGTAGCTGCCTAACCAAACAAGCTAGAAGGTTCTGCTTGGTCGCAATCGATTCAGCGGTTAATTTTCTAAACTGAAAACCGTCAACTTCGTCGACCAGAGATGCATCCCTAAGGAGAAATGAGACGAAAACTAGAGCGATGTCGATTTAAAGCATTTTCACGTCATTTTTTGAAATTCCGAAAACTTCAAACGCCCATATCTCCAAAACGGTTAGAGATATCGGGCTGAAACTTCATTCCGCAAATGTGCGACCATAGGGCTACAAATCGGTACCGTCAGATTGAATTCCAATTTTCACATTTTTTCCATTCAAAAATTTCATCACTTTGGGTAGAAATTTTTACGGCTCTCCTGTATCTCGACATCCGAACGAGCTAGGAGGTTAGGTTTGGGTCCATTCGAAAGCTCTCGGCGAGAGCTTTAAAACTAAAAAAAGGTCAACCCTCTAGCTATAACCGTTCCGACGCTAGAGCGTCTCAAATTCAAGAAAAGAAGATTCCTTTTTTAAGTTTGAAGCGCTGTAGCTGCCTAACCAAACAAGCTAGAAGGTTCTGCTTGGTCGCAATCGATTCAGCGGTTAATTTTCAATCTGAAACCGTCAACTTCGTCGACCAGCGATGCATCCCTAAGGGGAAATGAGACGAAAACTAGAGCGATGTCGATTTAAAGCCTCATTTTCACGTCATTTTTTGAAATTCCCAAAACTTCAAAACGCCCATATCTCCAAAACGGTTAGAGATATCGGGCTGAAACTTCATTCCGCAAATGTGCGACCATAGGGCTACAAATCGGTACCGTCAGATTGAATTCCAATTTTCACATTTTTTCCATTCAAAAATTTCATCACTTTGGGTAGAAATTTTTACAGCTCTCCTGTATCTCGACATCCGAACGAGCTAGGAGGTTAGGTTGAGTCCGTTCGAAAGCTCTCAGCGAGAGCTTTAAAACTAAAGAAAGGTCAACCCTCTAGCTATAACCGTTCCGACGCTAGAGCGTCTCAAATTCAAGAAAAGAAGATTCCTTTTTTTAAGTTTGAAGCGCTGTAGCTGCCTAACCAAACAAGCTAGAAGGTTCTGCTTGGGCGCAATCGATTCAGCGGTTAATTTTCTATCTGAAACCGTCAACTTCGTCGACCAGAGATGCATCCGTAAGGAGAAATGAGACGAAAACTAGAGCGATGTCGATTTAAAGCCTCATTTTCACGTCATTTTTTGAAATTCCGAAAACTTCAAACGCCCATATCTCCAAAACGGTTAGAGATATCGGGCTGAAACTTTATTCCGCAAATGTGCGACCATAGGGCTACAAATCGGTACCGTCAGATTGAATTCCAATTTTCACATTTTTTCCATTCAAAAATTTCATCACTTTGGGTAGAAATTTTTACGGCTCTCCTGTATCTCGACATCCGAACGAGCTAGGAGGTTAGGTTTGGGTCCGTTCGAAAGCTCTCGGCGAGAGCTTTAAAACTAAAAAAAGGTCAACCCTCTAGCTATAACCGTTCCGACGCTAGAGCGTCTCAAATTCAAGAAAAGAAGATTCCTTTTTTTAAGTTTGAAGCGCTGTAGCTGCCTAACCAAACAAGCTAGAAGGTTCTGCTTGGTCGCAATCGATTCAGCGGTTAATTTTCTATCTTGAACCGTCAACTTCGTCGACCAGAGATGCATCCGTAAGGAGAAATGAGACGAAAACTAGAGCGATGTCGATTTAAAGCCTCATTTTCACGTCATTTTTTGAAATTCCGAAAACTTCAAACGCCCATATCTCCAAAACGGTTAGAGATATCGGGCTGAAACTTCACTCCGCAAAAGTGCGACCATAGGGCTACAAATCGGTACCGTCAGATTGAATTCCAATTTTCACATTTTTTCCATTCAAAAATTTCATCACTTTGGGTAGAAATTTTTACAGCTCTCCTGTATCTCGACATCCGAACGAGCTAGGAGGTTAGGTTTGGGTCCGTTCGAAAGCTCTCGGCGAGAGCTTTAAAGCTAAAGAAAGGTCAACCCTCTAGCTATAACCGTTCCGACGCTAGAGCGTCTCAAATTCAAGAAAAGAAGATTCCTTTTTTTAAGTTTGAAGCGCTGTAGCTGCCTAACCAAACAAGCTAGAAGGTTCTGCTTGGTCGCAATCGATTCAGCGGTTAATTTTCAATCTGAAACCGTCAACTTCGTCGACCAGAGATGCATCCGTAAGGAGAAATGAGACGAAAACTAGAGCGATGTCGATTTAAAGCCTCATTTTCACGTCATTTTTGAAATTCCGAAAACTTCAAACGCCCCTATCTCAAAACGGTTAGAGATATCGGGCTGAAACTTCATTCCGCAAATGTGCGACCATAGGGCTACAAATCGGTACCGTCAGATTGAATTCCAATTTTCACATTTTTTCCATTCAAAAATTTCATCACTTTGGGTAGAAATTTTTACGGCTCTCCTGTATCTCGACATCCGAACGAGCTAGGAGGTTAGGTTTGGGTCCGTTCGAAAGCTCTCGGCGAGAGCTTTAAAGCTAAAAAAAGGTCAACCCTCTAGCTATAACCGTTCCGACGCTAGAGCGTCTCAAAATTTAAGAAAAGAAGATTCCTTTTTTAAGTTTGAAGCGCTGTAGCTGCCTAACCAAACAAGCTAGAAGGTTCTGCTTGGTCGCAATCGATTCAGCGGTTAATTTTCAATCTGAAACCGTCAACTTCGTCGACAGAGATGCATCCGTAAGGAGAAATGAGACGAAAACTAGAGCGATGTCGATTTAAAGCCTCATTTTCACGTCATTTTTGAAATTCCGAAAACTTCAAACGCCCATATCTCCAAAACGGTTAGAGATATCGGGCTGAAACTTCATTCCGCAAATGTGCGACCATAGGGCTACAAATCGGTACCGTCAGATTGAATTCCAATTTTCACATTTTTCCATTCAAAAATTTCATCACTTTGGGTAGAAATTTTTACGGCTCTCCTGTATCTCGACATCCGAACGAGCTAGGAGGTTAGGTTTGGGTCCGTTCGAAAGCTCTCGGCGAGAGCTTTAAAAGCTAAAGAAAGGTCAACCCTCTAGCTATAACCGTTCCGACGCTAGAGCGTCTCAAATTCAAGAAAATAAGATTCCTTTTTTTAAGTTTGAAGCGCTGTAGCTGCCTAACCAAACAAGCTAGAAGGTTCTGCTTGGTCGCAATCGATTCAGCGGTTAATTTTCTATCTGAAACCGTCAACTTCGTCGACTAGAGATGCATCCGTAAGGAGAAATGAGACGAAAACTAGAGCGATGTCGATTTAAAGCCTCATTTTCACGTCATTTTTTGAAATTCCGAAAACTTCAAACGCCCATATCTCCAAAACGGTTGAGATATCGGGCTGAAACTTCACTCCGCAAATGTGCGACCATAGGGCTACAAATCGGTACCGTCAGATTGAATTCCAATTTTCACATTTTTTCCATTCAAAAATTTCATCACTTTGGGTAGGAATTTTTACGGCTCTCCTGTATCTCGACATCCGAACGAGCTAGGAGGTTAGGTTTGGGTCCGTTCGAAAGCTCTCGGCGAGAGCTTTAAAACTAAAAAAAGGTCAACCCTCTAGCTATAACCGTTCCGACGCTAGAGCGTCTCAAATTCAAGAAAAGAAGATTCCTTTTTTTTAAGTTTGAAGCGCTGTAGCTGCCTAACCAAACAAGCTAGAAGGTTCTGCTTGGTCGCAATCGATTCAGCGGTTAATTTTCTATCTGAAACCGTCAACTTCGTCGACCAGAGATGCATCCGTAAGGAGAAATGAGACGAAAACTAGAGCGATGTCGATTTAAAGCCTCATTTCACGTCATTTTTTGAAATTCCGAAAACTTCAAACGCCCATATCTCCAAAACGGTTAGAGATATCGGGCTGAAACTTCATTCCGCAAATGTGCGACCATAGGGCTACAAATCGGTACCGTCAGATTGAATTCCAATTTTCACATTTTGGCCATTCAAAAATTTCATCACTTTGGGTAGAAATTTTTACGGCTCTTCTGTATCTCGACATCCGAACGAGCTAGGAGGTTAGGTTTGGGTCCGTTCGAAAGCTCTCGGCGAGAGCTTTAAAACTAAAAAAAGGTCAACCCTCTAGCTATAACCGTTCCGACGCTAGAGCGTCTCAAATTCAAGAAAAGAAGATTCCTTTTTTTAAGTTTGAAGCGCTGTAGCTGCCTAACCAAACAAGCTAGAAGGTTCTGCTTGGTCGCAATCGATTCATGCAAAGGCTATAATAGTTACTGCAAGTTAAATTGTGTTCATACAAATAGTTGTTTTTTTTATCGAACGGTAATTACATATTAAGGCAAAAATTTTCGCTTATAGCTTTTTCTGGAATGTTTAATCTGTGGACATTCTCGCTTGATGCCCCAACAATAGTCAGCCATCATATGTACATCCCATCTACCTTGATCAAATCCTGGTGAAATCGCTCACCCTGCTCATCACTGACTGCACCAAGATTTTCCGGGAAGTTAGCAAGATGGCTATGTAAAAAATGCAATTTGGTGCTCAGGTTGCAACCTAGCAGTTTGAAGCTCTCCAAGAGTTGCTGGACAATTTTAGCGTAATTCTGTGCTCGTGTATTTCCAAGATAATCTTTAACAATGTTTTTGAATGCCAACCAAGCATTCTTTTCAATTTCTGACATTGTTCCGATGAAATGATCATCTTTAACAAGCTGCCGAATCTGTGGAGCATCAAAAACACCGGCCTTTATCTTTTCAAATCACAGGCTAGGAAATACCGAAATGAGATACTTGAAACAGTCCCCTTCAATTGGCAAAGCTTTAACGAATTGCTTCATGAGACCCAATTTTATATGCAGAGGTGGAAATATAATGTTCTTTCTGTCGGCAAGTGGCTGATGTACAACGTTTGGATCACCAGGTTTCAGGTCAGATCGTGGCAGCCAATTCGACTGCACCCAATGCTTCTCACGAGCTCTGCTGTCCCACATACACAAGAAGCAGGGGTACTTGGTATATCCGCGTTGCTGGCCAAGAAGGAAGCTAACCATTTTAAGGTCAACACAAATGATCCATTGGTGCATGTGGTATTGCAACAAATCAATGACTCTCTTTATGTCTTTATATTCTTCACTCAAACGAACTAAATGGCCTATCGGGACTGAACCCAATAAATTTCCGTTGTAGAGGAGAACACACTTCAAGCTCCGCTTTGAGCTATCGATAAACAGTCGCCATTCAGTTGCGTTGTAAGCTGAAATTCCCAACTCTTCCATTAAACCATATACGTTATGGCAATACACAAATCCATCATCATTTCGAAAGTATTGTAGAAACGCACTTTATCTTGATCGAAAATAGGATATCTTAGCTCCCCAAATCATTTAAAATTTGCGATGAAATTCGCACACTTGATTTTATCACGGAACATTTTATAAAACCTTATTTACAAATTCCAAATTTCCTGGCTTGTATTCTGTCGTCTGAATAGAGCAACTTTTCAAGCAACGGAATAGTTAATCGTCATAATTCGCTGGTCGTCTGAAAATCCACACTGGGTGAGAGAAGCTAATTTCTAAAGAAAGTGGAATATAAACGTCTTGTGTGGAATATCGGGAGACCAGTTGATCGGTTCATATTTTTTTTAACGGCACCTGGATTTTTGAATACATCAGCTACCTCTTATGCTTAAGAACAGTAACATATTAACCATCTAAATAGGGTACTTCCAAGACGATGGATAGGTGCTAATAGTCCTATAAAATGGCCAGCTCGTTCTCCTCATCTAAGACCTTTAGCGTACTTTCTTTGAGGACATTTAAAAAGCGTAGCTTACGATACACCTTCCAGAAATGTCAAAGAATTGTACTAGCAGAGCGCCAGAAACTTTACAAAACATAATCAGTGCAATCTTAATTAAGCGTTAGCAAAAAATGCGTTAGAATGTGATGGAGGAACTCCTCGCTAAACACGCCGCATAGATGTAACGTTGGTATTTCTTTTGGTAGACCTTGGACGATAATTCGCGCAGTACCAACAACTCCAACATTATTTGATATTAATGCACTTAAGTTCATACGTAAAACTTAGAGCTGGAAAATGAACCTTGTCCCACAAATGATTGGTGGAGATTTTGAATCACATCATGATTAATTTTTATTATTTATTGTTGATTAAAAATTATGTGACTGTGTGCTTTAAAGTTCTGAAAAGCGCTGGTGTACGGTCCCTGGCCATATGACTTGAAACATGTCATAAATCAACCCTTTTACCTGGAAATTCCCATCCCATTATAACGATATTCTCTTGCTTTGAATCCGATCGTTTATAGGGAGACTAGATTATTGTATCAATAAATAAAAATACCAGAGAAATGATATTTAGAAGAGTAAAGTACATATATATAAATATTTCAGTTATCAACTTACATTCAGCGAGTTCGCAGTTTAGAGAATGTATCGATATTTTTTAAAATATTTCGTTGTGGAGTATCGTTAAATGTTTTGTGTTGATATATCGTTATTGCAAAGCTAAAATTGTTATTCTATCTCTCTCTTAATAATTAATTATTTGGAATTTGAAATATTTGGGGTTTTTTTGTAGAAAATGCCCGGGAAAGATTTAACAAGTGAACAAAAAGCTTCTATACAAGCTCTTCTACAATCAAACAAACATTCACAATGAGAAATTGCAAATTTACAGAAAGTATCTCCTTCTTCTGTATCGCGTTTAGCTAGAAACTTAAACGAAGGAGCTAGCACATCGACACAAAGACAGGCAGAATGCAGTCGAGAAAGAAAAACTTCGAAGAGATCTGACCGTGAAATTGTTCATCAGGCTTTGAGCAATAGATTTGCTACAATTAAAATGATTCAAAAAAATTTACAAGAGAGAGGAGTAGAGATTTCGAGCACAACTGTCAGGCGCCGATTGCGCGAAAATCGTCTAATGGGCCGAAGACCTGTAAAAAAGCCGCGTTTAACAGAAAAAATGAAATCTGCTCGTCTCAACTTTGCAAGAGAATATCGACATTTCACAGACGAGAATTGGAAAAAGGTGAATAACTTAACAACATGATTTTTACTGAATTAATGTTTGCATTATTTAATAGGTTTTCTTTAGTGACGAGTGCTCGCTCTGTGTGTTAGTGCAGCGAGCACAATTTGTTCGTAGACGACCTGGCGAACGTCTCACAAAGTCCACGGTTCTTCGAACTGTAAAACACCCTCCGCAGGTAAGGATTTGGGGAGTGATTAGTGGAGACGGACCCGGCCTTTTGTATTTTGTAGAAGGTACAATGCGTCAAGAGCAGTACATAAATGTGTTAAAAAAGACGTTATTACCGTATTTTAAGCCAGGACGTCGCATACCGACAGGGCGTATATTTATGCAAGATAATGCTCCTTGCCATGTGGCAAAAAAGGTTAAGAAATTCTTAGAAGACAATCACATACCTCTTTTACGTTGGCCCCGAAAGTCACCGGACCTCAATCCCATCGAGGACATATGGAATCGACTAAAAGGTAAGGAATATGAAAGACAAAAACCTACAAAGGAAATATTAATGAAGAATATAAAGGATGTATGGAAGAACGATGAAGATATAAAAGAAACAATCATATCTTGCATTGAAGGTATGCCCCGAAGAATTAAGGGTGTAATTAAAAATCATGGGTTATGGGCTAAATATTAATTGCTTATTTACGTTGTTAACATATGGTACATATTTTTACAATATATTTTATAAATAAAAAATATAATACATATATATTTATATTTTATTATGAAGAAACTACAAAATATTGAGTGTTTCAAGTAATTTGGCCAGGGACTGTAGGTTCCTTAAATGCTATTGAATGCTTATTATGCTAAATTATGCATTAGATTCTCCGCGTTCACCTCCTCTATTATACAGAATGAATTACAAATCGTATTTATGAATACCGTACTAGTTTAATCTGATAGATTGTTGACGTAGTTGATCTACAATATGAATCGTCGTGATTGTGACCGCCCGTCTTCAGGTAAATCTAATCTTGGTCCGCCCAAAACAGCGCCAATTAAACTCGAACGAAGGTAGGTAGAAGAAATAGATGCAAGCACGACGTAAGTACGTATTGTATAATAATGCTATTACGTATTTATGGCTACACACACAGATAACGCATACTGTATGCATATAGGGAGGAGTCCGGTCGGTTATTCTAGCTCCGTATATCGTATTATAATGTATAATATGTATATCGTAGAGTGCGGTGGCGGATTAATGCAGCTCATATCGATCTATTCGGGGTTATTGTACGCCCTACGCCGTCCATAGCGGCCGGGGTGTACGTCCGGGCACCCACTTCAACACGGAACAATACTTGCTATAATGTTAGGACGGCAGTGTCCAAGACTGATGTCGGGCAACCTTGTTAAGGCTTCTTAACATTTTAGTTTATGTTTTATGCTAACAAATTCTTTATTTTACTTATTTTATTTTGTAAATCCAACATTCTATCGTTTTATTTTATAAATTTAATATTTCATCCGTTTTACTTATTAAATTAATAATTCTAGTCGTTTTAGTTCTTATCAACTCATATATATTGCATTTGTATTCATTTAAAATATTGTATGCGTACGTATTTATCACAAAAACATTTTTAAATTCACTTAATATACACGGTTATTACAAAAGAACAATCGGGCTTTAAAAATATATATTTTAGAAAGTATTACAGATACAATATCAAGTGACATGTCGCTAGAAAGGGAAAATATCCAAGCTCAAACCGAGCGCATGCGAACGTCGCTTTAAGCTGTGTTCACATCACAGCTGTATCGCTGTACCGCGGTGTTAGGGTGCGTCAAAAATTTGAAGACGACGCCAACCGCCGTTCACATCACCACTGTTTCACAGCAAAAAGAAAATAGCGCGTATTTTAAAAGGAGTTCAATCATGATATGTCATGTCATGTTAAAATCTTGTTTTGGTGAGCAACGGCTGTTGATGGTATTTGTATGGGTTGTACAAAAGTGTATTAGTTTTCAGATTTTTGCGATTTTCACACTATTAAGAATATAGGTACAGAGCGTGATAAGGAATACACAATAGGTATGTACCACCACAGACGACGAAGATTTTTAGCGTTATATTTGCTAAAAAAGTATAATAGGTATTACAACTTTATGTCGATGTAAATGATCTTTTCCTTTCATATTATATATAAGTTGTACTCGAACAATTCACTCCAATTGACCACGTTTAGTCAAAGATGTTTCCCGCTCAATTCTCAGTAGAAAAGGATAAACCACAAGTAGGGCAAGGACGCACTGAGAAAACCGCGCTGTACCACCGCTAAAAGTTAAAGTTGAATCAACTTTTCGCATCGTGAATTTCCTATGGCGCCAGTGTAACTTTCTTTGAATCACCCAATAGCTTGCACGCCGCAACACCGCGGTACAGCGACACAGCTGTGATGTGAACCCAGCTTTACACGTCCAGGTATCGCCACGACCACAGTATGCAAAATGGCGACTATGCAGCAGAAAGCGTTTTGTGTGTTAGAGTACGCGCGATGTTTATCAGTTGTTATGCAACGTGCATTTCGACGGCAATACGAAACTGATTCTCCAGGTCATCAGAGTATTCTACGATGGTATCGACAATTCAAGAACACAGGTTCCATTATAAAACCTAAAAGCACCGGAAGACCACGAGTTCCTGACGAAATGGTGGATGCAGTTCGACAAAGTTACGTGGGTCTTGCACAACAGTCCACTATTAGAGTAGGCCGTGAAGTTGGTATTCCGCAGCCAACTGTATGGAAAATTTTGCGGAAGCGACGACCACGTAAAGTAAACTAATTTTTGTACTACCATTCAGGAAACAATGGAAGACGACGAATTTGATAACTGGCTGGTATTCAGCGACGAAGCGATATTTCATTTAAGTGGAAAGGTGAACCATCACAACATTCGGATATGAGGCACGGAAAATCCTCATGTCACTGTGCAACATGAAAGGGATTCTCCAAAATTGAATGTGTTCTGTGCAGTATCCAAAACAAATGTATATGAAGCTTTTTTCTTTCATGGAAACACTGTGACCGGTACATCCATCTTACCTAGATCTGTTGCAGTTGTGGTCATTTCCGCAACTGACACAACTTTGTATTCCAACAAGAAGGAGCTCCGCCTCACTGGAATCATGAGATGCGTCGGTATCTAAACGAGGAACTCCGTCACCGTTGGATTGGCCGATGTGCTGAACAAGATTTGGCATTGTTCTCGTGGTCTCCCGATCTTACATCGTGCGCCTTTTTTCTTTAGGGATGCATTAAAGATAGGGTTTACGTGCCACCACTGCCAACAACACTGGATGAACTCCGAGCACGCATTACTACTGCTGTAAGCAGTATCGATCGAGACGCACTGCAGCGTGTATGGACTGAACTGGATTATCGTTTGGGCGTATGTCGTGTGAAGCGAGGAACCCACATCGAACATTTGTAATGATATGCTCACAAACTTGAATATTACCCCATTCTATTGACATGTCATTTACTATTATATCTGTCGTGCTTTCTGAAATATATATTTTTAAAACCCGATGATTCTTTTGTATTAACCCTGTATATAAATGTAACAGAACCATTCGCATACAAAGTAAAAGTCGGCGTAAAATGCTATTAAATCAAATAATCCCAACTTCGGCAAGCTCTTATGTTGTAAATCCCGAGATAAGGCGGACGCGAGTCAAAGAACCACCGCAGTCGAACATTAAGCAAAGAATCATCGCCAAGACAGAGTACCAAAACTTTTCATTAAAGCGAGGTAATGTCTCTGTGCGACATAGACGTGTGCTTCCTTCAGTAAGTACAATACCAAAAAATAAGTAATAAATCGAATAATAATAACAGAACCAAACAGGAATTATAACATCTGAAAAGTTGTGAAACACAGTATTAACGCCCACTGGACAAGAGTCGTAAAATTTGACATTAGATATGTTTCCACGGTTGTCTCGTTGAACGATGTTCGCCGTGGTAAAAAAAATTTGTTTATATTTTGAAAAAGATCGTTCGACATCTACCGATGTAGTACATGCATAATTAAAACACTCTTTGAATTCAGTCAATGGATTAGTCAATGCACCGTCACGAATTTGTTTTAATGTGATAAAATTGGAATCTTTCTTTAACATACTCTCGAACTTTTCTAAAACGCGATCATATTTCGCGTCGTGTCTAATTCGTAGCAGTGTATGTACTACGTCCACTATTTGCAGTGACCCCACTAACGACGACGCTCTATTTTGTAGTTGTTCTATTGCGTCATGTAATACTTTAAAATTGTTACGAATTGTTTGTAATTCTGTTTCGATGGGTATATCTTGAAATTTTGTCTGGCTCTCCTTAATAGCAACAGGTTCGGCAAGATCGAATTGTATAATAACCGCTTTTAACACGTAACACAAAATACAACGCACGCTCTCGTTTCCTAAACAGAACGAAAAATAAACAAGCAGACGCTGACAAAACGAGAATCGTTTTTGTACACAGCCCGCTACTCCGGTGAAACGCCTATGCATCGCAGAGACGATTACTTCGCTCTACTTCTCATCTTGTATCATTTTTTGAATGCAATTGTCGTTTATACCGTTGTATTCCAACCTCTTGGTACTTCAGTCATAAAGTTAAAAAGAGAGTACAATTTTAAAAAAAATGTTCGGTGGGGGTTTCTTAAAGGAACTAGGGGTAGATTTAAAAAGTATTTGTTTTAAGATTCTGTAAACTACTTTTGACAACACCTTACTCGATCTTACATCTCTGCAAATAAGGAAGATAACGCTTCCCGGTATGTAGCGGTAGCAGTGGAAAATCCTTCGGGAAAACCATGATAGTTATACAGAAGAATATCAAATAACGAAATAACAGTTCGTATTACATCTTTCAGTTAAAGCCAATCCCTGTTCTTATCCATGTTACATTTTCATATGCTATTTAATGCTTAAATGGACCGTAATTTAATGCCTACTTATTTTATCTAATAACTAATACTAATAACATCTCATACTTAATGTACTCATACATATGATGGAAGGAACACAAAAAGCCATTGACACAAGTTATGCAAGACGTGTAGACATAATACATATCTGTATCTACTGTTTCGTAATTTATCTAGACGTAATGATGCTGAACGTAAAACCATAATACATGTAACATTTCAGCAAATATTAACAATCTTCCTTGTGTAATAATATATGTACTAGAGTTCTTATCGGTAATAAATTAAGTCTACATAAACGGATACTAGTCATGAACGCAAGTGACATATTTCATAATAAAGCCAACTATTGTCGCGCATATTCATAGTGTTCGAATTTATGATGTAAATCGTAAATTAACTATAATGGATATTTTAATCGTCCAGAAATGGCTTTTATGCATGGATAATTCTACTTTTACAGAGTCAGTTTATTGTCAGAATAATCTATTTCCACTAATTCGTTAAGAAATGCATTCCGAAATACCATAAACCAAATAAAAAAATTAGATACCTACTCCAATAACTTCTTTGATAAATTTTAAACAAATTCTCTCGTTGTGAAGAACAGCTTCGATTAAGAACAATTCCACTATCACCTTAACATTTACCGACAAAGTAAAAGCAAGAGAGTTTGCAGCATGGAAATTCTTTCTTGATCAAGTGAAATCTGGGAAAATATTTATCTACCATCGTTATTATTTGTATACAAACTTCGGACGTCAGAACAAACTCTCAATTTGTTTGTCGAAAGCGTAATTTTCACCATTCTTTTAGGTCTACATATTTGTCTATATTAAAAGACGGAAAAAGATATCGATTAATACATTGTACGGTTGTAAAATCATGCATACTTTACATTATTTATTTACGCGAAAGTCAATCGGCACGTTGCTGTTCTCAACAGCCTGTTTGGCGGTTAAATAACTCTTCGCTGACATTGAACTAAACGTTTATAAATATGGGCTCGTGAGGTGAATCTACGATTGGTAGCATTACATTGTTGGATTACTATGTACACTGTCGAGCTAAAGTTCCTTAACGTAAAATGACGAAGCAAAAGGGAATTGAGCGGTTGTACTTGTACTTTGTACACTTTTGTACTTTTGTATCGTCATATATTTATCTTCTCCAGAGGGTAAGGTACGTGCAGCAATGTTAGTATATTTTGTTTACTGTAGTCACGGTGACCAAACAATAGTAACAATTAAAACCACTTGGATCCAATATCCAAGTGCAGGATTACGCGTTTAACTGCAAATATCTCTTTCACTTTTATTGCTAGACAAATGCTAAACATATGCAAAAACGTTAGAGATATAGATTTCCTATACGGTGGACGCAAAAAAATTATATCGTAATAAAGAAATGACGTTTCTGGTAAAGTTTAGTAAGAATTTTGTAAAATTTGCTATTCAATACTGAACAGCCTGTATATTTCCAAGGAGTTCTAATATCACGTCTAGATAGAGGCAAGCATGCAATTTAATCTCAGAAAAATTTTCGCCAGCATTTAGGATTTTTGAAGGAAGTAAATATATCCAAATTTAGGCGATAGATGACAAAATTATAAATATGTCGAAATCTGTGAGAAATGGACATATGAAACCTATATTACATTGGTTTATTCTTAGAAGAGAAAACTAAAAACGTTATAATATATAGGGTGTTCCATTTAAAATAACAAAGGAGGTGCCTGGGGCGCTAGTTATCGATCATGTATCGATCATGGTATCCACAGAAATTTTTTTGAAATGTGTAAACATTTTAAAATATTAAAATTTGAAATAATTTAGGAGAAAAAAACGACCCACACCTTCGAGATTCTGTTCAATACATGGTTGTCATGTATGGTTTTCTGTTTGATACTCCTTCGTGTTGTATTTTTCCCCTTTGAGTGATAGATATCACCAACTATTTTTCATAAACTATTTACATTATTTACATTAATTATATCTGCAACTTTCAATTATCTTTTATACATTTATACAAATCTAGACTACATTTTTTTACTAGTTACAATGTTTAAGAAAAGTAATTTTAACATATGTTATTACCTAATTTTTGATATATTGCAACTTTTATCATTGGATGACTTTCAGCCTTCCTGATGATGAGCTGACTTGCTCGAAACCGGTAGCATCGATTTAGTAAAGGAGTTTTGTGAGAATTTAGACCATTATTATACTGAAATGTTTTCTCAGTGAAAATTGTTAAAAAATTGATACTCTTTTGGCAATTATTTATGAATTTTGAAATTAAAAATTGGGACTTAACAAATATTAAAATTTAAAACGTAAATTAACCTTGATTTTTAAGAAGATGTCATAAAAACACAATGTTTCCTATGACATTTACAGGAAATCTGCTTGTTCTAACTTCGAACCTTTTTTCTTTATTTTAAATTTACTTTCTAATCGCAACATCGAACACTTTAAATGGAGACCGTTGCCAAAACACTAGTTAACTCGACTGAGGCTTAACCAGAATTGATGAATTTACTGGCGTCCCACTTCTGATTTATTTAATCGCGATAGCGATTGTTTCTTTCATTTATTTTGAAGATTTTGCGAAATTAGAAGAATAAAAAGAAGAGTGAATTTGTCCTTGTTCCACTAAGATCGTCGTTATCTTGACTTAAATTAATGATTTTACGTCTCCACTCCAAGGCTAGCCGGCCTGGGGGGAAATTGTGGTTTTCGAAATCAGCTTTTTCTTCGCTAGAGGGGATTTCATTATTATCGGGTGGCTATCCTGAATAACCTAACTGTCTAAGACTGACAGCTGATTTCCGATGTAAACATTGAATATAACAATACCTACTCCCGGTTAATATTTCATGTTACTAATTGAATGAGCCTCGTGGGAGCTTAGTAAAGTGTTCGACTGTGTTACAGCTTAGTTTTGGACAAGTTGGAACTGTACAAATTTGGTATTTATTACAGAAATTCATAAGAACAAACTTAAAGATATTTATTTGTTATACCAACCATAAATTGTAGCATATTAATAGATCCATTTAATACATTTACGTCTGGTAAGACACGATTTCACGAGCGGCAGTTTTAGATAACGCAATTTTCTATTTTTATTATAAATAAATAGGTAAACAAATAAATAATACAAGTTAAGAAGCCGCAAATATTGTATTACGACCTGTATTAGAATTATATTTGTAGGTCATTCAATAATACTTGGACAATGTTTCTTTTACGAAACGAAAGTTTGAAATACAACAATAGCCGGACCTTTTTCGGAAACTCGCGTCTAATTAGCAGGTTACTACAACTCAGACGATGTAATGTTAGAAGAGGCGGTTTCAGAGAATAAAGTTAAAGAAAGTTACCTATAATAATAGTAATAATCAAAGAAGATTGTTAAACAGATACCTACATCTTTTCCCATTATTATACCTTCATGTTGTACACCTACATCGTTCGTTCAAGGAAGGTAGGTCGATTGTACGGAAAACTATATAAATCGCGAGGAATCGTTGGAGAAATATATACATATAGATGTGTGCAAGGTGTTATTGACCGTTATTAATGGACAAACATAATTTAAAGTTATTTATCTAAGTTTCAGTGAGAGGTGATAGATAATTCCTTGTCTGAAGAATTTAGAGAAAGAGTTTTAGATCGATAAGTACAAGGATAGTCTCAAAAGTTTCAAGTCTCAAACATGAAAAACTCGTTAATAATATTCTATTAATATAATTGCGCTTGTGCAGCAAGATACTTTTGAAAATTTCAGCCATGTTGGACGCTCAGTTGTTGTCTAACAGTCGTTTGTGTCAGTTAATGTTAGTGTTTCCGTAAAAATGGAAAAATCGAATATCAAGCCGTCCTTAAATTCTTGCATTCGAAAGGCAAGGTGCCTACGCAGATTAAAACCGAGATGGACGCTGTTTACGGGGCTCTGCAGCTGAATTTAAAGGTGATCGTACCAGCCTGGTTGACGATGAACGTTCTGGACGGCCTAAAGCTGCAGCCACTGCCGATGACATCGGAAAAGTTCACCAAATTATGCTAGACGACCGTCAAATTAAGGTTAGAAAGATAGCAGAGGCTGTGGGCATCTCGAAAAAACGTATTCACTGCAGAATTGAGTATACAAAAAGTCGGGTGCCGCGCTTGCTCACTTAGAACCAAAAACGCATTCGAATGAATACTTCCAAAGCCCTACTTTGTAAATACAAATATTTTGATGACGGTTCTCTAATGTTGGCCGTCTGAGAAGGCTTCAATTCAATTTGTAAGTCTCTCGTTTCCCACGCTTCAGAAAAAATACACGGGGCATATTGCCCCAATAGTATTTTATGATGGGACAGTTATCCGAGTACCAGTTTTTTCTTTTCTACTCACTTCCATCATTGTATTTGTACGACAGTTATTGAGAACTAGAACTTCTTTTGTGCCCTGCCATTTTAGAACCAAAATTATTACACAGCATTTCCTCAAGTTTGTTTTGAAACTATGGTACATTCTTTCTGTTTTTGATACATGTTCCTACACAAACAAATTCCAAATTGTTTACTAAATCTACCTATGCAAAAAACCTGTCAAAGCATATAGAAATGTCTGTTCTTTTTATTCCTTTTTGCACGATTAAGCATTTCTAATCTCTGATTTGTACAACCAGAGAGAAACGTAAAAAGTCATTGGGGAAAGAGTTTGAAGGAAACATCTAACATTGAAGAACCACGGTCTAGGTCAGCTAGGATTGTGGTTTTTGTTCCTGTGGTACTTGTTTTTCGGCACTTACTGCTGCCCACATTACTACTGGTGATGGCAGTGAGTTTGCCCAAGATCGTATGTTCCTTTTTGACTTTACTTGTTTAGCTTCCTCATCTAAAACTGTATTTGATGAAACATCCTTCTCTTCTTCTTCAAGAGCTTCCTCCTCGCAAGAATTCGTTATTCTTTTTTTTACCTGGTACTTGTTGAGTATCTTGATCATCGCTTGATGGTCATGATAGTTGCTCGTAATAAATTCATTGCCTTTACTACCACATTCTAATGCATCATGATCATCGGGATCGTAATCAGACCCACTCTCTCTAGCATATGGATCATCAGAGTCTGACTCGAGTTCGGACAGGTGGCCAGCCAAATATAGCAATTCTGATTCAGATAATGGTTTCCTTCTACTAAAACGCGATTGTAAAGCTATATACCGCACAATACAACTAGGTTAAACAAGTCTCAACAAAGATTACTACTGGGATGTATTTGTCCCAAACAAAGCGTACATGGCAGTTTGTGGAAAACAAATGAATCCAAGTTCCTTATCAATATCTACTTGAAATACGAAGTAGTTCATATCTAGATATATTATTCACTTCACAACCAAGAGAATAGGGAAAACTAAATTTTTGTAGTATATAAAAATTCTGAAATTTGCATAAAATAAGGGAGTGGGGGGTTGCTTCCCCAAATAAATATTCGTTATGGAGAAAACATTTACGTAATCGTTAAGAGCATGTAAAACAGTTTAAAACTTGTCTTAACCTTTTTTGATATCTCTCAATTGTTTCTGAGCTAGTGAGTCAAACAGCGAAGGGTAGTGTTGAGCTTTTGGTACTTTACACCCCGCCAATGGGCGATTGGGCAACTAAGATAGTTACCGTTGTTCTTACACTAAATCGATCTATAAACACACAAAGTTTCATTCAAATCGGTGAGATGCACTTACCTGTCCTTCCTTGTAAGTTATTCACTAACATCTCAGACTACATTTGGGACATCGAACGGGGCTGTTTAAAAGAACGCAATTTCCAATAGGAATACACAAACAAGCTGTGGGACATATTGTCCCGTCAGTACCGAAAGGATTAAGTGAAATAAGTCGAAGTTTTAGCGTTGAGTAATAACAAGTCTGGGCAAACAGCGGTAACAGTCAGTGGAGTAGATATGTGATGCGCAGTCGGCGATTATTTATTTCACGCGTTCACAGCGTCAGTACTAAATCGATGCTGTATGCGAGTAGTTCTGTGTATATGTAGGCTGTCGTAACTTATTTCGTAATTGTACGCTTGTTTGCTTTAAAAATGTCGCAGTTAGGTACGTCGCGAAAACGACCAATGGCAGACACAGTTAAAAACTCTATAGTGGACATGCCGGACTTAATTTTTGATGGAGCTAAAATTCAATGTCTAGTTTGTAAAATCCCATTAATGTGTTGGTCCAGAAGCCATTGTCAACGTCACATCGAAAGCAAACAGCATTCTTCTGCAGAAAGTGGCGTACGAGACCAAGAAAAATTTACATTTGATTTATGTGTTACTCTTATTTTATGTAATCTATCGCTTCGTTTACTAGACAAAGAAGCATTTGTCTCCTTCTGGAATAAATATGCGGACTGTAAATTAGCTAGTCGGACATCGATACGAAATGTAGTGCCATTTGCTCGTGAACATATAGAAAAAAGAATGAAAACGGAATTGAAAGATAAAAAATGTTTATGAGCGATGGTGCCGCAAACATGCATTCTTTGGGCCGATCTCTTAAAGAACACAGTAGTAACTTCTTACATGTAACATGTAAAATCCATACTCTAAATCTTGCGGCACAAACGATTCCTACACGTTTTCCACTAGTAAATGCATTGATTGCCAGTACAAAGGCAGTGTTTCTAAAATCCCCGAAACGTGCCCAATTATTTCACAAACTATGTCCTGATTTACCTGAACCACCACAGCCGATTGTTATACGTTGGAGAACATGGTTGCAGGCTGCGTTTTACTACAACAAATATTTTGATCAAGTAAAGAAAGTAGTTTTAAAATTCAATCCGACAGAAGCTGCAGCAATCAAGAAAAGCCAGGAAATATTTCAAGATAGTCAGGTTAAAAGAGATTTACAAACTATTCACAACAATTACTAGTGGATTCTGTTCAAACTGTGAATGGTGTTCACGCACAGTTATGCGTTGTAGAAGGCGAAACAAATTGGTGTGTAATACGAAAATTTGAAAGTGTTTTAGAGAAAGACTCTGATTTTCTTATATTAAGACAAATTTGTGAAAGTGCGTGTGAAGATACATTAAGTTGTTTCAAAGATTATTTTAAATATCCAAATATAACATCGCTAGATGTCGAACGGTCGTTTTCGGCATTAAAAAACATTTATTCCGCGCGTCGTACTCACTTGACTGAAGCAGCTGTGGAAAGATATCTAATGATTCAAATATTTAACAGATGTTACCCAGTGTGATTTCACGGAAGATTTTTAAAACGGTAGGTGCTTCAGCACGTTTTATAATTTATTTCTTACCTTCTATTTTATGTGTCACCTTTTATGCGCTCGCCACGCCTCTGGCTGTTACCGCATATTTACCCAGGTTAGTAATAGCTGTAGATGACATTTGGATACGCAATAGTACACTCCTAAAGCCAAAGAATAGTCGAAACAGCGAACTGCGAAGGGTAAATCTGAATCAACTCAGAAAAAAGCGAAGATTGTTCCATCGGTCGTCGTTGTATTAATCGATTATCTTGAAAAAGCGAAAACAATAACGGGTGCATGCTACGTATCATTACTTCACAAGTTGAGGGCAAAAATTGCAGAAAAACGGTCGCCTTTGAAGAAACAAGTTTTGTTCCACCAAGGCAACGCACTATCTCACACTTCAGTGGTAGCCACTACAAAAATTCACGAAATGGGGTACGAATTGATAGATTATCCAGCCTATTCACCAGATCTGGTTCCCAGCGACATTTTTTCTGATTCCTAGACTCA
This sequence comes from Dynastes maya, assembly GCA_029619315.2. Lineage (NCBI taxonomy): Eukaryota > Metazoa > Arthropoda > Insecta > Coleoptera > Scarabaeidae > Dynastes > Dynastes maya. The sequence goes on from JAROYE020000024.1 coordinate 1,357,216, forward strand.
AAGGTTGAAATATTAAAGAGATGGGGCATCTCTGGGAAAAGTGTATAACCTTACAAGGAGACTATGTTGAGAAATAAAACTTAATTTGACAATACAATACCAATTTCTGTGTTAGTCTGGAAACTTGTCAGACTACCCTCGTATGCCTAGTTTGTAAAATGTTTGACGAGTTAATCCGCTCGAAATATTTGAATAGAATCATGCACGTTCAAGTCAACCAAGAGACCATTATTTTCTCGTTTTGTATAGAAAGTTGATTTCCCCGATCTAAAATTTACCATCATCGATTGTGAATTGTGAAAAGTGTGCCGAAAGCGCTATTATATTGAAATTTCATAACGATTGTAAGAAACCGCATCGTCGTCAACTCGAAAACGTATATAATTCGAATTTGTTTTGCCATTATTCCTCTCTCTTTTCTGCATAGCCTAAACATGCAAATACGTAGAAATAAACGAAACGGTTCATTTCACGCGCCGTTTTAATCATTCCACTAGAAACGTCAAAACGGATAAGAGATATGGACCGGAACTGGCTGGAGATTACAATTGCTACGAACTAATTGTATTATATTATTTATTTTCCTGCTACATAACGGGATCAGAATTCCGTTTTAAATTGCTATGTGTAAATGTTTCGGTTCAAATTATTACGAACTATTAGAAAAAATACATACATACATGTGCTTATCAAAACGGCAAGTAGTGGAGGTACAAAGTTGTGACTCGCTATTTCTCTCTGTGTTAACAAATTGCTGAATTAACGCAGGAAATAATTAAGCAATGGTATTTTAATTATACAGTTTTTATAGTTTGCTAATGGTTCGGCAAACACCATGCACTCTAGTTAAAAGGAATCAGCCTGGTAATTTCAGAATTATATTTATTCCAAGCATACAACAAATCTTTCTGCTAAACGAGTTCAAATTCTTTGTATGCATTTTGTGTTTAAATGTTATAATTTTATGCAAAAATATTGTCTATAAAGTTTAAGTGAAGTTAAAAGGATTGTGTTGGCGACGTGTGTTGAAGTTAAAACCTTTTAGCTTATTGGACTTCACGAGAGTAGATTGACAAGTTTACGGAATTGCTGCTAAGGGGTTGCTTTTTTCCAAATACTTTATGTCGTTGTACGGCCAACTCTTTCATATCAATTGACTGCAAATGTCAAATCGATATGTCGAATAGTCTGGTTTTGGCAAGCATTGAAATCAAGTATCTTTTTGTGTTTTCAATTATGGATGAAAACAAAGTTCGAGCGGTCATCAAATTTGTCTATTTGGAAGGGGAAACCGCAACAGAAATCAAGTCAAGGTTAGATGCCGTTCTTGGGGATTCATCACCTTCATTTTCCACCGTGAGTTTTTGGGTTTTGGAATCCAAGGGTGGTCGCACGCATACAAGTGATGAACCACATTCAGGACGTCCGAAAACGGCTACCATGCCAGAAATTGTGGATAAAATCTATGACATGGTTTTGGCAGATCACCGAGTAAAAGTGCGTGAAATTGAGGAAGCCGTGGGCATCTCTTATGAACGAGTAGTTCATATTTTACAGAATGAATTCGGTTTAAAAAGCTTTCTGTAAGATGGGTGCCGCATTTGATCAATTTTGACGCATTCGAGTTCGAACCTCAGCCGATTGTTTGGAAGTGTTTACGATGAATTCAACGGATTTCAAGAGACGATTCGTGTCCATGGATGGGACCTGGATTCATCATTACACACCAGAAACAACAATGCAATCAAAACAGTGGATTGAACGCGGTGAATCGGTTCCGAAGAAGACAAAGACCATTCACTCGGCTGGAGCTTTTTGGGAGGCGAAAGGAATTTTGATAATTGATTATCTTGAAAAAGGAAAAACTATTAACTGGCCAATATTACACAACACTTTAGGACAAACTAAAAGCAGCAATTTAGGGAAAACGCCTGGAAATGATCAAGAATTGAAGTTAGAAATCCTTCCACATCCGCCGTATTCTCCTGATTTGGCTCCGTCGGACTTCCACGTGTTCCCGAAACTCAAAACATTTCTGGATGGAAAGAGATTTTGATCGAATGAAGAACTGACAGAGGCTGTAAATGATTATTTTGGGAACCTCGAAGAAAGTCACTTCCTGGAGGGAATCGAGAAGCTAGAGAAACATTGGACCAAGTGTGTTGAGCTTCCGAATCGAAATCGGATTCCTTGAATCCGATTTATTTTGTTTTCATTGTCATTCCGGAAACTTTTCAATCTACCCTCGTAAAATGACTGCTCCAACACTAATCTTATTCGTTTTGTTAGCGAGGTATTCTCTTAAGTAAAACACGTTGGTGAACTTCGCTTAAGAGCATTCTCTACCAGGTTGTGTCGTAGGGAAACTACATGTAAACCTGCGCCACCCTCGCTGAAAAATTGACCAATTTCCATTCTTTTTTTCCAAAATACAACCTTTGAATTTTTATCTGAGATTGCACCGGTTATTTTTACAAAATTATTAAAATTAAAGCGTAAAGAATTAATTGAAAGACTTCAAGTCCTTTCAAATGTAAGAGAAGTTGGAGAAGAGATGTTGGATAAGTCGCCTAGGTGTGGTGTATTACGCGTTAACCTGCGACTTTTTGTAATTTTAAGCAATTAGATAACCCATTTTATTCTTACGTTTAGTCGCATTGATGAACCGCGTTCGATAGACTTTCTCTTAATTTGTTTTATTTTATGTTATCATTTGTAGTTTTGTAGATAAATCTCTCTCTAAAATGTTTATTTTAATTATTATTTTTTTATTATTAACAAGAAGGTATTCCTCTCATATCAGTTCATGTTCCTACTTAACTTAATCTCGGTTTTTAATGCCTACCTAATTATAAAATAATTATTTTATTTATACAGTGTTTTGGTTATTTGTTTTTATTTTGGAAAAAGATATCGTTTCATTGAAATGTTTATAATTATTATTATTATTATTATGCTCAACAGGCCGAAAAGAAGTTACGTTCTTATTATAATTATACTAAATTAATATGAAACTCAAGCCATCTTTTCCGTGGTCTTCGTTTCCTTTTTTTTCCTACTGGTCTTCTATTTCCTCAATCTATGCACATGTTCTAGCCATCTTATTCGTTGTGCTTTTACAACTGTTGTTATTTTTGGTCCATTGTATAGTGCTTCTAATTCCTTGTTCGTTCTTTTCCTCCATCCCTCCTCCGTACTTATTCCTCCATAGTATTTTCCTTTCCCACCGTTTTAATTTTTCTTTTTCAGCCCACCCATTTTTCGCATGCGTATATAGCCGTAGCTCTGATTACCGTCTTATAAATTTTCTCTTTCCATCTTTCCACTTCTTCCGTCTGAAGACTTCCACGTTCCTTCGTATATCTTTCCGCCGTAGCTGGGTGCTTCTTATCACCCTATTTCTTTCCATTGCAAAACATATTCTGTGTCCGTTATTGTTTGTTATTTCATGCTTGCTATGATTCCCTGGCCGTGGTTTCATATATATCCTTCCCAATTATCTAATTGTTCGTAAAATCTTTCTCGTTTTCTCCCGCATCCTCTATAGGTGCATGTATGTACATTTATTAGAGTTATATTTCTTTTTTTTTCCTTTTATTCTTATCGAACGCAATCTACCTGATACCGGATTAAATGCTATTACCCTCTCTTTTAAGTTATTCTGCAGCATAAAACCTGTTCCTCGGATTCTATACTTCCCGCCATTTTTTAAAAAAGTTATACCCTCTATATCTACGATTTCTGTTTCTAATTGTTTAGTTTATTGCACTGCTAATATATCCAAATTGTATCTTGTAATTTCCTTATTAATTCCTTCAACTTGCCTGTATCATAAGTAGAGTTGGCCACGCGCGCCAACAGGCAGCTGCGTCGTATCTATACGGTTACATGCAAGCCTCAGTGTAGCTTCGACCTTCCATTAGCGCGGTACGTGTTGTTTAGAAATGTTGCGTACGTCGCGCAAATGACCCAAGGCGGACCAAGTTAGAGAATTTTTAGCCGAAATTCCTTAACGTATAATGGCGCTAAAATTGAATGTGTAGTATGTAATGTCCCGTTGATGAGTTGGTCCAAAAGGGACTGTCTACGGCACGTAAACAGTGAACGGCATGCTTCAAAGAAAACTTGCACACGAGACTATGACAAATTTATATTTAATTTATGTGTTACTTTTATTGTATGTAATATACCGTTTAATTTACTAGACAAGGAAGCGTTTGTCTTGTTTTGGAATAACTATTCGGAGTACAGATAACCAAGTCGGACATCGTTACGAAGGATAGTGCCATCTGCTCGTGAATATGTTGAAAAAAGAATTAAATCGGAGTTGAAAGAAAAAAAAATGTGGTTATGTGTGGACGAAACGACAGATCGTAAAAAACATTCGGTCGGTAATGTAATGGCACATAAAATGGAACCGCATCAATCGTCACCTTCAATTCTATAAGCTACCAGACGAATACAACAATGTACTGCCGAAGTAATTGTAAAGTTAGTGTTAAATACATTGGAAAAGTTTGAACTTTCAACAACTCTTGATGTTTATGAGTGATGGTGCCGCAAACATGGTTTCTGTAGGGCGGTCTCTTAAAAAGCATTCTGTTAAATTGTTACACATTACGTATAAAATTCATGCTCTCAATCTTGTGGCAAATGGTATCAGAAAATGTTATCCTGAGGTAGACGCTTTAATAGCGCATACAAAAGCAGTGTTTCTCAAATCCCCGAAACGTATTCGCGAATTTCACAGACTGTGCCCCCGTATACCTGAGCCACCAGAACCTATTCTTATACGTTGGGGAACTTGGTTAAATGCTGCGTTTTATTATAATAAATATTATGAGAATATTAAGAACGTGGTTTTACAATTCGATCCAAAGGAAGCTGCCGCTATCAAGAAAAGCCAGTCGAAATTTCAAGATAGTCGGGTTAAAACGGATTTAAAAATTATTCACAACAATTACTTCAGACTAGCGGAGGCAATAGAAAAGCTACAAGATCCTTCGGTGTCATTAGTGGAATCTGTGCAAATAGTGCAACATGTTCACGAACAGCTATGCGCGGTAGAAGACGCAAAAAATGTTTGTGCTCTAGAAAGGTTTGAAAGTGTTTTAGAGAAAGATTCTGATTTTGGCACATTAAGACACATTTGTGAAGGTGCGTCAACAGAACCGTTAAGTTGTTTCAGAGAATATTTTAATTACGCAAATATAACGTCACTAGATGTAGAACGTTCGTTCTCTGCATATACACACATTTTTTCCTCGCGCCGCACTCGGTCTGTCGAAACAACTGTTGAAACATATCTAATGTTGCAGATATTTAACAGACATTATTCACTTTGCGATTTCAGGGAGGACTCTTGAAATGGTAAGTGTTTGAGCACGCATTATTTTATTTTTATTTAACAACTACGCGAAAGTATTTACGACAGCAAACATCTACACACAATAGCTCTAGTGGAACCCGAGGCCTAATCGAAACAACACCGCTGCCCGTTGGCGCGCGTGGCCAACTCTAATCATAAGTCCCTCTCACATTCCAAGTTGCCAATTTTTTTTTTTTTTATATTTTTCGCTTTTTCTCTTCTCATTACCTTTTCCATTGCTTTCGTCTTTGTTTATTTTTGACATCTTCTAGTTTTTAATTAATTTTTGAAAACCGATTTTTAGATTCATTCCCTTTTCTTCTTTTGGCCTTTTTCTTATTCTCTTCTAAATTTCCCTCTCTGCATTGTTCATACCAACATTTATGTAAATGTTTGATTTCTTTAACTGCCTTGGTTTCATTACCTTTTCTTTATCTGTTTTGTTTTATAATTCGATCAAGCATATGTCAATAATGATAGCAAGGACTGTGGGGTAGCCGCCTAGCCGTCAATCGGTTCGCGGCTGAAGATGTAGGCCCGCGTGTCTTCGAAACGGCCTTTCAGAGTTCATTAATAGTTTGTGTGGTGCGGAGTGTGCCGAGAATATTGTTGTTGCAAGCATATATCATTCCCCAAATTTAACACGCCTTTAATTTTAGTTTCAAGTTGCATGGCTCCATAGAAAAAATCCTCATTTGTTTTAATGCACTCTGGTTATATGTCTTAATTTCCATCCCCTGTACGACTACATTATTTCTTCTATTTTCTTTTTCCATTTTCTACATTTTTCCCTCTATTTTGTCTATCTTCTGTTTTAAGGTCGTATTTTCTTTTTTAATTGTTTCATTTTCTTCTCTTAGCTCTCTTATTTCCTTTCTATATTCTTTTTGTTCTTCTTTTATATCCTGTACATCAGCATTCAATTTTGTTAACATCCTGAGGACTGCATCTAGTTTATCTTAATCTTTTTCTTTATTCTTTTGCGGTGTTCTTAGTGTTTTTTTTACTTTTTTTTGATCTGATTTCCCTCTTCTTCTCGTGGTCTCTTCCTATCGCTATTGTCGGTCTCGTCATCGTGGGTGTCCATTGTGGTACGCGGGTTGCCTTTTACCTATATTTCGGGACTGGGCTATCCAGGTGCTACCATCTACCACCCAACGTCCCTATCGTAAAGTTTGAGTTTTTGTCGGTATACTTTACTCGGACGTACAGGCGTCATTTGTGTTATTTACAGTGAGTTGAAAAATTCATCTCGGTAAAGACATGAAATTAAGTCGTGAACATGTCCGTACGATAATTTATTACAACTTTCAACGTGAATTATCGCAACAACAGTGCATCGATGATCTGAATTCGACTTTTAGCGACGACACACCATCAAAAACCACCATATATCGACGGTATACGGAATTCAATCTTGGCCGTGGTTCGCTTAGTGACGAATTTCGTCCTAAATCGGTGTGTTCCAGAAAACATCGATGCTGTCCGTAAACTCATATTGCAGGATCATCATGTGACTTATCGCGAGATAGAGGCATCCTTGGGCATTAGTGGGACCAGCATACATTCAATATTGCACGAACATTTGGCCACCAAAAAAATTTGTTCGCGTTGGATACCACATAATTTGACACCCGCACAAAAAAGGGCTCGTGTCGATTGGTCGAAAAAAATGCTCAAGAAATACGATTGCGGTGTTTCCAAATACGTCTATGACATCGTTACAGGCGACGAATCATGGATCTATAATTAAATTGATGAACAAAAGTTGTTTGTGCATGAAGCACTTCGAAACAAATGGTCGCCTGTTTTTTTCGAAAAACCGGACATGTGGCAACTGTACCGTTAGTGCAACGTCGAACAGTCAATTCTGAATGATACACAACCAGAAATCTTCGGAAAAATGAGCGAAACCAACCGCTGAAGACGCTCCACGTTCTCCACCAGAACAACGCGAGTTCTTACACATCGGCTCAAAGAGAGTTTTTGAGGACCGAAAAAGTCGAATTGATGAGTCATCCGCCGTACAGACCTGCTTTGGCACCCAATGACTTCTTCTTATTCCCGCACATCAAAAATAAATTAAGAGGTCAACGTTTTTCAACGCCTGAAGGAGCGGTTGATGCGTTTAAAATGCATGTTTTGGAGGTACCTCTGTCGGAGTGGCAAAAGTGCTTCGAAAATTGATTCAAGCGCATGCAAAAGTGTATTTTGAAAAACAATAAAGCCATTTGCGATGATTGATTTCTTTTGTTGTTTTCTATTCCCGAAATATAAAAGACAACCCTCGTATTAGTGCTATAACGGCGTTTACTTACAAAATCTGTAGCACCGAGAAAATGATTGAGACCGGTCAACGCGTTGGATCTCTTTCACTTGGGAGCCACAATTCTATCAATAATTTACTTTACTACCGAATCTTTCTAATATCCACGTGTTATTTTCCGTGTTGTAGGCGCTTTTTGTTTGACTTGGCAACACCGTAACAAATTCTCGTCACATCCTAACCTTTTTACAGCTCTTATCGCTTAGCCTAATGTGTTGATTTTAGTTTTATTTATTTATCTACAGTTTTTCTGGTTAAAATTTTTATCGATATATTTATAATACTAGTAGGATTTCATTTTGACTCACTTCAATTGAATTATTTCTCGTTGTAGATCGCGATTTTCGGGATTCATTACAGACGAAAAATCAAACAATTATTTACCACATTGCCGTTATAATTATTATTACAAATTAAGTTATTTCTTTTGGGTAATGTTCCTACTTTATAAACAGATCTAATGTTTTTAAGGGAAATTTTTTTGTTTGCTTTTATTTTAATGGTTTTTTGTGCGTTTTGTTACATTGTAAATAACATCTTTTGCAATTTATAATTCGTTTATCTATTAATATAATTTTACAATCTACTGATTTTTTCTCAAGAACCTACTGATTTGTTATAAATCAATCTGGTAATGCTGTCTCAGATAAAGAAGTTCTTTAGCATGATCTTTTGCAGCAAGGAATGTGGCGAATGTTATTTTTGATACAGACATAGCTACTTGAACCTAAATTCCATTTAATTCAAAACCCAGATAAAAATCGGATCAACTGCAAGAATTAGCTGAAGCAAAATCAATCTTGTAGAAGTTGTGTGATATCAAACAAAAAAATGTGTGGGCAACGATTTTTACCACCTCAAGAAGCTGTTGAAGCATTCAGAAACCATGTTTTGGAGGTACCATCTTTAGAGTGGAAAAATTTTACGAGAATTGCTTAGAACCCATGCAAAAATATATAATGGCGAATATTTTGAAAGGAAAAAACTTTTTTCTCTCTGTTTTTATAAGAACTTTAAAGGTATCCCTCGTATTCTTGCTATAATCTTACAATGTCTTTGCTCAAATAATACTCAATACTTCAAATCACTCTAACAATGTTAAGAAAGGTAATTTTTATGTGCGTTTAAGGGGTTACCTCCAGTCATAAATTTTGGAAAAATCGATTTTGAGATAATGTCACCATGCAAAAGTATAGTCCTTAGACTACTCAATTCCAAAGTAAGAAGTTCCGAGAGTAAGAACTTATTTCTTCCGACCGTCGAAGCGAACGCTGCACCCCGTTGCGCGGCACGCCAGCTGCTCCGTATAGGACCTGCCTCTTGTTACTCACGCACGCTTGCTAGCCTGTTTAAGAGGTGAAATACGTGTTATATAGAGACTGCTATGGATGCAGAAGGATTGCTGTATGGACTCGGAGCAGGTAACTCTATGTAAGTATGTTTTCATGAATGTTATACACATTTTATTTCATTCTAAAGCTCGTCGTTTTTCTCGAAACGACATTTTCCAAGTCGGTGGACACGATTACGGACAAACAACGGATTTCAATGAAACTTTGTGGAATCATAGTCGATAAAATTGTCTTACACTTGAACGAAGGAATTTCATTTCTGATTAAAATTAATATTTTTAGAAGAGCCAAATTTTAGGCCAAAAAATAGCCTTTTTGTTCAGACGGTCTCCATTTTGTTTACAATCACCGTAAATTAATTTCCTTCGTTCAAGGGCAAGTCTTTTCAATGTATTATTAATATCAATTGGTTTCGTTTGTTTCATATAAGCGGTTCCCAAGTTAGGATGTCCACCGCACACTCCTTCCGCTGAGAGGTGCTCCAGGAGCCGGGTCATAACTCCAACATTTTTGATAATTTTTATACACAAAAATTCATGAATACAGCTTAAGACTAAAGTATTCGAACGTACTAATTGTTGTTTTCATCTACCCTATACCTTCGGAGAAAGAAAATTTCAAACATGACCTCCGATCGGAGGTCGTGACGGGAGGTAACCCCTTAAGATTTTATGTAATGTAATGTAACGTTTTAGAGAAGAGTTTGCAAACTTAGTGCAGATCACAACGTAAAACAGACGCCATCTGCTCGAACCACTGAGTAATACATAACACCGCTAATAGTGGCAGATTCTCTGCTGTTGCGTTTATTATTTACGTCCTATCTGTCGACAGTAATCTAATTATCGCCAAATACGGTCCGCAAAAGCGCTACTTCCTGCAAAATCCCGCGTTCGTTGCATAAGACGGAAGCGATCGGCCAATATTGCAATTACTACGCATTAACCGCTACAAACATCTTGATTAAATATTTATTATTTCTATTCGGAAGAGCGGTGAACAAAAACGGGGTCGCATATACGTTAAATTAAACGTTTCTACCTTCACCTTCGACGCAACGGTACCGCAAGATCACTGTCAAGTCAAGTACGGTCAAGTTAAGCACGGTCAAATCACGCCTTTGTCATTGGTATTGTCAGGGAGAGTACACAGTAAGAAATATGGACAAGGGAGTCGATGTGAACATGTAGGAATGACAATTTGCTTTTTAAAGTAATAATTTCACCCAATTTCTTGGTTGCGTAATATTATACACGTTCGTACGTTAACTTTTGAGTTCACTTCAACATAAAACGCTGCACAGAGAAAAAGAAATTCTTGAATCAAAGAAATATACCTTTGAAATTATTTATTTAATTCAACAAAGGTTTATTTAAGTGAAAGCACATTTTTTAAAAACAATAAATTGAATTTGTTTGAATGTACAAACGTTTCTATTTGACATAATTTTGTTGAGCACTCGGCAATTTTCGTTGCGTGAAGGCAGGGCAATCGCAATCGTAGTCTTAGTTTGGGTTATGTGCGATGGTGGTTCGTAAGCGGTGAGATGTAAATGAAGAAAATAATAGGTAAGTAGGATAATGAATAGAGCGGGCCAAGAACGCCACGCGCCAGGTTCGCAATCAGGCTGCCGGGCGCATATATGTATGTAAACATAAACGGATACTCTAAAACTGTGGCACTGGAACACTGAAACAATTCACTAAAACCCTTACCACAACACTTAATTCGTACTGGACGCACGTTTCGATAGCCAAGCTATCATCATCAGCAGCAAGACTGAACTGTTCAGTCTTGCTGCTGATGATGATAGCTTGGCTATCGAAACGTGCGTCCAGTACGAATTAAGTGTTGTGGTAAGGGTTTTAGTGAATTGTTTCTATGTAAACATAGGTAATTTAAATATGTAATTATTAGGACGAGGACCAAAACCACTGTCTATTACGTCGTGAAGACGCGCAAATATACACCTGCAGTTTGGGTGTTCGTTGATAAATAGGGCGTTGTTCACAGTGGGCCACTACAAAAAAAAAGTTCATTCATCGACGGCTACGAACTAACAGCGCGCTTATTCATTTACGGATGACGCGCTCTATTCATCAACAAATGACGAGTCTGCAGATGTTACGTTTGCACCACTTCGTGGCATACTAGAAATAAGCGTCGGTGTGCTCGCTTTAGTGATTATGTCTAACGTAACTATTAAAAATAAACGACCATTACCTACGAAAGTTAATAAATTTCTTAGTGAATTGGTGGATTTACACTACAATGGGAGTACAATTTTCTGTAAAGTTTGTAAAAAGAAACTACTGTGCTGGAGCAAACGTGATTGTGAAAGACATATAAATAGCGCACACCACAGAAATAAAAGAAATGGTGTGTCACAACAACGTCAATTTCAATTAGAATTGCTTTTAACGTTTATGGTATGTGGTCTACCACTTCGTATACTTGATAAAAAAGCATTTCGAAAATTCTGGGGTACATACAATACCGAGTGGATACTACCATCTCGGACAGCGTTACGGAGAGATATTCCACGAATACGTGAGGACATTGAAAATCGAATTAAAGCCGAATTAAAAGATAAACAGCTGTGGCTATGTCTTGATGAGACGACAGATTGCAAAAAAAAATTCTATTTTGAATATAATAGTGCGCGTATTAGATCCTATTAAACCAAATTTTGCAATTCTATTAGCCAGCAGAAGATTAAAACAGTGTACTAGTAAAGCAATTACGGCCGTAGTTCTCGAAACGTTACAAAAATTTCAAGTGTCAACCAGTCAACTGTTGTTGTTCATGAGCGATGGTGCAGCAACAATGTGTAGTGTAGGCCGTTCCCTTAAAGAAAAGAGTGAAGGACTTTTACATGTTACGTGTAAAGTCCATGCTTTACATCTTGTGGCACAAACTATTCGAGAGTGTTACCCGGAGGTGGATGCATTAATAGCAAACACAAAAAAAGTGTTTCTCAAAAGTCCTAAGAGGACTAGGGCATTCCACAGGTTATGCCCTGGTATTCGAGAACCACCACAGCCCATTCTTACGCGTTGGGGAACGTGGTTAAAGCCGCTTTTTATTATAATGAACATTTTCAAGAAGTCAAATCCGTTATTTTGCAATTCGTCCCTGCCGAAGCTAGAGCTATTAGGATGAGCCAGAAGGGATTTCTCGATATTTCTGTTGAAATACATCTAAAGAATATTAGCAACAATTACAAAGGGTTAGTAGACGCGATAGAAAATTTGCAAAATTCTGGATTGTCGTTGGTAGAATCAGTGCAAGTCGTGGACGAAGTTAGTACATTGTTACACAGTATAAACGATGCAACAAGTGGACGAGTTTTAGCTAAGTTCGATAGTGTTTTAAAAAAGAATCCGGACTACACGAGATTAAGACAAATGTGCGATGGGGCATCTGCAGATTCCTTGACTAAGTCTAAAGATTATTTTAATTACGCATGTCTTACTTCGGTAGACGTGGAACGGTCGTTTTCGAAATATAAGAACATTTTTTCGTCTCGGCGAACATCCTTCACCGAGGCAAATGTGGAAACTTATCTGATGGTGCAACTTTTTAAACAAGCCTATCCGCATTATTAAGAAGGATAGAATTTATTTATTATATCTTTATTTACAGTTACATTATTAAGTACAACAGAATAAAAAAAGCGTTCAGTTTCTCAGTTATTTCCTTATTACATCCCATTTACAACGCATACCGTTTTCAATCAAATAAAAAATCATAATGAAAATAAAAACACCTCAGCGTGTACATATATATATATATATATATATATATATATATATTCGCTCTAATTACTAAACATTATTATTGCGTCAGCTTTTATTTTTTTACTCTTGTGTATTAATTTCGAAATATCACATATCTGCTGTGACTCACATATACGCTATTTACAATAAGCGGCCGTTGCGCCTGATTCCGATTCTGTTGGATGGCGCAATTTGGCCCGCTCTAGTGATAAAACATTTTTCAACACTCTTCCTTCGTTTACGACCGTAAACACGTGGTTCGCTGACTTCAAGCGTAACAATATAAGCACTCAAGATACTGAGCGATATAGAGAACCAAAATCCGGCATAACCGAAGAAATCGTCAAGAAAGTCCACAAAAACATTATGAATGACTGATGAATGCTGATTGACGAACATAGTTGAGAGTGCTGGCATATCTTGGGAATGAGAAAATTGTCAGCAAGTTGAATGCTAACGTTAGACCAAAAACTGCAACGTATGAACGTATCGGAACAGTGTTTGGCTCTGTACGAGTCCAACTCAACAGATTTTTTGCGGTGATGTGTTATTGTGGACGAGATCTGGATCCATAGGACATTTGTTAAAAAATCAAAAGGATTCAAAGGGGCACTTATATAAGAGGAAAAAGACTAATGACATACCATACTAAAGCATCTACATTAGGAATCTCTCATTTGGGAACCATTTGCCAAAAAACAAATGGTTCCCATGCTTTTTGAAAACATCCATACGCATATTCTCTAGATATGTTCCAAATTGTTATCCAGGTCATCCGGTTGGTCATTGGAGCTGAGAAACTCTCTAATCATACTCTAATCGTACCATCACAGCAATCCCCTTCATCTAACCCTAGTGTTCGTAAGCAAACTTGTCTACCCTACATTCAAGGTGTCACTGATCGCATCAGCAAGATTCTCTTCAGGAACGACATAAAAACCATCTTTAAACCCAATTTCAAACTCTCAGACTACTTTCCCATCAAAGACCGCAATCATCTGGAAGCCCCTGGCGTCTACCAGATTCCATGTTCGCACGGTAGTGTGTACATCGGTGAAACAAAGCGATCGGTTAGCACTCATGTTACAGATCACGAGCAATAGCGTTAGTATTAGGCGTTCCAAAATTTTGTACTTTGAAAAATAAGGGACACCCTAATATCTATGCGCACCTTTAGGATTAACCTTGGATTGACTATAGTTTGAGTTGCAAAGCTTAATTTGGCGTCACATATATATGTATGGTAATAAATCTGACTTTGTGAATTAACAAAATATTGTAGGTAATTTGATATTCAACTTTTCCGCCTTCAAAAACAAAATTTTACTATTGTTCTTCCTCCTTTACATAATCTACTCTAAACGAAATAGTACTACCCAAATGATTGCTAGTAGGCTGTCATCACATCTCTATTGTTCCAATAGATCAATTATTATAAATACAATCTGGATTGTACCCAGTTTATAATCCGTGAAATTAAAATAGCTATCATCATAGAAGTGTACGTTCGATTGAAGTACTTAATAGATTATAATAGTAACAGAGTGTCATCATCATCATGGCTCGTCAGTGAAGTAAGAAATTATGAAATCTATTTTGTACTTTTCTGTAACAACGTGAATGTCAATGTGGTCGAATGTAATAAGCATGAGTATGGTAGTATCGAAGTATAGATAACATGTCAAACGCAAGAATTTTACATTTAGCAGTGGTCTCAATTGATAGTGAATTATTTTATAGATTAAATAAGTTATGTAATAAAGAATATTGAATTTTTAACAACAAAACGTAGTCAATAATGATAGCAAGGACTGTGGGGTAGTATGGGAAGCAACAATATTCTCGGCACACGCCGTACCACACAAATTATTAATTAACTCTGAACAGCCGTTTCGAAGACACATAGGTCTTCATCCTCAGCCCCGTACCGATTCATGATAGAGAACATATATTAAATTTAAAAGAACCCGCTCTATCCCTACTCTTCAAGAAAAATATAAAAATATATACAAGTACCAACTTTTGCCCCTTAGACTAAAAAGCAAGTTAAAATAAAGAGAAAAGGCGGAAACGGGTCTTTTCACCACGAAACGTAAGACATGTGGCCATCCCACCCTAATAAAAATAAAAATCGAGTAAGACAGCGGTATGTCCTTTCTATCCGTCAAATTTGTGTTTTTTCCGCCTCTACACCCCTGAACTAAAAACTAGACACCTGCGGAATATACGAAAGGATCGACGTCTCTTATTATTAGAGTTGCCCACTAGCGCCAACGGGCAGTGGCGGAGGTTTGATACAACCTTCAGTATAACTGCGAGTCTCAACCAGATCTGTTGTGTATACATGTACGCTGCCGTAAATACTATTTCGTAGTTCTACGTTTGTTTTAAAAATGTTGCCTACGTCGCGAAAATGACCAATGTTGCACAAAGTTACAGAATTTATAGCAGAAATGCCTGACCTAAATTATGATGGCGTTAAAATTCAATGTGTAGTTTGTAATATCCCTTTAATGTATTGGTCCAAAAGGGATTGTCTACGTCACATAAATAGTAAACAGCATTCTTCAAAAAAAAAATTGCACACGACACTATGACAAATTTAAATTTAATCTATGTGTTACCTTTATTGCATGTAATCTACCGTTTAAATTACTAGACAAGGAAACACATGTCTTCTTTTGGAATAAATATTCGGACTGCAAATTACCAAGTCGGGCATCGTTACAAAGAATTGTGCCATCTGCTCGTGAACATGTTGAAAAAAGAATTAAATCGAAGTTGAAAGATAAAAAACTGTGGTTATGTGTGGACGAAACAACGGATCGTAAAAAACATTCTGTGGTTAATGTAATGGTACGTACAATGGAACCACATCAATCGTCACCTTCAGTTCTATTAGCTTCCAAAAGAGTACAACAATGTACTGCCGAAGTAATTTCAAAGTTAGTGTTAAATACATTGGAAAAGTTTGAACTTTCAACAAATCAACTGTTGATGTTTATGAGTGATGGTGCCGCAAACATGCTTTCTGTAGGCCGGTCTCTTAAAAAACATTGTGCTAACTTGTTACATATTACGTGTAAAATACATGCTTTCAGTTATGTGGCAGATAGTATTAGAAAATGTTATCCTGAGGTAGACGATTTAATAGCGCATACAAAAGCAGTGTTTGTCAAATCCCCAAAATGTATTTGCAAATTTCACAGACTGTGCCCCCGTATGCCTGAGCCACCAGAACCTATTCTTACAGGTTGGGGAACATGGTTACAAGCCGCGTTTTATTATCATAAATATTTTGAGAATATTAAGAACGTGGTTTTACAATTCGATCCAAAGGAAGCTGCGGCTATCAAGGAAAGCCAGTCGAAATTTCAAGATAGTCGGGTTAAAACGGATTTAAAAACTATTCAGAACAATTACTTCGGACTAGTGGAGGCAATAGAAAAATTACAAAATCCTTCGGTGTCGTTAGTGGAATCTCTGCAAATAGTGCAACATGTTCATGCACAGCTATGCGCGGTAGAAGACGCAAAAAATGTTTGTGTTCTAGAAAGATTTGAAAGTGTTTTAGAGAATGATTCCGATTTTGGCACGACAAATTTGTGAAGATGCGTCGACAGAACCGTTAAGTTGTTCCAAAAATTATTTTAATTACGCAAATATAACGTCACTAAATGTAGAACGTTCGTTTTCTGCATATAAACACACTTTTTCCTCACGCCGCACTCGGTTTGCCGAAACAACTATGGAAACATATCTAATGTTGCAGATATTTAACAGACATTATTCACTTTGTGATTTCACGGAAGACTCTTAAGACGGTAAGTGTTTGAGCACCTATTATATTTTATTTCTGACCATTTATTTTGTGTAAACTTTTATGCGCCCGCCACTGGCTGTTGGCGCAAATTGAGCAACTCTATTTATTATAGCACAAACCATAAATCAAATGACCTCTTTACCATAATAAATCGAAAAGACAGGAAAAGTGTAAAGGTCCCTTCTCTTTATTGATTCGGTTTGCATTCTTATTTATGTAAATAGTCTCATAGGCGTCCAGATCAAGCAGCGAAATCACGTTTGTAATCAATTTTAGGGTTTCTATTTTAAAAATTTTAAATTGAAGGAGTTGTAATTTTAAAAGATAATTAAAATTGATTATTTCTCTAGTTTACTTCTTATTTAACAAAAAGTAATATTTTTGCATAATATTTGCAAGGATAAATATTTATTATAATTAATTTTTATTTAAACGATATCCATATTAATGAATTGTCTACGAAAACACCAAATGTTATTTCATGGTTGCCTAAATGAGTTGTTTTTTTTTATCCAGTTTACATGTTCAAATCAATTAAGTTGAAAGAATATAAGATGGCCGTATATTGCTTAAATTTAATTATTTTCAAGTTTAACAGTTTGTTTTAACTATTAGAACTAAAAATATTTAGTTCAAATTTCAATAAAAGGAAGGGAAGTAACGATTTTTAAGAGAAACATATAAACACAGACCTTTCAAGGATATCGACCATCTTGAAAGCACAATTAGAGACTATGCTAATCAAGTGTCCCCTGTTATGTTGAACCAAGTTTCAAGGGAAATGCGAACGAACCATAGTATGCATTCAAAGGAAAGGGGAAGACGTCGAAATTTAATTTTTGCTTATATTTCTTAAAATTATGTACAAATTTTTATTGTACCTTAGTTCAAATAATTTAATATTTTAATTAAATATTAATTTTGACAGTTATAAAAATTAAATAATCTAGAGTGACTATGTGTGAGATAATGTCATGATAGGTAGAAATGAAAAAGAGGTCCAGACCTCACAAAATTCTGTATTAAAGAATTAGGGGACCAATTTTGTGTTTAAGAACACATTCTTAGGCCAGCTACAAGGGTATCTAATAAAAGAAAATTACGTAATGGAAAAACCTAAAGTAAACAACTAAAGATATGGGCAAATATACTAACGAGATATTTCTAAGAAAATTTTTTTTTTAATGTAATGTAGGATCTTTTTTTACTATTTCGTTTAATTATAAATGAATTAATATTGGAGTTTATTTATCCTCTTTTTTATATATTTTTTATTTTAAATACTATAGTTAAAATTAGTACACGTGGTGAATAGAAGAGAAAAAAATTGTTAAAAATTTCATAAAAATTGTTGTTTAAAATTGAAATTTCGCGAAAGAAGCTTTAAACGTTTCAACATTCCAAACAACTTTTTCCGATTAAATTTTCCTCTATTTTAGCTAGTAAATGCAGTTTTTAAATTATTTCTAATAAAACGTCAAAGTAACATGACAATTTCTACGTGATTAATGGGTAATCTTTTTTCAAGCACGTCTCATTGTCAGGAATCGATTTTCCAAAAGACGTACATAAATATCTTTTTTTCTATTTGATCTCGACTTTTCGGTAGTCACTGTATAATCTTTATTATGCAAAAGGCACAAGCTAAAGCTAGAAATGAAACCTTAGAAAATATATTGATTTTAATGTAGAATATTGTAGCCAGAGAAAGACGGGCGTTGTGGGCCAAACAGAAATGAAAGCACGGATTTACATATATATTTACCAGGTTTATATATGTATGTATATACTTTATACAGATATGTACTTATGGGTTTCATTTGGTTTGGAGACAACTATGCATAAATCCAGTAAATCTCTAAAAAACTGAAATATTGATATTCATCCAATTTTGCTTCTACTAACGTATGCAATAATATTTAGGAAGTCTTTTCATAAATAACAAGGAAAAATACACCGAAATAAAAAAATAAATAGATAAATAAAGAAAACTCACCTTTTCTTGCTGCATCCAACCCTATCGAGTTCGATATGCCTGTATCCAGCATAGGTGGCCATGATCTCACTATCTTCAAGTCTTCTTCGGCGAATTCTTTTGCTGATTCTTCCAGTCGCTTACCGTCCGGCGGTTTATGGAAAGCGAGATGTTGCAATCGGAGGCTGAATTGTCGTACTGCGGTATACAAAGATCGACGACGGTTCGTTCGTTCAGCGCCTGTCTGATAGGAGATATGTAGCTTTAAACGTGTACGGCAGCGCCAAACAGCTGACTAGCGGGCGCCGACCTCCCCGCGTCTTTTATAGGATCCTGGGCTCCGGGGCGGCTATGTGTGCGTGCCTGCGTGTTTTGGTGTGCAACGGTGTGCATTCGTCTACCTATATATACATACACTAACGGAAAATGGTATTCGCACACGAGTGCTTTCGATGTACAAATTACTACAGTCTATGCCAGCCAGAGATCGATATGAAGACAACACTAGACGTTGCCAGATTTTTAATCGAAGGTTTATTACTACTTTTATTGTAAGGAAGACAACCGATAAGTCACATCTATGACGTTTACATCTACGCTCCAAATTGGATGAGAGTCTACATGGCTTCTACTTTTAATCAGCAGTTTAAAATTTTTATGGATACGCTGACAAAGTACTACAATACCGCTTTCCCAAAAAATAAAATAGAGTTATTTGCTGACCGGCACTTTCTTCGGATATAAAGACGCAGATAAATACACGAAGGAAGTAGTAGGCAGAGGAGAAAGATCAATAATAGATTACATCATCATTAACAAGGAGTTTAGAAAGGATGTAAAAGATACAAGAGTAAGAAGAGGGTGTGGAATATACTCGGATCACTATTTAGTACTGTCCAAAATAGAAATAAGTAACAAAAAAAAAAGAAAATACTAAAACAAATAGATACAATGCAGTAAAGGAAACAATTAGGACATATAAACTTAGAGAAGAAAAGACAGCTACATTATATAAAGAAAGAATAGGGAGAGAAGACATGTGGAAAACAATCAAAGATATGATAATAAGAATAGCGAAAGAAACCTGTGGATGTATTAAAATTAATGAAACCAAGAAACAAACGAAATGGTGGAATGAGGAAATAAAGAAGGAAATAAAATTGAAAAAACAGATTTGTGAAGGTGCGTGTGAAGATGCATTAAGTTGTTTCAAAGGTTATTTTAAATATGCAAATATGACATCGCTAGATATCGAACGGTCGTTTTCGGCATTAAAAAACATTTATTCCGCACGTCGTACTCACTTGACTGAAACAGCTGTGGATACATATCTAATGATTAGAGCGGGCCAAATTGCGCCATCCAACAGAATCGGAATCAGGCGCAACGGCCGCTTATTGTAAATAGCGTATATGTGAGTCACAGCAGATATGTGATATTTCGAAATTAATACACAAGAGTAAAAAAATAAAAGCTGACGCAATAATAATGTTTAGTAATTAGAGCGGATATATATATATATATATATATATATGTACACGCTGAGGTGTTTTTATTTTCATTATGATTTTTTATTTGATTGAAAACGGTATGCGTTGTAAATGGGATGTAATAAGGAAATAACTGAGAAACTGAACGCTTTTTTTATTCTGTTGTACTTAATAATGTAACTGTAAATAAAGATATAATAAATAAATTCTATCCTTCTTAATAATGCGGATAGGCTTGTTTAAAAAGTTGCACCATCAGATAAGTTTCCACATTTGCCTCGGTGAAGGATGTTCGCCGAGACGAAAAAATGTTCTTATATTTCGAAAACGACCGTTCCACGTCTACCGAAGTAAGACAGGCGTAATTAAAATAATCTTTAGACTTAGTCAAGGAATCTGCAGATGCCCCATCGCATATTTGTCTTAATCTCTTGTAGTCCGGATTCTTTTTTAAAACACTATCGAACTTACCTAAAACTCGTCCACTTGTTGCATCGTTTATACTGTGTAACAATGTACTAATTTCGTCCACGACTTGCACTGATTCTACCAACGACAATCCAGAGTTTTGCAAATTTTCTATCGCGTCTACTAACCCTTTGTAATTGTTGCTAATATTCTTTAGATGTGTTTCAACAGAAATATCGATAAATCCCTTCTGGCTCATCCTAATAGCTCTAGCTTCGGCAGGGACGAATTGCAAAATAACGGATTTGACTTCTTGAAAATGTTCATTATAATAAAAGCGGCTTTTAACCACGTTCCCCAACGCGTAAGAATGGGCTGTGGTGGTTCTCGAATAGCAGGGCATAACTTGTGGAATGCCCTAGTCCTCTTAGGACTTTTGAGAAACACTTTTTTTGTGTTTGCTATTAATGCATCCACCTCCGGGTAACACTCTCGAATAGTTTGTGCCACAAGATGTAAAGCATGGACTTTACACGTAACATGTAAAAGTCCTTCACACTTTTCTCTAAGGGAGCGGCCTACACTACACATTGTTGCTGCACCATCGCTCATGAACAACAACAGTTGACTGGTTGACACTTGAAATTTTTGTAACGTTTCGAGAACTACGGCCGTAATTGCTTTACTAGTACACTGTTTTAATCTTCTGCTGGCTAATAGAATTGCAAAATTTGGTTTAATAGGATCTAATACGCGCACTATTATATTCAAAATAGAATTTTTTTTGTAATCTGTCGTCTCATCAAGACATAGCCACAGCTGTTTATCTTTTAATTCGGCTTTAATTCGATTTTCAATGTCCTCACGTATTCGTGGAATATCTCTCCGTAACGCTGTCTGAGATGGTAGTATCCACTCGGTATTGTATGTACCCCAGAATTTTCGAAATGCTTTTTTATCAAGTATACGAAGTGGTAGACCACATACCATAAACGTTAAAAGCAATTCTAATTGAAATGACGTTGTTGTGACACACCATTTCTTTATTTCTGTGGTGTGCGCTATTTATATGTCTTTCACAATCACGTTTGCTCCAGCACAGTAGTTTCTTTTACAAACTTTACAGAAAATTGTACTCCCATTGTAGTGTAAATCCACAAATTCACTAAGAAATTTATTAACTTTCGTAGGTAATGGCCGTTTATTTTAATAGTTACGTTAGACATAATCACTAAAGCGAGCACACCGACGCTTGTTTCTAGTATGCCACGAAGTGGTGCAAACGTAAACATCTGCAGACTCGTCATTTGTTGATGAATAGAGCGCGTCATTCGTAAATGAATAAGCGCGCTGTTAGTTCGTAGCCGTCGATGAATGAACTTTTTTTTTGTAGTGGCCCACTGTGAACAACGCCCTATTATCAACGAACACCCAAACTGCAGGTGTATATTGCGCGTCTTCACGACGTAATAGACAGTGGTTTTGGTCCCTCGTCCTAATTAACATATTTAAATTACCTATGTTTACATACATATATGCGCCCGGCAGCCTGATTGCGAACCTGGCGGGTGGCGCTCTTGGCCCGCTCTACTAATGATTCAAATATTTAACAGATGTTACCCAGTTTGTGATTTCACGGAAGACTTTTAAAACGGTAAATGTTTCAGCACGTTTTATAATTTATTTCTTGCCTTCTATTTTATGTGTAAACTCTTATGCGCTCGCCACGCCTCTGGCTGTTACCGCATATTTGCCCAGGTTAATGATAATTGAAAACATCTTCCGTGTGCCGATAACATTATCCCCTACTGCATTCCATATCAACTTAAGGTTACGTTTATTTCGTTATGCTCGTGTTCATACGGGCAAATGTATATAGTACCACACTTATACGTTTGTAAGTGCACAGTAGGTACCCGTTTGCTGGCTGCTAAAACAACGAACACGTTGATATGCGTGAACAAGCTAGTCGGCTGACGAGTTCAATCATCGTTCTTTCGCACTGTTTATAATTGCTTTTAATATGCCTTTTATTCGTTCGAAAATACACTATTTGTAGAAAGTATTGAAAGATATTTTCTTTATGCGACAAACTTCTAACATATGTACCTCGATTTTTGTCAAAAGTCAAAACAGTTGGTGTTTTTTCCCTGTTTAAGAAATTTGCATTCTTCTTCATGTAAATGATTTAGTAAGCGTCTAATTCTCACGGCGAAGTTACATTCTTCAATAATTTCAGGTTTTTCAATTGAATACAGTTAAATCTCTGTTAAACGGATACTCTAAAACTGTGGCACTGGAACACTGAAACAGTTCACTAAAACCCTTACCACAACACTTAATTTGTACTGGACGCACGTTTCGATAGCCAAGCTATCATCATCAGCAGCAAGACTGAACTAACAAGCTAAGTGAAAAAACTAACCTTATATAGCAAAATAAATTAAGCAAAATGTAAATTTAAAATCGTAAAATTTAATGCGCCGCTTCATTGCACAGGACTATAAATAGCCTAAAGGTAAATGAGCCGAATGACGTGAGTTATCCTAGAATACAATGAAGCGGTTCATTGCACATGGTTAAAATTACAACTGTAAATGATTAAACATGATGTAACAAAGGATAAAGGCTGGAATTTAGTGGTCCTAAATCTGAATTCATTAAGTGAGTTTTGTTTTGTAAATTCCATGCCTTCATAAACAATTAATTGAGAAGTACTCCTTACGTTTTAATTAACTTTATATTATCAACGTTATGGTTATTTTCAAGCATATGTAGGGCAACGCTAGATTTATCAAACCTTCTGAATTTGAGATGAGCCAAATGTTCTTTATACCTAATTTTGATTGATCTTTTTGTCTGCCCAATATACACTTGATCACAATCTTTACATGAAATTTGTAAATTCCTGATTTATCCATGTTATCCACTAGGTCTTTGGAATTCCTAAAAGGTTTTTAAGGTTATTGCTCGAAGAGAAAACAATCTTGCGGTCAATCCTAGAAAAGATTTTTGAAGACCCTTGGTGTAACATGGATAAAAGGGTAATTTAACATATATATTATTATTACGGCCGTCAAGCGTTCTAATGTGCTACATTTCTAATTCTTAATCTATTCTTATGTTTCCTAATAGTATTATAGACGACATCTTCAGAGAATCCGTTAAAGTTAGAAATATTGATGATTTCTTTAGTTCATTTTGATATCTATCTTTCGTTAAAGGAAAATTGAGTAAACCGGTGCACCAAAAAGTTAATAGCCGAAAGTTTGTGTTCATATGAGTGATTAGAATCTGTAAGATGAATCTATTATTACTAGTAGGTTTCCTATATACGTCTATTTCTAACTATTATTTATTTCTTATTACTAACATGTCGAGGAAAGGAATCCTGTTGTCTTTTTCTTCTTCGTGGGTAAATTTGATAGAGGGAAATTTGAGTTAAGTTGTTCTATGAAATCCGTTATGAACATTTACTGATGTCAAAGATGCAAAAAATGTCATCGACGTATCTGATCCAAAGCCGAGGAAATAAGCGAAAGTATTCTTCAGGTCAGTTTCAAATTTACCCATAAAGAGGTTAGCCATAAACGGAGATAAGCTGTTACCCATTGCTGTTCCTTCCGTTTGTTGATAAAAAGTGTTGTTAATTTGGAAAAAGTTTTGTTTCATGCAAAGTTTTGTCAAAGAAATTAAGCTAGTAACTTCCTCTCTATCCATTTGGTTATCTAACAAAAGTGTTTCTAAATATTCCAAAGTTAAATCAACCGGAACACTAGGGAACAATGAACTTACGTCAAACGATACTAAAATTTCTTTGTCAGTAAGCTCAATGTCCTTAGTTTTTCAATTGAACTCGTAAGAATTTTTAATAGCCAAATCCGGAAATTGTACAGGTAACTGGTTCAATTTGTCAGATAACCACCTGGAAAGTAAGTAAGTTGGACTGTTGATATTCGAAACAATGGGTCTCATGCTTTTTCCGGGCTTGTGTATTTTAGGTAAACAATACATCCTAGGTAGTACTGGGTTTGATACCGTTAGTCTAAATCTTAAATTGTCGCTAATGACAGCCTTACATTCTAACATAGTTTTTTGGTTTCTGTAATCATTTTAGACAAAGGATTTTTTGATAATTTTGAATAAGAACTTGTGACACAGTGGTGTGACTCGACTAAAATAATCTTCTTTGTCTAGATGACTACAGTGTTACCTTGTCGGATTTTAAATAAAAACAATTTTGTTTTTTAGTCTTCTAGCAATGATTTGATCTTTTCGTGCAATGTCAGGTGCATTCCTTTGCATATTTTCAAAAATTTGACTTTTACAAGCGGTACGAATAAAATTTTTTGTGTTATCATCAAAATTACTAAAAGAAATCATCAATATTTCTAACTTTAACGGATTCTCTGAAGATGTCGTCTATAATACTATTAGGAAACATAAGAATAGATTAAGAATTAGAAATGTAAGCACATTAGAACGCATTGACGGCCGTACATAATAAGAAATATGTTAAATTACCCTTTTATCCATGTTACACCAAGGGTCTTCAAAAATCTTTTCTGGGATTGACCGCAAGATTGTTTTCTCTTCGAGCAATAACCTTAAAAACCTTTTAGGAAATTCCAAAGACCTAGTGGATAACATGGATAAATCAGGATTTACAAAATTTCATGTAAAGATTGTGATCAAGTGTATATTGGGCAGACAAAAAGATCAATCAAAATTAGGTACAAAGAACATTTGGCTCATCTCAAATTCAGAAGGTTTGATAAATCTAGCGTTGCCCTACATATGCTTGAAAATAACCATAATGTTGATAATATAAAGTTAATTAAAAACGTAAGGAGTACTTCTCAATTAAATTGTTATGAAGGCATGGAAATTTACAAAAACAAAACTCACTTAATAAATTCAGATTTAGGACCACTAAATTCCAGCCTTTATCCCTTGTTACATCATGTTTAATCATTTATAGTTGTCATTTTAACCATGTGCAATGAACCGCTTCATTGTATTCTAGGATAACTCACGTCATTCGGCTCATTTACCTTTAGGCTATTTATAGTCCTGTGCAATGAAGCGGCGCATTAAATTTTACGATTTTAAATTTACATTTTGCATAATTTATTTTGCTATATAAGGTTAGTTTTTTCACTTAGCTTGTTAGTTCAGTCTTGCTGCTGATGATGATAGCTTGGCTATCGAAACGTGCGTCCAGTACAAATTAAGTGTTGTGGTAAGGGTTTTAGTGAACTGTTTCAGTAAATCTCTGTTATCGGATACCTCTCAACAATGAATGCCTCTCTTTACAGGACAGTTTCTAATTCCCAAAAAGCATTACGCACTAACGTACACAACAAGCACCTCTAGGCAACGAACCCTCTGTAGAACGAAGCGGATATCGAACTCAACAAATTTATCCCATATTATTTTTAAAACTTACGAGGCAGGCGCCATAAATTCTCGGCTTGATATAGAAAAAATAGACTTGAAAAAATGTAATAATTTTGATTTTTCAATATAATCTTCCCTAACTTCAATACATTTTTTCCCTCAAAATATTACAGCTGCTTCCAACTCGCTATCGTCCTTAAAACGACATCCCCTAAGGTCTTTCTTTAAATGAGAAAATAAATAAGAACAACTGTTGCATCTCCTGTGACAATGGACTCCAAAATCGGTTTCGGGTCGTCTCCGCACATGTTTAAAAACGAGCGCACACATTCGACCCGACGTTCACGTTGGAAAGCAGAAAGAAGATGCGGTACCCATCTTGCACTAATCTTATTCATACCCAAATGGTTATGGAGAATTCGCCAAATACTTATTTCAGAAATGTTAAACATAACTGCTAATTCCTTCACTTTCAAACGACGATCTGCTAATACCATTTCTTCAATAATTGAAATGTTTTGAGGCGTTATCAGTTGAATTGGCCAACCGGGGTGCTCATCATCTTCGAGAGATTCTTGCCCCAAACAGAAACGTTTTGCCCACTTTTTTATAGTGGAATACGAATGAGATAAATCACCAAAAACGCCTTCTGAACGTTGTTTAATGTGATTAGGCGTATGTCCTCTTTTTGTTAAAAATTTACGTATATTTTAAGTTGCATTTATTTGTGTGTTCGTCCAAGAAAGAAGATGCTTCAAAATAAAAGAAAATTGTTGATGGTAGAAGAAAAAATCATTATAATAGAGAACGCCGCTACATTGAAAAGTGCACAGGCGGTAAAGCCGCAAAAGAAAAAAACGCCTGACAGTTTTTTTTATGTGCAAATATGGAAGATGTAACAGAAAGACCCTTAGTAATTGGAAAATACAAGAATCTTCGATGTTTCCCATTGCTTTCTATATGGTTCCCATGCAGAAAAATTACCGGTGAAGTGGTATTATAACGAAAAAGCTAGGATGACTAGGAAAATGATGACCAAATGGCTAGCCGCATCGCATTCTGTTATGCCATATCTACAAAATATAAAATTAATATTCTTACCGCCAAATACGACAGCTTTCTGCCAACCTTTAGATCAAGGTATTATTAAAAATTTTAAAAGCATTTACAGCAGCTTATTAATTAAGGCACTTTTAGCGTCGCTTGGAAAATTGTGAAACCGGAGAAGAATCGAACCGTCAAGTGTAGCACAACACATAAACGAAACCAGGCATAATATTCAATTAGAAAACTTCAAATTAAACTGGTATATGAATTTTCAATCAGAATTTATCTTTATTATAATAATGGATCGTACTTATTTAGTATGTCATCAGTTATTATAGAAATAACAAAACAATCATTTCTTAACGCTACATGCATCAGTAAAGGTTAACATCCTCGAGAGATCATCGATGTAACATAATAGTTACGCATGTGACGTAATTTTATTTAAGTCAAGTTGAAGATCATCTAAAAATATATCGCCAAACCAAATAAGACGGTACTACGTAATGTATCTCCTATTCTTACCGTTGTAGAAAGTAAGATCTACGTCGCATGTTACATGTGCTTATCACCATAGGTTATTTCCGCTATCCTTGAATTCGTAAACGGCAGACTGCGTGTATTGTATGTTTTGTGTACATGACTTATTAACTTAGCACATATGTAAATGATAAAAATGTAGATAGTACATAAATATTATTTATGCTTGGAGAGATTGCAACAATAACAAACCTTGTCTACCCACAGAAGGCGTATACTATGTGTTGAAGTTTCCGTTTTAAAGATGTGTTTACATCGGTTTTACCTGCGTTTATATTCGTCTGAAAATGCAGTTACATACGTAGAAGATTTCTGCTGATAAGGAGCTACGAACGTCAGAAGATCTAAACAGTTGGATCCCCTGAAAATAAACCGAAATTTTGGAATGCTATATGTATCTACATACATGAGGGAAGCAAGTGTAAGCCACACCGCTCTAGTGTAAATATACCTATTTGTGTGTATACTAACACAGACGGAAGCCTCCTAACTTGCACAGATACATAGTTACACATGTACAACATCGAGCTAAAGTTCGTGAATGCTTATTCGTTAAAGTTGAGAACATCATCCATGATGAACTCATAAGTAAAGTCCGGTAACAGGAAGCCGTGCCATAGTCGTACCTGTCTAGTATACAAAAGCAATAGTAAGAAAATAAAAAAAAATAACAGAACTAATACATAATTATAATATCTGAAACGGAACAGTAAAACTAGAAGCACCATTATCAGTAAAGCTGGCCACGAGCGGTACCGCGCAGTAGCGTAGAGTCGACCAGGCCTCGCGTTCCACTAGAGTTATTCTGCTAATAGAGATGTTTGCTGCAGCAAATAATTTCGCTCATCTTTTAAATAAAAATTAAACAACACGTGCTCAAACACTTACCATTTTAAGAGTCCTCCGTGAAATCACAAAGTGAATAATGTCTGTTAAATATCTGCAACATTAGATATGTTTCAACTGTTGTTTCGGCAAAACTAGTACGGCATGAGGAAAAAATGCGTTTATATGCAGAGAACGAACGTTCTACATCTAGAACAGAAACATTTTTTGCGTCTTCAATCGCGCATAGCTGTGCGTGAACATGTTGCACTATTTGTAGAGATTCTTCAAACGGCACCGCAGGATTTTGTAATTTTTCTATTGCATCTGCTAGCCCGAAGTAATTGTCGTGAATGATTTTTAAATCCATTTTAACCTGACTATCTTGAAATTTCGACTGGCTTTTCTGGATAGCGGCAGCTTCCTTTGTATCGAATTGTAAAACCACGTTCTTAATATTGTCAAAATATTTATGATAATAAAACGCGGCCTGCAACCATGTTCCCCAACGAGTTAGAATAGGTTCTGGTGGCTCTGGTATACGGGGGCACAGTCTGTGAAATTCGCGAATACGTTTCGGTGATTTGACAAATACTGCTTTGGCATGCGCTATTAAAGCGTCTACCTCAGGATAACATTTTCTGATACTATCCGCCACAAGATTGAGAGCATGAATTTTACACGTAATGTGTAACAAATTAGCAGAATGCTTTTTAAGAGACCGGCCTACAGAAAGCATGTTTGCAGCACCATCACTCACTAACATCAAGAGTTGGTTTGTTGAAAGTTCAAACTTGTCCAACGTATTTAACACTAACTTTGAAATTACTTCGGCAGTACACTGTTGTATTCGTTTGGAGACTAATAGAATTGAAGGTGCCGATTGATGAGGTTGTTTCGTCGACACATAACCACAGTTTTTGATCTTTCAACTCCGATTTTATTTTTTGTTCAATATGTTCGCGCGCAGATGGCACAATTCTTCGTAACGATGTTCGACTTGGTAGTTTGCACTCCGAATAGTAATTCCAAAAGCAGATAAATGGTTCCTTGTCTAGTAAATTAAACGGTATATTACATGCGATAAACGTAACGCATAAATTAAATATAAACTTTTCATTGTCTCGTGCGCAATTTCTTTTTGAGATATGCTTTTCACTATTTACGTGTCGTAGACAATGTTGTCTGGACCAATACATTAACGGGATTTTACAGATTACACATTTAATTTTAGCACCTTCATATATTAAGTCTGGAATTTCTGCAATAAATTTTCGAAGTTTGTCCGACCGCGGTCGTTTTGCTGACGAAATCATAATTTTTCTAGGACAGATAAACAATTGCGCAAATGACCGGCAGCGAAAATGTCCGTACTGCTCCGCAGACGAAGTAATACTACCGTTCCTCTCGGTCCGAACTGATTCTACGCCGATGCGCGGTACCGCTCGTGGCCAGCGTTAATTATCAGTATTAACATCATATGGATAAGAGTGGCAAAAAGTTGACACCATTAGATGTTTCCACAGTTGCCTCGGTGAGCGATGTTCGCCGTGGTGAGAAGATGAGTTTATATTTTGAAAAAGAGCGTTCAACATCTACCGATGTTATACACGCATGATTAAAATACTCTTTGTACTTAGTCAGTGGATTATTCGATACACCATCACAAATTTGTTTTAGTGTGCTAAAATCGGGATCTTTCTGTAGCACACTCTCGAGCTTTTCTAAAACGCGGTTATATTTTGCATCATGTATAGTCAATAACTGTGTATGCACTCCGTCCATAATTTGCAGAGACTCCAATAATGATAACGATCTATTTTGTAATTGGTCTATTGCGTCAGCTAATCCCTTATAGTAGCTACGAATATTTTTTAAATCTGTTTCAACGGAAATATCATTAAATTTCGACTGGCTCTCCTCAATAGCTGCAGCTTCGGCAGGATTGAATTCTGCAACAACAGCTTTTACTATTTTGAAATGTTCAGCATAATAAAAAGCTGCCTGCAACCATGTTCCTCAACGTGTAAGAATTGGCTCCGGTGGTTGACGAATACCAGGACACTCTGTGTGAAATGATCGTAGGCGTTTGGGAGATTTCAAAAATACTTTTTTTGTGCTTGCTATTAATGCATCTACCTCGGGAGAGCATTGTCGAATGGTTTTTGCCACAAGATGTAAAGCATGCACTTTACACGTAACATGTAAACGCTTGCAACCATGTTCAAGAAGAGAACGGCCTACCGAACGCATTATCATTGCGCCATCGCTCATAAACATCAACACTTTATCTTTTGAAATTTGAAATTTTTCCAACGTATTAAGTACAACTTTCGTAATTGCTGCAGCAGTACACTCTTGTAGTCTTCGGCTAGCTAGTAACAGTGGTAATGTAGGTTTACTAGTGTCTAGTATGCGTAGCATAATATTTACAATTGAATTTTTTTTACAGTCTGTTGCCTCGTCAACACATAACCAAAGAAACTATTTTTTCAATATGCGTTTCATTTTCTTTTCCACGTCATCGCGTACAAATGCAACATGCTTACATGCCGTTTTCTCCATTGACAACCGCAACTCGGGATTGTATTTGTACCAAAAGTCCTTAAACGGTTGTTTATCGGGTAAGCCTAGTGGCAATTTACAGTTTATCAACATAAGAATTACATTAAAAAGAAAGTGCACTTCTCGGTGGCATGCCCAATTTTCATTTTCTATGCTGTGCGGAATTTACGTGTCTTGTACAGTTCCACTTCCTATTGGACATCAAATGTATTTTGCACACTTTACAAACTATCTTGCTCCCGTTGTAAAACAAATCGGGAAAGTCAGAAATAAACTTATTTACTATGTCTTGAAAGGGTCGTTTTTTAGCCTTCGACATGTTCACTAAAAACTACAATTAATAACTACGTTTGTATCAATAAAATCAACACGTCCTATCCGCTATCCAATGCTAAGCTGAACTGAGTGGTGATGATTTATCGTGTCGTATCATAATCGACCAGCCCTCCTCGTCCACCTAAATACAGTCACACCGCCGCTGCGATTGCTCTCCAGTTACCGGGCTCTAGATATTACTAAGACCTACTACACTTGTTTTAAGTCGCGCATTAAACATGGTCTTATGCATCAAATCTGGCCCGCAGCGGCGTTTTCTGTTTCCTAGGCTGAAAGTTTCGCTCGGAGGGCAGAGGTTTTCATCGAATGAATTGTATACACTTATAAAGAGACTATTTTGAGAAATAAAACTGAATGTCTGTGTTAGACTGGAAACTTTTACGACCATTAAACTGGTTTCTATCGACTGTGACTTTGCGCCATTTTTTATGTAGTCGGTAAGGTTGAGTTTTGCTTTGTTTTAGTATATTCGTTCACGAATGTTAGTTTCGTGGTGTACCTATATATACGTAATGCATATGGCTTGACTCTACGTGAGGTATACAAATTAGCAGATGTTCTCGGATTAAATCTTTAAACGATCGAAGCGTGATTAGATTCCTTGGTGCAATTTAGTAAAAAAAAAAATAGAGAGAACAGGATATTAATGTAGAATGAACCAAGTAAATCGATGAAACTGTAAATTCTCTCGATACATCTAGTTAACTAATAATTACATGGAGATGTAAAATATATTTAAGTGCTTATGTAAGTAATATCCGTTAAAGAAATTGCATGTGCCTAAAGACGTTAAAATAAGTGCCAATGGATGTTGTATCTTCTGATAAAGGTATATACATATGTACATATGTGCAACATGTCCAGATATAGACTTTCTTGAACTAATGTATAGAGCGGGCCAAATTGCGCCATCCAACAGAATCGGAATCAGGCGCAACGGCCGCTTATTGTAAATAGCGTATATGTGAGTCACAGCAGATATGTGATATTTCGAAATTAATACACAAGAGTAAAAAAATAAAAGCTGACGCAATAATAATGTTTAGTAATTAGAGCGGATATATATATATATATATATGTACACGCTGAGGTGTTTTTATTTTCATTATGATTTTTATTTGATTGAAAACGGTATGCGTTGTAAATGGGATGTAATAAGGAAATAACTGAGAAACTGAACGCTTTTTTATTCTGTTATACTTAATAATGTAACTGTAAATAAAGATATAATAAATAAATTCTATCCTTCTTAATAATGCTGATAGGCTTGTTTAAAAGTTGCACCATCAGATAAGTTTCCACATTTGCGTCGGTGAAGGATGTTCGCCGAGACGAAAAATGTTCTTATATTTCGAAAACGACCGTTCCACGTCTACCGAAGTAAGACAGGCGTAATTAAAATAATCTTTAGACTTAGTCAAGGAATCTGCAGATGCCCCATCGCACATTTGTCTTAATCTCGTGTAGTCCGGATTCTTTTTTAAAACACTATCGAACTTAGCTAAAACTCGTCCACTTGTTGCATCGTTTATACTGTGTAACAATGTACTAACTTCGTCCACGACTTGCACTGATTCTACCAACGACAATCCGAATTTTGCAAATTTTCTATCGCGTCTACTAACCCTTTTGTAATTGTTGCTAAATTCTTTAATGGTTCAAACGAATATCTGAGAAAATCACTTCGTCTCACGACTATGCTCTGCTTCAGGCAGACGAAAATCCAGAATTTGTGAAAATTTCATTATAATAAAAATTCGGCTTTTCTTTAACCGTTTCCCAGAAACATCGAAAATGGCTTGTGGGAGGGACTGCGAATAAACCAGGGCCTTAAAATGTTCTAAATGCGCTTAGTCCACGTTAGCGACTTCCGGAATACCAGGCAAACTTTTTTATTTGAAAATTTTTTGTGTTGCTATTAATGCATCCACCTCCGGGTAACACTCTCGAATAGTTTGTGCCACAAGATGTAAAGGCATGGACTTTACACGTAAACATGTAAAAGCTTCACACTTTCTTAAGGAACGGCCTACACTACACATTGTGCTGCACCCATCGCTCATGAAACAACAACCAGTTGACCTGGTGACACTTGAAATTTGTAACGTTTCGAGAACTACGGCCGTAATTGCTTTACTTAGTACACTGTTTTAATCTTCTGGCTGGCTAATAGAATTGCAAATTGGGTTTAATAGGTTCTAATACGCGCACTCTTATATTCAAAATAGAATTTTTTGCAAATCTCGTCGTCTCCATCAAGACATAGCACAGCTGTTTATCTTTTACTTAGGCTTAATGGAGTTTCAATGTTCCTCCACGTATTCGTAGGAATATCTCTCCGTAAAAAACGCTGTCCGAGGATGGTTAGTATCACTTGGTATTGTATGTACCAGGAATTTTCGAAATGCTTTTTACAAGTATACGAAGTGGTTAGAACACATTACCATAAACGGAAAAGAATTCTAATTGAAATTGACGTTGTTGTGACCCACCCAACCATTTCTTTTTTTCTGTGGTGTGCGATATTTATTATGTCTTTCACAACACGTTGCTCCAAGACAGAGTTTCTTTTTACAAACTTTACAGGAAAATTGTACTCCCATTGTAGTGTAATCCACAAATTCATAAGAAATTTAATTAACTTTCGTAGGTAAATGGCCGTTTATTTTGTAATAGTTGCGTTGTAGAAATAATCACTAAAGCGAGCACACGACGCTGTTTCAGCATGCACACGAAGTGGTGCAAACGTAAAATCTGCAGACTCGTCATTTGTTGATCATAGGAGCGCGTCAGTCCGTAAATGAATAATGCGCGCTGTTAGTCGTAGCCGTCGAGGAATGAACTTGTTTTTGTAGTGGCCCACTGTGAACAACGCCCTATTTATCAACACCCCCCCCAAACTGCAGTGTATAATTTGCGCGTTCTTGCACGACGTAATAGACAGTGGTTTTGGTTCCTCGTCCTAATAAGTACATATTTTAAATTACCTATGTTTACATACAGATATGCGCCCGGACAGCATGGATGCGAACCTGGCGCGTGGCGCTCTTGGCCCGCTCTACTAATGAATATAGAGGTTTCATTGTCGATCCTCACCATGGGCACCCGCTTATTATTGGAGATGGATGAAATCTCCAAGAAATTAAAAATATATTTAAAAAATTCGAATTTTAGATTTCGGATTCCCCTTTAGATTGTAATCAACTTTCCTTTCTCAGCATTTTTTCTTAAACCAAGTAAGCTCGTTCAATTTCTTTGTGTAAAATTAAATATTTTTTTCTCCCTGTAACTCCTATCCACATGATATTGTAGAACAAATTACTTTCAAATGTACAGGGTGCGCAAAATGAACGTTGTGGTTTAAATCCTTATAAGTTTTTTTATTTAAGGCGATAATTATAGATTTAAATATAGGTATATTATTAAAGTCCGGTTCTGGTGACTAACAGTGCAAATCGATAATTTCTGTCCGTAATAAACCTTCAAATTCTGTTGAGAAATACGAGAAACAAATTATTCAGGTGTACCTGAGTGTATAATAAAAGTGCAAAGTGTATATACAGGCCCTCGCAACATCTAAAAGAAAGATAGTCCAAATTCAATTAAGAAATAAGAAATATTCTCATTATAAATACAAAAACATATATAAATCGGTAATCCTCGATAAATGTACTAGGTCAGATGAGTTGATCAGCCGACAATTCTTCAGCGGCCAGATACTGTTCAGAAAACACCAATAAATAAAATGCTAAAAATAGTTCTAGGAATAAAATAGCGACAGTGTCAGATTCAAAATTCATATTTAAAATAAATAAACAAATAAACTAACTTAATGGTATGGGTAAAGAATTCATAAGGAAATGTGGGACGAGGAGAAACCAGTAAGAAAAGGAAAAGCATAGAGAAGATGGTGAGGATGCAGAGGACGAAGACATACTTCGTGCAGAGCAAAAAACACAGGAGAGAAAACAGCGAAGGGCCAGGGAAGAGGTACATACACAAAAACTGCATTAAAGAATCGATTGCAGGAAGATACGCCGACGAAAGAGACAAAATTCTGAGTAACCAAGCGACGAAATGCAGGCAAGATGTCCGGAGAAAAAATAGGGAAAGGATCGAACTGACAATAGCTGAAGTACAAGGAAAAGAATATAAGAAGAAGAAACATATAGAAAAAGACTAAGGATGGAAATGCCTTACAGAGTAGGAATGAGGAAGCAATTAAAGAGATATAACAAATAGGAAAAAAAGCAAAAAAACTATGCCGCTCAAAAAAAACGTAATGGATGAGGACCAAGTAAAAATATAGAAAAAGAAGGTATCAACGTAAAGAAATAAGAAATTTCTACAAAGATTCTAAAACAGATAGGCCAAAGGGACTCGGGCACAGCTACATACATAAAGACTAGGAATCAACTGATAAGAAGCGATGAGGAAACAGCTGCGAAAGACGAAAGCGATACTGCCCCAAATCTGAAGTGGAGCAAATGAAGAACAGGTCCACAATCAAGAAATAGCCTACAACGAAAACGACAGTTAATGAGACAATAACAGTATCAACGACGGAAAGAGAACAAGAATAAAAAATGTCAAGAGCCCAGGATTGAAGGGGAATCGCCAAAGAAAATATAAGGTATGGTGGCGAAAAGCTGAAAAAAGAAAACATGGGTTACATACGGACAAGTCTAGGAGACGGAAACCATGCCAAATAGCTGAAGGAAGCGCCTAACAATGCCGCTACATAAAAAAGGAGGTAGTGGATGAGGGGGATTGTGGAAAAAAAACTATCGCGGGGTTGCCGTACTGGCATCACTTACAAAATGTTAGCATCAAATAAAAAGAAGACTAGAAACATACACAGAGAAGGAACGGGAGAATACCAGGGAGGATTTTGGAGAGGGACCAACAGAGCAAATTCTTCATGCTTAAATAAGTGAGTGAGGCTACTACGGATACGAGATGCCCTCTAAAATTAAGTTTGTGCGATTTTAAAAGAGCCTACAACACAATCAATAGAGGACACTAATAAGAATACTAACAGAACTGGGAATCCAGGTGAAAATGTATAAGACTGATAGAAAATGGGACGCTACAAAAAAGAGGGTGAAGTTTAGAGGAAACATCAGTGAGGGTTTCAAAAGTCCAACAAGGCCTAAGACAGGGGGATCCCTGTCAACAAACCTTCTTCAACATGGCACTGGAATATATCACAAGGAGAAGTGGCAACAATTTGGATGAAAGGGGCCTATTGTACAACAGAAAGCCATCAGCGCCTTGCATATGCAAATGATATCGCCCTAATGGCAAAGAAACAGGAAGAACTGGAGGACGTAGCAAGGACAAACCGAGGATGTGCGGGAGGGATTGGGTGAAAATTAACTCAGACAAAACAAAATATTAGAAATGAAGATAAGTATGGAAGTTCCTCCCAAAGGAAAAAATAAACTACTAGTGCACAAAACAAGACTGTCAAGGCTGAGCTTCGAAGAATCGAGAATTTTATGTATATGGGCAGTCTGATAAATAATAAATGCCAGGAGAGAAAGAAGTAGACTTGAGAACAGCTAAAAGCAACAGCTGACGCAAGGAAGACTACGGACAATCATGAAATTTAAAAAGGTGTCCAGACAGACAAAAATAAGGATCAAATATAAATCATATTGAGAAGAATATTTGGAGGAAGACGGAATTTGGTTGGAAAAAAAATAGAACGAACGCAGATTATACGAACTGTTTGATGGACACCACCCGAAAGTAATTATATGAAAAAACGAACACTACAAGGCGAGGTACATCTAGAAAAGGTGGAGAAGGGAGGAAGACGATAGCAGTGGCATGGAAGGTTCCTGAAAGGAAAAGGAAGAGGGGGGGAAGAGGAAGACGGAGGAAGCAATGAGGAAGCGGTAGAGAGGGTGACCTGAGAGAGAGACAAATCAGAACCAGAGGAGAAAGTCGAAAGTCGGGAAGAACGAAAAGGATAATAAAAGATATGGACTAAATGTGCCTGCAAACGCTCTAGTATATATAATATATATATTCCATAGCATTTTCGCAAAATTGTTCAGGTGTTATGGCCTCGATTCATAGGGGATGGTTTTAATTCTTTTCAAAATCCCCAAAGGAAAAACAGTCACAAACGGTTTAAACCGAGTGCAACGCGGAGGCAATAAAATCGCTTCCACGCCGGAATAATTGTTCACCCCAAAGATGTCCCTTACAGAGCCATTGAGTCCTTTGCAGTATGCGCTGTGCTCCATCTTGTTGGTACCACAGGGTGATGTTTTTTCAACAGCTGGCCCTTAAAAAATTTTTCAAACATCGCTTGAGTTGAGCACTATAATGAAAATTGCGACACCGTCTTCATTTTCAAAGAAGTATTGGCCAATGATCCTTTCGGACAAAATCACCGTACCAAACAGTACACTTTAGTGGGTGTAATTGTTGCTGAATGAACTGCTCTTGGATCATAGTGACTCACATCCTGCAGTTTTGTTGTTTACGGAAGTCACTTAATTGGAAAGGGGCTTCATCGCTCATTAAAATTGGATTTCTTCTACTTTTGTTCTAAATAAAATGTCATAATCAAGCCGTTGCTGGTAGTTTTGTCGCTTCAATTCTTGCACAAGCTCAACTTTATCGGGAACATGCGTAATGTAAGGCAAAATTCCCTGCAGCGGACCTTCGTTATAGCCCAAGTTGTATCGAACGTATCGTCGTTGATGTAGGACCTTTCCTGCATTACTCTATCCCGTAACACGGTCGATATTTCATGCGCTTTGTGCGGCGAGGTCGTCTCCGACACAACGATAGTCCTTACTGTCCCTTGTTGTCGAAAATTGCAACCAAGAGGTTTATTGTTGACTCTGAAGTGTACACGCTGAGTCGAAACAATGAGGTGATTTCAAAATAAAGTTCAATGATGTTAGTTCGTTGTTCGATTGTGTATTGTTCCATTTAAATTCCACAAATATTCTCTGGAAATACTGGAAATAAATTTCAAAAAAAAAGTTATAAGAAATATCAAACCACAACGTTCATTTGCGCCATCTTTCAAATGACCCAAATTAAAATTTTCTTTCCGTTTAAAAATCTGAGAAGTGCATCATGCAAAACAAACGAAAATCGTGTTAAATGCTGTTGTTATGAACGGTTGAAGCTAACGAATGTCAAATCTATCTTTAGTACGCATCAGATATAGCACCTGACATCCAAATTGGTGAACGCCCTGTATATCGAAAGAAAGCTAAAAAGTAAAACATAGTAGTACCATCGCATAGGTCCAGTTAATCACGTTAGCGACTCGCGTCCTCATCAGAACTCTATAAACTTTCGAGGAGGATATAAGTCGCCTATAATTATGTTCAAAATTTACCTTGTTCTCTTTCTAAATTCCCTATTCACGGCAATCGCACTTTTCTAATTGATCTGCTACGGTATGCGGTTGCAAGACAAACGCGGTCGACCGCCAATTATATAGAAAGTTATTCTCTTTGTTCATATGCTGCAAAAAAGCGAAGTGATAGGGGACGTTTACGTATTGTGCTCGCTTTCTTGCTGTTAAGTGATCGTAAAATACTGTCCAGATGATGGAGTCTATCGTACAATGTAAACACCTAAGTGCGAAAAAGGAATAAAATGCAATAATCTGTTAGGTACCATAACGAACAAAATAATAGTAGAACAAGAAATTTTAAACAAAAATGGCGAGATAACTTTACTTTTATCAAGCGAAAATTCAAAAATTCTGCTTTTCTGTTGAAGTCATTGTAAGAGATCCTTAGAATGTGGGGTTTCAAGGGATGTTTTCGAAGCTAAAGAAGGTTGTTAGAGTTTAAGGGGTTGAAAGTAGAAAGTCCACCTCTTACAGTATCTTTTAATACTAATCTGTGTTTGAAGTATTTTTCATTAACAACGCAGCTAGTTCTATCAATTTCTGGACCCACTCGTAAATTACACTGTGCTCGAATTGGAGACTTTTTTGGGAAACAAGGCTGGGACTTACCCTCCCCTTCCCCCACCCTCTCCCCACCCGAGGGGTGAAACTAATTCAAGTATGCTGAATCAATGGTGCTAACCGTTTTTAAAAAATAGCTCTTGCGTTTTCCGAGCAATTTCAATTTAAAAATTTTAGGCCCAAAGACCCCATGATATTTTTTTCATTTTCTTCTGCGTCATCATCTTCTCTGTAAATTTCAATAATTCCAAAGGAGCATGTAGCTTTTTGCCACTGCTACAATGTTCGAGCCTCGCCGTCACTGATGAAAAGCTAGCCACGCTCATCGGATTCGTTTGATGATTGTTCGGCGAATTTTTCTACCTGCGGCAGACATAAAATTAATTTTTGGTCTGCTCCGTGTACACCAGGCTACGCAGCCTCATGATGGGTCGAGTAGAACTCTTATGTTGCTCCGACGGGATGAGCACGGCTACAAATCGCCACAGAGACAACTATTCTATGTGGTCATGAGCGGACTTGTCCTTCCCTGTTCGCATCTGAGCTCTCGGCGGTAATAACGCCCTTTATATACCCATTTGACAATCTGGCAGGGCGGGGATGGAAGTTTCTAGCAGGTTCACGAATGGTCCATGAAAAGGTCCATGGACAGGTTCTCGAAGGCTCAGAAAGCTCTCTCGGCCAAATCAGGTTTTCCAGAAAATTCCAGAATATTCCAGAAGGTTCTTGCGGCCTAAAATTTATAAATTGAAGTTGGAATTCAAACGCGAGCTAACTTTTAAAAAACGGTGGACACCATGGATCAGCACGTTACTCGAATTAGAGTTCAACCCCCCGGGTTCAGCTTGTTGCATTTTGCAAACTAGCACAGTGTTATTATTTTGCTGTCAATGCCTCATATCTCTCTCTCTTCTCTTTAGATACATTTCTTACATATTTATATGCGATGGACAAGAGGTGCTACAGTTATTTAAAAGATTTTTTTTTTTTAGTTTGTATTTCACAACTTATTTATCTACGCTCGTCCTCCTTTTAGTTAAAAAGCCGCGTATTGATTCCGTAAATATTCAGTCATGTCATCTTGTTTGTACACATCGTCCGGATACGAGAGGAAGAATTATATTGAAGAATGCAATAAAAATAGTGCTTATAGTTAACCTATTTTTCGCAATAATGCGTACATAATACTGTGTATGTTAAGTTGATATTTTGATTAATGGAATGCAGAAATCTGCACGATGCGATCTGATCGTTAAATAATCGAGGAAACTGTTGATTATAATTACGTAGCGATATCTAAGTTTATCCGTGATTAAGTATGCTAATAGCTAGATATCTGTAAAATTCTTTAATTAATCGAATAAAAAACAAGAAGTAATATAATGTAGTAATACATCTTAGAATAACACCTATTTATAATTATGTCGTTGTCGCTGTCGTTAAACGTTGTCGTTGTCGTTATCGTTATCATTTAGCATTATCCCTTACCATCGTTAATCGTTACCGTTATCGTTACCGTTATCGTTATCGTTGTCTTTGTCCTGTCCTCTGTCCTTGTCCTGTCGTTGTCGTTATCGTTAGCGTTACCGTTATCATTATCATTACCATTATCCTTACATCGTTATCGTTATCGTTACGTTATCGTAATCGTAATCGCTATCGTTATCGTTACCATTATCATTATCATTACCCTTATCATTATCATTACCATCATCCTGTACCTTCGTTATCGTTACGTTATCGTTGCCGTATTAGTAATCGGTGTCGTTATCGTAATCGTTATCGTTGGTCGTTATCGTTATCGTTTTCGTATCGTATGTTATCGTTATCGTAGATCGTTATTATATGTTTATCTTATCATTACCATATCCTTAAAATCGTTATCGTTACCGTTATCGTTATTGTAGTCGTTATCGTAATCGTTATCGTTATCGTTATCGTTATCATTAATCATTTATCATTACCATTATCTTAGAAGCGTACCGTTACGTTACTGTTGTCGTATCGCGTCGTTATCGTTATTCATTATCATCATTTACATTATCCTTTACGTTATCCGTACCACCGTTATCATTATCGTTATCGTTATCGTTACGTTATCGTTATCATTATCGTTATCGTTATCATTATCATCATCATTACCCAGTATCTCTTACCATCGCTATCGTGTCGTGTCGCTATCAATTATCATTATCATTATTATCATTACCATTATATCTTACCATCTTATCGTTACCGTTTACGTTATCGTTATTGTTATCGTTACGTTATCGTTGTCATTGTTGTTATCGCTATCGCTATCGTTATCGTTATCATTATCATTACATTATCCTTTACCATCCTTATCGTTATCGTTATCATACAAGAAACAGATGTAGGATTCGTCCAGATCCGGCTTACAAAGTTGGCAATCTCTTGCAAGCCAGGGATTGACGGTACTCCCACCAAGTCTCACTCTCTTTATACAGTCGGATTGTGGCAGCCAATGTTAACCTCTTCGACACGTAAGTAAATTTTCCATTCTGTACAAGAACTATCTACATCCAGAAAAATTACAATATGTAATTTTAAATAATTTTACTCCATGGAACTGCGAAACAAAAGGAATTTCCGCCTACCACGCAGCCGCGCCGTGCGGCGGCGCGACGCCCGGAAAAAAAAAAAAAAAAAAAAAAAAAAAAAAAAAAAAAAAAAAAAAAAAAAAAAAAAAAAAAGAGGGGAGGAGGGTTGGGCGAGGGGGGACGGGGGGGAGCCCCCGCCCCCCGCCCCCCCCCCCCCTCGCTCGGCCGGGCCCCGCACCGCTCGATAAAAAAAAAAAAACCCAAAAAAAAAAAAAAAAAAGTAATAAAAAAAAAAAAAAAAAAAAAAAAAAAAAAAAAAAAAAAAAAAAAAAAAAAAAAAAAAAAAAAAAAAAAAAAAAAAAAAAAAATGCAAACGGTATCTTAATTGCCCCCCAAAACATATAAGGGACCGTTTGTAGGTTTACATAACAGTTTCTAAATATTAGCCTTTCGAGTGAGGTAGTAAAAGAATGACAAACGCCCTTGACTAGTTAAAAATTTAGTAATAAAACTATTTTAATTATTATAATTTGATATATAGTAAAAAGCATCAGTGCATTTTCTCAATCGTCTTTAATTGACGTAGAATCTCTTATGATTAAATCGGTATCTAGTTGCACGAAACGAAAAAGAAATATATAGGCAGGCGAAAACGATACCTATAACGTCTCGCCTAGAACAATTAGAAGTTGCGCGAGTTGCGCCGAGCATGAAATAGAGCCAGGCAAAGTATGGTAGCCGAGAATCGGGTCGAGGATCGCGCGAAATTCTTCAAACCGCTCTGCCCCCTCCCCTCCTCCCCCCCCGAGTTGCAACATAGAATAAAAAAAAACTGATGGAAGAGGAGAACGACCGAAGTTTAGTCGGAAAGGAAATTGAAAAACACGTATGCAAACGGCTTAAAGAGTTATAATAAGATAATTAATAAGTTACTCCAAAAGTTGAAGAACACACAGTCGAAAATAATTGTGAGGGTTACAGAAACGAATTTGAGCAGTCTTAAATTAATCTGACAATAAAAACCCAAAATGTTATCGATATGTTTAGTAAATCCAAGGAAAAAGAGAGGATGTACTCGTTGGATAGTCTGTCCACAAATCTGATAAGGAGTACATTCAATTGTATTTGGAAAAAAAGCAGAATAAAGAAATATTTATACCAAAAAAGACAACATTGTTAATTCTATTTGTTACAGTAATAAGGTAATGGATTTATTGAAATACAAAATTAGTTTTAGTATTTCGCAGTTTTTATTAAAATCTTTCTAAAAAGATTCACACCCTTCATTGTTTTTTTAGATTCAAGGATTTGAAAAAACATCTTCTGAAGAATTTATAAAGCGACCCCGTTTATATATATAAAAAAAAAAATCAGATTGGCTCGGAATTTCAAAAATAAATGAAGTACAAGGTCGTAATAAGTTACAATACTGAAAGTATAATTCTCCTAGATAGAAGAATATTTTGCAGTGTGGGTAAGTATGGCATCTGTTTTCAGGTTTCGTCGCTACGTTCTAGGACGGACACTAATCTCTTGGCACTAGATGGCGACAGGAAATATTCAATGTTGCTTTAGAATTGTCTTGAATGAGGCGAACAGTTTGACAACAAATAAAACCTTTCACTGCGTGTACATTGATACAAAATTTTAAGAATTTTCACTTATAATTTTAGAATATTTAGTCGTTTACAGAATTTTGGCCCAGACTGCATACGCTTTTAAATAGTCAACTACTTCAATACTTCCTGAAATACGCAATAGCAAACTCAGCTCTCTGTTAACAACAAGCCGGAGCTCTCGGACTTGCGCACACGGTATGAGTTTTGCTATACCTCAGGGACGTGCTGTTTATATTGGAAAAATTATTCTAGATACATGATAGTTTCTGTAATTCGAATTGGCATGTGATTTGTGATCAAAAACCCAATGAATACCAACTTTGAATTTATAATACCTTCATTGTCATAGTCACATCATATAATACCACATATGATGTTATGTTAAGATCCATGTATCCCAG
This sequence comes from Dynastes maya, assembly GCA_029619315.2. Taxonomy (NCBI): domain Eukaryota; kingdom Metazoa; phylum Arthropoda; class Insecta; order Coleoptera; family Scarabaeidae; genus Dynastes; species Dynastes maya. The sequence goes on from JAROYE020000024.1 coordinate 1,400,985, forward strand.
AGGTATCGGGGACATCTTAGCAAGCAAAAGAATCATAAAAGAAAGTAAAGAATCAAAATTTCCCTTTTTCGACCGTCAGCATTCTTGGAAGGAAATACAAATCTTTTTTTTTCTGTGGTAATTGTTGTTAAACTAAATTTAGGATTTTTCCAAATTAAAATGATGATCTCTATAATTTTCCTTGGAATTCCGACGTAATCGATAATGAAAATAAAAATATGCCACGGCGAGGAATCGAACAGTCGCGTGCTGGGTAGGAGCGTTAACTACTACGAACAAGGGACTATGTGACATTCGTTCCTCTTAATAACTAGATGTTGTTATATCCAGTGTGTCTCACTTTACAACTGAACCCTGTATCTTTGTTATTGGGTAGACCAATTGATTAAAGTTTATTGAAGTATAGAACCTCTTTCAAGGTACTGTTGTATGATATTAGAGTTTGTTAAAAAAGGTGGGTACCGGATGGCAGTAGCGTAGCGGTAGCGGCGTGAGGTAGGGTATTTTCAATCGTAGCGATCTCGACAGTACCGCGAGAGAGTCAAAACGACAGTGCGTGCACGCTGCACGCCAAATAAGTACGCGGAGATAGCGACACCCAAAGGGTTGTAACGTTCCCTTCGAACGTGAATTAAATATCATAGGAATTATACCTAGATAGAATATTAGAAATAGAAATACTACTGTCCCTGGTCCTGATCTCCATATGTGCCACAGCCATTTGACTCTTGCTGTTTTATTTTCATATCACATCTTCGCCATTTCCTGTAGTATTTCATGGTTCATTCTTAACGGATTCATTCTCGCCACTCTTATCGGTCCCCAATATTGTCCTTGAGAATTTTCCTTTCTAATATTCTTAGGTCCTTTCTTCCGGTTTTTTTGTATAGTAAGTGTTTCAGCAGCATTACATAGCGTGGTTCGATTATGTTGCATAGATATTAATTGTAGCTTTTTTCCCAAGGAAAATTTACTCTTTAATAGCTTCTATTCGCATAGAAAATTTTCTTTGTAATCATATTTTCTCTTTGATTTCCATTTCTCTTTCCCACATTACTAAATACTCCTAGATTATCTGAATTTCGCCACTAAAAAACTATTTCGATTATTAAATACAGCCCGATGAATTTTGGAAACAGCTTGTCAGTACATGACGGAAATAGATGCAGACGAACGAGCATTAAAAACTAAATATCCGGTTGCTTACATGGGCGCGACTTAAGATGATACAAAAGCGATGTATGTATGTATGTACATGCATTAGGGCGGCAATTTCCATACATAATCGGTTTCAACGTTTCAATTCACGTGAGGAGGGATGTTAAGAAACAAGACGTAAACCATCAAAATGATCCAATATATTTAGCCTTAGATCTTTCTTTTAGAAATCGCTGGGATCAATACTGAGAAGATTCGACACCAACCCTAAAGTTATATGGCAATATAATCTAGTTATAAACTTTAAAACAGGCAGAATCGAAAAATAAATAGCCTCTGAATACAAGGGTAGTCTGCAAAAGATTCAAGCAAACAAACATGAAGATAGCGTTTATTCGCCCCCCCTCCCCCAAAAAAACGTGTTCGACTCTCAAAACAATTGTGCTTAACGGTCGTTTGTTTCAGCCATGTAATGTTTCTGTGAAAATGAAAAAAATCGAATATCAAGCGGCAGTAAATCTTACATTTGGAAAGAAATACGCCTACGAGATGGACGCTGTTTTCAGGGACTTTGCACCCTCATTTACCCACAATGAAAATTCGGGGTGAATTTAATCGTGATCGTAACAGTTGATTGACGATGTACGTCGGGACGGCCAAAAACTACCAATAATATCGGAAAAAGTTCAAAAAGTGTTGTTATAATTGGCTGACAGATTTGGGCATGAAAACCTAACCGGCGTTTGGGTGCCACGCTTGCTTACTCAGGACCAAAAACGCTTTCGAATGAAGCCCTTTGTTGAAGCAGTTTAAACGAAATAAGTCAGAGTTTTGGCTCGCACTAAGGGTATTGATACTAAAAGTTGGACAAACTTGCTTGTTGTTATTTTCGGTTATGTATATAGTATCGTAAGTAAAGCTGTTTTAGTGCGAGATGTTCAAATAAAGCTAAAAATTATACAGAGCGGAACCTCTATTAGAACCAAAAACTTCTGTTCCATTCGTTCAACACAGAGCTATCCTTATGAGATTGTATCATGGACGCGTTCTTGTGTTGACAGGTTGCTTCGATGATCCTAACAATCGAAGTTGAATCGTTTCTTTGGAAAATGGGTTCATTGATTTTTTTTGATAATGGCGAATAATTTGTGGAGGGGGCCGAAATCAACACTAGTCGGTAATAATAATAATAAACTTTATTCGCCCAAAGGAGACCCCAATGACAGGACGAAATAATAATACGAATATCATGGCACATAATACAAAAAGAGAAAATAAAATATAATACTTATAAAAGAATTAACTGAAAAATAATAGGAAAAAAAAAAAAATATCTAATATATACCCACGATTAATGCATCGCGTCACAGACAAAAATATCTGCATAATATTTATTTGCATTCACACACATGTTTTGAACTGGCGATTTCAGCAGCACATTAGTTCTTGCAGCTAAAGGCCGAAACGATTGAACACTACGCGAAGACAAACGAGGAACGTTCAAATTAATTTTTGACAGCAGATATGCGCAATCGATTTGATTGTCAATAAGTTTGTAGAGAAACCGCGCACTGCAAATTTGCCTTCTTTCCGGAATACTCCGGACCGCATGTCGTTCCAACAATGTGGCATAGTCTATACCCCTCACCGAATATATACCGTCGATCCTAAAAGATAGGAATTTCAGGAACCTTCGCTGTACTCTCTCAATAGAATCCTCGTAGGATTGATAGTAAGGATACCATACAATGGAAGCATACTCTAGGCGACTTGAGACAAATGCTCTATACAGCGTTTTTAGAAGATGTTGATTCGTGAAGTATTTCGAAGATCGTATGATGAATCCTAACACGGCTGCGGCCGAGGAACACGTCTGCGAAACATGCTGTTTAAAGGATAGTTGACTATCAAAGATAACTCCTAGGTCTTTTATGGTCTCGCTCCTCTGCAGCGGGTAACCCCTTAAACTGTACGTAGTAGGCAAGCCTCTTATTTTGCGAGTATATGTTACATACGTGCATTTTGCTTCATTTAACATAAGACTATTTTATAACCATATCATTAATGGAACCAATTCTTGCGTACACCTTTACATCATCTGCATAAGCTAGGGTATCACAAGTCAACGCTTCCAGCAGATCGTCGAGGAAAAGCACAAAGAGCAAAGGTCCTAAATTGGATCCTTGTGGAACACCTGACGTAATAGCATATTCACATGAGCTGAAGCCATTATAGAAAACATAACATGACCGCTTTTTAAAGTAGGACTCCATCAGACCTCGAAGGCGAGGTGACATGCCAAAAGAACTTAATTTAAAGAGCATAATATCATGGTCAATTCTGTCAAAGGCCTTAGAAAAATCCGTGTATACAACATCGACTTGCTCTCCATCATCCAGTGTGTCACTTATAAACTGTGTAACTGTCGCTAAGTTAGTTGTTGTAGATCTTTTAGGTATAAAACCATGTTGCGCTTCGCAGATATATACGGCTGTACATTGTTGAATATAGAAAAATATAAAAGTTGTTCATATACCTTGGCGAAATTAGATAAAATAGATATTGGACGATAGTTAGTCACATCAGTGCTACTTCCCTTCTTAAGAACTGGCGTAACTCTTGCTCGTTTCCAGCGCCTAGGAAAGGTAGAAGATCTCAAAGAAATGTTGACAAGAAGCAAAAGTGGTTTGACAAGTTCTATGCGTGCTTCCTTCACTAAAAACTAGGGATGAGGTCATCACCAGCTGTCTCCGTATTTGCTAGGTGACTCATTATGGTTAGCAGGTCAGTCTCACTCACAGGCTTGACGTCAAAAGATGGTATGTTGCTGAATACATTTTCGATTACTCTGTCGGTGTGTGACAGATAAACAGAAGAAAATTTTCTAGCAAAGGCGTCAACAATTTCTTGTGGATCCTGATATACCACATCCCCATCAGTGATTGTGTTTGGTATGCGTGAAACGGCCTTTAGTCTATTACTATACCGGCACAGCTCTTTCGGATTTTGCTTAATTGTGTTTTGTATTCTTGACTTGTAAGCGTTGTAAGCTTCTTGAATCTGTTGCTTAACTAATCTCCTGATATCTCTAAACTTCATGTAAAAAACTTCACTTTTAGTTTGTATCCATTTTCTATGATAGAAGGTTTTAGTCTTTAGGTTTTGTCGAATTGTTGTAGTAAACCACGGAGGATGAGAAGAACTATTCTGACTGTATAGAGGAACTGAACGGTTAATTACCTTGTACAAAACATTATAAATTCATCGACAGCTTGATCAATGGTTGATGCATCCTCAATGAATGACCAATCACATTGAGCTAGATCTTCAAATAATTGGGCAAAATTTGCTTTTCGAAAATTGTAGCGCATATTTTGTACAGACGGAAATAAATCTGGTTTGCTGTAACCAACGAGTTGGATGCTCATCACTAAAGCAGGATGATAATTATCTTCAGGAACTAAAGGAAAATCTTCGCGAGAAATAGGGAGTTCGCCACAATAATTTGCAAAAATTAAATCAAGTATATTGTCATCAATATTTCTGATGTTATTGTATTGTTGCAATTCCATTGTATTACATAGATCATTTAATTGTAAGTATTTAGTTTCATTGTGAATATTAAAAACAGACGCCGTTGATCAACCACGTGAAATGGTGCGCCAAAATGGCCGTTTGATGTGCCAAGTGTAGTATTATTCCCCAAAATCATTCAAACTGTTCGGTTGTGTATTGAAGAAACCCGAGTTTTCACCACCTTATAGTATCAAATACCTCTACGTGCGTAGATTAATAACTGTTCCGTCGGCCGGGAATGTGATGGCGACTGTTTTCTAGGATAGTCCTGGAATTGTGTTAATCGACTATCTTTAAAAAGGGAAAACCATAACGAGAGCACACTGCCCGTTATTACTTGACAACTTCTTCTTCTTTCTTTCAGTATGGTTGCCCATAATGGTAAGCGTTTTGCCTGTTTTCTTTTTCCTTATGTCTCTTCTTACATCCAGCATTCTTTCCGGCGTTTAGATGGTTTGCCTAGTGGTCTTCTTCCGATTGGCTTATTGTTTCTTGCTACTTTTACCAGCCGGGTGTCTTCCATTCTATTAATATGTTTATTCCAGCATTTTCTTCTCTGTCTAACTAATTTTGTTATGTCTTGGATTTTTCTCATGGCTCTCAGATCCTCGTTTCTCATCCTGCTATGTAGTGTTTTGCCGTGTATGGTTCTAATTATTTTCGTTTCTGCTGTCGACGTCATTTGCTTGGTGACAGCGGTGTCGGATCGAGTTTCAGCTGCATATGTCATGACCGGTCGCACTATTGTTTTGTATATTCTCGTCTTGCTGTCGATGTTCAAATACTTGTTTCTCCATGTAATCTCCTTTAGGTAGCCTGATATTCGCGCTGCTTTTATTGTCTGTTTTCTGACTTCTTGTTGGTGATTACCGTTGCTTGTAATTTCAGAGCCTAAATAGCTAAATGTGTCATGACTTGTTCTAAAACTTTTCCTTTAAGTTCAAATTTGCGCCTTGTTGGTTCTTTGGCTGTTACCATACACTTTGTCTTCCCTGCATTAATTTCCATATTATACTTGACAAGTTGAAGGCAGAAATTGTGGGAAAATGGCCGCATTTAAAATAAAATAAATTTTGAAAAAAAAAATAGTTATTTCTAAGCTAGGCTAGGAACTTTTCATACTACCTTTGTAGGTACAGCGTTGTGTGTAGGTTATTGGCCATCAGCAAACTAAATGTAGTAAATATAATTACATAATAACTTATTTTCCATGTACTTATGCGCGTATATACTACTTCTATATATGTAGCCGCTTTTCTTTCTAAAATCTTTACGATTTTACCTGGTGGGCATACAAGTTGAACGCTTCATGCATCGGTAACAATCCAATATTTATGTATGTATATTGATTTTTAATTTCATTCTTACGCTCGTTAAGAATGTAAATCACGGTTTACTACGGGTACATACACGTTCATTCTACGACGTGATACTATTGCGTACAGTAACGGAATCGACGACAGGGAAAGCTCCCTCCTGTACGCAGACATAGAATGGATATGTGTAGGTATGCTGTTTGTGGCGACGTATTACGTAATTCGATCGTCATGATGAACGAATATTAATCTAGAGATCTATTATAGTGTTTATAGCCCGCAGTGTTCAGTGACCGTCAATTCCCAAAGGAATTTTACTTCAACCAATGAAATCATCAGAAAAACAAAATTCTCAAAGCAATAATAATAATAATAATAATAATAATAATGGTCTTTATTATCCAACAGAAAACAAAGTCTAATTACAGGATAATAATAATATAGAAAAAAAAGAAAAAGAAAAAGGTGCACAGCACTTCTGGACATAATATACAGCGTACACATATACAAACGCCAGTTATTATAAAACAAACAACTCTAATAGCAAAAAAAAAAATAAAATAAGAACATTGATTAAGAAAAAAAGATACTGAACCAATTCAGTGCCACAAAGTTCCAGTACTTAATTAAGAAAAAAGATCACCATAAAGTTTATTAGCATTTTTCGACATGTGCGTTATTGGGGCTTTAAGTAAAATATTAGTCTTCGCTGTGGGAACAAAGAACGTTTCCGTTTGTCTAGTTTTGTACTGAGGTACAAGAAACCCAACTGCTGCAAGTATGTTCGGGGCATCAATTTTATTAGTAATTATTTTAGCCAGAAATTTAGCGCTGGCTATCTCCCGACGAGTAGTTATAGTTTGCATATTATGTTGTTCCAATAGGCTGTCATAATCTGTTCCGCGTGGTGGATACGTACCAGTGATTTTAAAGGTTAAGTATTTTAGGAACCTCTTTTGTGTCCTCTCAATTGCAAGTTGTTGGTAAAGGTATATTGGGTACCAAACAACAGAAGCATATTCCAATCTAGGGACCACCAGGCTAAAAAACAAGGTTTTAAGAGTTTGAGGGTTCAAAAATCCTCGACATGTTCTTATAAGAAAACCTAGCGATCGAGAGGCAGAATTGCAAATAGTAATTATGTGCTCAGAAAATTGAAGTTGTGAATCAAATAGAACGCCCAAGTCCTTAAACTGCGTTGATCTTGATATGGCGACGTTGTCCACCGTGTAGCCAAAAAGCATAGGATTTTTGGTTTTGAAGTATGTAACAACAGCACATTTACTAACATTGAGACAAACCTTATTATTAATACACCAAGAATGGATTCTGTTCAGGTTTGTTTGTAATTTTACTGAGTCAGCGGTAGACGATATCTCAGAAAATAGTTTTAAGTCATCTGCGTATGCGAGAACACCACAATCAAGACAGGATAGGAGATCATTAATATATATATTAAATAAAAGGGGACCCAAATTGGAACCCTGTGGAATTCCCGAAGAAGCAGTGTATACATTAGAGGTAAAGCCGTTATAGCAGACGTATGCGGATCTATTTTCCAAATAGGAAGCAATGAAATTTGTAATTTCAGATGTAAAACCAAATGAAGAAATTTTGGAGGCAAGTATGCAGTGGTCAATAGTGTCGAATGCCTTGGCAAAATCTGTGTAAATAACATCGACTTGCTGTCTACTATCAAGGGATTGGCTGATGTACTGAGTAATTTCTACCAGATTTGTCACAGTTGACCTACCAGAAATAAAGCCGTGTTGATATGGAGATATATAAGATTTTACAACGTTGTATAGCTTTGAATACAGCAAATGTTCAAATATTTTCGAGCAGGTGGAAAAAATACTAATGGGACGATAATTTGATACGTCACTTTTGTCACCATGTTTGAAAACAGGGGTTACCCTACTTAATTTCCAGAACTCGGGAAAGGTAGAGGTTTTACAACTCAAGTTAAATATAAAAGTTAATGGTGTAAACAAGACAGTTGCACAGTCTCGAATAAAAAAATTCGGAAGTCCATCATGTCCGGCAGTAGTATCGGCTCTTATATCCTTCATTGCGGACAAAACTTCCTCAGCTGAGATTTCAGGAATGCTGAAAGTAAGGGGAACGTTCTCCATGAATTGGGAGCTGGGTATATCTGATGCCTGCAATGATATTTTAACGTTTTTAAAATATCCGAAACGGAAGATAGATTTTATTAGTAGCGCTAGACGGCTGTCTAATGTATAATTTTGATGGATAGTAGAGATCTAGTAATAGCAGAATGGAATGCAAATGGCATTCTTAACCATATGCAAGAAGTACAAGCATTTCTTACAATTAGAATCATAGATGTGTTACTGGTGACAGAAACACACTTCACAAAACTAAATTATTTGTATACTAGAGGCTATTATGCATATCATACTATCCACCGCAGTAATTCTGCCAGGGGTGAAAATATGACTATAATAAAACAAAACATAAAACACTTTGAAATCATAATATTGTCAGTTTATATTCCACCTCGGCATAATCTGAAGAAGGAAGACTACAGCATAATGTTCCAAGAACTTGGCAACAACTTTATATTAGGAGGAGATTTTAATGCTAAAAAACAAAATATGGGGGTCAAACAACAAAAGGTGCTGAACTCTCTACTGGCGGATCAACGTACTGGCCTACAGACATAAGAAAAGTCCCGGGCCTCTTGGACTTCTTTATTACAAACAACATTCCGCAAATTATGTGAATATGAAAATTGAAGATGGATTTGATCTGTCATCAGATCATTCCTCAATTATTTTAACTTTGAGTGAGACCATAGTTAATGAAGAAAACAAACCAGTTTTAACTAACCATATTACTGACTGGGATAGTTTCAGAGAAAGCCTGGACGCAAAAATAAAAATCAGTGTGCCACTCAAAACGGCAGAACAACTGGATCATGAAGCCGGACAATTTGTCATTAACGTACAACAGGCAGCATGGGAAAATACCAAAGAAACAACCAAGAAAACAGTAGATATTAACTACTTATTGCAAGAGATTAAAACACTAATGAAAGAAAATAAAAAAGCAAGAAGACAATGGCAGATGACAAGAGCCCTAACAGATAAAACAAACATGAATAGATTAGCACAGCAACTAAAGCGAGATATCAATAAAATTTAAAACAAATTAGTTGGACATTACTTGCAAGAACCAACTGGCGATAGAAGCACAAAATTGTGGCAACAGGAAAAATTAAAAGGTCTTTAAGAACAATTGACAATAGATCGGTCCGAAATAATGAAGAAAAAGCACTTGCAAACCACTTACAGCAAATATACTCAATGGATATTGTCAAATCAAATATCGTAAACCTGTTAGAAGAAAATCTCGAAAATGAAGATATAGAACTCACAACACCAAAAGAAATTGCTACAGAAATTAAGAAAAACGTCAATGCCAAGAAAGCACTAGGCTACGATTTGATCACTGACTCAGTGCTAAAATAATTTGACAGAAAAGAATTAGTGAAGCTAACAAATCTCATCAACGCTGCCTTCCGTCCGAAACATGTCCCAGACATATGGAAAGTAGCCGAGATAATCATGCTCCCGAAACCAGGAAAAGCACTACATGAAGTGACGTCTTATAGGCATCTCATTGCTGCCAATAGTTTTAAAAGCCTTCGACAAAGATAGAGAGAAAAGAACTTATAGCACGGCACCAATTTGGATTTAGAAGTCAATATTCTACGATGGAACAGGTACATCGTATGACAAACGTGATAGGAAAAAGATGTGTACTTCTGTATTCCTCGATGTTGCCCAAGTTTTTGATAAGATTTGGCACACGGGTCTAAAGAACAAACTACGAAATCTATTATCGCAACAACATGCTAAACGAGAAGTATCGTTTCGATTTGGCTTTGAAATTGCTTCTAACGTATGGCACTTGCGAGCAAGAAATTTGATAAATGGCAGCAAAACTAGGCATTTCCTCGGCTGTTAAACTATTTTCCCATTCTTTGAGTGTTACCGTATCTACTTTAGTTGTTAAAATGTAGACTAATGGCGTGGATGTTTTTGAACAATTAAATGATCTAAGCGTATTTACGAGGGATGATCGTAAAATAAGGTTCCCATATTTTTTAAAAATAGACAGCATTCTTTATTTCCTTAACACATCGTTTTAAAGGTAAAAACTTAAGCTATTTTTCGACATAATCGCCATTTCTATCCAAACATTTTTGCAGACGGTGCTCCAACTTCTGTATCCCCATGTCGTAAAATTCTGCCGCCAGTCAAAATCTTTTCAATTGTGGTGTTAGAAATCTCAGGAATCCGAAGAGCGAGTTGAAGAATGGTGACCCTCCGATCTTCATGCAGTATGCTCTCGACCTTTTCAACGATTTCCTCTGAAACTGATGGTCTTCCGTTCCGCTCTTCATCGTGAATTTCCGTCCGACCCCCAGTGAATTCTCTACACCATTTGCGGACGTGTTGAACAGCTATACACTTTTCTCCATAAACTTTGGTTAATTGACGATGAATTTTTATAGGTGAAGCCCCTTTCGCGTTCAAAAAACACTGAGCGGCGTAGTGAGACGGGAGTGATACGTATATAGAGTGGGAGAGCTGCTGCACACGCCAATGTCGTCGGAGTTCGCCTAACACGTCTTATTGCTGCTGTAGGGCTTTGGGAACCTTATTTTACGATCATCCCTCGTATCTTTGAGCGTGTTCCATGCTTCATTGCAGTTTTCAGCGGTAATTTCTGACGAATGTAAAATGTTTGTTGCTTCACCCTTTAAAGCTGATTTAAAATAGTGGTATTTTTGAATATTAGAAAGGGTTACATTTTCATGAATGAGTGATGCAAACGTATCATGAAATGATAACCAGTTTTCATATGAGCCTGAGAAACTAGGCAAGTCAATGCTGGGGAGCTTTACTGAACTGTGAGTTGCTGAAGTATTTGACGTATTTGTAGATGCAATAATGTGCTCGGATTGACTACTTAGAGTGTAATAAGAATCTTCGAACTCCGAAATTTCTTCATTGTTTAATTCTGATGTGTCTGTTTTAGCAATCTTAGCTTGAATATCATGATATTCCGTTAATAATACTTTAAAATTATAACGGTTTTGAAGTTCTATAAGATTTACATCATCTGCGAGTTTGCTGAGATAAGTGGCAAATCTTGTAACAGAACGCTTTGATTTCAGTGTCTTTAAGTCTTCGCTTGACATTGTGAACGTGAAAGACTATGAATTTGAGGATAGAAAATGAAATGTGCCGGGTTAGGTTATGTAAAATAACTGGAGACTGACCTGTTTGCTCGATGTTGTTTTAATTCACGAAGAGGATGCTGGATGTCCTAACACGCTACTTCTTTCTTCATCCGACTCGAAGGACCAATGCTTTGAACTCCTCCTGGTTTGAAGGGATTTTTCTTTAAATTTATGACATTATGTAAATAAAACGCCTGAGTACGAATATTCATAAAATATATTTACTCTCGGTTACAAGTTTAAAGAAAAACCCCTTCAAACCAGGAGGAGTTCAAAACAATTGGTTTGTATTTATGGGTAGGCGGTTTCCTTTTACAGGTATATTCAATTTTGCTGCAGAAAATTGGTAACAGCTAGAGTAAAATCGGGTAAATCTAATTGCTATGAGGAGATTTATCTACCGTCAATTCCAACCAAATTTCCAAGTTCGATACTGTTTATATATCATTAATACTTTTTCCCTAATGCATAAACGTTTTATTGGCGGTGCTATTTATAGTTCGTTTCTTTTCCGTTCGTTGGTAAGCGTAGGTGAACTTGCGTAAAGCGTAAACAGAGAGTCGGCAAATGTGTGTCAAGTTAGAACGATGCACCCCGAAAACGGTAGACGCATCTGCATGAATGTTTATATCTGCATGCACGTTTTGTTCTGAAGAACCAAAATATCCGGGCTGGATTGCAGGCTAAACAAACATTAGCATAAACAATTTTTCCGAGAATATTATAGGCCCGTATATCTACTTTATGCATGAGTGATTATTAGAGTAACCAAAACTTGCGGACTCGCATAGGCGTCGGTATTACGGGTTAATATAAGAATACGAAAAATTCGTAAATAAACTTACTTGGTAATTATTCAACAAATTAGAGGCATCAGGATGTGAACTACTGTAAACTTGCATCATTGCATATGTTCCACAGTTACTTCTTTAAACCTGTACGTCGACAAGAAAAAATATTCTTATACATAGAAAACGATCTCTCCACATCTAAGGAAGTTACATTTGCATGTAGAAACTGTTTTTCAAAATCACTTAAAAGTTCACTATTCTTACACTTATTATAAACGGCTTCTAAAGTATTAAAATCGGGATTTTTCCTTAAAACATCTGCCAACTTTTGACTAGCGCATAATCCTAGCGTATCATTTAATGTGTGTAATTTATTTTTTACACTCTCCACTAAGTCTAATGATTCCTGCAATGACAATTCAGCACATTGTAGTTTTCTGATGGCATCTAATAATACTGTATAATTGGTACATATTGTTGTTAAATCTTCTAAAAGTTGAGGAATTTGAAATTCTCTTTGACTTTCTCTAATTGCTTTGGATTCATTCCGATTAAATCGCATTATAACTGATTGAATTTCTTGAAAATGGATCAAATAGTAAGAAGCTGCTGTTAACCAAGTACCCCATCGCGTTAAAATTGGTTCAGGAGGTTCTGGAATACCTGGACAAAATTTACGAAATTCTTTTAAACGTTTAGGAGATTTACGAAACACTGCTTTAGTACTTCCAATCATCCCATCAACGTTTCCGTAATGTTGTCGAACAACTTCACCAACTAAATGCAAAGCATGCAGCACGCAGGTTATATGTATTAAGTTAGGAAATATATGTTTTAAGGATTGCCCAACACTTAACATCGTTGCTGCACTATCTGTCACAATCATCACAACTTGATCTTGGGCAATTTTAAATTTTTTCAAAGCGTTCATTATCACTTTTTGAATATTTTCCGCGGTACATTGTTGAACACGTTTGCAAGCTAACAAATATCGAGATGCTGTGTTCTCGCTAGATAAAACGCGAGCTATTACATTCACAATACTGTTCTTCTTTATATCGGTCGTCTCATCCACGGTAATCCATATTTTTTTGGAACACAAATCATGTTTACACACATTTTCTAGCATCTCTTTCATTCGCGGCAAATGATTCTGTAATTGTGTTTGTGAGGGTAATGGGTACTTTGGAACGTATTGTCGCCAAAACGTTTTAAAAGCTGCTTTTCTCACCAACGACAACGGAAGATTACAAAAGGTAAACATAATTAATAAATGTATGAGGAATAGTGTATAAGGTATTTCAGTTCTTGCATTTCTCATATGCTTAATACCATTGACATGCCTCTGGCAATCAGTTCTGTCTAATGCAGCCAAACGAACGTTGCATATTAAGCAAAAAACTGCACTACCGTCATATTTTAAATGGGGAAAAAGTGACACGTACTTATGTACATTAGTAGCAAATCTATTACGAGGCATTGTTTTCTTAGGTATGTAAATATTAGTTCTATATGAAACGATACACTAATTATGTACTTGGTATAATACTACAACACACAAAAAACACCAGCTATATTTTCAAAAGCGACACGTAAGTACATAACCTTGACCGTTCGACTAATCTCTGCAACAGCTCAACCGGTACTAAAACGAAATCTCTCTCAGCGCGGTTTAACATGATTTATATTCAAGGTCGACACTACATGCCTGCTTCTCTACCGGTTTAGTTTATTTATGAATTTTTCGTATTCTTATATTAACCCGTAATACCGACGCCTATGCGAGTCCGCAAGTTTAGGTTACTCTACTGATTATTAAGAAGGAATTACATACTACTGGAATATTTTTATAAATCTTATTTATTCATAAAAACTTTATCTATTGTTTAAATTTTTGCTTGTATCTAAATGAAATAAATATGAATAAATATTAAACCGTCTATGTTTTTGTCTAAAATTCATCGTGTTAGGATATTGAATTATATAAACCACTTCCTAAAATAAACGGAACTTACAACTATTTTCAATCTTTACAGTGTAAATCTATTTCATGTAAGGTGTGATTAGTAGAGTTGTTCACTGGTACCAACGCAGTAGCGGAGGTTCGCTACAACCCTTAGTATAACTCCGGGTCTCAACCAGATCTGTTGTGTATACATGTACGCCGCCGTAAATACTATTTCGTAGTTCTACGTTTGTTTTAAAAATGTTGCCTACGTCGCGAAAACGACCAATGTTGGACAAAGTTACAGAATTTATAGCAGAAATGCCTGACCTAAATTGTGATGGCGTTAAAATTCAATGTGTAGTTTGTAATATCTCTTTAATGTGTTGATCCAAAAGGGATTGTCTACGTCACGTAAATAATAAACAGCATTCTTCAAAAAAAAAATTGTACACGACACTATGACAAATTTAATTTGTGTTACCTTTATTGCATGTAATTTACCGTTTAATTTACTAAACAAGGAAGCATATGTCTTCTTTTGGAATAAATATTAGGACTGCAAATTACCAAGTCGGGCATCGTTACAAAGATTTGTGCCATCTGCTCGTGAACATCAATCGGCACCTTCAATTCTATTAGTCTCCAAACGAATACAACAGTGTACTGCCGAAGTAATTTCAAAGTTAGTGTTAAATACATTGGACAAGTTTGAACTTTCAACAAACCAACTCTTGATGTTAGTGAGTGATGGTGCTGCAAACATGCTTTCTGTGGGCCGGTCTCTTAAAAAGCATTCTGCTAATTTGTTACACATTACGTGTAAAATTCATCCTCTCAATCTTGTGGCGGATAGTATCAGAAAATGTTATGCTGAGGTAGACGCTTTAATAGCGCATACCAAAGCAGTATTTGTCAAATCACCGAAACGTATTCGCAAATTTCACAGACTGTGCCCCCGTATACCAGAGCCACCAGAACCTATTCTAACTCGTTGGGGAACATGGTTACAGGCCGCGTTTTATTATCATAAATATTTTGACAATATTAAGAACGTGGTTTTACAATTCGATACAAAGGAAGCTGCCGCTATCAAGAAAAGCCAGTCGAAATTTCAAGATAGTCAGGTTAAAATGGATTTAAAAATCATTCACAATTACTTCGGGCTAGCAGATGCAATAGAAAAATTACAAAATCCTGCGGTGCCGTTAGAAGAATCTCTACAAGTAGTGCAACATGTTCACGCACAGCTATGCGCGATTGAAGACGCAAAAAATGTTTCTGTTCTAGAAAAATTTGAAAGTGTTTTTGAGAAAAATTCTGATTTTGGCACATTAAGACACATTTGTGAAGGTGCGTCAACAGAATCGTTAAGTTATTTGAAAGATTATTTTACTTACGCAAATATTACGTCACTAGATGTAGAACGTTCGTTCTCTGCATATAGACACACTTTTTCCTCACGCCGCACTCGGTTTGCCGAAACAACTATGGAAACATATCTAATGTTGCAGATATTTAACAGACATTATTCACTTTGTGATTTCACGGAAGGCTCTTAAGACGGGAAGTGTTTGAGCACGTATTATTTTATTTCTGACCATTTATTTTGTGTAAACTTTTATACTCCCGCCACTGGCTATTGGCGGAAATTGAGCAACTCTACTTATTATAGCACAAACGATAAATCAAATGACCTCTTTACCATAATAAATCGAAAAGACAGGAAAAGTGTAAAGGACCCTTCTCTTTATTGATTAGGTTTGCATTCTTATTTATGTAAACAGTCTCATATGCGTCTAGTTCAGGCGGCGAAATCACGTTTTTAATCGATTTCAGGTTTTCTATTTTAAACATTTTAAATTGAAGGAGTTGTAATTTTAAAAGGTAATTAGATTGATTATTTCTCTAGTTTACTTCTTATTTAACGAAAAGTAATATTTTAAGGTTATTTGTTTCAAGAGATCATATGTTTGAATCAAATAATGACGTCAAAAAAGTTATTTCTTTAAATTAAAGAAATATATCTTTGTCGCCATTTAAAATTACGATTTGATTGACTGAATACATATTTCTCTGCGTAGTAAACTGTTTATGAGGATCAATTCGGTTAAATGTATTTAACAAAGTTTTACATTCATGTTCTGGAAAAGAACACAAAAGATCATCAACAAACTTGCTAACAACATCCAGCTGAAACGGTAAAGTTATTATGGCTAAGTTTATGAAATGATCCATGGCAATTTATGCCAGGGTAGGCTAAGAGGTGACCCCATTAGTGTACCAATGGTGCTACAGACAAAAACATTTTCTTTTAGTTGCATGTCTTAGTTTTAACAAATAGTGTGCCAAGTTGTCATACATAAATTGCGTACGATTTAGTTTAAATCCATCCATTCTACACGCATAAATCGAATTAAACGAAGTGTAAATAAATTCGAAACCATTATACTCTCTCTAATACGTTCGTTAGATTATTATATCGTGTATTCGCGATCTATTACGATACGAGTTTCAAAGATTCCGTCAGAAATACATAAATGATCGTTTATCATGGCTTATTTTCCATTGTACATACATATGCATTTGCTAGGTGCTCATAACACCACATATCCTGCTTCCACTCCACGTGTATCCTTTATATGATCATTCTTTTGATTAACAGTTAGCTGCTGGCTTTCTTTAATATGTGGAAGCTAGATGCATACGGACGATGCCACTATCTTCTAATTTAAATTGCACCGATGGCCGGATTCATAAATCATACATATGAGCGTACTTTCGCACTATCAGGAGGATTGCCTGATGCTATCGATAATAGCAATCGTTCAAGAATTTTAATTCGCCGATTAACGATATAAATATATCAGGTAGAATGAGTTCCATATACTAAGTGACATAGAAATTGCAACAGCTAGAACGGGTTAGAATTTCCGGATGAAATTTGGTAGGGATACTCACCTATGTGAAAATCTTTATTAGTTAAACTAAATTTTATAATAATTGGCCGTGGCATTGATTGAATAAGGTGGTTTATCTCGTCTTGGGGTGTTGCCTCCCATGCAAGTTGTACCTCATATCTCAAAGCCTCCAAAGTCAAAAGAGGACGCTGCAAGTTTCGCAACCTTCTACCCATTATGTCCCACACATGTTCGATGGGAGAAAGATCTGGAGATCTTGGAGGTCAGGGCAAAAGATTAATCTGGGCCTGTTCAAAGAAGTTCAAGGAAAACCTTGCTACATGAGGACATGCATTATCTTGCTGGAATAATGGATCTTTGAGCCCTTGTAAGTATGGCAGAAACCACCTCCGCAATGTACCGTTGTTCTGTCATATTGCCTCGAATGAACACCAAGGGAGACCTGCTCCCATAAGTAATCGCACCCCAAACCAGAACACCCACAGTGCGGTGTACGTGCCTCTCAACGGTAAATCGAAGATTCCGTCGTTCACCCCGTCTTCTTCTGACTCTCTGATGATCGTCGTGCATGCCTAAACAAAATCTGGATTCGTTACTAAACACAAGACGACGCCATTCAAGATTCCAATGAAATCTTTCATTGCACCATTGTAACCGTTGCTGATAATGTTCCGCAAACAAAGGAAGCACAAGTTGCGGACGATATGATGTTAACCCAAAACTTCGGATTCGGCGATAAACTGTTCTAAGGGTTACATGGCGACGTTCTTCACCAAACCATTGGTCACCAATTGCCCGAGTGGAGGAAAATCGGTCTCTAAAGGCCAGTTGTCTTAAGCGACGATCTTGACGCTCATTCGTTCTTCTTGAAGCCCCGGTTCCTCTTCTACGACGTTCCTGGCCAGCTTCGAACCATGCACGACACATTCGCATTACAGGAGACCGATTTCGATTTACACGGTTAGCAATTTCCCCAAATGAAAAACCAGCTTCGCGCAAACCGTGATGTTTTCGACTGTACTTTCAATTTTAACGTTATTTTTATAAAACATATCCGTAGCATGGTTATCTTTTCAAATTGAACACCCTACATATGTGTCTTTACATTATATGAAGTAAAAATTGCATTGAACAACTCTAGCTAATACAGCAGAGGCCTTCATCCAGCACTTCTCGCAAGCTCCACATAAGATATAGTTGTCCATTCCTATGTCGCTCATATTACTGGCAATATGATATACACAATCTTTGTTAACGTTAAAAATAAATCCACTTCGGGCCCTGAAGGTGTTCCCGCTCGCATTATAAGAGTTCAAGTACGAATCGGTTAAACCAGTAACACACTTAATGAACACCTGTTTTGAAACAGGTGCTTTCCCCAAGTCTCTGAAAGTTGTCTCAATCAAACACTTTTAAAAAGGAGATCCGAACTCTTTGTCAAATTACAGGCCGATTACGCTATTTTCTTCTTTTACAGGGTTGTTTGAGTACGCAATGCTCAACAGAATGAACAGTTTCATTAATAAATATAATTTACTTTCTCAATCCCAACATGGGTTTAGAAATGATAAATAAAGCGTGACAAACGGTTGCACCCGCAGAGACACCTGTACGGGGGGGGGGGTGTATGTACGTATGTGGATTCAGAGTTCAGTAATGCGATAGACATTGAGGAGTTCGGTGTTCGGTTATTTATCGGATTCTTATTTTGTGTTTTCGAAAACACGGAACGTAAGCCTGGTGTACCTTTTGCATCGCATGTGAAGAAATATATTTGGCGTTTCCCTGGTTTGGAATTTACAAGTTTATTTACACATTGGTTGCAAATTTTGCGGTATAGGGTTGCTGGGTCGCACGACATTTGAATGTAGAAACGTCATGTATTGAATTTAAGGAACAATATTCCGTACTGACAATTTTTGTATGTTTATTTATTTTCATGTTGAGCACGTGCAACATCCCACACCTAGTAGATAATGAACACTTTCGTCTTTTTCGGGATAAATATGTTCCGTCATGGAAGCTACCAACAAAAAGACAATTGCGGTACAATTTACCACGTGTGCAAAGTACAGTAAAAGACTGCATAAAAGACGAGTTGAGAAATCAAAAAATCTGGCTCACTGTGGACGAAACTACTGATACTCAGAAACACAGCGTGATTCATATTGTGGCGCGTCCTTTAGAAAGTAATGGTCCAGCAGCTTCCTTGCTGTTAGCCAGTTAAAGGATTGAAAGAACTGATGCCGAAACCGTTGTAAACATAATGAAAAATATGTTAAGAGAATTTTGTATCGTAAGAGCCCACATCACCATGTTAGTTTCTGAGGGAGCCGCAACAATGCTGAAAGCTGGTAGGATGTTAAAAGTATGCTTTTCGACTCTTCTTTGCATAACATGCCTCATACACGCTTGTCATCTCGTAGCAGAAACAATTCGAAGCAAGTATCCTAGGGTGAATGATTTAATATCATCTACCAAAAAAGTGTTTGTGAAATCTCCCAAACATATCCGCGTATTCACGCAATTGTATTCGCAAATTCCACTACCACCTCAGCCTGTATTGACGTGATGGGGAACATGGATCGACGCAGTATCTTACTATCGCAAATATTATTCCCAAGTAAAAGATGTCATTTTTAAACTTAATTCTTCTAATTCTCAAGTGGTTCGCGAGAATCAGCAACTTCTTTCCGATTTGGACGTTCAAAAAGAAATAGATGACATTCCATAAACTATTCTGTAGTGACACAAACCATTTCGCAGTTAGAAAATACTCACTTATCTATACAAGACTCGTTAAATAACATCAACAATTTAGCAGCCGCTCTAGAAAGCTTGACAGATCCTATAGGACTAGATGTCGCGCAGTTTTAAATAAAAATCCGAATTTAGAAAAGGGTCCAACTATATCTAAAATTCAAGACTGCACAGAAGAGATACAGGAGTATTTGAATTTCGCAAATCTTACTTCATTAGATGCTGAACAATCATTTGCAAAGTATACGAGAACGTTTTCAGACCGTCGTCGAGACCTGACCAAATTGACAATGGAAGCATTGCTTATATTGCAGTGCTACGCGGCGTACCATGGCAGTCGCACATTACTGCAGTGGTCATCGATACGTCAATAAAAGGTAACAATCTATTACTTTTTTATTAATACTGTATCTACTTTTGCGCGGTACGCCCCGGACGGTTCCACTAGTTTCTCGAACATTATAAATAGTACACGCACACCGATCAACCGATAATAATCGAACTTCCACTCGATTTCTTGTATGTATATAGTAAACGCAGCTCCTTTCACGGCATTTCTGCGGGTGCAGCCGTTTGTCACGCTTTAGTTGTCACTTTGAAATACCGGAAACTAATAGGAAAAAATCGATGTTACGTCTTGGATTCCTACTTCTCTAGGAAACTGGTATCGATATTATCGAACTTGTATATGCTTAATCAAGAAACTGTAAAATTAAAAGGAAAAACAGTTACAAATAGACCGAATTCATACCCAGGTAGCGTAAACGATACGATAACGATGTTTGAAACCGAAAAATAAAAGCTTAAAATCCCGTAAAAATCTCTTTCCTCTCTTTCCAACTCCAACATGTACCTACTACAGTTGCCACAGTAACGCGATCATAACTGTATTGACCGCAACGAGAATAATTCTCATCTCTGTTATTGTTCAACAGTACGCTCTAGTTACAGCTTAGAGTGAATGGCAACTAGTAAATTAATTTGCTATAGTTGTAGGCTGTTGTATCCATCGATTAACCAACAACAATACAGAGGAACATGAACGATTATCCGTTTAATTTAATGAACGGGGAAAGCTAAGTTGCTTTTATACATACACAGTTATCCACATAAATTAAACGAATCAAACATCTTCCACTCAATCCAATGTCAATAAGAGTGGAATATGTATATCTACAATAGCTACATTTTTTACTAATTTTAGCTCTTTATTGTACCTACTTTTACTCAAAAGGAATTTCACCAATCTATTAATTAAGAAGCTAATCGCAACCATTTTGTGTTGCCAACACAAGTTGGAGTCGGACGTAATGCATCAATTAGTGTTTGTTTCCTTTCTATAAAAAGGTTGTCTCATTGGATTTTTATTTTTATTAAGGTGGGATGGCCACATGTCTTGCGTTTCATGGTGACAAGACCCTTTTCCTCCTTTTCTCCTTATTTTAACTTGCTTTTTATTCTAAAGAGCGAAAGTAGGTACTTGCATATATTTTTTCTTGAAGAGAATACACATCTACAAGGTAGGAAGAAAGGTAGGAAAGATTGACCAGTAGAAGAGACGGACTACCAATTGTAAGATTTATGTAGCAATTACTTTTAAATTCAGATGTCAAATTAAAGTGATCTGCGATGGTTCCATCTCTGTAATCTTGTAATAGGCGTTTACGAATGTGATGACTAACCTGTGCAAATATGCGATAACAGCCAGAGGCGTGGCGAGCGCATAAAAGTTTACACATAAAATAGAAGGTAAGGAAGAAATTATAAAACGTGCTGAAACACTTACCGTTTTAAAAGTCTTTCGTGAAATCACAAACTGGGTAACATCTGTTAAATATTTGAATCATTAGATATGTTTCCACAGCTGTTTCAGTCAAGTGAGTACGACGTGCGGAATAAATGTTTTTTAATGCCGAAAACGACCGTTCGACATCTAGCGATGTTATATTTACATATTTAAAATAATCTTTGAAACAACTTAATGCATCTTCACACGCACTTCACAAATTTGTCTTAATATAAGAAAATCGGAGTCTTTCTCTAAAACACTTTCAAATTTTCGTATTACATACCAATTTGTTTCGCCTTCTACAGCGCATAACTGTGCGTGAACATCATTTACAATTTGAACAGAATCCACTAGCGACATCGAAACATTTTGTAATTTTTCTATTCCCTCCGCTAGTCCGAAGTAATTGTTGTGAATAGTTTGTAAATCTCTTTTAACCTGACTATCTTGAAATATTTCCTGGCTTTTCTTGAATGCTGCAGCTTCTGTCGGATTGAAGTTTAAAACTACCTTCTTTACTTGATCAAAATATTTGTTGTAGTAAAACGCAGCCTGCAACCATGTTCCCAAACGTGTAACAATCGGCTGTGGTGGTTCAGGTAAATCAGGACACAGTTTGTGAAATACTCGGGTACGTTTCGGGGACTTTAGAAAGACTGCCTTTGTACTAGCAACCAATGCATTTACTAGTGGAAAAGATGTAGAAATCGTTTGTGCTGCAAGATTTAGGGTATGGATTTTACACGTTACATGTAAGAAGTTACCACTGTGTTCTTTACGAGATCGGCCCAAAGAACGCATGTTTGCGGCACCATCACTTATAAACATTAAAAATTGCTTCAAATTTGTTCAATGAGTTCAACACCACCTTTAAAATCTCATCGGCAGTACAATTTATAACTCTTTTGGAAGCATGTAAGAAGGAGGATGACGGTCGATGTGGTTCCATTGTACGTACCATTACATTAACCACAGAATGTTTTTGACGATCTGTTGTTTCGTCCACACACAACCACAGTTTTTTATATTTCAATTCCGTTTTCATCCTTTTTTCTATATGTTCACGAGCAAATGGCACTACATTTCGTATCGATGTCCGACTAGGTAATTTATAGTCCGCATATTTATTCCAGAAGGAGACAAATGCTTCTTTGTCTTGTAAACGAAACGATAGATTACATAAAATAAGAGTAACACATAAATCAAATGTAAATTTTTCTTGGTCTCGTATGCCACTTTTTGCAGAAGAATGCTGCTTGCTTACGATGTGACGTTGACAATGGCTTCTGGACCAACACATTAAAGGGATTTTACAAACTAGACATTGAATTTTAGCGACATTAAAAATTAAGTCCGGCATGTCCACTATAAAGTTTTTAACTGTGTATGTCAGTCGTTTTCGCGACGTACCTAACTGCGACATTTTTAAAGCAAACATAAGCGTACAATTACGAAATAAGTTACGACAGCCTACATATACATAGAACTACTCGCATACAGCATCGATTTAGTACTGACACTGTGAACGCGTGAAATAAATAATCGCCGACTCCGCACCATATATCTACTACACTGACTGTTACCGTTGTTTGCCCAGACTACTGATATCTATTCAAATGTTAAAGCAATTTTAAGAATAAGTAAACATGTTTCTTTAAATATTATAAAACAGTTAAAGTTGGTTTTTATTTGTTAAAATTCTTGATTTATACAATCCCTGTTCTGTTTGAAAGAAACCTAATGTTGTTAGATAAAACTACGAGTATGTTCTTTGTTTATTAATTATAAAATACATACAAATGTATAGTACAAAATCTAAAAAATATTTTAAAAAACAATTGGTTTAATAACAACAATACGCTTATTTACATATTTCTTTACGTCATCGTCATGCCTATATCTTCTTTAATCGTCATTCTTCGTCAGCATTTACTGACAGCGTTGTATACGTTGGGTAACCATTCAACAATCTTCTCTGTATTACAATTACCATTCTGAAAAAAATAAAACGATCACATTTATCGAGTTGGCCGGCAAAGGAAGCGCCCAGAAACACTTACACCACTAGAACGATGTTTACTAGGAATATACCAGCTGAGACGAAATTGTAAGCGCCAGGGTTCGTATCCAGGGTGGAATTGTAGATTATCGTGTAGATCGGACCTCCCAGCATCACGATTAGCGAATCCACCGAAACGGCGATCGAAAAGACCTTGCCGATCTCCTCCTTGGTGATGAGCTTGGATATCAGAGATCGGCACATCGGGCTGACCACCCCGTATATGCTTCTAATTCCGCCCGCTGCAAATTATAAATGTAAATTAGAACTTAGAAGTAATTCACTTTCTCCACTTAACTTAGAGATAGCTGTATATTTTAAAACCGTTGCATTTTACAAAAAAAATACTCAAACAAAGATCGTTTGGAATATAAATTCATACTACATTCAACTAGCTGATTTAGTATAAGAATTATAATAGTTTTTCAATCGAATATGAACCTGCCTTGCTCTAAAACTATAACGAATAAGCAAAAAAAACTACAAACGACTTTTTAAGGGGTCACCACTCTAGGATTTTGAAAAAAATCGTTTTGCTCGATCTTATATCTCTACAAATAAGGAAGATATCGCTTGTAACATTGAATCTAGGACACCCGGTATATCCGCATGCTTACCTAAATAAATATGCCAATCAAGAAACGCGAATCCTTGCAACATCGAGCCAGCAAGGTACGACAAACATCCGAGAATCATCAACGGCGTCTCGGAGATCTTCAGTAGCTTGTGCAGCAAGCCGACGCCGACGAAAGTCCCTATGATTCCGGCGAACGAGGTGACGCCTGAGAACAGGGTGTAATGTTGCAAGTCCCAACCGAGTTTCTCTCTTAGGAACATGAACATGACTGACGTGTCGGCGCTGAACGCCAGTATGGAAATCGTCGACAGTGCGAAAATTATCAGCAAAATAGGTCTACCATAATCCTCTCTTTCCCTGAACGTCGCTTTGAACATATCCTTTATGTTCCTTAACGTAAATATCGCCGTATCGTCCTAAAACATTTCCCCCGATAGATTAGCACGTCAGTTGCACCCGACATACGCTTACCTCATCTGTATTCTCTGGAATAGATTCTTTTATAACGAATTTTACGAAAATACAGCTTAAGACATTGCAGAGAAGATCGAGGCCGTAAACCAGAACGTATCCGCCTGCCTGGAATACGAACGAACTGGACATGGTGCCCAATAACATTCCAAGTGCCATCATTACATCTATAATACCCATCCTACAATGCTAAGCTAGCTTTAACTCGTACGAAAATGATTTGGTTTTGGATTATTTTTTGCCATACCTGAGGCCTCTGTTGGATTCTGTGCTAACGTCGGTGATGTAACATAATACCGCCATCATGAGCGGTGCTAGACCACCAAATAAACCTGCTGGAATATTGCCGATCAACAGGTACCAGGGTGATAAAGAATCGATGAGGGCTACGATCACAGTTACTATTCCTCGTATGATGAAACCTATCGCAATAGAATGACTCAAATTAATGAGAAGAAGAAGATGATAGAAATGCTGCAAAAGTAACTGGAAACGTATGTAAAGATTTTGGCAATCAGTGCTGCCTAGCCCAATTAAAGGTAATGCAAAGAATATGCAAGATGTTTTAAATTGCATCCATACACAGATGCACAGAATAAGACCATTCTCCATTCTATTACTTTTGTCCATTACGAAAATAGTTTTCAATGATAAATATTTGGTGATCTGTACTAAACATGTTTTAAAATTTATAAGATACATCAAGCAACAATTCAAATGTTATTTGAATTGTCAAACTTGTCAATGAATGTCAAACGTAATTTGAAGTTGCAGCCTTGGATTTAACTGTCAGATGCAGTTGTAACCAACATCAAAAATAATGCGAATATAGCTCATGGTATGAGTGGAATCATTCCCGGCAAACACAATGCGAGCAGAGAAAAGAAAGCACTAGCACACGGACATGTTTCTGCCTACCAGGCGTCATCAGCGCTGCTACGAGTACTCCCTTTCTGCTGCCTGCATTGTGTCTACCTTTCGGTTTATGCCCGCAATATCCATAACAGCACTAGACCGTGGCGACACACACCGGACACACATTGGGGGCATAAACCGAGTAGTAGACACAATGCAGGCAGCAGAAAGGGAGTACTCGTAGCAGCGCTAATGACGCAGGGCAGGCAGAAACATATCCATGTGCTAGTGCTTTTTTTTCTCTGCTCGCATTGTGTTTGCCGGGAATGATTCCATCAATACCATTAGTTATATTAGCTTTATTTTTGACATTTTTTCATGTGTAACATAAAAAATAATTTTAAAAAAAAACAGCGCTCTTGATTACATTTGGTTATGGTCATGAAGATGATTCACCTGTACAAATGTGAAGGTATGCAATAGCTTTTTTCCAGTATATTTTTAGGAAAAATCTATTAATTTTAATACTCAAAATCAAAAGTGAAAGCGCTTACTTCAGAATGTTCACGGCCCGGAAAGGAGTAAGACAAAAAAACAGATTAAGCGCCTTAATCTTTATAGGAGTCGTGGACAATATGTATAGCATCAGAAGAAAATTCTAGAGCTAAAGTAATACGCATGAGAACCAATAAACTAAAGCCAATTAAAAAGACACTAAAGGTATGATAAAAATATCTAGAAAAGTATAGCGTCAAAAGAAGAATAACAAATTAATGAAGAGAAATAAAAAGCAGGTCGAATTTTCTCACAAATTCTATTAACTATCAGGTGACCGGTTTCGTGTTCAAAAACACATCAGGCCACCATGAAAGAAAACAAGCAAATATACATAAGTGACCAGAAAATTGTAAAGATAATTGTAAAATTGCACCATTGTGACATGTCAACCAATCAAAATACGTTATGTAGTATATTGTAAAAAACTAATCAAATGTAAACTATTCTAAAATATAATAAAAGAAAAAATAAATTTTTTATATTTAAAAAAAGTGAAATTGTCTCCTCCTACTGTGATCTTACAAAAAATGAATAAGTATAAGGAAATAATAGAATAACAAATTAATGCTACTACAAATAGGATACGTGGGCTCGATAATAGAGAAGATATGAAACAAAACATCAATAGCAGAATAAACATCTTTAATAAAATCTATGAGATGGTCTTTAATTTATGGGATAAGTTATGGGCGTCAGCAAATAGTACTTTTGGTGTAAAGCACTTTAGTAAAATGCGTCAAATATCAAGCACTGAACAAGTATCAAATACTTTCATTGACAAAAGCGCTTGAATTATCAAATACAGTATTTGAAAAAGTAAAGCACCAAGTACTGACAATAGAAATATCAAGTACAAAGTACTCTTTTCAAAGTATTGAAGCCCTTAAAGTACTCGAGTACTTCAAAAGTACTTCAATTAGTTTCAAAGTCTTTCAATTGCTTTACAAGAGATTGAAGCCTGAAGCACTTATACAAAGTATTTAAAATATTAAGTACCAAATGCCTCCTTGTAAAAGTAATGGAAGCACAGTGCTTCAAGTACTACCCGAAACTACTTTAGCAAAGTCTCTGTTAGCAAACAAATTCAAATCCAAAAGAACTGAGATGAAAATATTAAAAATAGAAGTAGACATTTTTACGAGACTTGACGATAAATAAAGAGAATATTACAGAAAATCTTAGAGTGAACTCTGTAATCTTAAAAAATCGAAGAAAAACAAGTAAACTGATTCGATCATTTGACCCGGATGAAGGACGAAGACTCACCGAAAGAAACGTGGACGCCAAGCTAGGTTAGGACAAGGAAGCAGGGAAGAGGAATTTGGAATTAAAGTATTGCTAAAGTTCTAAAAATGAGGGAATCCATATGGATCTAAGCCCAAAAAATCAAGGAAAGGTGAAGAATATAAAAAATTCTGCAAGGCTGAACTCCTCTATACCTGGGATTCTAAGAGGAATCGGATAAAACAGTAAATATCTGTTAATTTCACCACGCATCTACCTTACCTAATATCGTAAATACCATAATCGGCTTTCGGCCGTTCTTATCCGACCATGGTCCAATAAACAAGCACAGTATACAGGGTAGGATCTGCGTGATAACCGATTGCGTCATCATTATGATGTTCGCGTACGGTTGGACCTCTTTCTCAATGTCTTGGGAGGCATCGTTAGTGCCCAACTTTCCGCAGTCAGACTTGTTGAAATTTAGCACCGCGTAGCAAGTCCTATAGATGATGAAGTTCGTGTTGATCGGCGCTGAAACACATACAATACTTTCTTACAAGATTTGTAATAAAAGAACAAGAGTTTTTCTTTCACTTTTCTTGATTGATTGTAAAAATTTGTATAAATAATCCATGCTGTCTCTGTGCGAGTTGTGCATAATTAGAGTTTGTTAAAAAGATGGTACCGGGTGGCAGTAGCGTAGCGGTAGCGGCGTGGGTAGGGGTAATTTTCAACTCGTAGTCGATCTCGACAGTACCACGAGAGAGTTCAAAGCGACCGTACGTTGCGCGCCGCACGCCAAATAAGTACGCGGGTGTAACGTTCGCTTCGAATGTGAACGAATATCTCAGGCATTTCCATGGATTAGAATATAGAAGTCCGCATATTTATTGCACAATATGCAATAGCGGATTGCTAAGTCGCGATCATTTTCGAAGTATACGACAACATATTCACAACACCGTCGACGGCTGAATAAATCGACAATGGAAGCGTTGCCGATGCAATTCTACGCAGGGCGGTAGCCAATTGCCACAGTGGACATCAAGACGATAGGAAAAGGTAACAATATTATTTTTCACTAATATTGTATGTTACGTACCTACTTTTATGCGGTGCGCCACTGCCGGTACCACCTTTTTAACAAACTCTATTCATAATGAAGGTGAAAGTAAAATAAGGTCTAATCTCGCAAAATTTTCTTTAATAATCCGTCAATGAAGGCGACCGGTCTTTGGTCTTGCAAATTCTCTTTATTGTACGAGGGTAAGTCAAATATTGTTTACACTTTCGCCATAACAAGCTTTGAAGGTTATCGTAGTGGCGGCCGCCTGTGCATGCGTTGAGTTGCTGAAATGCACCGGGGACTTTTTGTGGATCGAAATGTTTCAAACACCCAGGATCCCCTAGCACGGAAAAATTCAAGACCTCGCCATGGACTGGGAATGTGATGCTCTCAGTGTTTTGGGACGAAAAAGGCCCTATACTGGACGACTACTTGGACAGGGACACTACCATAAATAGTGCGAGGTACAGTGATTTGTTGGCGAATAAGCTGAAACCAGCAATTCGAAACAAACGCCGTGGTCTACTCTCAAAGGAAGTTTTGTTGTTGCAAGACAACGCCCCTCCGCACACGGCACATAACACCATAAAAACTATCAACAGGTTGGGCTTTGAGACCCTGGAACACCCTCCCCGTAGCCCTGATCTCGTTCCCTCAGACTTTCATCCCTTTGGACCGTCCAAGGAAGCTTTGAGAGGTCGTCGATTTGCCTCAGACACAGACGTTCGGGATGCGGTGCAAAAGTGGCTTCACGACCAACCGAAAACCTTCTACCAGGAAGGCATACGGAAGCTTGTGGCTCGCTGGACCAAGTGCATTGCTAAAGATGGAGACTATATCGAAAAATAATGTACCTGTTGTAGACCAATCTTTGTTTAATACAGTTGTAGAACTAAAAGTGTAAGTAATTTTTGATTTACCCTCGTATTACCGGTATTCGTTTTAAAATATAGTTTTTGAATCCGTTTACGCAATAATTTTTTGAATTGTATTAAATGTTTAACATTCCTAGTTTTCTTTGTGACAAGTGGAGAAACATAGAACTTAATTTTTATAATTTTAAATTTTGACAAATTTTTAATTTAATTGTAACTTGCATAACTTGAATAATAATAATGTGCGTTTCTGTATTTTTTGAGTAAATGCCCTCCAAATGATGCAAAGTTAAACCCTTGTTCTTAATAAAAAAAAAACACAAGCTGGCGCTATTCCAGTTACAACAACAAAAGGACGAATATCTTACCAATCAATAGGAAGCCAAAGAACGCCAACAGTACGGTGAGTTCCGCCCTTGTACGTAAGAATTTCAAACTTATTTCGGGCATCCTGGGACGACGAGGATCGATTGTGAACTGATTATTAATCCATCAACTGGACAATGTGCTTCGGAAATAAAAGATAATTATCAACAAAATCCGTACTTCTATTTGTAATGTGTAATCAGCTAATCACATCTACGAAATTGTAGGAGACAACATCAAATTAACCTTATATTAACGACATTTTAAGCTCTGAGACGTAGCGCATTTGTAACGCAATAGTTTTAAGTTTGTTAACGATGAAGTCGTAAAGAAGAAAAAATAAAGAACATAAACCTAATACACGCGAACACGATACCATAACACTGCAAACAGATTGTAGTGTCGTCGCATATTGTAAGGATTTAATTAACAATAAACCTATTATCTTAAAAATTTCGATAATCTCTAGTATATATATCAAGAATGTTTGAATCTCCAAACACGACGTAGTTCGTAGATTACAAGAGTTAATTAAAATTATTAATCCTTCAAAGAATGATGACTTATATATAATTTCGCTGACGCGTAATTTATTTATTGTAAGACTTCATAATTGTTCCGATTTGTCAATTGAAATGGACAATTTATTTAATATTTTGAAATACACTGTATATATATTCTTTTAATTTTGTGTTACGACTTCTAGATGAAATTACAAAAGAAAAGGTTCGAAATAGTCTCCTTTCCCGCTAAGGTTAGCCTATCAAAAATAGAATTCTACCAACTGTTTTTTCATGTCGCTATTAAGTAGTTGTGATTAATTTCCAATTAGTAATTTATCAAGTTGCTATATATTCAAAAAAATTTAAATAAAATAAACAATCACTCACGTATCCGCTAATCTCATCTACGTTTATATTGCATAAGACAGACTAGTAAATATTAGTTTCGAACCAGTTTCCCCTCCAAGAACTTTCTCACTTAAGAACGCCCTTACTTTCAAGGGAGTACCATGAATTTCAGTCTTATTTCCTAATTCTAGGAAAACCTAATGCGTGGAATGTCGAAAAAATGGAATTGCGCATCAGTCACATGTGCCAATCGTGTTTCGTCGGTAAAAGTCGTATAGCTTTAGTGATTTAAATCGTTGTTAAGTGGCTATTTAAAAGTGAATGGGATCGAAACCGCGTTGCTTTAATACGACATCTACAGCAAGCGCCATGCGGCGGTAATATGAAGTAAGTCGGTATGATTACTTTCTGAGCGTTTTGGTTGAATATAAACGGTGCAATGTACTTAAAAAAGTGATATAAAATAATTGTATCAATTAATAAAACGTTAACAGAAAAATAGATCCAACCGTTACCATCGAGACTACAAGGCCTCAGCGCTCTTCGATGACGTCACGCTGTTTAGGTGATGTATCGCCATGCACGATATTAGCCTAAGCGGTAAAGGAATCGCTTTTTCGCATTTCTTTTAAGTTTTGAAGAGCTTCCGGTTTAAAGAGGATGCCATTCGTCAACTGAGCCCTTCTTCGTAACCCATTCGATTTTATTTTGGAAAAACGAAGTTTCAAAAAAAAACCAAACACATAACCGAGCACCGTTTTCGTGAAAGATGTATTTGTGGTTAATATTTAATCGACTAATTATTATTCTTTCTAATTGTACATGCATTTGGACGAGAAAATCTAGAGACATGCTATTTAACCAGGGTCTTCAATTTCCTATTATGTGGAGTTTTACTTAATTTATCTTTTTTATTATGTGGTGTTTTACCTAATCTATCACTCCTTTAACCACAATCATTTTTAAGGGGGGTATTGGTAGAACAAGTTATTATAATTGTTGCAATATATCAGTATCCAAAATGGCTACTTTCGGTGTTTAAAATTTAAAAAATATATTGTATTAAACAAAACTTTTTTAATTACACACCTTTTGAAACATCTCTTCGTGTTCAAAAAAAATTTTGTTAAATATAAGTAAAAAATATAAAATATTTTGACAATAAAATCTTCACGTTTTTTGTAAAATACAACGGATAGTTGGGAATTGATTTGCAATACATTTTTTTTTAAGCCTAGGATATTTTAAAAATTACAGTTACAGTTTCACCGGTCCTTGAATCTGTGCGTTGAAAATAAAAAATAATTTTTTTTTTTTACAAAGTGAACTCACAAAAAAAAACCCCCTCCCAAAACCCGACCCCTGTTGGGTTTGGGTTTCCCTTATTTTTATCGTTTCGGGAAAATTTTTTATCGCTTATACACACTAAAAAAAACATTGCAGGTATCATCAACAAGGTACGGAAATATCACTACATAGTATTTTTTTTTAAATAAAGCCAATATAATTTGGACAAACCAATTCAAAACGCAGAGACGGTCTCAACGTGTAAACACGTTTACGGCCTACTTCAAAATACGTCACAGCCTGCTGACGTCGAAGCTGTTTAGCCTTGCATTAGCGGTAGTAACGATCCAACTCTACATTTATCGTAAAAATTTAAATGATTATTTTATTAATGATAAACTTATCTCTTTATTTCGATGTGATATTTTAAACACCTCATAAACCACGTACACCTGTCTTTATTTTTAAGATTATATCTTCCTATTTCACTGATTTTTTACTTCGATTTAATTTTGCATTATCAGAAACAATGAATATTTAACGAAAATTTATTGGAACAATGCTTACATATGTAGGAAGACAATGCTTATATTTGAGTTTGATTTAAAGAAAATAGCTATCGGATTAATGACATCATTGACATAATGTAAAGAGTTGATAAGGAATTTTGGCTTTAGGAGGGTATAATATTGCTTTTTTCATTCGTTAGTACATGCTTTATTTAAGACTTTAGCATTTATATGTGCTGGAAGTATAATTCAAACATCTTGGGGCGAGGACTACTTGTCCACAAAGTTTCAATTTTTTTGGAATTTACGGGTTCGGGATGTTCCCTTGTAAGAAATGTACAAAGTTTCTTATTTTGTAATGATGAAAGTGAAGTAGCTGTACAAATTGCAATTTCAGCAAAATGTGAATCTCAATGAAATTAAAAACTTAAAACAAACCCCAATTGAAAAATATTTGAAAAAAGTATAATAATGCATGTAAAATATTTTTATTGTTTTTTTTTATTATTTAAGCTAATTTTTGATATTTAAATGTTCTTTTAATAAAGAAAACACAAAAATAAGGTTTTTTATTTATTCCTGACTACAAATACTAAATTTTTTTGGCCGCTATTTAGAGGTTTTAATGTATTTTAAACAATATAATCTTAGTAAAGCGTAACACATTTTATTTTGGGTTATAGTCTTGATGAGTAGAGACGGGATTTTAGGCAAAATGCCTCTTTGTTTAGATTCAAGGCAAATTAATAATAATACAAAATCTATATGTTTCTCGACAAATCAAAGCGATCTAGCTATGTTCTATTTTGCCTATTGCCTTTTTGGGATTTTTTTTAACAGCCAAATGGGGTTTTTTCCGCCTTTTTTTGTCCTAAAATCAAATTTATTTGGTCAAAAACTTTTTTTTTTTTTTTAATTTTAAAAAAATAGGGTTTTTTAAACACAGTGCGTCTTTTTTAAATGAAAAATTTTATTTTACGCAAAAATGCTATAAACAATAAAACGTTTGGGGTTTCCCGTTTTTTGTGTGAGGGGCAAATTTTTGGATTTGCCTGCCGTAAATTTTTTTACTACCCTATTAAAGATATACCCTCATTAAATCGGCTTATCGCTTCGGTTCATTCCCTGCACCCACGTTTTTTTTTTACGGGAACCCTATCGGCTTGTTTCCCTGAAATTAAAAACCATATAAGAAAATTTCTTCTCCCTTTTAAAACCGTATTAATGATACACATCCCCTTTCATATTTTTATACAATGGACATCTTGTTTTCAGTTTAGATTTTTATTTATTCTCTTAATGTTTCTTGGACGTATTGTTTTTCCTATAGGAGGGGGGACTATTGACAAATTTTATAGTGAAAGACGTACTTTAAATTTTCTTTATATCGTAGCTTGCAACGAAATTTTTCGGTAGTTTTTGTTTTTTTCTGCTTGTTTATCTACTCCGTGTTTGTGTATTTCCATCACAAAAAATGCCAAAACCCAAAGGAATCACATACGAAAAAGTTCAAAAAGGGGCTAAAGGGCAATTTGGGACGCCTACTGTCTTTCAGCTGTCCAAGCAACAGTAAAGAGTTGTTTTGAAAAGCGTGCGGAAAAAGGGAAAGGACGTTTTTTTTTTTCTTTCCAAACTTGCTTCAAAAATATTATTGATTAATTTGCAAAAAAAAAAATCATTGAGAAACATGCTACTCCCCCGGGACATCAGGAAAACTTGGGAAAACCTTGAGGAAACCAAAATGTAATAGACCCAAAAAATTCAAGAAAAATCGACTTTTTTCTCGGTTTATGCGACCTTTTTATTCTGCAAATATTCCTCTGGACAGTTAAAACTATTAAAAACTGCAAAATTTTCTCACTAAATACTGCAACAAGAATGTGGGAAGCGTGAGAACCTTAAGAACAACATTTAACAAAATGTTACAATAGTAAATTTAATATAAAAAATAAATTTTAAAAAAGTATTTTCATACTCAGTGTCTTAAAATTTTGTTTTCCCTATAAAATTTTTATTAATTTTTTTAAACTATTAATACTATTCACAAGAAGTTGGTAAAAAAACGATATTTTTAAACATAATGAGCTTGACTCTAAAGGGCGTATTATGGGGAATATGATTTTTGGGGAAACTTTGTTCTGAAACACCAGGGAAAAACCCTATTTTCTGGCTACAAAAGCAACTTGAAAAACAAATTTGCAATACAATGGCAAGATTGTGAACCAACTTTAGTAAGATTATTTAAAGCAAAAAAATTACTTTAATAATATTGTAATTTTTTGCTAGATATTTTTGCTAAAAGGCACTCTCGTTTTTAGGATTTTGTGGCCAACAGATGGGAAATTTAATTACAAAAAATCGCTTTTTCCGGGATGGTGCTTCTTATATCCAAATGCGGTCAAAATTGAAGTTTTTTTAAAAATCTTAATCATTTAACATGTTTTGGGACATGGACTCAATTTTGGTGTGTGAATGGGCTAAGAAATCAATATGCTAATGTTAAAGGGGTTTAACAAATCCAAAGGTCTTTTTAAAGCTCCACTGCGGTGGCATGTTAAAAAAAATCTGCAGATCTCCCTTTGCCTCCCGAACCCTGTCTTAAACACGTTTGGGGGCTTGGTTAGAGGCGGTAGTTTTTTTGCTAATAATTTTGAAGCAAAAAAATCAATAATACTTTTTTAGCAACATTTTTTTAATAAATTGTTTTTATTTTAAGCTTATGTTTTTAGGTTTAAATCTTTTTACAATGTTCACTAAATGTATTGAGCAAGCGCAAGGGGAAAACTTTTCCAATCAAAAAGTCAAAAAATCTTTTATACATCAAGTGCTTATAAATTTTTTCATTGATAACATCAAAAGATTTGAACTTCGGCCCCTTTCCCCTTTCAATTCTGTTTGGAGATTAATAATCCGAACACCCCAAAAATGCCCCGGAAAGTTGGCAAAATAATTTTTGTCAACGTTTAACCAAGTGATTTCGAAAAAACCAGGTTTCAAAAGGGGGTTTAAAAAGTTTGCTGACCTGCTCAGTGGGGGAGCGTTGAAGCTACCGCTCATCCCACTGACGTCCATATTTTAAATTTGTCCTACAAAACCCCGTGTGCTAAACGTTCATTTTCTTTTGTAGAAAAGCTGCTTTTTCCGGGGGGCCCAAGAACAAATTTTTTCAAAGACAATTTGGAAAAACTCTTTTGTGCTACGCAAACGCGAATTTGAGGAATTTAAAAGGCGTTAATTAATTAAAATTTTATTTTTAAAACCAAAAGAATCTACATATTTTTTTATTTTTTAAAATTTGGATGTTTTTTTCTTTTTAGGCTGAAGGGACCCGAAATTAATTAAATATTTTCTTTTTATTCATGTTTTTTAATAAAATGATTTTTGTTGTTTACCGTTTTTTTTAAGTATTTGCCTAACATGCCTAAATCAAAATTTTTCGTCCTAAATACATAGTTTTTAAGGCCTAAAAAAGGGCCTTTTTAGCTGTTTTTTACGTCCTAAAATCCCGTCTCTATTCATGAGGTACATTAACACCAGATACTTGTCTGATGTATTCCTTTTGATATATTTTACTGTACATGCTCTTTTTTCTCTTCTTTGTATGTATATGTATACAACGCCAGCGTGTGTGTAAACCGAACTAACTACAATGAAGTTGTCCACAAATATATTTAGATGAGACACTTGAGCTTGTCACGAAACAATCGCCGATCAACGAACGACAAGCGCGAACGAAGGCTTTCCCCCTCCACTGGTCCACGAAACAAACGATTTGCTATAGAATTCGGATAAGTTGATACTTGCTAGGCTAATAACGTAGTCGTGCGAGGAATACATTTATAACTTGCCTACTACAAATATCAAAACTATTTCAATAAATTTAGATTTGAAGGTGTGTCGTGTGCGTGTAAATCTTAGAAGTACGCTTACCTTTGTTTTTACTTTCAATTTAACACTATGTACAACGCATGGAACGTAAACCACAATTACTTGTATGCCTCCGACAAGAGACGATACGCGAAATTCGTTTTTCTAGTTGGCATTCAATTATTTCCACATCTTCTTAACGCGATCGCGCTGAATCGAGTTTAGAAGGCCATACGCTAGCCATACACGCCGCCCAATTTCTGCTTGGTTATTTTTTGGACTGTGGCGATTCTATATTCCGCGTTGGTGTGTTTCGCGTCTTTACCCGCGTACTGCCGGGAGTTTCACTAATGTGTTTTGCGATTACGAATGACCGAACTTTGATGTTCGCGATACATAATTAGTATATCGTAGATAAATATCGATAGATTAGATTTATTGTGACAAACGTCCATACGATTCGGGTATCATCAACCGAGGCTATCAAACAAAGCTAAAAAAAATGACGTTGACCCACTTTACTTCCTACAGCTTCGAACTGTCTTCCGTTCTCGGATGCGCTTGCATTTTAAGTATAACAATTTCTTCCAAAACCCTATACAGTCCCTGGCCATATTACTTGAAACATAAATCAACCCTTTTACCTGGAAATTACCATCCTATTATAGTGATATTCTTTTGCTTTGAATCCGATCGTTTATAGGGGACTAGATTATTGTATCAATAAATAAAAATACCAAAGAAATGATATTTAGAAGAGTAAAGTACGTATATATAAATATTATCAACTTACATTTAGCGAGTTCACAATTTAGAGAATGCATCGATATTTTTTAAAATATTTCGTCATAACCGTATAGAAGCTAAGTTGTGGAGTATCGTTAAGTGTTTTGTGTTATATCGTTATTGCAAAGGTAAAATTGTTATTCTATCTCTCTCTTAATAATTAATTATTTGGAATTTGAAAAAAATTGAAATATTTGGGATTTTTTGTAGAAAATGCCCGGGAAAGATTTAACAAGTGAACAAAAGGCCGCTATACAATCAAACAAACATTCACAACGAGAAATTGCAAAATTACAGAAAGTATCTCCTTCTTCTGTATCGCCTTTAGCTAGAAACTTAAACGAAGGAGCTAGCGCATCGACACAAAGACGGGCAAAGTGCGGTCGAAAAAGAAAAACTTCGAAGAGATCTGACCGTGAAATTGTTCATCAGGCCTTGAGCAATAGATTTGCTACAATTAAAATGACTCAAAAAAATTTACAAGAGAGAGGAATAGAGATTTCGAGCAGAACTGTCAGGCGCCGATTGCGCGAAAATCGTCTAATGGGCCGAAGACCTGTAAAAAAGCCGCGTTTAACAGAAAAAATGTAATCTGCTCGTCTCAACTTTGCAAGAGAATATCGACATTTCACAGACGAGAATTGGAAAAGGTGAAACTTAACAACATGATTTTTACTGAATTAATGTTAGCATTATTTAATAGGTTTTCTTTAGTGACGATGCTCGTTCTGTATGTTAGTGCAGCGAGCATAGTTTGTTTGTAGACGACCTGGCGAACGTCTCACAGAGTCCACGGTTTCTTCGAACCGTAAAACACCCTCCGCGGGTAATGATTTGGGGAGTGATTAGTGGAGACGGACCCGGCCCTTTGTATTTTGTAGAAGGTACAATGCGTCAAGAGCAATACATAAATGTGTTAAAAAACACGTTATTACCGTATTTTAAGCCAGGACGTCGCATACCTACAGGGCGTATATTAATGCAAGATAATGCTCCTTGCATGTGGCAAAAAAGGTTTAGAAATTTTTTGAAGACAATCACATACCTCTTTTAACGTTGGCCCGGAAATTCACCGGACCTCGATCCCATCAGGACGTATGAAATCGACTAAGAAGTAAGGTACATGAAAGAGAAAAGGATGTATGGGAGAACGATGAAGATATAAAGAGACAATCATATCTTGCATTGGAAAGTATGCCCCGAAGAATTAAGGGTGTTATTTAAAAATCATGGGTTATGGACGAAATATTAATTACTTATTTAATATTTACATATGTTAGATATTTTTACAATATATTTTATAATAAAAAATATAATACATGTATAGTTTATATTTTATTATGAAGAAACTACAAAATATTGAGTGTTTCATGTAATTTGCCAGGGACTGTACATAACATACAATATTTTTTTTTCGCGCTTTAAATTTTACTATTTAATTTTAAACTTAATTTATTGGATGCCTTCAAATTTAACTTTTTTAGGAAATAAATTTCACATTTTTTACTTCACATAGTCTCCAACCACACAAATTCTGCGTCTAAATTTACGATATTCGGTCCCAGATTCAATGTTACAAGCGATATCTTCCTTTTTTGTAGAGGTATAAGATCGAGCAAGGTGTCGTCGAAAATGGTT